>CAWUFW010000662.1:1500000-3000000 GCA_963921515.1 Calotriton arnoldi
TAACATTCTGCACACGTTTACGATGCATTATCTAAATCAGAGTTGTATTTATAATTTTTCAGAAACGTGAAGCTTGATACACGTTTATCGTCATGCAGTAGAAAATATTATCGCAATTATTCTCTCTCTTATTTGTCATCATTTATAAGAGGTAACTTTTGCTGTATCCATTCCCCCTTTGATGGCGAATCGAGCCATCACACTCTTTATCTTATCGGATGTCACATTTATAGTGCTGATGTCTTCATAAATTTTAGCCTAGATTGCTCTAAGGTTTTGTTTGTCATAGTAACCACATTGTTTCCCCTCTAGTTCGATTTCTTATTTTTTTTTCTTCAATCCTCTAGTTTCTTTCTTTATTTTCATATGTTTATAAAATCTGATAAACATTATTACAATTAGTATGCAGATAGCAATTGTTAGTATGGGGGTTCATATTTTCCCCACTAAACTACCTCCCATGGTTGCAAACTATTTTCCCACATTAATAAACCCATTCCCAATTGATTCCCATCCTCCATCAGCCTTAAGTTCATCCAAGTCTTTTCCTAAATGGGTAATGTTGCAAATCTTTGCTTTTGTCAGGGATATAAGTACAACACTGTTGAACTTTCAGTATCTAGCAGACTCCGCCCTCTTTTGCATGAAGGACGTCTAATGCAAATCTGTTTTGTAACACCATAGATCTGATAGCCACCATCTCAGTATCTATGACAAGGAATCCTCCAGCTGTATCAGTTGATAGATGATCAACTACGGTAGAGAGTTTTCGAATTTGATGAAAATTTAGAATCACCAAAATCGATGGTATTATTGCACCATATATATCCCCAAAGATTTCAGCAGCACTAATGTCCCTTCTTAAGCGTATATGCTTAAATTCGTTGGTTCTATCTGGTTTTCCCACATGATACATTTTTGGAAATACTATTCCCATGTAGCAGCATCCATACCAATGTTTTGGTAACTTATAATAGGCATTTTTCCCACATATATAATATATTCCAGGAAATACAGGATCCATTCCTCCAAGGTACAAACCCCACCCTCCCACAATTTGTAAGGTGTGTTTACATTTACCGGAACTAACACATTTATTGTTAAATTCAGTTTGACGTCGTAAAATGCATAGCTTTCCTTTATGTTGCCAATCCAGAGCCATTGCAGAGTGTGTCACCTTTCTTAATTTCAGCCTCCCTATGTGCCCAAGGGGGAATTTTTGGCTGCTCTCAGCCTTTTTCTTTATTTCTTCATGTCTGTCCTCTACCGAATTAATAAAATCCTTTTCTATATTATGTAGGAGACAGGTCAGGTTATGTCTGTCTGCATAGACTGTATCTATAGTTTTGGTAGGTTAGAAAAATTCACCCATTATCTCAGCAGTTCGCGTATCTGGTATAATGTTAATATTTCTTTTAACTGGTACCTCAGAAAATACTGAATCATAGTTAGAATAATAATATTGCAATTGCTCCTTGCAATAGAACAAACTATTTAATACACTACACGAAATTCCATAAGTAGCTGGCAGGTGATGGTAGATCACCCCCTTCAGACTGGAGTAGGAAGTTGCATGCATACATAACAATCTCGAGTATCCATAGTGTCCACGTACTCAGACAAAAACTTAGTAAAGACATTAAGAGAGAAATTGTTAATAGATTTATCTTGATGCAAAGTTTTGTCAGTTAACATATTAGCTACATCTCCATCATTCTCCTCTTCAATTGGTTTAGTAACAGGTACAGGATTAATAACATGCTTTATATAGATGTGATGAGGAAGATTTAAGATAATAAGTAGGATAACGACAACTACAGAAAAAGCAGCTAACAAGCAAGCACATATCTGTTTATGTTTTAAAGATACCGGGTTTGGATTTTCATCTCTCCAGAAACTGATCTCATGTTTCTTCTAATTTAGTGAAAATGCTTACTTTAGCGTTATCACACAGCAATGTTTATTATTGAGCCTTTAAGTGAGTTTTCTTCACTCTCACCCACTGTTACAATTCACAGGTTTCGCTTTTTCTTGGCATATATCAGTGTATCTTCTCTTAAGATTTTTGTAGACCTTTCCATTTAGTTTTGCTTTGATAATGTCCCTTTGTTTATGACAGTTCCGTACAGTGACTTTTGTGAGCTTGAATCTTTGAAGCAAAAAGCGCGATATGCTTTCTCCCAGTCATTGGTTGCTGCCAGATAAGTCCATTCAGGTGCAGTGTAGCTTCGATTTGGTACTTTGGCTCTTTTTGAACTTTTTACTGTTGGTCCATCATCATCAGTATTGCTCTGTTCTGATTGACTTGAACTTCAATAACAGTTGGGGGGCTCTGCCTTCTGTCAAAATTTGCCTCAATCTTTCAGTTCTTTTGGGCCAGCGGTCTCCATTTATCACTCTCATTTCAGTTGCACTGTTCGCACTAACTGGGTCAGTATCTTGCCTAATCAGGTCCCTCTCTCCATGACCCTCAATACCAACAGGGTCTGACTTTCTCAGACCCTTATTTAAACCAGTGCTTCAAGACCCAGAAGCTGGCGCCCCCTCTACTGTTTGACTGACCTGAGTTGGATGTTTCACTGTGACCACCGGTACATCCGCTACAGGCACTGCACTTTCAAGGGGACATGGGACTCGGCGAATGTGAGCAGTATGCACCCAATTAGGCAGACCACCACATTTGACAACAGTTGTGGTAACAAGGATCACGTGGTATGGCCCATGCCAACGAGGATCCAAATACGATTTGAGCATGTGTTTCTTCACCAGGACCCAGTCACCGGGATTAAGGTCGTGGCACTGCTCCTGTTGAGGTGAGGTGGCAGCTTCCCCAACCTGCTGAGACACAGAATGTACAACATTAGCCAATCCTTTATAGTAATCGAGTACCAAATCATCAGTAATATTTACTAACTGATTTGCCAGGACTGCAGGCTGTCTCATAGCCCTCCCCATAATGGTTTCATGTGGGGACAATCCAGTTCTTCTGTTTGGGGTACCTCTCAAACTCATTAACACTAAGGGCAAAGCATCAGGCCATTTCAGAGGCATGGACACACACACTTTGCCAATCTGGATTTCAGTGTTCCATTAACCTGTTCGGCCACTCCAGATTCTTCTGGTCAATGTGCACAATGTAACTTCTGCTCAATTTGTAATGCTGCACAAAGCATTCTCAGGACTTTATTATTAAAATGGGTTCCTCTATCCGATTCCAAAGAAGTCAGAAATCCAAAACACGGTATTAGCTCTCTAAGGAGTAGTTTAGCTACAGTTAAACTGTCATTACGCCTGGGTGGGTAGACTTACACCCAACGAGACAACAAACACCCAATCACCAGGACATATTTCAAACCATTGGAAGGAGGCATTTTGATGAAATCGAGTTGCATCCTATTAAATGGTCCTCCAGATGTCCCCACGGCTCATTGTGACTAGTGTTTTATTTCCGATGTTTTGCTGTTGACACACAACACATCTGCACCTCTGCAACTGCTCTAATTAGAAAAGACGCATCACGGCATCGCTCCCAACATGTGCAGGTCCATGGAAGTTTCTTGCCATAGGGGACAACAAACAATCAGGTAGAACTGTTCTTCCATCTGTGTATACCCACACCTCATCTTCCTGTCTTTGTGTGCAACCCGCTTTAATCAACCCATGTCTTTCAGCTTCTGGCACTTCATCTTGTAAGGCTTTTATTTCTTCCCAACATCAGCCTACATTGTGTGACATCAGTTTTCTCTTTCAAGGGGTCCCCATTAAAGATGTAGAAATTTAGGGCGCAATAGCACGCGGTCTCGTGCGCATAGCGGTTACCGACCGTTACGTAATCATTTCCCTGTCTGTGGGCTGGGCAGTTAACTACTGCAACTTAGGCAGGCAGTTGAAATGACAGCAGTAGGTTTTTCATGCTCTCTCCATTTGGGATGGGTGAACTCGAGAAGGTCATAAACCCACGCTGAGACCACAACTGCCCAAAATCATGGACTACTCCAGAGCCATATTGACTTTCGGTAAAAATAGCAACTCTCAGTTGTTCAGTAATGCTGCAAGCCCGTGTTAAAGCAATCAACTCAGCAACCCGAGCAGAATACACACCTTGCAACCAGGAAGTTTCCTCCACTCCCACAACAGTGCAAATGGCATATGCAGCTTTCAAATTTCCTCCTGCATCTCTCAATCTTGGTGGTACTGCCGATGACGTCTTACGCACAGCACGAACAACACATGATCTGACTCTGGTAATGGGACATCCAAAAAGTCCGGTCGAGGCTTCGTACACAGCTCAGTCACATCCAAACAGTCATGGTCTGCTTCATCAATCACAACTTAATTTCCTGGCAAGGGCATCAATGTAGCTGGATTCAGACTCTTACATCGCACCAGCAACACCGTTCTCAGCACCCAAAATCACTTGTTCATATTTTGTTAACCAGCTACTTTTGAAATGCTGTGTTCGAGTACCAGTAAGCAAAATCTCGACAGAATGTGGCACATGAACTTTTAACGGCTGACCCATCACAATGCTCTCACACTGTTCCAAACTCACGCATGTGGCAGCAACAGCTTTTAGACATCCAGGCAACGCGGCAGCTACAGGATCTAACGTAGCTGAAAAATATGCAACAGCTCTGCACGCAGTTCCATGCATCTGCGTTAAAACTGACAATGCACAACCTTCGCGCTCACTGCAGAATAGAGTGAAACTTTTGTTGAAATCGGGCATTCCCAATGCTGGAGCTCGACGCAAGCTCTCTTGCAGTTCATTAAAAGAGCGCATGCATTCATTATCCCATGGAACTGGATCTGCCACATCTTTGTGTGTAAGTCTCTGAAGTGGTTTGGCTGTCAATGAGAAATTTGGAATCCATTGTCGACAATAGTCAACCATTCCCAGGAACATGCGAACTTCCTTCTGTGTGCTAGGAGAATTCATTTGCAAGATTGCAGTAATCCGGTCTTCTGACACTTTCCTGGCTCTTTTTTCAATGTGATGTCCTAAATAAAGGACTTCTCTTCTGCAGAATTGTAACTTCGCTGGTGTCACCTTATGTCCACTTACTGCCAGATGATTTAGTAATGTAATGGTGTTGAATATGCAAGCCTCCTGAGTACATGATGCTACAAACAAGTCGTCAGTGTACTGAACCAACATAGAATGATTTGGCATTACCATTGACTCTAATATCTGATTGAAGATGGAAGGACTCTCCGTATGTCCTTGTGGAACTCGCCACCATGGCAAGACACGGTTTCCAAACTGGAAAGCAAATAAAAATGAATCCGGGTGCAAGGGAATGGAAAAGAAGTCTTGATACAAATCAATAACAGAAAAGCATTCAGCTTCACATGGAATCTGATATAGTATCACAGCTGGATTTGGCACGATTGCGTATGTGAAAATTATTTGTAGAGTGCCATTACACGGTTGGTTTCTTGGCGCTATATATAGGCGCTATATATAGGAGTAGCCTGAGTCCTGGTGAGTTATTCATATGCCTGCGTGAACAGCCATGTTTTAAAGGGTTTCCTGAATCTCGGGAGGTCTGTACATGATTTGATATCAAGAGGTAGGGCGTTCCAGAAGCGGGGGGCCAGCATCGCAAATCTGCTGCAGTCTAGCCTCTTCGATTTGTAGGACGGTGTGACCAGAAGGTTCATGTGGGCTGATTGCAAATTGCGGGTGGGTATGTGTCTCTGAATAATATTGGAGTCAAATTTTCAGCAAGTGCCATACAAGGATTTGAAAATGAGGCACCCGATTTTGAAGGCACAGCGTTGTGATATGGGGAGCTAATATAACTTCCTCATAAGAGGAGAAGCATGTTGCCATCTGGGCTGATGAAAAATCAGTCTTGCCACATGGTTCTGCACAAGTTGCAGTCTTTTGACTAGATATAGCAACAGACTGAAGTACAGTGAGTTAGCATAGTCTATGTGAGAAATAACCCGGGTTAGAACTGCCTGTACCAGTGCTTCCCTAGTAAAAAGTCTGCTAATTTTCCTTATCTTCCGTAACTGAAAGAAACAGGTAGAGACTACTGTTCCGATCTGAAACTTCATGGAAAGGTCGCAGCTGATTGTGACCCCGTGGTTCTTAGCTGAGGAGGATGGGGCTGGGGGAGAGCCCAGCTCAGCTGGTCAGAAGTGTGAGCTCCAAGGATTTCGAGCACCTCCTATCAGGATCAGCTTGGTTTTGTCTGGGTTTAACTTTAAGTGGTTGCTGTTCATCCAGTTGCGGATGTGCAGCATGGTGGCTTGGAATTCAGACATAGAATCAGACGTGTTGTTGATGGTAAATATTAGTTGCAGGTCATCTGCAAGATTGAATGTGCTAACATTTCTCTCTCTTAAGGACAGGATCAAAGGGAGTAAATACAGGTTGAACTGGTGCGGGGATAGTGAAGATCCCTGTGGGACTCCACATGTTGACTTCATATTAGGCATAGTAAAGTGGGAGAGGCGAACAGACTGGGAACGGTCCTCCAGGAAGGACGTAATCCAGCTGAAAGCCAAACCCTGGAGTCCTGCGTCCCTGACACGGTCCACTAAAATGCAGTGGTCGACCGTGTCAAATGCTGCTGATAGGTCCAATAGCACCAGAGCCTGAGGGCATCCTTTCGTAGTTTGTCCAGCACAGTCAGTATTACTGCCTCAGTTTAATGAGAAGGTCGGAACCCTGCTTGGTGGGGATCAAGGTAGTAAGACTGTTCGATCAATGATCAGAGGCAGTTTGCCACGTGGGATTCCAATACCTTGGCCAGGAAGGGAAGCAAGGATATGGGGAGGTAGTTAATCGGGATCAGGGGGTCTGCCCCTGGTTTTTTTAAAAGGGGAACTATGATGGCTTTTTTGAAGGCTCTAGGGACACAGCCATGTGTTAATGACTCGTTCAGAAGAGAAAGGGCAGGCTCAGGATGTAGAGTTAAAACTTCTTTTAAAATACAAGGTGGAATCCAGATTTAACTTTGGTCAAACGTTACAGAAGAGCTTCTCTAATACCTTGGCGATCAACGAGTATTGCACGTAAAAACCACTTCATGCATGGACGATTAGCCAATTTTGCACCAATTGATGATACATGCATGAATGTTAGGTCCACATCAATATGGACCTTATGTTGTTTTTGATTTACGTTGTGTCTCCTTTACCTTTCTCTTCACAGGTACAGAAACTATGACGGTAAATAACCGTAAGTGAAATTCCTATCACACCTTAGCATGTGTGCATAGTTCAACGTGAGCTCAGGGTTCACTCTGAGCCGCAGGTCCTGAAGAAAGCCATTTTAATTAATACGTATGGCTGAAACATCTAGACCACCTCACAAAAAACTCACTTTTGCACATTAATTGTCGAGACGTGCGAGACCAGTGTTTCACTACGTCCACCAAAAACTGTTATTTTTAACCCTGCCCCAGGAACCATATATTAAAGGACTAGGTATCCTGTAGGTAGTTTTAATCTATCGCTATCACAGCATCCACTTGGCTCAAAAAACCTAGCTCCGCTGTAATCAGGCGTCGAAGCACACCTGGGAGACACTCGGCCTTCTGGGTGGGAACCCGATGATGAAGTATGCCACCAACTAGGTTGGTGGGTGAGGGTTCTTCTAAAAAAACAAATGGTTTCCCTGTCAAGAAGACTTAAATGCAAAAAAAGCAAAAATTTGGACAATGCAATAATTTAATTCGAAACCCGAATTTGGATTTTGTAGAGCATAGCTTTATGCTCGTTCTCTTTGTTTAGATATCTATACCCAGGGGAGATGAACGAGCTCTCTAATTTCCTCCTCTTTCTCCTCATTTGTTTTTTAATATTTAGCAGTGCACAGCTGTGAGAAACAAACCAAAACATAATTGAATCTACACCATATAAATCTGAGCGATATATCATGGCAAAAAATCAAGGTTTAACCTTCACCGAACAAGATGTCAATGAGATTCTATCTGGGCCACCACTGATAGCAGATCTCAATATTGCACAAACAATCTCCCAAACCAAGGATTGGGATAGTCTGACAGAACAGAAAAGGTTAAGAATAAAAACAATCCTTCATGGGGTTATACTCACAGAATATCTAAGGTCAAACACAGCCATGCTGATAGAGATCCAACTCACGGAAAACAACTTTAAGACTACTCTCACCTCTTTTAAAAAGAAACTGGAAGAGGTGAACAAAGAAATGAGAGAATACAAGGAATATTTAACTCAGTCAAAAATCAAGAAGTTCCAAAAAGATCTCAAAACATTTGCCTACATGAAAGTTTATCCTTATGCTGACCCTTCACATACTCCAAGAAATAAACCCACAGAGTCTTCAGATCAATCAGAAGACAATTCCTCAGAAACAGGGAGTGGTTCCAGTGGTGAAAGTAACAGAGGAAGGCAGAGGGGGAGACCCAGATACCAACAATGGCCGTTGTTCACCTGTGAAACTAATCACATTTGAACAGGCAGTAATGAAAGAGATTGAAAAGTTACAACCACCTAAAACGTTTCAAAACATGACAAGAGCTGAATCAGAGGCACTCAAACAACTATGCCAAGATGAAACAATTGTGATAAAAGAGGTGGACAAAGGAGGAGGAGTGGTCGTGATGAATAAAATTGATTACACAACAGAATGCAGAAGACTGCTGGATGACAAGAAGAACTACAAACCACTCAACACGGATTCATCACTTTCACTTATAAACAAAATTGGTCACCTGGTGGAAGAAGCAGAGCCAAACGGTTACATCACCAATAAAGAGGCAGATTTTCTAAGAAAAAAACAGCCAAAAATTCCTTACTTCTATAATCTGCCAAAAATCCATAAAAATAGGATACCACCACCCGGACGCCAAATCGTCTCAGGGATAAACTCCCTGTTGGAACCATTATTAAGCTACTGCGACTTCTTCTTAAAACCATTAGTCCAAAAAACATTGACCTACGTAAGAGACACAATAGAACTGTTTCAACTACTAAAAGAGGTAGAGTTCAGGCCCAGAATTGATCTACTCGTTACCCTAGACATCGAGAGCCTCTACACAAGTCTCCCCCAGGACAACACCATCCAGGTGATCAGAAATATCCTGGACGAGATCCCCTGGGACTTCAATGCTCCAAAAGAGTTCATAATCGAATGCGCTGAGCTGGCACTTAAAGAGAATTTCTTCGAATTTGAGGGAACTCTGTTCCTTCAAACATACGGAACATCAATGGGCAGCACCTTTGCCCCTAGTGTGGCAGGATTATATGTCCATGATTTCGAGAAAAGACACATCCTAAACATCAACAATCCCTTCAAGCTAAAGATAAGATTTTGGAAGCGCTATATCGACGATATTCTGCTTATATGGGAAGGTTCAAAATCTGCCTTCCACGAGTTCCATGACTGGCTGAACCGTTGCGATAAAAATTTGAGATTCACAAACACAATTGAAACAAACAACATAACTTTCCTGGACGTAACCATTTTTCATGATGATGCAGGTCTGCAGACCAAGACTCACTACAAACCCAAAGCAAAGAACACCTTGCTTAAGTTCAACAGTTTTCATCCCAGGGCTCTGAGGGAAAACCTACCATACGGCAAATTTCTAAGGATAAGAAGAAATTGTAGCAAATTGGAGGACTTCAAAACACAAGCAAAAGACCTTCCCAAGAAATTGAGAACCAGAGACTATCCCGAAACGTTCGTTGCAAAAACATTAAAAAGAGCCAGAAACCAAAATAGAGACGCACTCTTTGAAGACAAGGATAAGTGTATCACAGACGCCCCACTAACATGTGTCACCACCTACAATCCAATCTCTAACCAGATGAAAAAGATTATCAAGAAGCATTGGAGGATTCTCCAAACAGGGAACCTGAATTGGGAAAGACCACTCTTCTCCTTCAGAAGGGGACGAAGCCTAAAAGACCGCCTGGTCTTCACACGACCCAGGAAACCATCACTAAAGAGCACAATATGCAATGCGTGGGGCATATCAGATGTCACAGGCCATTACCCGTGTGGTAACTGCATTGTATGCAATTCCACATACAGGGCAAAAGCCCTGGACCTGGAACCCAATAAAACCTGGGTCCTTAAAAAGCATACCAATTGCAACTCCACTCCTAGAAACAGAACAGAGGTGGAGTTATCGTCTTTCCACACATCGACAGGGTCTGAACTATGACATTCCGTGGAACACTTTATTACCCAATAGGTAATAATGAACGCTTCATTGATTGACGAATACCGGAATAAATTGACACTTAGTAACACCAGATAACCACCTCCCTGTTACAAAGAAAAGAATGAAATAATATATATTTCTCATATCATCCAATCATGCTCTTTTCCTGTTTAACGTGCATACCGACCAAGACATATTTGTGGCCACAGTTATGTGAAGAGGGACTTCACTGAATGGGTTCGGTGAAGTCAATACACGTAATTTTATGGGCTTTATACAATAGTGTGACCCCAGGCTGACATCTATTTCCTAACCTTTTTATTAGACCGAAAACCCGACTCTGAAGAGTATGGGGGTGTTAGAAATGGGATTTTTGGTAGGCTAGGGCTTCTGCCAAAGCCAGGCAGAAACCACCACTCTAGTCAGGATAAGGGAGTTACACTCCTAAAATAACCCCTGCTCACCCCCTTGGTAGCTTGGCCCGAGCAGTCAGGCTTATCTTAGAGGCAGTGTGTAAAGCATTTGCACATAACCAACAGAAATACAGTGTAAGCACTACAAAAGGACACCACACCAGTTTAGAAAAATATCCAATATTTTTATATACTTAAGACAAGAACAAAAATCCACAATACAGTACTTAGAAATCTTCAGTTATCAAAAATAACCTTGAAAAACAGTTCCTTGATGTCGATAGCTCCGTCTGGGGCTATCACGGCGTCGTGAACAACAAATCCAAACAGTTCTGTCTTACCGCGGCGTCGCGGGCCAGCTACGGTGCCGGGAAGACCCGCAAAACAGTACCTTTAGAAATGTAGGGCGTCGGCGACCTCTCGTTGAGCTTCCGAAAGCACGGCGTCCGCAGGCGTTGGTTCCGGAGGTCAGTGCCGGAGTCGTTGGGCCCTTGAAGTCACACGCGTTGCAGATCGAACTCCTCTCTGTTGAAGTCAGGAGCGCTGGCGTCGGTGGGTGTCGGGTGCAGCGGTGCGCCGTGCGGTGCCCTCAGGTCGCGGTGCGAGCAGCGGCTCGGTGGCGGTGTCAGATGGTGTCACCGGTGAGACCAGGGTCACGGTGCAAAGTGAATGCGGTGCTCGTCGCGGTGCTGGCAGGTCACGGTGCAAGCAGCGGCGTCGTCGTTGCTGAAGCGCTGTCGTCGGCTGACAAACTGAAGTCAATGGCGCCGGCGTCGGTAGGCCAAGGCTGCAGTGCGGGATGAGGGCGGTGCGTCGTGCAACTTTACGAGCGGTGCCCTCGAACCACGGTGCAAGCAGTGGCGTCGATTTTGGCATGGAGCAGCGTCGTTGGGGATACCAAGGCGTCGTCATGAAGCAAGGCGGTGCAGAGTGCGGTGCCCACAGGTCACGGTGCGAGCAGCGGCTCGGTGGCGGCATCAGCAGGCGGCGGCGGTGAGACCAGGGTCGCGGTGCGGCATTGCGTCGGTACCCTCTGCGGTGCCTTCAGGACATGAAGTCAGCAGCGGCGTCATAGACGGCGTCGGGTTGCTTTTTCTTCTGTTGCAGCACAAAACACACAGTCCCCAGTGCTGAGGGCAGAAGAACTTGAAGTCTTTGATGTTCCTGAGACTTCTTGAACAGGGGGCAAGCTCTACCTCAAGCCCTTGGGGAAACTCACAAAAGTAGATTGCAGAAAGCCCAGTCCAGTTCTTTCATTACCCAAGACAGAAGCAGCCACTGCAGGCCAACACAGCAAAGCACACAGCAAAGTGGTAGTTCCTCCTCACAGCTTCTCCAGCTCTTCTTCGTGGCAGTCTTCTTGGTCCGAAAGAGTTCTAAAGTTCAGGGGTCTGGGACCCAATATTTATATCCCAAAATCCTTTGATCTCTTAGGCAGAGGGTGTCTGTGCCCAGCCAAAACCAGTTCTGCCCTCTCTGGTGTGGCTTCCTGGCAGGAGGAGGAGACGGCATTGTCGGAGGCAGACCAGGCCCATTCAGGTGCAAGGAAATCTCCTCCCCCTACTCTAAATGCAGCCCAGGTCTATTCAGCCCTTTCCTGATCCACCTAGACTATCCGGAGCCACTCCTGCTCCCCAGCCCCTGTCATCCAAAACCCAGACAGTCAATCCACAAACCCAGCAGAGGCATACTGGATGGTTAGGCAAGAAAATACCTACTTTCTAAAAGTGGTATTTTCGAACACAGAATGTAAAAATCACCCTCACTAAAAGATGCATCTTTAGATTCTGAGTTCAGGCATACTAAACTTCATTTTCCTACCTAGTTCCCAGGGCCAGTTATGTTTATAAGATGTTATAAACAAACTCCCCATTCTGTCCTATGGGGAACAGGTAGCCTTGCAATAGTGAAAAACGAAATTGCCAGTAATTCACTATCAGGACATGCCACACACACCAGGGCATGTCCTACCTTTTACATACACTGCACCCTGCCCACAGGGGTACCTTGGGCCTACCTGAGGGGTGACTGACATGTAAGAAAAGGGAAGGATAGGGCCTGGCAAGTGGATGCACTTGCCAAGTTGACATGGCAGTACCAGACTGCACACAGGCTCTGCAATGGCAGGCCAGAGTTACCTTTTACGGGCTGTTTGTGTGGGTGGCACAATCCAGTGCTGCAGCCCACCAACAGCATTTGATTTACAGGCCCTGGCACACTCAGTGCACTTTACTAGGGACTGACACATAAATCAAACAGGCCAATCATGGAAACACCAATCCATAACACATTTTACACAGGGCATATGCACTTTAGCACTGATTAGCAGTGGTAAAGTGCCCAGAGTCCTAAAACCAACACAAACAGGTCAGGAAAAAATAGGAGGAAGAAGTAAAAAGTTTGGGGATAACCCTGCAAAAAGGGCCATTTCCAACAGCAGGTATCTGGCAAATTATTTTGTCCAAATGTAAACCATTCAAAAGTTAACTCCGGGGAAAACGTGTTCGCCCGCCGGCAACCAATCAGAAACTCCGCTTCGGCCTCAACGTACACGCACGTTGACGGAGCTCGCCCAAGTAATGAACTTTCAATGATTAACGTTGGGAAAGGGCTCGCCCGCCGACATCCAATCAGAATCACCATTTCAATCTCAACGTGCACGCACGGTGATGGAGCTTGTCCCCGTAGCCTCTATTTAAGACGCTGCGCAGCAAGCGCTCGGCCTCACCGTGACCCCAAGAGAGGAACTAGTAGGTTCTAACGTAGGCGGCTGACCTTGACGCAGTGAGTAACAGTAAGTTCCCTGAATCTCCATACCCTTATCGAATGTAGAGGGCGCTATATTGCTAATCCAATCATCATGTTCCTGTGGGGTAGGCCCTATTTGTTTATCTAATAAATCCTCCTGTGATCCTCCACTTGATCCTTCCATTCATGGTGTAACATGTGTTTCTGAACCTAGAGTACCCATTTGTAATGTCTTTCCTACCATTGCTTGTGTTCCTCTTTGAGGTGTCTCTATATCTCTCTCTATGGTTCCTGCTAGTGTGGTCGATCTCACCTGACTGTGTATTACATTAGTTTGATTTGTTTCTACACTAGTTCCTGATTCATTTCTTTGATAAGGGATATCACAATTAGGATTTGTTGAATTGGGATTTATTTGTTCCCTACTCAATCCCAGTGAAAAAATATTTGCTCCTCCCAAACCAGTAGGAACGGTCAGAGAATGTACCTGCTGTCCTCCATTACCTGATTGATACAAAGGAACCACAGGTTCTATGGTTACTGGAACCGAAAGAGCATCAGGAGCATTTGGTAACATAGAGTTATTAAACCCTGCTCTTTGGGGTGTTGGTTCTCCACTCAGGAAAGGATTGTGAGGATTCGAATTATTGGGCAGTGAAGGTGCATCAGCCGAACTCTTACAAAAGGATTTGACCCTGTTTGTAATTGTTCTTCATTTTGGGATTGTTCTTCATTATATGGTGGAGCTCGATTTAACAATAATTCATTTAAAAATTCATCCCTATCTCATTCTCACTCACATCAGTAAATGCTAATGTCTGAGGTTTGTCAAGATGTTTTTTCTTTTCTTTACATTTGTTTTCTTCTCCCTTTTCTACAACTAATAATGGGTACATTCGTGCTCCTTCAGCAATGTTATTTCCCCAAATTTTCTTTTGAGAATCCCATTTAGCTTCCACATATTTATTCAAGGTGTTTTTATATCTCCCCTGATACTTTTCTTTCTCTTTCTGATGGGCTACATGTTCCCATCCTCCGAGGGCCTCAAACTGCATAAGTCTCAGGGATGGTTTAATATCATTCAGCTGCCTCCTTAAATTTTCAAGAATTCGTATATTAAATGTTCAATATTGTGGGAAAGCTAAAGGTCCATCCTTCTCTGTATATTTCATCCAATTCTCTAACCATGTGCATGTATGATAGCCTTTTTCTTGAGTCATATATAAATCAGGCGTGTCTTCAGGTGGTATTGGTACCCCTTCTCTAGTAGGCAAAGGCACGTCTCCCTGTATCATTTTTTTCATACTCTTCAAAACTTTCATGATTCTTAATAACTCTTTCTAATGTCCTTTACAAATTACTTTGCCTATTTTCCCGATTAACACTTGTTATCGTTTATGTTATAAATAGAAAGTCCATGAGCCAGGTATACAAAACAGGATAGCTTTATTCAGGCTTAGTTCCAGGGTAAGTTAGGTAGAAGAAGATAAGTAGATGAAAGAATAGCCCCACCAGGAGCAGCCTCCCTGCTGCTCAGCCTGCATCCACCAACTGACACTTCCACACATAACCAAGCACCCAAGCATTGAAATTGAAATGAAATTTGTACTTGTAAAGCGCACTTATACCCCCAAAGAGGTGTCCTGGCGCTGTACGCATACCGCTGTGGAACCCTTCCTGGCTTTTCCCTGTGAAATGTCCACTCCTGGGCACCCCCAGGGTGAAGCCAGGCATCCCAGCGCTGTTGGGGCCGTTGTGGAGATTAAGCAAGCTATTGCCCAGAGTTGCAGAGTGGGACCCATGATTAGAATAGGCACCGAGGCGAGAATTATCAGGTCCGAGGAAATTGAGCCCAAGACCCGCCGAGGCGGGAATTGAACCCTGGTCCCGGGCCAGATCTCTGCATCAGGGTCTGCCGCTCTAACCATTGAGCCACACTTCTCCATGACATCATCACACATTCCAGCACTCATCCTGGCTGAGCAGTAGGGAAGACGTAGCTAGGGAAGAGGAATGGCAACAAGTAAGTTATAACACATCCCCCTTCCTTAGAGAAACTGAATACAAAAATGATGCAGATAAACGGAAACATCATTAAATACATTACATCAGAAAAGATGGTAGGAATATTCCAAAATATACATGCATGAAAAGGAACACTCCAAACTATACATGCATGAAATGTACATATATCATTACGTCAGGAAATATGGAAGGAACATTCCAAAATATACATGCATAAACACGCCCCATCCCCCTCCCTTAGGGAAAATAAAAAACAAGCATTTCGAGAGCATGGCTTAAAACACAAGCAAGCCAATGCCTCAGAGTATTGGGTAATAACCACCCACAACCTCAAAATAATAGGATATACACATCCCTAAAAACAGAACTAGGGCACTAACCACCCCACAACCTCACAGTAATAGGGTACTAACCACCCTAGACAACCAGAACTGGGGCACTCACCACCCCACAACCTCAAAGTAATAGGGTACTAACCACCCTTGAAAACAAAAGTGGGGCACTCAGCTCCCACAACCTCACTGCAAAATAGTACTCACCACCCTAATAACAGAACTGGGGCACTAACCACCCCACAACCTCACAACACCGTAATCTCACAAAACCACAATAGGGTACTCACCACCCTAGAAACAGAACTGGGGTACTCACCACCCCACAACCTAACTGCAATAGGGTACTCACCACCCTAGAAACAGAACTGGGGCACTGACCACCCCACAATCTAACTGGAATAGGGTACTCACCACCCTAGAAACAGAACTGGGGCACTCACCACCCCACAACCTAACCGGAATAGGGTACTCACCACCCTAGAAACAGAACTGGGGCACTAACCACCCCACAATCTCACAACACCATATTAGGGTACACAACACCCTTGAACCAGAACTGGGGTATAATAAAGGTACACACATCCCTATGGAACAGAACTGGGGTATAATAAAGGTACACACATCCCTATGGAACAGAACTGGGGTACTCACCACCCCACAACGTCACCTTAACAGGGTACATACATCCCTATAAAACATAACTGGGATACAACCTCAACATAAAGGGTACACACCTCTCTAAAAACAAAACTCACCACCTAACAACCACCCCCACAAACAGTATTGTAGCAATGAAATGAACAATAAGAAGTCTCTTACTCCGGTGAGCGATCTCTCACCCGAGGTCCTCTCACAAAGCTCGATATGGCTGTACGCATCCAATGCGGTGTAGCGCAGTGACTTCCTCATGGTTAATGTCCCACAAGTCCTGTGAAACGTAATCCAAGATGTTCTGTGTCCTTTGGTCATACACTGCTCCAAAAATAAACTGCACAACTGCACAGTTTAAAACAACACATTTCCGCTGGACACCACAGTGTGAATAAGGACTGAAAGACTGTACCAGTAAGTTCTTAACGTTGGAATCAAAACCGAAGATGCAAGGGTCTGGTGCAGTCCAACAATCATTGAGCTGAAGTCCTTGCTCGGAAAGCATGCCGCAGAAATGTATATCTCCGATAAAATATCTCTGTCCGCACCAGATGGAAAAGAGCTATTCGAGTCTCCCACTCTTCCCATGTAAACATGCTGCACCTCCAGTTAAAGCGCAAGTACAGGCAGCAAATATGGCGGCACGTCGGAGTGTACGTCGTCGGGTGGCTCACAGCAAATGCGTGCTCCCACAACGTCACAGGACTGCACAATGACGAGGAACAGCTCGCGCTCCAAAAGGACTTCACACGAGCTTCAAGCCATTCTCACAGCTCGCGGCTCCACAGCTTGCAGATACTTCACGCGACAGAAACGGTAAGATGCGCGCACCTCCGCCCATTCAAATACCGCACGAAATAACGGCAAACGGCCTGCACCTCCCCAAAAACTCTAAAGAGACACTCACCAATACAAAACAGGTGTCCCAAACAGTTTCCGGTGAGAAAGAATTAAGGTTGTAGTGCGGCTGGATGCTGTAACTGGCCAAATCACTTCCTAAAGCACGGATTCACAACACATTCACGACACATGTTCACAACCAAAGAAAAGTGACACCACCTCTGTAGTGCGTGTTAGAATACACCGCTAGCCTCTGTAGCTGGAGGAAAAGTCAGACGCACTAGGCAGCAGACTGTCTTGTTGAACAGGCACACTGTGCCGAAGTGCCAAAACAGTTGTATCTCATGCAAACTCTTGTTACTGGAGAGACTGTCCCACGGCAGCAGGACAGGGACAAGTCTTCCAGGGCAGTAGGATGACAGCAGGCTCCGCAGTAGTAGAAGGTCAAACGCCCTAGGCTGCAGGCTGTCCTGTTGATCAGGGACACTGGTGGGGCTGACCAGGGCGTTTTCGTTGTATTATCTTTACTCTAGGGTTTCTGTAAAAGAGTCCCAATGTCTTTAGAAAGGTCCTTGGTTCCATTAGCAAGGTAAACACAGTCTTCCTTCCTCAACACGTAGGTTCTCTTCAAATCGTCGCCAAAAATGTTGTAAATAGAAAGTCCATGAGCCAGGTATACAAAACAGGATAGCTTTATTCAGGCTTAGTTCCAGGGTAAGTTAGGTAGAAGAAGATAAGTAGATGAAAGAATAGCCCCACCAGGAGCAGCCTCCCTGCTGCTCAGCCTGCATTCACCAACTGACACTTCCACACATAAGCAAGCACCCAAGCATTCCATGACATCATCACACATTCCAGCACTCATCCTGGCTGAGCAGTAGGGAAGACGTAGCTAGGGAAGAGGAATGGCAACAAGTAAGTTATAACAGTTTAATTGACCAATCACTGTGTGATTCTCTTATGAAATTATAGACCAGTCCCAGCGCAGCTTTACACCAACCAACCAATCACCGCGCAACACTCTATGATGTTAGATAACTTCTTACAGCAGTTGCCCCTCCTTTGCAATTCAACTCGTTTTTAGTATTGACTTCAACACAGTTAATTAAAGCGTAAAAATCGAAAAGAAACTCTTTTCTACTCCACTAAAAGGAATTATAGATCTCCAATCAATTAGAAATGTATTCACACAATCTCTGGTGGTACTCCCGATGACGTTTTATGTACAGCACCTTCAAAATACAGCAGACAAATGTACTCTGCCTAAGCACACTGAGACCACTCTTAGGTGCATATCAATCAATCAATCAATCAATCAGGGGTTTATAAAGCGCGCTACTCACCCGTGAGGGTCTCAAGGCGCTGGGAGGGGGGGGGGTGCAGCTCCAGATCAGTCGAAGAACCAGGTCTTGCGGCTCTTCCTGAAGGTGTGCAGAGTGGGGGAGCAGCTGATGTTGACTGGGAGTTCGTTCCAGGTCTTTGCTGCGACGAAGGAGAAGGCTCTTCCGCCTGCTCTGGTTCGGCAGATGCGTGGGATCTCTGCCAGGGCGAGGTTGGCCGAGCGTAGGTTCCTTTTGGGTACGTGGAAGGAGACACTTTCGTTGAGGTATTTAGGTCTGATGTTGTGGAGGGATTTGTAGGCGTGGGTGAGTAGCTTGAAGGTTACTCTCTTATCGATGGGGAGCCAGTGGAGGTCTCGTAGGTGCTGGGTCATGTGATCGTGTTGTGGGGTTCCGAGGACGAGTCTGGCTGTGGTGTTCTGGATGGTTTGGAGCTTGTGTAGCAGGGTTTTGTTGATTCCGGTGTAGAGGGCGTTGCGGTAGTCTAGCCTGCTGGTTATGAGTGCGTGGGTGACGGTCTTTCTGCATTCGGGGGGAATCCACTTGAAGGTCTTGCGGAGGATGCGGAGGGAGTTGAAGCAGGTGGAGGCGACAGCTTTGATCTGGCGGGTCATGGTGAGGGAGGAGTCTAGAATGATGCAGAGGTTTCGGGCGTGGTCTGATGGAGTGGGTGGGTTTCCGAGGCTGGCAGGCCACCAGGTCTTGTCCCAGGCGGTGGAGGAGGGTCCAAGGATGAGGACCTCTGTCTTCTCTGAGTTGAGCTTAAGGCAGTTGTTGTTCATCCAGGCTGCGACGTCTTTCATTCCTTCCTGGAAGCTGAGTCTGGTGTCTTCGGGGTTCTTCGTGAGGGAGAGGATGAGCTGGATGTCGTCGGTGTAGGATACTATGCTGAGCCCATGCTGTCTAACGATGGCGGCGAGGGGGCCATGTAGATGTTGAAGAGCGTGGGGCTGAGCGAGGATCCTTGGGGTACTCCGCAGTTGATCTCTGTGGGTTCGGAGAGGAAGGGTGGGAGTCTGATCCTTTGGGTTTTGCCGGTGAGAAAGGAGCGGATCCAGTCGAGGGCGGTGCCCCGTATGCCGGCGTCATGGAATCTGGCGGCGAGAGTGCGGTGGGAGATGGTGTCAAAGGCTGCAGAGAGGTCTAGTAGGATGAGGGCCGCAGTGTGGCCCTGGTCGAGTAGCATGCGGATGTCATCGGTGGCAGCGAGGAGGGTGGTCCCGGGATCTTAGGCCACTTCGGACCTGATAACAACATTAAGCCAACAACAACTTATTAAACAAGAGCACTAAAAATAAACAATACATCACTCTAGCAATTCTCACAAATTACACGTTAAACGGTAGCATTCGCGTGACCCTATTAATACTCACATCGCTTGTTCCATTGTTTCACTTCAGAACTGGTATCTGGTCAAATATCACTGAACTTAGGGTTTGGTTAAATATATAATGACCTCTATGTATCCCCCTTATATCCCAGTTTTGTCAGACAAATAAACCATCCGACACGCTATCAGAAAAACTATTGTAGCGTTTACCTACTGGCTGCAAAGATTTTTTGTTTCCCTGTTGTAGCGTTTACGTATTAGCCCCAAAGATTTTGTTTCCTAACAATTTTACTATAAATTATTCATTAACCTCTGTCTACCCACCATACTCAATTGGTCCTCCGATGGATCTTGTATTGTGCTGAAAGGGACTGGTATATTCGGAGGATGAGCAATTATCAAATGAGGACCAGGAATATGATAATTGCTATACTCAATGGTTATTCAGTATCTTTGAGAACAACCAATCAAAAGAGAGTTTAACCAAGTTGACTTATCCAAGGAATAATGAGACAGAATCAGCAGAGTTTAGTTCAGATTTCAAATTTAGTATAATGTTTAAGGATTAAGGACATTTAAGTAAGACAGCGAACAATCCTAAATTTAAATTACTAATGATTTTAATAAAGCGATATCTAACTTCGTGAGATCCAAAATGGACAAGAATTTAACCTGCTCAGCCGAGGGAGTTTTGGGCATCTATTGCACATAGATCAATAATAAATCAGTTGAGCCTCATACAAACCCCTAGGGAAGTTCAGAAAAGTTCCAAGTGACCAGTTCCAGTTCATTAAAGACAGCAATCTGCCTTAGTCTGTAGCTTTAACACCAGAGTCACAGCAATATGACGTGATCCATTCAGTCGAAAGGATCCACTACGCTAGCATACCAGCCGGTAGCAACTCGTGGTATATCGTCACAGTTTGCGTTAGTCCTATGATGTCCAAATCGTGGGCCTCACTGCTGTAAAGCTAATTGCACACGCTCACCCACAGTCCCAATATCTGATCAATTATACTCCAATGATTTCCAGAGCAACTCCCCTTGACATCACCAGGAATATCAGACCACTCTGTCCCATTGATCAATTTCAATAGGGTGATAATGATGTAGTAGGTAAAAAGTATACAATCCGGAAGAGTTTAAAAGTTCAAGTTACGTGCTTCCTTATCACTGTAATTTAGTCATAGAAACAATAAGATAATCAAAAAGTACGTGAAAATATGCACTGTTATTTCAGTATTCTGTTCCCAAGCATCTGTTCTAGCATGTATCTTTTTGTTGCAGATACAGTCAGCAGTACTGTTTTGTATCAAAGGAAACGATTGAGAGTTAGTGGCTAAGTGGCAATTTCACGAAAAGTTCCCATAGACATTAGACTGTTCAGTTCATGAGTTCACATTTTAGAGAAAAGCAAGATTTAAGGCCTACATAAAAAACACAGTCCTTCTTCGATGAATTATGCTAAAATATGAATCTCACATTGAATGGTATATAATATTAATTTCACATATGAATGTGTTAAATCACATTTCAATTATATCATAACGATTTCAATTAAGTATGAGGTACTCAAAGGTTTTAAAGATGATACTGTTTCACATATAAATGGAAAAGGTACATATAATCTTTTTCATGTATATGTTAATTAGAGCACACATCATTTTAAAGGCATCACTTGAGGAAAAGTTCACATCTAACTCGTGTAACCCCTACTTTTCTTTTGTCATTTTCATTGTACACATTACAACTAGAAATTATTATTCACTTATAACACAGGAAACGTTTGTGTGTAGAAATATTTGTTATTCTTAATATCACATAATTCAACCCATCAAGATCTGTATCATTTAAGGTGTTAATAGTGCACATCTCAAAGTAAACACAAGATATGATATAGGTTCATATTAACATTCTGCATGATTTTACGATGCATTATCTAAATCAGTCTCATTTATCATTTTTCAGAAACGTGAAGCTTGACACACGTTTATCGTCATTCAGGAGAAAATATTGTTGCATTTATTCTCTCTCTTATTTGTCATTATTTATAAGAGGTAACTTCTGCTCTATCAGTGTGCTGATTGAACTAATCCCCTGCATAAGTTTGGCTCTTGTCACCATGTTCGTCCATTCCTTCATACAAAAGATGATACGTCCATTCCTTCATACAAAAGATGGGTCCCATTAGATTTCCACATAAAGGGTTTATTGCTTTGCAGGGCAACCACCAAATGACCAGGCAGAAAGGGAGTTTCACCCATCAATCCCCCAGCATATTCCAGCATTCTCAGCTCCCAACATTCTGGGTGAACTGACAGCATCCTAGTCACCCTAATCTAAGAACAAACCATAACATCATACTCATTAACATCAGCTGTCTCTGACGGGAAGAAAGGTAAAGAGAGTGGTGAAAAAAAGGAGTGTTGTCTAATCAATTCTATAATTGTGCTACTTTCTTCCACCCCAGTATTGAGGGTTGATATTTAGCTCTACAGGGTAAGACAGTCTAATGGGTTCAGGCGACCTAAACCAACATTACTAAGCCCAGAATGCAAAGATGTGGTAAATGAAAGCATAAGGGTAATAATGTGGTGTAAATTTTATCAGCAGTTGTACTATGCATCCAACCATTAGTATGGCAAGGGAGCGCCCTTTTCATATAGTTCTGGGATTTTCATCCATCGATTACATGCGGTTGGTTGTGTATGTTTAATGCAGGTTTCTTAAATGTCTATCTTAGTAATGGTTTGTGGTGGTTAATGTTAAAGTAAAATGTGCTTGATTCTGCTGAAGTTCTTTGTAACGTACAGATGGATGGATGTTCCAAAGAACTTTACTGTTTTTTGCTGGGCTGGGCTGTGATGTTGGTTGACCATTGTTTCGCCACTGCAGATTGTTTTCTAGACAACATTGTTAAACAGGTAAATAGTTCAAATGAGTTGTTGGGAGCACAATAGTAAGGTATGTAAAAGGTACCTTAATCTGGAAAATTGTAAATTCCATTCCATTCCTTTGGGGTAGGGGGAGTGCAATTGAGTTAGGGTCACTTTTAATTATTATGTAGCTTTGATGCTCTGTTGTGCACAAGAGGCTGTCTACGATTCTATCTGAGGTGTTGCATTTACAAAAGGAGAATTTTAAGTGTGATTATAAAGGTGCTCATCAGTGAGTATTGTTGGAAGTGGTGAGTAGTGATGTAGCCGACTACATGGCATATCTGCTTCATATTGGATGTGTTAGGAGTTCTTTCTGACGTGTTTTGTAATATGGTTAGCCTACTAGTATTCCAGTATATGTTGGAGCATCTTTAAAAGGATAAATATGTGTGCCAGGTGTGCTTACAAACTTATCCTGTCCAATACAATGTAAGCCATATAGATTACCCACATAAGCTTTAGGGCAGATAAACTAAAATGAAAGATCGTTTTTCAGTTGCACTGATAATACCATGCTCTATATTTGCCATTTTTAGGTCTCGCCTGGCGATAGCAGCGCATGCGCTGCGCTCGCCATGCGAGTGCCTTTTGCAATCGATTCTCTGAAAGCCTTACATGCACGCGTAGGGATGGACAAAGATGGGTGCTCTCGCCATTTATCCAAACCTAACAGCATGCACGTGTACGTACGGACAGTGGACAGTCCGACACCATCTTGTGCCAATAGCTTTCTATTGTCATGGCAACCAAGCTTCTTATCAGAAGCTTCGTCACGCTGCCTTGTTTTTATAACGCGAACTTCACCCGAAGGTATCGGGTATCAGAGCGCTTCTATTTCTCCTTGCCGCACCAAATATTTCTCTTTGTCATCTCTTCTCTGCGTTTCTCTTTCTTTCTATTATCTTTCATTTGGTCTGTGTTTAACTCTTTCCTCTCCCTACTCCCTACCGATCTCTGCCGTATAGTGGCTTCCTCCCTGGCTTCCTCTCTATTAATTATTTTTTCACTTTGTGTTCGCCCAGCTTTCTTCTTCATCTCTCTCTCTCTCTCGAGTGTTTTTTGCTCCACACTTTCATGCCTACTTTCGGGGACCCTCTCTTCTTTTCTCCTCAACAGAATCAACCACAGCTGCGAACAACGCGCATGCGAACACCACCAACTGCACCTGCAGTGCCCGTGAGCAATAAAAGATGCACCTGGGGTATCTGTGAGCACCAACTGCCCCTGCAGTGCATGTAAACACCCATAACTGCAACCGAGGCACCTTTTAGAACAACCGTGAGCCCCTAAGACACCAGTGTCCCTCCTGCGAGCAACACCACGTACCGAGGCACCGGCAAGCACCACTTGACTCCACCTGCAGTGCCTTGCATGCGCCAATAGCGCCTAGAGTGCTTGCAAGCATCACCCACTACAATTAATACCACCGCAGGTAAACCCCAGCCCAATAACTGGAGGACCTTTGGGCGCCACTAGTCGCACCTCTTTTACCTACAACCACTGTCCACTGCACCTGCTGCGCCCGTGAGCGCCAGCAAATGCATTTGTGGCATATGTGTCAGTGAAAGGAACGATAAACGCTCCCTAGTGCTTCCTTAAACCACGATTCTACGTCTGTTGCGGGTACACGTAGCAAGTCATGAGGATGTCTACGTGACCGCATTGGAGATTAATTCCGCTCATTTTCACGACTTGATTCACGTGACCCTATGTGAATTTAAATGTGACATTCTGTCCGTTCTCGGGCAGAGGTTTTTTTAGCACGTACTTTGTGGTAGGAGCAGGGCTTTAAGTGGGATGAAAAAGCTGTGAGGTCTCTCCAAGGGGCGTGGCCGATGTAATTAAGGGCGTAGCTTAAAAACACCTACGCTAAATATGTGTGTTTTTCATTGCTTGCCGCCCGACTGGTGTTTTGATGCTCCTGTCATTGCATCCAGATATATAATGCAAGTAACATTACACCTGCAACAAGCCAGGACTTTTGCTTTGTCAATGGGTGTTAGTTGCATAAGATAAATAAGCAACAAGTATGGCTTCGTTGTATAGAATATTGAAAATGCTTCAGTTCTGAAATGATGAGACTGAAAGAACAGTCTCATCAAAGCAGTGGAGGGTGGGACTGCTTCAAAGCTAAGATTGTTTTTCCACCCAAGGGTGAGGGCAAAAAATGGAGAGCCCGATATGGAGCTCTCTTAGCACCTGCTTTTTAGAATTGCCGGCGCTGAGCACCGGCAGGACCCAGCTCACTTAAAGCCCGGGGTAGGAGATACAAACAAGCATTACAAATGCAATAGGTCTCGCCTTTCATTAACTTAAAGCCATTTGCTTTGCTATACAATTCCATTAGCAAAGCAAATGGCTTTAACTTAATCAAAGGCGAGACCTATTGCATTTTCAATGCTTGTTCTTCTTGCCGATCCTTCATTTCCTTTGCCAATTGCAGATAACATGCTTTGTAATGAAAACACCTAATTGGAAATGCAGTCACAGAGACAAATTCATTAAATTAAATATCAGGAGGAAAATTGTGTTAGTTTGTTTAAATAACACTACAAAAAAACTAGCTAATTTCGAAGAAAGCAAAGGTGATGCATTTGCCCTGCACTTGAAGACCTGCCTTCTTCTGGATGGAGGGTTTCTTTTCAGGTCAGGATTGCTGGCGCAACTGTCTGTTGACCTATTGTTACCATTTTTTTAAGAGAAACATAACAGTGGGCTTTAGCGTCACCCAGACCTGTGTTTCTCTTTCATTTAATGCTATTCGCTGTTTGGTGTATCATTCTGCCTCCTATGTAGTGCTTGCAATGCATAAAGGACTATTTTACTTCTTAGAAGTACACTGAATCGGCACACATTACTTTTTTGTCTCATACCTACACTGTATACGGAAAGCAACTTTTTTACTGTTTGCTTTTTCCAATGCACATCCAACCCTCTGAGTGTGCTCATCCCCTCTCCCATTGCATTTTTTTCTTTAAATTTATTTTTTGGAAGCCGCAGTACTCATTACTAATTTGAACAATGTTGTTCTATAAATCTAATGAGTGATGTCATTAACATTGTTATTTAATAAGTCATGAGAAATGTAAAATGTGAGGTCATAAGCAGTGCATAAAAGGGGCTCTAATTATAGCTAGCTGACTAAACTTTAAGTGATGTATTTTCGTATTTTTGGGTTATTTAACGTTAGTTCTTTTCTCATTTCAACTTCTAACAATAATGTCACTTTAACCATTGGTTAGAATTTCTGTATTTTTTTAAAACATGAGTTACGGTCTTATCACCTAACCTAACAATAACGTCACTTCGGGTTTTTCAATGAGTTTCTGTTTGCGCCCAACCCTGCACACGGCAGACAACCCCCTCTGTACACAAGGTTTGTCTATCAGAATGTTACTATTTTAAAATTAGCGAGTTGTTGTGACTGAGACGATGGGAAGAATGAGTAAACGTAAAAAGAGGATGCTGTACTTATGCAGATGCCTCTCTCTTTAACTATTTTTAGCCCCTTTAAAAATATGTTATGACTGAAATTACTAAAAACCCATACCTCCTATCACCTTTTTTAACCTGCTGGTTTCATACCTGCATTAACATCTCAATGCTCATTTACTTCAGATGCTCCTCCAGAAAAGCTTTAATTTCAACAGCTCATATTTAAAAAAATGGCATTCAGGAGTGCCTCACATTTGTCTTGAAAAGAAAATCCTAGTATTCGGATTGTTAATTACAACTCTGTGGTGAAGCTGCAGTAGAACACTGGGTGAATCACCTGACAGGCTGCTGCTGGTGTTGAAAGTACATGTTTTTACTAAGGATACCATAATCTTTCTAACAGTAATTAGGAAGATATTTGAGAATTTATAAAAATGTCTCCTCGTTTTAGTTCTAGAGCACTAACCTTAAATTTGTAAGACAAAATGAATCCCCTCCTTTCGTTTAATTCTAAAGGAATGTTTTCAGATTACAGCTTTGATTTCATCGTGATAGCATTCAGTTTTACCACACTTGTTACAAATACAGAATGTTATCACTCTAGTTGTTCATTAGAATACTGTGGTGAAGCTGCAGTAGAACAGTGGGGAACAGTGGAGAACCAACTGACAGGCTGCTGCATGGCCTTTAGCCCCCGCGGATGGCCAACCTTTGGCTGTGCACAGCGTGTGGTGAGTCGCAATGCCTTGCCTATGGCCAGGCCCTGAACCCAACCCACTGCGGGCAGCCAGCCTCCTCACGGATGTCCCACTGGATCCATTGGAAGATCCAGTGGGAGTGCCTCCAGGTGGCACGAAATTAGTTTTTTGTCATTTGATCCTTCACCTTAAAAATGAAAGTAGCCCTGGGTGATGGGATCCCCAGAGCCTAAGAAAAGCCTGGGGAGGGGGCGCATATCCATTCCCCCTCATAAAAGTATGCATCCCCCCAGCCTTGGCCCACCCCGGTGTGGTAGAAGGTTTATCACACCTGGTAACTATGGAACATATTGGTGGTGAGTAATTGTACACTTTTAGTATACAGGTGTGACACACCGGGGATACCGTATAAAGAACGATTTATAATAATAAATTAAGAAGCTAGCAATGTTTTTCTTTAAAGAATTACCAAAATATGTATCAATAATGATAAACTACATTAACCAGAATTCCTTGCTTGCATGAGTGAAGGGATAGTAGGACAACATATAAGGGCCAGACCTCATGGCTGCTTTTGTATGTGATAAAGACATTCTGTCTAAACAAGTCATTAAAAACTGGAAATTTGATTAATTTAAATGAAAGCACTTTTTGTTCCTACGCCAGTGCTTCTTACTTCCCTGCTTCAAGAATTGTTTACCGGGGGTGGGTGGTTTCCCCAAGTGGAAGCACCGGGTGAGAGCGTGCTGTGCGCCGCGGAAAAACTGCAACCACTTCTATATATAGATATTCACTGGAAAAACCTAAGTGTACAGGGACGTTATAGTTAGCCTGAGATTTCACTCCTACAAAACCAGTGAAATTCAGCAGTTATAGTTACCTGAGCTAACTATAACTTATGCCCCCGCAATGAACTGCTTATGGCCTTACATATTACATCACTCATGACATGTTCAGTAACATCACTCATGACACACACATATATACCCCGACGAAGGCCCCAGGCCGAAACGCGTTGGTCTTCTTTAACCCTGGGCGGGTAACTCCACTCCGCCAGTGGAGTTTGCGGAGATTTGCCTACTCTGCCTCCGTGGCGGAGCGGAGTTAGCCGCTCTCTCCCCCCTCCCAAATGCTTTAAAAAGATATAAAAAAGGCACTTACCTGTGTTTCTGCCACCTGCATGTGCAAGACTTACAACGTAGTGTTTTTTTTTATGAAGAAGGACGTCGAGGACGCGGGAGGAGCAGGAAGGAGAGCGGCCAGGCAGGGGAGGCGGCAGAAACACAGGTAAGTGCCTTCTTTATATCTTTTTAAAGCATTTGGGAGTGGGTAGGGAGCGGAGCTACGCGTAGCTCCACTGAGTTTTTTTCAAACTCCGTGGAGCTATGCGTAGAGGCACTACGCCAGCTCCGCCCAGGCTTAGTCTTCTTCCCCACTTTATGCACATGCACTTTGCTGAAAATTAAGAAACTTTAAAAAGAATAAAAGCGTTCCTAAAAATGAATTACGGACCCGTTTGCTTCTGTGATCTGCTCGGTGCTGTCTTCCTGTGCCCTCGACGAGTGGCGTGTAATACCAAGGAGGTGCATAAAACCGGAACATGTACTCCAATTCTTCTCTGTCCCGACGCGTTTCGGAGCGGCTGCTCCTTCTTCATGGGGCAACTTGGAGGAATGTTTATGCACGGCGGTTCCGGCCGTGAAGGATGCACCGCCTGTTGAAATATGGTACAGGACTGCAAGGCTCAAACTGGATGGAGCCTGTCAGCAGCACGCATAATGGATATACTTAAAACCGGACTGTAACTTCCGAGGCCCACCGGAGGGCTATAACATTGTTTTGAATTAAATGAAGATTGCCTGGCAAATACACGGACCCAACTGTTGGGCTAATTGACACTACAACTCCCGGCATGCTATTCACCAGAGAGTGCATGTCAAAAGAGGAAATGCACGTTGAAGTGTTTCCGTGCTTACCAGATTTTTCCCATGAAGAAGGAGCAGCCGCTCCGAAACGTGTCGGGACAGAGAAGAATTGGAGTACATGTTCCGGTTTTCATATAAAGATTCAGCAGAATGATTGTGCGTGGAGTGGCGTCCTTAAAGCTTGGGGCATCTTGGAGGAAGACGCGTCTGTCAGTCTTCTTTTTCACCTTGGGTTGCTTGTGAAAATAAAATATTTCGAAATTGACCAGCTTTGAGTGCCCAACGCTTTCTTTGGAATTCGATGTGTGTTACGCGAGTCCGCTCTCGCGTGTTGAGGCACCCACTATGATTGTGAGCAGCGGTATTAGCGGGAAACTACAAGGGATATATATATATATCCTTATACAATATTGGGAACATACTTATTCAAGCATCGGACCTGAACCTCAAGCGCTTTGACTCTATCTTTTTGAGGATTAAGAACACTCTTAATAACTCAAACCCGGCCACTCCTCATTACAGCTGTCTACCCACAATATCTGCACCATCTGTTCCTTTATCCTCTTCTTCCCCCAATTCTGCATCCCCATCTTTATCTATTCACCGTTCTGTTCCTTCCAACACTACGGATGATGTGTATATAACCCACACCTCTAACCCGGACAACCATGTTATGCCTCTCTTGGGCTATGATATTTCCTACTTGAGTGCTTTCCACCAAGTTGGTGTCCCCAGTACTTCTCCTCTTTTCCCTCTCCTCCCATCAAATCACACATCACCCTCGTCACCCACTGTACCCTCTGTGATCCCCAGCAACGGGGGTTGGGCACTACACCAGCACAAACAACCATGATAACCCTACTATTCTACCCCTAAGCCCAGGTTTTACCAACTCGAGGGCCTTAGCACTAGCTGCTGTCTCCAGTCCATTGCCCTGTAACCCACACACACCCTCCTCTTCCTTCTGTGCATCCCCTTTCGCCTCTGTTAAATCCACCTTGCCCGTTACTAATCCCAAACCAGGATCTGCTCAGCTCCCCCTTGCACCTAATCTTAAGCCCCGTCATTCTAATCCTCCCTCCTTGGGGGATGTCAAAACCATTCGCAAGTGGGATTCTATCTCCCCCTGTATCTGTGGTAAGGGACTTACTCTACCCTCTAAAACCCCTCTCACAGTGGGGTCAGACCCTTCATCTCATTCTGGGTCAGCTGAGGAGGGCACTAACCGCCCTTGCCTTGAAGAGAAGATTGCTGACCTGAAGCAGGATCTCCTTGCTGTTAAAGAGATCATGCAGACCCTTCTACAGTTCTCCTTGAAGATGGAGAAGCTCTGGAATACACACCCCTCCCAGTGGATCGATCAACACAATCCACGGAAAGTGTCCTACGCTGGTGACGATCAATCCTCTATCCACTCCTCTCTTAGAGACAGCTGGAGTTCTAGGACTCTCCCTAACCACCATTCTAGGCCCCATAGGCTCCAGCCGCAGCTATCGGATGAGGACACTCTCGCTCTTCTATTCTCGTACAGTGGCTCGAGGATTCTCTCCTCCTCTAACTTGACTATCAACATCCCTACTATTACCTCGGCTCCCGACAGGGAACCTAGTGTCAACCATAGATCGGTTAACAAGGAAAACCTACTTCAAATAACGACCTCTCATCATGAAGTGATCACTACCAACCATAACATCAAATCGATGCTACTCAACTGCAGATCGGCGGTGAAACATGCAGCGGATATTTCGGAACTCATCATTTCGCAAGACTTGAACCATCTGATTCTCACTGAAACCTGGCTCAATGAGACCTCCTCCCCTGTCCTCGACATCTTAAACCCCCCTGATTATGCCATTATCAGACGCGATCGACTTGTTAAAGGGGGCGAGGGGCGTTGCTTGCATTCATCGCTCCAGCCTCACTATAAAGCAATCGCAATGTGCTTTGCTGTCTTCTTGTGAGCAACTACTCATCGAAATTTAGAATAAGGGCAAGATTGCTTGTGTGCTTCACTCGATTTATCATCCACCGGATGATAATCTGTTCTTCATAGAGCAAATCATGGAGGTCATTAGCTCGAGTTCGGACCAACTCTGCCATATATTCCTCGGAGACTTTAACCTCCACTGGAATGACACAAATGATCCTTTAGTCTGCTCCTTTAAGGCTTTCCTCCCCGATCTTAACTTCTCACAGTTCTGTAAGGGACCTACCCACAACAAGGGCGCCACTCTCGACCTTATCATTGCCAAAGACAATAGCATACAACTGGGTGACATCCTACCCTGTGACTGGTCGGATCATCATCAAATTTCCTTCCACATCTTGGAAAAGGTCCAATGCAGACAGGGCCAACCTCTTAAAGCTAAACAACTGACTCGCAATTTGAGAGACATCCACACCAATGTTCTAACATCCATCACCAAAGATAGGCTTCAGCCCCCTCCTAACATGACCAACCTTGCCGATCTTTCTGATCACTACATTAACACTATGGCTAACATTTTTGATACTATTGCACCGAAGCAACTCAAAAGGATTCCAGTCAAACAATCCAAACCTTGGTTTAATGGTGCCCTAAATGATGAGAGACGCAATCTTAGACTCTCAGAGAAACTTTGGAGAAACACAACTTCCACCACAAGCCTCATTCAGCTAAGGAAGGCGAGAAGTATTTACAACAAACACATCCGCATTGCTAAAACAGACCACTTCAGGGCTCAGCTGGATGGCGCTATCAATAGACCCAAGAAGCTCTTTGAAATCATCAAGTAACAAGCTAACCACTCTTGCAACACTATCTCAACTCCCTTGTCCTTGCTTCCTAGTGGGGAGGACTTCTCAGAGCACTTCTCTGAAAAATCAAGGAAAATCGAACTGGAGTCATACCTGACTCTCCTATTTTGCGGCCTCTGAACCTCATCACATCATCAGCTGAGTTGGCGGATTGTTCGGCGTTGTCCTTACCCATTGTTTTTTCTCTCAAAAACGACGCCTCTTGGAATTCCTTTCTCCTTCCAGATGTCACAGAGCTGCTCCACAACATGGCGTCCCTTAAACCTTCCAACCATTTCAGCGATCCACTTCCTGCTAAGTTTTTTAAAGATCTCAATTCGGCCATTCTCCCCCGGCGGTCCCGGATCATTCATGAATCTCTCTTACAGGGTAGGATACCTGATTGCCTCAAGATGGGGCAAGTTACTCCCATCCCTAAGAAGCCCAACTCTGATTTATCTGATCCTAACAACTTCCGTCCTATCACCAGCATCATGACTCTAGCTAAATTGCTCGAGAAATGCGTCCACTCGCAGTTATGCAACCACATACAGAATTTTTAACTCCTTGACCCTTACCAGTCGGGTTTCAGAGCAGGGCATAGTACTGAAACAGCACTAACGCACATTCTTGATGACGCCTTGAGATCCCTTGATCAAAATGTCCCTTGTCTCCTGATCCTTCTTGACCTGTCCTCAGCATTTGATACCATCAAACATGAAAACTTGATTGCTCTTCTGCAACATAGGATGGGTCTCACAGGCCCGGTCCTAAATTGGTTTGCCTTTTTCTTACATAACCGCTCACAAAGAATCAAAGTTAACCACTCCCTTGCAACCAGTACCACTGTTACGATTGGAGTTCCGCAAGGATCCGCACTCTCACCCACTCTTTTCAACCCTTTTATGGAACCACTTACCGTCATTCTGAACCATTCTAACATTCAGTACCACATGTATGCGGATGACACGCAACTGTACTTGAAGATCTCCTCTCAAGAGGACATAAAACACTAAATGATGCTCTCTCACAAACTCAACAATGGTTAGCCCAGAACCATCTTTTGTTAAATACTCTCAAAACTGAATTTCTTCTGATTGCTCCCCCCAACCACTCTGCACCTACCCTGGACTGGCTTAAACAACTCACTGCTCTTAATTGCACCCCTCATGTGGTTGACTCTCCTAAATCGTTAGGCATCACCGTGGACAAATACCTAAACATGCAAGTGCACATCAGTCAACTACTAGGGGAGCCAACTTTCAACTCAACACCCTTGAGAAAATCAAGCCTTTCCTGCCCCCGAGGACATCAGTCCTGCTGTACAATCCCTGGTTATCTCTTGACTGGAATATGGCTTGGTGACCCTTGCTGGGCTTCCCAAAGCTAGCTTGGCCCCACTCAGAGTTACTCTAAACACATAGGCCAGGCTCATCACTGGCTCCAGAAAGCATGACCACATCTCCCCCGACCTTTTGCAACTAAATTGGCTATCTATCAAATCTAGGATACGCTTCAAGATAGCTTGCTTGACGCATAAAGCCATACACTACAACACCCCGGCTTACTTGGCAAATAAGCTTGAACTATCGGGCCCATGTCGGAACTTAAGAAGTATGTCCATCCTACTTTTGAAACCTGCCAAATTCAAAAAGAAAAGATCTTACAATCGTGCTTTCACCGGACTTGCTCCAAGAATTTGGAACGCTCTGCCTTCTGAGATCAGATCCAATCCTTCCACTGCATCTTTCAAGAAACATGTCAAACGGCTATTCTTGAGTGAACACTAACAGCATCAACTTGTTCTCATGCCCTGTCTACAAATTTGATTCCTATTTTACACTGTTGTTTCAATTTATTGTATTCTTGTCTGTTAATTGGTATCTTGCTCTTGGGCAATTGATTCTTATTTTACACCGTTGTTTCGACTTATTGTATTATTGTCTGCTAATTGGTTTCCTGCTCTAGGGCAATTCTGATTAGGTACGGGTCAGGCAAACGCACCAACTCCTGACCTTGATTGTTTCCCCCCTCTGTTTGACAGTGTGTGGATTTAACTACACCATTTGTACAATTGTGTTTTATTTGTGCTTTCGCCACATCTGTACAGCGCTCTGATACCCATAAGGGTCTTGTTCGCGCTTTATAAACCTTTTCAAACAAATAATAAATATAAATATAAATATATATATATATATATATATATATATATATATATATATATATATATATATATATATATATCAAAACAATACCCTTTCAGGCATAGAGTGACGCATAAATTATGCAAAATAGAAGCAGAGAACTCTGGGTAGTTCTCAAGTTTAGGTGGAAAGCAGCTCCTGTATAGAGCACTCTCAACACCAGCGACACTCTAGATCTGCTCACCTCAAATGTCTGCTTTTCTATCAAAGTCTTTAAGCATAGGATTAGCACAGTGCCATCCATGCCGAGATAGAAAGGGACAAAGTCTTTTGCCATTTCTACAGCAAAGTCTTTAAGCATAGGACTAGCACAGTGCTGTCCATGCCGAGCTGTAAAATGACAAAAGCCATTTATCACTCCAGGCACAGTATTACAGCTTTGAATTGGTAAAATACCAACCAAGCCAACCTGAAATGAGTAAAAGCAACCTCTGACACAATGTTTCGCTCTCATTAGAGCTCTTCAGAGAGGTTTAGCTTTGTCCAGACACAAGGGAGCACCCAGTAGAAGTCAAAACAATACCCTTTCAGGCATAGAGTGACGCATAAATTATGCAAAAAGAAGCAGAGAACTCTGGGTAGTTCTCAAGTTTAGGTGGAAAGCAGCTCCTGTATAGAGCACTCTCAACACCATATATATATATATATATATATATATATATATATATATATATATATATATATATAATCTACTGGCGGTCGCCAGTAGATAGTTATAGTTAGGACCTATTATCCATAGGAAATCCGCGACATTCTATTTGAAATAACGTTGGCGCCGGTTGACGAATCTTCGTGAAAGTTTCCAACTTGTTGGGGCGCTCCGGTCCACTCCTATCCTGAAAGTCTCGGGGTGATACGTCAAGCGGGGGCCGAGAAAAAAGGGGGTCCCAAAACGCGTTTTCCCCATTCATTTTTCCATAGGAACCTTTAGTCGCAGCTACAGCCCGAACTGCTGAACGGAATTACACCAAATTTGGCAAAGAGGTAGCCCTTGGTTCAGTGTCGTGCCTTTTGCTTAAATGGTGTAAATCCGTTCAGTAGTTCCTGAGAAAATCAAAAGTAAAGTCACATATATATCTATGGCCGAGTAGGGTCCGCGTACCCTCCCGATCACGAGCTGTATGCTAATTGGCTGTCAAGTGGCTGTCAACACTCCAAATCAGGAAGTGTTGGCAGCCATTTTATCCCTCGGTAGAACCGAGGGACAGAAACAAGTGCGCAAAGCGCAAAAAGGGGGCAGGGTAGAAACACCCTGACCCCCTAGGTCTGCTCAGGGGGTCCCACAAGGACCCCCTGGGCAGAAAAAAGCATTTTTTTTTTTTTAAATCGGCGGGATGCGCTTAGGGTGCGCGAATCCCGCCGAGAAAAAAAAAAGCACAAGAAACACGTCGCCAAACGCAACAAGGGGGCAGGGTAGAAACACCCTGACCCCCTAGGTCTGCTCAGGGGGTCCCACAAGGACCCCCTGGGCAGAAAAAAGCATTTTTTTTTTTTTTAAATCGGCGGGATGCGCTCAGGGTGCGCGGATCCCGCCGATAAAAAATCGAAGCGCGGTCTCCCGTGCTTTGATGTTAATTTGCCCCCGGGTGGGCCAAGTCCCGGGGGCATGGTGGGGGGGTTTAAATTTAATGTGGGGGGCCTCTAAAGCCCCCCAAGCCCCGGGGACCGCCACCCCCCGGGGCTTTCAAAAAATAATGGTGCGGGAGAGCTCTTGGCCCTCCCGCAGCCCCGGGGACCGCCACCCCCCGGGGCTTTTTTTATTTTTTATTATTTTGACCTGTGTGGGGGGGCTCCAGCCCCCCACATGCCCCGGGGACTGCCACCTCCCCGGGGCACTAAAGATTTGAATATGGGGGTCCGTTACGGACCCCCAAAGCCCCGGGGACCACCACCTCCCCGGGGCTGTGAAATGGTTGGGAGGGGGGCCGCGATGGCCCTGGGGACCGCCACCCCCCAGGGCCGGCTCCTGCAGTGTCCTGGGGTGCCTACCCCCGGGACACTGTAGTTTGCTATGACAGGACGGGAGCCTCGCGGCTCCCGTCCTGTCATAGCAAACTTGGTTTGCATTTTGAAAGAGAGAGCAGGAAACCTGCTCTCCTTTCAAAATGCAAACCTAATTGCTTTTCCACATGGGGAGCAGCATGTTAGCTGCTCCCCATGTGAGAAGCAATGCCGGCTCCCATAGGACACGGGGAGCCGGCGGGACTGTGGGGGGATTGGGGACCCCCACAGTCCCCAACCAGAGGCCAGGCCCCGGGGGATGGGGTCCCCGGGGCCATAAGTGGCCAGGGAGGGGGCCACGCAGCCCCCTCCCCAAATAATTTTTTTTTTTTTTAAAAGGGCAAGGCCGGCCCCAGGGGATGGGGTCCCCGGGGCCTTAAATGGCCTGAGGAGGGGGGCCACGCAGCCCCCCTCCAAATTAAAAAAATAAAAATCGAGGGCATGCCCCGGGGGATGGGGTCCCCGGGGCCAATACAGGCCCAGGGAAGGGGGGCCACGCGGCCCCCTTCCCGTTTTTTTTTTTTAAATTTAAAAAAATAAATAAATGCTCAGGCCCCGGGGGATGGGGTCCCCGGGGCCAAAAGTGGCCAAGGGAAGGGGGGTCACGCAGCCCCCCTTCCATTAAAAAAAATTAGAAAAAAAAAAAAAACGACCGGCATCGTGCCGGAGGCCCCGCCCCCCTCCCTGCAGTACTCTGCAAACGCGCCCCCTGGCGCGTTTTAAGAAGGGGAAGTAATTCCCCTTGAATACTGGGGGTCCCTGGGGGCCAACTAGCCCACCAGGAACCTCCAGTATGCGCCAGGGGCTGCGTGGCAGAGAGGTGTACAGAGGCCACGCCCCTTTTACACCTCTCTGCAACGCAGCTCTGTGGCGCTTTTAGAAGTACATGGTGGGCTAGTTGGACTCCAGGGACCCTCAGGATTCAAGGGGACTTAATCCCCCAACTTAAAACGCGCCACGGTGCGCGTTTGCACAGTGGTGAAGGGAGGGGCGGGGCTTCAGGTGACATGTGTGCAAACAGGCCCCGTGGCGCGTTTTAAGATGGGGAATTAAATCCCCTTCAATCCTGAGGGTCCCTGGGGGCCAACTAGCCCAACAGGTACGTCCAGAAAGCGCCACAGAGCTGCATTGCAGAGAGGTGCAAAAAGGGGCGTGGCCTCTGAACACCTCTCTGCAACTCAGCTCCCTGGCGCATACTGGAGGTACAGGGTGGGCTAGTTGGACCCCAGGGACCCTCATGATTCAAGGGGACTTAATCCCCCAACTTAAAACGCGCCACGGGGCGCGTTTGCACAGATGTCACCTCAGGCCCCGCCCCCTCCCTTCACCATTGTGCAAATATTCTTCTAAAATCAGCCGAACTACGAATTCCTATTTACTCACCTGTTATCAGGAGAGACTTCAGTGCTGCATCTTTCAGCCCAGTACTGATCCTGAAAAGTAATTTTAACCGTACTTACCAGTAACTTGAATTTCCTTCCATAGGCTAACATTGACTGGTTTCACTTGGAAATTCTTCTAAGTGTGGAGTTTTGGAACTTTATAATATTCCTCTAAAATCAGCCGAAATACGAATTCCAATTTACTCACCTGTTATCAGGAGAGACCTCAGTGCTGCATCTTTCAGCCCAGTACTGATCCTGAAAAGTAATTTTAACCGTACTTACCAGTAACTTGAATTTCCTTCCATAGGATATCATTGTCTGCTTTTTGCTGAAAAAGTTTCTAAGTGTCGATTTTTGAAACATACAAATATTCCTCTAAAATCAGCCGAACTACGAATTCGGATTTACTCACCTGTTATCAGGAGAGACCTCAGTGCTGCATCTTTCAGCCCAGTACTGATCCTGAAAAGTAATTTTAACCGTACTTACCAGTAACTTGAATTTCCTTCCATAGGATATCATTGTCTGCTTTTTGCTGAAAAAGTTTGTGTCAATTTTTGAAACATACAAATATTCCTCTACAATCAGCCAAAATACGAATTCCGATTTACTCACCTGTTATCAGGAGAGACCTCAGTGCTGCATCTTTCAGCCCAGTACTGATCCTGAAAAGTAATTTTAACCGTACTTACCAGTAACTTATATTTCCTTCCATAGGAATCCATTGTCTGGTTTTCAGCAGAAAAGTTTCAAAGTGTTGATTTTCACAAACTTCAAATATTCCTTAAAAATCGCCTGTATGACTTAAACGCATTCTTTCAACTGTTTACAGGAGATGCACCAGTGCTGGATCCAGGATCCACCACTGAGTAAGAAAAAGTAACGATAACACTACTTACCTGCTAAGTGAATTTCCTCCCATAGGATAACATTGGTGATTCTATGTGAAAAAGTTTCTAAGTGTCAACTTTTAAAATACAATAATATTCCTTAAAAATCACTACTGTAACCAAAACGCTTTTACTCAACTGTTTACAGGAGATGTCCCAGGACTGAATCTAGGATCCAGTCCTGTGGTTAGAAAAGTAATCCATAAAGTAACTAATTGCATTTAGCTAGAAATTCACATTGAGCTCAATGTTGCATTGTGTTTGAAATTGTGTTGCCCATTGCAACAACTGTAACCACTGTACTTAAAAGTCTATTGCCTATTTGCAAAGTATTTAAACTAAAGTAATTCATTCTGAGAAAGTATATTTTGTAATGTAATGTATAATGTAATTACAATGTAATTTAAAAAATAAAATATCTAAAAATAAATAGTTTAAAAAAATGTAGTAAATCAGTATCAAAAAAAATAAATATAACAATTAATACATTTAAAAATTGTCATTTACAAAACCTTTGAAATTCACTGAAAAAACCATAGGTTTCAGACATGTTATAGTTAGGAATTAGCATTTAAAAAACCTTTGAAATTCACTGAAAAAACCATAGGTTTCAGGCTTGTTATAGTTAGGAATTAGCATTTTAAAAACCTTTGAAATTCACTGAAAAAACCATAGGTTTTAGGGAAAGTTATAGTTAGTTGGACATTGCACTCGTACAAAACCCGTGAAATTCCCCCGTTATAGTTAGTTCAGCTAACTATAACTCGCGCCCCCGCAATGCACTGCTGATGACATCACAAATTACATCACTCATGACATGGTCAGTGACATCACTGATGACATCACTGATGACATCTCAAATGACATCACTGATGACATCATCCATGTGAGAATTTAATGCATCTTCTCACACCCTAATATAACTATTGATACACCCACTCTAAATTACAGACTGCCATTCTCAAAACCATACACACTCCAATACCAATAAGTACATACCCACTCACTGATTCTTAGGTCTACACACACACATCTAGTCACTCACCCGTACAGTCACTCATACTTACAGTCACTCAGTACAGGACTATCATATGCACTCATACACCTATATAAACACTCACACAACGCAACTCATCCATAGAGGTACTCACACACCTAGTCAGTCATGCAAATAATTAATCACACTCCAATTTACTCACCTATACAGTTATATACACCAGCTCACTTACTCATAAAAATACTAGCACATTCTTACGCTCCTATGCAATCACTGATGCAAGCACACACTCATCCATATAGCCACTCTCACAATCACACACTCTCACTTATAGCCATTTATATACTCCAACACACATATATACTGCCTTTCACATATGTAGTTACTCACACATGTACCACTGAGATATACATTCAATCACTAACACACCCATACACACACTCACCCACCCATACAGTCCATCACAGACGCACTCTTGAAACCATGCACCCAGTGAATCACCCACTCACACATCTATGGACAGAGTCACACACACCCCACCCACACAAACACTGAGGCACCCATACAGATGCTCAGAGAACCAATCCATAACCCATATAGACACTCATTTAGCTAGTCAGAAACCCATGCAGCTGCTTACACAACAACAGACAGACGGATACAGACATTCACACAGTTTAGTCACTCACCCATGCATCCAGTAAGATACGTTTAATCACTCACTTATAGACTCAGTCACGCACCTACTAAATCATCCATTCAGATGCTTATACACCCACTCATTCTTCAATACGCCTTTCCCTATATATATTAAACATATTTAAACTTTACAGAAACACACAGTCACTGGATGATGTCAGTGATGTCATCAGTGATGTCACTGACCATGTCATGAGTGATGTAATATGTGACGTCATCAGCAGTGCATTGCGGGGCGCGAGTTATAGTTAGCTGAACTAACTATAACGGGGGAATTTCACGGGTTTTGTACGAGTGCAATGTCCAACTAACTATAACTTTCCCTAAAACCTATGGTTTTTTCAGTGAATTTCAAAGGTTTTTTAAATGCTAAAGCCTAACTATAACAGGCCTGAAACCTATGGTTTTTTCAGTGAATTTCAAAGGTTTTTAAAATGCTAATTCCTAACTATAACAAGCCTGAAACCTATGGTTTTTCCAGTGAATATATATATATATATATATATATATATATATATATATATATATATATATATATATATATATATATATATATATGGTGCAAGTTGTAGTTACATCACTAAACTGTAAATGGAGAATGTCAGTGTTTGTTTGGGTTTTAAATGTTGTTACGACTTATTTAATTTCAACATCATGTTTGGCTAATGGCAGCCCCCAACCCACTCTGCAGCGCTAGAGGGCCAAATACTTACAGACCCTTTCAAGCATCAGGTGGTGAGCTGAGCGACCACATACCAGAGGTTCAGGCGAGTGGCCGGAGGACCCGCACAGGTATGAGAGGGACCGAGGTCACTTACCCCATTTTCTCACCATGCAGGCCTATGAGCCCTAGTGGTGTCGAACACAAACCCTGATAGCACTACCTGCTTGTTCCACGAGGGATCCGGGTAATAAGAGCGGACCCGCCAAGCAGAACCCGGTGGGTGCTGGTCCAGTAATCTGTGCCTAAGCTAACCCTCAGAGCTCCCCCGTGGCCCCACTGGGAGGGTGGCCGGGCACTCTGCTGAGGTTTGAAAGCCCTTAACTCCGCAATTGCATGACCTATGCTGCGGTGGTCCCCTCGGGATAATCTGCCTACTGCGGCCTGACACAGTGATCTTCCCGACGTGCCGCCTGGGGCATAGCAGCACGTATGGGACTTGTGGATTGGTTGGAGGTTTAGATGCGTCTAGTGCGGACGATCTCCACTACTGCAATACCAGGACCTCAGAGACAGCAATTGGCGGAACCCACCAACTCACTTGTGTCCGCTCCTTGTGCCTCCACCCATCAACTATGGGCAGTGAGCCTGAGAGCACCCAGCCGAGTCAACATGGCCTCAGTCAAAGCTAAAAAAGAGCACAATGTCCGTGACATGCTCCTTAAGACCTCCGGTGAGGCGCCCAGCGAGAAGACAAGAGCAGGGGAGCCAAAAACGGCAGGAGGAGGTGACAACCCTGAGAGTCCGGTGACCCGCGACTTCCTTGAGTCACTCTTCGTCTCCCTACGTGAAGAATTACAGACGGTAAAGAAGGCTCTCGCCCTCAAGCTAAGGGAGGCCAGACGAAACATTGATGAGGTCGGAGAGACGGTGGCTGCCCTGGAGGAATGAAACTCTACACGGGATGAAGAAATAGAAAACCTGCAACAAGAATTAATTTGTCTCCAAGAACAACAGATTGAGTTACAAGCCCACTCTGAAGATCTCGAAAACAGATCCAGAATAAATAATATTCGCATTAGGGGGGTACCAACCGCATCAGAGGGCTCCAACCTGGAGGAATACGTGTAGGCCCTGTTTCGCTCAGTCTTGGGCTCTCCACAGCTGAAGGCGAAATTAAACTTGATAGATGCCACTGGGTGGATCCCCCCGTGAGGCAGCGAGGCCCCCTGCGAACAGACTAGTCTGCGTGCATGACTTCAAAACTAAGGAAGCAATCCTTCAGAATGCACGAGAATCACAGAAACTCCAGTTTCGAGGCCACTCTCCGCAGCTTTTTCAGAACCTTGCAGCTATAACGCTGCAGAAACTAAAAGAATTTCACCCTGTCACGAGCCACTTGAGATGGATAGGCACTTCGTACTCATGGGGCCATCCCTTCCGCTTCATCTTCCGTTGGGAAGGCAAACCCTACGAGATCCAATCCCTATCGGAAGCTTGCAAGGTCCTGAATCTGGATCTGACGGAGCAGGACTCACATTCTACCTCCACACGCACACGGCCGTGCAGCAGGAACCGGCCCAGAGCACGCCTCAAATCTTCGCCTGCCACCCATCGCCCAGACACCATCGCCAAGGAGAGGTCGGCGGTTCTCTGCTCCCTCTCTGGAGAAGGAATGGACAATGCTGGCCCCTATACATGAGGTATTGCAGAGACTTCCTATCATGGTGGATGGTATTGGAGGGCGGGGACAGGGGTGGGTGACCGACATCCAATAGATGGCAATCATAGTCGGGGTTGGCTCCCCTATTTTCATGTTCTCCATCTTTACAGACTTTATCCTATCACACTATGTCCAAATGTATGTTGTTTTTTCTTTCTTATTGTTGGGGTTTGGGGTTAGTTTGTGGGAATCTCCTACTGACATGCCTTCCCAAGCACGAGACACATTCCAGGGAGCACACTCTGCCTTATATAATGAGATGGCTCTCCCAAGTCCCTCTAAGCCCCAGGCGGTCAAGCGGCACGATTCTTAGCAGGCCCTCTCCCTGTACTTAATCTGTAAATTAAAGTGGTAAGCCTCAATGTTCGAGGCCTCAATAATCCAATAAAGAGGTCGCCTTCCTCTCCTTTCTTGAAAACTCCCAGGGAGACATTTGTCTGGAGCAAGAAACACACCTCCTCCCCAGAGACGTGCACAGGATGCAGTCCAAATGATTCCCACAGCAATATTGGTCTTCGGGGTGGGAAAAAAGGGGGGGTAGCCATTCTCTTCTCTAAATGCTTTCATGGGACGATTCTGGGTCAGATTGCAGAGATCAAGGGGTGTCTTTTGGCCCTCCGCCTGCAGATAGGCTCTTTTCACCGTACTATGGCATCGATCTATGCCCCGAATGAAAGCCAAGAATCTTTCTTACTTGACTACCTTGCCAGGGTACTTCAGTCCTCAGATGCAGCTGGAATTGTTGGGTGCGACTATAACATAGTGATGGATGCGGATCGCTCGGGGCATAGATCTGGTCAAACCGGGGCGGTCTCCTCTGAGGGCCTGGTGTGGCCAATGAGCTGTATGGTGCTCGAAACACCCTGGAGTTAGGGACTACACTTTTTACTCAGCGGCTCACAAGACTTATGCTACACCTTAAACATAAGTTTTACCAGGGTGGTAATAGGGGTGGGGCGTGCTATCACATTGTTTACATAGTAAACAATATGCGCACTCAGTGAAATCCATCACAACGGAAGCTAGGGTGGAAGTGAAGGATGCAGAACACATCGCTGCAGCCTTTCAAGCATATTACGCAAAGCTCTACTCCGCAGATAGCGGCCCACCTGTCGATTACCAGTCATATCTCAGTGGCACGACGGTTACCCCTCTCCCAGCGGCCAAGACAGATGCCTTAGATAAGCCCATCCACGTGGAAGAGGTAATATTAGCAATCGCTCGACTGAAACCTCTAAAGTCCCCTGGTCCCGACGGGTTCGGCGCAGCATTTTACAAGACCTTCTGCCCTGAACTCACCCTGCTACTCATACGCCTTTTTAATTCCTTTGCAGACACAGGCTCCTTATCGGAATCCATGTTGGAAGCCTCCATATCGGTCAAACCTAAACAAGGGAAAGACCCAAAGCAAGGTGACTCCTACCGGCCCGTTTCATTATTAAACACCGCTGCGAAGCTATTCGCAAGTGTACTAGCCCACCGTCCTAATCCCCTTATCCCGTGACTTACTGATCCAGATCAAGCCGGGTTTATTCCCTCCAGACAGTGCAGTGATAATAGGAAACGCATTTGTCACCTAATAGATAAGGTTCATTGGTCACGCAAAGAGGCCCTGCTGTTGGCCATCGACGCAGAAAAAGCTTTTGACCGTGTACACTGGCCCTACCCCTTCGAGACTCTCACACGGTTCGGCATAGGTGAGCGCTTCGGGCTATGGATTCAGAGTATTTACTGTGCTCAGTGGTAAGGGTGAATGGTGTCCAGTCCAGCGGGTTCTCAATCCACCGGGGCACACGACAGGACTGCCCACTCTCCCCGCTTCTCTTTGCGCTCTACATGGAACCCCTAGCACAGAGACTGAGAGACAACCCTAGAGCAACCGGCGTTACCTTCGGTGTGGACCAACACCTGATTGGCTTATATGCAGATGATGTCATCTTCGCAGTCACACGGCCCCTGACCCCTCTCCCTGCGATCATTGCAGATCTACGAGACTTCGGAGAAATCTCAGGCTTCCGAGTAAACATGCAAAATTCCCAAATCTTGAACCTCAAAATTGCCCCTGACACCGAACGTGCATTGCAGTTACTATTAGATTTCCAATGGGTCAAAGAAGGCCTCCCATATCTGGGCCTTACGCTGGGACGCAACCTCTCCAAAATCGCTGCAGCAAACTACACAACGATGATTGCCCAGATCCGCAAGGACTTGGCGCATTGGCAACGATTACCACTCTCATGGCTGGGCCGCATTGCGGCTGTGAAAGTGACCATCCTGCCTCGCGCTTCCTATATTTTCCAGACGCTTCCCTTGTCCCACCCAGCATGATTCAAACACTTCAGAGAGACATTGACACCTTTATTTGGGGGGGTAAAAAGCCCAGGCACAGCGACAACTCCTACATCGAGCAAAACAAGACGGGGGCCTAGCGGTGCCCATGTTGCTGAGATACTACCAAGCAGCCCAACTTCGGTATCTTGTTGAGTGGAACCGCCCACTCACTGAGAAGCACTGGGTTTTTATGGAACAAACAGTAGCAGGTTCCCACATATGGAGGGCTGTATGTCTGTCCCGTCGCCACAGGGCCTGGGGACTCTACTCCTCACCCATGACAGGACCGACTCTCAAATTCTGGGATAATGTAGTGACTGCCACGAGCCTGACCTCATTCCCATCACCCCTGACCACCCTTTTTGCAAATCCAGACTTCCCCCCAGGCATGACGGAAAGCAACTTCAGACGCTGGACTGATGGTGGCTGTAAACGCATGGGATGTCTTTTTGACCAGGAAGGTCTGTTTACATTTGACCAACTCAAAACTGACTACTCTCTAACAGAGACAGACCGGTTCGCTTACACACAGCTGCGACACTGAGTGCTTAGGCCTGAGGTTCACACAGGAGCAAGCCGGCCGATGACCCACTTTGAACAATGGCTGCTTCTCAAAACATGATAACAGGCTAATTTTGGAGATATATCTCCATCTGACTAAGACACATCACAAAACCCCTGGGCAGACCCGTTGGGAGGCAGAGCTGGGTAGAACCCTGTCAGACAAAGAATGGAGAGATATCGTCTATAGAACGCATCACACAGCACACTCCACAGGACACACCGAAACAGCATAAAAGGTTATTTCTTACTGGTACTACACGCCAGCCCGCATTCAGAAATGGAACGGACGATGCACCGGGGACTGCTGGCGAGGGTGTGGCAATTCAAGGACTCTGTTCCATCTCCTCTGGCACTGCCCAAAGCTGAGCAGATACTGGGACTAGATCCTAGACAACATTGATGCCGCTTTCAATACCACTATCCACCGTTTCCCAGCGTATACAATTTTAGGACTCCCCAATGCACTGACATTCCTACTCCGCTCTGTCCGAGGGAGACAGATAGCCCTCGCACTGAACGCAGCACTTCGGGTGATGTTGATTTCTTGGGGCACAGGTAGAACCCCCGATCACAGGCAGTGGCTGCACCAACTATGGCTCTTGCTTGGCATGGAACGACTGTCCATGGCAGCTACATCTGAGAGCTCCTCCTATGCCGAGATATGGGCCCCATTCATCTCTATTCTTTCCACAGAATTCAGGGAACTAACGTGCCTGACATACCTGTGCATTTTAAGAGTCCTCCCAGATCCGTGGTACTAGAGGGGTCAGCAACAGATTAGCAAAAAGGGCTCTGGAAGAATAAACGGGCAGAACTCATATATTTTCCCTATCATGGCGTGGTTTGGTAGGGGATGGGGTGGTAGGTGAATGGGTGGTTTATATTTCACTTTCTTTGTCACTTGTTGTTTTTTTTGTTCTTTGTGGTTAAAACCAGTTCTTACGATGTACCACTGCTATACAACTTTGGCATCAGAAGATGCAATTTATACGCGGCAGGCCCAATGGGTTGTAGGCGGCTTGCTATGTTCACACTGCTTTTCACACACCTGGCATCTATAAGCAGCCGGCCTGATTTGATGATAGTAATAAAAAGATTTGATCCTAAATTAGAAACAATATTTTCTGTGAAATATGCACATTAAGAAACTTATTTGGCATATTATTTGGCTAATACAGCAAATACTTAATCATGTGGTAAATCTTGCAGTCCCAGAATCACATAAATCCACTGGCCATCACCATTGTCTGTTGTTTTATCATAAATGTATTCATGAAGGTAATTTTTTTTAATCTCAAAGTGATTAGCTGCATTTGAAATAAACCCTCGGCTTTTTCAAGCTAACTACCAAAGAATGTAAAGTAAAACAAATACAGAATATAATGGTTAATATGGTCCTATATTGTCATCTATGGGTCATAGTGCCATTCACAAACTAAATGGCCTTTGGCCTAGTTGTTAAGGATTTATGATTTCATCAGAACTCCTCAAAGGGGCAATATTAGACCATATTAAACAGTCCCCCCTCTCTCTTTTTATACATATATGTATATATATACACATATATATATATACACATATATATTTACACATATATATATATATATATACATACACACACACACACACACATAGATATTACCTTATTAGGTAGTTATAGTTAGGACTTAGGGGCAGATTACGATCGCGGAACTATCGCCACCGCCGGCCTGGCAATGAGGTCCGCCGGCCCTGCGGACCGCGATTCTCCCACCGCCAGATTACGATGGCGGTGGGATCCATACCGCGGCAGAGGCCAAGCCCGTCCACCACGGAACCGCCACAGGCAATCATTACGATTGCCCGGCGGAGCGGTCTGCATCCATAAAATGGTGGCGTGCCTAGCAAGCACCGTCCGCCGAATTAGGATGAGGTCTCCAGCCAGCCTTTCCGCGGCGGTGCAACCGCCGTTGAAAGGCATGCGGAGTTTGGTCTGGGGGCCGTTGCGGGCCCCCCTTGTGTTGAGGGGAGGTGTGGGTGCACTGGGGGGGTACCCATGGTACCCCCTACATTTCACTGTACCATGTGGCAGGCACAGTGTAGTGCCTGCCACGTAGTGCAGTGAAATGCACAACATGCTCTTTTTGACATCGCAGCGGTGCTGCTGTCAGCAGCCACCGCTGCAATGTTAAAGGTGCAGAATCCGACCGCAGCGGTGGTGGTCCCATCCTAACCGGGTATGCGGGACCACCGCACGCATGGCGGACGGTCCCGGTTTAAACCACCATAGCGGACGGAGCACAGTCCATCCGCCATCGTAATCGGCCCCTTAGTTTCCATAGGAAAAGCATTTTTTGACTTGGCTATAACTGTGGCATCGTTTGCCCAATCTGCATGAAATGTTCCCAAAAAAGTGTCACGGTGGGTACTATTGTAATGGAAAGTTTGGGGGTGATCTGTGCAATGGGGACCAAAAATTTGGGGTGCAAAATAAGGTTGCTTTTGTAATGTTAATTCCCATAGGAACTTTTAGCCACACCTACAACCCGAACCGCTCAACGGACTTACTCCAAATTTGGCAGGGAGGCAGATTTTGGTTCAAGAAAGTGCCTTTTCTTATTTGGTGTAAATCCGTTCAGTAGTTGTTGAGAAATGTAAGTTTAAAATTATAGTGATATCGCTGGCCGCAGATATTTCGCGGTGGTTTCACGATGAATCGCGAATGCACGCACCAACGGGAATACTCTGATTGGCTGGACGCAACCTGAACCGAAAGTTGCGCCCACCATTTTATCGATCGGGAACGGTTCCCAGGGCTGAAAATCTGTGTGAAAGCCGACATAAGGGGTCAGGGTGGAGATACTCTGACCCCATGGTTGAGAAATGGGGGTGTTAGTGACAGAAGTTATGTGTCCGAAATGGATTTTTTTAATTGGACGCAATATTCGTGGTGACACCGTGACCACCAGTGCAGCCCCCCGTGTACCATTGCCGGGTAATCGCGAATATCGATGTCGGCGCGAATATTGGTGAAAATATTACAAAATATATCAATGAATCTTTAATACGCATTGTTATAGAGATACTGAGATATTGATAAAAGTTTTATAGAGTTATATATATAGTGAGTTATCTACTGTGATGGTTAGAATTAATTATATAGTTATAATTTTGTAATGTGGTGGTGGCTATTAAATTCCGTTTCTGCGACGTAACCGCAGGGATCACGATTACTGACATCATTGCAATCTCCAGCCTCACAGCGAAAACAGAAAATAGGTTTTAGGGATGGTTGTTCTAGAAATACACTAGAAAAACATGAGCTTGAAGTGTACAGTAATAAACCCTTAGTGTGTAAAATACTGCAATATGTGTGCATATATGTGTTTTCACTTTATGGAAAAGGCATGATCGCCGCGCTTAATAACATCATCGCAACATCCCGAATATCTGCGAAAACAGAAAATAGGTCTGGAAGATGGTTTATAAAAAAAACTTAGTTCAAAAATATGAGTTTAAACATGCTTTGAAAGAAGTATGTATATGGTAATAAGTATAGGGCAATGTTCAGAATGGATTTTTTTACATATTATTCTTGGCTGTGTTGGTGGCCATTGAATGTCTGCTTTTGTTTTCCATTTTTGCGATGTGTCCTCAGGGATCGCGATTACCGGCGTCATTGCGGCTTCCGCTGTCTTCGCGGAAACAGAAAATAGTGTTTGAAGGCGATTATTCTGTAAACTCACTACAAAAATATGAGTTTGAAAAGTACACTAACAAAGCTATACTGTTAAATATACTGTAGAATATGTCTATATATATGTTTTACACTTTGTATAAACCACACGCTCTTCGCGACTACCGACGTCATCGGGGTGATGTCGGTAGTTGCGAATACAATTTTTTTTTTGTATAGGTGGCTTTCTTCTAAATTGATCACAGAAAGAAAAGTTAAAACAATATTTTACTAAATATTTAGAGTAAAACTTTATCTAAAACTTTTCTTTAGGTGTAGTTTTTAGTATGTGAAATTCCATTCCATTCCAAAAAGCTTTATTCGACACTTTGTCATAAAAGCATTTTACATATATATTCATGATTGGTCCGGAATACAACTAAAATCTAGTAAAATGTGTGACAAAGGAATAAATATCCTACAATAATTATTACCACTAGAACAGGTTACAATCAAAAAAAGTTAAAAAGTTGCCTTAAAAAACAAATAAAAAGGAATCACAATAAAAAATTGTACAATATCATGATTTCATTAGTTCACTTCCAGTTAATTTTGACAATAAGATAAGTCTTCTACCTGGGCAATATGGATTTCATTATAACAATCAATCTACGGCTATCAAGTTTTAAACAATCAAATTTACTTGTACTATTGTAAGTTTAACCTTATTACCCACGCCCACCCCAGAAATTTTGCAACTCCTATAGAGATATACAATAGGGTGCTAGTGCGTATTATCCTTTCTGCCTCCACGCTCTTCCTCGTACCCAGTATGTGAAATACATTTACTGATGACAGAATCTCCATAGTAAATGCAACAATGTTGTGCCAACTTACAAAATTGTTAAAAATAAAACCAGTTATTAATGTATTTTCTGAGAAACACATATGAAATCAAAAAATGAGTGTTTTTTTTAATTTATCTTTATTGGCATTTGAAACAAACATGACAAAAACAGCATGGACAGTCGCAGAGATCAAAAAAAGAGTGTTGTATTATATAAATATAATACACAATATCCAATTATAGAAAGAAAGTACGGAAATCTTAAAGGTTCACTTACAAAAAGATGGGCGTTACAATTATGAAATAGAATTTAAAAACACCTTAGAAACTGAAAAAACCAAAGGTTACAGGGACGTTCTAATTAACAATTAGCATTTAAAAAACTTTAGAAATTCACCGAAAAAACCAAAGGTTACAGGGACATTATAGTTTGGAAATAGAATTTTAAAAAATGTTAGAAATTCACTGTTAAAAACAAAGGTTACAGGGACGTTATAGTTAGCCTGATATTTCACTCATACAAAACCAGAGAAATTCAGCAGTTATAGTTAGCTTAGCTAACTAGAACTTGCGACCCGCAATGCACTGCTTATGACCTCACATATTACATCACTCATGACATGGTCAGTGACATCAATCATGACACCACTGATGATATCTACCTCAGCTTCTTCGTGGAAAGTTTTGGGGGGGGGTGAGAAAAAAGGTGGGTCCCAAAACACTCCCCATGCATTTTCCATAGGAAAAATTAGACAACGATACAGCCAAAATGGCTGAAGAGAATCACACCAAATTTGGCAGAAAGCTAGATCTTTACCCAAGAAGTTTTTCGTGTATATCTGTTTAGTAGATTTTTATTAGATTAGATTTTTAGCATTGTAATGATCTTGCAGGACTCCCGCGGGATCCAGCCTGAGCCCCAGTGGGACTCTCAATAAAGCCCCAAAAATAACATATGAAAAAACCCCACAAATGTTGGGTTGGGGTCTGTTGCTGAACGGCTGAAGACCGTGCATGGTGGGAGGTTTGCCACTCATTGGGGGTTTCTGTGCATGGGCTGAAGGGCATGCCCCAATGTGGGGAGTATAATTTTCACAGTTCTGATGCTATTCTTCTGACAGTTGTGTATAACTAGTGCATTTCCCTGTTTATTTGGGGTTTTAAAAGCTAGAGCATTTTCATTGAATTTCCAAGGCTTGTTAACGTAAGTTAAAATCTTACCACCTTCCTCACGTATAACTCCACTTTAACCTTTGTTTTTTTCAGTGAATATACACACATGCACACACAAACACACACATATTTGCTTAATTTCACAAAGTAGTGAAATTGTTGGGGCTGGTGTCCCTCAGAAATCTTTCACCCTCCTGGGACCCTCTTGGGCACCAAAACCTGCCTCATTCACTGTATACAGCACCTAGTAACATAGTTAAACTAGGGTTCAACTGAGATGTATGTTTTTATTTCAAAAAGTGTTTGAAGAGTGGCACTTTTGGTATTTTGGTCTAGAGTTGCAAAGAATGATTCCAGGAATTCCTTCCCCTGCTATCCCATTAATGCAGCTGTACGTAATCAACAAATATTTTCAATATTTTACCACCTCTGTATTATTGCTGCATGGTCTTGTGCCTTCTGCAGTGTGAAGCAGTTGACAGGTGGCACTGTGCAGAAATGTATTAATAAGGCATTAGTACTCTGTAATGGGTATGTGTAGAAGGTAGGTCTTGGGCGTCTGAACAGCTGAAGGGAAAGAGGGTTTTGTGGTGTGTCTGATGGGAATATGTGCATGTGGAAGTATATGGCTAAGGGGTGATGGAGAAATTGGTGGAACAGGAGCACCATTATAAATTGCTGGTGCTCCCATCCAATGAAACTTGCAGCATCATCACCCTATTTAGAGGTGGGGGAACCCCTGGAACTATGGATGGAAACTCTAGAGTCAACAGCCTATCAGCCACAGGGCCGCTGGGTCACAGTGGGAACTGCACCAGCACATTTGGTAATGGCTATCGTCACTGCTTTTTCCAACCACAGACTGCCATGCGAGACATGGCAGTCCCACACAGGAACATTTAAAAATTTAGAAAAGTCTGTGTGCATCAGAGTCAGTTTTTTTAATGGTTTTAAGCAGCAACTACCCCCCCCCCCCCACCTCCTTCCCGGCTATGAGTGTTCATTGCAGAAAAGCAACAGGGAATGCGAAAAGAGCCACAACTACATGGTCACCCACCTGTAGGTGTACTTTCATCTCAAAGAGGGTGTTTTGAAACCTAGAACATGGTCATCAATTGCAAGGTGATGGTCTTCGCAGACTAGTTGGCTGGTAAATATAATATATATGTATACCTTAGGTATGATGTCTTTCTTTCACAGGATTGCTAATGTAAATACAAATAGAGTACATCAGATTAAAGTTACAGACTACACAGAATACTTCTTGAAATCTGAACAGTTAGAATGTAAAATGTGTTTAAAACGTCTCTATTTAAACAGTTAGAACTCCACATGTCGAGTTGTTCAGCATTAGCTTTGCTAGACTTGGTTTGTGTGCCTGTTCTTTCCAGCAGACTCCACCCTCCCCCCTCGTGCACAAACTTGGCTGCCTGAGCAAAAGATAACGTCACATCAGTTTGTTTAATCTCCGACTACAGTACATAAAATAAGCCTAATAATTACAGGCTGAACATTCTTTCTAACTGAGGAGAACCCCCACTGTCAGAAACATCAAGTGTGCTATTTAGGATATTTACCTTTCAAAAGTATCCACTTTACATACTTCTACTTTGTTTTTTATTTATTTATTTGTTCCCACTTGCCCATCTTATTTTTTGGGAGCATCTCTTTCATCTTGCTATAAATCAGTATACCTGGCATGCAACATGAGAACAAATGCACAGTTTGTATTTAATTTAATGTATTGTTTCGTATATTGAGCACAACACACATTTTATTTTTTTAACTTATTTTTTTCTGGTTTTGTATAACCGATACAAAGTTTCAAAATCAGACATAATGCTATGTGAAACAGTTTGGTGTCAGAATATATCAGCCACAGAACAGCCTAAAACCCAGAATAAATACATATCATAACAACAATTCAGCAATATATAGCATATAATGTCCGAGGGGGCGTGGCCTGACAACATGGCCGGCTAGACGCATATCTGCGCTGCTCCTGCCACAATGGCTGAAATCCTGTAAAATCCTCGCGTTATGGTGACCTTCGTAACATGGACTGACAGCGGAACACCCCCCTGATGCCGAGGGTCCCGGTTGTGTTACGAGACATTGGCCTACAACTGGAGAACGTCGCTACGGGCCGCTGGAGACCCGTCGGAATCCTGCTCCCTGAAAATGGCGGCCTCCGTACTGCTTTGAAAGGTGGGGATTGCCGCGCACTGCCCCGGGCTTACTGGCGGGCTGTGGAGGCGCCCGTGAATCTTGGCGAGTCTCGCCGCCATTGCTAGACTGCTTAGAGGCCCCAGGCGGGGGTAAAGGAGGAAAGAGACAGCCGCGAACGGCCCGACCGACGGGAGTCCGGAGGCCGGGGACGAGACTTAGGCGAGGCCGGTGCGGCCTGCTTTTACTATGGCTGGAAGTGCCCGGGATTCGGAAATGGCGGCCTCCGTGCTGCCTTGAAAGGTGGAGATCGCCGCGAACTGCCCCGGGCTTACTGGCGGGCTGTGGAGGCGCCCGTGAATCTTGGCGAGTCCCGCCACCATTGCCATACTGATGAGAGGCCCCAGGAGGGGGTAAAGGAGGAAAGAGACAGCCGCGTACGGCCCAACTGGTGAGACTCCGGAGGCCGTGGAAGAGATCTTGACGAGGCCGGTGCGGTGCGGCCTGCTTTTACTATGGCTGGAAGTGCCCGGACGTAGCGCGGTGGACGCCGTGAGGCCTGTGCGACGGATTACACCGACTGTGGCCTGGGACTGAAGCTCCAGATGATGAGGTGAGGAGAACCCCCCCATAACACAAGGAATCCCCCGGTGCTGGCGGGGCCATGAGGCGCAAGAGTGGGCCTGAATCACTCGCTCCGTGGATCGGCGGAAGACCGGGCCAACCGCGGTCCGGGGGAGGTGTGTAAAGACTGAACCGAGTGGCGGTGCTGGCTGAGAGGACCGGTGGTGCCAAATAGCTGCCCCGGCCAGCGGAAGGGGTAGCCTGTGCAATATCGACGACACTGAGGCCCGGGGCTCCGATTTAGAGGCGAGGTAGTACGCCTGGGGGATCCCCTCTGGACTAATTACGGCATCATTGTTTTCCTGACTAAGGGGACACCAGGAAGCACCCTAAGAAAGCCGCGCTGGACATGGGGAAGGACCGACCCCTTAGAGGCGCCCAAACAAATAAAATTATGCAATATACGGTTCCGGGCCCGACTTCGGCGGACCGCCTCAGAACAGACCCTGAGCAGGGGACCCACCAGGGCTCAGCGGCCCGTGACAAGGCCGATATTTTGGAAGCTATTCGTGACTCCAGAGTGGCGCTGGAAACCAAAATGGACGGGATGGCCATGGACATTAACCATTTGCGCCTGGATCTCAGGAAGGTGGCAGGTAGGGTTACCACCACAGAAGGGGACCTGAACGCTTTGCAGACTGAGGTCCGCCAGCTAAGGGAAACGGTAACAGCCCTCCAAGACCACACGGCCCGGCTGGAAGATAGGGCAGACGATGCTGAAGGGCGGTCAAGGAGGAATAATCTCAGTTTTTTGGGATTTCCAGAAAAGGCGGAAGGGCCGGCGGCAGACCTATTCCTGGAAGATTGGATTGGCACAACATTCCCGAACCTCAGGCTCTCCAAAATGTTTGCGGTAGAGAGAGCTCATAGATCTCTTGGGCCGCCGCCGAAACCAGGATCCCCGCCCAGAGCCATGATCGCCCGAATGTTCAATTTTAGAGACCGGGACGCGATCTTGCAATATATTCGCACCAATGGTTCGCCCAGATTTGAAAACCAGGACATCCATATCTACCTAGACTATACGTAAAAGGTGCAGGACCTACGGAATGGCTTCCTGGGTGTAAAACGCTGGCTGCGAAACCTCAACATTAAATACAGCTTAATGTTTCCGGCCAGGCTCCGAGTACAATATGGCGACAAGGTGCACTTCTTTGGTAACCCACCGGAGGCAACTGACTGGATGGACTCGTTGGGCTTGGCCAGCCAGGACCAAAACCAGGGCTGGCAGGAACAGAGAAGGCGGAGTGGTCGACAGCGGAACCGGCAAAGTCGAGATGAGGAACAGCGACCGAGGGCACAAGATCTGACAGATAGAGGACGTATCATGGTGGTACCGGATGGCACTCTCCTTACGGAACTGGAGGCGATCCCAACACAGAACCAGTTCTCTCCACTATGTTTGGTACAGGAAACACAATCGGAGTTGGGGGGGTGCCACCAGCCCGCTTGTTGGGGGCTCTGGAAACGCGTGAGTGGCGGACTTGGAGCTGAGACCGAGGGGGTCTGGGTCGTAGACACTGTGAGTACCTGCTCTGACCCGAGGGGCACTTGACTTTACTGAGGGACTTGCATGAGAGGGCCCTGGGCCCAGAGACACTGAGGGGGGGGGCGGGGCTGGGAAAGTTTTTGAGGAGGTTACACTATTTCGCCCATATACTTTTTTGACTCGCCGGCTGTAGAGTGCTGAGGCGACCTGACTAGACCACCAGTCGGGCGGGGCCGCGCGGTGCCAGTCAGTCGGTTGAATCTCAGAGTTTGGGGGGTTTCCTGACTTGGGAAAGTAAGTTCATTTATAATTGTTAATTCAAGTTGGGAGGGGGGAATTAGGGGGTGGGTGGAGCTTTGGGGCAGGGTTCTGAGTCCTCAGACCGGGTTGTGAGAATGAAGTACTACCACCTGTGGGTGGGGGGAGTTGGGGTTTCAAAATATGGTTTTGTTTGGGCTGCTGCCGGTTCTGGTCTTTGTTGCATCATTAGAGGTCGGAGAAGATCGCATCATGGGAGGTCACGCTACAACACTATTGGGGGTCCTCCACACGAAAATCGGGTGCCGCGACACCCACAGCTGCTGACTCATGCCAGGTGACACTCTGAGATATAAACTTATAACGTGGAATGTCAGGGGGCTCAATAATAGGGTCAAACGGATCCGGGTGGCAACTTACCTTAGGCGCTATGGGATAAGTATAACCCTGCTCCAGGAGACGCACCTATGGGGAGACTGTCTTAAATATGTCCAACGCAGATGGAGGGGTCAGTTTTTCGCTACTTCCTACTCCGGGTTTGCCAGGGGAACGCTTATTTCTGTGGCACCGGGAGTTCCCTTTAAGGCTCTACACACTAAACAAGATCCTGAGGGGAGGTTTGTGGCGGTGGAGGGGACGCTGGATGGGCGCAGTATATGCTTGGTAAATATTTATGCCCCGAATAGTGATGATGGTGGGTTTTTAAGTCGAGTCTTGGGACAGTTAGATCTGGATCCAGACACAGAATTGATTGTTGCAGGAGATTTTAATTGTGCCCTTGACGGGGAGCTAGACAGACACCCCCCAAAACTGGATGCCAAACCTAAAGTCAGAGAAGCAATGGGCCAGATGCTTCAAAACTATGGCTTATTGGATATATGGCGACACCGCAACCCTGATCGTCGAGTGTACTCGTGTCACACACCTGCTGCCAATACCTACAGAAGACTAGACTACTTCTTTATTCAAAAGACGGCGGCGCATCAGATAGCGGAGACGCAATATCTGGCCCGCTATTTGTCCGATCACTCCCCGCTATTAATAACATACTGGCTGGGCCGGCCGAGGTCTAAGATACCGCTATGGAGGCTCAATACCGAAGCCTTTGGGGATCCGATTTATAAGGATGCCATATCGAACGGGCTGGATGCCTATTTTGAGGTGAACTGGGGCTCGGCCAGCACCAGGGCGATCGAATGGGACGCGATGAAGGTGGTGATACGGGGGGTATGTATGTCCACGGAGGTGGGGGTTAAGAAAGTGCTGGAGCGCGACCTACGCCAGCATGAGGAGCGCTTGGCGGCACTGGAGAAGGAGCTTCCCACGAACAGGGAGGGGCCGGCTAAATGGGATGAAATGCGATGGAAGATAGGGGACATATGGGACTCGCTTGGCAAATTTAACAAAAATGCGAGCAGGCGTCGCTGGTATACAGAAGGGGATAAGGCGGGACGGCTACTAGCGCGCCTGATTCGGGCAGAGACTCAGCCCCACCCGATTCTGGCACTTAAAAATGACCTTGGCCATGTGGTAAATACGCAGAATGAGATCAATAAAGCATTCCGGACCCATTTACTTAGAATATACTCTGAGCCCCAATCCCCCTTGGCCCCTGAGGTTGTAGAGGCTTATATAGCTGAGGTGGAACTGCCTTGCATAGACTCGGAGAGTCAGGAGGCCTTAGGGGCCCCCTTTAGCTGGGAGGAGATACGGGCGGCGATCGCCCACCTGAAGACCACTAAGTCTCCCGGGATGGATGGCATAGCAGCGGAACTTTATAAAGAATATGGAGGGGTCCTGATCCCTAAACTCCTAGAAATCACAGTGGAGGCCAACGAATGCGGACTGCTCCCTGACTCCATGAGGGAAGCATTGATAGTGATGATCCCCAAACCAGGGAAGGATCCCCTGCTCCCCAGTTCTTATAGACCAATTTCAATGCTGAACGTGGACCTTAAAATCATCAGCCAGGTGTTAGCTAATAGGCTCCTCCCATATCTTCAGCAGCTGGTACACGATGACCAGTCCGGCTTTATACCGGCCAGGAATACGCTGCGGAATATCCGCCGCTTCGCACACGTTATGCAATCATTGGAGGGACGGGCCCAACAGAGCACCTTAGTGTTCCTAGATATCGAACAAGCGTTCGACTCGATCCGATGGGACTATCTATGGCAGGTACTTCTAAAAATGGGACTGGGGGAGGGGTTTGTAAATTGGGTAAAACTGCTCTATGCCCGACCGGTGGCGAGGGTTCGCACGGGACGTTACGTGTCGGACACAATACCCATAGCGAGGGGGACACTGCAGGGATGCCCGTTCTCCCCCTTGTTGTTCGCCCTGGCAATGGAGCCATTGGCTTGCCATCTCCGTGGGGTACTCGAGGGACAGGGCATACGGGTGGGTGGTTCGGAGCATGTTGTATCACTGTACGCCGATGACGCGTTGATATACCTGAATTGGCCGACCCAGTCCTTGCCGACCCTGATTGCTGCACTGACGCAGTTTGCTGCCGCCTCTGGACTTTCCATCAACAAAACAAAATCTCAGCTTTACGCAATTGGATCGGAGAGCGAATGGGAGGGAGCCCAGCGCCCGGAGATGGAACTTCCATGGGTAGAGGACACACTCCGATATTTGGGGATATGGATCGGTAGGAATGAGGCAATTTTTTACCAGCACAACATGGGGAGGATAATCCGGGGCCTTCAGGGTAGTATTGCCTTTTGGAACACACTTAAACTCTCCCTAATGGGGAAGATCGCCTTGATAAAGATGGTGATCCTGCCTCGATGTCTCTACACAATGCAAGGTTCCTTTTTTGAACTCCCGCACAGGGTATTCAGGGAATTGGATGCACTGCTTGTCCTATTATTATGGAATGGGAAGCAATGCCGGGTTAGTCTAGAGGTCATGAAGCGTAGGTGGGGCAAAGGGGGTTTAGAGATTCCAGATTTAGAACTTTATTACTTTGCATCACAACTACAACATGCTATAGCCTGGTTGGACACGGATCCCTCCTGGGAGAGGTCCCTGCTGGCAGGCACATACGGGGACCGACAGTTAGGAGCGCTTCTCTGGTGGGCGGGGGGGCAACGGGAACACAGTCCTCCATTGGTGCGACTCGTAGCTGCAAAATGGAACCGAGTGGTACGAAGACTAATTCGGGAATGGCCGTTTGCCCCGGAGGCGTACTTCTGGCTAATGCCACCCTTTGCTCAAATCGACCAGATTATGTCAACAGATAAATGGAAAGATGGGGGCTGCCTGATGCTGTCTGACCTCTACCCGGACAATAAATTCATCACTTATCAGGAGGCGGTGACCACCTTTGAGCTGGGATCGGGGCAGTTTTTGCAATATGCTAAAATAGCAGCAACGGCGCGGCACATGTGGCCCTCGTTTCCAGAGGCTCCGGGGCACACCCAAACCCTGGTCACTATGATCACCATGGCTGGGGGGGCGGAAGTTTGTTACTCACCTCTACAGGGCGCTGAGGGACAATAAAAAGAATGGCCCCTTAAAAATAGAAGAAAAATGGCAGCAGGTGTGTCCGCAGGAGATCACACCACGGGAATGGGAAAAGATACACGAGAGTGTGCGGAAGGTGTAGGTATGCAACCGCTTCAAACAAATCCAGTATAATATAATACATATGACTTACCTCTCACCCAGGCGGCTTCAGGCCATCGATAGCTCCAGGGATCCACACTGCCCTAGATGTCGTAATGCTCAGGCGGATTTTCCACACATGGTGTGGACATGCCCAACGATCCAGACGTACTGGATGGCGGTCCTAGAGGACCTGACCAGGATAACAGGGTAGACAATTGCCCTGGACCCGCGCGCCTGTGTCTTGGGCTTGATTCCTCGAGATCCTAAACGTAAGACAAGTAGGCGGTTCCTGGTTCTGGGCTTTGTTATAGCCAAGCGGCGTATCACGATCCATTGGTTAACCCAGCAGGGGCAACTATTGGCGAAATGGAGGACAGATCTGAGGGAGTGGGCTCTGGCAGAGGAAGGGCACATGTGTAACACCAGGAGAGATAACAAACTGCCCGAGGTGCTAATGGCGTGGGGAGTGATGATTCAAGAGATAGCGGGACAGGCCCCACAACCCACACAAGAAAGCTCAGAGGAGACGCCTTCCACAGGGGGGACGGCCCCAGGTCCAAGGGGAGAGACACAAGGAGACCCAACATGAATAATAAGAAGCATAGACCTCAAGTTATACAGACCCGGCAGGGGGGGGAGAGACGGGGGGCATTGAGGGGGGGGGGTTTAGGGAGGGTTGGAAGGGAAGGGAGGGGGGAGTTTAATTATAGTTGAGTTAAGATGAAGCTCATAAAAACGAAGAGAACAATGAAGACGGAGAATCCTCCACCGATGCGACCTTAGGCTTAATCGCTGCCATGTATTATTGTTAAAATGTTCACCACCTCGGCTGAGGTAGGCGAGATGTATGATTGTTTCTATACATGGTCTGCTGATTTGGAGGAACAAACTAATAAAGAAATTTAAAAAATATATATATATATATAGCATATAATGTCCATAACAAATATTACACCTGCAGGTCGAAGTATGCCAACACTAAATCCTTCTTCCATGGAATTATTAGGTCCACATATATACCAGGACATTAACTTTAATGATTGGATAGCACTACTGTGAGTCATAAATCAGAACAGTGTGCATGGTGTTCTGGCATTTGGTCCATGAGATGACACAATTCGAGTATATACTTGGCAATAAAAAATTAGAACAATCAGTACTCCGTAACAAGTCACCCCCTACCGCTGATTTCCTCAACTATAAGAAAGAAATACACCCTCTATGCATTAACAAACAATTTAGAAAAAGATTAAAGTGATACACACTAGGGGCGCAGCGCAATGCAAACCACTCGCAGTGCTAATAAGCAATGGTATAGTGTATAGTGTAAGCCAATCACCCATGGGCCCAATCCATCACTTATACATGGCTTGGGCCATCTGACAACAGTGAAGCATACTTGAAAACAACAGAACCATCAACTTTACATTAGAGTAAGTTCACCCTCACCACGCCTCCTCAGTCTATGTCACTGGTAATGTCCCGTTAATTACCAGAGTGGGAACCACTGGCTGGGGAGTGATGCAGAGAGCTCCCATCATTCCCCTTCACTGTGATATGTGTTTTGATGTAGTTATTAACTTCCTTAGCAGTGCTGCAAACATTGGTTTTCCCATCACGATGAAGCTTTAGCTGGATAAAGCGTAGAGTATTTGACATTGAGGAAACAAAGTTGCCTCTTCGCTTCCATGAAGGATCTTCCAGCCTCTTGCATGGCTGCTGTAAATTGAGGAAATGTGGAGAGAGGAAGTTGGGGCTGTGTCATGGTCCCAGTAATTTAGAAACCAGGCAATTATTAGTCTTGTGGTGGCACAAGCAGTGGTCTGGGTGCAAGAGAATGATGTACTTGTTCTCTAACCAATAGATGAGAGAGGTGTGCTCTCCCAAACATATCCACCAATAGGTTCTTGACAAATTGTTCCTGTTTATGGATGTCAGTAGGCTCCAGCAGTCAGAGACTGCTTATGGTATTCTGTCTGGACGAGCATAAACTTTGATTATTGCAAGGCCCTTTCCATGCAAGGCATGGTTTTGAAAGACCTAGAAGATCTGTCCTCCACATCTGAGATACAGAGCTCTACCTGATCAACCAGGTATTGCGTTTCTCAAGTCTGTCCTGCATGCAGACCAAGCAATCATGGAAGGAGTCATTCTTAGCATTGATGGCCTTCAAGCTTTTTTTTCATTCCAAGCAGGGTCCTCTTCATGTCTTTTTTTTGCTTCTCAGATTCCAGTCATCTGTTGCGTAGGGTCTGGAGCTTCTTTTTGCTCACCACCCACGTTTAATGGTGGCTCTTTTTCCTCTGATCTTTCCTGTTTTTTTGTTGTCTTTTCTATCCTTCTTACAAGCTAAATGATATGTGTTGATTATAATCTCATTTCCTTGATGTTATAAATTAGGCCTAGCTAGATCTGGTGGTACTCCTGATTGAAAGCAAGTTTACCCTGATAGGTGTGAGTTCCCTTTGTCATTCCACGCTGTGCTTAAGGAGGTTATTGCTCACCCATTAAGTAGTAGAGGGTCTGCCAAATACCCAGCCATTAGCAACAAGGCCTGGGGGTCCTCTGTTGGGCAACCCACCCTCTCTGATACCTCTACTGCCAGGAGCCTGGCATGAGGCCTCAGAGTTCTCAGTGATTGGGATGAATCAGGGCAGAGATGGCAGTACTCCATAGATTACCCGCTGTGATTACAGGAATTCAGCAACTAGTACAGCATTGGCAGCATGCACAAGCACCAGTACAACCACTTGTGCATCAAGATAGCAGCCTGGGGGCGTGGCTACGCGCTTGAACGTGATGGCCGCGTAGTGAATCGGCTCCTTCAGCTTCGCCCGCATTCGCTAACATCCTGCTTCAAATATCCATCCCTCAGAGCCGGGACACCAGGGAGGAGAGACTCCTAGACTTGGCGGACGCAGAGAGCTGCTCGCGGCGCTCGCTTGTGGCTCCGAAGCTGCTCGCCGGAAAAGGGGCCTGCACGGGATCAGGGACCGGGACCTCTGGTGAGTGCTGGGGCCGCACTGGTGAGGAAGACCGGGAGGCACACGCAGCCGTCCAAACGGCCGACGAGAGACGTTTTCAACCCGGCGGCGAGCGGTGAGTGGTACGAGATCACTCTCCCCTCCCCTACCGCCTTCTCTCGCCTGATACAGATCTATGCTACACCTTTCCCCTTGCTCGCCGAGTGCGGCCGCCATTATTGCTGAGGCCGCCCCAGCAGGAGCGCACGTCAATTACAGCAGGCTCTGCCGGCTTGCCCATCCGAAGCGATCCACGCATTGAAGACACTGACAGCGGTTTGGTGCTTCTCATACAGCCTGGACCCCTCATAGTGCTGAAGTTTACCCGACCCACGAGGCGCTTGGCCCTGGAGCGGCTACCAACTGGGGGGCCTCACCTTGCGTAGCTGAACTAACACTGAATACTGGGCGATCCCTGAATTCCGGATACACATCTCTGCGGCGATTGGTGCTGGAAGCCACTGGTGACCTGGGCATTACAGTCTGGTCAGTGGGAGACGCCTGGTGTGGTGGGTGCCGCCGGAGGCCTAGCACGATGTCCAACGCTAGGGGTACCAAGGCGCTGTCCCAGAACAAACTGGACCGTTTTACCTATCAAAAAGCGAGCTCCCCTGAAGCAGTGGCCAAAGACAAGCTGAGCACCGAGGCAGGGAGTACACCTCCGGAGCACACCCTGAAGGACGGAATGGACGCCATTGCGGGAGTACGAGCCTCAATGGAGCAGCGCACTGATGCCATAACGGTGGAGGTCACCCTCATCAGGGCGGATCTCTCCAAGATGAGCGATAAAGTAAAACAACTTGAAGTCACTTCGTCTAGTCTCGTGGATGATGTCTCGCAGCTACAAAACGAGCTCCGGGACCTCCAGGCCTTCAAGAAGCAAGCGGAAGACAAACTAGACGATTTCGAAGAAACAATGTGCGCATAATTGGGGTACCAGAAAAAGCAGAGGGGCAGGCGGAAGGCGGCAGACCTGTTTGTTGAAGACCTTATCACGAAGCACCTGTGCCCCAAAGGCTTGTCTCATTTATTTGTGGTCGAGAGGGCCCACAGAGTACCAGGAGGAAGACCAAGACCGGGGGCCCCTCCACGGGCAATCTTAGCTCATCTGCTAAATTTCAGGGACCGTGATATAATTTTGCAGAGCGCCAGAGTGGCCCCACCACTCAAATACGATAATGCCACGATCTCCTTTTTTCCAGACTTTACTCAAAATGTACAGAAACTCAGACGCTCCTTCCTCGCGGTCAAGAAACAGCTCCGAGACAAAGGAGTAAAGTGTTCGATGCTCTTTCCGGCTCGCCTACGTGTGGAATCCAATGGGAAGGCCTGGTTCTTTGAGCGCCCAGAGGAGGCAATGGACTGGCTGGAGGGCTGGCGGGATGCGAGAGACCATAACGCCAAGTGAGTTTCAGTAACAGATTGATTGAGGCGCGGCTGCACCCATCGACCTGGTAAGACGCTTTTCTGCCATACTACCGGTTGGAAAAGAGAGACACTGGTATTTTCACGCCCCACACCCTTGTCGAGGTGTGCTCATACTGAGGAACATTTGGACACTAGGGTGGCCCAGCTGAGGACACAGCTTAGACCTGCTAGTTTGCGATTTGGGCGGGCTGCGGGGCGATTATTCCCCATAAGTTACCTTCTTTACGGTTTACAGGTTGGGTGACAGGCACTCTGCACAGTTATTATATCTAAGCAGTTTGGAGCTCAGCATGCTGGGTAGCAGGGAGGGGGATTGGGGGTTGGGGGGGTGGGAGCATTTCGAAGACTGTTTCTTCTGTTTAAATGGTTGTTAATCGAGATAAAGCAGCAGGATATCTTGCACTCTACACACAAGGATTATGTTATGTTAAGAGCTCTTATAACGCGCAACAGCTACTCCGAAGAGTGTCCCGGCGCGGATCCAAGAGGAGTCCCTAAACTACACCACCAATAACTATGGAAATAGATGAGTTTTTAAAAGTTTCTTGAAGGCTAGCGGGTCTTGAGTATTGCGTAGTTGAAACGGAAGGGCATTCCAAGCCTGGGCAGCCTTGACAGCCAAAGAGCAGCCACCCAGCCTGTGGCGGATGAAGCGGGGGACCCTAGCAAGAAGGAGGGCTGAAGAACGCAATTGTCTCAAAGGGACATAAAAGGTAAACCGCTTCTGTAAATAGGCGGGCCCACGACCGTAGAGGGCTCGGTGGGCAATGACCAGGGATTTAAATTTGACCCGGTCCGCCACGGGAAGCCATTGGAGAACGCAAAGATGTTCACGCACGCTGCTCCTCTTAGCAATTCCCAGGAGCAGCCTAGCGGCCGCATTCTGAATCACCTGGAGTCTATTCAGAGAGTAACCAGGGATGCCGATGTACAGCGCATTAGCGTAGTCCAAACGAGAGAGGATCAGGGCACGGATAACCGTCTCTTTGGCAGGCCTGGGAAGGAGAAGCAAAAAGCTCCTGAGTGATTTGAGAAGGCCAAAACAGCTGCCTGAGAGCTTTTTCACCTGAGCAGAAAAGGAGAGGTTATCCTCAAACCACACTCCTAGGTTTTTTGCGGATTTCCCATTGGAGATTGGTAGCGGGAACCCAGGAGGCCAGATCGAGTTTCTAAAGCCAGGGGGGAAATTACCATAGAGAAGAATCTCTGACTTGTCTTCGTTGCATTTGAGTTGGGCCGCCGCAAGCCACTCAAAAACCGAAGACAAGCAGTGCTGTACAAAAGATATAGAGTCCTCATCCTTTCCCCACGTGAAGAGAGGCTGGGTGTCGTCAGCATAGGCTATCACCTTAGCCCCCAAATCCTCGGCTAAATAGACCAGAGGAGTGACGTAGATTATAATCACACACATGCCTGCACAATTAAAATTACTTAGCTGGAATGTTAACGGACTCGGAGATAGGCTAAAACGTACGTTGGCCCTCCAATATCTCAAGCGTCATTCCCCGGATGTGGTGCTTTTACAAGAGACCCACCTGAAGGGAATCACCTGTAGAGCCCTCAATCGATAGGGCTATAAGATGATCGCCCATGCTGGCTTTACCACAAGCTCACGGGGTGGGTATCCTCCTAAAAACCAAGTGTACCCTCACTTTGCAGCATACACGAACTGATGAGGGAGGTAGATTCGTGGCTGTCACGGGACGGTGGGAGGGACGTACCATCAATCTAATTTCGGTCTATGTTCCCCCCGGTCTCCAACAAGCTACATTTACTGACCTAGGGACGCTGCTCTTGGGACTCCCCGAGGGCCTCCTCCTGGTAGGTGGGGATTTTAAAGCGGTAGTTTCGGGCTCCTTGGACCGGCACCCCCCGAGGGACTTGAATTCCTCAAACCGCTGGCTGCCTGACTTTCTAGACTCCCTTGGACTGATAGACACGTGGAGGGCGCTTCACCCCACTAGTATACACAACACATTTTTCTCGGGAGCCCACAAGAGCTTCTCTCGTATTGACTATGTGCTATACACACGACTTACGTCCGGGAGGTCAAACATCTGGCAAGAGGCATCTCAGACCATTCCCCCCTGTGGGTACAAATAGGGTTGGGAGAAGCGCAGGCGGGTGGTATCGCACCAATCAACCGTTGGTATCTGCGAAACCCGCAGGTCAAAAAAGAACTCTTAAAATCCATCCAGCTCTACTTTCAGGAGAACCAGGGCTCGGTTGAATCCCCACAGATACTATGGGAGGCTTTTAAATCAGTTGTTCGGGGTAGTGCCATATCTCTCATAGCTGGGACCAAGAAAGAGAAACACAAAGAATTGGAGAAAATTGAATCTGCCATTCTAGACCTTGAGAGGCTTTCGGTTGGGGATACATCACCAGACACACTACACCTTCTACACCTAAAAAGGGAAGAATACAAACACATAGCAACAGACAAAGCTAAGGAATGGGGTGCTGAAAGAGATGGTAGGATCTACGAATGGGGAGATAAGGCCGGCAAATTGATCGCATGGCTCGATAAGAAAGAAAGAGCCAGCAGACTAGTCTCCGAACTGAAGGTAGACGGTGATAGCATCATTAGTGATCCTGTGGTAATAACGGAAGCATTTGCAGAACACTTTAGTACAATATACAAATCCACATCGCCCCTTGGGGAGGAGGACTCTAGAGCACTCCTGCGAGATATCAGGCTGCCTGTGCTCTCCCCTGATGACAAGTTATACCTAGACAGTGCTATAACGACTGACGAGATAGCGCAGGCCATTCGGAGTCTTAAACCAGGGAAGGCCATGGGTCCCAACGGGCTCCCTATCGAACTATATAAACTATGCCCTGACTTGCTCTCCCCGCACTTGAAGGCAATGTATGAAGAAAGCAGAAGTATAGGCACCCTCCCACCGGACCAGCGACTGGCCTCTTTAGTAGTTATTCACAAAGACGACAAACCAAAGGATCAGTGCTCGGCGTACAGACCTATCTCCCTCCTCAATGCGGAACCCAAAATTCTCGCCAAGCTACTTGCAACAAGACTAGTTAAGATCATAAATAGTTTAGTACACGCTGATCAATCGGGCTTCATGCCTCAGCGGAATACAGCCCTTAATTTGAGGCGTGTACATGGTGTATTGGGAAGGATTGACACGATCCAGGAAGACGCCATTATACTATCCCTAGATGCATCGATGGCCTTTGATACCGTGGAATGGCCATATCTCATGGCGGTGCTCGAGAAGTTGGGCTTTGGACCTACCTTTATATCCTGGATCAGGCTACTGTATGCAACACCGCAGGCGCAAATAGTGGTCAACAATAAACGCTCTGCAACCTTCGAACTGAGCCGAGGTACCCGCCAGGGGTGTCCACTATCACCATTATTATTTGCTTTATCCCTGGAGCCCCTGGCGGCCTGGATCCGACAGGATCCCGTTATTCGAGGGCTGAAATGGTCAAAGGATTGGGAGGATCGCATCTCGCTATATGCAGATGACATACTTCTCTTCTTAGCTTCGCCCCGTAGATCACTCAGGAGAATCCTGGACATTTTTGCGGCATTTGGGCGACACTCCGGTTTTTTAATTAATTGGGATAAGTCAATCATGTATGTGCTTAAGGGCGTCCCCCCTCATCTATTCGACGATTGCCCCATTCAGACCGCGAAGGATGGGTTTCGTTATCTGGGAATATTTGTTACTCCTGACCCTAAATTACACTTTGAAAAAAACCTGCGCCCACCTCTACAGAGGCTACGGCGAGATAATGCAACCTGGAGGACGCTGCCCCTCTCACTCCTAGGACGGGCAGCTTTATTTAAAATGATGTCCCTGCCCCGTTTCCTATATGCACTACAAAATGCGCCCAATCCAGTACCCGCCAGTTATTTTAGAGAAATTGAGGGTCTGCAGAGGGAATTGATCTGGGATGGTAGACCCCGCATAGCACATAAAAAACTGGTCCTCAACTGGTATGACGGAGGCATAAGCCTCCCAGACATCAAAAAATACTACTGGGCTGCTCAACTAGCAGCCATTAACCAAGCCACTTACCGCGGCCCCCAAGATCCAGGATATGCCATGGATAGATGGCTCCTACCGGGCGGACACTTTAATATGGCACTGTATTCCCACCGAAAAAAGTTGCCGCTCACTGGCCCAACCAGACATGCTGTGAGGATCTGGCACGACGTCCAGAAAAGTTTGGGTTGGAGTAATAGACTAACTCTTGCCACCCCTCTGTGGGACTCGGAACAACTAGGTCAGCTGCGGACCTCCAAGGGTTTTGATAGATGGGATCTAATTGGTGTATCACGTATAGGTGATCTTTGGTCCAGGGGAGAGGTAATTCCATTTTCAGCATTACAGCAACAATATGAAATGGCGGGCACAGAATTCTTCCGCTATTTACAGATCCGACATGCCCTCTATGCGGCCATACCAAAGGGCACTTCACTCCCTGACTCCTCCCCGCTGGAGGATAGACTCCTGGATGGCTACTTGCCTGAAAAAGCGGTCTCCCTTACATATAAGAAACTGCTACACAATGCCTCTGACCCCCTTGAGAAACTTAGGGAACGCTGGATGGCAGACGGCCTTGAAATGGATGACGATGAGTGGCGGGAGGCAGTGGCATCTCCCCGGGAGGTGGGTATCTCCGCCCGATTGCGACTGGTCCAACTCAAGATCCTACATAGGACTTATATCACAGGACCACAAATGCTGCGTATGGGGAGGGGAGACAGGGGTGAATGTCGTAGGGGATGTGGGCAGTTAGGCACTTTTATGCACACGCTATGGGAATGCGACCACATCCAGCCATTTTGGCAAGCGATACATCGGAACTTTAGGACGGTCCTGAATAAAAACATACACCCCGAGGCGCTGCCTCCTTAACATATGGGAACCTACCGACCTTAACACCGCCGAGAAAACATGGGTGACTTTAGGTCTAGCAACAGCTAAAAGGGACATTGCACAGAGCTGGGGGTCTGACACGTCACCTACATTGTCAAAATGGAAACAAAACCTTGATTGGTGTATTTTTAGAGAAAAGACTGTGTATATTGCACGGGGATGTCCAAAAAAGTGGTCCTCAATCTGGGGCGCATGGAATACCTACAGAGGTGATATATGTGAGGCGCCTTTGGAACCTGCAGAGGACGATGACCAATCTTCTTAAGTCCAAGCTATGAAATTGTCTTGATTTGTAATACTGATGTTTACCATGTGTGAACTGCAGATTTTAGATGCATCATACTTTTCTACTACTGTGCTGCTGTCTCTTTGTACCTTCAATAAAAATAATAAAAAAAATTAAAAAAAGATAGCAGCCTGGCCTCAGTTGCATGTGGGAAGTCTCAATGAAGGAGGTGGAGTATAACCAAGTCTAGATCATCGCAACCAAGAGAGCTGGGTCCACATCAGCATGAAGAGTCCCCCGCATTGGGGGGACTCTAAAATGCCTTCTGAGGTAATCTGAATGGACCAGATTTCAAGGCCACTCACAGGCCCTTGTCACAGCACAACCGCCTGACGCCTCTCCTCATCTAGTTAGCGCCCAGTCTCAGGTTACTGAGCAGTAGCAGTGGCTCCCATCACCAGGCCCCAGTCCTCCATTGCAGCGGCACCTACAGGCAGGCAGAAAGTTAGAACTACAGCAAACCGCATACCACAAATGTCCTCGCCATTGTTCACATTGTAAATCTCTGTGATTGGCCCCAGCAAGAAAGTGGGTTTCATGGGATCACCTCTAGAAAAATTGCTTTGTAGATGTCGGCTAAAACAGCAAGGTACTGGATGATAATTACGGGGACAGAACTACGCAGTTAAGCGACCATCTTAGTCGGCTCCTCGACAATAACACTTATTCATAAAAACATTCATGAAAACCTTCTTACCATAATATTCTCCTACCTACTCTCATAACATTTTGCCCCACTCATTCCTTCTTTAAAAAAAACACATAACTGTTCCCAAGTTGCATATTCCACACTAGTAACAATCATGCTCTTAATTCAAACGTATATGGACTATAATTTTGGTCAACGGAAACTAACTGATTTTACCCTTAAAATGCTCTGTTTGACAGTTCCTCAGGAGAGAGCAGCCTTAAAAGAGGAGAGGATCAGTAGATGTCCCTGCTTGCTGTACTGAACCAAATTCCTGCTCTTCTGGCCGATGACTGTCAAGGAATTTAACGCTGTCTTGAATCTCTGGGACCAAAAGGATGATCAAAGGGCTAACGGTGAAATACGTTTGCATACCCACAAGAATACAGACCTACAGGTCTGCCAGTGAAGCCTGCTTGCACACCTCCAGGTGCTGCCAGTGAAGCCTGCTTGCCCTTGGAACTTCTCTCACATAGCTGAAAAGTGTACAGGCCTTGTAGACGGAGGAAGCTATGCCTTGCCTGAATGTAATCTTGTGGGCCAGTTACAGCTGAACATTTCTCCCACCTGCCCCTAAGACATTCTGTTCTATGTCTGGGCACTACAAATGGTCCTGTGGACAATGGAGGCTTTTGCTGTTTCAGAGAAATTCCAAGGTCAATTAGCAACTGGACCTTCCGCTGTGGACCTGTAGTGGGCTTGCTGCGAGTTCTCTAAAACTGAACAATGCGGACTGGTTTGTGAGGAACCAGTCCTGAACATTTGGATAATTTTACCAGTGTACTTTTTACCAAGAACATTTCCTATGAAGTCGAGTAATTTAAAAGAACAGAATGTTTTCCTTTTTAAATGCATCTTTTCTGAGTACATTGTTTTCACCAGTCTCTTTGGGTGTTAGGCATCCTTCATGTGCCAAAAACGAATGTACTGCCGACTCCTTGTGGTGGTTTTGAGAAAATAACTATTCCTGGGGCTGGTGAGATCTGTTTTTGCCAATGTAACCCTGTTAGACCTGGCATCCTTAGTGTGGTGTTTGTCCAGACATTTTGCGTTTTATTTTTCGTTTTGCTGATTATCTCTTTGCTGGCCTTAGGATTAAGCCTGGACGGTGCTGGCGTAGTGCCTCTACGCGTAACTCCACTAAGTTTGAAAAAAACTCCGTGGAGCTATGCGTAGCTCCGCTCCGCTCCTTACCCGCTCCCTCCCCACTCCCAAATGCTTAAAAAAGATATAAAGAAGGCACTTACCTGTGTTTCTGCCGCCTCCCCTGCCTGGCCGCTCTCCTTCCTGCTCCTCTCGCGTCCTCGACGTCCTTCTTCATAAAAAAAACACTACGTTGTAAGTCTTGCGCGTGCAGGCGGCAGAAACACAGGTAAGTGCCTTTTTTATATCTTTTTAAAGCCTGGGCGGTGCTGGCGTAGTGCCTCTACGCGTAGCTCCACCAAGTTTGAAAAAAACTCTGTGTAGCTATGTGTAGCTCCGCTCCGCTCCTTCCCCGCTCCCTCCCCACTCCCAAATGCTTTAAAAAGATATAAAGAAGGCACTTACCTGTGTTTCTGCCGCCTCCCCTGCCTGGCCGCTCTCCTTCCTGCTCCTCTCGCATCCTCGACGTCCTTCTTCATAAAAAAAAACACTACGTTGTAAGTCTTGCGCATGCGCACTTGCAAGACGTACAACGTAGTGTTTTTTTTTTATGAAGAACGACGAGGATGCGAGAGGAGCAGGAAGGAGAGCGGCCAGGCAGGGGAGGTGGCAGAAACACATGTAAGTGCCTTTTTTATATCTTTTTAACCCCTTCGATGCTCATGACGAGCTCAGCTCGTCATGCTGCGCGGTGGGCGTGGGCGCATGACGAGCTGAGCTCGTCACGACCACGCCCGCGATCGGAATGTCCAGCACACGAGCGGAATTCCGATCGCGGCGAAGGTGTTAAAGCATTTGGGAGGGGGGAGGGAGCGGCTAACTCCGCTCCGCCACGGAGGCGGAGTTTTTGCCTCCTCTGCGTTCACCACGGAGCTCGGAGTAGGCAAATCTCCGCAAACTCCGCTGGCAGAGCGGAGTTACCTGCCCAGGGTTACTTAGGACTCAAGAGAGCTTTACCACTGCTAACCGATGCTAAAGTGTATTTGCTTCTCCCTAAACATGATGACATTGGTGTATACCTGATTGGCATATTTGATTTACTGGTAAGTTTCTTGTAAAGTGGCATACCAAATACCCAGGGCCTTACCTCAAATGCTACTAGTGGCCATGCAGCACTGATTGTGCCACCCACATGAGTAGCCTTTCGAACCTGTCTCAGGCCTGACATTGCAGTGCCTGTGTGCGCAGTTTACTTCAACTTGGCATTTAAAACTACTTGTCAAGTCTTAAACTCTCCTTTTATTACATATAAGTGACCCCTAAGGTAGGCCCTAAGTGACCCTAAGGGCAGGGTGCTATGTAAGTAAAGGTAGGACATGTACCTATACGGTTTACATGTCCTGGTAGTGACAAACACCCACATTCGTTTTTCACTACTGGGAGGCCTGCTCCTCTCATAGGTGACCATTGGGAATTGCTTAATGTACTTTTAAGCTGTAATTCCTGATTGCAGAGGAGTAGCTGCTTCATGTTTAATATCTTTGGATTAGTAATGACAAATCCTCTTTACTGGTAAAGTTGGATTTGGCATTACTAGTTTAGGAGTGCCAGTTTTAGCTCTTTGTGTGCCTCCAGCCTGTCACCAATACACAACTGGGCTTGGGTGACAGCTCCACTTTGTGCATTCCCTCTAGACAGCTACTAACACAGATCACTCAGTTGCATCTGCATTCATCTGCATACTGTTGGGTCTTCCTGAGCAGAGGGAAGGGGAGGGACTGACACATACACTTCCATAAGTAGTGTCCTGCCCTCACACAAAGCACTGATCAACCCCACAGGGTTAGCCTGGCAAACAGGGCTGGGCTGAAAGGGGACCTGTGCACTTAAAAGACTTTCCTTTGAAGTCACCTCCACTTCAAAAGCATTTTAGGGTATAAGTACTAGGGCTCTGACCCCTTCTAATCAGACACTTTTTGGACCTGTAACCAGACATCGCTGACTGTACATCTGCACATTGCTGGAAGGAACTGTTGTGCTGCCAGGAGGGACTGTCACTTTGCTAATTGCTCTGCTGTGTTGTAAATTTTACAAAGGCACAATGTTTATATCTTGTTGCACATCCTACACATTACAACAATAGTAATGCTACCATAGAGTTGTGCTCGAACGCTACTTGCACACCTGTTGCCAAAGTGTGTATTAAGCCGGATCTTAGATCAGGCATGAAATAGCCATAAGTGTTGTGTAGCGGAACACTGAATTATACCACTAGCCTCCAACTCAAATATAACTTCAAATATACAACATAAGTTTCTTTACAATATGTAAAAAAGCAAGGTAGTTCCAATCTTCATATACTTGTTATACAATTTTTTTTACTTCTTCATGAGAAATTGTTCCAATTAATAGCGATCAATGTTTACAAAAATCTCATCATAGTAGAAGTCTTCGGCTTGATGCCACTGAATGTCCATATCACAAATGCAGAACGATGTTCTTTATGAGGAAATTGTCAGTCGACACGTGTTTCGTCCCTTTCATGGGACTTTCTCAAGGCTGATCAGATTATTGTATTGTATTGTAATTGTATTGTAATTGCATTTATATAGCGCTTACTACCCCTGACGAGGCGTCGAAGCGCTTTTTCGGCAAGTAGCATGCTACTCCGGAACCCATAAAGGATTAGTGGTGAATTAGTAGAGTGAAATATGAAAGTAGTTTGAGTGGTGGATATTAGTCAGTTATTTGGATTGAGAAGGATAGCGGAGGGATAGAAGACGGGAAAAAAGTTTAGCATTTATATAGCGCTTGTTACTCCTAATGGGGTGTTGAAGCACTTTCTTGGCGAGTAGCATGCTACTCCGGAACCCATAAGGATTAGTGGTGAATTAGTATAGTGAAATATGAAAGTAATTTGAGTGGTGGATATTAGTCAGTTATTTGGATTGAGAAGGATAGCGGAGCGATAGAAGAGGGAAAAAGGTTTGCATTTATGTAGCGCTTGTTACCCCTGATGGGGTGTTGAAGCGCTTCTTTTTTTGGCGAGTAGCACGCTACTACGGAACCCATTAAAGGATTAGTGTTGAATTAGTATAGTGAAATATGAAAGTAATTTGAGTGGTGGATGTTAGTCAGTTATTTGCATTGAGAAGGGTAGCAGAGGGATAGAAGAGGGACAAAGGTTTGCATATATATATATAGCGCTTGTTACCCCTAATGGGGTGTTGAAGCACTTTTTCGGTGAGTAGCACACTACTCTGGAACCCATAAAGGATTAGTGGTGAATTAGTATAGTGAAATATGAAATTTGAGAAGTGGAAATGTTAGTCTGTTATTTCGATTGAAAAGGATAGTGGAGGGATAGAAGAGTGAAGGCTTTAGACTTCTTTTTTTTTGGAGGTTTTTTTGGGAGGGTTGGGATGAGTAAAAAGGGATGTGGAGGGGAAGAGTCAGAGAGAAGAGTTTAGAAAGACTTGTTTTGGGGGATCAGTATAGCAAAAGAGGTGTCAGGTGGTGCAAGGAGGGGTAGAGTAGGGGAGAATCTAGAAAGGGCTATTTTGGGGATCATAGTAGTGGTATGGGGTTTGGGATGAATGAGAGAGTGGAGGTAGTGGATATATTGATAGAGGTATAGGGTGAGAATTAGGGTGAGAAATAGGCTAGTGTATTTGAAAGAGTAGTAGAAAGAGGTTTGAGATGAGTCAGAGAGTTGAGGTACAAGATATATTGAGAGAGGTATAGGGTGAAAATAGGGTAGTGCATTGGATATGCTGAATTAGAAGAAAGTAATAAATATATAGATCCATAAGTACATGGAAAGTTTATAGATGCATAAAGGAAGTAAGTATATGTAGATTAAAGATATTGACAGAGGTATAGGGCGAGAAATAGGGTAGTGCATTTAATATTATTTTTTTAGGAAAGTAATACATATATAGATCCACGTACATGGAAGGTATATAGATGCATAAAGGAAGTAAGTATAAGTAGATTAAAGATGTATTCGATAAACTCTGGTTTTGAAGTGTTGTACTTAAAAATGTATTTATTTATTTTTTACAGATAATTATTCTACATGTTAATACAAAGCAATACACATATATAGGTACATATCTATAGTACAAATAAATGCTCATATACAGAGGGATATGCTGTATATTTCTGTTTGCGTATGGTGCTTATGTGGGGAAGAGCCAATTCTTGAGAAGTTTTCTGAAGATAAGGTGGTTGTCGGTGGATCTTATGTTGGGGGGTAAAGAGTTCCATATTTTGGCTGCTTGAACAGAGAAGGATGTGCCACCCATGGTTTTTTTCTTGTATCTTGGGATTTTGAGGCGACAACAAAAACTCAAACAACAACTAGAGGGTGTGAATATGTAGATGTGAATGAAAGTATTATTTCTTGCATATTTCAGTGGCTTCTCCTTATGCCTTTTCAATGGCATTTATGATCAAACTCAGATCCATCCTCTTCAGCCACCCCCTTTTGTCAATTCCCAAATCACCACCTCTCTGGGTGATACTAAAGCTTCCATAATTTATACAGCCATCAAGATTGCCCAAACGAGTTAAACGCTCATTAATGAGATACTTCATGCGATATGACGGTTATGAGTGTCTCAATCTTGATATGGTCAATTCGGTGTTCTATTAAAGTCAATAAGTGAATATTGTTTAATTGAGTCTTAGTATCACCTGATATTTACAGTGCTTAGAAGCAGAAGTGCATTATGTACTACCATACAAGGTATCAGTATTAATATTATAAAAATTGCATTATCTACGATATCATTTTGTTTACAGGACACAGTCCTCTGTAAATGGTGTAAAACCCCTGAAACTTGTATTAATAGAAAGCTTTTTCAAGATTAGTAGCGAAAGGAAATAAAAGAAAACGTGAAAAATGTAAATGTGATGATTCTTTTATGCCATTTTCTTTAGAAGAAAGTGCACCTCACCACCCCGTGGATAGCATATAATCCACTTGGGGAAAGTTGTGGAAAAGAAAGAAAATATCGATCCTCATCATATATCACTAGTGACAGATACCACCGTATGAGCGGGATTCTGAAGAGAAGACATCCAAAGTTAGTGACACTCATACCAAAACCCCAGAACTATCGGTGTGTCGTGTAGTTCCTATAGTACCCATGCAGGACCTGCGCGTTTGTGTAACATAAGCTGTGGGCTTGGTGGCAGACTGACTCTGTGCACCCTCACCGCGTATGTTAGATTGTTTGCATTAGCTAGCTCACAGTGCCACTAAAATCTCCTCTTATCGGGGAGAGATTAGTTTCTGGCAACCTTAGATCATGACAACCCAAATTCCTCAGAATCGTGGAAACAATATACTACTTTTCGCTCAGTCACTCGTGCTTACTTATTCGGTTTGTCTCAGAGAGTTACACAGAATAAACAGTCGGGCGTTTCAATAAGTATTTATTGAACAGTTGTTATTCTAGTGTAAAACATATGTGCTGCGGCAACCAGCAGACAATAGCAGAGATATATTATCAGCAGTACGATAAAAGCAAAGGGATAGAACAGTTCTACCATATTGCAATAATCATGAATACATACATGAATATAAAAGCATTATGAAAGTGTGCGTACTCCTACGATGCCTAACTAGATGTACCTGAGTGTACCTAGCATATGTGTAGGTCTAAAAGCCTAAGAGCCGAGAATCCTTCTAGGATTTAGTCGAATCCCCATACCTGAATAGAGAGAGTGTGGGACCCCGTCCTGGTCTCGAGTTGGACACCCTGCAAGGGCTGTGTCAGAAAGCTGTCAGCTGGAGTGACTGCATGCAGGAGCCTCAGCGTCTCTGGTCAGTGTGTCAGCATGGAAGTCTCGGTTCCCTCTGTCTTACCGGGGCAAGATGTGGTGTATTTATACCCTAAAGAGTCTCGGTCCTCAGTATGGATTGTATTGGTCTGTCGTTAGACTTGAGGAAGACGTCAGGGGTGAATTTTGTACATACATATTATGCAGGTGGTGTATTCCTAGAGAGCCATGCATAATTGATGAGTACAGTGTGGGCCTGTGTTTGGGAAAAACCCTGCTGTATTCAAAACCACAGGATAGATAACGTTCAGCCCTCAGAGCACGTTGTGTACTAGTGAGGACCAATGTAGGTGAAAGATCATGCCTATATAAGGAATCATGACTATAATAGGACATGTGCAGTTATGACCGTAATAGGGCATATGCGGCTTTGACCATAATAGGGCAAGTACGAATATGACCGTATTAGGGCAAATATGAATACGTCCATTTTAGGGCATGTATGAACGGGTCTACATTAGGGCCTCTATACGGGACATAACACCCACTCCTCTTCCGAACAGGATGACAATGACCATACTTAAAATCTGGACAATTTAAAAACATTTTAAAAGCAAGTAAAAACATGGTTTTAAAATTGTAAAAAAAAACTTCAAAAAATGTTACAATTCAGCTACTTCCAATTGCCACTAAAAAGAAATGTCTATTTTGTTTCTCTATATAAGTTGCTTCACTCAAAGCGGAAGAAGGTCATGCTTTTCTCATGCAAAAGTGTCAATTTAGGAAATGTTCCAATTTTGCTCGTTTGTTTTGAAACGAGTGAAGAAGCCGAATTCTTTCCCAGGACACGATGAGCCAATTCAAGATTAAGCGTCCTGGCTAGGAAGCACAATATTATCGGTGTTAGCTGCTGCAGACGACAAATCCAATGCCTCACAGAGAACGTCAATCGCACATAGATGGAATGTAGCACTTCCAACAGTCGGTGCTGAGGCAGCTTGTTGCGGCAGGTGTAACCTGGGTACCTGTGGAGGAGTCACCTAACCCAGCAGGAGCCAACGTCACCTGTGGATTCTCCAGGAATGCATTCATCAGAATCGGAAGACACTGGGGACAACGCAGAGCATGGGCCTTTATGGGGTCCAGCATTGCATCCGTGTCCGGAGGCGCATCTGATGGAAATGTTAGACAAAGATCCAACGTGCATTCTTCTCCGCAAAACAGGCATCGAAGAACAGGTAAGAGGCAGTCTACCCAGACTGGTCGAAAGGATAGAAACCAGGAGGCATTGAGTTCTCGCAGGCAAGGAATGCCCAGAAGTTGTACCATGCGTTCACGGTATTTCCGCTCCTGGCGCATGTTCGCCATTCCCTCGGGAATTGGGCCGTCCATTGCGCAGCAGCAGTATTATGAATAGGACCCCTGCAACCAGCAATAGGATAAGCGGGAATCCTCCAAATACGCTTCCCAATACGGAGTGTATAAAATTTGGGATTACTCCGAGGACTGTCTGAAAGGTGCTTAAAAGTCCTGACCCTATGGTCTTAAATAGGTGTACAATGCTGCTCATATCAGACATATTGAAGATACGTCCCACCATTTCTACGATATGAAAGGCCTGTGATACGTATAAGCGCCTGTATCTCAGTCGAGGTCCTTGCAACTTGAAGTTCATAGGTTTCTTGAGCGGAGGTTAAGGGCACGGGTTACTGTAAAAGCATGGCTTGCAGTCTGCTCAGAGTATCAAATTGTATGAAAGAAACGTTCAGCGAAGGCCATAACGGCGCCTCCCTGACTGTGTTCAGTGGTGGAAATAATACTGGCATACAGCAAGTAACCCTGGTTTTAACAGTGACCAGATAGGCGATGCCCGGAAGCATCTCACAGCAACCCTGATCATTTAACATTAAGTAACTCCCATTCGAGAGCAGCTGGAAAACCGGCGTGATCTTGGCCGCTGGGGTCCCAGTCATGTGACACGATAGGTTCGCTACTGAACCGTTACAGGCTTCGTGTAGTGAAATATCCTGACACATGAAAGAACCGCTAAAAGCGTTCTTGCAGTTTGTACCACGCAGATACACTTCTCGATCCCCATTCCAGCATCGATATCTATATGGTAACTCCCAAGTTTCCTTAATGTAACCCTTACCCATCTTTTCATATTTGCCTGCCTTTGCTCAAGGCAATATTGAAACTGAAACGTAGTGACCGGCAGAGTGATTTGGCCATGAATTAGCCATTCTGTTGATGGTGATTCGGCTACAGTGAATGGTAAATTTTCCAGTTTCTCTATTTGCAGCATTGGATATTTCGCTCCCCTTTGTGCCATTTCTGGCTGTTTATCAGTTAGATTGTATTCTAAAAACAGAGACGTCGTGTTTATAAAACGCCAGGGCACATAGCCTGCATGCAAAGATTGTAGCGTCCAGCTTAGCATCATAATAGAACGTAGCTGAGATTGCCCGTGTTGTAACAAGGCCAGATCTTGTTCTAATATGTCGATTGCCGAAGACACAATGTTGCCTAAGGAGTAAATCCTGGAGGTCAAAGTTGTTAACCCTTTATCCACTACAGCTAATGCCTTTGCTAAGTTAATACGGTCTATTTCCCGTATTCTTTCTGCGGCCTCTTGTTGGGATATTTTCCAGTTTTCATTATAATAGGCATAAAGGCCAGCATATATGAAACGTTTCTGACGTGTTTTCCTTGGACCTAGTAGGACAATCCCTAAGGTCTACATCAGGTGTGAGTAAGGTCAAGTGATGTTTTACTTCTGTGAGTGTTGAGGTCTCTAGCCAATCAAGGCACAACTTCCCAACACTATAGGATGTCACTACCCCTGGGTGTTGTCTTTGTACATAGCGTGTATCTGGCCTATGGATACTAAACCCTTCGGTTGTATTCATAAATCTCTGTTGACAGGTGTTTGTGTCAATGGGCCAAATCAGCCATTTCGTCCAATCAGGATCTGATCTGTTGTACTGGAGAATGTCATCTAATCCTACCCCTTGTGTAGTTGAATTCTGCCCCTCACCCATCTGTGATGGTGTAGGAAACCCGGGTGAGTTCAGTTCCTTGTTCTTGGCTAGTCCAAGACAGGATGTCTGTTGCACAGTTTCATTCAGAAATATCATCTGCTGTGGAATGAGGCATGCTCTAAAAAGCGCTTCTATTCCCTGGACTTGCCAGTCCCTAGAACCCCAGATCGATTTTAAATCTATAGTGTTCTTCCATAGGTCGAAACCCTGTGTAGACAACTGGGTCATAAAGGAAGCAGAGTAAATATGTTTGGTGTTTGTTAACATAATTTTCTGAGCTGAAATTTTTGCCACTTTATAATAAAATGACTTTGGGTCGGATGTGTTAAACCCTGAGAAGTATGTGAATTTCTGGGCAAATGCCTGTGAACTACCTTTCGGGGGTGTTGGGCAGTGTTCCCACTGGTGGTACTCAAATACATTTCTAGGTGTTATAGATTTGTGCAAGAAATGATGACCATATTGCTGGTAACAGTACAATGTATCATAATCTGAAGTACCTTCTAACATTTCCTTGTTCGGAAATGCGGCAGTTTTTTCTAAATCAGACATCATAGCATTTACAGTTTCAGTGTCCCAATCATCAGAAAATATACTGGAGGTAATGATATCACTTAAAGAAATTTTAAATACATGTTTTAGCTTTAAAAGTTCAGTTGGACCGAATACATCATAATCAATCTTGTCCCATACTATACCGTCCGGTATAGGAACTGCTGTAATGTTCACTGAAGACAAGTCTCTTGGTTCACGATGTGAGGACTGGTGTGGTTTTAAAATCAAATTGATTCTTTGGGCTGTAGAGCTCTGCTGGAGGTATCGTCCATTAATAAGCATACTAAAAATTATTAAGCCTACCCAGAAAAGAAAAAAGAAAATCCCAGTGATATACCATAGTTCAATCCAAGGTGACACCAGGTAAGTCTTTCTAAAAAAGTTCAAAAAGTCAGTGAGTTTCTATTTGAGTGATTTTTTGGCTGGCGTCGTTTCCGGCTCGCTTGGATCCAGTGAAAACGTATCAAAGTTCATGAAATAGCCAGAAGCAGTTCGATCAATTGTTGGAATTGCATCGGGATTTGTTGAAATTGGATTTTGCTCTTGACGAGGCATGTTGACGTAGATGTCTGTAGTCGGTCTTTTTGCAACTTGGTTGTTAAGTTGATTTTCATTTTGAAGATGAATTTCTTGTTGAAGTGGAACGAGTTCCATAGCATTGTTGCTTAGTCCTTCATTCCATACAGGTGGCTCTTCAAACGTGATGAGTCTTTCTGTTTGGAGTTCTTGGATTGTAGTGAGAGGAGGGCGTCTGCTACTGTGGAGTCCACGAGGCCTTCTGTTTAGTATCGGCCACGTAGTGTGGTTTGATTAAGTCGATTGAGACAAATCTTTTCTCCTTTTTCCCGGCAAGAGGCGGCAGAAGTACAGTTCATGTGCCTTGGATTGCTAGGACCGGTACAGGCTTTCTGTGGGATGGCCCAAATTCTTTCTTATCAGCAATCTTCTCTCTGACCAGATCCCCGACTTTTGGGATCCAGACAGGTCTTGCTGTTACTGCCTTGACTTCCTCAGTGGCGGTCTGTTTTTGGAGCACGTTACTTTGTTGTGTTCTGGATTCATTTAGATCCTGTAAAACAGCCAAACGATCATGGATATCAAATGGTTTTTTATCCGCCACTGTGCCTTCACAATCAAGATCAGGTACCCACATTCTTGTCCCAAATAGGACCTCGTAAGGAGTGACACCCCCTAGAGAGCTTCTTGGCTGGTTATTGATCGCTTGCTGTACCCCATAAAGGTGATCGACCCATCTACTGCCCTTGCCTAATACCCTAGCTGTTAAAGATTGCTTTAAGTCCTGGTTTTTCCTCTCCACAACGGAATTTCCCTCGGGATGATACGGAGAGGAGTACCGCAATGCTACGCCCATTCCTTCCTTGGCCTCTTTGTAAGCCCGAGAGCTAAACGCTCCAACTGCGTATGTGCCGATATGTAACGTGCCAACTGCAAATGTGCCGATAAAGACTCGCAAATCTTTTATAACAGTTCGAGCGTCAGCCGAGCGCTGAGGCCAGACCTTGAGGAAACTTGAGCTGGACGTACACGAACGGACAACCTAATGCTGTCTAACAATGGTATCTGTACTGGACGTGTTGCGGTGGACCCTTCCATCTGCTTGCAGATGTCGCAGTTCCAGACATAGTCTCTAATCTGCCTTCTCATCACGGGCCACCAGTAGCGTTGTTTCAACAAAGAAACAGTCTCCCTAAGTCCCTTATGTACAGAACCTTCCCCTTCGTGTGCCGCCACAATTAAGCCTTGCCTACGATCCATATTTGGTATTACTCTATCCCCCACTCCAGGAATCTGAGCATATGGAATGTTTTGTGCATCTAACTTGTAGGAGTACTTGAGTGGGAATTTTTTAGGTACTGCTGTGCTGCCTTTGCGTGAAGCATTGACAGCTACCATTATCTCGCCGTCTACCCTCGTCTTTGAACGAGTAACTGCAGCTACGGCGGCTGTGCAAACAGCCCCCTTTGCGGCTTCATCAGCCAATGAATTCCCTTCAACGTGAACGCCATCACGCTGATGACTCAGTGTATGTATCACGTGAGCCCTTGGTAGTTCGTTTCTCAACTCCACTACCTGGTCCCATAGCATTTTATGCTTAATTGTGCCACCTTTTGCATCTTTGAACCCGTTTTGTTCCCAATGATGTAGATATTCATTGTACGACTGTACACAGTAAAAGGAATCACACACAATAAGTGTAGGGAATTCGTGATCCGTATTTATAAGTGCCAGTATAAGTGCTTTGAGTTCTGCCAACTGAGCCGTGCAGTCTCCTAGAGATTGCGTTTTAGTGCAACTCGGATGGAACTTTCCATCGTGCATGCGACCTTTAACAATCGCACACGCCGCGCTGTAAGCTTGCTTACTCCCTATGGCTGGTTGAGCAGAACCGTCAGTGTAAATAATGTATTCATACTGATCTAGAGGCAAAATTTCATTTGGTAGAGGATATTCTTGTTCGTATTGCAGAAATGCTTGTGTTTTTAAACTTGGATCAAATCTGTACTCAACATCCGTTGCAGTAAGAGAATTAGCCCATTGTATCCATCTGGGATGTAAGGCTTTCGCATTTGGAATGCTAGCTTTTGTAACAGCTTCTAAAGCTGGTACTGGGGTCACGACAATTATGCGTTTACCCTGAGCCAGAGCTCTTTCTCTTGCTACAGCGGTCTGCACTGCTGTCAGAATTTTTTCTGTTGAAGTGAAACGCATCTCTGCGTTTGTGTACAGGTGTGATTTGTATGCGATTGGTATTGTTTCGCCTTTATTAAAAGTTAAATAAGTGTACCCGCATTGACCCGCTATTACTCGGATCACTAAGTTCTGTGCGTTTACGCGTGTCTGTAAATGTTTAGAAGCTATCATGTCTTCCTGTAGGGAACGCAGGATATTTGTGTGTTCCTGTGTCCATTCCTAAAAGATCCTACAGATCACGGTTATACAAAAGGCAAGTGGGTGCTAGTAGAAATCGGAGAAATGATTATCTCCTTTCAGAAAAAGACCCTCACACACCCAGCCAGCTAGGTGTCTTGCTTCATCACTGGGTCTGCTCCTTATCGGGTCGGCGCTGCAATACCCGATCGGCACCCGTGGTGGGGCCTTCTTGGCGGAGATCTTTTTCTTAGCCGTAGGGTGTAGTGCGTGTAAGGGCCCTAGTGAGTGTAGATGTGAATTGTGTGAAATCTAAAACAGGGATAGTGAACCACCCAAAACTATTTTAATGACTGTGGTCACTAACCTGATTAAAAATAGAAAAGGCGCACACGCCTGACCAAGGATTGCAGGGTTGTGTGCTAAAGCTCAGGCCAACATGTTTCATGCCTAATGTTAATTTAACGGCAATTCTTCAGGACCTACTATCGACATTCTACACTTTATGGTTGGTGGTCTAAAGATACAGTTCAGTGACCACTCATACAGCACCCTATAAAGTGGTACCTGTCGATCAATAACACTGCCTGTAGGAAAAAAGAATCAGTGATTAATACAAAGTTCTACTGTAGTCTGCAATTCAACCTTATTGCGACAGCACAATTATTGACCATGCTATTGTGACATTGCAAACCACACGTGAGATGTGAGCATGCTTCATCTCAAAATGTATGTGCTGGTGTACATTGTGAATTTGATAAAAACAGAAGTAGCCAGGAAGATGTAGATAAATACAGTATACTTGAACACTCATGGCGGATATTGGATTCTATGTTATCGCCCGAGTGAGTTTTTCCACTGTGCATACTTAGGAGGTATTGGCGACACTGCGTGGTCTTTGTTCCGGTACATGGAGCTCACTCTTGTTACGCTACTCTTCCCTTGTGTACGTTGCACCAATTGGTTGCCGGCGATATCAGGGGTTGTCAGTGGCACGTTGGAGTATACCACCCTCGACCAGATGGCCGAGGTGATTAGCTGGAACCTGCGGTATGAGACATCCCTGTTGTACCGCCGACTACCAAAGGGCAGTTGACACCGTGTTTTTCTAAGCATAGGCCATCTTACTGGGCTAGTCCGCTCATGGGCCAGTTTTTGGCAACATCCAGCTTAGGTGTAGGTCTTGTGTGTTCACATGTATGTTGGGGTCAACATTATGTGAGCGTCTACTCATTTACGATGCCTTAACTTGATCCCTCGCCCTCCCATATTTATTGTTAATATCCATAGGACACTGAATCTTGCAGTGTTTCTACCTGCCGTGACATCTTGGGGGTTTTGAGCTGACCCTAGTTTGGGTGAGTGTTCAAGTATACTGTATTTATCTACATCTTCCTGGCTACTTCTGTTTTTATCAAATTCACAATGTACACCAGCACATACATTTTGAGATGAAGCATGCTCACATCTCACGTGTGGTTTGCAATGTCACAATAGCATGGTCAATAATTGTGCTGTCGCAATAAGGTTGAATTGCAGACTACAGTAGAACTTTGTATTAATCACTGATTCTTTTTTCCTACAGGCAGTGTTATTGATCGACAGGTACCACTTTATAGGGTGCTGTATGAGTGGTCACTGAACTGTATCTTTAGACCACCAACCATAAAGTGTAGAATGTCGATAGTAGGTCCTGAAGAATTGCCGTTAAATTAACATTAGGCATGAAACATGTTGGCCTGAGCTTTAGCACACAACCCTGCAATCCTTGGTCAGGCGTGTGCGCCTTTTCTATTTTTAATCAGGTTAGTGACCACAGTCATTAAAATAGTTTTGGGTGGTTCACTATCCCTGTTTTAGATTTCACACAATTCACATCTACACTCACTAGGGCCCTTACACGCACTACACCCTACGGCTAAGAAAAAGATCTCCGCCAAGAAGGCCCCACCACGGGTGCCGATCGGGTATTGCAGCGCCGACCCGATAAGGAGCAGACCCAGTGATGAAGCAAGACACCTAGCTGGCTGGGTGTGTGAGGGTCTTTTTCTGAAAGGAGATAATCATTTCTCCGATTTCTACTAGCACCCACTTGCCTTTTGTATAACCGTGATCTGTAGGATCTTTTAGGAACAGCATATCCTTTTTTGTTGTGCTTACGTGGGCCTGTATGCTGGACCTTTTCTATTGGCCCTTAGTCCCTCCTTGTTGTCTTCCTGTGTCCATTGTCTGACTGAAAAATCAGGTTTTATTAAGTCGTAGAAAGTTTTTACTCTTTCTGCGTAATTCAAAATGTATGTTCGACCAAAATTCAGGAATCCCAGAATTGATTGTAAATTTTTTTATGATTTTGGAGGTTGGAGCAGCGCACACTTTTCTAAAAAGTTTGCTGCTAGGCTTTTTCCCTCACTTGACAGCTCGTATCCTAAAAACAGGACACTGAGGTGGGCAATTTTTGATTTTTTTAAATTAAATTTGTAGCCCTCAGAGGCGAATCCCATAATAATGGTGCTCACCCTGGTCAAGTGCCTCTTTAAGTCATCGTCCATCAGATAAATATCATCCACATAGGACAATGCTTCTTCATCCAAATTTTGGAGTAACTCTGTTACTCGTGCTGAAAATACCCCCGGGCTATTTTTATACCCTTGGGCTAGTCGACAAAATTGTCGCTGGGACCCTAATGCACTGAAGGCGGTCAGATACCTGCTTTCAGGCGCTATATTTTGGCAGAAAAATCCATTTGAGATATCGAGCGTTGTTTTGTATTTTTTGGGCACAATGTTATTCATTAATGCGGCACTGTGTGCATTTTGAACTGCAAATGTCTTTGTGCAAGTGTTTAAATGTCTGTAATCCAAAACTAAACGATATGTGTTGTCAGGTTTCATTACGGGAAACAAAGGATTGTTCATAGGAGAAGTGCAATTTTCTATCACCCCCTGGTATTCTAGTTGGTCTAGAATCTCCCTGACTTGTTTTTTAGCTTCCTGCTTTATAGGGTATTGCCTTTGAGCATTTGGGGAAACTTTTAACGGGATCACGTGGTGGGTTGAATCCTCATCCCAACCAACATGATTTTTATACAATGCTGGAGCTAGGGCAACCGCCCACTCCTGCGCATATGCATGTTTTAGGTGAATAGGAACGAGGTCGGAAAAGGCTGGAAAAATGACAGTTTCTCCCCTAGGGCACTCCATGACAAATGCTGGCGGCCAGTCTTGTTCTTCTAATAGAATGTCATAACCAGATGACAGATTTTTCCAAAAGAGACCTCTAATTTTCCTGGGCTTGTCCCCCTCCAGCCGGAGTGTTATCTCATGTAACTTATGTGGGACACTTACCCGAGTATCAGGTGTTTCCACCGTGATATACTCACTCAACTCCGCTGTCACCAGAAATTCCTTCAGGTTCTGGCGAGCTATCGTTACTTCTGCTGCGCTGTCTAGCATTGTCAGAGCCCACTCCCCGTTCAGAAGCTGTGTCCTCAGAATTCTGAGCATGTCTTATCTTGAGACCTGCTACCTTCTTCTTTTTGAACTGAGGTTTTGATTTTTGTTTATCCTCTTTTTTAGGTGCGTAGTCTGCAGCGCGTTGCGTGTCTCTGGACTTTGTACGCTCCTCTGACCGTCCTTCCCTCTCGGAGTTTTTTGATGAACACTGAAAGGAACGAGAGGAACGAGTATCAGTATCCTGATACCTGTCAGGTTTTTTTATATTATCCCTATTCCTGAGGTTATACCTCCTTTCAGAGGGCTCCTGTTGAGGAGAACTACCTCTGGATTGAGATCTGCTGTCTTTAGACTTTTGTTGTTTTTTATTTTCCCACTTCTTTTTAGAAGAAGTAGGCGTCTGCTTTGTAGTGTCCTTTTCAGGACCGCCCACTAGTTGTGGTTTTAATGCTTTCCCACCTAGACTGTCTCTGCCTAATTCTGCATATGCAGTTTCAATTATTTTGGGTAGTTTGTGTTGAAGATCCTCTGGACTGAACTCTCTTAGGCGTTGGCGGATCGCCACTGAAGCTGCTTCCCCCTTAATGTTAGCTAGTATAATGGCTAATGCCTGGTCAAAGTTATTTAGTAACTTCATCCCTAAGTTAAGGGCAGGCTCTGCTCCGTACTCATTTTGTGTCTGTCTCAATACGTCAGGTACTACTGCTAAGGACGGGATACCATGTGTTCTGGTATATATGGCAGCAAAGACTGAACCCCAAGAGGTGCAGTCCTCTACTTGTGGTGTGATCCCCATGGGCAAGCAGATTATTAGAATTCTGTGTTTTTCATAGGTGGTAGTATTCGGGAATACTGCCTCAAGCGGAGTTATTTTCTGAGCTATCCAGAATGGTATTTGTTCGCGTTTTGCAGGCATTTTGCCCATTACCGCGTGTAATGTGAAGGAGCAAGGTAAATGAAACATTTTTGAAACCCCTTAAAAACAATAATATATTAATGTTACTAATTGTTTGATGAACTAAACCAACATATGCATTTTTGATAAACATTTACATAAATGGTAATCACTCTATATGTGCAAAAATCTAATTTATTTACCATTGTGACGTATTCTAATATTAAGAACGTGATTTGCGTACTAATCAGAGTAAGATCGCATGATTTATGCTATGTAGAAAAATTGTGTTGTGGCAAAAGTATGCAGATGGTAAGTAAAATTGGCTTTAAATGTCGCTTTTGCTAGGTAACACCTAACACGGGTTCTTAGAATGACTGGTGGTAAACAGAAAGGCTTATTTTCTTTATTTTAATTATGATTGTGTTCGTTTTTCGATAGTTCGTTCGGGCCTATTAGGCCAGGTTGCGAAAATGGCTGCCGAGGCAGATGAGGTCATGCGCAGAAACAAAGATGGCCTCTAAGCGGAAGAAAGCAATGGAGCTAAACCACGTGGGTGCAGCTCGAGCCCCGAGTGAGAGACGTCAAGGTCGTGACGACCTAACTTGAGGAGAGTGCCAAGAAAGACTCAGCACGTATCCGTGAGAATCGAATAAAAACAAGTATGAAGTAACAATGGACTAACCAAATTGTGACCATCAAAAAGTAACATTACGGACTGTTAATTGGGACTGCATTTTCCCAAAGGTCATGAGAAAAGTATAATCCTTAAACTATTCCAAAACCGGTTTGAACAAGGAGGGCAATGAGGTGATTCTTGCCACCCCTACAATGGACCAATTAGCGTGATTCTCGCCTCCAAAGATTGCAACTTTTTGTTTAGTAAGCTAGTAGTAGGGTATAAGAGGACCCACTTTAAGTAGGAGGAGCGCTTATTCCTGCATATTTTGAACACTGAGCGTTGATGCTGATGAAGCTGCTGCCATTTTCTATAGGCCGCTTTTTCTTTGGAGAATTATTCTTCTGAACTTTAAAAACTTGACTGGGAAAGGAACGAGACCGATGCGGGAAACCTGTATGGGAGGTCCGTCGAGGAGGCCTTTAGCGGGACAGTCAGTCAGTTTGGGAGATCTATGCTGTGATCTACAATTTATCTGCTTTGGTGAACCTTTTTCAATCAGCACCAAAAAGGGGTATGCATAAATTTCTTTATAAAATTTATTTCCCATATGCTATTGAAATGTATTAAAATGATTAATAAACTTTTAATCTCACTCTTGCATTTAAGAAAATAGATAAAATTTTATTCTAATTAAAACAATGAGTCTGTGGTTTTTCAGCTCAGTGAAAAGTGTAATAATTTACAGGTTTAAATTGTGATTGAGCTGGTCTTGAGCACCATCAACTTATCCAACTAGTTGGTCCATCGACCAAAGAGCGGCGTATCTTGATGATTTTAGAGTCAACAGAATTGAAACTGAAGAGATAAAATGCTAAAGGTGATAATCTGTCAAATCTAATAAGGTATTCTGTTTCTCCAGCAACTCATTCTTCTCCTTTGCGAAGATAGGTGAGATCCAGGGAACGACTGAGTGTGTGATATGCGGTGTTATGGGCCCCACCGTCATATGATATAGTGAATGTGAGTGATTTCACCTGGATGTCATTTCCGGAGGAGAAGAATTTGTATTAGCTGCGCTGGATCAAATGTTTGTGGAGTAATTTTATTTCCTGTACCCTGAACTGGAGTACTGTTTGCTGCACCTGCTGGTGCAGGTTGGATTGTTAAAGTCCTCATGACAAATTGTGTCAGGTTTCTGTAGATTTTAATTAAATCTTTGTGTTGTACTAGTAAGTCAGGCTGTGGCATTGTGTTAATGCCAGGATGCGGTGTGTAAGCCGCTAGTATTGGCCATGTGGCCCCGTCTCCTCCGAGCGGGCCTAATCTTACTCTTTGTTGTAAGTGGGGTAGGGTGCCTTTAAACCAGTAAAAATGTTCCTGGTAAGTGAGTGGAATTTCTATGTCCTCAAACGGAGCATATTCCGCTGGTGCATCTCCTGCTATGTAGTAGTGAAATGTCTTTGTTATGGCATTTGCTGCTGGGAATGTGACCCATGAATAGAATACCTCTGTTTCGTTTGATTCATGTGCCTCAATCACGAAAACTACTATGCCACCCGTGGCTGGCAAGCCATTTTCTAATAGTCTTATGGTGACTGTCCTTCTGAATTTTGGTGCAATCTGTATTGCATCCTCAGGATCTTCTTCTCCTGTTAAGAGATTCAGATCAACTCTTTGGTCCCCTGTTTCGATGTCAGACATTATTAGAGGAAGAAGTGTTCAAAGGGAACTAAGATGAGGTGTTATGCACAATTTAGGAACTAAATGTCCTTCAAGCTTGATTAACCAACAGCCAATAAATAGTATTTTTGTACTACTCAGCTGCGGCGGAGTTTGTGCCCACCCACTCCAGACGTCTCTGGGGTTTTGTGAGTAGGTTCTCTGAGAATTGCACGACTGAACTACTCAGATTCTACTGTTAAATAAGTACCAAACCAACGTTGGGCGCCATGTGGTGTAGTTTCTATAGGACCCATGCAGGACCTGCGCGTTTATGTAACATAAGCTGTGGGCTTGGTCGCAGACTGACTCTGTGTACCCTCACCGCGTATGTTAGATTGTTTTACATTAGCTAGCTCACAGTGCCACTAAAATCTCCTCTTATCGGAGAGAGATTAGTTTCTGGCAACCTTAGATCATGACAACTAGGGGTGGGCGGACAACTCCGTTCCGCCCACGGAATGTGTGGAATTTTGCCTGTTCCGCGAAGTAGGCGGAGCAGGCAAATCTCCGCACACTCGCAACGGAGCGGAGTTGGCCTCCCACACGCCTCCCGCCCGCACTATTAAAACATTAAAAAAGAACAATTTAAAACACCTTACCTTATCGGTGGCGTCCCCGGGCTTCCCTCTTCCTCCATCGCGACTTCTTCTTGAACACTGCGCATGCACGGGCGCCCGCGCATGCGCAGCTTTTAAGAAGAAGGCGCATTGGAGGAAGAGGGAAGCCCGAGGACGCCGCCAATAAGGTAAGGTGTTTTAAATTGTTCTTTTTTAACATTTTAATAGTGCGGGCGGGAGGCGTGCGGCGCGTAGCGGAGCTACGCGGAGTGTGCGGAGATTGGTTCCGTCTCCGTGGCACTCCGCGTAGCCCCGCTACACCCACTACGCCCACCCCTAATGACAACCCAAATTCCTCAGAATCATGGAAACAATATACTACTTTTCGCTCAGTCACTCGTGCTTACTTATTCGGTTTGTCTCAGAGAGTTACACAGAATAAACAGTCGGGCGTTTCAATAAGTATTTATTGAACAGTTGTTATTCTAGTGTAAAACATATGTGCTGCGGAACCAGACAATAGCAGAGATATATTATCAGCAGTACGATAAAAGCAAAGGGATAGAACAGTTCTACCATATTGCAATAATCATGAATACATACATGAATATCAAAGCATTATGAAAGTGTGCGTACTCCTACAATGCCTAACTAGATGTACCTGAGTGTACCTAGCATATGTGTAGGTCTACAAGCCTAAGAGCCAAGAATCCTTCTAGGATTTAGTCGAACCCCCATACCTGAATAGAGAGAGTGTGGGACACCGTCCTGGTCTCGAGTTGGACACCCCGCAAGGGCTGTGTCAGACAGCTGTCAGCTGGAGCGACTGCATGCAGGAGCCTCAGCGTCTCTGGTCAGTGTGTCAGCATGGAAGTCTCGGTTCCCTCTGTCTTACCAGGGCAAGATGTGGTGTATTTATACCCTAAAGAGTCTTGGTCCTCAGTATGGATTGTATTGGTCTGTCGTTAGACTTGAGGAAGACGTCAGGGGTGAACTTTGTACATACATATTATGCAGGTGGTGTATTCTTAGAGAGCCATGCATAATTGATGAGTACAGTGTGGGCCTGTGTTTGGGAAAAACCCTGCTGCATTCAAAACCACAGGATAGATAACGTTCAGCCCTCAGAGCACGTTGTGTACTAGTGAGGACCAATGTAGGTGAAAGATCATGATTATATAAGGAATCATGACTATAATAGGACATGTACAGTTATGACCGTAATAGGGCATATGCGGCTTTGACCATAATAGGGCAAGTACGAATATGACCGTATTAGGGCAAATATGAATACGTCCATTTTAGGACATGTATGAACGGGTCTACATTAGGGCCTCTATACGGGACATAACAGGTGATGCTTTTACAGTGATTGTGTATTCAAAAGACCAAGAAGATTCAGAAACATCTGTAGGAGGCATCTGGTTTGTGCAGTAAGAGAAATCAAAAGAGACCAGATGGCCCATGCTTGTAAAGAAGGTTGGAAACTGTGGATGATCATGGATTACCTCATATAATGTTGGTTCTGGTATGTCACTAGTCTTCAAACGTTTCTGGAGTCCCTCATAGGTAGTCATAAATTTAAAACAAACAGTGTTGTTATTCTCTAAATCAAGAAAAACCGAAAACAGGAGGAAATTATTTGATCACCTCGTCTGGCCAAAGGAGTTCATGACTGGCAAGACAGACTAGATGGCACCCACCTTAGGTAAAAATATGTCCAAGTTCACCTTTTTTCTAAAAATACACAGCGTCCCATAATACTGTGATCCAGAAGATATAAGTATCAGTAAAGAGTAGTCACCCGTCTTCAGATCATGATAAGTATAAAGAGCAATCTGTAGGAAAATATTCAGAAAAAGGCTCAAGAAACTTGCACCTGAATGTGTACTCATGATAAATAGTCTGCTAAGAGACCAATGATGGCCACCAACATGTGTTGGTCATACCATTCTAGTAAATAATTAAAAGGGGGGGCTGCATGTAAATGATCTGTTATGCAATAAGGGAGGGTTTCAAAATGTGCTTCCAGTATACAGTACTCAAAGTCTAAATCAAGCAGATTTTGATAAAGTGCAAATAGAGCACCTCAGATGTGGGACTCAATATAGAAATGTCGATCTAGATCTGTTTAAGCCAAAGTGGCTCTAATCAAACACAATATAACATTGTGTATACTAATGTCCGCTAAAGAAATGAGTACGTATATGTTGAAGTGTCTCTAAAAAAACACACAATGTAAACAACCATTTAAATGTAACTAATGCAAGCAAAAATAATCACAATCTCAGTGTGAAGCCGTTTAAGAAGTATCCCAAAGAAAACACAGTTAATACCATTCAAAATAATGGGACTATACACTTGAAACTTAGTTAATTAAAGTAACCTCAACCATAGTAATGACTCACCGCTATTGAGATCGTCACGCCAAATCATAGAATCTGTTCGTCAAAAGTGTCCGAGTACTGCGCTGAACGCCAGCCCAAATAAGACAGTGGCGCTGCGTAGATGACATATACTATGCTGGAAACGTCAAAGACATAGAAAGGAGACTATCAGGAGTAGAAAGCAAGTTCAGATTCGACTTCTTTGACCAAGAGATCAAAACTGGACAGCCCATCTATTATACTCAAAACAGTCAACATATTTTAATGCCTTCACGTTATGGTTAAAAGGCCAGAGCCCATTTCTGAAAAGCCGGTGTTGACTGCTTTTTTAGGTCTCGCAGACCTGCGTTGCAGCGCGCATGCGCTGCTCGCGTCTGTGAGACATATTGTGGGTGAGTATATTTCAGAAGGGGGCTTGAAGCCCCGCCCCTCATTTTCATTGGGTAGCGTCACCATTTATGGTAAACGGTGGCTTCCCATTGAAAATGAGGCTTCTGTGTTACCCCCTTTGTCCTTTTGGGACGGCCCATCCGGACTGGGTCTCCTGCTTCACGGCTGTCGTGAAGCAATTTCTTATCTCAGAGGCGTGTTATGTAAACAAGCCTCTGAGATCCAGTCCTGATGGGCCTCCCAAAAGGAGACAGGGCGCCGCGTGTTTATTTTTGCATCGCGCTTTCGCTGAAAGTGAAAGCGCGATGCAAATATAAACAGCGCTATGGCGAGCGCTTGTTTGTAACGCTGGCACATTCCCTCGCGGCGCGGCTCATAGCCTGACGTCGAGATCCAGCAGTGACTAGACTGCCGAGCCCAGTCAGGTTATCTGCTATGTGCCGGCACCGGAGGGGACATCACATCCTGCTGCCGGAGCGTGGAGCTTTGAGGAAGTTGCGTCTCCGGGCTGGCTGGTTTTCGGGTGGCCCGCAAATTGAATGATGGTCCTGTTCGCAATGCTGCTGCAGGCACCTCGCACCGACCCGGGCCACGCCAGGCCTGTATATTGTTCATCTGTTAATTTACTCCCCGCTGAAATTATTGCAGCCGACTCGACCATTTAAAATTAATAATAAAAACAAAGTGTGGGTTCTTTTTAAAATTACATTTTCTTTTTAAAGAATGACTGTCTACCTTCCAAGGAAAACTTCCAAAAATGAGTTGGCGGGCGCCGTGCAGCTCAGCTGCTCCACAGGATAAAATCGGACGCGTTTTATCAGCCATAGCACTGACCCACTTATAGGATTTCGCTCCAAAACTTGCATCCTGTCTGCCGTCCCGGTGAGACCCGGCGGTGACAGACAGCATCATTCAGACTTCAGCTACCCGGCCGAGCTGCCAAGCTACTGGGGTGTCGGAGGATCTATCACGCTGACCCTGCAGCCATGTGCCCAACTTAGACTTCATCTATCATGTGAGTACTTCTTTCAGTGAAATTTCTCTGTGCCCCCAAACTACTGTGCCAGGACGGTCACGGTGGAAATTCAGTTGGCTTTTTCACGAGACCCCCCAGAGCGAAGGAGGTTTCAGGCAGGGCCTTATTTAGTTCACGCTATTCAGCCAGTGTTCCAAACACACTGGGACTTTTCTCCCAGGGCGTGCTTTCTATTGCAGTTTATTATATGGTGCGAACTCGACCCAATGTAATTGGAGCGCTTTACTTGCGCCACAGTTACATTACAAGGATACATTCATTTTTTTCTTGGGCACTGGAAATTAACTGATTTGCCCAGAATCACAGGACATTGCTCAGAGCCGACATCGCCGAGACTCAAACCTGGTTCCCAGTGCACTTTTCCATGGCCAGCACCACCATGTTCTGCATCGTGGATGCAGGAAAAACCACAGCAGATTTGGTTTGCATTCTTATGTAATGCCATGCCAAATAGCAGCAGCTGATGCCCCACACCCCTCCTGCAAGGCTTGCTTGTATAACAGTGGAGCTATTGTAGATTCAGCATCAAACACAGAGAGGTACCCAACCTCTGAATGAGGAGGGGTGAAACTGGGGGATGAGAGGTAGACAGATTTGATCCACATCAGTTTTTGGTGGGTGTCCCATTACATGCCACATCTAAATGACGGCTTTCTGCTGTTTGGAATCCTCCTGTTATTGCACCATAGGCAAGCAGTCACCAGTCAGTTCCATGGAGCTCCTAACATACCACTACAGGTTAAAAGGGCGCTAGGTTAGTGCCTTTCTATTTCTGGGACTTTGCAGCAGTTAACGTCTTAAAGTTTCTCACTGTGGTTGTAATTTAAGATATTTATGTTTCCCTTGTCTTCATTGCTTGATTTTGCTCGCGAGAAAGTGTCACTCACAGTCGTTGAAATGTCACTCATAATTACACTGAAATTATGAAAATGTCACACATAGCAATCTGAAACCTTGGCAGCTATGGGCACTCCAGCAGCCAAACTGGGCTGCTGGAGTGCGATGTTACCAAAAATAATGGCGCCCGCGCCGGGCGGCTGCATTGTGGGCCGTACTACTGGTGCAGCACCACCAGTGGTGCCGTGGTGCGGGCGGCGGCCGGGCGCCATTCTTTTTTGTAACGCTGGCACTCCAGCAGCTCTGTGACACACTGGGCTGCTGGAGTGTGAATAGTCACCAAAAATAATGGTGCCCGGGCGGCGGCTGCACACAGCAGTGCTGCGGACACACAACAAAGTTCAGATCCGCACTGTGCCGTGCTAGGGAAAGTTGTGATGCACACACAGTGAAACTCTCTGGGTCAAGGGAAGTTCAGATGATAGGACCCAAAGTATCATCAGCTTGTAGTAAAAGTGCAGAAAGCGGCCGCCAGGCCTTGAAATGAGGGCACTTGAGGCTTGCGAGTCCACACCTGCGGCACACAGCCACGACCTGTGAGTGTCAGTGATACTCGTGGCCCCTGCTTCTCGCTCTTGTGTTTGTGCGACAGCCCGGGCAGAGCTTGTTTCTAGTGCACAGAAACCGGACACTGTGGGCCTAGGGGCACAGGGGCGCCCTCCACCTCCTCAGCTTTGAACGCCGATGCCACTGAGCCGCAGTTTATGATTAAGACCCTTTCCCCCTCCCGTGTAAATCAGAGCTGGGTCCACAGCCTGGAGCGAGCGGAGGAGGAGGGACGCGCTATCCAAAACACTCACAAAGTTGTGCACAAGTGCTCCCGCCCCCGAGCCCTCAGGTTCCAGGTCTGCCCCTGTGAGGGGCGGGATCACGGGGTGGACAGGGGGCAGGCAGACAGTAAGTCTGTTTCTCCCCTCACCCCTCCCGTCCCAGGCACAGCTCATGAATATACAAGAGAGGGCAACTTTCTGCCAAAGAGCTGCGCCCTAGTGCTCTGCCCTCCCCTTCCTGTGGGCTGCTTCCCGAAGTTCGCTCGGGGAAAAGCTGGGATGCGGTAGGAGCCCGTCTGGGACGGTGGGAGCGGTAAAACCTTCCCCGGCACTAACGTCACACGGCAGAACCCTCGCCGTTCGGGATCTGGACCTTGTACTGAGTGGGACACAACCGTCCCGGGTGTGCGGTCACCCTTCAAAACAACCACAGTTCAGGTCTGAAACTGGCACTGCGCGGGTCTTAACTGTAACTGTCTTCTGAAGTATTTTTAGTTTCGATTGTTTTTGCATTTTATAGAACTTTTGTGGACTTTTGTTCTCTTTCTTGGAACTTTTGCCAGAGTTTTCCTAAGTGGATCTGATTCTGAACTTCCCTTGTCGTGGAGAGTTTCACTGTGTGTGCATTACAACTTTCCCTAGCATGGCACAGTGCGGATCTGAACGTTGTTGTGTGTCCGCAGCACTGCTGTGTGGCTTAAGTAGTCATCAGACAGTGAGTAACACACTGTACGTCCCGGGGCTACTACTGCCGGGAGATGCGGGCCGCGGACGCCATTTTGCGAGCCCTGTGCCATGCCAGGTTGCGACGAGAGTCATGTGACATGACTCATGTCATTGGTAGCTGAGCGCTATGCTACTACCAATGACATTTAGCATAGCGCTCAGCTACCAATCACATGGGACAGCCACAGGAGGCTCAGGCGGCATTGCAGGCAGGCGAGGCAGGCAGCACTGTCATTGGGTAGCTGAGCGCTACCAATGATAGCTGACTACCACATCGCCTCATTGCCTGACATGATGCAAATCGAGAGCTGGACCAATCATGGTCCAACTCCGACCTGCCCCCTCCCTGCCTAGCCCCCAGCAAGTGCACACTGCGCAGGCTCCTCTCCAGTCAGACGGAGAGAGAGTTCAGAGAGAGAAGCAGCCTCTCTGTCCTGCACTTCGTGTTCAGATCTAACAATAGATTAATTTAAAACTTGAAGTTTTAGGGCTTTTTGACAGCCTGTATGTTTTACAGCAAACCCTGCCTGGTTTTGTTTAATTTCTGAAACATGGTGGAAAACAGAAGGAGACTTTTAGGAGAGGAAGGTAAAAATCAGGGCAGAAAGAGTCAGAAAAATGGGGGGGGGACGAGGAAGGAAAAAGCAGTAAAAAAAACAAAGCAAAAGTAGGAAAAAACTGTCGGAACAATGGGGGAGACTAAGGAAAAAGCAGTAAAAAAACATGGCAAATGCAGGAGAAAGCAGTCAGAAAAACGGGGAGTGGAAAGGAAGGAAAAAGCAGTAAAAATAAGGCAAAAGCATGAGAAAATACTCCAAAAAATGGAAGGAGGAAGCAGTAAAAAAACGAGACAAAAGCAGGAGAATGGAGAAAGCAGTCAGAAAACAAGCATTAAAAATGCAATAGGTCTTGCCTTTAATTAAGTTAAAGCCATTTGCTTTGCTATACAATACCATTAGCAAAGCAAATGGCTTTAACTTAATAAAAGGCGAGACCTATTGCATTTTCAATGCTTGTTTAAACTGCCAGTAAGTTCAGCCCTAATGTATGGGAAAGATAACTAGTATATTGGAATGTATTTTGGAGAAAGATATTACAAGTACTCTAATTTATCAGTGTGTGTAGCTATGGGAGATCAGAGAGGGTGAGTACACATGTAGTAGAGATTCAAAAGGAGTATATAGTTTCACTAAAAGTTAGGATGATAGAAAAATGCACACCAGTGGAGAAAGTAAGTCGTACATGAGGACATGCGTCCAAGTGTGATGATCACACACACATCTATAATAGTAAGCAATATACCTTTTGGTAGCCTTTCTAAATGTCAAACAAAAGTAAATTAAGTTAAGATAAATTAGAACCACATATATATAATATACAAGTCAAATATTTTCTAAGGGTTGTGCGTACACTGATGGTATTAACTGTAATGTCGAACACTGCCGGATGGAGGTATAATTATAAATACATACATATAATATAGATGTCATCTCGTTATCCATACATTGATACGTATGCCAAAGAAGGGCAGCCCATGATCAGTTTCTCTATGTAGCTGTCTTTATGACCCCCTTATCGTACATGCGTATTCCTATCATGGTCTTCTGGGAGGCCTTCCATTGAAAGCTCAAATATGGTCAATAATATACTTCAAGTCACAGATGTAAGTTATAAAATGTAATGCATCTCATTGTCATGATTCATTCCACATTTGTGGCGATTAAGGACATACAGGATGTTCAGACCCTTTTATCCATCACTGATAAGGAAGGAGATCATACTGACAGTCAACAATTGTTATATAAACTAAATGTGGTTCAGGATGTTACCCTAGATAGTGGACTCAAACCCAGGTCCTCTTTCATACCCCAATTAACAGCAGACAATGTAATTGATATCTTCAGCAAGCTGGTAACGAGGGACTTTTAAAAGCTGGTAAAAAGGTGTCACAGGACCTCAGCATACACACCCCGAAATATTACAACACAGGAAAAGGCAGCTATGAGAGAGTGACAGTAATTGCTCATGATGCAGCTGACTTGTTCAAATACAGAAATTTGTGACGTAAGTACATTATTTGATGTATAGCGAAATAGGATGCATGTGCACATCTATTTGTGCTAAGGAATGAAAAGAATATGACAATATGATTAAATACTACAGTTACTGCAAATTTCCTGTTCTACAAACCTCTTTCAAATATAATTTTGGTTTACAATTTTTTCGGAATTGGAATCACAAAAGTAACTTACACTTTTGAGAAGGTTTACCATTTTTTGCTTATTCACAAAATACAAGTGTAAGTTACTACTAAAAAAATAAAACAGTAGCAAGTTCAGCATCACACATGGCCAACCACCGGTACTGCAACACCCTCCCTTAAAATATAACGGTGGAGGGAACATAAGATAAAACCCCTTAGGAATTAATGTTACATTATTTAGAATAGTTAAAAATATATTTTAATCTTACAAAATATATAAAAGTAGTCCAGATTTATTAATTATCGAATATTTAATACATTTTTAATTTAAAAACAATGTAAAAATAGTTTGTTAAAATATAGCTAAATTAGTTTAAATTCATTCTATACATCACTTTTATTAACTATTAATGCATAATATTTTTTTTCCTCAGGTGGGAATTTATTTTTTCATTTAAACACCCGAAAAATGGGGGCGTGGCTTAGCCGGCTGCAAGATGGCCGCACTTTAAGTGGGCTCTACCAGCCGAGCTGATAATCCGACAGCAATCCTGCAGACATCCTTATCGCTGCTACTCTGCACCACGCCATTTCGACCTACCTCACCCCGGGGCACAGCCTGATCCATCTCCCACCCTCCTCCGGCGCTGCTGAGCCGAGATCTGCTGCTGGGCCTGGGCCTCGGATCCGGGCCCTCTTGTTGGCGTGGCCGGGCCTTCCCGGCGCCTCTCTCCTGCGGCCCCCTATGATTGGACCATAGATGCGGGACCTTCCTCCAGCTCTCCACCATTGGAGCCGGTGAGTGCTGCCGCTGTAGGGGCGTCTCATGGCGGGGGTGGGGGCGCGTGTGCCGCACCGTCGGGCCCTGGCCTTCGCACAGCGCGGGCGCCATCTTCCAGCTCCTGGTGCCCGCTGTGATGGCCTACTCCCACCCGGCCCCACGACGTGGGCGGCGCACTCCCCGCGACTCCTCGCTACTCGCTGCCCTCCTCTGGCGCGGCCTCCCGGCTGCCCACATCGCCTCGCTGCTGCGACTGGGGACTCCTCGGCTGCCCTTCACATCCGGCCCATAGGCCGCCTGTCTGCTGCTGCCGCCTGAAGGACAGCTTACCACGGCCATTAACCTGCCTGACGCCCAGCCCTTGGCCCTTCACTTGCCGCTACACCTTCTCCGATCATCAGCGCCGGCGGCCTTGCCTGTCGCCTACCTCCCCCCCTGGGGGCGACCTTCCTGCTGGGCCCCGAGCCGGCCGGGGGCAGACCCTGTGGGAGCCTCGGACAGTTGCTGCCCGGACGCGGCTTCCTGCGGCCGCCGCCAGCCTCTCCGGATTCTGTACTTGCGGTGCCCCGCTGGGGCCTGTCTGCTGCCTACCTCACGCTGGTCCTCTTGAGTGCCGTTGCTTTGGGGGGCCTCCGCGGCGGGGTTGGGGGCGTGTGTGCCGTACCGCTGGGCCTGGCCTAGCTCCATTGCTGTTGGGGCTTCCCTGCACCGCATACCTCCGTAGGCCTTGCTACACCGGCCCAGCATTGAGGGCTGCACGCCCCCCGCGCCTCCCCGCTGCCACCGCTCCCGAGGCTTCTCCTTCCTCTGCGGCCTCATTGCACCATTTTTCCTCCTTCCTCTCTGATGTTCTGCCATCCTGACGGCGGCCCGTACTGACGTCCGCATCTGGGCCCCTACCGCCTCTGCTGCACCAACCCCTCATTGCCGGCCCTGGACGTCTTTCTCCCGGACTGCGAGGCGCCGCCGCTGGGCCGCATTTGCCTCTAATTTGCATGGACTTGCTGGGCCCTGCCTGCCACCCGGCCCCAGATCACTCCTGGTGTGCGGTACTCCCGTGGGGGCTCCTGCAGCTGGGTCTGGGTGCGCGCTTGTCATTCCGCTGGGCCTGGGCCTATCCCTCACACTGTAGAGGCTTTACGCCCTTTGCCTCTCTCCGTTGGCCCCGCGACGGGGGCAGCGCGCCCCCGTGCTTCCCCGCTGCCTCTGCCCCCACGGCCCCAACTTCCTCGTCTGCTGCCACTGCAGGGGCCGGCATTGGAGTGGCCAGGATCTTGTTCACACTCCACCGACCTAGCTGCCTCACCACGTCGCCGGCTTTGCCACTCCTCTGCGGGTTCTGCGAGCCTGCCGGATGCCTGCTACAGCCTGCCGTTGTGGGGGGTGCCACCAGCGGCTCTCTCACTGCCCTCCTTCCTCGGCCTGGCCGCCGCCTGCTTCCTGGGTGCCAGTGCTCTTGTCTTCCTGCCCAGGCTGCCTGCTTCACCTACTCTCGCCGTGGCGAATTCCATACTGCTTTGGGCTCTGCGACCTTGACTCCTTGCTGCAGTCTACCCCCTAATCTGTGGCGGCCCTCCCCTCCTGTACTAACCTGGACATGGGGAAGACTGACCCCAAACAACCCAAGCTCGCCTTTGACCAGCGCCGGCAAACTCGCCAGTATGACGCGGTCGCCGATGGGGGTGACCCTGCCGCCCACACGGATATGGCTCTCACACGGGAGAACGATCTCAAGGCCATTATGTTAGATGTCAAATCCACAGTCACGGGCATTGCGACCCAACTCGACCAGCTGTCGACCCGTCTGGACACTGTCAAGGCACGTGTAGACTCGCATGACGCTCGCCTGCTGCACGTCGAAACGAGGGTCTCTGATGCTGAAGACGCCGCCACTCAGGACCGCCACAAGTTACTTCAGATGGATAAGATACTTGAATTGATCCGGAACAAAAATGAGGATTTGGAGGCGCGTTCCCACAGGAGCAACCTCCGCATCACGGGGGTGCCCGAATCCACCAATATCTCCAAAATGGAGGACTTTGTGGAACAGCTCATTCGCAAACTTTTCGGTGATGTCCTATCCTCGGTCTTCATCGTCGAGCGGGCCCATCGCTCCCTCGGCCCTCGCCCTGCCCCTGGCTTGCCGGCTCGCCCAATCATTGCCAAACTCCTGAATTTCAGGGACCGCGATGCCATTCTTCGGACGGCCAGGGAGAGGGGTGAGATTCGTCATCAGGGCAACTCCTTGTTGTTCTACCCCGACTACACTATGGCGGTGCAGGCTGCTCGCCGCGACTTCCTCCCGGCGAAACGGATCCTTCAAAAAAATGAAGTCTCTTATTCACTGGCATATCCCACCAAACTGCGAGTCAAGCAGGGCTCCAAGGTGCTTGTCTTTCCGGATCCAAAGGACGCTTTGGCCTTCGCGAAGAAACTGGACCGGTCGCAACGTTCCTCTCCTGCAGACTCTCAGACTGCCGCCGAGGGCAACTTAAGCGATAACGACTGAACTGTGGTGAACTCTTGACTCCTTCGCTGACTGCACTCTGTGTTGCTCAAGTCCCCTGTTTTGATTTGGTCCACTTTGTATTTTCTCCTCCGCAGGGCTCTCCACAACATATCCACATTCCTGGTCTTGATGCCCCAGACTTCCTGGTGCCCTTATTTCTGTTGTCTGCCAAGATTCGTGGCTTGGCCACCCTGTCTTCTTGGCAGGGGTGTGTGCTGAGCGATGCCATGCCTCCACGGGATGATTCCCATATTGGACATAGACTTTCCCCCTCCTAGTTGCGGGTCCCCAGGGTGGGTTTGGGCGGAATCTCAGCCTGTTTGGGGGGTTGGAGTGGGTGGTGGGGAGGGGGGTTCTTTGGGTTCGTGGCCTCCTTCTGAGGTCCTATTGTTTGTTGTGATGTTTGTTTTTTCTTTTGGTCCCCTTTTGGCACATCATCTCAACCGTCCGAGTTGTTCTATTGCACTTCTTTTGTTCTCTGCACTGTGTCCTTATTGCACATCCGCTCCTATTCGTTTTTTGGGGGGTTTTGTGATATTGGGACTGTCGCTTCCAAATGAGGCCGTTGTTGTAATCTTGATTTTGGTGTTCTATTGCGCTTCAACTGTTACCGCACTGTGCTTCCTGCTGTTCGCTGCATGGCATCTTTCCACCCGTCTGCACGAGGTTTTACCCGCACTTTTGTCTTTCTCGATCTTGACCTCCCTGACAAGGCACGATGTCTGATACCACGCTCTGGACTTGGAACGTCCGCGGTCTTAACGACCATCGTAAGGCACGTCTTGTCCATGCTCACCTCACCCGGCATATGGTAGATATTTGTTTTCTTCAGGAGACCCATCTGCTACCAGCGACCTCCTCCAGACTCCTCTCCAGGCACTGGGGCGAAATACATTCTTCCTATTACTCTAACTACTCCCGTGGGGTGTCTATTCTGCTGCGCAGAGGGCTCCCATGGCAGACTTCCCAGGTAATTGTCGACCCCGAGGGGCGCTTTGTTGTCCTTCATGGTACCCTCCAGGCCCAACCACTGACAATGGCTGCGCTATATGGTCCCAACACTGATGACCCGGAGTTCTTTGCGCAGGTTTGGCACCACATCTCATCCCTGGGCCCCGCTGCGCTCCTCTGGGGGGGGGACTTCAACGTGACGCTGTCCATCACGCTAGATCGCTCCGGCCAGCACGCTTCCCACCCGCGCGCAGCTTCACTACTGAGCTCCATCCTCACTGACAACTCCCTATATGACGCGTGGTGCCACACTCGCCCCGAGGCACGCGAGGGCACTTGCGTATCTGGCTCCCGCGGCTGTTGGTCCCGCTTGGACCTCTGGATCACCACTCTGGACGCCTTTGCTTGGCTTACCTCTTGAGCACATGGCACGCACCCTCTCAGATCACGCTCCTGTTCGTCTTTGTCTGTGTCTCCCTCACTCCCCATGCCGCGCGTTCACTTGGCGGCTCCCCCCTAACGCGCTGCGCGATTCGGTCTTTTGCGACGAGATTCAAACCGCCATTTCGAATTATTTTGAGCTTAACGAAGGATCTGTTGACTCCCCCTCCACGCTTTGGGAGGGATTTAAGGCCGTAATCCGGGGAGAATGTATTTCCAAGCAGTCCGGCGTCTTACGCTCTATCCGCGGCACTCTTGATAAATTAGAGACGGAGATCAGGGCTCTGGACGTTTCCCATTCCCAGGACCCTAATCCTGACACGCTTGCTCAGATCCGGGGGAAGTTTACTGAATTCGCTGACGAGGCCAACAGGGAGCTCACATTTCTGGGCAGGGAGGCGCGGGCGCGCTGCTTCGGTGAGGGCGACCGCCCCGGTAAGACCCTTGCCAACCTCCTCCGCTTGCCCCACGCTGCATCCTACATAACCGCCCTCCAGGACGGAGGTCCTGATAGAACCACCTCTCCTGAGGAAATCGGGGCGCGCTTCACCGCATTTTACTCACAGCTTTACACGGCTGGGACGGTGCCCCCGCGCGAGGTTCTCGATCAATATTTTGATACCCTTCAGCTTCTCTGGCTTGGCAACCCTCACCGGGAGTTCCTCGATGAGCCCTTCTCCAAAGAAGAAATCCTTGCTGCGATTAACGGCATGCCCGGTGACAAGGCTCCCGGTTCGGATGGCCTGTCAGCATCCTTTTACAAGACCTTTACGCCCCTTCTGGTCCCGCATTTAGCTGCCATGTACAACGAATCTTTTGAGGCTGGTCAGTTTCCCCCTTCGCTCCGCGAGGCACCACTCACACTACTTCTAAAGACGGACAAGCCCCCAGAGCTACGTGACTCTTATCGTCCCCTTTCACTAATTAATACGGACAACAAGATCTTTGCCAAACTCCTCGCCTCCCGCCTTCTTCCCCTCATGCCGCGCTACTTCCCATAACCTCAGGACTATATTCTCCATCCTTCATCAAATTAACCCTAAGCTTCCGGCAGTGGCTGCCCTGCTCGATGCCACCAAAGCCTTTGATACCCTGGAGTGGCCGTTTCTCTTTTATCTCCTCCCTCGCTTAGGTTTTAGCCCGGTCTTCATACGCAAAATATTACTTCTTTACACCCTTCCCACTGCCCGCCTCAGGATTAACGGTCACATTTCTGAGCCTATCTCCATCGAGAGAGGTACCAGGCAGGGGTGCCCGCTGTCATCCATGCTCTTCGCCTTCGCCATCGCAATGGAACCCCTCGCCGCCAGACTTCGGCAGCACCACACCCAGAGAGGTCTCGGCTTCGCGGCTCGTGCTCTAGTCGTCTCCATGTATGCGGACGACGTTACTCTGTATGTTCGCAACCCTCAGGAGAATCTTAGTCCACTGGTTCGTGAGGTGATACGGTTTGGGGGCTTCTCCGGCATCCAGGTTAACTGGACTAAGTCCGTGCTTTTCCCTCTCACTGATGCCACGGTTCCCTTCATTCTGGACTACCCCTTTGTGTGGGCGTCGGGCCCGACAAGATACTTAGGTATATGGTTGAGCAGGGACGTTGACGAACTCCGGAGGGCCAATTTCGGCTGTGGACTGGTTTGAGTCCAAGATTCCCCTTTGGCACCGGTTACCTTTGTCTTTGGCCGGTCGTATAGCCATCGCCAAGATGGTGGTGCTCCCGAAGTTTTTATATTTATTCGTCAACATCCCCATCCCCCTCATTGCCCACTTTTTTCGCGAAGCCCGCTCGTTGCTCATCACTCTGGTTTGGGCCGGTCGACAGCCAAGAATTGCGTATGATATCCTTACCCTTCCTATGTCGCGAGGCAGTCTTGGTGCCCCCGATTTTAAACTTTATGCCCTCAGCGCCCAGGCCAGTTTTCTTCATTTTTGGCTCCACCCCACTCATTTTCAGCCACATGTCATGGTGGAAGCTGACCTTGCTGCCCCATGGCCGCTCACGACCGCCTTGTTCGCCCCGGCGAAGCTCCCACGAACCGAGATTGACACGGTGGAGACTCTGCGCTGGGCCGGGGGTGGGCTCCGTAAACTCTCCAGCTCCACCATGCTTTCCGCGAACGCCATGCCTATTGCTCATCATCCGGCCTTTCCCCCCCTTCAGTCGTCCGGGATGGTGAAACATGCCACCCGCTTACGGCTTACCACAGTGGCGGACCTCTACCCTGGGGACTCGTTCTTCTCTCTCGCTGTCGACTCTGGCCCCTTGGACACCCTGCTTTACTATCAACTCAGGGCTATATGCAGGGAGCTCCACCCTTTGTTCCCCCAGCCTCCCTCCTCGATGGCAGCTCTTGACTTTCTTTACACGTCTCTCTCCCCACGGAAGCTGGTCACTAAGATTTACGCCCTTACGCTGGCAGCATCTCCCATTTCTACAGACCGGGCGCGCGTGGCGTGGGGTGAGGACCTGGGTATCGAAATCTCTCCAGTAGACTGGCTGTATTGTTGCGCTCAGATCAAACGCCTATCTCCAAATTACCGCCTGCGCCTCATTCACTTTAAATATTTACATAGGCTCTACCGGACACCTGCTCAACTGCACAAGATGGGACTTATCCCCAATGATAGATGTTTGCGATGTTCTGCTCCTGCAGCAGACTTCTCCCACCTCGCCTGGCTGTGCCCTCCGATCTCTGCATACTGGCGCGAGGTCTGCGCTGCTGTTTCTGAGATTATCTCGTCTCTGGTCCAGGCCGACCCTTTGCTTTGCCTTCTAGGCTTCCTGAAATTTTGCCCTGACGCCACGCGTCGCCTAATTGTGATGCTTCTTCTCCTTGCGCGGCGTAGGGTCTCCATGTGCTGGGGTCGCAGGCTTGTACCTAATGTTGATGCTTGGCTTGAGGATGCTTCGCGATGTCAGACACTCTTGTCTGAATTCTGGGACCTAATGCCAGCCAAATCCCGCCCAATTGACATATGGGGTCCACTTGTGTCTTATCTCTTAAGTCGTAACTCTCAGCGCCCGGCGACCTCCCCCGCGCTCCCCGCCGGCGCTCCGCCCACGGCGGCCACCGGTGATGGCCAATGAGTAGCTGGTCCCCCGCCCATTCTCCCTTCTGCTCCACTGGTCTCCCTCCCCCACTCAATGTGTCTCTCCCCATAGTTCGTATCACCCCCTCGGAGCTGTTATGTCGTTTCCCCTCTGTTTCGACTTTATGTGTTACATGTATGAGGTAACCTCTGCTGCATGATATTGTATGTTCGTATATAATGTCTTGATGCGGTGCAATTTTGTAACCTTGCTGTGCTAACTTGTTCAATAAAGGTTTTTGAATTTTTTTTTAAAAAAGAAAAATAATTGTAATTTTCTTTACTATATTTCCATTAATTAAAGATTTATTTCACAATGAAGTTAATAGTGTTGTAGCATTTTATGATATTGTTGTACATTTAAAATAAATGTATAAAATTAATTTACATTAATAACTACCATGAAAATATTTTAAATATTTATTTTTGAATTAAAGATTTTTTTCCCCATGTTGCATTATGAGATCTATGACTCAGATTTTGTAAATAAGCAAAAAGTAGTAGGCCTACTCAAAAGTGTAAATAACTCAAAAGTTGTGAATTATTCACAGAGTCATTATATTTGGGTGTCTAATGTTCTCTTTTACGTCCAAACGCTACCCATTACTTTGATGACGTTCTTGAAACATGGGATGATGTGTCTCAGGAACTTCTACACTAAGAACACTATTATCACCTCTGACATTAACACATTGTCAGGGCCGCTGGAATTATGCGACAAGGGAGCACCAAATTATGCGGCAGAGTTCCCTAAATTATGTAGCAACAAATTAGCTGGCACAATGAGGCATATTTTGTATAGTATTACTTCATTATTTCATCATTTTTACACATGGTAATATTGTCTGAGCAAAGACTTCACCTCATTACTACATGTTTAACAACCAAATACAGAAGTAGGCAACTGAAAGATGATCAGTTAACCTTTGCGAAGTGCCTTCCACGGCTCGTGAATATATGTCACAATGTTTTTAGTCACTTTTAATCCGTTTGAGCTAGAAGACAAATACATTTTTCCTAAAATCTGCAGATTATGCAGCAGATGATGGATTATGTGGCAAATGAGGCAAATCCATAATTATGCTAAAAAAAGCAGCAGCCACAGATTGCATAATTGCAGTGGCCCTGCACATTGTACAGGAGTTGTGTGAATGTCCCAACCTCCCTGAATTATCTCAACAGCTGGTAAACTGAAATCTAAGCCATACTGACTCTCCCCCACATCTGTAATAAAACCACCTTTGAAAATGACAACTCTTAACCTGATCCACTAATCACCATTATCCACTTCTACTGAGATTCATGTTGCTGACACCATTTTAAATGGACCTTTCTATTTAGGCGAACTCTTTTTTAACTCTCTAGAATTTTTTATTTTAATTGTATCGCCAATAACTATAATCACTGATATATGGTCATGCTGAGATCATAATTTGTTTTCCCTTTAACTTGTCTGTTTTCTACATTCTTCCTTGCTTTGATATATTCATTTTATTTATTTTATAACATTTATAAAACGCACATCCATCTCCAAAGGGATATCTCAGCGCTAGACAGCAATCCAACTTGACTTCATAAGTCCCAAAAACAGAATCAGGGAGGAAAAAGCCATGCAGCATCCTATGAAAAATTAGAAGATCAGAAGTCAAGAGTAGATAGAAAGGAAGGCTGTTCCTATGCAAAGCCGCAAAATAATTTAAGAAGCTGCCCCTCATTCTAGATCTCTTAATATCAAATAATGATACTTTTATCAAAGCCTGACTAGCAGATCGAAGGGGATGTTGTGGCTTGTAAAAGAAAACTCTACCATGTAGGGCGGCTGTACTGTGTCCGGTCTCATAAACAGCTCAGTGCACATGACAAAGTAGCTTAGAAATGGCTTTCTTACGGACTGGTAACAAATTAAGAGAATTTAGAGAGGCTGATACTGAGCAAATCAATCTCACAAACCAAGTTTTGAATCAATTTAACATGGGTGAACAAATACTCAGCCATTTCAACACGAAAAGCATTACCATAATTCAGTGGTTCTTAAACTGTGGCCCAGGGACCCCAGAGGGTCCGTAAAGCCTACACAGGGGTTCCGCGACTGCTTAGAAAATTAAATAATAATATTAACAGATTAATAAAGTGGATATAAATAAAGAAGCAAATTGAAAATTGACATTTTTGAAACGTTCTGTAAATGTGAAGGAATGTACATTTGAAGGCAAAAATTTAAGCTGGTATCCTCAGGTTGATTTGTGGGAGCAGTGCAAGTGCATCAAACAGAATGTAGTATGGACAATGGGTGGCATTGGGTGAATTAAATAATATATTTAATCATTTGTGTAATTGTTTGATGAATGCTTGCTTCCGTATTTCTTTACATTTTTTTGCGGTACAAATCATCAAAATTACTTAGGCTGGGGTTACTGGATTCCAATAATGACTCCGTTGGGGTCGCCTGACTCCAGTCATGACTAAGTGGAGGTCCTAGAATCCAAAAGGTTAAGAGCATCTGCCAAAATCAAATCTACTCCCAATAAGAGCTTGCACAATAGTCTTTTGCGATGCCCCAGAAATACACTGAAATATTCTGCTGAGAGTCTGTAAGAGACCTAAACAACTAAAAAACCTGATTCTTAATGTCTCTTTTAGGCCTAGGGGCAGGGCCTAACAGTGTAGGTCACCAAGAGTCATTCCAGACACTAAGTGCCTTTCCAAAGAGCACGTTTTCAGTTTAGTTTCAAACAGTGGGACCGCATCCACATTGCTACCCCTGAAAGACAATTCACTAAGTTTCCTCTCATCTCTGTATTCCTTTAATCTATGTACAGGATGAGCTGATTATCATCGTCATAAGTAGTGATCGCAAACCCCCAGGCTCCAGCACTACCTGCTAGAGATGACACCTAAATATTGAACCGGTGGGACTCAGGGACGAGCCCTGAGGAACACCACAGTTTGCCACCCTTGACTTAGACTTAAAAGGAGGCAGCTGTATAAACTGAGACCTATTGCACAAAAGTGAGCAAAACATTGGAAAATTGTAGAAAGCAAGTTGATTTATAGTAGCCTTAGTAGCAATAATGATGAGAAATTGTGTAGAATGCTGCAGACAGGTCCAGGAGGATGAGGGCAGCAGATTTTCCCTCATCAACCAGGAGCCTGATGTTGTCCAACACCGCCAGCAAGGTGGAATTGGTACAATTTTTTTGCTCTAAAGCCAGTTTGAGAGGACATTATTGCTTTCCAAATAGTGGGAAAGTTGGCTACTAAGCAATTTTTCCAGAACCTGTGCTAAATATGGCGTAAGGGAAATGGCACTTATTGGACAAGTTGGGTGTGTCTACACTAGCTTTCTTCAACAATGGAAGAACCAGAGAATGCTTTCAGGCCGTGGGATACTCAACTTCCTTCAATGATTTATTCAAAAGTACTGTTAGATGAGGGCTGAGACTAGGGGCGAGGCGAGAGTAGCGAGCCTGACTTCACCTTAGACATAGTGTTTTCCACGATCACATTGTTTGATTCCGAAAATGAGCCCCAGTTGAACAGAACCAAACAACGAGGGTTAGTATCCTTAAAGGAATTCCATTCAACAGAAGGTTGGGTTGCAAGGGTCAAATAAATGATTTCTAATATATCATTAAAAAATTAGGCCACGCCCTCACAAAAAGAAGCCGAGGGTCTGGCTGTCAGCTTCAGCACCAATGGATGAGCTAGCTCCTGAACAATCCTAAACAGTTCTTTGGATGATCCACTGTTTTCCTCAAATCTTCTGACAAAGTAATGTCTCCTAGCCTGTTTAAGTTGCTTATGGTAGATTTTAAAGCGTCCTTAAAGATGGCCCAGTCCCAGGAGTCTTAGTGGACCATCAGCGGCACTCAAAATACTTACACTTCTTTTTATCCTCTCTCAGCTCAGCTGAGTCTCACTTTGTGGAGATCAATAACACTAGAAAATTAATCTCCTTCAGAGGGGCACAGACATTGATGGCCTCAGCCAGAGCACCCACAAATTCAAATACAGCACACTCCGCCGAGCTGCTCTCTTTAGCCTCAGGAGGGTTGAAATTACCACTAAAGTTAGTGGAGTTGACGCTCCTCCATGATCTCCCCATAACTGGAGCCGGCCTATAACTGGATGGAAAACCACTCTGCAAACATCAATTTCTCTTACAATGTCTTTTTTTAAACATCCTGGTTGCACAACTAAAATAGGAATTCACCCCCCCCGCCCCCACCTCCTTCCCGGCTATGAGTGTTCATTGCAGAAAAGCAACAGGGAATGCTAAAAGAGCCACAACTACATGGTCACCCACCTGTAGGTATACTTTCATCTCAAAGAGGGTGTTTTGAAACCTAGAACATGGTCATCAATTGCAAGGTGATGGTCTTCGCTGACTAGTTGGCTGGTAAATATAATATATATGTATACCTTAGGTGATGATGTCTTTGTTTCACAGGATTGCCAATGTAAATACAAATCGAGTACATCAGATTAAAGTTACAGACTACACAGAATACTTCTTGAAATCTGAACATTTAGAATGTAAAATTTGTTTAAAACGTCTCTATTTAAACAGTTAGAACTCCACATGTCGAGTTGTTAAGCATTAGCTTTGCTAGACTTGGTTTGTGTGCCTGTTCTTTCCAGCAGACTCCACCCTCACCCCTCGTGCACAAACATGGCTGCCTGAGCAAAAGATAACGTCACATCAGTTTGTTTAATCTCCGACTACAGTACATAAAATAAGCCTAATAATTACAGGCTAAACATTCTTTCTAACTGAGGAGAACCCCCACTGTCAGAAACATCAAGTGTGCTATTTAGGATATTTACCTTTCAAAAGTATCCACTTTACATACTTCTACTTTGTTTTTTATTTATTTATTTGTTCCCACTTGCCCATCTTATTTTTGGGAGCATCTCTTTCATCTTGCTATAAATCAGTATACCTGGCATGCAACATGAGAACAAATGCACAGTTTGTATTTAATTTAATGTATTGTTTCGTATATTGAGCACAACACACATTTTCTTTTTTTAACTTATTTTTTTCTGGTTTTGTATAACCGATACAAAGTTTCAAAATCAGACATAATGCTATGTGAAACAGTTTGGTGTCAGAATATATCAGCCACAGAACAGCCTAAAACCCAGAATAAATACATATCATAACAACAATTCAGCAATATTTAGCATATAATGTCCATAACATATATTACACCTGCAGGTCGAAGTATGCCAACACTAAATACGTCTTCCATGGAATTATTAGGTCCACATATGTACCAGGACATTAACTTTAATGATTGGATAGCACTACTGTGAGTCATAAATCAGAACAGTGTGCATGGTGTTCTGGCATTTGGTCCATGAGATGACACAATTCGACTATAAACTTGGCAATAAAAAATTAGAACAATCAGTACTTCGTAACAAGCCACCCCCTACCGCTGATTTCCTCAACTATAAGAAAGAAATACACCCTCTATGCATTAACAAACAATTTAGAAAAAGATTAAAGTGATACACACTAGGGCGCAGCGCAATGCAAACCACTCGCAGTGCTAATAAGCAATGGTATAGTGTATAGTGTAAGCCAATCACCCATGGGCCCAATCCATCACTTATACATGGCTTGGGCCATCTGACAACAGTGAAGCATACTTGAAAACAACAGAACCATCAACTTTACATTAGAGTAAGTTCGCCCTCACCACGCCTCCTCAGTCTATGTCACTGGTACTGTCCCGTTAATTACCAGAGTGGGAACCACTGGCTGGGGAATGATGCAGAGAGCTCCCATCATTCCCCTTCACTGTGATATGTGTTTTGATGTAGTTATTAACTTCCTTAGCAGTGCTGCAAACATTGGTTTTCCCATCACGATGAATCTTTAGCTGGATAAAGCGTAGAGTATTTGACATTGAGGAAACAAAGTTGCCTCTTCGCTTCCATGAAGGATCTTCCAGCCTCTTGCATGGCTGCTGTAAATTGAGGAAATGTGGAGAGAGGAATTTGGGGCTGTGTCATGGTCCCAGTAATTCAGAAACCAGGCAATTATTAGTCTTGTGGTGGCACAAGCAGTGGTCTGGGTGCAAGAGAATGATGTACTTGTTCTCTAACCAATAGATGAGAGAGGTGTGCTCTCCCAAACATGTCCACCAATAGGTTCTTGACAAATTGTTCCTGTTTATGGATGTCAGTAGGCTCCAGCAGTCAGAGACTCCTTATGGTATTCTGTCTGGACGAGCATAAACTTTGATTATTGCAAGGCCCTTTCCGTGCAAGGCATGGTTTTGAAAGACCTAGAAGATCTGTCCTCCACATCTGAGATACAGAGCTCTACCTGATCAACCAGGTATTGCGTTTCTCGAGTCTGTCCTGCATGCAGTCCAAGCAATCATGGAAGAAGTCATTCTTAGCATTGATGGCCTTCAAGCTTTTTCATTCCAAGCAGGGTCCTCTTCATGTCTTATTTTGCTTCTCAGATTCCAGTCATCTGTTGCGTAGGGTCTGGAGCTTCTTTTTCTCACCACCCACGCTTAATGGTGGCTCTTTTTCCTCTGATCTTTCCTGTTTTTTGTTGTCTTTTCTATCCTTCTTACAAGCTAAATGATATGTGTTGAATATAATCTCATTTCCTTGATGTTATAAATTAGGCCTAGCTAGATCTGGTGGTACTCCTGATTGCAATCAAGTTTACCCTGATAGGTGAGAGTTCCCTTTGTCATTCCACGCTGTGCTTAAGGAGGTTATTGCTCACCCATTAAGTAGGAGAGGGTCTGCCAAATACCCAGCATTTAGCAACAAGGCCTCTGTTGGGCAACCCGCCCTCTCTGATACCTCTACTGCCAGGAGCCTGGCATGAGGCCTCAGAGTTCTCAGTGATTAAGATGAATCAGGGCAGAGATGGCAGTACTCCATAGATTACCCGCTGTGATTACAGGAATTCAGCAACTAGTACAGCATTGGCAGCATGCACAAGCACCAGTACAACACTTGTGTATCAATATAGCAGCCTGGCTTCAGTTGCATGTGGGAAGTCTCAATGAAGGAGGTGGAGTATAACCAAGTCTAGATCATCTCAACCAAGAGAGCTGGGTCCACATCAGCATGAAGAGTCCCCCGCATTGGGAGACTCTAAAATGCCTTCTGAGGTAATCTGAATGGACCAGATTTCATGGCCACTCACAGGCCCTGGTTGCAGCACAACCGCCTGACGCCTCTCCTCATCTAATTAGAACCCAGTCTCAGGTTACTGAGCAGTAGCAGTGGCTCCCATCACCAGGTCCCAGTCCTCCATTGCAGCCGTGCCTACAGGCAGGCAGAAAGTTAGAACTACAGCACACCGCATACCACAAATGTCCTCGCCATTGCTCACACTGTAAATCTCTGTGATTGGCCCCAGCAAGAAAGTGGGTTTCATGAGATCACCTCTAGAAAAATTGCTTTGTAGATGTCGGCTAAAACAGCAAGGTACTGGATGATAATTACGGGGACAGAACTACGCAGTTAAGCGACCATCTTAGTCGGCTCCTCGACAATAACACTTATTCATAAAAACATTCATGAAAACCTTCTTACTATAATATTCTCCTACCTACTCTCATAACATTTTGCCCCACTCATTCCTTCTTTAAAAAAAACACATGGGGGGCGTGGCTAACCGCCGACGGGAATGGCCGCTCGGTAGTTTCACTCCGGAGCGCCACTCCCAAACTATCCGCTATAACTTCGCCCCTGCGGGCCCGATTCCTGCCCTGGTGACGCCGGAACACTTCTGGGGCGCACGGCTACTCCCAGTGCGATTTTTGAGGCAATCGGTGCCGTTGCCCCGTGGGAGCTCCGGCGGCCGAGGCATCGCGGGTGACCCAGCCCGCGGGAGTGCAGCGCTGTGCCGATCGGGCGCCACGCGAGGCCGCGGCGGCGGCCTGGGGTGACAGAGTCCCAGTGGTGGATGGAGGGAGCTCCTCATCGGAGCTAGCGCTGCCAAGCTACTGCCGAGACTGCGGAGTCTATCCCTCGAGGCCCGGTGAGTGACGGGGGCCAGGTGACTGGTGCGGCGGCCCCCGCCGTGAGGAAAAAATAAATAAAAAGGGCGAGACATTGCTGACACGGGCGTGCAGGCCCGAAGCGGCCCTGAGGACTATATGCGGTTGTGGGGAGCGATCTGAAGAAGGCTAAAAAGACTTGGAAGAACGCGCTGAGGGCCCCTTGAACCATTTGCCACAGAGGGCAGCTAAGCCCAGAGGGTGAGGTAATTTATACTTGGCTGCCATAAAGACACTGAGACATGCCTACAAGGAGAGAGGGGGATAGTGGTGGCCCCCCGCGGTACCGGAGGAAGCGGACAATACCGGGCCAGCGTAAGAGGGCTGGAAGTGGCCCTTGACCTGCACTGAAGCTTTCCGCGGTTTGGCCACTGGGGGCCTAACAGAAACAATTGATTAACCTTCCGTCCGGGGCCATGGTGCGGCGGCCTCGGCTAGATACCCCTCTGTGTGGGGTGCTTCCTGCGAAAGCCGACAGGCCGGGTGAGGGACTTCACCGCAGGCGGCAGGGAGTAGCGGCGGCGCCTTGCTCAGCTGTGGTGTACCCGCGACAATAGGCAATGGCGTCCGGCCGTAATAATCGGGCGACAACCCAGACCAAGATGGAGAAGTTCGCCTGGCAGAAACAGCAGACTGGAGGCCATATGGAGACAGTAGCGCCGGGGGATGCCGCGGAACCATCGAATAAGGATCTCCTTGAAGCAATAACGGGGGGGTAAGGACCTCCCTTGAGGTGCGGATCGACACAGTGGCCACGGATGTTGCACTGATTCGAGAGAACATGAAGAAAATCACAGAAAGGGTAGGATCTGTGGAGAACACTGCCAAGGAATTGGCTACTGACACCGCCCTGCTCAAGAAACAAATTACGGACCTCCGCTCTTCCCATGAGGCGATGGCCCTGCAGCTGGACGACTACGAAGGTCGAATGCGACGGAACAATGTCTGCATTATTGGTGTGCCGGAGAACGCGGAGGGGCAGGCGGCAGACCTTTTTGTGGAGGAACTGGTCCTTAAGCATCTTCAACCCAGGGGACTCTCCAAATCCTTCACGATTGAAAGAGCTCACCGAGTGCCTGGAGGCCGCCCGAAGCCGGGAGCGCCCCCTCGCCCACTGTTGGCGCGGGTGTTTAACTTTCGAGACCGCGATGTTATCCTACAGACGGCAAGGGCGGCCCCGTCACTTACCCTGGAGAACAGCAAGATCATGTTCTTTCCAGATTTCACATTGCGTGTGCAGAGACAGCGTCGCAATTTCCTGGAGGTGAAACGGGCCCTACGCGACCAGGAAGTGAAGTATGCAATGCTGTTCCCCGCCAAGCTTCGGGTGGAAGCCAATGGAAAATCGTGGTTCTTCACTCGACCTGAAGAGGCCTGGGACTGGCTTGAGGGATGGCGCACGGTTGAAAGAAAGGGCAAAAAGACATTCTCGGTGGCGGACGACAACGCTGACTGGCGCCAGCAGAAACGAACTCCTCCACATTCTGACTCTGATTCCCAGGGACACACGGGAGGGCGCTGATTCAATGGTCGGTAAGGCTGTTTGGGATTGTTATGTCCTCCTGATGCCCTCACGAACTTTGGGGAGCATGGTCTTGGGGCCATCGCCACCCGAATTTGGGATCGCACAACTCTAGTGCTGGGAGGGGATACGTGAGCAGACTCCTGATATTTATGTCATGGGGATTGTCCACTTTCTGGGGATTGCCCTCATAAGTGACTGGGTCACTCATGTCACTGTTTGCTGTGTTCGTTCAACATGTTGGGTTGTTATGGGGCGGAAAGGTTTTCATGTGCAACTCGCAACTACACTGCTATTGAAAATGTGGGGGCCACAAGACATCTAAAGGTGAGGGTACTGCGTCTTTGGATTGTATACTGCTTTGGGGTAGGGGTCGGGTGGGGGGGCGGAGAAATGTTTGTATAGAGTTATGCAAATGGGGAGTGGGGTTACTCGCGTTCCCTGGAATTGTTTATGGGTGGGCGACAGGCACTCTGCATGTTGGGGGTGGCGGGCTGTTTTTGTCCCGTTAAGCAGGGAGGCAGGGAGGGGGTACTTTTATTGGGCTGAACGTAATCTGAAGTTTAATTTGTTGGGGGGGGTTACTAGGGGATGTTATGCAGCAAGACAAAGTAACTGCTTATGTATGCACGAATTGGTTGGTTTCTATGTACAGATAGCAACAGGAGAGATCCACTACTATGAGAAAGTCAGTGAAAGTCCGGGGGTCGCTCAGATGGCGACACGGGAGCATGTGGGGGGCTATAAGTCAGCCATGGGCTCCGTTTTTCCGATAGCTGTGACAAGATGGCCAACAGTCAGGGACTTAAGCTTATAACTTGGAATGTCAACGGGTTAGGAGACAAAATTAAGAGAGGTATTGTGCTGCAGTATGTCCACCGCCATGGGCTGGACTTGGTGTTACTACAGGAAACTCATCTAATTGGTAACTCTTGCAGGGCCCTCGACAGAAAGGGGTATCGAATGGTAGCCCACTCAGGATTCACCACGGGATCCAGGGGGGCGGGGGTCCTCCTTCGAAAAGGCTGTCCATATGTGATACAAAATACCTGGACGGATCCACAGGGCAGGTGCGCAGCTTGCACGGGTATGTGGGAGGGCAGAGTCCTGAATGTTGTTTCTGTGTATGCTCCTCCGGGCCTACAACGACTGACCTTGACAGATGTGGGGACCCTTTTACTTCACCTACCGGTGGGCACACTGATAATGGGGGGTGACTTCAACCTGACGATTGACGGCCAATTAGATAGATCACCGCCCAGAAGTGACCCAACACGCTGCTCACCATTACGAGACTTTATTGATGCCTTAGGGATGGTAGATATCTGGCGGTGGGCGCACCCTTGGGACACACACTTTACGTTCCAATCCGGGGTACACGGAAGTCAATCACGAATTGATTACTTATTCACACATGCACAACACATACATGACCTTTCCAACACTAGGTGTTTGGCACGGGGGGTGTCGGATCATTCCCCGGTGCTTGGAGTGCAACGCCCGCTTCAACCTGGCCCGATACGGATACAACCTTGGGCACTCAAGATTCCGCATATTAGAGAGGCCTTGCGGAAAGACACAGATTATTATTTTGAGGAAAATATAGGATCGGTCCAATCAGCCATTACACTTTGGGGGGCATATGGTGCAGTGATTAAAGGGAGGGCACTGTCGGCGATGACTGGTCACAGGGCTGAACGCCGTCGTAGGGTGTTGGAGCTGGAAACTGAGATCCTACGTCTTGAGGTAGATATATCTCGGGCCCCGGCCCCTGACACTCAACATCTGCTCAACATAAAAAGGCAAGATTATAGGCAATTGCTACAAGAGGACGCCAATAGACGTGCGCTGGCCACCCGGCACCGTATATATGAACAAGGGGAGCGCACGGGTAAATTGCTGGCGTGGCTAGAACGTAAAGAACAATCAGCGAGGTGGGTGAGAGCGATCAAGAGCTCGGATGGTGCTCTGATGACGGACCCACAGGACATCGCTGAATCTTTTGCAAACCACTACAAGACTGTATGATATACCGCAAGACTCGCAGGCTGCGAGAGCGACCGAACTCCTTGCCACTATTGGAGTGCCGTGCCTCTCAGAACAGGATAAGGAGGCACTGGAAGTTGACTTGTCGGTTGAAGAGATTCATAAGGCAATTCAAGACATTCGCGCGGGCAAGCGATGGGCCCGAACGGGCTCCCGATCGAATTGTTCAAGCCTATGGCTTTCAAATTAGCTCCTCACTTACTAAACCTATATAACGAAAGTTACGAGAAAGCCCTCCTCCCGACAGATATTCGTGAGGCCACTATTGTAGTCATTCATAAACCTGGTAAGCCGGTAGATGAATGTGCCTCGTATAGGCCTATCTCTCTGATCACGGTAGAGGCTAAAATTCTCGCAAAACTTTTGGCGACCCGTCTGCTCCCCTATCTCACCGACTTGATTCATCCAGATCAGTCGGGATTCATGCCGGGACGGAACACGGCACGTAATCTGCGTCGTCTGCATGGGGTATTGGGCCGTGTAGGCACTCTAGAAGAGGAAGCGATTCTGCTGACACTTGACACCAAAATGGCTTTTGACACCATAGCGTGGGACTATTTGTTCGCAGTTCTTGGCCGCATCGGGTTCGGACCCAAATTTATGGGATGGGTCAAATTGTTATATGCACAACCCATGGCTCATGTTTCAGTGAACAATCATCGCTCTACTTCTTTCCCACTGTGCCGTGGCACAAGGCAGGGATGCCCGTTATCACCGCTCCTGTTTGCCATGGTCTTGGAGCCGCTGGCGGTATGGATAAGGGGAGACCCGGGCATTAGAGGCCTTCGATGTACGGCTGAGCACGAAGACCGCATATCGCTCTATGCGGATGATATCTTGCTTTATCTTGCCTCACCGACGCGCTCGCTGCACCGTGTACTCCATATTTTTCATATTTTTGGGGCACACTCTGGGTATCAAATAAACTGGTCAAAATCCCAGATGTATCCCCTTTGGGGACAACCACCGCGGAGTCCTCGAGGATACGATATTCCGGTAGCCTCCCAGGGCTTTCGGTACTTAGGGATTTTTATCACTATGGATGCCACACTGTTTTTTGAGCGGAACCTGTTGGGGCCGCTACAGAGGTTTCGATCAGACGTCACGCATTGGAAAACACTCCCCCTTACCTTGTTAGGGCGCGCATCCTTATTTAAAATGCTCGCTCTGCCACGCTTTTTATACGCGCTACAAAACACTGCCATTCCGATCCCCGAATCTTACTTCCGGCAGATTGATGCGGCCGTACGTGATTTATTATGACCAGACGCTCTCTGCCTCCGACACTGTAACCAACCGGGAACATTCCTGCACAGCCTATGGGGCTGCCCTCACATACAGCAATATTGGACGGACGTGACCAGACAACTGACCAGAACGTGTGATAAGCCCATCCTCTCAAATCCCACACTGTGTCTTCTCAATATCTGGGAAGCAACAGACCTCACGCAAGCCGAGCAATCGTGGGCCACGATGGGGTGGTGCATAGCGAAACGAAATATAGCCCAGAAATGGGGTGTAGACACTTTACCACTGCTGAGAGATTGGGCAAAAGATATGGACCATGCCATGATCGCCGAAAAGACAGTTTATAAAGGCAGGGGATGTCCACGTAAATGGGATCACAAATGGGGGCGCTGGAATAAATATAGGGGGGAGATATGTGTCTCTCCAACAGTTGAGCTGAGGAGGGAAAGACTCCAGGTGTTGGAGGAGGACATGGATGGGAGCAAGGCGCACACGGTGGGCAATCAGCACTAGGTATATGTTATTTGAATTTCCTGACCCAAGAACTTATAAGTGACCCACTTGGGATTGTCCTGTACTGACTGAACTATGCTGCCATGCGCTTCTGCTGGACTAATGATAAAAAAGATAATGCTGTAATCTCTTGAACATCTTTACCTCAACTGTCGAAGTACTGTCTTGATTGCTGCTTTGTTACTAATAAAATTGTTTAAAAAAAACACAAAAAAAACACATAACTGTTCCCAAGTTGAATATTCCACACTAGTAACAATCATGCTCTTAATTCAAACGTATATGGACTATAATTTTGGTCAGCGGAAACTAACTGATTTTACCCTTAAAATGCTCTGTTTGACAGTTCCTCAGGAGAGAGCTGCCTTAAAAGAGGAGAGGATCAGTAGATGTCCCTGCTTGCTGTACTGAACCAAATTCCTGCTTTCCTGGCCGATGACTGTCAAGGAATTTAACTCTGTCTTGAATCTCTGGGACCAAAAGGATGATCAAAGGGCTAACGGTGAAATACGTTTGCATACCCACAAGAATACAGACCTACAGGTCTGCCAGTGAAGCCTGCTTGCACACCTCCAGGTGCTGCCAGTGAAGCCTGCTTGCCCTTGGAACTTCTTTCACATGGCTGAAAAGTGTACAGGCCTTGTAGACAGAGGAAGCTATGCTTTGCCTGAATGTAATCTTGTGGGCCAGTTACAGCTGAACATTTCTCCCACCTGCCCCTATAGACATTCTGTTCTATGTCTGGGCACTACAAATGGTCCTGTGGACAATGGAGGCTATTGCTGTTTCAGAGAAATTCCAAGGTCAATTAGCAACTGGACCTTCCGCTGTGGACCTGTAGCGGGCGTGCTGCGAGTTTTCTAAAACTGAACAATGCGGACTGGTTTGTGAGGAACCAGTCCTGAACATTTGGATAATTTTACCAGTGTACTTGTTACCAAAACATTTCTTATGAAGTCGAGTAATTTAAAAGAACAGAATGTTTTCCTTTTTAAATGCATCTTTTCTGCGTACATTGTTTTCACCAGTCTCTTTGGGTGTTAGGCATCCTTTATGTGTCAAAAACGAATGTACTGCTGACTCCTTGTGGTGGTTTTGAGAAAATAACTATTCCTGGGGCTGGTGAGATCTGTTTTCCCCAATGTAACCCTGTTAGACCTGGCATCCTTAGTGTGGTGTTTGTCCAGACGTTTTGCGTTTTATCTTCTGTTTTGCTGATTATCTTTTTGCTGGCCTTAGGATTAAGCCTGGGCGGAGCTGGCGTAGTGCCTCTACGCGTAGCTCCACGGAGTTTGGAAAAAACTCCGTGGAGCTACGCGTAGCTCCGCTCCGCTCCCTCCCCATGCCCTCCCCACTCCCAAATGCTTTAAAAAGATATAAAGAAGGCACTTACCTGTGTTTCTGCCGCCTCCCCTGCCTGGCCGCTCTCCTTCCTGCTCTTCTCGCGTCCTCGACGTCCTTCTTCATAAAAAAAACCACTACGTTGTAAGTCTTGTGCGTGCGCATGCGCACTTGCAAGACTTACAACGTAGTGTTTTTTTTTTTATGAAGAACGACGAGCAGGAAGGAGAGCGGCCAGGCAGGTGAGGCGGCAGAAACACAGATAAGTGCCTTCTTTATATCTTTTTAAAGCATTTGGGAGGGGGGAGGGAGCGGCTAACTCCGCTCCGCCATGGAGGCGGAGTTTTTGCCTCCTCCGCGTTTGCCACGGAGCGCGGAGTAGGCAAATCTTCGCAAACTCCGCTGGCGGAGCGGAGTTACCCACCCAGGGTTACTTAGGACTCCAGTGAGCTTTACCACTGCTAGCCAATGCTAAAGTGTATTTGCTTTTCCCTAAACATGATGACATTGCTGTATACCTGATTGGCATATTTGATTTACTGGTAAGTTTCTTGTAAAGTGGCATACCATATACCCAGGGCCTTACCTCAAATGCTACTAGTGGCCATGCAGCACTGATTTTGCCACCCACATGAGTAGCCTTTCCAACCTGTCTCAGGCCTGACACTGCAGTGCCTGTGTGCGCAGTTTACTGCCACTTCAACTTAGCATTTAAAACTACTTGCCAAGCCTTAAACTCTCCTTTTATTACATATAAGTGACCCCTAAGGTAGGCCCTAAGTGACCCTAAGGGCAGGGTGCTATGTAAGTAAAAGGTAGGACATGTACCTATACGGTTTACATGTCCTGGTAGTGACAAACACCCACATTCGTTTTTCACTACTGGGAGGCCTGCTCCTCTCATAGGTGACCATTGGGAATTGCTTAATGTACTTTTAAGCTGTAATTCCTGATTGCAGAGGAGTAGCTGCTTCATGTTTAATATCTTTGGATTAGTAATGACAAATCCTCTTTACTGGTAAAGTTGGATTTGGCATTCCTAGTTTAGGAGTGCCAGTTTTTGCTCTTTGTGTGCCTTCCAGCCTGTCTCCAATACACATCTGGGCTTGGGTGACAGCTCCACTTTGTGCATTCCCTCTAGACAGCTACAAACACAGAACACTCAGTTGCATCTGCATTCATCTGCATACTGTTGGGTCTTCCTGGGCAGAGGGAAGGGGAGGGACTGACACATACACTTCAATAAGTAGTGTCCTGCCCTCACACAAAGCACTGATCAACCCCCCAGGGTTAGCCTGGCAGACAGGGCTGGGCTGAAAGGGGACCTGTGCACTTAAAAGACTTTTCTTTGAAGTCACCTCCACTTCAAAAGCATTTAAGGGTATAAGTACTAGGGCTCTGACCCCTTCTAATCAGACACTTTTTGGACCTGTAACCAGACATCGCTGACTGTAGATCTGCACATTGCTGGAAGGAACTGTTGTGCTGCCAGGAGGGACTGTCACTTTGCTAATTGCTCTGCTGTGTTGTAAATTTCACAAAGGCACAATGTTTATATCTTGTTGTACATCCCTACACATTACAACAATAGTAATGTTACCATAGAGTTGTGCTCGAACGCTACTTGCACACCTGTTGCCAAAGTGTGTATTAAGCCAGATCTTAGATCAGGCATGAAATAGCCTTAAGAGTTGTGTAGCGGAACACTGAGTTATACCAGTAGCCTCCAACTCAAATATAACTTCAAATATACAACATGAGTTTCTGTAAAAAAGCAAGGTAGTCCCAATCTTCATATACTTGTTATACAATTTTTTTTTACTTCTTCATGAGAAATTGTTCCAATTAATAGCGATCAATGTTTACAAAAATCTCATCATGGTAGAAGTCTTCGGCTTGATGCCACTGAATGTCCATATCACAAATGCAGAACGATGTTCTTTATGAGGAAATTGTCAGTTGACACGTGTTTCGTCCCTTTAATGGGACTTTCTCAAGGCTGATCAGATTATTGTATTGTATTCTAATTGTATTCTAATTGCATTTATATAGCGCTTACTACCCCTGATGAGGCATCGAAGTGTTTTTCGGCGAGTAGCACGCTACTCCGGAACCCATAAAGGATTAGTGGTGAATTAGTATAGTGAAATATGAAAGTAGTTTGAGTGGTGGATATTAGTCAGTTATTTGGATTGAGAAGGATAGCGGAGGGATAGAAGAGGGGAAAAAAGTTTAGCATTTATATAGCGCTTGTTACCCATAATAGGGTGTTGAAGCACTTTCTTGGCGAGTAGCATGCTACTCCGGAACCCATAAGGATTAGTGGTGAATTAGTACAGTGAAATATGAAAGTAATTTGAGTGGTGGATATTAGTCAGTTATTTGGATTGAGAAGGATAGCGGAGGGATAGAAGAGGGAAAAAGGTTTGCATTTATGTAGCGCTTGTTACCCCTAATGGGGTGTTGAAGCACTTTCTTGGCGAGTAGCACACTACTCCGGAACCCATAAGGATTAGTGGTGAATTAGTATAGTGAAATATGAAAGTAATTTGAGTGGTGCATATTAATCAGTTATTTGGATAGAGGAGGGATAGAAGAGAGAAAAGGTTTGCATTTATATAGCGCTTGTTACCCCTGATGGGGTGTTGAAGTGCTTCTTTTTTTGGCGAGTAGCATGCTACTACGGAACCCATTAAAGGATTAGTGTTGAATTAGTATAGTGAAATATGAAAGTAATTTGAGTGGTGGATGTTAGTCAGTTATTTGCATTGAGAAGGGTAGCAGAGGGATAGAAGAGGGACAAAGATTTGCATATATATATATATAGCGCTTGTTACCCCTAATGGGGTGTTGAAGCGCTTTTTCGGTGAGTAGCACGCTACTCTGGAACCCATAAAGGATTAGTGGTGAATTAGTATAGTGAAATATGAAATTTGAGAAGTGGACATTTTAGTCTGTTATTTCGATTGAAAAGGATAGTGGAGGGATAGAAGAGTGAAGGCTTTAGACTTTTTATTTTGGAGATCATAGCAGTAGTGGGAGGGTTGGGATGAGTAAAAAGGGATGTGGAGGGGAAGAGTCAGAGGGAAGAGTTTAGAAAGGCTTGTTTTGGGGGATCAATATAGTAAAAGAGGTGTCAGGTGGTGCAAGGAGGGGTAGAGTAGGGGAGAGTCTAGAAAGGGCTATTTTGGGGATCATAGTAGTGGTATGTCGTTTGGGATGAATGAGAGAGTGGAGGTAGTGGATATATTGATAGAGGTATAGGGTGAGAAATAGGGTGAGAAATTGGCTAGTGCATTTGAAAGAGTAGTAGAAAGAGGTTTGAGATGAGTCAGAGAGTTGAGGTAGAAGATACATTGAGAGAGGTATAGGGTGAAAATAGGGTAGTTCATTGGATATGCTGAATTAGAAGAAAGTAATAAATATATAGATCCTTAAGTACATGGAATGTTTATAGATGCATAAAGGAAGTAAGTATATGTAGATTAAAGATATTGATAGAGGTATAGGGCGAGAAATAGGGTAGTGCATTTAATATTTTTTTTTTTAAGGAAAGTAATACATATATAGATCCAAGTACATGGAAGGTATATAGATGCATAAAGGAAGTAAGTGTAAGTAGATTAAAGATGTATTCGATAAACTCTGGTTTTAAAGTGTTGTACTTAAAAATGTATTTATTTATTTTTTAAACATAATTATTCTACATGTTAATACAAAGCAATACACATATATAGGTACATATCTATAGTACAAATAAATGCTTATATACAGAGGGATATGCTGTATATTTCTGTTTGCGTATGGTGCTTATGTGGGGAAGAGCCAATTCTTGAGTAGTTTTCTGAAGATAAGGTGGTTGTCGGTGGATCTTATGTTGGGGGGTAAAGAGTTCCATATTTTGGCTGCTTGAACAGAGAAGGATGTGCCACCCATGGTTTTTTTCTTGTATCTTGGGATTTTGAGGCGAGTTGCCATTCTAGAGCGGAGGTTCCTATGATGAATGTGTTTGGTGGTTTTATTCCTGATGAAGAGCGGTCCCATTCCATGTATGGCTTTGTGGGTGACACAAAGCAGCTTGAACGTGGATCTTCTGGCAACCGGTAACCAATGCAGGGCTTTCAAGGCAGGTGAGATGTGGTCTCACAGTTTGATATGCAAGAGTAATCTGGCAGCCGAGTTCTGAATCCGTTGTAGTCTTTTCATAGTCGTTAAAGGTGATCCGTGGTAGAGGCTATTGGCGTAATCGAGTTTGGACAGAACAAGGGAGATGGTAGCTTGGACCTTGTGTGGGAATCCCAAATGGGGGAAGATTCGTCGCAGAGTTTTTATAGTAACAAAGCTTGATCTTGCTAGTTTGTCCACTTGGGCATTCACTGATAGCTTGGAGTTCATGGTCATTCCGAGGTTTCTTACTTCCTTCGATACTTTAGGTGGTGATCCCAGTTCATCAGGCCAGGCGGCAAGTGGGTCATAATGTTTCCAATCGCCACACGTGAGTATTTCCGTTTTGGAAGCATTCAATTTGAGATGGCTCACTACCTTTGTATAAAACCTGCATCTAGGGTATTAGACAACAGAGCTATCCTGCAGGTTCACTGATCTTATAGGCTTTCCCATTACATACCAGAGCTTTTCCTCGAGTTATGCTCTCAGACGGGGCTATTCTTTAGAAGCGTAGTTGTGATGGCTGCAGCAGCTTCCGGTACACGAGGTACCCTTGGCAGAGGCAGATGGAGAGTTATAAAAACCTTGGTAAAGTGATTAGAATAACTTGAGAAAGGGATAGGGTGTTCCCGAGGCAGTGATGCACTTTTGTTCACTATTGACCAGAGGAATATAGGATCCCATATACAAGTAAAGCGATGTTACCTCTGCTGGACATTTGATCTTCTCGACACTAGCCTCAGTGATTGGGGATCATGGATAGGAAAAGAGCTGCTATCTCAGGTGAAGGTTTACGTTTCTCACCATCCACATTGGTGATACTGGGTCTGTGGCACAGGGCAAGAGCTGCTACCTCAGCCGGTGGTTTACGCTTCTCACCACCAGCTTGAGCGATGCTACATCTCAGACACAAGGAAATAGCTTCTGCCTCAGCTGGAGTTTCAGCTTCTCACCATCAGCTTCAGTGATCAGTGATTTGGGATCCTCGGCACAGGGAAAGAGCTGACACCGCAGCTGGTGGTTCGAGGTGAGCACCTCCAGGCTGAAGGATACAGAATGCCAGGTGCGTTGAAACCGCCCAAGATGCTGTCCTCAACTGCAGCCTCAGGGAGCCTGATTCCCTGCTAACTGCTGCTCACCAATCTGAGGGACCCAAGTTCTCCTTCAGGGAAGAACCGTCTCCCAAACTGGATGAGAGATGATCAACATTGGCTCTGTCCACACAACATTTGCTATTTTAGCTCTACAATATCCAGTTAGACAGTATGAGCATATTCGGTTTCCTTAAAGTTTGTGTTGAAGTTGCAAACAAAAACTCAAACAACAACTAGAGGGTGTGCATATGTAGATGTGAATGAGAGCTGAAGCCTTAGTTATCAAAGTATTATTTCTTGCATATTTCAGTGGTTTCTCCTTATGCCTTTTCAATGGCATTTATGATCAAACTCAGATCCATCCTCTTCAGCCACCCCCTTTTGTCAATTCTCAAATCACCACCTCTCTGGGTGATACTAAAGCTTCTATAATTTATACAGCCATCAAGATTGCCCAAACGAGTTAAACGCTCATTAATGAGACACTTCATGCGATATGACGGTTATCAGTGTCTCAATCTTGATATGGCCAATTGGGTGTTCCATTAAAGTCAATAATTGAATATTGTTTAATTGAGTATTAGTAACACCTGATATTTACAGTGCTTAGAAGCAGAAGTGCATTATGTACTACCATAAAAGGTATCAGTATTAATATTATAAAAATTGCAAGGGGTGGGAGCACACTGCTTCACCTCCCAGCACAGTTCGCCCCTTAGCATTATGGTAAATGCAGTTCATGTTACATGCTTACTTGAATATTTCCTGGAGTATTCCACCAAAGTTGGTGCAGGTTAGTGCTGTAAATCTCTAGACAGGTGTTTCTGGATATCATCCGTCATCAGTAGAGATAAAAACTAATTTAATCTGGGGTTGCTGAGCAGGCTGCCACAATCCTTTCAGGTCTCAGTACCTCTCACAGGCGCACAGGTGCATCTCCACAAGCTCGTCAGCTCAATGGCTCATGGGAGCCTTTTCAAACAGGAAGGGGTGGGAGCACACTGCTTCACCTCCCAGCACAGTTCGCCCCTTAGCATTATGGTAAATGCAGTTCATGTTACATGCTTACTTGAATATTTCCTGGAGTATTCCACCAAAGTTGGTGCAGGTTAGTGCTGTAAATCTCTAGACACGTGTTTCTGGATATCAACCCTCATCAGTAGAGATAAAAACTAATTTAATCTGGGGTTGCTGAGCAGGCTGCCACAATCCTTTCAGGTCTCAGTACCTCTCACAGGCGCACAGGTGCATCTCCACAAGCTCGTCAGCTCAATGGCTCAAGGGAGCCTTTTCAAACAGGAAGGGGTGGGAGCACACTGCTTCACCTCCCAGCACAGTTCGCCCCTTAGCATTATGGTAAATGCAGTTCATGTTACATGCTTACTTGAATATTTCCTGGAGTATTCCACCAAAGTTGGTGCAGGTTAGTGCTGTAAATCTCTAGACACGTGTTTCTGGATATCATCCGTCATCAGTAGAGATAAAAACTAATTTAATCTGGGGTTGCTGAGCAGGCTGCCACAATCCTTTCAGGTCTCAGTACCTCTCACAGGCGCACAGGTGCATCTCCACAAGCTCGTCAGCTCAATGGCTCAAGGGAGCCTTTTCAAACAGGAAGGGGTGGGAGCACACTGCTTCACCTCCCAGCATAGTTCGCCCCTTAGCATTATGGTAAATGCAGTTCATGTTACATGCTTACTTGAATATTTCCTGGAGTATTCCACCAAAGTTGGTGCAGGTTAGTGCTGTAAATCTCTAGACACGTGTTTATGGATATCATCCGTCATCAGTAGAGATAAAAACTAATTTAATCTGGGGTTGCTGAGCAGGCTGCCACAATCCTTTCAGGTCTCAGTACCTCTCACAGGCGCACAGGTGCATCTCCACAAGCTCGTCAGCTCAATGGCTCAAGGGAGCCTTTTCAAACTCACCTCCCAGCACAGTTCGCCCCTTAGCCTTATGGTAAATGCAGTTCATGTTACATGCTTACTTGAATATTTCCTGGAGTATTCCACCAAAGTTGGTGCAGGTTAGTGCTGTAAATCTCTAGACACGTGTTTCTGGATATCATCCGTCATCAGTAGAGATAAAAACGAATTTAATCCTCTTCAGCCACCCCCTTTTGTCAATTCTCAAATCACCACCTCTCTGGGTGATACTAAAGCTTCTATAATTTATACAGCCATCAAGATTGCCCAAACGAGTTAAACGCTCATTAATGAGACACTTCATGCAATATGACGGTTATGAGTGTCTCAATCTTGATATGGGCAATTCGGTGTTCCATTAAAGTCAATAATTGAATATTGTTTAATTGAGTATTAGTAACAACTGATATTTACAGTGCTTAGAAGCAGAAGTGCATTATGAACTACTATACAAGGTATCAGTATTAATATTATAAAAATTGCATTATCTACAATATCATTTTGTTTACAGGACACAGTCTTCTGTAAATGGTGTATAACCCCTGAAACTTGTATTAATAGAAAGCTTTTTCAAGATTAGTAGCGAAAGGAAATAAAAGAAAACGTGAAAAATGTAAATGTGATGATTCTTTTATGCCATTTTCTTTAGAAGAAAGTGCACCTCACCACCAGGTAGATAGCATCTAATCCACTTGGGGAAAGTTGTGGAAAAGAAAGAAAATATCGATCCTCATCATATATCACTAGTGACAGATACCACCGTATGAGTGGGATTCTGAAGAGAAGACAACCAAAGTTAGTGACACTCATACGAAAACCCCAGAAGTATCGGTGATGCTTTTACAGTGATTGTGTATTCAAAAGACCAAGAAGATTCAGAAACATCTGTAGGAGGCATCTGGTTTGTGCAATAAGAGAAATCAAAAGAGACCAGATGGTCCATGCTTGTAAAGAAGGTTGGAAACTGTGGATGATCAAGGATTACCTCATATAATGTTGGTTCTGTTATGTCACAAGTCTTCAAAAGTTTCTGGAGTCCCTCATAGGTAGTCATAAATTTAAAACAAACAGTGTTGTTATTCCCTAAATCAAGAAAAACCAACAACAGGAGGAAATTATTTGATCACCTCATCTGGCCAAAGGAGTCCATGACTGACAAGACAGACTAGATGGCACCCACCTTAGGTAAAAATATGTCCAAGTTCACCTTTTTTCTAAAAATACACAGCGTCCCATAATACTGTGATCCAGAAGATATAAGTATCAGTAAAGAGTAGTCACCCGTCTTCAGATCATGATAAGTCTAAAGAGCAATCTGTGGGAAAATATTCAGAAAAAGGCTCAAGAAACTTGCACCTGAATGTGTACTCATGATAAATAGTCTGCTAAGAGACCAATGATGGTCACCAACATGTGTTGGTCATACCATTCTAGTAAATAATTAAAAGGGGGCTGCATGTAAATGATCTGGTATGCAATAAGGGAGGGTTTCAAAATGTGCTTCCAGTAATACAGTACTCAAAGTCTAAATCAAGCAGATTTTGATAAAGTGCAAATAGAGCACCTCAGATGTGGCACTCAATATAGAAATGTCGATTTAGATCCGTTTAAGCCAAAGTGGCTCTAATCAAACACAATGTAACATTGTGTATACTAATGTCCGCTAAAGAAATGAGTATGTATATGTTGAAGTGTCTCTAACAAAACACACAATGTAAACAACCATTTAAATGTAACTAATGCAAGCAAAAATAATCACAATCTCAGTGTGAAGCCATTTAAGAAGTATCCCAAGGAAAACACAGTTAATACCATTCAAAATAATGGGACTATACACTTGAAACTTAGTTAATTAAAGTAACCTCAACCATAGTAATGACTCACCGCTAGTGAGATCGTCACGCCAAATTATGGAATCTGTTCGTCAAAAGTGTCCGAGTACTGCGCTGAACGCCAGCCCAAATAAGACAGCGGCGCTGCGTAGATGACATATACTATGCTGGAAAAGTCAAAGACATAGAAAGGAGACTATCAGGAATAGAAAGCAAGTTCAGGTTCGACTTCTTTGACCAAGAGATCAAAACCGGACAGCCCATCTATTATACTCAAAACAGTCAACATATTTTAATGCCTTCACGTTATGGTTAAAAGGCCAGAGCCCATTTCTGAAAAGCCGGTGTTGACTGCTTTTTTAAACTGACAGTAACTTCAGCCCTAATGTATGGGAAAGATAACGAGTATATTGGAATGTATTTTGGAGAAAGATATTAAAAGTACTCTCATTTATCAGTGTGTGTAGCTATGGGAGATCGAAGAGGGTGAGTACACATGTAGTAGAGATTCAAAAGGAGTATATAGTTTCACTAAAAGTTAGGATGATAGAAAAATGCACACCAGTGGAGAAGGGTAAGTCGTACATGAGGACATGCGTCCAAGTGTGATGATCACACACACATCTATAATAGTAAGCAATATACCTTTTGGTAGCCTTTCTAAATGTCAAACAAAAGTATATAAAGTTAAGTTAAATTAGAACCACATATATATAATATGCAAGTCAAATATTTTCTAAGTGTTGTGCGTGCACTGATGGTATTAGCTGTAATGTCGAACACTGCCGGATGGAGGTAGAATTATAAAAACATACATATAATATAGATGTCATCTCGTTATCCATACATTGATAACTATGCCAAAGAAGGGCAGCCCATGATCAGTTTCTCTATGTAGCTGTCTTTATGACCCCCTTATCGTACATGCGTATTCCTATCATGGTCTTCTGAGAGGCCTTCCATTGTAAGCTCAAATATGGTCAATAAGATACTTCATGTCACAGATGTAAGTTATAAAATGTAATGCATCTCATTGTCATGATTCATTCCACATTTGTGGCGATTAAGGACATACAGGACGTTCAGACCCTTTTATCCATCACTGATAAGGAAGGAGATCTTACTGACAGTCAACAATTGTTATATAAACTAAATGTGGTTCAGGATGTTACTCTAGATAGTGGACTCAAACCCAGGTCCTCTTTCATACCCCAATTAACAGCAGACAATGTAATTGATATCTTCAGCAAGCTGGTAACAAGGGATTTTTAAAAGCTGGAAAAAAGGTGTCACAGGACCTCAGCATACACACCCCGAAATATTACAACACAGGAAAAGGCAGCTATGAGAGAGTGACAGTAATTGCTCATGATGCAGCTGACTTGTTCAAATACAGAAATTTGTGACGTAAGTACATTATTAGATGTATAGCGAGATAGGATGCATGTGCATATCTATTTGTGCTAAGGAATGAAAAGAATATGACAATATGATTAAATACTTCAGTTACTGCAAATTTCCTCTTCTACAAACCTCTTTCAAATATTATTTTGGTTTACAATTTTTTCGGGATTGGAATCACAAAAGAACTATACACTTTTGAGAAGGTTTTCCATTTTTTGCTTATTCACAAAATACAAGTGTAAGTTACTACTAAAAAAATAAAACAGTACCAAGTTCAGCACCACACATGGCCAACCACCGGTACTGCAACACCCTCCCTTAAAATATAACGGTGGAGGGAACATAAAATAAAACCCCTTAGGAAATAATGTTACATTATTTAGAATAGTTAAAAACATATTTTAATCTTACAAAATATATAAAAGTAGTGCAGATTTATCAATTATCGAATATTTAATAAATTTGCAATTTAAAAACAATGTAAAAATAGTTTTTGTTAAAATATAGCTAAATTAGTTTAAATTCATTCTATACATCACTTTTATTAACTATTAATGCATAATATTTTTCTTCCTCAGGTGGGAATTCATTTTTTCATTTAAACACCCAAAAAATAATTGTAATTTTTTTTACTATATTTCCATTAATTAAAGATTTATTTCACAATGAAGTTAATAGTGTTGTAGCATTTTATGATATTGTTGTACATTTAAAATAAATGTATAAAATTAATTTACATTAATAACTACCATGCAAATATTTTAAATATTTATTTTTTAATTAAAGATTTTTTTCCCCATGTTACACTATGAGATCTATGACTCAGATTTTCTGAATAAGCAAAAAGTAGTAGGCCTACTCAAAAGTGTAAATAACTCAAAAGTTGTGAATTATTCACATAGTCATTATATTTGGGTGTCTAATGTTCTCTTTTCCGTCCAAACGCTACCCATTACTTTGATGACGTTCTTGAAACATGGGATGATGTGTCTCAGAAACTTCTACACTAAGAACACTATTATCACCTCTGACATTAACACATTTTCGGGGCCGCTGGAATTATGCGACAAGGGAGCACCAAATTATGCGGCAGAGTTCCCTAAATTATGCAGCAACAAATTAGTTGGCATAATGAGGCATATTTTGTATAGTATTACTTCATTATTTCATCATTTGTACACATGGTAATATTGTCTGAGCAAAGACTTCACCTCATTACTACATGTTTAACAACCAAATACAGAAGTAGGCAACTGAAAGATGCTCAGTTAACCTTTGCGAAGTGCCTTCCACGGCACGTGAACATATGTCACAATATTTTTAGTCACTTTTAATCCGTTTGAGCTAGAACACAAATTAATTTTTGCTAAAATCTGCAGATTATGCAGCAGATGATGGATTATGTGGCAAATGCGGCAAATCCATAATTATGCTAAAAAAAAGCAGCAGCCACAGATTGCATAATTGCAGTGGCCCTTCACATTGTACAGGAGTTGTGTGAATGTCCCAACCTCCCTGATTTATCTCAACAGCTGGTAAACTGAAATCTAGGCCATACTGACTCTCCCCCACCTCTGTAATAAAACCACCTTTGAAAATGACAACTCTTAACCTGATCCACTAATCACCATTATCCACTTCTACTGAGATTCATGTTGCTGACACCATTTCAAATGGACTGTCTATTTAGGCGAACTCTTTTTTAACTCTCTAGAATTTTTTATTTTAATTGTATCGCCAATAACTATAATCACTGATATATGGTCATGCTGAGATCATAATTTGTTTTCCCTTTAACTTGTCTGTTTTCTACATTCTTCCTTGCTTTGATATATTCATTTTATTTATCTTATAACATTTATAAAGCGCACATCCATCTCCAAAGGGATATCTCAGCGCTAGACAGCAATCCAACTTGACTTCATAAGTCCCAAACACAGAATCAGGGAGGAAAAAGCCATGCAGCATCCTATGAAAAATCAGAAGATCAGAAGTCAAGAGTAGATAGAAAGGAAGGCTGTTCCTATGCAAAGCCGCAAAATAATTTAAGAAGCTGCCCCTCATTCTAGATCTCTTAATATCAAATAATGATACTTTTATCAAAGCCTGACTAGCAGATCGAAGGGGATGTTGTGGCTTGTAAAAGAAAACTCTACCATGTAGGGCGGCTGTACTGTGTCCGGTCTCATAAACAGCTCAGTGCACATGACAAAGTAGCTTAGAAATGGCTTTCTTACGGACTGGTAACCAATTAAGAGAATTTAGAGAGGCTGATACTGAGCAAATCAATCTCACAAACCAAGTTTTGAATCAATTTAACATGGGTGAACAAATACTCAGCCATTCCGACATGAAAAGCATTACCATAATCCAGTGGTTCTTAAACTGTGGCTCAGGGACCCCAGAGAATCCGCAAAGCCTACACAGGGGTTCCGCGACTGCTTAGAAAATTAAATAATAATATTAACAGATTAATAAAGTGGATATAAATAAAGAAGCAAATTGAAAATTGACATTTTTGAAACGTTCTGTAAATGTGAAGGAATGTACATTTGAAGGCAAAAATTTAAGCTGGTAACCTCAGGTTGATTTGTGGGAGCAGTGCAAGTGCATCAAACAGAATGTAGTATGGACAATGGGTGGCATTGGGTGAATTAAATAATATATTTAATCATTTGTGTAATTGTTTGATGAATGCTTGCTTCCGTATTTCTTTACATTTTTTTGCGGTACAAATCATCAAAATTACTTAGGCTGGGGTTACTGGATTCCAATAATGACTCAGTTGGGGTCGCCTGACTCCAGTGATGACTAAGTGGAGGTCCTAGAATCCAAAAGGTTAAGAGCATCTGCCAAAATCAAATCTACTCACAATAAGAGCTTGCACAATAGTCTTTTGCGATGCCCCAGAAATACACTGAAATATTCTGCTGAGAGTCTGTAAGAGACCAAAACAACTAAAAAAACTGATTCTTAATGACTCTTTTAGGCCTAGGAGCAGGGCCTAACAGTGTAGGTCACCAAGAGTCATTCCAGACACTAAGGGGTCGATTCCGATTCGGGCCGGAAATTTCTCCGACCGAGCCGGACCCGGAGAGATTTCCGACCGAATCGGACCCGTGCAGTCCGACCGAACGAGTCCGATGCGTCCGTATGTTATCGGACACGAGTCGGTCGGACTCCCATTGAACTCAATGGGAGCCGGTCGTACAACGCGTACGCGGGCTCCCATTGCCTCAATGGGTGCGAGGCGGACAAGGGCGCCCCCTACAGCGAGTACGCCGCGAAGCGCTCGCGGCGTACACGCACAGGTAGGGGGACCCATGGGTCCCCCCTGTGTGCGCCTCGCACGGGTGCGCGTACAGGGGGGTCCGACACGGACCCCCAAAGTACGGCTCCGACAGCGAAGTTCGAGTCGGACGGCGCGAGTCGGTCGGAGCGGTCGAGGTGCGCATCGTACTTACCCGGCCGGAAAACGTCTCCATTGCGCGGTGCGAATCGGGTCCGACCGAGTCGGTCGGAGCGGTACGATCCGGGTACGAGTCGGTCGGAGCGGTCGGGTCGCCCGGACGAGTCGGTCGGCGAGTCGCATCGTACTCGCTCGGCCGGACCCGCGTACGGTTCGGTCGGGAAACAGGCTTTCGCATGGCTTTTTTCCCGACCGAATGGTATTGGGTGCGCCTCCGACCGAGATCGGAATCGGCCCCTAAGTGCCTTTCCAAAGAGCACATTCTCAGTTTTCTTTCAGTTTAGTTTCAAACAGTGGGACCTCATCCACATTGCTACCCCTGAAAGACAATTCACTAAGTTTCCTCTCATCTCTGTATTCTTTTAATCTATGTACAGGATGAGCTGATTATCATCGTCATAAGTAGTGATCTCAAACCCCCAGGCTCCAGCACTACCTGCTAGAGATGACACCTAAATATTGAACCGGTGGGACTCAGGGACGAGCCCTGAGGAAAAACCAGTTTGCCACCCTTGGCTTAGACTTAAAAGGAGGCAGCTGTAAAGACTGAGACCTATTGCACAAAAGTGAGCAAAACATTGGAAAATTGTAGAAAGCAAGTTGATTTATAGTAGCCTTAGTAGCAATAATGATGAGAAATTGTGTAGAATGCTGCAGACAGGTCCAGGAGGATGAGGGCAGCAGATTTGCCCTCATCAACCAGGAGCCTGATGCTGTCCAACACCGCCAGCAAGGTGGAATTGGTACAATTTTTTTGCTCTAAAGCCAGTTTGAGAGGACATTATTATTTATTTATTTGCAGAGTTTTATATAGCGCGAACTTGACCCGAATCGGGTATCAGAGCGCTTTACATAGCACCAGTTACGTTACATTAGGACACACATTCATTTTTGTTAGGCACGGGGAGATTAACTGATTTGCCCAGAATCACAGGATGTTCAGCGTCATTGCCGAGACTCGAACCCAGTTCCCCAGATTCGAGGTCGGACGCCCTAAGCGTTAGGCCAACTCCTTTCCAAATAGTGGGAAAGTTGGCTACTAAGCAATTTTTCCAGAACCTGTGCTAAATATGGCGTAAGGGAAATGGCACTTATTGGACAAGTTGGGTGTGTCTACACTAGCTTTCTTCAACAATGGAAGAACCAGAGAATGCTTTCAGGCCGTGGGATACTCAACTTCCTTCAATGATTTATTCAAAAGTACTGTTAGATGAGGGCTGAGACTAGGGGCGAGGCGAGAGTAGCGAGCCTGACTTCACCTTAGACATAGTGTTTTCCACGATCACATTGTTTGATTCCGAAAATGAGCCCCAGTTGAACAGAGCCAAACAACGAGGGTTAGTATCCTTAAAGGAATTCCATTCAACAGAAGGTTGGGTTGCAAGGGTCAAATAAATGATTTCTATTATATCATTAAAAAATGAGGCCACGCCCTCACAAAAAGAAGCCGAGGGTCTGGCTGTCAGCTTCAGCACCAATGGATGAGCTAGCTCCTGAACAATCCTAAAAAGTTCTTTGGATGATCCACTGTTTTCCTCAAATCTTCTGACAAAGTAATGTCTCCTAGCCTGTTTAAGTTGCTTATGGTAGATTTTAAAGCGTCCTTAAAGATGGCCCAGTCCCAGGAGTCTTAGTGGACCATCAGCGGCACTCAAAATACTTACACTTCTTTTTATCCTTTCTCAGCTCAGCGGAGTTTCACTTTGTGGAGATCAATAACACTAGAAAATTAATCTCCTTCAGAGGGGCACAGACATTGATGGCCTCAGCCAGAGCACCCACAAATTCAAATACAGCTGACTCCGCCGAGCTGCTCTCTTCAGCCTCAGGAGGGTTGAAATTACCACTAAAGTTAGTGGAGTTGACGCTCCTCCGTGATCTCCCCATAACCGGAGCCGGCCTATAACTGGATGGAAAACCACTCTGCAAACATCAATTTCTCTTACAATGTCTTTTTTTAAACATCCTGGTTGCACAACTAGAATAGGAATTCTCCCCCCCCCCACCTCCTTCCCGGCTATGAGTGTTCATTGCAGAAAAGCAACAGGGAATGCTAAAAGAGCCACAACTACATGGTCACCCACCTGTAGGTGTACTTTCATCTCAAAAAGGATGTTTTGAAACCTAGAACATGGTCCTCAATTGCAAGGTAATGGTCCTCGCGGACTAATTGGCTGGTAAATATAATATATATGTATACCTTAGGTGATGATGTCTTTGTTTCACAGGATTGCCAATGTAAATACAAATAGAGTACATCAGATTAAAGTTACAGACTACACAGAATACTTCTTGAAATCTGAACATTTAGAATGTAAAATTTGTTTAAAACGTCTCTATTTAAACAGTTAGAACTCCACATGTCGAGTTGCTAAGCATTAGCTTTGCTACACTTGGTTTGTGTGCCTGTTTTTTCCAGCAGACTCCACCCTCCCCCCTCGTGCACAAACATGGCTGCCTGAGCAAAAGATAACGTCACATCAGTTTGTTTAATCTCCGACTACAGTACATAAAATAAGCCTAATAATTACAGGCTAAACATTCTTTCTAACTGAGGAGAACCCCCACTGTCAGAAACATCAAGTGTGCTATTTAGGATATTTACCTTTCAAACGTATCCACTTTACATACTTCTACATTGTTTTTTATTTATTTATTTGTTCCCACTTGCCCATCTTATTTTTGGGGAGCATCTCTTTCATCTTGCTATAAATTAGTATACCTGGCATGCAGCATGAGAACAATTTGCACAGTTTGTATTTAATTTAATGTATTGTTTCGTATATTGAGCACAACACACATTTTCTTTTTTTAACTTATTTTTTTCTGGTTTTGTATAACCGATACAAAGTTTCAATATCAGACATAATGCTAAGTGAAACAGTTTGGTGTCAGAATATATCAGCCACAGAACAGCCTAAAACCCAGAATAAATACATATCATAACAACAATTCAGCAATATATAGCATATAATGTCCATAACATATATTATACCTGCAGGTCGAAGTATGCCAACACTAAATCCGTCTTCCATGGAATTATTAGGTCCACATATGTACCAGGACATTAACTTTAATGATTGGATAGCACTACTGTGAGTCATAAATCAGAACAGTGTGCATGGTGTTCTGGCATTTGGTCCATGAGATGACACAATTCGACTATAAACTTGGCAATAAAAAATTAGAACAATCAGTACTTCGTAACAAGCCACCCCCTACCGCTGATTTCCTCAACTATAAGAAAGAAATACACCCTCTATGCATTAACAAACAATTTAGAAAAAGATTAAAGTGATACACACTAGGGGCGCAGCGCAATGCAAACCACTCGCAGTGCTAATAAGCAATGGTATAGTGTATAGTGTAAGCCAATCACCCATGGGCCCAATCCATCACTTATACATGGCTTGGGCCATCTGACAACAGTGAAGCATACTTGAAAACAACAGAACCATCAACTTTACATTAGAGTAAGTTCGCCCTCACCACGCCTCCTCAGTCTATGTCACTGGTACTGTCCCGTTAATTACCAGAGTGGGAACCACTGGCTGGGGAATGATGCAGAGAGCTCCCATCATTCCCCTTCACTGTGATATGTGTTTTGATGTAGTTATTAACTTCCTTAGCAGTGCTGCAAACATTGGTTTTCCCATCACAATGAATCTTTAGCTGGATAAAGCGTAGAGTATTTGACATTGAGGAAACAAAGTTGCCTCTTCGCTTCCATGAAGGATCTTCCAGCCTCTTGCATGGCTGCTGTAAATTGAGGAAATGTGGAGAGAGGAATTTGGGGCTGTGTCATGGTCCCAGTAATTCAGAAACCAGGCAATTATTAGTCTTGTGGTGGCACAAGCAGTGGTCTGGGTGCAAGAGAATGATGTACTTGTTCTCTAACCAATAGATGAGAGAGGTGTGCTCTCCCAAACATGTCCACCAATAGGTTCTTGACAAATTGTTCCTGTTTATGGATGTCAGTAGGCTCCAGCAGTCAGAGACTCCTTATGGTATTCTGTCTGGACGAGCATAAACTTTGATTATTGCAAGGCCCTTTCCGTGCAAGGCATGGTTTTGAAAGACCTAGAAGATCTGTCCTCCACATCTGAGATACAGAGCTCTACCTGATCAACCAGGTATTGCGTTTCTCGAGTCTGTCCTGCATGCAGTCCAAGCAATCATGGAAGAAGTCATTCTTAGCATTGATGGCCTTCAAGCTTTTTTTCATTCCAAGCAGGGTCCTCTTCATGTCTTATTTTGCTTCTCAGATTCCAGTCATCTGTTGCGTAGGGTCTGGAGCTTCTTTTTTCTCACCACCCACGCTTAATGGTGGCTCTTTTTCCTCTGATCTTTCCTGTTTTTTTGTTGTCTTTTCTATCCTTCTTACAAGCTAAATGATATGTGTTGAATATAATCTCATTTCCTTGATGTTATAAATTAGGCCTAGCTAGATCTGGTGGTACTCCTGATTGAAATCAAGTTTACCCTGATAGGTGAGAGTTCCCTTTGTCATTCCACGCTGTGCTTAAGGAGGTTATTGCTCACCCATTAAGTAGGAGAGGGTCTGCCAAATACCCAGCCATTAGCAACAAGGCCTGGGGGTCCTCTGTTGGGCAACCCGCCCTCTCTGATACCTCTACTGCCAGGAGCCTGGCATGAGGCCTCAGAGTTCTCAGTGATTAAGATGAATCAGGGCAGAGATGGCAGTACTCTATAGATTACCCGCTGTGATTACAGGAATTCAGCAACTAGTACAGCATTGGCAGCATGCACAAGCACCAAGATAGCAGCCTGGCCTCAGTGGCATGTGGGAAAACTCAATGAAGGAGGTGGAGTATAACCAAGTCTAGATCATCTCAACCAAGAGAGCTGGGTCCACATCAGCATGAAGAGTCCCCCGCATTGGGAGACTCTAAAATGCCTTCTGAGGTAATCTGAATGGTCCAGATTTCATGGCCCCTCACAGGCCCTGGTTGCATCACAACCGCCTGACGCCTCTCCTCATCAAATTAGAACCCAGTCTCAGGTTACTGAGCAGCAGCAGTGGCTCCCATCACCAGGCCCCAGTCCTCCATTGCAGCGGCGCCTACAGGCAGGCAGAAAGTTAGAACTACAGCACACCGCATACCACAAATGTCCTCGCCATTGCTCACACTGTAAATCTCTATGATTTGCCCCAGCAAGAAAGTGGGTTTCATGGGATCACCTCTAGAAAAATTGTTTTGTAGATGTCGGCTAAAACAGCAAGGTACTGGATGATAATTACGGGGACAGAACTACGCAGTTAAGCGACCATCTTAGTTGGCTCCTCGACAATAACACTTATTCATAAAAACATTCATGAAAACCTTCTTACCATAATATTCTCCTACCTACTCTCATAACATTTTGCCCCACTCATTCCTTCTTTAAAAAAAACACATAACTGTTCCCAAGTTGAATATTCCACACTAGTAACAATCATGCTCTTAATTCAAACGTATATGGACTATAATTTTGGTCAACGGAAACTAACTGATTTTACCCTTAAAATGCTCTGTTTGACAGTTCCTCAGGAGAGAGCTGCCTTAAAAGAGGAGAGGATCAGTAGATGTCCCTGCTTGCTGTACTGAACCAAATTCCTGCTTTCCTGGCTGATGACTGTCAAAGAATTTAACTCTGTCTTGAATCTCTGGGACCAAAAGGATGATCAAAGGGCTAACGGTGAAATACGTTTGCATACCCACAAGAATACAGACCTACAGGTCTGCCAGTGAAGCCTGCTTGCACACCTCCAGGTGCTGCCAGTGAAGCCTGCTTGCCCTTGGAACTTCTTTCACATAGCTGAAAAGTGTACAGGCCTTGTAGACGGAGGAAGCTATGCCTTGCCTGAATGTAATCTTGTGGGCCAGTTACAGCTGAACATTTCTTCCACTTGCCCCTATAGACATTCTGTTCAATGTCTGGGCACTACAAATGGTCCTGTGGACAATGGAGGCTATTGCTGTTTCAGAGAAATTCCAAGGTCAATTAGCAACTGGACCTTCCACTGTGGACCTGTAGCGGGCTTGCTGCGAGTTCTCTAAAACTGAACAATGCGGACTGATTTGTGAGGAAACAGTCCTGAACATTTGGATAATTCTACCAGTGTACTTGTTACCAAAACATTTCTTATGAAGTCGAGTAATTTAAAAGAACAGAATGTTTTCCTTTTTAAATGCATCTTTTCTGCGTACATTGTTTTCGCCAGTCTCTTTGGGTGTTAGGCATCCTTTATGTGCCAAAAACGAATGTACTGCTGACTCCTTGTGGTGGTTTTGAGAAAATAACTATTCCTGGGGCTGGTGAGATCTGTTTTCCCCAATGTAACCCTGTTAGACCTGGCATCCTTAGTGTGGTGTTTGTCCAGACGTTTTGCGTTTTATCTTCTGTTTTGCTGATTATCTTTTTACTGGCCTTAGGATTAAGCCTGGGCGGAGCTGGCATAGTGCCTCTACGCGTAGCTCCACGGAGTTTGAAAAAAACTCTGTGGAGCTACGCGTAGCTCCGCTCCGCTCCCTCCCCGCACCCTCCCCACTCCCAAATGCTTTAAAAAGATATAAAGAAGGCACTTACCTGTGTTTCTGCCGCCTCCCCTGCCTGGCCGCTCTCCTTTCTGCTCCTCTCGCGTCCTCGACGTCCTTCTTCATTAAAAAAAACACTACGTTGTAAGTCTTTTGCGTGCGCATGCGCACTTGCAAGACGTACAACGTAGTGTTTTTTTTTATGAAGAACGACGAGCGATCAATGTTTACAAAAATCTCATCATAGTAGAAGTCTTCGGCTTGATGCCACTGAATGTCCATATCACAAATGCAGAACGATGTTCTTTATGAGGAAATTGTCAGTTGACACGTGTTTCGTCCCTTTCATGGGACTTTCTCAAGGCTGATCAGATTATTGTATTGTATTGTAATTGTATTGTAATTGCATTTATATAGCGCTTACTAACCCTGATGAGGCGTCGAAGCGCTTTTTCGGCGAGTAGCACGCTACTCCGGAACCCATAAAGGATTAGTGGTGAATTAGTATAGTGAAATATGAAAGTAGTTTGAGTGGTGGATATTAGTCAGTTATTTGGATTGAGAAGGATAGCGGAGGGATAGAAGAGGGGAAAAAAGTTTAGCATTTATATAGCGCTTGTTACCCATAATGGGGTGTTGAAGCACTTTCTTGGCGAGTAGCATGCTACTCCGGAACCCATAAGGATTAGTGGTGAATTAGTACAGTGAAATATGAAAGTAATTTGAGTGGTGCATATTAGTCAGTTATTTGGATTGAGAAGGATAGCGGAGGGATAGAAGAGGGAACAAGGTTTGTATTTATGTAGCGCTTGTTACCCCTAATGGGGTGTTGAAGCACTTTCTTGGCGAGTAGCACACTACTCCGGAACCCATAAGGATTAGTGGTGAATTAGTATAGTGAAATATGAAAGTAATTTGAGTGGTGCATATTAATCAGTTATTTGGATTGAGAAGGATAGAGGAGGGATAGAAGAGGGAAAAGGTTTGCATTTATATAGCGCTTGTTACCCCTGATGGGGTGTTGAAGCGCTTCTTTTTTTGGCGAGTAGCACGCTACTACGGAACCCATTAAAGGATTAGTGTTGAATTAGTATAGTGAAATATGAAAGTAATTTGAGTGGTGGATGTTAGTCAGTTATTTGCATTGAGAAGGGTAGCAGAGGGATAGAAGAGGACAAAGGTTTGCATATATATATATAGCGCTTGTTACCCCTAATGGGGTGTTGAAGCGCTTTTTCGGCGAGTAGCACGCTACTCTGGAACCCATAAAGGATTAGTGGTGAATTAGTATAGTGAAATATGAAATTTGAGAAGTGGACATTTTAGTCTGTTATTTCGATTGAAAAGGATAGTGGAGGGATAGAAGAGTGAAGGCTTTAGACTTTTTTTTTTGGGAGATCATAGCAGTAGTGGGAGGGTTGGGATGAGTAAAAAGGGGAAGAGTCAGAGGGAAGAGTTTAGAAAGGCTTGTTTTGGGGGATCAATATAGTAAAAGAGGTGTCAGGTGGTGCAAGGAGGGGTAGAGATGGGGAGACTCTAGAAAGGGCTATTTTGGGGATCATAGTAGTGGTATGTCGTTTGGGATGAATGAGAGAGTGGAGGTAGTGGATATATTGATAGAGGTATAGGGTGAGAAATAGGGTGAGAAATAGGCTAGTGCATTTGAAAGAGTAGTAGAAAGAGGTTTGAGATGAGTCAGAGAGTTGAGGTAGAAGATACATTGAGAGAGGTATAGGGTGAAAATAGGGTAGTGCATTGGATATGCTGAATTAGAAGAAAGTAATAAATATATAGATCCTTAAGTACATGGAATGTTTATAGATGTTGATAGAGGTATAGGGCGAGAAATAGGGTAGTGCATTTAATATATATTTTTTTTTAGGAAAGTAATACATATATAGATCCAAGTACATGGAAGGTATATAGATGCATAAAGGAAGTAAGTATAAGTAGATTAAAGATGTATTCGATAAACCTGGTTTTGAAGTGTTGTACTTAAAAATGTATTTATTTATTTTTTAAACATAATTATTCTACATGTTAATACAAAGCAATACACATATATAGGTACATATCTATAGTACAAATAAATGCTTATATACAGAGGGATATGCTGTATATTTCTGTTTGCGTATGGTGCTTATGTGGGGAAGAGCCAATTCTTGAGTAGTTTTCTGAAGATAAGGTGGTTGTCGGTGGATCTTATGCTGGGGGTAAAGAGTTCCATATTTTGGCTGCTTGAACAGAGAAGGATGTGCCACTCATGGTTTTTTTCTTGTATCTTGGGATTTTGAGGCGAGTTGCCATTCTAGAGCGGAGGTTCCTATGATGAATGTGTTTGGTGGTTTTATTCCTGATGAAGAGCGGTCCCATTCCATGTATGGCTTTGTGGGTGACACAAAGCAGCTTGAACATGGATCTTCTGGCAACCGGTAACCAATGCAGGGCTTTCAAGGCAGGGGAGATGTGGTCTCACAGTTTGATATGCAAGAGTAGTCTGGCAGCCGAGTTCTGAATCCGTTGTAGTCTTTTCATAGTCGTTAAAGGTGATCCGTGGTAGAGGCTATTGGCGTAATCGAGTTTGGACAGAACAAGGGAGATGGTAGCTTGGACCTTGTGTGGGAATCCCAAATGGGGGAAGATTCGTCGCAGAGTTTTTATAGTAACAAAGCTTGATCTTGCTAGTTTGTCCACTTGGGCATTCACCGATAGCTTGGAGTTCATGGTCATTCCGAGGTTTCTTACTTCCTTCGATACTTTAGGCGGTGATCCCAGTTCATCAGGCCAGGCGGCAAGCGGGTCATAATGTTTCCAATCGCCACGCGTGAGTATTTCCGTTTTGGAAGCATTCAATTTGAGATGGCTCACTACCTTTGTATAAGACCTGCATCTAGGGTATTAGACAACAGAGCTATCCTGCAGGTTCACTGATCTTACAGGCTTTCCCATTACATAGCAGAGCTTTTCCTCGAGTTATGCTCTCAGACGGGGCTATTCTTTAGGGCGTAGTTGTGATGGCTGCAGCAGCTTCCGGTACACGAGGTACCCTTGGCAGAGGCAGGTGGAGAGTTATAAAAACCTTGGTAAAGTGATTAGAATAACTTGAGAAAGGGATAGGGTGTTCCCGAGGCAGTGATGCACTTTTGTTCACTAATGACCAGAGGAATATAGGATCCCATATACAAGTAAAGCAATGTTACCTCTGCTGGACATTTGATCTTCTCGACACTAGCCTCAGTGATTGGGGATCATGGATAGGAAAAGAGCTGCTATCTCAGGTGAAGGTTTACGTTTCTCACCATCCACATTGGTGATACTGGGTCTGTGGCACAGGGCAAGAGCTGCTACCTCAGCCGGTGGTTTACGCTTCTCACCACCAGCTTGAGCGATGCTACATCTCAGACACAAGGAAAAAGCTTCTGCCTCAGCTGGAGTTTCAGCTTCTCACCATCAGCTTCAGTGATCAGTGATTTGGAATCCTCGGCACAGGGAAAGAGCTGACACCGCAGCTGGTGGTTCGAGGTGAGCACCTCCAGGCTGAAGGATACAGGATGCCAGGTGCGTTGAAACCGCCCAAGATGCTGTCCTCAACTGCAGCCTCAGGGAGCCTGATCCCCTGCTAACTGCTGCTCACCAATCTGAGGGACACAAGTTCTCCTTCAGGGAAGAACCGTCTCCCAAACTGGATGAGAGATGATCAACATTGGCTCTGTCCACACAACATTTGCTATTTTAGCTCTACAATTTCCAGTTAGACAGTATGAGCATCTTCGGTTTCCTTAAAGTTTGTGTTGAAGTTGCAAACAAAAACTCAAACAACAACTAGAGGTTGTGCATATGTAGATGTGAATGAAAGCTGAAGCCTTAGTTATCAAAGTATTATTTCTTGCATATTTCAGTGGCTTCTCGTTATGCCTTTTCAATGGCATTTATGATAAACTCAGATCCATCCTCTTCAGCCACCCCCTTTTGTCAATTCTCAAATCACCACCTCTCTGGGTGATACTAAAGCTTCTGTAATTTATACAGCCATCAAGATTGCCCAAACGAGTTAAACGCTCATTAATGAGACACTTCATGCGATATGACGGTTATGAGTGTCTCAATCTTGATATGGCCAATTCGGTGTTCCATTAAAGTCAATAATTGAATATTGTTTAATTGAGTATTAGTAACACCTGATATTTACAGTGCTTAGAAGCAGAAGTGCATTATGTACTACCATAAAAGGTATCAGTATTATTATTATAAAAATTGCATTATCTACGATATCATTTTGTTTACAGGACACAGTCCTCTGTAAATGGTGTATAACCCCTGAAACTTGTATTAATAGAAAGCTTTTTCAAGATTAGTAGCGAAAGGAAATAAAAGAAAACGTGAAAAATGTAAATGTGATGATTCTTTTATGCCATTTTCTTTAGAAGAAAGTGCATCTAACCACCAGGTAGATAGCATCTAATCCACTTGGAGAAAGTTGTGGAAAAGAAAGAAAATATCGATCCTCATCATATATCACTAGTGACAGATACCACCGTATGAGCGGGATTCTGAAGAGAAGACAACCAAAGTTAGTGACACTCATACCAAAACCCCAGAAGTATCGGTGATGCTTTTACAGTGATTGTGTATTCAAAAGACCAAGAAGATTCAGAAACATCTGTAGGAGGCATCTGGATTGTGCAGTAAGAGAAATCAAAAGAGACCAGAAGGTCCATGCTTGTAAAGAAGGTTGGAAACTGTGGATGATCAGGGATTACCTCATATAATGTTGGTTCTGTTATGTCACTAGTCTTCAAAAGTTTCTGGAGTCCCTCATAGGTAGTCATAAATTTAAAACAAACAGTGTTGTTATTCCCTAAGTCAAGAAAAAACAAAAACAGGAGGAAATTATTTGATCACCTCATCTGGCCAAAGGAGTCCATGACTGACAAGACAGACTAGATGGCACCCACCTTAGGTAAAAATATGTCCAAGTTCACCTTTTTTCTAAAAATACACAGCGTCCCATAATACTGTGATCCAGAAGATATAAGTATCAGTAAAGAGTAGTCACCCGTCTTCAGATCATGATAAGTCTAAAGAGCAATCTGTGGGAAAATATTCAGAAAAAGGCTCAAGAAACTTGCACCTGAATGTGTACTCATGATAAATAGTCTGCTAAGAGACCAATGATGGTCACCAACATGTGTTGGTCATACCATTCTAGTAAATAATTAAAAGGGGGGGCTGCATGTAAATGATCTGGTATGCAATAAGGGAGGGTTTCAAAATGTGCTTCCAGTAATACAGTACTCAAAGTCTAAATCAAGCAGATTTTGATAAAGTGCAAATAGAGCACCTCAGATGTGGCACTCAATATAGAAATATCGATTTAGATCCGTTTAAGCCAAAGTGGCTCTAATCAAACACACTGTAACATTGTGTATACTAATGTACGCTAAAGAAATGAGTATGTATATGTTGAAGTGTCTCTAAAAAAACACACAATGTAAACAACCATTTAAATGTAACTAATGCAAGCAAAAATAATCACAATCTCAGTGTGAAGCCGTTTAAGAAGTATCCCAAGGAAAACACAGTTAATACCATTCAAAATAATGGGACTATACACTTGAAACTTAGTTAATTAAAGTAACCTCAACCATAGTAATGACTCACCGCTAGTGAGATCGTCACGCCAAATTATGGAATCTGTTCATCAAAAGTGTCCGAGTACTGCACTGAACGCCAGCCCAAATAAGACAGCGGCGCTGCGTAGATGACATATAGTATGCTGGAAACGTCAAAGACATAGAAAGGAGACTATTAGGAGTAGAAAGCAAGTTCAGGTTCGACTTCTTTGACCAAGAGATCAAAACCGGACAGCCCATCTATTATACTCAAAACAGTCAACATACGTTACGTCACGTTACGGTTAAAAGGCCAGAGACCATTTCTGAAAAGCCGGTGTTGACTGCTTTTTTAAACTGCCAGTAAGTTCAGCCCTAATGTATGGGAAAGATAACGAGTATATTGGAATGTATTTTGGAGAAAGATATTAAAAGTACTCTCATTTATCAGTGTGTGTAGCTATGGGAGATCGGAGAGGGTGAGTACACATGTAGTAGAGATTCAAAAGTAGTATATAGTTTCACTAAAAGTTAGGATGATCGAAAAATGCACACCAGTGGAGAAAGTAAGTCGTACATGAGGACATGCGTCCAAGTGTGATGATCACACACACATCTATAATAGTAAGCAATATACCTTTTGGTAGCCTTTCTAAATGTCAAACAAAAGTATATAAAGTTAAGTTAAATTAGAACCACATATATATAATATGCAAGTCAAATATTTTCTAAGGGTTGTGCGTACACTGATGGTATTAGCTGTAATGTCGAACACTGATGGATGGAGGTATAATTATAAATACATACATATAATATAGATGTCATCTCGTTATCCATACATTGATAACTATGCCAAAGAAGGGCAGCCCATGATCAGTTTCTCTATGTAGCTGTCTTTATGACCCCCTTATCGTACATGTGTATTCCTATCATGGTCTTCTGGGAGGCCTTCCATTGAAAGCTCAAATATGGTCAATAATATACTTCATGTCACAGATGTAAGTTATAAAATGTAATGCATCTCATTGTCATGATTCATTCCACATTTCTGGCGATTAAGGACATACAGGACGTTCAGACCCTTTTATCCATCACTGATAAGGAAGGAGATCATACTGACAGTCAACAATTGTTATATAAACTAAATGTGGTTCAGGATGTTACCCTAGATAGTGGACTCAAACCCAGGTCCTCTTTCATACCCCAATTAACAGCAGACAATGTAATTGATATCTTCAGCAAGCTGGTAACGAGGGATTTTTAAAAGCTGGAAAAAAGGTGTCACAGGACCTCAGCATACACACCCTGAAATATTACAACACAGGAAAAGGCAGCTATGAGAGAGTGACAGTAATTGCTCATGATGCAGCTGACTTGTTCAAATACAGAAATTTGTGATGTAAGTACATTATTTGATGTCTAGCGAGATAGGATGCATGTGCACATCTATTTGTGCTAAGGAATGAAAAGAATATGACAATATGATTAAATACTATAGTTACTGCAAATTTTCTCTTCTACAAACCTCTTTCAAATATAATTTTGGTTTACAATTTTTTCGGGATTGGAATCAAAAAAGAACTATACACTTTTGAGAAGGTTTACCAATTTTTGCTCATTCACAAAATACAAGTGTAAGTTACTACTAAAAAAATAAAACAGTACCAAGTTCAACACCACACAGCCAACCACCGGTACTGCAACACCCTCCCTTAAAATATAACAGTGGAGGGAACATAAAATAAAACCCCTTAGGAAATAATGTTACATTATTTAGAATAGTTAAAAATATATTTTAATCTTACAAAATATATAAAAGTAGTGCAGATTTTTCAATTATCGAATATTTAATACATTTTTAATTTAAAAACAATGTAAAAATATTTTTGTTAAAATATAGCAAAATTAGTTTAAATACATTCTATACATCACTTTTATTAACTATTAATGCATAATATTTTTCTTCCTCGGGTGGGATTTTTTTTTTTAATTTAAACACCAGAAAAATAATTGTAATTTTTTTACTATATTTCCATTAATTAAAGATTTATTTCACAATTAAGTTAATAGTGTTGTAGCATTTTATGATATTGTTGTACATTTAAAATAAATGTATAACATTAATTTACATTAATAACTACCGTGAAATATTTATTTTTGAATTAAAGATTTTTCCCCATGTTGCACTATGAGATCTATGACTCAGATTTTGTGAATAAGCAAAAAGTAGTAGGCCTACTCAAAAGTGTAAATAATTCAAAAGTTGTGAATTATTCACATTGTCATTATATTTGGGTGTCTAATGTTCTCTTTTCCGTCCAAACGCTACCCATTACTTTGATGACGTTCTTGAAACATGGGATGATGTGTCTCAGGAACTTCTACACTAAGAACACTATTATCACCTCTGACATTAACACATTGTCAGGGCCGCTGGAATTATGCGACAAGGGAGCACCAAATTATGCGGCAGAGTTCCCTAAATTATGCAGCAACAAATTAGTTGGCATAATGAGGCATATTTTGTATAGTATTACTTCATTATTTCATCATTTTTACACAAGGTAATATTGTCTGAGCAAAGACTTCACCTCATTACTACATGTTTAACAACCAAATACAGAAGTAGGCAACTGAAAGATGATCAGTTAACCTTTGCGAAGTGCCTTCCACGGCACGGGAACATATGTCACAATGTTTTTTGTCACTTTTAATCCGTTTGAGCTAGAACACAAATTCATTTTTGCTAAAATTTGCAGATTATGCAGCATATGATGGATTCTGTGGCAAATGCGGCAAATCCATAATTATGCTAAAAAAAAGCAGCAGCCACAGATTGCATAATTGCAGTGGCCCTGCACATTGTACAGGAGTTGTGTGAATGTCCCAACCTCCCTGAATTATCTCAACACTGAAATCTAGGCCATACTGACTCTCCCCCACCTCTGTAATAAAACCACCTTTGAAAATGACAACTCTTAACCTGATCCACTAATCACCATTATCCACTTCTACTGAGATTCATGTTGCTGACACCATTTAAAATGGACCTATCTATTTAGGTGAACTCTTTTTTAACTCTCTAGAATTTTTTATTTTAATTGTATCGCCAATAACTATAATCACTGATATATGGTCAAGCTGAGATCATAATTTGTTTTCCCTTTAACTTGTCTGTTTTCTACATTCTTCCTTGCTTTGATATATTCGTTTTATTTCATCATCATCATCATATATTTCTTTATTTCGGTTTATACACCATAAAAGAGCAAACACAGGTATATACAAAACAGGCTAAAACAGTTAAAAAGATTAAAACAATTTAGATTTAAGATGATACATAAGTTAAAAACAATGAGGTGGTCAATCACATTGCCAAATCCTTATTTTGTACTTTAAGAAAGTTTGTCCTTGCCCACCACATTGAGCTTAGAAAGCGTGAGACCCCATAGGCAATGTGGAGTTCGGTGTTATATTTTAGGAGCCTGAATGCTTCCATACAATGGGGCCGATTCCGATCTCGGTCGGAGGCGCACCCAATACCATTCGGTCGGGAAAAAAGCCATGCGAAAGCCTGTTTCCCGACCGAACCGTACGCGGGTCCGGCCGAGCGAGTACGATGCGAATTCGCCGACCGACTCGTCCGGGCGTCCCGACAGCTCCGACCGACTCGCTCGGACCCGATTCGCACCGCGCAATGGAGACGTTTCCCGGCCGGGTAAGTACGATGCGCGCCGCGAGCAGTCCGACCGAGCCGCGCACTCCGGATCGTAAGAGCTGTCGGAGCCGTACTTTGGGGGTCCGTGTCGGACCCCCTGTACGCGTACCCGTGCGAGGCGCACACAGGGGGGACCCAAGGGTCCCCCTACCTGTGCGTGTACGCCGCGAGCGCTCGCGGCGTACTCGCTGTAGGGGCGCCCTTGTCCGCCTCGCACCCATTGAGGCAATGGGAGCCCGCGTACGCGTTGTACGACCGGCTCCCATTGAGTTCAATGGGAGTCCGACCGACTCGTGTCCGATAACATACGGCCGCATCGTACTCGTTCGGTCGGACTGCACGGGTCCGATTCGGTCGGAAATCTCTCCGGGTCCGGCTCGGTCGGAGAGATTTCCGGCCCGAATCGGAATCGACCCCAATGTGTTGTGCCAAGGTTTCTACACAACTGGACCAGCCATCTGTGTCTAATTGAATGGTATCCCTGGCAGAAAAAGAAAACATGGAGTTCAGACTCCTCACCCGAGTTACAGGCTGGGCACCCCAGTGGAGTTCCACTAGACCATTTGTGGGTGAAAGCACGCAAGGGGAGGCAGCCATGCCGAAACTGCACATACAGTTTCCTGGCTAATGCCGGACGGATTTCGTCAAGGCATGGCTCCAAATTATGCGTGACCTTCACATCCAGAAAATGTGATGTAAGAGAACCAATGGCGGAATCTTCATGAAGTTTAGCAAGTTGTCCACCCCAGTAACTAGTACTTAGATGTTTACGCGAGGTTCGCAAACATGCTGTATCTGGGTTGTCCCAAAGGTCGTTTCGCCCAATTGCAGAAAAGCCTTCCCTAATATATGCAAACCATGGTAGCTTTCCTATACCGGGGAGTCTCAAGATTTCTAAGAGCTCGGATCTGTACTCGGCCAGTTCCGGTGTCATCCAGAGGCGCCGCCAAAAGAGTAAAGGCCTGCAGCCAATTTCCTCTGCTATGGTTCTCACCCCTAGATCCATACGCAGTGGAATCAAAGGGGAACTTACCGGTAATCCGAATAGTCGCCTAAGAAAGTTGTTCTCAGTTTTAACAATAGGCCCCCAGAGTTCAGCCCCATAGAGGGCAGCACTCCTAACCTGGGTTTTGTAGATCTCCGTGACAGGGCTCACCGGTTTGTGGAACGACTTTCTAAAGAACTTGGCCATACCACCTGTAGTCTGGGTCAGTTTAAGATTTGACTTATCTATTTGAGGGCACCAGGTCATATTTCAGTGAGTGTAAGGCCCAGGTAGTCAAATTCGGATACCCGCTCCAGGGGGATGCCGTTCATACATGGATTGGGGCGGGTTGATTTGTTAGGGTTGAAGACCATAAATTTTGTTTTTTGAATGCTGATCTCCAACCCCCTAGACCTACAAAACTCACAGAACCCGTCTAAGATTCTCTGTATACCCATAGGAGACTTGGAGAGGAGTAGGGTATCGTCCGCAAACATCATGGCCGGGATTTGCTTTTGCGCTAATTTAGGGGCGTCTATATCCTTACAAGCTTTCAGCGCACTTACCAGTCCGTTTATGTAGATGCAGAACAAAGTAGGGGCGAGCACACATCCCTGTCTTACTCCCTATTTACAGGGATGGGCTGCGTGAGTTCCCCGTTTTCCCATATCTAATTTGGGCATAGTTTCCATTGTGTAACCTTCTCAATATATCTAAAAGATAAAGGGGAAGTCCTAGTTCGCTCAGAACCCTCCACAGAGCATCTCTGGGTACCAGGTTGAATGCACTCTTGAGGTCAACAAAGACCAGATACAGGCTACCTCCTTCTAGATGTACTGTTTTCCAATAGAGAAGTTGGAGCCTGAAAATCTGGTCTATTGTTGATGTTTTTTCCCTAAAGCCGGCCTGCAAAGGGGTCAAGATCTTTTGTTCCTCCAACCAGGATTGCAAACGATCTAGTAGAATCCTGGCGAATACTTTTTGTGAGACATCGATCAAACTGATCGGTCTATAGTTTGTGGGTAATAACGGTGATCCCTTTTTATATACCGGGAGGATCTCAGCGCCTAGCCAGGTCGCAGGAAGAGCCATTCCCTGCAAAATGGCATTAAAGGCCACCCAGAAATAAGGACCCCAAATCTTGGGCTCTGCCCGATACAGATCCCCTGGTATCTTGTCCAGGCCAGCAGCTTTGCCAGGAGCTATTCTGCTTAGGGCTTTAGTGACTTCTGGCAGAGCGATCTCGGGAATAGCCATCTCAGACACCGAAGAAGTCGAATTTACTGGTGTCTGGCTACTAGCCACAGCATCATGTGGGGCATAGAGGGCTAGAAAGTGCTCTCTCCAGCTATCGGCCGCTATGTTTGGCTCGAAGGCCGCCTGTCCTTTATTACTACCTGTAGATATAATGCTCCAGAATGTTTTCATGTCTTTAGATTCCAGAGCCAGTTTCAAACTATCCCACTGACCCATTTCCCATGTGGTTTTAGCAGATGCAATGGTGGTTTTGTAAAGGGACCTAGCTGATTTTACTGCGATGGTGCACTTTGTTTTTATAGCCTCTATCAGTGCTTTTTTTGTCGCCCGGCAACTATCATTAAACCAAGACTGCTTCGGCTTCCTCCCACGACCCCTGGTGCACACAGTCCAGAACACCTCCTCCAGCTTAGAGGTAGTAGACTCATTAATCTTTGCAACCTCTACAAGGGAAGCAGCGAGATCTCCATGCTTCCCAATCTCTGACATGGCCTCAAAGTTGGGAATAATGGCTTCAAATAGGAGAGCCATTTTTTCACACGATTTTTCTAGCCATGCCCACCTGACTTTCCGCCTGTTGTTAGTTAATATCAGTCTTTGATCAGTAGCACATGATTCTACTGGATTGTCACTATTCATTGGCAAGGTGAGTGCAAGTATTAGGGCATTATGGTCACTGTCATGGCGCGGCCGGACGATAAAGTCCCTGGCCAGGGCCCACAACCTTGTTTCTATTAAAATATAATCCAAAATGGATGAGTGATCAACTCTATTATAGGTATGGTTCCCGGGGGAGTCTGAGCTGAAGCGACCATTACAGGCTTGCAAGGAATGCTTTAAAGTGAGTGCTTTAATTTGAAGTGCCAGAGGTGTCCAAGCCCTAATCGGAGAGATATTGGTCTCAGGAATAGCCCACAGCTCGTCCTCCTCTATAACAGGTGTACCAGTTAGATCTTTCAATGGTTCAAATTTGCAGTTTAGGTCACCACCTAGCAATACTAGAGCATTATTTGAGAGGCCGGATAGCAGATTATCAAGTTGGTCTAAGGTTGGTGATTCTTGGCCAGTCTTCACCAGCCTCGAGTAGATATTAATTAGGGCAATTTTGAACTCTGAGGTAAAGGTCAGTATGAGGCACAGTATGTCTGGGGAATTGGGCGCCACTGGAGTGATTGTACATCCTAAATGACACCCAACCCACGTGCAGAGCCCGCCTGAAGGTCTACCCCGTCCCCTGGTTACAGCAGGTATATGAAATGAAGCAAAGCCCATACGAGTTGGTTCCTCCGTTGACCAGGATTCCTGGAACATACAAATGTCACATTTTATTTATTTTATAGCATTTATAAAGCGCACATCCATCTCCAAAGGGATATCTCAGCGCTAGACAGCAATCCAACTTGACTTCATAAGTCCCAAAAACAGAATCAGGGAGGAAAAAGCCATGCAGCATCCTATAAAAAATTAGAAGATCAGAAGTCAAGAGTAGATAGAAAGGAAGGCTGTTCCTATGCAAAGCTGCAAAATAATTTAAGAAGCTGGCCCTCATTCTAGATCTCTTAATATCAAATAATGACACTTTTATCAAAGCCTGACTAGCAGATCGAAGAGGATGTTGTGGCTTGTAAAAGAAAACTCTACCATGTAGGGCTGCTGTACTGTGTCCGGTCTCATAAAGAGCTCGGTGCACATGACAAAGTAGCTTAGAAATGGCTTTCTTATGGACTGGTAACCAATTAAGAGAATTTAGAGAGGCTGATACTGAGCAAATCAATCTCACAAACCAAGTTTTGAATCAATTTAACATGGGTGAACAAATACTCAGCCATTCCGACATGAAAAGCATTACCATAATCCAGTGGTTCTTAAACTGTGGCCCAGGGACCCCAGAGGGTCCGCAAAGCCGACACAGGGGTTCCACGACTGCTTAGAAAATTCAATAATAATATTAACAGATTAATAAAGTGGATATAAATAAAGAAGCAAATTGAAAATTGACATTTTTGAAACGTTCTGTAAATGTGAAGGAATGTACATTTGAAGGCTAAAATTTAAGCTGGTATCCTCAGGTTGATTTGTGGGAGCAGTGCAAGTGCATCAAACAGAATGTAGTATGGACAATGGGTGGCATTGGGTGAATTAAATAATATATTTAATCATTTGTGTAATTGTTTGATGAATGCTTGCTTCCGTATTTCTTTACATTTTTTTGCGGTACAAATCATCAAAATTACTTAGGCTGGGGTTACTGGATTCCAATAATGACTCAGTTGGGGGTCGCCTGACTCCAGTGATGACTAAGTGGAGGTCCTAGAATCCAAAAGGTTAAGAGCATCTGCCAAAATCAAATCTACTCAAAATAAGAGCTTGCACAATAGTCTTTTGCGATGCCCCAGAAATACACTGAAATATTCTGCTGAGAGTCTGTAAGAGACCAAAACAACTAAAAAAACTGATTCTTAATGACTCTTTTAACAGTGTAGGTCACCAAGGGTCATTCCAGACACCAAGCGCCTTTCCAAAGAGCACGTTCTCAGTTTTCTTTCAGTTTAGTTTCAAACAGTTTGACCGCATCCACATTGCTACCTCTGAAAGACAATCCACTAAGTTTCCTCTCATCTCTGTATTCCTTTAATCTATGTACAGGATGAGCTGATTATCATCGTCATAAGTAGTGATCTCAAACCCCCAGGCTCCAGCACTACCTGCTAGAGATGACACCTAAATATTGAACCGGGTGGGACTCAGGGACGAGCCCTGAGGAACACCACAGTTTGCCACCATTGGCTTAGACTTAAAAGGAGGCAGCTGTATAGACTAAGACCTATTGCACAAAAGTGAGCAAAACATTGGAAAATTGTAGAAAGCAAGTTGATTTATAGTAGCCTTAGTAGCAATAATGATGAGAAATTGTGTAGAATGCTGCAGACAGGTCCAGGAGGATGAGGGCAGCAGATTTGCCCTCATCAACCAGGAGCCTGATGCTGTCCAACACCGCCAGCAAGGTGGAATTGGTACAATTGTTTGCTCTAAAGCCAGTTTGAGAGGACATTATTGCTTTCCAAATAGTGGGAAAGTTGGCTACTAAGCAATTTTTCCAGAACCTGTGCTAAATATGGCATAAGGGAAATGGGGCACTTATTGGACAAGTTGGGTGTGTCTGCACTAGCTTTCTTCAACAATGGAAGAACCAGAGAATGCTTTCAGGCCGTGGGATACTCAACTTCCTTCAATGATTTATTCAAAAGTACTGCTAGATGAGGGCTGAGACTAGGGGCATGGCGAGAGCAGCGACCATCACATTGGTTAATTCCGAAAATGAGCCCCAGTTGAACAGAGCCAAACAACAAGTGTTAGTATCCTTAAAGGAATTCCATTCAACAGAAGGTTGGTTTGCAAAGGTCAAATAAATGATTTCTATCATTAAAAAATGAGGCCACGCCCTCACAAAAAGAAGCCGAGGGTCTGGCTGTCAGCTTCAGCACCAATGGATGAGCTAGCTCCTGAACAATCCTAAACAGTTCTTTGGATGATCCACTGTTTTCCTCAAATCTTCTGACAAAGTAATGTCTCCTAGCCTGTTTAAGTTGCTTATGGTAGATAAGCATCCTTAAAGATGGCCTAGTCCCAGGAGTCTTAGTGGACCGTCAGCGGCACTCAAAATACTTACACTTCTTTTTATCCTCTCAGCTCAGCTGAGTTTCACTTTGTGGAGATCAATAACACTAGAGAATTAATCTCCTTCAGAGGGGCACAGACATTGATGGCCTCAGCCAGAGCACCCACAAATTCAAATACAGCTGACTCTGCCGAGCTGCTCTCTTTAGCCTCAGGAGGGTTGAAATTACCACTAAAGTTAGTGGAGTTGACGCTCCTCCGTGATCTCCCCATTACTGGAGCCGGCTTATAACTGGATGGAAAACCACTCTGCAAACATCAATTTCTCTTACAATGTCTTTTTTTTAAACATCCTGGTTGCACAACTAAAATAGGAATTCTCTTTCTCAGTTTCTCAAATTATGAGATACCAAGAAAACAAATGCTAACCATGTTAGATAAAATGTACATATTTTTCCTCTAAACGGACATCCACAGTTATGGCTACATGTACCATTTAGCTCAAAATCCTGTTAAGTCTCTCAACAAGACTATTGATTTTGGGAGAGTCCAAAGCTATTCTTATTTTTTATTAGCAGACAAAGTCATACATTTTGTTTCATGTGACCTCAAGCAAACTGCATACTGTTGTTGGTGGTTATGAAGGTGACAGTAATTTGTGCGTGAATGCCTCCTGCAAAATGCTGCCAGTACTACTGAACTATATTCGAGCATTTAGAAAACATGCATTGGCCAAGCCAGTAGGTCTCGTCTATGAGACCTATTGGCTTTGGCAATGATTTTTAGCTATGCAACTGATGTGCAGCATGACTGAAAAAAATGTTTAAAAAACAAAAATCTCTATGATGCGACTGTCGCGTCATTTTGTAGGCCCGCACCTGCATTGATGGCATGTCTACAAAATGTGACAGGCTTTTTTTTATCTTTTGTTTACCAATCCGAGATATATTGGTACATAAAAAGTTGGGAAAAATGTGCTTTTTTGATATAGCGCTACTGTACTATTTTTTTTTATGGGGAGTGGGTTAGGGTGGGGAGTGGGCAGGGTATGAGGCAACTCAGCAGGAGGGAGTGTGGAAGATAAGGATGCTTGTGAGGGCGAGAAGGCGGTAGCAGAGAGAAGGACAAGCAATAGACAACAATGGGGAAGCACACAGACAATAGAATGTTAAGTTTGAAGGAATGAGGCAACGCAGTGACAGACAACTTGAACAGGTTTATTTCCTGAATATAATAAGGAACACAACGCCCCCCAGAGCCAACTGCCAGGAGTCTGGAACACCACACAGGAGATTGCAAAGGAAAGATTCCATGACAGAATACTCAGTTAAGGAGAAACACACAAAACCCGTTACATTAGCCCCAATGCTAAACCATCCGATAACATACCTCTCCCTTTTGCAACCAACACATAAAGAAACAGAAAATAATTTAGCAAAACATATTTTCAAAGCAAGATCAAGATAATTATTTAAATGTTTAGAAACAGTAGTTTGTCTTCCGGTTCTACCCATAACATATGACATACTTGACTCCAAAGGACCTTCTTTAGAGGGTAACACCGGGGCATCACCATAACCTGCTTGAACCTGATACATCAACTATCAAAAAACTGTGATTAGTCCCCCCAACTTCATCCCACCAGCTACTTAAATCAGACAAACTTTCACATTCATCACGTTCACTGACCCTGAGCTTGGCCACACATTTCTTGTTCCATCATTTTTCATTCTTAATCAAAACAGCAAGTTTAGATACCTGAATCACACGTGTGCTGTGATAAAACTTCGAATTTCCTTTCTTACAACCTGGACGTCTCCTGATTTTCACCCAATACCCTACCTGAAACTCAACTACTTTCACCTTTTTGAGATCATCATTTCTTTCCTTGGATTTAGCCTGAAGATCAGTTACTCACTGGTACACGTTTCTTAAATCATGCTTTCTGTCTCCCTCATGTTTCTGCTCCAAAACCCAACTAGGGGCCTATTCACAGGACAAGTGCTTTCCCGTCAACAAAACAAATGGGGCTATCCCAGTAGGGGAATGGGGCGTATTATGATAACTTCAAAGTTTTTCTGACACTGCATAAACGACATTGGAACTAGAAAACCCTGCCAACTGTATGTACGGTATCCTTCAACATTCAATTAACCCTTTCCACCATGCCATTTCCTTGTGGGCTATACAAAGCTACAGTCAAATGTTTAACACCAAAAGACAACAAAAATTAATTCATAGCATGAAATTTAAACTGCACAACATTGTCAGTCATCAGACACCTAGAAATGTCCTCCCTACGAAACAGAGACTTTAGGAACTCCACAACAACTTGTGTGTTAGGTTGTTTCAAAAATGTAGATTGATCCACTTAGAGAGATAATCTACCAACGCATGTCTAAATCTCTCCCGGAAATTTTACATTGGTCCAATCAAATCCATGCCAAATTTCTCCCAAGGCAAATCTACAGGTGGCGGAGGAACTTTGGAAGTGCTTAGAGACTTGTCTGCTTGTTTGCAAACCGAACAACAAATATATCCACCTCCGTATCCACACCTGGCCACCAATAAAAAGTACGCAACCTTGTCTTCATACCAGTCTAGCCTACATGTTCATGATGCGCAAATTCAGCGAGACGAGTTCTTTAACCCATAGGAGGAACTAACAGATCAATAACAGACTATTCCTCAAAATCAAATTACCCTCTATGGACAGTACATCCTTCACCTTGGAAAATGGAACAAACTCCTTATCAAAGCTGTTTTCTCTAGGCCAACGGAAATGTACTGCCTTATCAAGGACTGACAAACATCACCTTCACTGCAACTCTTCCATTCCTGCAAAGTGATATAATTTCCAGAAAGCATCCCACCATCGATCAGCCCCACAACACACTCTACATCCTCCACACTCTGTTCATCAGATCATACTGTTAAAGGGCATCTTGACAAAAAATCTACTCTGGACTTCTTTCCACCAGGAATGTGTCATATCTTAAAGATAAACTCATACATTCTGGGCAATAACCTAATTAGTCTTCGGCTAGCCTTATTGAAACTTCTTTGAGTAAACAAATGCACCTAAGGCTTGTGGTCTGTGACAAGAGAAAATGTTCTACCCCACAATATATAAAAAAAATGATTAGTGGCCCCACACACAACACTTTCCTTTCTGCTATAATTACTTTTGAAATGTGACAAACATCTCGAGGTAAATGCAATCGTGTTATCACAAACATCAACTATTTGGTTCCCGAACCTATTCAATAAAATCCACTGTAATGATATTTTATTTATTTATAAAGTTTTATATAGCGCGAACGTGATCCACGAGGGTATCAGAGTGCTTTACAATATATAATTATTAAACATTAGATGGTTGATGTAGTATACAAACTTTTGGCATTCAGCTATTCAGTACAAAAGAGGTATATAGTATTATATGGATAGCATAGGTGACTGGTAGACAACAAAGAATGATCCACGAGGGCATCAGAGCACTGCACAGTACACAGTTATTAGACATTAGGAGGTTGAGGTAGAATATATACATTCAGTAATTTCCATAAAATCCAAAAGAGGTAGACAGAAATATCTGGATATCATAGGTAACTATTAGTCAACATTGAATTAAAGCCTTAGGATGTAAATTTGTTCAGTAGAAGCATTTTTACTTCTTTTTTGAAGGAGGTAAAGGATGAGATTCCACGTACCATTGGAGGGAGGGAGTTCCAAATCTTCGGTGCGATCCCTGATAAAGCTCTGCAGCCAGTTCTCTTTTTATGGAAGGATTGTGGTTTCAGTAGTAGTGACCTCGCACTTTGCAATTGTCTGCATCCTCCCGATCGCTCTAACTTTAGTGCTAAGTAAGTGGGGGTATTGTTATGTAGGGCTTTGAGGGTCATGCAGGCAACCTTTAGGTGTATTCTTGCCTCGTAGGGCAACCAGTTCAGAGCTTTCAAGGTTGAAGAGATGTGGCTATTTCTTTTAATCCCTGAGACCAGTCTGGCCGCAGCGTTGAGCGAAGCTCTCAGCGGGGCCAGCTTGTATTTGAGGAGACCGCATAGGGTGGTGCTTCCGTAATCCAATCTTGGTAACATCAGGGCTTGTACCGCCATTTTTAAGTCGGTCTGTGGGAGGAAGGGTTTAAGTTTCCTTAGTATACTCAACTGGTGATTGGCTCCCTTGGTTGCATTAGTGATTTGCGCTTGCATGTTCAGTTGTTTGTCAATGGTTACTCCCAAGGATTTCGCGGAGTCAATGATGTGGGGAGCACAGTCAAAGGAAGTTAAATGCTTCAACCATAAGTCTATCTTGGGTGTGTGATTGGGAGGGGAGATGAGAAGGAATTCTGTTTTTTGGGTGTTAAGCATAAGGTGGTTGCCAGTGAGCCAACTTTGAGTGTTCTGTAGAATAGTGCTGAGTGAAATGAAGTCTTCTGGTGAGGAGATTTTCATATACAGTTGGGTGTCGTCAGCGTACAGGTGATATTGGATGTTCGCAGAGTTCAATGCGTTTGCCAGGGGCTCCATGAATAGATTAAAGAGAATGGGAGAGAGTGCTGAGCCCTGTGGGACCCCTATGGTGACCAAGGAGGGTTGAGAAAGTGAATGCTTCATCTTGATTCTTTGTGTTCTGTTATTAAGGAAGGGGGTGAACCATTGTAACACTGGTCCGGTAAGGCCCATCCTTCGTTCCAGTAGGGACAGTAGGTTGTCGTGCTTAACCGTATCGAAAGTGGAGGATAAGTCAAGAAGAACGTCAATAGGCATGATTCGTTGTGGTCTAGCATTTTTAGTATGTCATCCAATATGTGGGTGAGAGCAGATTCTGTGCTATGACCTTGCCGGAAGCCGGATTGGTGTTTGTCTAGGAGGTTGAAACTCTCGATGTGATTACATAGTTGTAGCTGTACACATTTTTCCAGCAGTTTCGCTAGAGTAGGGATGTTAGTTATCGGGCAGTAGTTGTTTAGATCTGAGGGGAGGGAGTCAGATTTCTTTAGTATAGGTGTGACCTGCCCTACTTTAAGACAGTCCGGTATGGAGCCTTGTATCAGAGAGGCGTTTACAATCTTCGACCATAGGGGTATGATAGAGGTTTTCATCATTTTGAATAGGGAAGGAGGTAGGGGGTCAGAGAAGTGATTGGAGGGGTTAATCGCTAGAAGAGTGTTGTAGATTTCTTGTTCAGGGATGGGCAAGATGGCGCGCCAAGAGGCATTGTTTTTGGGGGTTTCCGTCAGAGTACTAGAATGGGCCACGATCTGAGCATAAAATGTAGTGTCCTGAGCAATAGGTTGTGGAAGGACCTTCTTGGATTGGATGTCGAGTTCAATGGATTTTGTTTTTTCAAGGAAGAAATTGGCAAGCTGATCGCAGTTAGGAATAGCCGGATTGTTTAGTTCCACAGATTTAGGCGTATTGCGCGCTTGTTGTTTGACTATTTCAAATAGTTTCTTGGGGCGGTTAATGGCTTGGTTCAACTGAGTTTTGAAAAAGTCTGCCTTAGCCTTAAGGATCTTCCTGTTGTATGCATTCCTCAGCACTCTAAGGTGATATAGGTGATCAGTGGAGGGTACTGATTTCCATAATCTCTCGGCTGATCTTAGCTTTCGCCAGTCAGAGTTCAGATTCTCGTTGAACCATGGTTTGGAGATTTTGGAGGAAACATTTTTTTCTTGGAGGGGCGATGTAGAGTCAAGAATTTCAAGCACAGTGGAATTGTAAAAGACTGTGAGGTCATGGACGTCAACCATGTCTGTCTTGGGGGTTAGGGCGGAGATGCATTGGTTTACTAGGTCGGTGGGGTTAATATTTTGAATATTCCTTTTCCACTGTTTTGTTTTTGGGGGTTGGCCCCTTTTTGTAGCTACCTCAATATTGATGAAGAAGAGAATGCTGTAATGGTCCGTCCAATCACATGGGGTGATGGATTCTAGTGATACAGTGTTTGTTTTTGCTATGATGAGGTCTAATGTCTCTCCCTTGTTGTGGGTTGGACTGTCACAGAATTGAGAAAGATCCTGATCTGACAGAGAAGATTTGAGACAGCTTACAACATGGTCGTTTGAGTTATTCCAGTGGAGATTGAAGTCGCCCAGGAAAATCTGTGGTACTTGTGATTTGTCGTTGGATGTAATGACTTCCATTAGCTCATCGATGAACGTCAGATTGTCCCCAGGGGGGTGGTAAATTATGTGAAGTTTGCTGGCGATGCGCTTGTCATCGGAGATGTTGATACAGAGATATTCACAGGAGGATAGAGAGATGGGGTCTGCTTGATTGACTGTGATTGTGTTACGATAAATGCAGGCTAGTCCGCCGCCAGGGTTCACGTTTCTGTCCAGACGGATTATATCGTGACTAGGAGGTACCAGTAGGTCTAGGATGGGAGAGGAGGAGCTATTTAGCCATGTTTCTGTGAGGACGATAATGTCTAGATCCTTCTCGAGGATGAGGTCGTGGATGTCAGGAGCATGTTTGCAAGCGGATCTGCAATTGATGAGTGCACACTTCATCCTGCTAGATGAATGGGATAGAGTAGTCTGCACTATGTTGATATTAGTGAGGTTTTCTCTATTAATGGATCTGAAGTTGTGAGTGGGTTCTCTGAAGGGGTTGGTTTGTATGGATTGGATAATGCTACATCGGGGCTTACTGTTGACATTCGGACTGGCATAGGATAGGAGGAGGTCATCTAAGTCCTTGTCAGATAGTTCAGCAGTTGCCCTCCCGGGACAGGATGGGTCGTTGGGGGAGGGTATCTTACTCTGCCTAGTGTCCTCACGGTGTGATTTCTTGGCGATGTATCTTCTAGTTTGGTGACTAATACGGTTTACTGTGGCACTAGTGGCTCTGTGTGTGTTTAGGATTTCCTTGGTGATGCTTGATAGGTTTTGAAACTCGACCTTGAGATGGGATAGGCCAGTGGCTAGCTCATTGAAACGTGCAATCCAATCAGAATTGGGATAATTAGTTGCGTGTAAATGTGTGTGATCTATTATAGGCGGAGGTCCGCAAGAAAGTATTGGTTGCGTGATCTCGCTGTCTGGTTGCCTGGGGATATCCTTAATAGGGATCGATGGGGTTAGTTGATCATGGAGGCTTGTTTGAAGGTCCGAATCATTGTGGGGGATGGCCTCGAGATGTGGTAGCATGATGGGGACTGACGCATGCGCTCGGGGTATGGACGTAGAGTGGTGAGTTTGGATGAGCGGAGTGAGTATCAAGGGAGTTGGGGGCCGATCAGATATCGTGGTAGGCGGTAGGTCATCGGGAGCTTTGCATGCCATCTCAATTGAAGGTGGGGGGAGGGGTATGTCGTGGGTGGGATTGGTGTAGGTGGATTCTCCCTTGGACATCACGGACATCAATGGTGTGTCTGCAATGGGGTGGCCGGTAGCTAAGAGTATCCCTGACTCTCATGTGCCAGGGGACCCCGGTATGGTTGAGACCGATGTGACAGGGGGGTAGGAGTCAATGGGTGTGTGGGGAGACTTTGGTTCAGTAGCATTCGTTGTGGGATTTTGTGGTAGAGTTGGGGTGTCAACAGAATAGTCGGGATGAGTAGTGTCGGGGAGTGTGATTAACTTGCTGTTCACTGCATTCTTGAGGGTAGGGAAGATCTTGTCTATGGTAGCGAGATTGGAATTGGAGGCTTGTATAAGGATATTACCATTGTTGTATATGGAAATGGTGGCATTCACAGAGCAAAGGTCCGAGGCAGTTACCATCAATTTAAGGGCATGCGGGGTTTTTTTTACATTGGAGATTCGGAGCATAGAGTGGAAGATGGTTCTCCACTGAGCACGTTTCTTTGTGTGGAAGATGAGATCGCTCGTTATTGTGCCTTTGCTGACACAGAAGTATGGATCTGAAATAAGAGTCTCAGGGTGAGTTTTCATTAGCCTGTGCTTGAACTTTTTTGCTGCATTTTTGGAGAGATTGGGAGGATAGGTAATGGTGAAGGCATGGTGGCCATAGGGTACTAGGTTTTTATCCATTTTATTCCGGGGCTTCGGTCAGCTGCTCTCCAAACACTCACTCTACAGTACAGAACAATCACTTCTCATCTCTTTACTCAACTGGGTACAGTCTTCATCCTCGTTAGCCTTACCCCAATCCTTTTTATGGAATACTCATGTATGATTACAAAATATAGGTAATTATTCCTCCCTATCTCCCTACTGGGGTATCCTTGAAGTCCATTTTTTTTTCTTTTTTTTTTTTCCGTCTTCTAAATTCCAGTTCGATATTCTTCCTTGGAATTACACTTGCTATCTTCTATAATCCTCATCAGTCACTAAGCTCCTGTGAGAATGAAGGGAAATGACCACGAAGATAGTGACAGTGTTGTATGGGCACCAGCTGACTTTAGGTGAATTAGCCCAAGATGGCCGCCCGTTAGCTTTAGATGGTTGGTCCTATGAGTAAGTCCTATCACTCTTTCCATTAGTGGGTCCCTAGGGGTGTAGTCCTTTCATTGTTTCCTTCGTGGTGTGTGGTCCTTTCATTTTCTATTAGGATGATTTTAGGAAGTCCTCTGTCTCTTTCTAGCATAAAGGAGTCCTCTGTCTCTTTCTAGCAGAGACCAAGTCCAGGATATCCTTACGTCAGAGTTGATTAATTAAGGTTGCCATTTTGTATAAATTGTAGGCAAAGCTGATGATAGAATTGACATCTTCATCAAAAGCTTGTAAGGCAGGCGCGTCAATAATTTAACTTTTCAGAGACTGAAATGCAAACTCTCCTTTAGTACCCCACACATACTTTACACCGGCCTTCAACAATGTCCTCTATTGTTCAGTTTGAAAAGAAAATTATCAACAAATCTAGAAAGGTATCCACATAATCCAAGAAAAGTCCGAACTGGTCCTTGTCCACTGAGATCTGGCTTTTTCTAATGGTGTCTATCAAATAAGTATTGGGTTGAATACCTTCTTATGAAATACAATGACCCAAATATTCAATATTATTCACCATAAACTGGTGCTTTTCCTCTTGTATTGTAATTAGTGGTGGGTGGTAAACTCCGCTCCACTAGTAGAATTTGTTGCCCCCTTCGCGGTCCGGTTTGGAGCACGGAGTTCATCAAAAACTCCACCAACCGCCGCATGGCGGAGTTTTCTCACTCGCAGCTTGCCAACGTTAAGTTGGCGAGCGAGAAAAAACAAGAGCTAGACCGCCTCCCAGCAAGATTTCTCAACGCGGGTGGTCATGGCAGGTCGCTACCACTCGCATTGAGAAAGTTTGCGCTCGCATTACAAAAGCTGCAGCTCAAGTAGAAAATATATTTGAGGAGCAGAAGAAGCAGCACCCTCTGGCGCACCGTGTGGTGCCTTTTGCACTAATTGTACAGTGCGGGTCAAGCTCCTGGAGCTAAAAGTCAGCAGAAGCAGCATGAAAGAGCAGAATTCCACCGCTTGTGGGACTCCGCAGAATCTTGCGGATTTTTTTGGTATCTCTGTGAAATTTTATGGAGTAAATCTCCACGAGTTCCACCAACCCCTAATCGTAATACCGTGTGCTTGTAGAATTTGCTTCTTCCAGTTGAGGAAAATAAGAAAGATCAGAAGATTTCTCACCCAGGAAGCCCTGACCCAGGTGGTTCTTGCCATGGTTATGTCCCATATTGATTACGCTAATTCCCTATACTTTGGCATTCCACTATACTTAACCAAACGTCTGCAACTGGTACAGAACCAGGCAGCGAGACTGATTTTTCAGCAACCTAGGCAACAACATGTCACCCCCATCATGAGAAAGCTGCATTGGCTCCCTATCACACAGTGATGCGCCTTTAAGGTATGCGGTCTCATATTTAAATCCCTGAATGGAAGGAGCCCTACATTTGTGGACAGCCTTATTCATAGGCATTCACCCACGCGCAACCTGCGCTCGGCCCACAAGCACTTTCTGTCAACTCCCTCCTTCAAACTGAAGCGTTTGGGCTGCGCTAGGTTTGCCGTTCTAGCTCCAAGATATTGGAATTCCCTCCCCTTTGAAATCCGATCCTGCACAGACCTCTTGAGCTTCAGGAAGCTCCTCGAGACTTGGCTATTTAGACAAGCCTACGAGTAAGTCCCCTGGGCTCCGGTACCTCTTAGAGTAGCGCCATAAAACCAATCCGGTGTACATGCGCTTTATAAAAATTTTAACATAACATAACAATCTACTTGTGGTTGGGGAAAATGTATGTAGCATTAGCAAAAGGTACTCCAATTATACAACCAAATCCTCACAATAAACGGTCTTAACTTGACCTTTTTTTCCTCAGTTTTGTTTCACAGCAAGTGTGGTCTCTGCCATCATCTAACATGGCTATGGCTGCCCGAGGGAGTGTTGCTCTCAGCCACTAACAAAGACCGGGTTTTGAGGATTTATCCCACAACTTGTTTTGATAAAGGGTGTGAACAGTGAACACCTTTTGTGTATCTTCATCACTTAATTTTTGTACTTGTGTAATCTTCTGTGTTGTTCTTTTCTAGGTCGGGTTTTAGATATCCCCAGGTATACTTTACTGTGAGTATTTTGGTTGCATGATTGGGGTACCTTTTGCTACTGCTACCTACATTTTGCCCAACCACAAGTAGATTAGGTTTCATTTTTTGGTCCTGAAAAATTGCCCACATCGATAGCAACACTTGAGGCAAGAAACATGTTGACCTACACAGACACTATTTTATGAGCTGGATAGTCCCACTACTTCCACATTCAGTCACCCATTGCATAGTAATCATATCAAGAGAACCCACCTATTAAATTTAATTGGATATCTCTTAGCTATTTTTAAAACTACACATTCACATTACACCATCTACACCTAGAGCACCTCCACCCTACACCACACATTGGCATCTCTTGCTCAAAAGACCTACGGCAAAGAGCCCCCTTGAGGGGCCCGCTTGGCATTGCAGCACTAGCCCAAATAGGAGCTGCCCGATGATGAAGCATGACAACCACACGGGTGTGTGAGGGCTCTTGCTTCTGAGCAATCAGATCCCCTGATCTATTGTCTCAGTTTCCCTGACCTAGATCCTCTATTTCTTCCCTCCCCCAGGAACTGCATATCTTTTATATTGCATAGTAACTAATCTGCGCCTTTCAACAATTATGCTAGTGCATTCTATGAAATTGTTTTGTAGTCTAACAAGTGCCTCATCATAAGCATCCTACTCACCAGAGGCACAAGCAAGGATAACGGCAGATGATCAGGATTTAAAGGGAGTCGCATTCTAACCTGGCATCACACTAGAACAGTTTATTGGTTAAGATGTAAACTAAGCTGGTCGTTTTCTTTTTTAATTTCCTGTTACAACCAATAAATGCTAGTTTATTATGAGTTTTGACGGTGTATAATAAAAATGAATGCATCATACAAAGCCATAGACTAAAGAGGTTTGAGTAGATTTTGCTTCCTGATGATTGATGATGATGATTGTCACCAGAATATGTTAATTTCGAAGGATTGAGGCAAAGCAGTGACAGGCACCTTAAACAGTCTTATTTCCTGAATATAAAAAGGAACCACACACAGTGTCTCCCTGCAGTTATCCCAGGATCCAACAGCAATCTGCCAGGAGTCTGGAATGCCACACAGGAGAAGCCAAAGGAAAGATTCCATGATAGAATACTCAGTTAAAGAGAAACACAAAAAAATACCATAACATTACCCCCCAATGCTAAACCATCCCATTGCACGGAGGTTGAGGGAAGAGAAAACACATGGACAGCGGACGGTAGGTGGGTGGAAAAGGATGGGGAAAGCATTATGAAGCACACACCGGAAGGTTGACAGGTGGGTGTGGTGGAAGCACACGGACAAGGGAAAGTGGGCAGGGAAGGGATAGGGTAGCACATGGGCAACAGATGGCAAGCGGTGATGGGGAAGCGCATTGATAATGGAGGCGTGGGCAAGCAAAAACAGCAACAGAAAATCGGCGGACATGGACAAAAGGGAGGGCGAGGGGAGAAACACATGGGTAAGAAACAAGAACACAAAGTATACAACAGAGACCGTTGGAAAACATATGCACCCTCGTAGAGTGCTTAACCAAAAAGAAAAAAGTAAGGCACATGAAAAGGGAGCAGTGGAAGGGCACAAGTAATGGGTCTATGCTCCAGGAGAGGGATAAACACTAGAAAAGGAAAGAAAGCCCATAGAAGCTGATGAATAAGAAGTAAGCAAATGAGAGTGACAATAAAGTCAACCAATGGTAAGCAATGGGTGGGCTCTAAGCTAACAATATGTCTCGCAACAAACAGGCCATGCGCTGTCTTAGGCTAGACTTAAACAGTCATTAGGTACCCCAAACTATCTCCTGTGCAAATGGACCAAGGAAATCTATGGCCAGATGTTCCCAGGGACCTTTGGGAAATGGAACAGGATTCAGTTGTGCTGTTCTGCACTTTAAGGTTTTGGCATAACACTGACAATGTAGGCAAATCCTCACATATTCCTCACTTCTTACATTCACAGTCTGTCAAAAAACGTTTTTCTCACAAATGTATTTGTGGCTATGGTCCCTAAATGACTCCTTTGGGCTTGTCAAACTATTATGCCCCTTATTCCCTGAGGTGGAACAAACATATCCCTACCTAAATCCATTTCCCCGTCAAAAGATGTTCTTTCATTAATTTTCAATAAGCCTTGCTAAATTCTGGTCATTTGGACAACCCTTTCAAATGTGTTATTTTTCGTTGCATAAAATCCTGCCTACAATTTCCTATTACGGTTCATTGACGACTCCTTCTGTGCCCACCACTATGTCACTTACTGCAGCTACAATATATTCTTCACTGCAACGAGATGCATCATTCTCATTCGGCCACTCTAATTATGATAACTCCAATCCCTATATTGTTTTCATAAACTTTCACTGTGCAATCCAAATAGTTAAAAAATTGGTGTTCTTCCATCTGAATTCTTCTCCTTTTCTCAAAAAATTATTAATATTATTCACGTAGTCCCAGCAAAAATAGAAGCTGATCTTTCTTTGTTAGGTGTGGTGCTTCTTTGATTACTCAAATTAAATTTTCTTTGCAGCATATTCCCTCCCTGGATATTTATTTCCCAAAATATTCTAATTCATTGGTGAAAAATGTGTATTTGTCTAACTTTAATTCTAAGAATTTGCAACCCTTCTCATACCTTGTTTTTGTGCTCACTCTTGGTGTCTGTCAAAACAAACGTATCACTCTGGAAGGCAGTGACTCCTGTGATCTCCCCAAATAAATGTATATTTGTTTCTGGTTCACCACAGCAGCTGAAGCCAGACAGGAAGGGAAATCTCAGATATCGAAAAGCACTCTGTGCCTGCAAATCAGAATTACTTCTATTGGTGATAGGCCGCTTTTAGTTCCAGTATATAGAAAATGTTACTTTTACAATTTTGGCCAGAATAACATATGTTTGGTAAAAAGTGGCAGGCTAACAAAATCTGCTGAATCAAAGATTTGAGGTCAGCCCATACTCTCAAATAACCCGTTTTTTTCTGTACATGTGCCACAGGAATAGCCTGTTGTTAATAGGCCTGCAACCCCTTTCTCACACATTTTTTTGCAGGTTTGTTAGTTCATTGAAAACACCTAGGGGCATATTTACAATGTAAGTGGAGAAGTGTGTCGTTAAGCCTAGAAGGCTAACAACACGCTCCGCCACTTCCAAAACGCAGGGCTGCGCCATATTCACAATTATATGGTGCAGGTCTGCGTTTCCCCATGCCCTGGAGATAACGTTATCTGCCTAGCGCCAACGCAGGCACCCTTGCACCATAGTGCAAGGGTGTCTGCGTGCAGGGGAAGATTGTTTATGTGCAGGAAGGTCACCCTTCCTGCACATAAACAATCTTGAAATGCCTTTTGTAACTTCTATGTGTGTTTCTAAATGCAGCACACATAGAAGTTGCAAAACGACATTTTTAAAAATGATTGTTTATGTGCAGGAAGTGCGACCTTCCTGCACATAAACAATCTTAGGCAATTTGCTGTTTCTAAGTGTGCTGCACAAGGAAGCACACATGGAAACAGCAAAAATGAGGAGAAATAAAGCATTTCTCCTCGTTTCGCCTGTTTAAGCCAAGGTTTTCCATGGTCTTAATTTTGGCGCTGCCTCCTATTTACGCTGCCCTTGTAAATAGGAGGCAGCGTCAAAATCAATGGGTGTGGCGGTGGAACGCCCACCGCAACACCCATTGACCTCCCCTTTCACGCTAACCACAGCGTGAAAGGGTGCTTTATTTACAAGGCAGCTTTAAGCCACGTTAGGTGGCTTAACGCTGCCTTGTAAATAAGCCAAGGCTCCTATCGCCATCACAAAGTCACTGAAAGTGGCGTTGTGATGGCCATAAGGGCTTGTAAATATGCCCCCTAGTAGCAAGCACTTAGTGGCACATTTCTCAATTAGTGCTGAACTGTGAGAGCACCATTTTCAAAAAATATGAAAAAACATGACTTTTCATCAATCTTATTTAAACATTTTTTTTAATTCATCTACACTGGAATTAATAGTGTCCCTTGTGTCAAGTGATAGCTGTTTTGATGCACTATCCAATTACATCTTCAACTTTCTTTGGTGTCTCCACTCAAGTTTAGCTTGTGTTATATCCTGTGTCTCCTAGTTCCTTGCTGCTCAGCCTGTGTGAGTGTGATGTAATAGAATGTTCATGAGTGCATGGTTTGGATGAGTGGTCAGTTGGAATGAGTGGGGCTTAGCAGCAGGATGCTGCTCCCGGTGGGGCCTCGAGCGATTTACAACCTCCTTTCCTACTCTAATTCTTTCCTTAAACTATATATTAGAAAAAAAAATACTATGGTGTCGATGGTGCAACTGCCATATCAGTGCTTAATTTGTAAAGGAATGAATGCCATGGCCCAAAGTTTTTCTCTGAAGCCTGCCACCAGCGCTGTAAATGTCAGAGTTGCAGAATAGTCTTTATTACATTTTAAGCCTTTTTCTTCCCCCGCCATACACTTCCTAACCCGTTATCTAACTCTTGTAGGTTCGTATTCATTCCTGCTTTCTCCCTTTGTCTCCTATCTTTCTGTATTTCGCACCACCTGCCCCTAATTCTGCCTTCTCACTCGTGTTCTAGGTCAAAGTCTGATGATGAAAATTAAGTTCAGGGCCCCAAAAATGATTTCTGGTCGCCCCACCTGCAGCCACATGCTCAAATTAAGCCCCACACCATATGTTCCCGGTTTGGCATTTGCTTTCTATCCCACTGCACTCTAGAAAACTACATACATAAACTAAAAAAAAACAGCCGAAGACAGCAACCTGTGGGAACTTTACTGCTTTTCACGCCAAGTATCCTCCAGGTGGCACTGTTGATCTGGTCTTCCCTGAAACAGAGCTAACATTAAATTGTGAATATAAAAATTAGAAAGAGGATTCAAGAAAACATCGTCCTCCTTTTACGCCAAATTTGAGCCTGGAGGCATCAGAAGGAGTTAGTGATTAGGTTGAACGAGCTACCAAGGGATGGGAGGGGAGCCGAGGAGGCAATGAGAAGACTAGTCTCCACAATTCAGGGAGGTAGCAAAAATATTAAGCAGGATAACCGTGTTTTCTTGGGGTGCCCATTTTTCTTGAAACTACATAAATTTCTTATGTAGGTGTTTATTACTATATTCCTGCACGCAAGTGCATCCAATTATATATTCGTTTTAAAAAAAATCAAAATTATATTTTCTTAAAAAATACTGCATTTGGGGGCAAACATTAAATGTACATTCATTGTACTAGCAGCGTGAAACTACTTAAATTCACCTCTCGATCTATAGTTGCGTGGAAGACATGGTGCTCCTTTCCACTCATTTTGGCACTGATGGAAAACTTGTGCAGTATTTTTCATGGAGGACCTGGCTGAAGGTTTAGGATTCCTTGGACAAAAAAATCGCATATACTCATAAGTTTGGAGACTTTAAACAAAATGAGCAGACTTCTCTAAATGAGGAGAAAAAACGGACTGCATCTTTCTGTAGTGACTCTTTCAGCTAAACATTCATAGGGGCGCTGACCTTTTTGCTGTCTAGAAGGTAACAAATAATGGGTGTCAACACAGATGCACTACAGCAAAGCTGCCAAAAACAGAAAAGTTTAATTATGAGGGGGAAATGAAAAACGCATTCGATTATTAATAAAAAAGCAACGCTTCGGTCCACTCATGAGCGTGAGGAATAACAGACACTTCAACAAGCCAAAGAATGCAGCATCCACAGAAATGGTCTCTTGTTTTCTGACAGCACAGGGTGTTAAAGGGACTCGAATTCTAACCTGGCATCACACTAGAACAGTTTATTGGTTAAGATGTAAACTAAGCTGGTCGTTTTCTTTTTTTATTACCAATAAATGCTAGTTTATTATGAGTTTTGACGGTGTATAAAAAATGAATGCATCATATAAAGCCATGGACTAAATACATCGCAAAGCCAATGGAGTCAGCATGGAAGAACACCTAAAGAAATCGAAGTTTTCGTACTACGGTTACCAGATCCAACTAAAGCAGAAAAGGAGGCGCCGAACAAACAACAATAGAGCAGTAGCGGTCGGGTGAATTCCTTCCGGGGCGGAAGGAGCAGGGGTGGGGGAGGAGTGAGGTAGTTGGAATGCTGAGATGCGCGTCTGCGCCAATCAGAGGAGAGCACGCGAGCGGTTTCAAGATGCCCTTTTTCCCTTGTGCTTTTAGCCTGACATAGGGATTGCTGAGACGTTTAGATATACACGTCTTTGCACCCCCCTATCAGGGTGGTGAGCAAAAGCGTGGCTCTCCCACTCCTCACCTTCAGCCTCAAGGCCGTGACACACAGGCACATAACTGCTTCATCCCCCGCGCCCCCACCTGTTAGCTTGGTTTAACTCATGTCTCACAATACATGGTTCTGTTTACGACGTGCCTTTCCTCATTCCTCCAAGCTCTGCTTTTTTGGGACTGTGGCCCTAACGTATGTTTATGTGCGAGTCTTCATAACATTTTGCATATTTGAAACATTATTTATAAGAATACATTTGCTGCTATTTGAGCTAGCAATTCAATTAAGTGTCGTAGGCTTGTATATTATTGCTTGGAAGCAATCACTTTATTTTTTTAAGTATTTTCCCACTGTATCTTTTAAGGTTCTTTTTGATCAATTCATTTTCCGCATTGTTGAACTTTCTGTGCACAGTGCAAATACATATTTTTGTACATTTTTAATCGAATGGCTAGGGCTGTCTAATTTAAAATCCCATTTTATTTATAGTATCTCCGTGTTTGCATGTGCTTGTGTGTGATATTTTCATGTGTGACAACCGGAGTTACACTATCACAGACCAATCCTAGAACTTAGCCGCTAACCAAGATAATTTATGAAAACCCAAGCACATGATTTGCAGAATTTACCCAGCAGTAAGCAAAACGACTCCAACGGAGGATAACTTTGGATTATATGAGTGCTACAGAGCTAAGCTTTCAGAGTTCTATTTGTGAGTAGTTTATAACCCATTAGAGTTTTTTTCTTTACATTCCAGAGCTTGTGGTCTTGAACTTGTAATGTGATAAACATGGGTGCACTTTGGCTCAGGGGAGACCCCCAATTCTTCAGGGGCCCCAAACCCTTCAGGGGACCTCATTCCACCAAAGGCAATGAATCTCTGTGAGACATACGAAACTCAAGGGCCTGTCTTCACATTCTGCAGGGGCCCATCATTTTACGTTACACCACTGAGGATAAGTAAGGTTGAAAGTACAAGAGTGCCAGGAAAGAAAAAACCTGGACTGGAATAAATTAACTACTTGTTTGCGTAAACATGAGAGCTCTGCTAGTGTGACAATGTCTGAGCAGTACAATTTTCCCAAAGCAACAACGGCGGACCTCCTATGCCGCACCTCGTGCCAGTTCCTATATGTAAATTCGCTGTGCAAACTACCGCTACGCCAGCCGTTGAGTGACGTCACTGTGCTCCAGATCCGAGAATATTGTAACAAACGGGTGTGCGCAGCTCAAGAAGTCCAATAAGCCAAGGTAGTTAGAAAAATAACTTCTTTATTCCAAAAATTATTTTAAAATTCATCGAGTATAGACAATCCAGACAACGCGTTTCATTCCCATATAGGGAACTTCCTCAGGGCAAACAATGTATCACTCGAAAAGTACACTTCGAAACAGATGCCAGCAATAATTGTTACTAGGGGTTGTGATGCAGCAGTTGACTTCTCACATAGAACAATATACTCCAATGTAGGCCTGTAGTGACCGCCCAAGACACTCCAAGGATTTATAATGAATGAATCCGTTTGAGAGAAATCATACACCCTCACAGGAGGAAATCAATTGGAAAGGTAATTTGGAGCGCCTCTATATTATCTTAGCATCACCAACAATATATTCCAAATGTTTATATTGCACCGTAGCCCATGTATATTACAAGTAGTAATGGGGATTCCTCTATATTTTCTTAGCATCACCAACAATATATTACTACTTGTAATATACATGGGCTACGGTGCAATACACTGTTCCATATAAACATTTGGAATATATTGTTGGTGTTGCTAAGAAAATATAGAGGAATCCCCATTACTACTTGTAATATACATGGGCTACGGTGCAATACACTGTTCCATATAAACATTTGGAATATATTGTTGGTGATGCTAAGAAAATATAGAGGCGCTCCAAATTACCTTTCCAATTGATTTCCTCCTGTGAGGGTGTATGATTTCTCTCAAACGGATTCATTCATTATAAATCCTTGGAGTGTCTTGGGCGGTCACTACAGGCCTACATTGGAGTATATTGTTCTATGTGAGAAGTCAACTGCTGCATCACAACCGCTAGTAACAATTATTGCTGGCATCTGTTTCAAGTGTACTTTTCGAGTGATACATTGTTTGCCTGAGAAGTTCCCTATATGGGAATGAAACGCGTAGGCTGGATTGTCTATACTCGATGAATTTTAAAATAATTTTTGGAATAAGAAGTTATTTTTCTAACTACCTTGGCTTATTGGACTTCTTGAGCTACGCACCCCCGTTTGTTACAAATGTCTGAGCAGTAACTAACTTGGTGCAGCTTCTCTCAGCACTGTGATTTCCCTGTCAACACTCAAGGCCAGTTGCCAGCATTCCCTCCATCCAGGTCGATGATGGCTCACTCTCTTCCATATCCCTTCAAAGGCTCCTGCAGCACCACATCCACCTAGATCCCTGCAGCACTAACTCCTTTGCTCCAGGTTTCTGCAGCACTCTCTCTTTTCCTGCCTTGTAATGTTCCCTTCTTCCAGGCTCCAGAACTGCCTACACTCTCAACAGGCTTCTATAGCAGCACTACCTCCCAACTCATTGTTATAGCTCTCCTCCCTTCCTTCTCCAGTAACAGTCATTCTCTATCTTCCTCCAGGATCCTGTAACGTCCTCTCTCGCCAGGTTGCTGTAGCGCCTCTCCTTCTAGGCACCAGTAGCACTGCATCCCTCTGGCGCCTGCAGCCTCCATTGATTTCAGCATTTCGCTCCTTTTTGGCATGTGCATTGCTCTTTCTCTATGCGCTCTTTTGCAGCTCACTCCTGCTGCACTTTACAGACTCTTTTATTACTTTTTCCATTCAGAATTGTGTGACAGTAGCTGAACCCAGGTTCCTGCAACACTCTCTCTTGCTTATAGCGCTCTCTTTTTTCTTTCAGATTCCTGTGACACTTCTTCTCCGTACTCCAGTGGTGGCCCCTAATGTGCAGCAGGTGTGATGTGGGGCACACACACATACTCCCTCCTAGCACACACACAAGCACACACCCATTCACAGCATGCATGTAAGCACAAATAGACAAACATTCATACATACACACATGCACCCATACACCTAGCATTAACAAAAAACGTACTGGGCCACTGCAGTGATCTCCTGTGGCGGGAGGAAAGCCTCTGTTGTTTCCTGGAGGCTTCGGGTAAGGAAAGGAGGGAAGAAAGATCCCTCCGCCTTCTCTCATTGGCTGAACATGTCAAAGGTCCCTGTTTAAGAAATTGTCGAATGTGATATGTCTTCCTGAGAAATTCCTAACAAATTTCGAATAGTACTCAGTTAGTCCTAGGAAAGCCCTGACATCATCTTTACCAGTGAGACAGGGTGCCTTAACTATTCCATCAACTAGACCTTGCTTGGGGTTTACACCATCCTTGCTTATGCTATGCCCTAAATACACAACATCTCTTTGTGCAAACTTGCACTTGTTAAGTTCCACTGTTAAACCTTTTTCTTTTAAGATCTCAATAACTTGCTTCAACCTTGCATCCTGTTCCTTTTTATTGCTACCCATGACCAAGATATCGTCCTGTAAAAACTTCATGCAAAGTCCCAGTGGTGGTAACCCTAGTGATTACAACTGTAGCCCTGGCCCAAGTTCATAAGCAATTGTATGAGTTCCAAGTACACAAGGGGGCGAAAATGCACCCCACCAGTCAGTGATTTCCTCTGCATCTGGTACTCCGGGCTTTTCAGGGCTTCTGGATTTAGGAGTGTGACTATGGCCAGAGGGCACTTCTAGTGGGAATATATCCACAAATGGGATCAGTGATAGCCACACTGCACAAGTTGTCCCAAGACCCTTGGATGTTGTCAGGTTAAATATAGAATTGGGTGAACTTATCAAGGGAAATCTTGATGCAAAATATGTGGATTGGTACCATGAAGAGGAACTTCTGTTCCTATGTAAAGAGGTCACCCGTCATGCAATAGAAGCGTACGTGGTGTTGGAAGGAACAGCCACTGAGTTTGGAGCAGATCTATCTAAATGTAAGACTATGCGTAAGAATTTCAGGGTACATATAAGAGATGATAATTTCAATCGCATGAGAATTCCTGGGTTAAAAGCACATTTGAGGGAGTTAGTGGCCAGCATACAGAGGTGGAATAGCAACTAGAAACTCAAGGATAAGTGAGCTCAGAGGGGACAGAAAATGAAAGAAAAGGAGGGCTCAGGGGGAGCAGGAAAAGAGGGTTGCCCAGATCACTCCAAGGTTAGCGATTACCTGCTGGGTGGCATACAAGGAGGAGGATATATGCATGTGCCATGAGGTTTTGGTGATCTTGTTCCATTTGCAAATCAATTTCCAAAACTGAGGAGAGTCCTGCTTTGAGGTACATTGAGGTTGAGTGATTTGTGAAGACCTGAATACTTTCTTCAATGTAGTTTCCAGTGATCTGTGGGCTGAATGTAAAGTGGCGATATAATGGACAGATACAGAGCCTCAGAGAGTAGCTGGGACAAATACCCCATCTCCTATTGTCATGCAGAAATATGATCAGGTTAATAATTTCTTGAAAACTAAGGTCCGACAGAAAGAGATAGATTGGTTGAAGATAACTCAAACCACACAGGAAGTCAAAGTGTCAGTGCATGCTTGTTATGAATGCTTAATGCAAGTGTTCTGTTAGCATAGTGCCATTGAAAATCCTGGTGGTGGTGCTAGAATGCAGGGAACTGGTGTCCAAGGCAGGGAACAAATGATGCACAATGGGAATAGTGTCCCTCAAGGTAGAGGTCGTAGTGTGCCGATAGATGAGATTACTGGAATAGATGTGACGACTCTTCAAGGATCCAATCCGTGTCATTTCTGTAACAAGTTATGTCATTGGAAACAGATGTGCAGGCTTAATCCCAACAGAATATAAAATGATAGTCAAATACAGAACAAGAATACAATGGCAGTGCAAAACATGCAGAACCTCAAAATCCAAGTATGCCCCAAACCCCAATGACGCAGCAAAATATGAGAACCCTCAAGGTTTACTACAAACCAAGCTACTAGAGCTAATTCAAATCCCTATGAGAACCACAAGAATTTCCAACAGTTCCTGATCTTCAACATTTCCGGAAACTATGGGTCTGACCAGTCACATAGCTGTAATTGAGACAATCTCACAGAAGGGGGCCCCTGGACTGATACCTAGGCAGGGGAACAGGGGAAAATGTCACTATCAAACACAACCCCACTGCCTGAAAGTAATTTTATCAATAAGCTTAGCGTCAAGGATCAAAAAAGGGGAAAATACATTACCCCATCCCCATATGGCATAACAGTGTGCAGAAGAGAGAAAAAAAACCTTTATAACTAAACCATGTAGCAATTGTTTTGAGACATATACCCAGAATTTATTATACAAATTAATAATATACCAGAATATCAAAATTACATTAATAAATATGACAATAAATACAATGACAGAAAATCGGTAAACGATTGCACATATTCATGATGCCCAGGCGCAAGCACACACAGGTCAAAAACACCATACAACGAACTAACTATGCAATCCATCCAAGACCATACTCGCTCACTCACTCATCACACTGCAAAATGACACTCCACTCCATCAGACACAATAACCTCAACAAGAGATGGTCCAAAGTATAATACAAATAAATTCATGCAGGAACCATTACTGTTGCTTCATGGAAGACAATTTAAACAGTTTAACAATTTCTATCCAATAGATAGTTAATGCATATTTTTTATATCTTTTGTACAGACAAAATTGAAGCATAAAATAATAATGATTATAATAAAGAGGTCGTGCTGATCAGCTGGGGAACTGCGTCAGGTCCCCAGCTGATCACCACTACCTCCTTATTATAATATGGGATGAGGTAATGTATTTTCCCCTTTTTTTTGATCCTTGACGCTAAGCTTATTGATAAAATTACTTTCAGGCAGTGGGGTTGTGTTTGATTGACAGTCACATGGCTGTGCCTGAGAGGAGAGGAAGACAGTGTACTTGGTGCAGTCTTAGAGGTAGACCAAAATGGGCCATTTGTGGATGGTGAGGTGAATGGCCTCCAAGTGCCTTCTTTAATTGACACTGGATCTACCCACTCTACTGTAAGGCCAGAAGAAGCTCCAAACTTAGCCTACTCGAGAAAATAAGTTCAAGTTGTAGGCATTGCCAATAAACAAATTGCGAACGCTGTGTCAGCTAAAGTGCTTGCAAGGATAGATCCCTTTGAGGAGGATTATAAGGTTGTGGTATGGGATTCAAGTCTAATCAATCAAATTGGCAAGGATTTACTCTGCAAGCTTAATTGCATTATCTATTCTGCACTGCACACAATGAAGATGTATATTTTAAGTTGACCAAACATAAATCAACCGTTTAGATGTTTCATATGTTGCACAAAGACAGTTTGCCCCCTAATTTGAAAGACTCTGTGAAGCCTGAAATCTGTGATTTCTATGGTAAAGTTACTGGTCTGATCAAAGGTGTAGAGCCTGTAGAACAAAGTGAATGCAGAGTACCCCCAACACCCCAGTAAAATCTCTCACTAGAGACGGTGGCCCGAAATGCCCCAGGGATTGAGGCTATGGAAGTGCAAGGAATTTTGAAAGAGATCTTGGGGTGTCAATGCAGTTCTCGATAATGGTCATACAGGAACCAAATTCATTATCCAAGACCTGAGAAAGATCAATGATGTTGTTCCATGGTACTGAATCATGCGTGATACTATTTCAGATATCCTTTGAAGCAGAGATTGAGAGATTGATTTGTGTCAATTGTTCTTTTCCATCCCATTGCACGAAGAGAGTGAATTTCTGTTCACGGTCTGGTTTCAAAACAAAATTCTGGCATGGTGCCAAGTTCCACAAGGCTATACAGAGAGATCTTCAACCAGATTCAAAAAAATAATCTGGAGACCTTGAAGTTGTCATATAATTCTGTCCTAGTTCAATATATCGACAACCTATTGGTGGCGTTGACAACCCAAGAAGTGTGCAAGCAAGATACTATTGCCCTGTTGAATCATTTGGCTGAGATAACATGTCCCCCGAGCAAGCTGAAATACTGTCAGAAAGAAGTCCTGTATCTAGGGCATCACCTAGAAAAGGGAGCCAGGAAAGTGTCTCAAGAGACAATATCTACTCTTCTGAATATTAAACCTCCTACTATGCAGAAAGAAGTCAGGTTATTTCTGGAAATGGTGGGCTACTGTCGCCAGTGGATACCCAACTTTTCCCTAGTGGCAAACCCTTTATAGAGGCTTACACACAAAGATGTGTCTGATCCACTTCTTAGAGACAACAAAAGCATGAATGAATTCCTCAAACTGCGAGAAAGTCTCTGTTGCACCCCATCTCTAGGAATGCTGGATTATATTAAAGCGTTTATTCTGTATTGCAGTGAGAGAGACGGATGCACTCTCTCAGTGCTCACACAAACTCATGATGATTCAAAGAGGCCGGTGGGCTATTTCTCAGCCACTCTTGACCCAGTAGCTACAGGGTTGCCATGTTGCCTGACACCGGTGGTCACAGTTGGTGTCAACATTTAACAATGTGAAAAAATTGTGATGGGGTACCCTCTCACAGTGATGGTGCCCCACTCTGTGGAAATCCTGTTGACAAGAACTGGAACACAGCACATGACCAATAGCCAGTTCACCAAGTATTAGCAGTTCATAGTGGCGGCTAAAAACATTACATTGAGAAGATGCCTCAGTCCTGATACACTGTTACCGTTACCTGATACTGTGGTCACAAAGAGGGTTTATGACATCTTCTGGGTCACCTATACAAAAGGGGAACTGTGTTATTCGATTGCTTGAAGCCTTGCAAATGCCCATGCTACAGTAGCAGTTGTTAAATGCACATCACGCAGGAGCAGAACTTTTTTTGTCACTGCCGACAATCGGTATGCTGAATAAGTTGCCCGATATTGCACTCATGGGTTCTGTGCATTCAATGGAGAGTTCTCAAATGAATCTGAAAGTGAGACTACCATGAACTTGTTATTGACTGAAGCTGATATGTGGGAGGAAGAAGCACTAGAAAGTGAGCAATAGGGTTGGGTCAGAGCAGGATGTGTGAAGAATCGTAATGAGATTGGGTTTCAGTAGATGGAAGACCGGCCGTGCCTTTAGTGCTGATGAGTCTCCGCAGGACCCCTAACCTAGCGGCCTTCTTTACCCTGACTATGTCCAGCAACTGCAAGCTGGCAGGGTTCTTAATCTACAGTCCACCTGGATTGGCTTCCAATTTTCCTCGTTAGCAGATATCTGGCCTCCCTTTTCTCTGCGCTTTACTAAACTGTTAGTGCTAGTTTCGAAGAAGTTTCTTGCCACCTGGCCTCCATTCATTGAGAATCTAGAAACCCTTCAGCTTTTGCAACAGGTCCATGCCCCTACACACATTTTAGATCACACGTTGGACCCTGTCTTTTCCAACTCAGCGGAGGTGATAGTAGAGGCTCCCATCCCTGTTATCTGGTCTGACCATTGTATCATTCCTTTTCAGTTCCCCCTGACTAGTCCATACCTATCTGTACAGAAGGTATGCAGTGTAAAACGCAGAAATAAGTCAAAGTCACCCCGAAGGCCTTCATAGATGCCCTAATGACCAATTGCCCCCCTCTAAGTGAGGGTACTGACTCAACAAATCAGCAACTAGAAGACTGGATAACCGGGGCTCTTGATCGGATTGCACCTTTGGCACATCATTCAGTTACTAGCTCTAAGCCTTCAGCCGAATGGTTCAATGAGGAACTCTTGCTGCTTAAGAAGCCCTGCAAACGCTTGGAGTACCTATGGGCCAAAGATTTTAGTGCCAATAGGAAAGCCAATTACCATATGGCTCTTAGGGAATATCACAAGCAAATTCGAATTACGCGCAATCAATTCTATGCGCAGAAGATTGAATCATCTCATAACTCTTCAAGAGAGCTTTTTTCAATTGGGAAAACCCTGTCATCCCTGGAGCAGGTATCTGCACAAATTGCTCCGTCTGTCGAGAGCAGTAATGTGTGAGAAAGTGCCCTCTTTCCGCATGGTATGCCCCCACTTTTTGCTGAATTTCTGATGTTCTTTGACTGAGTGTGCCCTGGGCTCCTGCTAATCAGGTACCCAGGGCCTATGTGCCTTCTCTAAAACTGCATTGAAGCCTAAACCCAATTGGCATCTCTGGCCACAGGTCAGCCCCTGGTAAATGGGACCACAGGTACCCAGGGCACTGTGACCAGAGAAGGCCTCTAAGGGCTGCAGCACTTATTGTGCCACCCTTAGAGGTCCTGTACCCTGACACTCACACACTGCCTTTGCAGGCTGCGTGTCTTAGTGCAGAACAAAGTGAAGAGTCGACATGGCACACATCTCTTTGTGCCATGCCCACAAACCACTGCCCTGGCGTAGATCAGTCACCCCTCTAGCAGGGTGCACTATACCAGTGGTGAGGGTACAGGTGCATGAGCCCTGTACCCATACAGTGCCCAAGTCCATTCTTGGGCATTGTAAGTGCAGTGCTGCCATTAAGAGTAGATGGTGCTGGGAGTTTGTCATTAGTAACTCCACAACACCATAATGGCTACACTGAAAACTGGGAAGTTTGGTATCAAACTTCTCAGCACATTAAACCCACACTGATGCCAGTGTGGGATTTAATGTAAAATGCACGACAGAGGGCATCTTAGAGATGCCCCCTGAAACTTGACCAACTTCTCGTGTCCAGACTGAGTAGCTGCTTAGGCTGCCACCACCAGACATGTTTCTGGACCCCTGGGTCGAGAGCCTGCTGCTCTCGGGGGTCTGAAACAATGCACATCCTGGGACGAGGTGCCAAGCCTCCTCCCCCAGGATGGGCAGGGTTCACGAGGGAAGCTTCAAAGGCATGCCGCCTTTGTGAGCCTCCCCAGACCATTTGCTGCTTTCAGCAACTGGTCCCCACTGGTTCTACCCCCACTTTGGGCGGGAGAACCGGCGGAAAAAACAAGTGAGGGAGAGAGGTGTGCCCACCTCTGCCAACTCCACCCCTCAGGTGGGGGAGGCAAGGTGAAGCACAACTCCGAGTCCCCGCCATCTTGAGGATGGGGAGACCCAACCAACCAGGGACAGGCTCCTGCCCCCTCCCACTGGAGGGTGGCACGATAGGGGGTGTACCCACCCCAGGGAAGGGACCCATTGGTCCCTGCCCTCTACCTACCTTTAACGCCCCTAAATCTAGTATTTAGGGGGCACCCTGAACCTTGCTTCCTCAGATCCAGCCAAGAAACAAGAAGAAAAGAAGAAGAAGGACCGAACAGCCGTGCAGCCAGCTAACAAGAGGAAGACGCCCACTGACTTGGCCCCAGCCCTACCGGCCTGTCTCCCCTCGAACCTGCTCCTGCGAAATCCCGGTGTGTCCTGCAGCCAGCAACCTCAAAAACCTCGGAGGACCTGCCTGCCTTCACTTCCAAAGACTGCTTCTCCCGTGAACACCGGATTTGTTCAAACTGCAACCTCTGGCAGCAGCCGGAGACCGCGAATCTGCCCCACTCTGCACCCGCCGTCCACGGCCCGAGCTCGAGTGGGCAAACACCACGAGGAGGTCACCCCAGCGATCCTGAACAGAGATCCGGCGACCCCTGACCTGCCTCAAGCCTCCATCCGACACCTGCAGGCGAAATCCAGAAGGCCCCTCTAACCGCGACCCGGAGCTGGTAAGCCGATCCAACCCCAAAAGGCACCCCTGCACCCGACGCCCCACGGCCTTGTGTGCCCAAACCAACGGTGCCTCACCAACCCTTAACTTCCCAACTTACCTCTCGAAGTGGTGGTCACACCCAGAAGTCCTTCGTCTCCCTGCCTGCAGTGCTTTTGCTAACCGGAGGTTCTCCATTGGAAACAACAGGGCTTCCGACGACGAAACAGCACCCTGCACCCGGCCGCCCTAGTGTCGCTGAGGGTGCACTTTTTGTGCTAAACTGTTTCCCCAATTGCCCTGAGCTCAAGTCCAGGAGCTTTGCTCCCACAACCCAGTGGCCTGCTTGCCAGCAGCCACCAACCGGAGGCCTTCTATCCCCCATTGGATAACATTGGGCCTCAACACTCTGCACCCGGCCGCCCTAGTGCCGCTAAGGGTGTAACAAGAGTGCATCACTGACCCTGGGGGACTCCTGAGTCTAACCCCAGAACCTTTACTCCCACAGTCGATAACTTACCTGTGAACCGATAACCTGTTTTTCCTCCATAGGATAACATTGACACTTTTTCTCCAAAAAGTTTCTGTGTGGAGTTTTGAAATCTAAAAATATTCTTTAAAAATCGCACGAATAACCAAAACGTATTTACTTACCTGTTTGCAGGAAATGTCCCAGTGCTGAATATAGGCATCCAGCACTGAGTTAGAAAAGTAACGTGAAAAGTAACTTACCTGTAATTTACTGAAAAAGCCTATTCATTTCAATGTACTGTATTTGCGAAGTATTGCAACCTACTGCATCCCCTGCAAATCAAACAGAGTACAATTCCTATTGCATTTTCAAACTGTTCTACAATCAGCAACTTATTACTGTAAAGTATTTAATGCTTACCTGTGCCAGGCTTGCTTGGTTCTAAAAATAAAACAACAGTATATTTTTTATACAAAAACAATTGGTCTAGAGTTCAGTCTTTGAGTGTGTGAATTCATTTGCTGACTGAGTGGGTACATCAAATGCTTAACACTGTCCTCTGGTACTGCCTTACTGCTCGACCACTCTACCACAAATAGAGAGTAAGGTTCTATCTAACTTTAACCTCTGCCTACCTCTGGGGTCACCTGGACTCTATACACACTATACCTCATTTTGGTGTAGTATATATAGAGCCAGTTTCCTACATAATGCAATCGCCCTTTTTTTCCGATAAAGTCTTCATAGTGTACGGCACTTTTCCCAAGGCAGTTAGGGATACCCCATGCATTGAGATCTGGTTCAATCCATCCGATACTAAGGATAGACTTTCTAGCTTTAACCCTCCCCCCTTAGATGAGATACAGACCCTCTTCACTAAGGTAAAATCTGGATCCCCAGCCGAACTAGCTCCACCCAGGATTTTGGTTCATGGGATGGAGTCTATTTTACCAGGTTTGCGTGACTTGTGCAATATCTCGTTCACACTGGGCCAGTTACCTGCGAAATGGAAGCACGCGGCTGTCATGCCACTCCTTAAAAAACGACATTAGATCCGGCTCTACCAGAAGAATTTAGACCCATTTCTCCGCCTCCGTTCTTCTCGAAAGTAGCTGAGAAGCACAATAACAAACAACTAATGACCTTCATAGAGACAAACAATCTTCTTCATAAGACTCAATCTGGGTTCCTTGCTCAGTATAGCAGAGAGTCAGCTTCATTGCTGGCCTCTTAGTCTCTTAGACTTTGTGCAGACGGTGGCCAGACGGCGGCCTTAATAATGCTGGACTTTAGTGCTGTGTTTGACACCGTATCCCATGGCCTTCTGTTAGAATGGCTATGGATTTATGGTGTTGGGGGCACAACTTTGAGGTGGCTGGCTTCCTTCCTACAAAATCGTACCTTTCAGGTAGCTCAACGACCTTTTTCTTCTGAGGTGCTGTCTCTGCCTCAGGGGCTGCCTCAGGGCTCTGCACTAATCCCTCTATTATTCAACCTTTATATGTGCCCCCTGGCAGAGGTCATCGAGCGACACAATGTTACCATTGTGTCTTACACACAGCTTATTACTGCACTATCTCAGGATGAAGGAGGTGCGGCAACTCGATTCAGATCCTGCCTGGTGGAACTCACAGAATGGATGAACCAGAGCTGCCTCAAGCTCAATGCCAATAAAACAGAGGTTCTTATTCTTGGCAAACAACCTTCTGTTTGGTCTTCCGCTTGGTGGCTGGAGGCATTAGGTCCAATACCAGTTCCCAAGCCAAAAGTGAAGAACCTAAGGTTATGGTCTGACGTACATCTAACTTTTGATAGTCAAATGTCCTGCCTCGCTGGGAAATGCTTCGGCATTCTCAAAACACTGAATAAATTCATTGCCCTCCTCCCCGTAGCAGCCAGGAAAACAATGGTCCAGGCTCTGGTTTTGTCAAGGCTGGAATATTGCATGGTGTTGTATATTGGCGCTACGCAGGGTAGATTAAAAAAGCTTCAGAGTGTACAGAATGCAGCAGCACTTTATTGCTGAACCTCCCGAGACGCTTGTACTCAGGTACTCTTGTCAAACTGCACTGACTTCCTCTAGTAAAAAGAACATCTTTCAAAGCTTTATGCCTTTGCCACTTAATTCTAAATGGCAAAGGACCTCGCTATCTCTTCCCTCTGGTGAGACCCTATCAGCCCAGCCGAAGACTCTGGTCGGCTGGTACCGCGCTGGTCGGGGTCCCTATCATTAAAAGACAACACATGGGAGGCTGTTCCTTCAGTTTCAGAGCCTCTAAAATGTGGAACACTTTGCCCCTATTTCTGAGACAGGAACACTCAGAAACAGCCTTTAGGAAGGATCTTAAAACATGGCTGTTAGGACTGACTTTAAAATATCATAGCAAGAGATTTTCGCACTCTCCTGGCCCCCTTCCGAGATCTTCTTTGCTAAGTTCTATTTCATTTTTAGATAGTGATCTGTTTTCACACCGTAGCCTCTTTTGAGTGGCAATCCTAGTGTGGATGCCATCCAGTTGGAGTAAACATGAGCTTTATATTATTATTATTATTATTATTATTATTATTATTATTATTATTATTATTATTATATGGTTCTTGACAAGGACTGGCTGATGTGGTGTGTTCTGTCTCTCACCAGGCTGAAGCAGCAACTGCCCTTTCAGGCCAATAGCGATTGCAGACCTTAGTACCTGAGACTGGGTCCTGGGGAAGAAGCAGGTCCGAAAATTGTGTCTGGAACCCCGTTGGCGTGGCCCCTTTCAGGTCATCCTGGTTACCAACACTGTAATGAAATGTGGCCATCTGCCTAATTGGGTGCATGCATCCTACACTTAACCAGTGAGACAAGTTGGCAATGAAGTGGTGACCACAACCACTGATTTGCAGAGTCGAACTCCTGATCGCCCCGAAGGAACAAAATGGGGAGAAGAGTACACCGAAGCATCTCAAAGCATCTTAGGGAGAGGATGTGGCATTATGGACAGAGTTGCTGACTTTGACTGTTGACTTGGTGTCGGCTCAGCATTCCTGTGATTCTGGGCAAATCACTTAGGGGCACATGCATCAAGCTATTTACCGGTCGCAAATGGGCCGATTCAGCTTTGCGACCGGTAAATAGCCTTTTGGGATGCATCAACCCCAAAGGCATTCGCAAAATAGGTAATCGCATTTTATGCGATTACCTATTTTGCGAATGCAGTTATGGAATCGCAATTTGCGATTCCCTAAATGCAATGCATGAAGCATTCTCAGAATGCGACTTTGCATTAAGGAATCACAAATTACCATCAACTTCAAGTTGATGGTAATTTGCAATTCCTTAGAAAAATGAACACATTTTTCTAAGTGCCATGTGGTGCATACACATGCCCTTAGGGCATTTGTGTGCCCACATGTGCACAAAAACCATTTTTGGGCGTGCATCAGGGTGGCCTTTTGGCCCCCTTGCACCCTTGAATTGCATTCGCAATTAGTGATTACCTATTTGGTAATCGCAAATTGCGAATGCTTTCCCATTCATTCCTATAGGCCCATAGGAATGAATGGGAAAGCACTCCCTAATAGCGAATCGCAATTTGCGATTCGCTAATAGGGAATGTGTACAAATCGCTATTTTTTCTGCGAAACCTACATGCATAAGGAATTGTGATTCCTTAATAGCGATTCATTAATAATCGCTATTAAGGAATCGCAATTCCTTTGCTTGATGCATGTGCCCCTTAATCTCCCCATGCCTACCAAAAATGAATGTGTCCTTGTGTAATGTAAATGGTGCTCATGGAAAGAGCTCCAATACCTTTGGATTGAGTTTGCGCTACATAAAACTGCAAAAAAATAATAATCTCAAAGTCAGTAAATCACAGTTCAAATCCAGAAGAACACAACAATGTGACCATATGAGACTACATAAGAGAAAGATAGCCAAGGAGCAGTGAGAGACTGAGAGTAAGTGTGTCTGAGAAACGCATCCCAGAGACTGTCAATGAAGACACTGAGCCAAGCGAGCAGAGTGACAGCGAAGTTGAGCAGCTAGTAGTCCGGGCATCAAAGAACACAGGTGCCTAGTCGAAGGTATTTACCCCCTGAATAGACATACTTTGTTAACAGTGAACTTGACTCAAACTTATATGGATATTATAGTCAATGCAGAGAGCCTGAAGAACCCCCAGGAATAAGTCTACCCAATTGAAGACAGTTTAATTTGTGATTTTCCTGACCATTCCCACTAGAAGTGAACTGTACACATGAACTGAGCTTTATTGACTTTCTGAAATGTTCTCTACGGCAATGGCTCCTGAAGAACAGTAAGGTTGACATTTTAGAAAAAGATAACATAGGGTTAGGGATAACGCACGAAGGCAACTGTATAAATATATACTTGTCTGGGAAACAAGGTTTTGTAACTTTGCACAAATAGAAACAAGAATTAGAAATAATTTGTGGTTTAAGTTCTTTTTAAGGTCTGACTTTGGAGAAGTGATGTTGATCAGCATGGAGTAATGGTGGCTATAGTGTTGATTGTCATAATAATTTTTATGATTAGCTTACTAATTGGTCTGATTTCCCCTGAAGAAGTAGCTCCTGTTAAATCCAATCTTGGTTCCACACCTACCACTTCACACATAGTAGAGCTGCCTAGTTTTTACTTCAGGATTTTGCATAGGGATGCTTCAGATTGAAATTTCACAACTAATGTATTTTTCAATTTGTTACATAACTACACTAGTTTAAAGAAAACCAAGGATTGCTATGTCTGCACACATTTACCTGCCTCTGTAGCGGAGGGTATAATCTATACAGGTCAGACTTTTGCTGGAAATTATCCTGTTATTCCTGTAGTTTATTATGTACATAAGGGGATGTTTATTTCAAACTTCCTGCAATTTGGGTAGGGAGTTGCTATTTAACTTTAGTGTTTCCTAAGGTATAGCATGTAGACCAGGGATACTCAAAGTACGGCCCGGGGGCCGCATGCGGCCCTCCTGACCCTTAACTGCGGCCTCGTGGTGAACAGCAGCACTGAGTTGCTGTTCACCTGACAGAGCAGGAACATTCAGAAAGCAAAACAAACATGCACACTTTATTTGCACGTTTTACACATTAGCTAAAGTAACCATAAGGAAGAAAAGAAGGTGCCCTAGACAACTTATCTTTAGGAACACCTTTAGTTTTAAAGACATCTTGCACCAAACATGTAAAAACATGATAAACTCTCTGCAAACTTTAAAAAAGTGTATTCTTTTAACATTCATGAGCGCTCTACCTTAGTAGATCAGATTGTCACTGCATTGAGAGGCATTTATTAGCAGTGATAGTTTTCAAACATGATCTTGGAAACACTCATGCCGCCCCCATTCTGAAAACAATGCCACATTAGAAATTAATGCTTTAACTTTAATTCTTGGTGCTTGAGAATAGAGCGTTGGTGGCAGACAGAAGTCATGTGAAGGCTCGATTTGTTGTCTACACCATGCATCTGCTTTGCATCCCCCTACGCTCACCTTTCATCACTCCGACACTCCCATTGCTGGCATCAGTGCGGCCCTTGGGCTTGCCACAGAGAGTACCTTGCAGCCCCCTGGGAAATGTTTGTGAGTACCCATGATGTAGACAATTTAGACAGTCAGGGAATTGCACTTCCTGGGAGGGCTAAAACGTAGTAGTGCTTCACAGATAGTAGGATATATCTTTGGTGCTATGATTCCTTCTGTAGGACTAGTTTTGATTGACCTGAAGATTAGAAGACTTTCTGCTGTAGTTGATCGGCTTGCCACAAACACTGCCAGAGCGTTGCTAGCTATTGATACTGAATTAATAGCCATTAGGGCTATGGTTTTACAAAACCAACTTGCTTTAGATATTTTACTTGAAAAAGAGGGGAGAGTCTGTAAGATGCTGAAAGCTCAACAGTGCTGCTCATACATCCCTGACAAGAGTAAGGAGATTAAGTAGTATGTGAGAAATATCACAGGGGTTTCAAAAGAATTGGAAGCAACAAGTGCCTGAGAGGCATCTGAGAAAGGATTTTCTGCTATAGGTAGTTGGGTTAATAATATTGGTGGCAGACTTGTAGGAGCTATGTTAAGGCATAAATTCATTATTGGTGTTTGTGTAATTTGTTTATTTGCAATCATGAAAAGATTTAGACTGACGAAGACAAAGGAGACACCAGAAGGAAGCCAGGCTGCATAGAGGAAGAGAGAAGAAGTAGAGTTGGATGATGAGAAATGTAAAATATATGATGAGTTGAGAGAGTTGGAGAGCTCCAATCATAAACAGCAGTGGACAACAACAAAGTTGTGATACAGATACAAAGGTGATTCGATGTATTATGTGATGGCTATTCTAGCCATCAGAGGGGCAACTGGAGCTGCAGAAGTGTATAAGTTATAATTTAGACTAACTATATGATAATCTGTGTGCTAACGTGTGGTATACTGAAGATGCACTTTAAATAAGCAAAGTATAAGCATTAGGTTTACAGTGTATTCAAGTTAAACAAAATGTATTTTCCTAAACTTATCCTGAGTACTAATAGGCCTCAAATGCCTTTCAATGTTAAATATAAATGTCTCTTGCAGAAATGTTTCACAATTTCCTTTTCATTTTGGGTGCAAGATAACATGCGCTATTTAGAGGAATAGTTAATTGTGTGCCTTTGGAAAATGTTAAAGTAGATAGTACTAACTGGCAGTTGGTTGTGATTTGCATTGTTTGTAGTAATGAGAAGGATCCTCTTGTACCAGGCCGTTTGGACATATGAAACATTCAAGGTTATGTAACTGTGTGCGCCTTTGTTCGACAATGGGAATGAGGGGAGTTTACCTGCTACAAGAAGAAAATGCATCCTGATTGGTACCCGAAGTTGGGGAGTTCGTGGCAAAGAGTTTTGGGTAAAAGGGGATAGTTTAATTGTGTGTTCTCAGAATAGACAGATCAGATCCTTTCCTGACTTTACGAAGGAGAGACATTTTCTCCGACTCTGCAGACTTCTTTTACTTGAGACTTAATATTGCTTGTTCTTGAGTTAGATTCTTGAATGCATTTGCCTTTTTCTTGATCTGAACCTTCACTTTGTTAAAATTTAGAATCTTATAGACTGACACCTTCTGCTTGGAATTCCCCCCAGGTCACTTTAGGTACTGTTAGTTTAGTTCTAGGGAAGTTCCTTTAAAGAACTGAAACTTTCTCTACTTTGCATTTGACATTATTTACATAATATATGCTACAACTATTCAATTGTATTTTGTTGGATTGATTAATCTTACTGAATTGAAAGCTATCTTAACAAATGATTAACTGATTAAATACATTTGTAACTGACTAATCTGCTAATAACCCTTTATGGTATCCCACCCTTCACCTCACAACCCAAACACACCATCTGCAGAGTACCCCAAGGCTCATCCTTCAGCCCCACCCTCTTCAACATCTACATGACACCCGTTGCAGACATCGTCAGGTCACATGACATCAACATCATCTCCTACGCCAACAACACGCAGGTCGTCCTCTCCCTCTCAGCGAACCCCACTATGACGAAGACCAACTTCCACAACTGCATTAAGAAAGTTATGAGATAGATGAAAGACAACTGCCCGAAACTCAACACCAACAAAACGAAGGTCCTGACCATCGGCAGACAAACTCCCTCTGGAACGTCCCCTGGTGGCCAGCGGGCTCGGACCTACGCCCATGCCGAAAGACCACGCCCGTAACCTCAGCATCATGCTGGACAGTGAACTCTCCATGAAACGTCAGGCCAACGCTGTCACCTCAGCCCGCTTCCACACTAGCCGCACACTGCAAAATCCTCAACTGGCTCCCCATCAGCACAAGCAAGACTGTGACGCAGGTCCTCGTCACGAGCCGGTTCGACTATGGCAATGCACTCTATGCCGGCACATCCACCGAACTCATGCAAAGGCTCCTGACAATCCAGAATGCAGCTGCCAGAATGATCCTCAACCTGCCCAAGAGGAAACACATCACTATGCACCTGAAGGACCTCCACTGGTTCCCCGTCCAGAAGAGATGCCAGTTCAAACTCCTGACCCACGCTTACAAAGCCCTCCACAACCATGGACCAGAATACATGAATCACCGCCTGATCTTCCACCAACCCACCAGAAACCTCCGCTCCGCACACCTGGCCCTCGCTCAGACACCATGTGTCCGCCGCAGCCGCTCTGGAAGGCGATCTTTTACCACCTTGCCGCCAAAGCCTAGACCTCCCTCCCCGTCCATCTCTGTACTTCACCCTCATTGAACCACTTCAGGAAGGGACTCAAGACCTGGCTCTTCAACTGACACCTGCATTGCAGTGCCTGGATACCCCTCAGGGTGATCAGCCGTGGTATATAAATACTGTTTGATTGATTGATTGATTGATTGATTGATATGCTTTGATAACCATCCTCTTTGTTGTTGAAATTACCTGAACTGGTGTTAGCTCCCATATTACACTCTCAACTGAAATCTCAAGGTCCATTCACCAGTGGCGCAATTGGTTTGATATTGTCACTGAAACTTAAGGTATAGAAAATTGCACTCCATCAGAACTTGGAATATTTTTATTTGCCTATTATTATTTAGAATTGCCCTATTGCTGAGCGCCTTCATGGCAATGACTTTATGTATCTGCACACTTTACAATTCCTGTATTGTATGTACCCTTTGAATATTGCACCTTATCTTGGAACACATTGCCTCATGAAATTGAGGTTTAACACCGTCCCCGGTCCATCCGCCAGTGGGCGTGCTATTAAAGTGTCTTTTGGGGTGTAAGATTTTAGGGTTTCCCCGCGCCCGCACGAGAGTATATTTCCAACAACCACCAGGCTGCCCCACCTTTCCCCACCTCTCGATGACCACCCCTTTGCAGACAGGCCTCGAACATCAGGCGGTGCAATTACGAGGATTCAATTCCATCTTTCCTCCCACCATCCTGATCCTCACATGGGTATATTTTAGCAGGGAAGGTATGGTGCGACTCTAACTATCATCTTGTTGTTAATTGTCCAACTAGTACCTACTCCAAGTGCAGAGTTCCCACGTTTCCTGATTTCATCTATGAGTAGCTCCTCCAGGCCAGAGTGCTTTTTGTTTGCATTCTGTAACTTGTAGTCCTGTTTATCAACTATACATTCAGGACTAAAATGCAAATAAGACATTTGGGCTGATTGAACTACTTTTACATGAAACATGAACAGTTTTAATGAATAATGGGAAGAAATGTGCACTGTTTTTGCCTTACAAAAGAATGAAATGTGGACACGTTTTTTCTGCCAAAAAGACCGAGAAATATTGTTCTCCAGAAAGGGAAAGGATGAGAGCAGTTTATTAAGTATTGGAAAGAAGATAGACTGCATTGCTCGAAGATGGAAACAAGTATATACTGTTTTTCCCTGTAATAGGAAAGACGTTTGCACAGCTTTATTCAGCTGTGTGCCTCGTTCCTGACACTCCGCTGCACCTGGTTCTCACAGTCTTATTAAAATCTCACCCACGCATTTTATTAAACCACCTCCGTTTTATAACGAAGGCAATTTTGGGGCCCTTCACAAAGGTTCTACCTCAATTCTAAATTTATTTCACTATGTAAATATAAAGCATTGGGATTGCCACAGTCAAAGCAGATCAGCATATATGAATACAGAAATGCACTACTCACTCAGTGAAAACCACCACAAACCCCTACTATGGTTAGCACACCGTGACAAAACATCAATGTGTGCAGCATCTTACTCCTTCGCAAGTACAGCCTGTATCGGTGCATGCACTTTCTTTGCACAACTGGTTCTCTTTCCTTTGAAATAACAGCTTTGTGACAACACATTACTCTAGCACATAATATTGTCATTAGACATACATTGGGACATATAGAATAGATGCAAAAAGAACAATTGATGAACAGAATGTAGAACAATGTCATACATTCACCCCAGTACAGAGATCTGGGCCTAAATCCATCGTTTTTTTGCTCACCATGCCATTCCAGTGTGAACCCAGCCATATGCAAATCAGTCTTGACCCTGTGCCCAATGGGAACAGTCCAGCCCGAACTGCCAGGCCAGGTCCTCCCTGGACTGGAACCAAGCATCCTAGGACCGGTTTTGGGGTTTCACCCCTCATCAGCCAGGATAGCTTGACTCCAGTGGCATGAAGAGCACGGGACCCACGTCTGGGCATACCCGTCCCACTCGGGGTGACAAATGCAAAAAGAACAATTGGACAGAATGTAGAACAATGTCATACATTCACCCCAGTACAGAGATCTGGGCCTAAATCCATCGTTTTTTTGCTCACCATGCCATTCCAGTTTGAACCCAACCATATGCAAATCAGTCTTGACCCTGTGCCCAATGGGAACAGTCCAGCCCGAACTGCCAGGCCAGGTCCTCCCTGGACTGGAACCAAGCATCCTAGGACCGGTTTCGGGGTTTCACCCCTCATCAGCCAGGATAGCTTGACTCCAGTGGCATGAAGAGCACGGGACCCACGTCTGGGCATACCCGTCCCACTCGGGGTGACAAATGCAAAAATAAGAATTGATGGACAGAATGTAGAACAATGTCATACATTCACCCCAGTACAGAGATCTGGGCCTAAATCCATCGTTTTTTTGCTCACCATGCCATTCCAGTTTGAACCCAGCCATATGCAAATCAGTCTTGACCCTGAAACCAATGGGAACAGTCCAGTCCGAACTGCCAGGCCCTCCCTGTACTGGAACCAAGCATCCTAGGACCGGTTTCGGGGTTTCACCCCTCATCAGCCAGGATAGCTTGACTCCAGTGACATAAAGAGCACGGGACCCACGTCTGGGCATACCGGTCCCACTCGGGGTGACAAATGCAAAAATAAGAATTGATGGACAGAATGTAGAACAATGTCATACATTCACCCCTGTACAGGGATCTGGGCCTAAATCCATCGTTTTTTTGCTCACCATGCCATTCCAGTTTAAACCCAGCCATATGCAAATCAGTCTTGACCCTGTGCCCAATGGGAACAGTCCAGCCCGAACTGCCAGGCCAGGTCCTCCCTGGACTGGAACCAAGCATCCTAGGACTGGTTTCGGGGTTTCACCCCTCATCAGCCAGGATAGCTTGACTCCAGTGGCATGAAGAGCACGGGACCCACGTCTGGCAGTTCGAGCTGGGCTGTTCTCATGAGGCACAGGGTCAAGACTGATTTTCATATAGCTGGGTCTGAACTGAGGTGGCGAAGTGAGCTAAAGAATGATGATGGATTCAACCCAGATCTGTGACTGGGGGTGAGTGTCTGAAAACTTTCAGCGCTCCGTCCATCATCGACTTGTGTTTGCTTTGTTCGGCCTAAGTTGGCAGGGTATGCCCAGACGTGGGTCCCTTGCTCACTTTGCCACTGGATTCAAGCTAGCCTGGTTGATGAAGGGTGTTACCCAGAAACCGGTCCCAGGATGCTTGTTTCCGGTTCAAGGAAGACCTGGCTTGGCAGTTCGGGCTGGACTGTTCCCATGAGGCACAGGGTCAAGACTGATTTGCATATAGCTGGGTCTGAACTGAGGTGGTGAAGTGAGCTAAAGAATGATGATGGATTCAACCCAGATCTGTGACTGGGGGTGAGTGTCTGAAAAGTTTCAGCGCTCCGTCCATCATCTCCTTGTGTTTGACATATAGAATAGATGCCCACATTATTCCAACTCTATACACCTGCTCACAGAAGATTAACACTGACCCCTATGATTCCAACTACATAGGTCCTCCGTGCTCTGTGTTCAGCTTCATACTTCCTGACAGATGGTCTGTGTGTAGCACTGCAATTATGAGAAATAGCTCAAGGGTAGTTGCTGGTCGGTGGTCAGAAGGACCCTCATGAGTGTCCTTAGGACTCGCAGACCAATTTAAGTGCTAGGAGTTGGCAGCCAGGCAGTGACAGTCTTCATTTAGGGTCAGGTACTGACTCCTGATGTTGGCGGTGGCCTTTGGCAGTGCACATTGGGTTCTGAGGACACACTAGCTAGGAGAGGTGTAACTGATAGCCAGAACTGATACCTATAGATGCAGTGCACCGTGGATCTTTGCTTCATGCAGGGGGCAAAGTATATCATTATGAAAACAAAAATATTCACTTAAAAGCGTTGTTAAAGACCTATTATGGTTCATTACTGAGAATAAAATACTGCTTATTAAAAAACATTGAATTTGCCTTAAAAATCTTCAGCTGAAAGAAAGGGCATTAGGGTTGCAATATAAAACCAAGAAACCGCTGAAATTCAAATTTGGCATATGCCTATTTGAATATGCTGATCAATGCAACCATAGGTCCTCCCCCAAACCTACTTCTCATGAATCTATATATGTTATTTCAAATAACATCACAAATGACATCAGTAACATCAATCATTATAATCAACATCTCCTTCGAGACAGCAACCTTCCCGGAAAGCTGGAAGCACGCCGAGATCACCGCCTTACTCAAGAAACCCAAGGCAGACCCCAAGGACCTCAAGAACTTCCGACCCATCTCTCTGCTCCCGTTCCCCGCGAAGGTCACCGAGAAAATCGTCAACAAACAACTGACCCGCTACCTCGAGGAGAACAACATCCTGGACCCTTTCCAGTCCGGCTTCCGCAGCAACCACAGCACCGAAACCGCCCTCATCGCTGCCACCGATGACATCAGGACCCTGCTAGACAACGGAGAAACAGCAGCCCTCATCCTCCTGGACCCATCAGCCGCCTTCGACACGGTCTGCCACCACACACTACGAACACGCCTTCACGACGCCGGGATCCAAGAGAAGGCCCTGGACTGGACCACATCCTTCCTTTCCGGCAGAACACAAAGCGTCCGCCTCGCCCCCTTCCGATCCAAGACCACCAAGATCATCTGCGGCGTACCCCAAGGCTCCTCCCTCAGCCCAACGCTGTTCAACATCTACATGGCACCCCTTGCCCACGTCGCCCGACAGCACAACCTCAACATCATCTCCTACGCCGACGACACCCAGCTGATCCTCTCCCTCACCAAAGACCCTCACACCGCCAAAGCCCACCTCCACGAAGGAATGAAGGCCGTCGCCGAATGGATGAGGACCAGCCGCCTGAAGCTGAACTCGGACAAGACGGAGGTCCTCATCCTTGGTTCCAACCCTTCAGCCTGGGATGACTCCTGGTGGCCAACATCACTGGGAACAGCCCCGCCACCCACCGACCACGTACGCAACCTAGGGGTCATCCTCGACCCCACCCTCTCCATGACTAAGCAGGTCAACGCCGTTTCCTCATCCTGCTTCAACATCCTCCGAATGCTCCGCAGGATCTTCAAGTGGATCCCCACCGAAACAAGAAAAACAGTCACCCAGGCCCTCGTCACCAGCAGGCTGGACTACGGAAACGCCCTCTACGCAGGAACGACGGCTAAGCTCCTGAGACGGCTGCAACGCATCCAGAACGCCTCTGCACGTCTTATCCTCGACATCCCCCGACGCAGCCACATCACACCCCACCTGAGAGACCTGCACTGGCTCCCTGTCAACAAGAGGATAACCTTCAAGCTCCTCACCCACGCACACAAAGCACTCCACAACTCCGGACCAGCCTACCTCAACAGACGACTCAGCTTCTACACCCCCACCCGCCAGCTCCGCTCGACCAGCCTCGCCCTCGCCACAGTCCCCCGCATCCGGAAAACGACCGCCGGCGGCAGATCCTTCTCCCACCTCGCCGCCAAGACCTGGAACACCCTCCCCACCAACCTCCGACAGACCCAAGACCTACTGGCCTTCAGAAGACTCCTCAAGACCTGGCTCTTCGATCAGTAGCAGCACCACCCCCCTCTTCCCCCAGCGCCTTGAGACCCTCGCGGGTATGTAGTGCGCTTTATAAGTGACATGATTGATTGATTGATTGATTGATCAATGAAGCCACTGAAACCACTATGCTGACTGGGGTACTCCGGATTGGAAAGCAGGGCCAGCCAAACCCCAGACCCAGCTTTGTTGGGCATGGTCTTCCTGTGCTGGCAGCTGAGTTGAATTCAGGTTCAGGCTAAACGACTAGTCCAGAACCCAACAAGGGCTGAAGAACTTATAATCAGAATAGGGGTCCTGCACCAACAAACTTTTAGCAGCTTCAGTCCTGGTGAATGGGCATGAAAGCAATAATGAATGTAATCAAGTGGGAGAAATTGGAGTCCACAATCACTGGGGTATTGTCCCTGGCTATGTAATGCTAGTCATGGGTTTGGGCTGGTATCCAGAATATCACCATGGGAGCAGGGTTGGGTGTTTCTGAAGACTGCTGTTGTTGGGCAGTAGATGTACAAGGACATGCCTTGTGTGAGTGGAAGCATCACAACCATAGCCCAAAATAGCTGCAAGATACTACTATGCTACCAGGAATTCTCTTCAATCACTAGTTACTGATGTTCCCTCTGCTGACTCCAGTGTGTCCAATAGAATTATATTCTGGTCCTTCTGAAAGTTTATTCTGTTCCTAAAGGGTGGTGTTCATTATTACTCAAGGATTGCTCCATATTTGGCAGACTATATGGCCCATACTCTTGCTGAATGAAAACATCGTTGTTCCACAGTCCTGGCTTGTGCCCAAGCATCCATCCACGCATGCCAAGTCATCTCACCCTGACTTGTGGTTAGGTTGGAGGAGGAGGGGTGCAATGAGGGGAGTGACCAATATGTGAATAGAGTCTGCGTGCGGTCCATAGTTCAACTTGGGAGTCCTGCATGTGTGAACCAGCACTGAACACTGGTGTTGTACCTTTGTGTTTGCATGGAGCACAGAAATCACTTGGGCTACTTGCAGGGTACTCTCAAGAATTATCAGGACAAATCTTAGAGAAGAGATAGACAAACTCACACTTTAACCTCCTGGGGTTCAGAACACAGTAAAGGAAAGTTGCACGATAGGCGGAAGCATTTGAGATTATGGAAGGCAGGACAGTGGCAGTGGCCACCAGAAGTAGAAAACTCTCAGACTATGCCGAGCACAGCTGCAGTGCCTATAAAGGGAATCAATCCCTTTCACAACAAAAATGGTTCTGACTCCTCCTGAGAAATATGGAAGTGACCCTTAAAGGTTTCAATATTGCTTATTGTAGGCTACATTTCATCAATGGACTGCAATGATACCATACAGACGTATCTAAAGTAGTATTTATCCTTTCATACTTAACAAGAGATGCATTAACTTGAACCACACCTCTAATTAATAGCAATACCACAAAATAAAACAATTTGTAGCAGTTCTTGGATATTTTTTCAGAGGTTTGAGACACAAGGCAAACTGCACAAACAGCCCACTTTGGGATTCTTGCTTTATGTGGACAGAGCAAATTAGTGCCTTACATCAGTTATTTCCAGCAGCTATTTGCAAAAGCTAAATGGACAGATAAGTCTGCTGCAACAGCCTTTTGTAATGATTTCAGCAAGGAGTTAAGGAATGTTTTATCCTTGGTGGTTAATCGCCTACAACCTTTGATGCTTTAATCAATCTAACCCTTTAGATAGATGCACAGTAAAGTACCTGTCACGGCTAAGGCGTCAGGTGAGCTCTTCCGGGTGGTATTGGTGTCTGGTTGTCCAGGTCTTAGTCTGTCTAAGTGGGCAACCCCTTCCGGAAGCCACATTTCCGCCAACAGTAGGAAGCGTCAAGCAAGAAATTGCCTCCCAGAAGGAGCCCAGAAGAGTAAAAAACCTGAAGGCAAAAACCTCCAATATGATGGTGAGGCTCCCAGGAGACGTTCTCAATGTACCAGTGGTAGTCTGAAATCTGGAAGGCTGAAGAGCTGCAGAGGATTAGGCACTGGAACAGAAGACAAAGAGAGGGCTGGTCAAACAGAGAAAGGAGCAGTAACTGCTGCGAATGAGGGAAGACCAGGAGCAAGGAAACACGGCGATAAATACTCGAAGCGTTGCGATGCAATGCGTGTCTGGTCATTCATTCCTTAAATAGGCCTGGAACAGGAAAAAGAAATGGAATCAAGAGAATCCTCCATATTTGTTTGAGAAGCCTCAATAACCAAAATGGTGTCGGTTATTTTGTGTTGGAATCTACATTACCTTCCCAGAATCCTCACAGAGGAATTCTGGGAAGGAGAAGAGCCAGCAACATGGCTTCAAGAAGATTGCCAGCTCCCCCCACACATGAGAACATCACTAAGGAGGTGTGCACTGGTGGACTGACCGCAAGGTATGCCTAATACAGGGAAGGGCCTGCTGCTAGTGCCACCAGGAAGCTCCAGCTGCCCACGCTGCAAGGAGGCAGCGTGCCCCGCTCGCCTAAGGCCAGCGGGCGTTGCGCGAGTATCGCAACAGAACCATATGCACAGAGTAGCAATGACATTTCACTTCCACTTACCCTTTGGAAAGTAGAATATCAGAGATCTGGAGAAGAACCAATGCAAATTGGTTCGGTAAAGAAATCTCTTATCAAGGAGAAAAGCGGAAGAAGAGAAGGTCTGTGTTTCTCCTGAAACAAAGAAGGCCATTCATGCACTATTGTTTAATATTAGAAAATTAAACCGCTCACCCAAGACTGGTAGAGTCAGGGTGAGCTTACCTTCTTCTCAAGAGTTTGCCACCAATCGAGGCAATTTCCATCTAAAGATGAAAATCACAACACCACAAGGACCATTGTCAACAATGGCTATGAGACACTGTGGAGCTTCTAGATGTTATATTGATAAAACATTCTATACAAAACATAAAATTCCTTTTGTGAAGAAGATTCTCACAGAATGTATTTTAGGAATAGATGGAAAACCTCTCACTTCAGGAGATGCTCAGTAGGAGACTCAAGTCCTATTAGTAGCAATGCAAATTGGACATGTTGATTCTTTAAGCTTCAGAGTTACAGCTTCTCCTATGTTTTCATTAACCTTCAGTACTTAGAGTTACAAACATACAACTCAGTGATCAGTTGGAAACAGGAACACATCGTAATGTGGTCTGAATATTGTTTAAGGAACTGCTGGTTCAGAATTTCTGTTCTTACAAAACAACATCAGACTTATTTTGTCACTCAAGCTGGAAGAGTGTGTAATTACACCACCCTACAGGGAAGTTCTGGATGTGTTCAATAAAAAAGTTGCTCATGAACTACCACCTCATAGCTTTTATGATTGTTCAATTGAGTTAAAACTACAGTCAAAAATCCCACGAGTGTATCTGCTCTCTAACACCAGAAGAAGACACTGTCTAAAAACATTCTTGGAGGAGAATCTGGCAAAGGCATTTGTTTGTCATTCTGTGTCTCCAGCGGGGTGACCAATTTCTTTCATTGTAAAAACAGATGGTGAATTCCACCCTTGTGCGGAGTACAGAGCAGTAATGGAAAACACAGTTTGAAATAACACCCCCTTCTTCTCATCTCTGTGCACAAATCCTTGTGGCAAAAAAGAGGAGAAACAGTGGAAGACGACCTTCTCACTAAGTATGGGCGCTATGAGTATTTGGTGATGCCATTATGTCTATGCAATCCCTCCTCTGCTTTCCAACATTTCATCAATGATATTATTTGCAATATCTTGAACATTGTTGTGGTTATTTACTTGGCTTGTATTTTCTGAAACAATAGAACAACATAGGAAGCACATGAAGGAGGTACTTCTTTGGCTATGTCATCATTCCTTGTATGCCAAGGACAGAACAGTATATCTTATTCTTTAAGTCTTGAAAGTTGGCTTTTTTGAGTTTTGCTATTTTGAATAAGGCATCCAAATTGACCAAAGCAATGTGAAAGCAATTTTAGAGTAGCCAGTTCCTTCTAATGTTCTAAAGTGAAACAGATCCAAATTTCTTTAGGGTTTATTGACAATTTTTCACATACTGTAAAACACATCTCTGAGCTAAGAAAGATTATCTATTCATCAGGGGCCTCACACAAGAGCAGGACCTTTTGGATCTTGAAAGAAGTCTTTACAACAGCTCCAACTCTATGACACCGGGACTGTACTCAACCGTTCTTTGTAGAAACTGATGCCTCTTTCGTTGCAACTCATGCCATCCTTTCACAATGACATCTCCAAACAAGTGGTATTCATCCAGTAGCCTACTATTCAAGGTATTTAATATTTCCAGTACAGAAGTACACAATCTACAACCATGAGTTAACTATCAACGAGACATTTTCCCATTGATATTGTTATTCAGAGGGTTATGAATTCCTAATTACAATTTCAGCTCATTCTAAGAATGTATGTTTCTTGAAAGCAATGAAATGTGCTAGTGCTTGGCAGGCTTTCAGTTATATATTTATTATTAATCTGGATGTAAAAAAGGAAAAGCAGAGGCCTTGTCTTGGAAGGGAAATGAAGAGACTACAGACCTGAGTAACATCTCCTACAATTCTCGCATTTCAGTTTCAGAGTGAAATATCTGCCCAAGCATTCTTAAGACAAATCTAGCAAGATCAAGTACATCATGAGCATTGGTTAAAGACAATCCTGTACAAAAAAGAAACATAAGGGCTAGCTATTTCATGAGCAGATCTATCTTCCTGGAAAGGAGGTACTCCACTTATGTTTGCCGCCCAAATGACCGTGGCTCTGGCAGTGGTATTGTGCAAGAAATACCATGGCACCAAGGAGACAAGGCAGGAAATGTCTGTCTTGCTTGACTGCTGTTGTCACAATAACACTATTCCCTTTAGTTGTTTGGCAGGATATAGTATTTAACATTGTCATATGTGTTACTATGACACTTCATGGTTCAACAGCAGGTATAGTGAAATCACAAGACATGACAAATTTGCAGGTGTCAATCAGGTTTACTTACAAAAGATTCAGGATCTGTGATGTGACATTTGGACAATGGAGATATCTAAAGGATGAGCATCTAGTTTAACCCATCTAGCACAGGGAAGCATTGTTGCATCTTGACACAGACAAAAACCTGAGTTCACATCTAGGGTTTTGTGATTCCAGCAGTGTTCAATACAAGGCTGTGAGTTTTGTGAGAGCAATGTTGACATGAAGCTTGTGAGTACAACTGCTACACGGCCGTTTGAGGTACGCATTGCACTTGCTGGTGTGTTACTGAAGCACATAAAGGAGGATATGTAGGTGACTGTATACTATACCAGGCATGACAAATACACTACCCTGGGTTTGTCTTTTATCCAGTCTGTGTGGCCAGTCAACATGGCACTGCAGGAAGGGCTACACCAGTGGAGGTAAGGGAAGATGACAGAGGGGCCGGCAATTGTGATATAAATGGAGATTATGGGATTCAATGAGGGCGTGCATTTGTGTAGGCCTTTCCATTGTGAGACACTGCATGATAAGCATGGGAAACATGGGTGGTGGGAAGTTGTAGTATCCATAGACAATAAATGTACAGGTGCTGTATGTTGTCCAGCGAGCAATCTAATGGCACATATTAGTAGTGTGTGGGTAAGAGTAACATCATTTCTTCACCTACCTGGTCCTGTAATGGGGATGGCTGTGTGGCCAGTTCTGTTTGAGCCCTTGCAACACCAAAGACATGTGCTGGTGTTGGTCCTTTGTACTGTACACTCCATGTGGGTACGAAGAGGAATAAAGATGACAGGTGACTCTACCAATTGGCACTTCTGTGCACTGATTTGTCTTTACAGGCTTGCATATTTCTGTGTTTGTTTCAGTATGTCTTGCAGCTGGTGTGGGTATATGTTGTCAAAGAAACCCTGCTCCATGTGGTTGAGTATGGGGCATGTCCTCAGAGCACAACTGCCATCTCTATCCTAGCGAACGAATCCTTCACACACCTCCCCCTTTCCTGACACCTCTTTTTAAACTTCTCCACAGTACATATTTCTACCCCCATAGCATTCACCCTATTGGGGACTTCTTGCCATATATTATTTGTTCCAATTCATACTTCCAGTTCATACTTCTTTGTTCCACTGAGGGTGTTTGGAGACCTGCAGTGGAGTCCACTACAATGTGTGCCTCCTCCTCCTTATCAGTGAAGTTTCTCTTCATCTTGAGTCAAATGGTCTGCACTTTCACTGCTTTTCATGCTCCCTCGGTCCACACTGATATGAAGTACAGGGCAAGAAGCCAAGACTTTCTCCTGTTTCTGTGTCTTAGATTGTTATTGCTGCCTGGCTTGTTCCATTTTCAGGTTTGGATACTTTCCTATTCCTGTATTTGAAATATTGCACAACATGTACAATTTTCCTTCTAAACGAGGACAGCCTGTACATCCATTCTCAGGATGTGCACTGATCCCACCTTCATTGCCGAATGCTGGTCCAAGTAAGCTCTGGGGCGAGCTGGGCTGGGTGCAGGGCATGACTAAAGGCCAAGCCCTGCTCTCAAAGCTTGCTGCGCATGGTCAGCGTCAATGCTCAATAATCTATGGAAGCAAATGAAATAGGCACAGGACATTGTCTTTGGCAGCACCCAATCCCCAGAGCCCACTGGGCACAGATGAAATCAGTGTCATGAGTTCTCAGAATGCTCCGAGTGTAGGGGATTGACGAATCCCATGCCCCGCGACTGGAGATTCCTGAGCAACACCAGAAGCCATAGCCAGTGAACTCTGGGGGCAGGTGGACTGGGTTCAGGCACTAAAGCACTAGGGGTAGTTTTACAGGTAGATCATAAAGTTTACCTAGGAATATTCTAATGCATAAGTTCACAGATATTTTGTGAGCAATTGTGTTTGATTTTCTTCTATAATCAGTAACTAGTCGCGTTATAAAGACTCATAAAGATTCTCCAAAAAAAACTCTGGTTAAAGAGATGTTATTATGGGTACGATCAAAAACCTAAAACACAATGCTAATATCATATAATCCCAGGGAGAAAGAGTCAGATCTAGATAGATTTTACAAGTTCACACAGAAATGCTACCACTCAGATTATTGGGAGCTTGAACCTATGCATGTACGTATGTTCACATATTTAGGTATTTTCTGTGAGCAAATGTAGCGAGAGAGGAACCGAGTGCAGAACACAATTAAGATTCGGGATCGTTTACAGTGAAGCTGGATGTTAATGGGTGGTGAGTCCTATTGTGTGGAGAGGTACTTCAGACATTGACAGGTTGCACCAGTCTTAAAGACTCATCAGCTGATCCTGAAGACACACCTTATGTTTAACCCTTTCGCTGCGTGCGTCGGCCAACGGCCGTCGCGAGCACTACCTCGGTAGTGCAGCGCACGTCCGTTGGCCGACGCGGCCCCGCCCGCTTAATAGAACGTTCCGCACTGGCGCGGAACGTTCGAAGCAGCTAAGCGGTTAAATACAATTCAGAGCAAAGCAACAATGTAGTTTTGATCCGACACTGTGGTCGATCTAAATTTAATTAGAACAGCACTCCAAAATAACCAAAGTTGAACAGCACAGCAAAGTCCATGTATATACAGTATTTAAATATAGCTGTTTGATTCGTTGACACGTAGGTAGAACGTAGGCGCAGACAGCCAAGTGTTTGTATCTCTGTGAGTAACTGTTCTCTCTTCCTTTCGGCATGTTTAATACGAATAGACATCATGCCGTAGGAGGAACTCAATAGGAGGTCCTCCCATTCTAATAGCAGATCCTCACTGAGGTCATTGAAGGAAGGAAAGATAATGATCCTTAGGCCGCGAGGAACTTGTTTCATTTCTATGTACTTTTTTAGTATAATGGCACCCCACCATTTGGATGCCTCTTGTTTTCGTAACTTTTCTAATCTCTGAAACCTCCCTTTCAATCCCTCTTCCTTATCTGAAGATGTAGCAATAGTCCCATTCCTTTTGTTTTGAAACAGTTCTTGAAAGAGTTTATCTCTATCATCCCTGACACTTGCCATGTTCTAAACAATAACAATAGGTAATAATAGTAAGCAAAAACAGAGTGCACAACAATACCACACAATAAAGTCAAAATAGGATACAAGATGGCAGTGGTAATAACGAACAGTTAGCACCTCCGTTAAGTTTGTAAGTATAAAATAGAAGCGGTTATAGCATACTCAGGTAAATAAAACACTATGCCATCATATTAGTGTTGATCCGTATATGGAATCTCAATTTCACATATACTACAAAAAATAAATACAATTCAGAGCACAGCAACAATGTAGTTTTGATCCGACACTGTGGTCAGTCTAAATTTAATTAGAACAGCACTCCAAAATAACCAAAGTTGAACAGCACAGCAAAGTCCATGTATATACAGTATTTAAATATAGCTGTTTGATTCATTGACACGTAGGTAGAACGTAGGCGCAGACAGCCAAGTGTTTGTATCTCTGTGAGTAACTGTTCTCTCTTCCTTTCGGCATGTTTAATACGAATAGACATCATGCCGTAGTAGGAACTCAATAGGAGGTCCTCCCATTCTAATAGCAGATCCTCACTGAGGTCATTGAAGGAAGGAAAGATAATGATCCTTAGGCCGCGAGGAACTTGTTTCATCTCTATGTACTTTTTTAGTATAATGGCATCCCACCATTTGGATCCCTCTTGTTTTCGTAACTTTTCTAATCTCTGAAACCTCCCTTTCAATCCCTCTTCCTTATCTGAAGATGTAGCAATAGTCCCATTCCTTTTGTTTTGAAACAGTTCTTGAAAGAGTTTATCTCTATCATCCCTGACACTTGCCATGTTCTAAACAATAAGAATAGGTAATAATAGTAAGCAAAAACAGAGTGCACAACAATACCACACAATAAAGTCAAAATAGGATACAAGATGGCAGTGGTAATAACGAACAGTTAGCACCTCCGTTAAGTTTGTAAGTATAATATAGAAGCGGTTATAGCGTACTCAGGTGAATAAAACACTATGCCATCATATTAGTGTTGATCAGTATATGGAAACTCAATTTCACATATACAACAAAAAGTTAAATACAATTCAAAGCACAGCAACAATGTAGTTTTGATCCGACACTGTGGTCGGTATAAATTTAATTAGAACAGCACTCCAAAATAACCAAAGTTGAACAGCACAGCAAAGTCCATATATATACAGTATTTAAATATAGCTGTTTGATTCGTTGACACGTAGGTAGAACGTAGGTGCAGACAGCCAAGTGTTTGTATCTCTGTGCGTAACTGTTCTCTCTTCCTTTCGGCATGTTTAATAAGAATAGACATCATGCTGTAGGAGGAACTCGATAGGAGGTCCTCCCATTCTAATAGCAGATCCTCACTGAGGTCATCGAAGGAAGGAAAGATAATGATCCTTAGGCCGCGAGGAACTTGTTTCATTTCTATGTACCTTTTTAGTATAATGGCAACCCACCATTTGGATGCCTCTTGTTTTCGTAACTTTTCTAATCTATGAAACTTCCCTTTCAATCCCTCTTCCTTATCTAAAGATGTAGCAATAGTCACATTCCTTTTGTTTTGAAACAGATCTTGAAAGAGTTTATCTCTATCATCCCTGAAACTTGCCATGTTCTGAACAATAATAATAGGTAATAATAGTAAGCAAAAAAAGAGTGCACAACAATACCACACAATAAAGTCAAAATAGGACACAAGATGGCAGTGGTAATAACGAACAGTCAGCACCACCGTTAAGTTTGTAAGTATAATGTAGAAGCGGTTATAGCGTGCTCAGCTTAATAAAACACTATGCCATCATATTAGTGTTGATCAGTATATGGAAACTCAATTTCACATATACTACAAAAAATTAAATACAATTCAGAGCACAGCAACAATGTAGTTTTGATCCGACACTGTGGTCGGTCTAAATTTAATTAGAACAGCACTCCAAAATAACCAAAGTTGAACAGCACAGCAAAGTCCATATATATACAGTATTTAAATATAGCTGTTTGATTCGTTGACACGTAGGTAGAACGTAGGTGCAGACAGTCAAGTGTTTATATCTCTTTGAGTAACTGTTCTCTCTTCCTTTCGGCATGTTTAATAAGAATAGACATCATGCCGTAGGAGGAACTCGATAGGAGGTCCTCCCATTCTAATAGCAGATCCTCACTGAGGTCATCGAAGGAAGGAAAGATAATCATCCTTAGGCCGCGAGGAACTTGTTTCATCTCTATGTACTTTTTTAGTATAATGGCATCCCACCATTTGGATGCCTCTTGTTTTTGTAACTTTTCTAATCTCTGAAACTTCCCTTTCAATCCCTCTTCCTTATCTAAAGATGTAGCAACAGTCACATTCCTTTTGTTTTGAAACAGTTCTTGAAAGAGTTTATCTCTATCATCCCTGAAACTTGCCATATTCTAAACTATAACAATAGGTAATAATAGCAAGCAAAAACAGAGTGCACAACAATACCACACAATAAAGTCAAAATAGGATACAAGATGGCAGTGGTAATAACGAACAGTTAGCACCATTAAGTTTGTAAGTATAATGTAGAAGCGGTTATAGCGTGCTCAGATGAATAAAACACTATGCCATCATATTAGTGTTGATCAGTATATGGAAACTCAATTTCACATATACTACAAAAAATTAAATACAATTCAGAGCACAGCAACAATGTAGTTTTGATCTAACACGGTGGTCGGTCTAAATTTAATTAGAACAGCACTCCAAAATAACCAAAGTTGAACAGCAGAGCAAAATCCATATATATACAGTATTTAAATATAGCTATTTGATTAGTTGACACGTAGGTAGAACGTAGGCGCAGACAGCCAAGTGTTTGTATCGCTGTGAGTAACTGTTCTCTCTTCCTTTCGGCATGTTTAATAAGAATAGACAGCATGCTGTAGGAGGAACTCGATAGGAGGTCCTCCCATTCTAATAGCAGATCCTCACTGAGGTCATCAAAGGAAGGAAAGATAATGATCCTTAGGCCGCGAGGAACCTGTTTCATTTCTATGTACCTTTTTAGTATAATGGCATCCCACCATTTGGATGCCTCTTGTTTTCGTAACTTTTTTAATCTCTGAAACTTCCCTTTCAATCCCTCTTCCTTATCTAAAGATGTAGCAATAGTCACATTCCTTTTGTTTTGAAACAGATCTTGAAAGAGTTTATCTCTATCATCCCTGAAACTTGCCATGTTCTGAACAATAACAATAGGTAATAATAGTAAGCAAAAAAGAGTGCACAACAATACCACACAATAAAGTCAAAATAGGACACAAGATGGCAGTGGTAATAACGAACAGTTAGCACCTCCGTTAAGTTTGTAAGTATAATGTAGAAGCAGTTATAGCGTGCTCAGATGAATAAAACACTATGCCATCATATTAGTGTTGATCAGTATATGGAAACTCAATTTCACATATACTACAAAAATTTAATATAATTCAGAGCACACCAACAATGTAGTTTTGATCGAACACGGTGGTCGGTCTAAATTTAATTAGAACAGCACTCCAAAATAACCAAAGTTGAACAGCAGAGCAAAATCCATATATAAACAGTATTTAAATATAGCTATTTGATTCATTGACACGTAGGTAGAACGTAGGCGCAGACAGCCAAGTGTTTGTATCTCTGTGAGTAACTGTTCTCTCTTCCTTTCTGCATGTTTAATAAGAATAGACATCATGCCGTAGTAGGAACTCGATAGGAGGTCCTCCCATACTAATAGCAGATCCTCACTGAGGTCATCGAAGGAAGGAAAGATAATGACCCTTAGGCCGCGAGGAACTTGTTTCATCTCTATGTACTTTTTTAGTATAATGGCATCCCACCATTTGGATGCCTCTTGTTTTCGTAACTTTTCTAATCTCAGAAACTTCCCTTTCAATCCCTCTTCCTTATCTGAAGATGTAGCAATAGTCACATTCCTTTTGTTTTGAAACAGATCTTGAAAGAGTTTATCTCTATCATTCCTGAAACTTGCCATGTTCTAAACAATAACAATAGGTAATAATAGTAAGCAAAAACAGAGTGCACATCAATACCACACAATAAAGTCAAAAAAGGACACAAGATGGCAGTGGTAATAACAAACAGTTAGCACCTCCGTTAAGTTTGTAAGTATAATGTAGAAGCGGTTATAGCGTGCTCAGATGAATAAAACACTATGCCATCATATTTGTGTTGATCAGTATATGGAAACTCAATTTCACATATCCAACAATAATTTAAATACAATTCAGAGCACAGCAACAATGTAGTTTTGATCCGACACTGTGGTTGGTCTAAATTTAATTAGAACAGCACTCCAAAATAACCAAAGTTGAACAGCACAGCAAAATCCATATATATACAGTATTTAAATATAGCTGTTTGATTCGTTGACACGTAGGTAGAACGTAGGTGCAGGCAGCCAAGTGTTTGTATCTCTGTGAGTAACTGTTCTCTCTTCCTTTCGGCATTTTTAAAAAGAATAGACATCATGCTGTAGGAGGAACTCGTTAGGAGGTCCTCCCATTCTAATAGCAGATCCTCACTGAGGTCATCGAAGGAAGGAAAGATAATGATCCTTAGGCCGCGAGGAACTTGTTTCATCTCTATGTACTTTTTTAGTACAATGGCATCCCACCATTTGGATGCCTCTTGTTTTCATAACTTTTCTAATCTCTGAAACTTCCCTTTCAATCCCTCTTCCTTATCGAAAGATGTAGCAATACTCACATTCATTTTTTTTTTTTTTATAAATCTGTTTTTATTAGTTTTAAAACCATGAAACACTCATGATACATGAATTGCACAGGCAGATGAATGCTTATACATTGTAGGCATCAACAGCAGAAAGAAAAATATGTTTGACAACATTCATAGTAGCAATTTGCAGGAGATCTGTAATACACTAGTGTAACACATTGATTATTTGTAATAATAGGAATGTTACATTCAGGAGTATTCAAACAACGTCCCTTTATCCCCGGATCCTTATTCGTGCATGGGTCTTAGCCAAGTAGCATACATTAATGTAGCTATGTATAATTTGTAGTGTCAATCGGGTGTGCAAGGAGATATGATTTGAGGGGGTCCCATATATCTTTGGGCCTCGAGGCCAGTGGTAGCAGTTCCGCATATGTGAGTGTTTGATCCTTCCAGAACAGCATGTCTTTAAGCCATTCCTTAAATTTAGGGGCTCTGCCCCATCCCTAGCTGCATGCTATTCTCCGCTTGGATAGTAGCAGCCCTGAGGAAGTGAATTGCCGATATCCCACCTCTATAGCCTCTTTGTAGTTCAGGAGAGCAGTTAATGGTGAAACTGGAATCAGAGGTGACGTCATTTGTTGCAATGCTTCGAATACTTGTTCCCAATAGTCTAGGATGCTGGGGCAATTCCAAGCAAGGTGTAAAAAATCTGCTTTTTCCATCCCACATCTGTCACAGCGATCGTTATCTCGCAGCTTGTATCTACACATTTTAACAGGTGTGTGATATATACGGTGTAAGAATTTGTAATGTATAATGCGCAAACGGCAACTAGCTGAGACCTGTTCTGTTTGTTTACAGCAGTAGAGCCACTGTTTCTTAGTTATTGCGTGTCCCAGTTCTATTTCCCACTTCTCCCGTGCCTCACATCGTGCCGGGGTTTGGCTGGTATATATATTATGGTAAAGCGTAGACACCACATGCGAAGCTTGTTCATTCAGTAACAGCGTATGTAATGGAGTGAGCGATTGTGGTTCTTGTGGGTATGACGGCGTGTATTCTTTAATACCTTGTTGCAGTCTGACATATAAAAAAATGTCCATGGGGAGGGTGTGGATGTAGCGGACATCTGCTGCATTGTGCGGAATTTCCCTTTCAAGTATAAGTCACCCCATTTGTGTATGCCAAATTTACTTTTGGCTTGCTTAAAAACCCCCTCTTGTAATACTGGCATCTTGGGGTGATACACCAATGGAAGTAGAGGAGAATATAGCATGGGGACGTGCATGCGCATGGCTATACGCTGCCACGTATTCACTGTACATGTGACTGCCGTGGGGCCGGACTCACAGAGTTGGGGCATGCTTAGTATGACCCCTTCCAGAGGCATGGGATCAGCCAGCCACTGTTCCACCGCCACTTGCGGCATGTACTTAGGTGGATGGAGCTAGTATTGGGCATAGTGGGCTTGCGCACAGACATAATACAATTCCAAATCTGGAACATCAAATCCTCCCTGAGAATAGGGCCTAATGAGAACATCCCACTTCAGTCTGGGTTGTTTGCCACCGCAAAGCAATTGAATCAGATCAGTGCGTAAAACGTTTAAAAAGTATCTACCGGGGTCGAATGGAATGTTCATAAATAGATACAAGAGCTTGGGGAGACTAACCATCTTGATTAGAGAGGCACGGCCCGCCATAGACAGGGGAAGGGTGATCCATCTCGTGACGCAACTAGCAATGTGTTCTAGGGTTCTGCCATAATTTAAGCGCATTAGTTCTTACCGATCTGAAGTGATGTAGATCCCAAGATATTTCACCTCTGTGGCACACCATTCTATTGGGAACTCAGGGTCAAATGGTGTTGTTGAGGTAGTGAGGGGGAAGATTTGAGATTTCTGCCAATTTATATGTATCCCCGACAGCTCCCCAAAATGAACAAACTCTCGCAGTATAGGGTTTAAATTCTGCTGATGGTCTCTAATGTACAGGGTAATATCATCTGCGTAGAGGTAGATGAGTATGGGGCGCAATTGGCACCGCAAAGCTTTATCGTGATGATGTTGTCTCACTTTGGCAGCAAGCGGCTCGATTACAAGAGCAAAGAGGAGCGGGGAGAGCGGGCAGCCCTGCCTTGTGCCGCGCGTAACGGAGAAAGGTGAAGAGACCAGACCATTAATCAGGACTTTGGCTGCTGGAGAACTGTACAGTAATCGTATCCATGCCAGAAACCCTTTGGGGATGCCCATACATTGCAATATGTTGAATAAATAATCCCATTCGACTGAATCAAATGCCTTCGTGGCATCTAAAAAGACAGCCGCGAGTGGCAGGGTGGAATCTACATTGTGCAGGATAGAAAATAATGTACGGAGATTATGGGATGTCGCTCTCCCCGGGATGAAGCCTGCCTGATCCGGCAGCACTAATTTCTCCATCAGGAGGCTCAACCTATTAGCAAGCATCTTGGCAAGTATTTTTGCGTCATTATTAATTAGGGATAGCGGCCTGTAGGAATCACACGTATTTGCAGGTTTGTTCGGTTTTAGGAGAGAGGTAAGGAGGCCTTCCCTCATAGAGCATGGGAGAATGCCTGTTTCATGGGCTTCTTCATAGACCCCTTTAAGTATAGGTATCAGTTGGTCTATCTAGGTTTTGCAAAAGTCTATTGGAAGGCCATCTGACCCTGGGGCCTTACCAGACTGCATTTGTATGATGGCAGTACGTATCTCATCCTCCTCAAATGGTGCAGCAAGGAATTCTCTCTGTGTGTGTAATAGCCAGCCAATAGCCACATCCTGCAGGTAATCAGAAAGGTCTAATGGATGGTGTCTGCGGGTACTGTACAGATTTGTATAGTATGTAGTGAAGGTGTCTAGTATGTCCCTACTGTCTCTATGCCTCACCCCATCATCATCCGTTAATTCCGCAACATAACTGGAGAAGCGAGGCTTACGGATCCCTTCCGCCAGGGCTCTGCCTGGTCGTTCCCCTTTGCCGTATCTACGGGCTGTGAAATATTTCCCCCTGAAGCGGGTCTCCCTTTCTGCAGTATCTTTATAGTCCGAGAGCGTATCCCTGAAAGTTGCCTGGAGTGTGCCATTAATATCATTCCACATTTCACTTTCCAGTCTTTTAAGCTCTCCTTCCAAGCGGTGCAAATAGCGCCGAATGTCTCGCAAGACTCTGGAGTTCTTGGCTATGTAAAAGCCGCGTATTGTGACCTTAAAGGCCTCCCATACTACACCTATATGTGTGACAGAGCCTATATTTCTTTGGAAAAAGTCAGTAATTTCTTGTCCCAGTTCAGACTTAAAGGTCACGTCTAGCAGCGTTTCCGGAATGAGTCTCCAGCTTCTGGGAGCTAAACATAACGTCGGTGGGGATAGTGTCAAGCAGACCGGGGCGTGGTCAGAATAAGTCCTGGCCAGATGCTCAGCGTTAACTATCCATGGGCCAATACCCCGAGTGACCACCCATAAGTCCAGTCTGGCCCAGGAAGAGTGCATTGTTGTGTAATGTGTTCCTTCCTTTTTCTCTGGATGAACATGCCTCCATACATCCATGAGGCCATTATCAGCCATCATATCGGACAATATACCATGGGTCTTGGTGTAGTGGTGTGGGAGAGGATTAGATCGGTCATTAACGGGGCTTAATACTGTGTTAAAATCTCCCCCCCAGATCATGTGTGTGGAGCCTATTTCAAAAATCTTGCCCCATAGTGCGGTAAAGAATTCTGGATCATCTGCATTCGGGCCGTAACAGCACACCAGTGTCACAGAGTTTGACTCCAACCTACCCCACATCATGCAGTATCTCCCGTTCTTATCTGAGGTCATGCCCTCCATAATGAATGGGGAATTTTTCTTCATCAGGATCGCAGTACCCCTAGAGTATGAGGAGTAAGAAGAAAACACCCTATGCATGGCCCATTCGCTGGCAAAAATGGGTGGATGTGTCAGGATTAAAGTGTGTTTCCTGGAGCATAGCGATGTGTATACGGTGTCCATCTAGGTATGCCAGTATCTGCCTGCGTTTACGTGGGTCCCCCAGACCTCTGACATTCCACGGCAGTAAGCGTATTTTTAGAGTGTCAGCATCGTGAGTCAGAGGGGAAGTATCATATGAGTGCTACCAGAATATGTAGAATTTCCACTACCTAAAGTGCACTGTGCATGTATCAACAAATCCTTCCATATCAACATGTGTCGTACGAAACTGTTAGCTAACATTCCCAATCTCTGTCCCTCCCCACCCACAACAGCAACCCAATCATGCTGGTATCTACGCGCCCACCCACCTCCCATAAAACATAACGAAGCATACAACTGATAAAGTCCCGAGTTACGTGGGGAACGCCCTTAGGGGGTGCAATAGGGGGCACACGAGGTTCTCTCCTCCCACCAGCTGATGAAATAGACCAGACCTAGTCCGGAGTGGGGGGAAGAGTGTAGCCCAACATAGTCCATGTTTAGTCCCACTAGCTACAGTGTTTCCTCGTCTCCCTCCTCCTCCCTGCCACCCAATCCACTTATCTGAGTGCAGGATCGCAGCAATGCTGTCCAAGCCCAATGCATGTTGGGCGCTCAGTCCGGCAAGTAGTCCTGAAACATATTGGCAATCCCTTTGTCCTGCAGAGTGGGTAAAGAGAGTAGACATCTGCACAATCTCATGACAGATCTGAGGGATTCGAGTCTCTCAGCTCATTCTCGTGCTGGAGATGTCGATCTGGACGGAGTGTCCTGTGACGTACGAGGTGAAGCCTGTCTTTTAATTTGCTTGAAGAAGTCCTCCACCTGTTGTGCAGTAGTAAAGAAATGTTGTTTGCCCTGATGCGTAATGCGCAAGCGTGCTGGATATAGTAGTGCATAATCAATTTGTGCTTTGCGCAGTTTTAGCTTTACTGGAACAAATTTCCTTCTCGCCTCTTGTACTACGGGAGTGAAGTCAGGGTATATTGTGAAATCATTTCCCTCAAAATTCAAATGACGTTTCTCTCTGGCCAACTTCAAGGCCACGTCGCGGTCCCAAAAATTGAGGAAGCGAGCAATGATCGGGCGCGGTTGACTTCCCGGGGGAGGCTTGGGGCCCAAGGAGCGGTGTGCCCTTTCTATGGTCAGGTGTTGTGAGAAGGCCTCAGCTCCGAAGGTTCCAAGTAGTAGGCTTTCGACGAAGTCCTCCATCTTACCAGTATTGGTGCTTTCTGGAAATCCAATAATGTGTATGATCCAGCGTGAACTCAATAATTGATCAGGGATAAATATTCAATAACATCATACTTTGGCCCATACACATTCACCCAAATCCCTGATGCGCTGGTGTCAAGTTTGTTAACTTTACTTCAATTTACTCTTGTTACTCAGGCTCAATATTTTAACATCCTGTACTATTGCCTATTAAACAAATGATGATCGACTTTTCATCTATTTGGTCGATGAACCAATTAGTTGAAGAGTTGATAGCAATGGTATTTTCTCAAATTAAATAATTAATCTTAGAAACTGGCTAAATAACCACAAACTCTTGGTGAGATTTAATAATTTTATCTAGTAATAATAAATGCTCTTAGCGATTGCATTCAAAATTTCAAATACTGAAAACCTCATGAGAGAGAGCAACAATGTAATCATAGAAACAACTGAACTATTATTTCAATATACGTTGTAAAGAGTGGATAGATGAAGAGACATTAGATACAAGTAAAATCTATCACTTAAAACCAAACGATTCGGAGGGGATAGATGAAGAGACATAAGTTTCAGAAACAAGAATACGACTGCAAAAATAATTTCTGCAATGCTAAGTTAGATCAGATACAAACCCAAGGGATCTGTAAAGGAAAACCACCACCCAGGCCTAGGCAGCAGTGGGGGACCCCTGAACCAAGAGTCAGGGATCAAAGACTCAAGAACCAGTTCATGGACAGAACAGGAGCAGCTAGGCCTCTCAGCAAACCGACGAACAGCGACGCATCCCTCTCTCAGACACCTTCAGCCTAAGCGACCCACCAGCAGCAGCCAAATCACACCCCTAAAGTACCTATTCTTATACCCTAAAAGTACATGTCCGTCCCACAATAGTTGCTAAATTCACATTTTCTAGCTAAGGGATTGGTTGAGTTCTAGGGGTGGGATGTCACCCCATTATGAAATCATCTACTTTTGACTACACCATTGTTCTAAACAATTTTTTATACAGTCATCAATACTTCTTCTCTCTCATGAGTACACATGCAACAATTTATTGTACATTTTAATAAATTTAACAACTACAGATTCCGTTCCCACGATGACACTGGCTTTGGCTGGCTTTCAATGTTCTGTCCTTCACCAGGTCAGGTTTTTTCAGCTTTGCACAGCTGTTCAGTCATGTGGTCACATGGTTCCTGCTCGCTCCTAATTCCACCCGCCCTTGGTTAAGCTAACTTTAAAAGATGGAGGACTTCTTGTCCATTACTAAAAGAACGGGAAACAGACATTTATTAATTATGTGACAATGCCATTTTCACTGTTTACCACCCACTTTAACTCTATCTTATATTAACGGTTAGCCTAGCATATGCACAAGCAGGAAAGCTGCATTATTTATTAGATTAAAGCAACACACACACCATGCTTTTTACTAAATACACATGCAGCCTTGCCATGTAAACCGTATTAATTCGTTTTAAACACAAGATTATTACATTTCCGGTTATTTACGTATTATTCAAGCTTAGTTCATGCATATTGCAAAACAAGCTTACCTCGTGTAGTGTAAATGTGCACATTAGTTGTTCTAGTACTACTTACTGTTAGTACGTATTATAGGAGTGTTCGATTGAGCAGGTTTCTTTCGCGAAATCCTGCTCCATCAATCCCCCCTCTGATGGCTTTTAGGAGCCATCATAAATTCTCACCATACCGAGTGCCACCTTCCATTTTATCTAGAATTTACTTTCTCTCTCTCTTTTATGGCACTTTCATCTAGCTTTTTCATCATATCATAATATTCTCCATTTATATTTTCTAATTCTATTTCTTCTATCTTTCTCTTTCTTCCTTTTCTTTTATTCTTTTCATCTGTTGCAACTTTTCTTTCTCTTATGCATTTACAACACTTATACGCTGTAAATATTACTAGAGTTACTACTGCTATTGAAAATATTGGCATTATTATTTTTCCCAATAAACTTTTTCCAAAGGTAGAAAACCATTTACTTACAGAGGAAAAACTCTTACCAAGTTTCTCCCAAACACCGTTAACCTCCAGTTGGGTTAGATCATTATGTAATTTTGTAATATTTCTAATATATCCTTCTATCCCTTTACTTTTATCTGGGATATAGGTACAGCAGTGTTGAATTTTCAACATGCTACAGACTCCTTCTTTTGCCAAGAGTATATCTAAGGCAAGTCGATTTTGCAAAACCATTGCTCTGATTGCCACCATTTCGGTATCAACCATCAAGAAACCACCAGCAGTATCTGTTCATAAACGATCAACCACTGTGGACAATTTTCGAATTTTGTGTGAATTTAAAACAACTCCAACTGAGGGTATTAGTGCACCAAAAATTTCACCTACTATTTCCGAAAAACTTGCTCTCTTACTACGCATTAGTCCCTGTTTTATTTCATTGACACTATTGTCCTTACGGTCTACATTGTAGACTTTTGGAAAAACAATTCCAAAATAACAGCTTCCATACCAATGTGCAGGTAACCTATAATAGGCTTTCTTACCACACACATAATAGATTCCCGGGGAAACAGGATCAGTTCCACCCTTTAATCCCCATCCTCCAGTAATTTGGAAAGTATGCTCACATTCACTAGTGCCAATAAAATAATTGTTATAGTTAGTCTTTGATCTAAATAAACATAGTTTCCCTTTCTGTGACCAGTCCAGGGACATCGCAGCTTATGTCTCACCCTTTTCATAATTTCCTTCTCTAAAAGCCCAAGGTGGTGCCTGTGATTTCTGTTCATCAGCTTTCTTCTAGAAACTTGCTCTTCTATTTTCTACCATATCTAAAAATAATTTTTCTTCAACATGTAAACTACAGGTTAAATTGTTTTTGTAGGCATATTCTACATCTAAGGTTTTAGTGATATGGAAGAATTCTCCCATATAGCGTGCATTTTTACCACTTACTACTTTATTTAATTCCCTTACAATTGGTACTTCTGAAAATACTAAATCTATATCAGTATACTGATATTCCAGCTTACCTGTCACATAGAATAGGCTGCTGAGGACACTACATGACACACCATATGTTAGGGAAAGGTGGTGATACGTTACACCTTCAGAGACAGACGAAGGTAATTGCATGCAGACATAACAATCACTCACATTCATAGTATTAGTATATTCATACAACAACTTAGTAAAAACATTTAACGAAAAATCACTAATTGATTTGTCATGATGGAAAATGCTTCCATCCATTTGTTCTATATTAGTATTTATAGGTGGTTTAGAAACATCTTTCATTCCTTCAATTGACACATCATTAGTATTATTTCCACTGTTATTTACATTAAAAATGGGTATGACAACAATTAATAATATCCATATAAGTGTTAATAGAAAAACACTACATAAGCAGGTTTTAATACATCTACGTTTTAGACTAGATTTTGGTTGTCCAGTCACTTCTGCTTCTGCCATTTTGATATACTACAAAAATACAAAAATCTCTATTCTAAAAATGTCTAAAAATAGATTTTGTGTAATCCTACACTTAATGACTTTCTTCTTCACCCCTTTCTTTTATTTCAGTCCTTTGGTCTTTCTTGAGTCTTTAAATCAGCTTCAATTGACAATTTTCACCTTAATCTCTTTTCATTTCCTTTTAAGGTAGTCTCAGTTTGTTCTCATCTTTCTTTTCAGTATCACTACTGTCATGTTCTTCACTTAAGCCCAGACTTTCAAATTCTTCTAGTATGACGTAGGTCCATTCAGGAGCTCTGTACTTTCTACATGGAATTCTTATTCTTTTTGTTTTTCGGGTTGCTTTTCTTCTTGTACTATCTGGTTCTGTTTGACTTGAGACTTCGTTACTTTGCTCTGGTCTTTTCCTCAATCTTCTTTTTACTATTCTATACTTTAGTCTTCTTATTCCACTTGACCAATTGTCTCCTTTTCTAGCTCTCTTTTTCTGTACTACCTTTTCACCTTCTGTGTTTTGTTCACCATTTCTTTTATTCAGTCTTCTTTCTATCTGTCCCTCACTGTTCCTTCGTATTTCTGTTTCTGTAGGTTCAACACTTGTTCCTGATTCATCAGTGAGTTCACCTTCTTCTAGCTCATTTGTGACTTCATTCTCGTCTGGTCCTACTTCTGGCTCAACAGCTGTTTTTCTTTCTTCTGTCTCGACAGCCGCTTCACTTCCCTCTGGCTCAACGACAGCCTCACCTTCTTCTGACTCAGAAGCAGTCTTTTCAGTCCCAGTATCTGGTGCCCACTTTACTTGACTTGTGCTTGGCTGTTCATCGTCAAAATGTTCATCAGAAGCTGTCACTTCAGACTCTTCAGCTTCGCACACTTCAGCTGCTGGTTCTTGATTTTGATTTACCAGTTGCTGTTCTTTAGGTCTTTCAATTGGACTTGGGACTAGGCGGGTATGGCTTGCATGTATCCAATTTGGCAAGCCAAAACACTTCACTGCTGTGGTCGTCACTAATATGATCTGGTAAGGGCCGCTCCAACGGGGTTCTAGACACGTTTTCCTCACGTGTTTCTTGACTAGGACCCACTCACCAGGATTCAAATCATGTGCTTGGTTCCGCTGTGTCGTTGTGGCATCTCCTCCAACCTGGCGGGACACAGAATGCACCAGGTCAGCCAGTCCTTTGCAATAATCTAGCACACGATCATCAGACATATTCATCAGTTTGTTCGCAGGTAAGTATGCTTGTCTCATGGCTCTTCCCATCAACACTTCATGGGGGCTTAATCCAGTCTTTTTGTCAGGAATACTTCTAAGACTCATCAATACAAGGGGTAAAGCGTCAGGCCATTTCAGTGTTGTGGATGCACATACCTTCCCTAATCTAGACTTTATTGTGCCATTTATCTGTTCAACAATACCAGATGCTTCTGGTCGATAGGCACAATGCAGCTTCTGCTCAATTTGTAATGCTGCACAAATCATCCGAATTATTTCATTATTGAAGTGCAATCCTCTATCTGATTCCAAAGTGACTGGAAAACCAAACCTAGGGATCAGTTCTCTCAACAACAGCTTAGCCACTTTATGGCTATCATTCCTTCTCGTTGGATAGGCCTCTACCCAGCGAGAAAACAAACAGACAATGACAAGGACATATTTCAGCCCATTACATGGTGGTAGCTCAATGAAATCAATCTGAAGTCTAGTAAAAGGACCTCCTGCTTTCCCGATTACACCCCAACTCACAACTGTCTTTCTTCCTGGATTTTGTTTTTGGCATATGCCACTCCTTTGACATAAACTTTCTGCGATGACCCTGACCTTTGGAGTATACCATGTCTGCTTGAACAGTCTAATCATTTCATCTCTTCCAATATGTGTGAGTCCATGGTACATCCTGGCCATGTGAGAAAGTAATGAATCTGGCAATACTGGTCTTCCATCATGACAGACCCATACCTCATCTTCTGTATTTTTCCTACAACCTGTTCTACTCCATTCTTTCTTTTCCTCATCACTGGTTTCTTTCTGCATTTGCCTCACCTCATCCCAAGTCTCAAATGTCGTTGTGTACATAAGGTGGCATTTGGTATTTTCTCTATCAATTGATCTGTTCATGGCCATTGTATTTTGTGCACAGTAACGCGCTAATTGATCCGCGTATCTGTTGCCCTTTGTCACATCATCATCTCCGGATTGATGTGCAGCACATTTTACAACTGCAATTCTTTTTGGTAACTGCAAAGCTTCTAATAATTCTTTTACAGTTTTTCCATTCCGAATTGGGGTACCTGAGGAAGTCAGAAATCCTCTTTGCATCCATAGCTGACCGAAGTCATGTACGACTCCAAATCCGTACTGACTGTCGGTGTAGATGGTTACTTTTAGACCTTTTGCCAATCTACATGCTCTATCCAGAGCAATCAACTCTGCAACTTGGGCGGAGTTTACCCCCTTCAAACAAGATGCTTCTAGTGCTCCTGATAAGGTGCAGACAGCATAACCAGCACACAATTCACCCTTTTCGTTTCTCAAACATGATCCATCCACAAACAATTCACAATCTGATTCTTCCAAGGATTCATCCTCTTTATCTGGACGAGGCTTAGTACAAAGTTCTGTCACTTCCAGACAATCATGTTCCGCTTCCTCTCTCACCTCCTCACATCTTGAATTTGGTAACAATGTAGCAGGGTTCACAGTAGTGCATCTCACCACTGTCACATTTTCAGCACCTAGAATCACTCTCTCATATTTAGTCAGCCGACTAGAGGTCATATGTTGAGTCCGAGTGCGTGTTAAAAGAATCTCAACAGAATGTGGCACATACACTTTAACAGGATAACCCATCACAATTGCTTCACTCTGTTCCAGACTTATACAAGTGGCGGCTACTGCTTTTAAACAGCCTGGTAATACTGCAGCCACTGAATCCAGGGTAGCAGAAAAATATGCCACTGGACGTCGTGCCATTCTGTGTTTTTGAGTTAAGACTGCAAGTGCACATCCATCTCTCTCACAACAGTACAATGCAAATTCTTTAGAGTAATCTGGCATTCCCAAAGCAGGTGCTCGACAAAGACTGTTTCGCAATCTTGAAAAAGATTCCATACTCTCCTCGTCCAACACAATTGGATCTTTCACATCTTTTCGTGTCAACCTCTGTAGGGGTTTTGCAATCAGTGAGAAACCACAGATCCACTGCAGTATCCAACCATTCCCAAAAACATTCGCACTTCCTTTTTGATTTCTGGGTGGATTCATTTTCTTGATCACACTGATTCTCTCTGGCGTCACCTTTCTGACCCCTTTTTCAATCTTGTGACCTAAATACTGAACTTCCTGTCTACAGTATTGCAATTTAGATGGTGACACTTTATGTCCTCCTACTGCTAAATAGTTCAGCAAAGCAATTGTGTCTGTTACACATGCTTCTCGTGTTTTTGATGCCACTAGTAGGTCATCAATGTACTGAACCAAAACAGAGTTTTCAGGCATGACCAAAGTCTCCAAACATTTTTTCAAGATCTGATTAAAGATCGAAGGACTCTCAGTGTATCCTTGAGGAACTCGGCACCATGCCAAGACACGGTTACCGAACCTGAATGCAAATAAATATTGACCTTCCAGGTGCAAGGGAATGGAGAAAAATGCCTGACACAAATCAATAACGGTGTACCATTCAGCACCGCAGGGAATTTGGTAAAGAATTACTGCTGGATTTGGCACTACTGGACAGCATGGTACTACCATTTTATTCACCTTTCTTAAATCTTGAACTATTCTATATTTTCCATTAGGCTTTTTAATTCCAATAATGGGTGAATTACAGGGACTGCTCATTATTTCTTTTAAAATCCCCTGTTCAATCATTTGGTCAATCACAGGTGTGACTCAAGCAATTACTTCTGGACTCATTTTGTACTGTGGGGTATTTGGATATATAGCACCATCCTTTACTGTAATCTGAATTGGATCCACATTTGTCATTAACCCGATCTCTTTTCCTGTGAAATCCCACACTTCTGATCTCACTGTACCTTTTTTCTTCAGGCAAATCTTCCTCAGTGAGGAGTGAATATAATTCACTCACTTCTGATTCTCTTTGGGCCATCATTACTTTGTACTCGACATCCTCATCAGGTGTCATAAAGGCAACACCATCCGGTGTACAATTAATGGTGCAATTCATTTTGCACAGCAAATCTCTGCCCAAGAGATTAACGGGACTGGAATCACATACCACAAACCGATGCATGTCTTTGAAATTTCCAATATGAACTTCTATCGGGGCTGTGACAGGAGTTCTAATATGTTTATTTGCAACGCCCACAACTTGGATAGTGTCTTCCGAGAGGGGTAGGTTTGGAATTTATGCAGCTCTCACAGTAGAACGGGTAGCACCAGTGTCCAACAAGAAGGTGATATCTTTACCTTCTACCTTTCCATCAACAAATGGACCTGACTGATATACCGCTAAAGATGCGCCAAGTACGCACTCTTCCTCCCCCTCAGGCACCGTCATTGAGACGAATCCGAATCACTCTCATTGCACCGCAACAAATACTGCGAAACCAGTGGATTCTTACCAAACTGCTCTTCTCCGTGGAATCCAGTACTTGCACTGTACATCTGCATATGAGCATTCACATTACGGGGTATAGGAGGTTGTGGCACCTGTAACTGTGGAGTAACTACCTGCTGCTGCTGCTGTTGATTCCCAATCACCTCATTCTGCATCTGTGGATTTAAATTTTGATTTACTCCATTATCCTTTTTACCAGATCTACACTCATTCTTCCAATGTCCAAATTTTCCGCACGTATGACAAGGAAATTTCTTTTTAGCTTCTTCCTTACTCATTTTAAATTTTCCTTTACCTCCACTGTATACCTGACCAGCCTGACTCTGACTTTGTTGCACATTACCATTTTCCTGTTGCTGCTCTGCCATCTTCACTTGTGCCCACATCATTTTCTCCTTTAACTTTTTAAGCCTTGAATCAATGTCATCACTACAATACTTTGCATACCTCAAAATCTCGTCTATTGATTTGCCTTGCCAGCAGAGCATATGCTGCTGTATCATTGCACTAATCTCTGGTTTCAATCCATATACGAATCAATACAAAAAATGTCCCATATCTTTATCTCCAATATTCTCACTCCCACTGTACTGCTTAAACACCTGCAACAATCTCTCATAATATGCATGCACTGACTCTTTAGGCTCTTGGGTCGTCCTGTCAATCTTAACCCAATCTGTTTCTTTAGGGGAAATCTTCCCTTTCAAGAAAGTAATGACCTGATGGTACTTTCTCATCACTTCTTCAGATGGTGCACCTGTTTTTGCATCCCTGGGATATTCATCCTTAGGCCAGTCAACAGTAATTTTACATTCTGTCCACAAATCAGCTGGAACCACTATTTCAAAAAGACCATCTAAATCTTTCAACAACACCTTTGAAACCTTAACAAATCTATCTACTTGTTTATACCACTCAACTGGCTTCTCTCGCAATCTGGGAAAATCATTGGTGAATGATAATATATCCTGTCTAGTCCACGGTACATGAACATATCCACCACCTGGAACCTCTCTCATTGGACATGCCCTCTCAACTTGCTCGGTTTTCTTTAACAGAAACATGGAAGTTCCCTTACCAGTAGTTTCTTCCTTCTTTTTCATCCATTTACTCCTCCATCGTTCTACATTTCCCCATGTCTTCAGAATATTCATTATTTCTTTTATCTGCAATCTTTTCCCTGACATATTCAAACTCTCTACTAAATCCTTGTCAGTAAAAGCCATTCTGTACGTTTTCTGCAACACTTTCGACTTTTCTATATCTACACCAAACTCACTAGCAGCTTCCGATAGTTTCTCATGAAGATTCTTCGCTCTCCAAGTAATACTTTTACACAAAAACAGCAACTCTTCCTCACTATAAGTCCCTAATCTATCTGGACTTACTGTTCCAATAATCATCTCTTCTAAATCTACTTTCAATTGACTCACATTTATACTCTGTGGTTGAGCTTTTGGCTTGGTCATTTCTTTTATCCAATTAGTTAATTCTTCTTGAGAGGGACCTGCTGAACTCCCTGCTACTGGAGTAATATTTGGCCCTATTTTCCTTGGGTCTAATTGAATACTTCTCCTCAGGGTCTCTGTTAATAAATCACCAACCGGTAGGTCTAACAGTGTGGTATTTTGGTCATCTTTTCTATTTTCATTTGTTACTGACACTATTTCACTCCTTACACTACTTCTTGGAACTGACAATGTGTGTACTTTTGGCAAAGCCGATTTTTCTTCAAATAATGGAACCACGGGACCAATTGTCACTGGTACCGTCAAAGCTTCTGCATTCAAATTTATCTGATTTAGTTTCTGTACCTGTTCCATTCTAGCCTTATTTAACAAACTCACTTCATTTTCTCGCACTATTCTAGCTACTTCGGTAACTTGGGGAGTTAATGGGGTTACCATTTGTGGGGCACTTGGAATCATCTCTCCTGGATTTTCTTCATATGGCGGAGGTCTTTTAGTCATAATTTCTTCTAACAATTCATCATCAGTTTCATCCAAGCCCTCTCCGGACGTTTCTATATTTTTCTTTTTCTCTTTACACTTAGTACCTGTCTGACTCCCTACTGTCAAAACTGGATATAGACCCTCGGTCACTACAGCTCTTCTCCATCTTTTCATTTGATCTTCTCGCCTCTCAAATGGATATCTAGACAAAAAACCTCTGAATCTTCTACTACTTCTATCTTTTTCTCGCTCAAAAGCTTCTACTTCCCATTCTTCCAGCGCTTCATACTGGGTAAGTCTAGGATTTGGCTCTAGTGAGTTCATCCTTTTTCTCAAATTCTGTAAAATCCTTACATTAAATGTACCAAACTCAGGGAAAGATAACATCCCATCATCCTTCGTATATTTCATCCAGTTCTCTAACCAAACACAAGTATGGTACCCTCGCTCCATCATCATATAAGAGACAGGCGTTCTTGGGGGTGGAATTGGAATTCCCTCTCTAGTCACAATTTGTTTGTCATTCTTGAAGAAATTCTTTATTGTTTTTTAGCAAACCCATTTTCAAACTCTTTTTTACTAATGTGTTTTCAACAATAACTCAAACAAAATTTGTCCGTAATTCTCTCTTCCCTATTCGTTAAGTCCTGTCCTATACCAGCGCGACTCACACCAACCAACCAGTCACAGCTCCCTACGTAACTACAGTCTCAACCAGTGTCAGCGCGACTCACACCAGTTAACCAATCGGAGCTTTGTTCACACCCGCTATCTAACCAATGCTAACGCTGCCTTTTGTGACGTCAGTTTTTACTCCTTCTACTGACCCTCCCTTTACAATCAACTCTCGATATACGCCCGCTGCTTCGTCCAATACCAGCGCGGCACTTTGTGACGTCAGTATTCACTCAATCAATCAAAATCAACTTTATTCGGCTTGTTAGAGCCATAAAAGTGCAGCATAAAACAGCAAAGCAGCATAAAACATCATATAAATCCGATAACAATTCATGTCTTAATGTTCTTAAAAACCATTATAATATTATACAAAAAGGATAATAAACCACCTTTATGACTGTAATGTTACATTATGTGATAGTCAGCATGATCATACTACCAGCTTATTCAGAGGGGCTAACTCAGCGTCATCCTATTCCTATGTCTAATAGCCCCAATTAAGAAGCTTGCTACCCTGACACAGACTATAGGAGAGCCTAGCATTTGTAGATAGACCAGAGCCGGCCTTACTTGCACGAAATTTCGGCCCCTTAGCAGGGGAAGAATGTACTTCCTGCGCAGGGGGTCGTAATGGGTGCAGAAGAACATAATATGTAAAGTGTCTTGCTATGAGAAGTTGTCACATGTACACAGATTTGTTGAGTCCGGCTTAAAATAGCCTTTAGGAAAGGCCAGTAGCCAGGGAACCATGTTCAATCGGAATCTCGTTAAAACAAAGAGATGGTAAGCTTTATTTATGTATGTTAAATATGGTTGCAGCTGCTGGCCCAGGCTAAATGTGACATACTTTCTCACCGAGGGCTTAATTAGTTCTTTTTCCTCCCTTAGGCCTTGACATCTGTCTAAGAACTTCAGTTTAACCGCTCTGATGGCAGACTTAGCCAAGGGAGTAGGAGACAGAAACAGGTCGGGGCAGCCAAGGTTCTCAGTCTGGTCTTTAATATATTTGAGCCAGGGAATATTTAATGCCTTCTCCAGGGCTAAACAATCCTGAATGATCAATTGGTTTAAGTTTGGGGTTGGTTGAGCCCAAATTCTCAGCCAGCGTAGAAGTGGTGCAACCGCGATCAGGTCTGAGATGTAGCCCGCTCCCAACTCCTCATGTAGATTAAAAATTGGGGTGGATACTGGGACAGAGAGAAGTTTGCGCATAAAATTATTTTCGGCCCCTTGTATTTCTTTCACATCCTTATAACCCCAAATGTCGCTGCCATAGGTGGACATGGGGATGCACTTCGCATTATAGACCTTTAAAATCGCAGGGAACGGCTTAGAGCCTATTCTTTTTGCGAAATCTAGTGTTGCCCCTGCTGCTCTAGCTAAAGCGTTCTTTTTAAGTGTGCGTTGTGCACACCACGAACGCTGAACGTCAAAAAGCACCCCTGAGTATGGGAAAGTGGACACTTTAGTTAGCTCAGCCCCCTTACAATAAAATTTGGCCTTTGCTGCCCTCCTAGAGCCTATTGTCATGGCGTGTGATTTTTTAAAATTTGTAATTAGATCCAAAGAGTCCATAAAATCTATAAAACTATTTAAAAGCAGTTGCAGCCCCCTGGCGGTTCTAGACACTAGAACCGCGTCGTCGGCATACAGGAGTGCCGGAATCATTTTGGTGCCGACTCTTGGTATGTCTTTACAGCAAGTTGTTAAGGAATCCCCTAGTTTATTAATATAGAGGGTGAACAGCAGAGGGGCCAGTATGCATCCCTGCCGCACCCCTCTTTTTACTGCCCAAAAGTCGGCCAAGCTGCCGTCTTCATTGAAGCGTACTGCGGCCGTGGTTTTATCATGGGCGGTAGCCAGAAAGGAGATCAGATCAACATCTAGCCCCATGTCCCGAAGAATCAACCACAGCTTGGACCTGTTAACAAGGTCAAAAGCAGAGGAGAGGTCCATGAAGGCCAGATGCAGATCCCCCCCCCTGGCGACAGTATACTTCCCTATCACCAGGTGAAGGTTAAGACATTGGTCCAGAGTCCCCCTCCCCGGCCTGAAACCATACTGGAGGTCCGAAACAATGTTGGCGCTATCAAGCCAAGCTGTTAGGCGCTCCAAGACTACTTCTCCCATGATTTTGGCCGAGGAGTCAAGAAGCGAAATGGGCCTATAACATGCTGGGTCATCCCTGGCACCCTTTTTAAAAATGGGGATGCTCACCGCCTTTGCCTATGACAAAGGAAAATCAGACATTCAAGCTGCGTTAAAAACATATGTTAAAATCTTAGCCCAAACTTTTGAGTCTGCCTTATAAAGGTCCGCCGTATTCACTCCTTCTACTGACCCCTCCTTCACAAAATCTTACGACAATATTTAAAAAAAAAATTCTTAATCAAAAATCGGTTAATAACAACATAAAAAGACAATGCTACTTTGTCTGCTCCGCTAAATAAAGAGATAGTCTTCACTTTTCCAAGAGATCCTTACACTGCAAGTAATAATAACGACCAGCGTTATCTCACTTCTCTAACAAGCTCCGGGGAGACCTGTTACTCCTCTAGGGATAAAGCCGAAGTTTCACAAGAGGACTTTTTTGGCATTAAAAAGGTGTCCTGTTACTCCCCCGGGGATACTGCTAGAGTTTCAAAAGTGGACCCTTCCCTATTACAGACACTCTACTTACATACGAATTTTCCCTAATTATAACACTGACAGCCCTACGTAGCTTTCCAGTATTATTACAACAGACAAAGTACTTCTGCAGTGTGATTTCTTTACCACACTCTTCTTCTGCCTACTTCAGGCAAATTCCTTCCCGGGATTCCTCAGGCAACTCCGTACCTGTACTTCTAGACAACATAGAACAGGACACTAACTCTTCATGTTAAGATAACCATTACTAAACTAATCAATAATTAAACCGTCCTCTGCTGCCAAGAAACTGATCCAGCGTGAACTCAATAATTGATCAGGGATACATATTCAATAACATCATACTTTGGCCCATACACATTCACCCAAATCCCTGATGCGCTGGTGTCAAGTTTGTTAACTTTACTTCAATTTACTCTTGTTACTCAGGCTCAATATTTTAATATCCTGTACTATTGCCTATTAAACAAATGATGATCGACTTTTCATCTACTTGGTCGATGAACCAATTAGTTGAAGAGTTGATAGCAATGGTATTTTCTCAAATTAAATAATTAATCTTAGAAACTGGCTAAATAACCACAAACTCTTGGTGAGATTTAATAATTTTTTTCAAATACTGAAAACCTCATGAGAGAGAGCAACAATCTAATCATAGAAACAACGGAACTATTATTTCAATATACGTTGCAAAGAGTGGATAGATGAAGAGACATTAGATACAAGTAAAATCTATCACTTAAAACCCAAACGTTTCGGAGGGGATAGATGAAGAGACATAAGTTTCAGAAACAAGAATACGACTGCAAAAATAATTTCTGCAATGCTAAGTTAGATCAGATACAAACCCAAGGGATCTGTAAAGGAAAACCACCACCCAGGCAGCAGTGGGGGACCCCTGAACCAAGAGTCAGGGATCAAAGACTCAAGAACCAGGACATGGACAGGACAGGAACAGCTAGGCCTCTCAGCAAACCGACGAACAGCGACGCATCCCTCTCTCAGACACCTTCAGCCTAAGCGACCCACCAGCAGCAGCCAAATCACACACCTAAAGTACCTATTCTTATACCCTAAAAGTACATGTTCGTCCCACAATAGTTGCTAAATTCACATTTTTTAGCTAAGGGATTGGTTGGGTTCTAGGTATGGGATGTCACTCCATTATGAAATCATCTACTTTTGACTACACCATTGTTCTAAACAATTTTTTATACAGTCATCAATACTTCTTCTCTCTCATGAGTACACATGCAACAATTTATTGTACATTTTAATAAATTTAACAACTACAGATTCCGTTCCCACGATGACACTGGCTTTCAATGTTCTGTCCTTCACCAGGTCAGGTTTTTTCAGCTTTGCACAGCAGTTCAGTCATGTGTCACATGGTTCCTGCTCGCTCCTAATTCCACCCGCCCTTGGTTAAGCTAACTTTAAAAGATGGAGCACTCGTCCATTACTAAAAGAACGGGAAACAGACATTTATTAATTATGTGACAATGCAATTTTCACTGTTTACCACCCACTTTAACTCTATCTTATATTAACGGTTAGCCTAGCATAGCACAAGCAGGAAAGCTGCATTATTTATTAGTTTAAAGCAACACACACACCATGCTTTTTACTAAATACACATGCGGCCTTGTCATGTACACTTATTAATTCGTTTTAAACACAAGATTACCACAGTTCCGGTTATTTACGTATTATTCAGGGTTAGTTCATGCATATTGCAAAACAAGCTTCCCTTGTGTAGTGTAAATGTGCACATTAGTTGTTCTAGTACTACTTACTGTTAGTACGTATTATAGGGGTGTTCGATTGAGCAGGTTTCTTTAGCGAAATCCTGCTCCATCACGTACATTATTATGCCTACTGCGTGCTTCTAAGTCCTCATTTTTTGCGGTGATGACCTTTAGGACCTTATCCATTTGAGCAATGTGTTTTTGCATTTGGGTCGCGTTGTCTTCGCCGTCTGAAATGCGTTTCTCCGCATCCACTATTCTCTCTTCATGCTTGTCCAACTTATGGACAATGGAGTCCATTCGAGTGTTCATGGAATCCATTTTGGACTCTATAGAGGTAAGGCTTTGTTGCATTACAAGTAGGAGGGCTTTAACATCATCTTCTCGGGAGGTCTCTGGGTCTTGTATCCGCTCTGCGCCTACATTATCTGGGTCATCCGCACTAGATCGCGTGACAGTTTTTCGAGCTTCAAAGGGCAACTTTGATTGCTTGCCGTCTGTTTTCCCCATGGTGGGCCCAGCGCAAAGTTGCTATGATCGTGTCGAGGTTCTAAGCGCGCGAGCCTAGGTAATCGTTGATTCAGCGTGTTTCATGGGATCAGAAAAAGAGTCTAGCCTCCCAGTGACAAAAGGTCTGCGGCTCAATTATTTAACAAGGTTCTTCTAATGCAGCGAGATTTTGTCACTACCCACCGTCGCATGAATTCATTTCATCCAAGTCATGTAGCTGCTTTGGGGTGCACTATACGATCGAGCACCCAGTTGGAGGGAATGTGCGCGCTATAATGTCTAGCCAGAAGTGAACGTTCAATCCTTGGGGTTCAATATTGTCTCTTGCAGGCACCAAGCTACAAGCGTATCCCCTGAGCTGCAATTGCGAAAATTCATGAGCGCGTGCTAGTTTCCACAGGTCAACACCATGTAGGAAAACTCCTTTCTGCATGTATGTCCAGTGTCACTTTATATGGGCCAAATATCTGCTGGCAAAGTAGGAGACAGTATTTCGTCCAGGAGGCTGTGTCTATTTGTTGGGGCCACAGTGAGTGAGAGGGCCCTCAGAAAACGTTGGGGCCGTGTTGTGCAGGATTACTCCACATCAGCGCCCAGCAGCCACACAACCAGATCATAGCGCCGGGGGCCGCGCGGTCTGCCGTTGTTTTTTTTTTTGAAGGTTGCAGTAGCACACATCAGGGCTGTGGCAGTTGGAGCAGCCGCAGGCCAGCGCAGTGGAGGTCTTCCCAGCGCCTCCTGCCCGACGACCTCACACCGCCGTCGTCGCGCTGGGAAGCGTACTGTGCAACATTGCAGGGGGTGAAAGCCTCAAACTTACTTGTGGGCTGATGCGCGCCACCGCAGCGCAATCCCTTCGGCACGGCCGAGTCCCCACATGGGCGCCGGGGGCTCAGTTATTAATGGGAGCCGGTTAGGCATCCAGCAACCCTCAGCGGCGATCCTGCGTCACCAGTTCGGCGAGCTCCAGCACTGTCGCAGGGATTCATACTCCGCTAATTTCGGCAGCATTGGGTGGCGGAAGGAGTTACGAGCAGTCGGCTCGGTTCGGCATCATTTCAGGTATTTGCGGGCAGGATAATTAGCTGGATATTGCCGCTGGGCTGCCAGAGCCTCACGGCAGTCCGGCCATATTGGTCGTGCGCCACCTAGGGCCCCCCTCACATTCATTTTGTTTTGAAACAGTTCTTGAAAGAGTTTATCTCTATCATCCCTGAAACTTGCCATGTTCTAAACAATAACAATAGGTAATAATAGTAAGCAAAAACAGAGTGCACAACAATACCACACAATAAAGTCAAAATAGGATACAAGATGGCAGTGATAACAACAAACAGTTAGCACCTCCGTTAAGTTTGTAAGTATAATGTACAAGTGGTTATAGCGTGCTCAGATGAATAAAACACTATGCCATCATATTAGTGTTGATCAGTATATGGAAACTCAATTTCACATATACAACAAAAATTTAAATACAATTCAGAGCACAGCAACAATGTAGTTTTGATCCAACACTGTGGTCGGTCTAAATTCAATTAGAACAGCACTCCAAAATAACCAAAGTTGAACAGCACAGCAAAGTCCATATATATAGAGTATTTAAATATAGCTGTTTGATTTGTTGACACGTAGGTAGAACGTAGGCGCAGACAGCCAAGTGTTTGTATCTCTGTGAGTAACTGTTCTCTCTTCCTTTCGGCATGTTTAATAAGAATAGACATCAGGCTGTAGGAGGAACTCGATAGGAGGTCCTCCCATTCTAATAGCAGATCCTCACTGAGGTCATCGAAGCAAGGAAAGATAATGATCCTTAGGCCGCGAGGAACTTGTTTCATCTCTATGTACTTTTTTGGTATAATGGCATCCCACCATTTGGATGCCTCTTGTTTTCATTACTTTTCTAATCTCTGAAACTTCCCTTTCAATCCCTCTTCCTTATCTGAACATGTAGCAATAGTCACATTCCTTTTGTTTTGAAACAGTTCTTTAAAGAGTTTATCTCTATCATCCCTGAAACTTGCCATGTTCTAAACAATAACAATAGGTAATAATAGTAAGCAAAAACAGAGTGCACAACAATACCACACAATAAAGTCAAAATAGGATACAAGATGGCAGTGGTAATAACGAACAGTTAGCACGTCCGTTAAGTTTGTAAGTATAATGTACAAGCAGATATAGCATGCTCAGATGAATAAAACACTATGCCATCATATTACTGTTGATCAGTATATGGAAACTCAATTTCACATATACTACAAAAATTTAAATACAATTCAGAGCACAGCAACAATGTAGTTTTGATCCGACACTGTGGTCGTTCTAAATTTAATTTGAACAGCACTCCAAAATAACCAAAGTTGAACAGCACAGCAAAGTCCATATATATAAGTATTTGTTCTCTCTTCCTTTCGGCATGTTTAAAAAGAATAGGCATCATGCGATAGGAGGAACTCGATAGGAGGTCCTCCCATTCTAATAGCAGATCCTCACTGATGTCATCGAAGGAAGGAAAGATAATGATCCTTAGGCCGGGAGGAACTTGTTTAATCTCTATGTACTTTTTTAGTATAGTGGCATCCCACCATTTGGATGCCTCTTGTTTTCATAACTTTTCTAATCTCTGAAACTTCCCTTTCAATCCCTCTTCCTTATCTAAAGATGTAGCAATAGTCACATTCCTTTTGTTTTGAAACAGTTCTTGAAAGAGTTTATCTCTATCATCCCTGAAACTTGCCAAGTTCTAAACAATAACAATAGGTAATAATAGTAAGTAAGTGCACAACAATACCGCACAATAAAGTCAAAATAGGACACAAGATGGCAGTGGTAATAACGAACAGTTAGCACCTCTGTTAAGTTTGTAAGTATAATGTAGAAGCGGTTATAGCGTGCTCAGATGAATAAAACACTATGCCATCATATTAGTGTTGATCAGTATATGGAAACTGAATACAACAACATTTTAAATTCAATTCAGAGCACAGCAACAATGTAGTTTTGATCCGACACTGTGGTCGTTCTAAATTTAATTAGAACAGCACTCCAAAATAACCAAAGTTGAACAGCACAGCAAAGTCCATATATATATACTGTATTTAAATATAGCAGTTTGATTCATTGACACATAGGTAGAACGTCGGCACAGACAGCCACGTGTTTGTATCTCTGTGAGTAACTGTTCTCTCTTCCTTTCGGCATGTTTAAAAAGAATAGCCATCATGCTGTAGGAGGAACTCGATAGGATGTCCTCCTATTCTAATAGCAGATCCTCACTGAGGTCATCGAAGGAAGGAAAGATAATGATCCTTAGGCCGCGAGGAACTTGTTTCATCTCTATGTACTTTTTTACTATAATGGCATCCCACCATTTGGATGCCTCTTGTTTTCATAACTTTTCTAATCTCTGAAACTTCCCTTTCAATCCCTCTTCCTTATCTGAAGATGTAGCAATAGTCACATTCCTTTTGTTTTGAAACAGTTCTTTAAAGAGTTTATCTCTATCATCCCTAAAACTTGCCATGTTCTAAACAATAACAATAGGTAATAATAGTAAGCAAAAACAGAGTGCACAACAATACCACACAATAAAGTCAAAATAGGATACAAGATGGCAGTGGTAATAACAAACAGTTAGCACCTCCATTAAGTTTGTAAGTATAATGTAGAAGCGGTTATAGCGTGCTCAGATGAATAAAACACTATGCCATCATATTAGTGTTGATCAGTATATGGAAACTCAATTTCACATATACAACAAAAATTTAAATACAATTCAGAGCACAGCAACAATGTAGTTTTGATCCGACACTGTGGTTGGTCTAAATTTAATTAGAACAGCACTCCAAAATAAATATAGCTGTTTGATTCATTGACACATAGGTAGAACGTAGGCGCAGGCGGCCAAGTGTTTGTATCTCTGTGAGTAACTGTTCTCTCTTCATAACATGTTGTTATGTTATTGCTATTTGTAAAGCAAATGTTTACTCCACCGAGGTATGAACCGCTAAAATGAGAACATCAATGTGGAGAAAGAAGGGATGAGAGGAAAAAAGGTGGTTAAAAAGCTGAGGGATGAGAATAAGTGAATGGTGATGGGGAGAGAGAATGAAATGAGAAGAGCTAAACGATTAGGCATGCTTATGAGAGAAAGTGGAAGAAGGGATATTGGGAAAAGAATGTTAGGTAGAGAAATTCCTGAGGTGAATAAGAAGAAGGTTTGAGGTGAGGAGAATGGTAACATTAAAATATTTTTGTTATATATCACTTGCTCCCACCATTTTACAATTTATAGCACTGTATGTAATAGGTGTTACTACCACCCCATATAATAGTACTAGAAAAATGATGGGCAGAGACAATCATAACAGGATTGAAACTTATTAGTTTCACTTGACCACCAAATATCAAAATGTAGCAACATCACTTTGCTAGTATTCCAGCTTAGGGAATGTAAAGTAGAGAGAACATCTGAGGGAGGGGAAATGAAGGAGAATAAAGGAAAACGAAGGCCTAATGCAAAGAGAAGGCTGAGGGAAGAGGAAAAGGTTTGTAGGGAGATGTAAAATATTGGCTTTGTAGTGTAGGGTAGGTAGGGTAGGAAGTATTCCGAAGAAGAGGAAGGATTGAAGAGAGAAAGAAAGCAGGACAGGAAGGACACAGAAGGAAAAATGATCAATTAAGGAAGTCCAAAGTAAAGAATGAATGGGTGATTGTTCATATAAAGGCCCCCTGAATGGCTCAATGGAGTGTATGCACCTCCTCAAATTTGCCTTGGCAAGCCGTAGTCTTTTGGACCACCGCCGCAACACACATAACAATCAAGTGTGTATGCTTAGGCCTTTCCATGATCTGGAGTGAGACCCAGATTGTGGCTCTGTGGTCAAAAGGGTGCATCTAGTGGGCCCTTTTTTAAGAGTGGGAATACCCTCATCTCCCCAGGCTGTAGAGTACTGACAGTGGTGGCAGCAAAGTAATATAGTGGAGGGTAGGCATTTTTCCTTGTTCCCTCACTGAGAGTGCAGCCTGCTGGCCTCTCTGGTATTTTTTAAATTGTTCTGAAAGTCCTCTATGACGGGGTTCTTCTCCCATCTGAAGCAAAGTCCATAAGGTCCGGCTTTATCTTATGTAGGCCCTGACTATATCTTGGTCAATGCAGGACTCCATCTTCCCCTTCTCAAACAATGGAAGTCACCATCTTTCCCGATTTATGCAGAATCATTGTCATGTCTGCTATTAGACGCAGATGTTGCCTGCTGTTATATTTCTAAGAACTGTGAAAGTGTCAAGCCATTCCACTAATGACACAGATACAACCATCAATGCAACATTTGTCTGGGTCAAATGTCTACTTTCCATCATGTCAAGGTTAATTAAAAACACATACAGACATATAACCAAAGTAGTGTAGTCTGAACTGACAACCCTTTACCTTATATGCTCAGAAGGAAACATCTGGGACACATTTCTTGATGCACATAATTTATGTCACACATTCTTAAACTTATGTCAGAAATTCCATTTTAGGGGCCTGATTCACAGAACTAACTTACGTCAAAAACGTAAAGTTAGTACTTTTCGGTATTCACAGAATACACTTACCACAACTAACTTTATGTCCGCTCTCGGGCCAGAGATTCCGGCCCCGTGGTGGAGATTCCGGCCCTGAAGTGGAATTTCCGCCTACGGGCCGGAATCTCCGTTATTGGGCCGGAATCTCTGCCTCCGGGCCGGAATACCCGCATTTAGGCCATTTCATGGCACTTGCAATGCTCAAACGGCCTAAATGCGGGTATTCCGGCCCGGAGGCGGAGATTCCGGCCCAATAACGGAGATTCCGGCCCGGAGGCGGAAATTCCGCCACAGGGCCGGAATCTCCGGCCCGAGAGCGGACATAAAGTTAGTTGTGGTAAGTGTATTCTGTGAATACCGAAAAGTACTAACTTTACGTTTTTGACGTAAGTTAGTTCTATGAATCAGGCCCTTTGATAGGATTTAGTATATATAGGACGACCACTTGACCACTGGTCAGTAGAGGGCCTTTGCCCAGATTATTGCCCGTGATTCCTCCAGAGACCGTCTCACCTATTGCCGGCCCACTTCACAGATGCTACATCTCGCCTGAAGTCTGAATCTGATAACGCTGAGTCCCGGAGGAACACCGACTGACTGCTACCGCGGCATGTGTTTGCCCTTCACCGGAAATACTGTCTTTGCGCCTCTGCTGATTAAGACAGCCTTTGCTGTCAATGAGGTATGCAGTGTGTCTCTTCTCCCTAAGAAACTCTAGACTGCAAGTTGCTCTGCTTCCATGCTCTCTTAGTGTAGTGCATAGAAGTAGGCATTGGGGTGTTAGGTTTTGTTTTAGATGACAATTTAAAACATGCTAGAAATTTTTATTTTATTCTCATTATTTATAACATGCCTACTTGCTGTTTTTATAATACTCTGTATAGTTGTTCTAGATGTACTAGGAAATAGATTGTTGCTGTAGTTATAAATACTTTTAACTTAAAACTGTTCAATTTTCTTATACAGTGTTTGTGATACTGTGAATAACAAAATACGGTTTGTTGCTGTGTCCAGGGTGCCCGTGATCCCTTCATGGGATTGTTAGTGATCTAAGAGCAATGTTTCTATCTCAATTACACATTGAATTTGTCTTTCACATTCATCGCTGGTGCATTTGAACCAAGTTCACTCGTGTCACCCATGGGTGGGAAAGCACACCTTGTAGAGTTACGCCAAAGTCATAACTTATGCAACATTTCTATGGATGCTGCCTGTGTGTGCATTACGAGTGTGAAGCTGCTACATATGTGTATGTTACTTGTGTGTGAAGAAGGTATGTGGGGAACAAATGGAGCATGTTGCTAATGTGGCTTTCATTTCGTATCAGGCAAGATAAGATGGAGGCTTGGAAACCTTGGGAGCCTAGACTGTAGATGTATATCATAGGACTAAGGACCCAGCTGGGGAGTTTCCCCTTCTTGGCAGATTGTTCTCTGGGAGCGACAACCCACACAGGTTGACTTATAGTTAAGTGGGGCACCCTTATTTGTCTTTGTGCTCTTGTTTTGGGTTTCTTCTGAGAGGAGACTCCCAGCTCGCCCCTGCAACCCTGCTCATACTTGTCACAAAGACTATGGCTGGACGGGTCTGTGTGGAAATCATAAAACTGTCCAGAACCGGTCACAAAACTGAACTGTCAGAATACACAAGTTCTGTCTGCAACTTGAGTATAAGGAAGAAGCAAAGACTCATACCAGTGGTGTCTCTTCAATAGAAGCTGAATCAAAACATGTGCTGAGGGTGTCTGTGAAATCTGCCAGCAGGAGAGTTCCCGTTTGCAACCTCCTGCCAAGAAATGCTGAAGCGCTAAGGTGAACTCGGTTGTCAGATTTGGTTGGAGTTCCAGAAAAGACTTCAAGTGTTAAGAGAGTTCAAGATCAACAGAAGGGGTTGCCACTGTGAACGGGGTGGGCATCTGCTTGTTTGGGAGGAGGTTTTGAAATTGGGCCTGGGACTTTCTTGACCCTCCACCCAGCAGACCACAACTCCCAACACCATCTGCTACTGGGAATAGGACTACCTCTGTTTTTTCTGCCGTTTCTGCCGCCGGCCTTATTTAGAGGGTGTCCGCTCCCTCATCCCGGGACTTCCTTGACCCTCCACCCAGCAAAACACAAGTCCCAGCAGCCTCCGCTACTGGGAGTAGGACTACCTCAGTTATTCCTGCCGTTTCCACCGCTGGTCCTATTTAGAGGGCACCCGCTCCAGCATAGCGGGACGCGTGCAGGTGAAACCCAGGAGGGACATTCCAAGCCCAGAGGAGGCTGAGCTGGGCCACCCCTCTTTTGCCTGACCCCCAGCTAAGGTACTATGCCCACAGCCCCTGCTCTGCCTGCTGTCCCTGCGCTGTCTGATGTGCCTGCGCTGCCTGCTGTCCCTGCACTGCCTGTTGTCCCTGCCTCTGCATTGACTGCTGTCCCTCCGCTGCCTGCTGTTCCTACCCCTGCACTGTCTGCTGTCTCTGCACTGCCTGCTGTCCCTGCGCCTTCTGCTTTCCCTGCACTGCCTGCTCTCCCTGCCCCTGTGCTGCCTGCTGTCTCTGTGCTGCCTACTGTCCCTGCACTGCCCGCTGTCCCTGCGCTGTCTGCTGTCCCTGCCCCTGTGCTGCCTGCTGTCCCTGCGCTGCCTGCTATCCCTGTGCTGCCTGCTGTCCCTGCGCTGCCCATTCCAGGTTCCTGCTCGGTGCCCAGGACCATCGAGACCAGCCACCTGGACCCCCATTGGAGACCACCGCACAGCCATGCAGCAGACATGTGCAGCGGGCGCACCACCAATGTACCACCAGTTGGACAACGCCCAGCGAAAAGACCCTTGGCCCTCCCGCCACCATACGTTACATCGCCAAGAAACTCCTGGACCCCGGGCGCCGAAACAACAGCTGCGTCTCCTCCTCCCCATGATCCACTAAAAGACCCTTCACCTGCCGACACTGCCACATCTCCTGCGACACAACATACGAAAGACCCTGTCCCACTCCTGCCCACAAGACAAAGAACACCCTGCAACTGCTCCATTGTATCCTGCTCAACACCAGCTCATTCTGCAAACACACCATGGAAATCTGGGACACTATCACCACCCTCTCCACGGACATTGCCTTCATCACAGAAATGTGGTTCAACCACTCCTCGAACCCCGACATCACCACTGCATCTCCCAAAAGCTACAAGATGATACACCGAGACCAAGCCTACAAACAAGGCGGCGGCATCGCCATCATCTTCAAGGAAACCATCAGATGCACCATCACCAACAGGGACGCCACACCTCTCATGGAACACCTCAACTTCCTACTACAAACTGATACAAAGACCACCATAAGAGGCACCCTCGCCTACAGACCCCCGGAAACACAAGTAACATTTTGCGACACCATCCCCAACCTCATCGCAATCGACTCACCACTACGTCCTACTCGGTGACCTCAACTTCAACATCGACGACCCCAACAATACCAACTCCACCACCACCCTCCTGGAGAACCTGAACAACATCGGCCTTACCCAACTGGTCACTGAACCCACGCCCAAAGCCGGACACAGACTCAATACCACTTTCACCTCCAGCGACTGAATCAAATTCAGCCACATCACAGAACTCACCTGGACCGACCACACCATCATACACTTTACCATCACCTACGCCCAGCACATCATCATCAGGCATCACATCTCCTCCCACTGCAGCTGGAGCAAGGTCACTGAAACTCAGTGGTCACAGGCCCTCACCACCTCCCAACCCAAGGCCTCAACAGACCTCAACTAGGCTGTCCAGAACTTTGCCTCCTGCATCACCAGCAGCGCCGACAGAGTAACTCCACTGAAACCTACAAAATCCAACAAGACCTCCAAACATGTCAGCTGGTACACCTCAGAACTTAGAACCACCTAGCACAACTGCCATCAACTGAAGAAATGCTGGCGTGCCACCAAGAACCCCACCAACAGAGCAGCTCACAAAACAGGCCTCAGCAATTATCCTCGGCACATCAAAAAAGCCAAGGAAGCAGCCATCACCACCAGCATTGACTCTGCAGCCAACTACACAAAGGAATTCTTCAAAATAGTCAAAGAATTCTCCAACCTGATAGCCACAGAGAACACCATCCACCCCTCCCAAGAACTCTGCGACACCCTCTCACACTACTTCCACAGCAAGATCACCAACATCTACAACAATTTCAACATCCAACCCAGACGACTTCAAGCAACCAGCGAACACCAGCCAAACCATTACCACCTGGTCACTGCTCACCACCCTGACCACCTCAGCCATCATGTCTTCCATCCACTCCGGGGAGCCCACTGACCCCTGCCTCCATCACCTCTACAACCTCGCAACAAACTCTAGCAGTACACAACTCACCAGCATCCTCAGCACCTCCATCTCCAGCAACCTTCCTGGACAGATGGAAACACACAGACGTCAGACACCTCCTAAAGAAAGACTCCATCGACCCCAATGATCTCAAAACTTATCGTCCGATCTCCCTGCTCCCCTACCTGGCCAAAGCACTCGAGAAAGCCATCAACCAGCAGCTCACTGAATTTCTGGGACATAACCACCTACTGGACACCTCTCAATCAGGATTCCTTGACAACTACAGCCCTGAGATCGCGCTGATTGCCGCCACATATGACATTAGAACACTGCTCGACGGTGGAGAAACTGTGGCCAGATCTTCCTCCACCTCTCCGCAACTTTCAACTCAGTATCCCACAACACCCTCATCAACAGACTCTACAACATAGGTATACAGCAAGACACTCTCAAGTGGATCGCCTCCTTCCTTACAGGATGCACACAGAGCATCCGACTGCCTCCCTTCACCTCTGCACCCAAAGACATCATATGCAGAGTACCACGAAGATCATTTCTCAGCCCCACCCTGTTCAACATCTACATGACCCCCCTTGCAGACGTCGTCAAATTCCACAGACTCAACATAATCTCCTACGCAGACGACACTCAACTGATCCTCTCGCTCACCGAGGACCCCTCCTCTTTTACTAATAAAGCACTTCTTGTTTCTTAACCGTAGTTAGTGACTGGACAACAGCGTATTGATTGTCACCCGATGTTTACTCACTGCAGAGTCTCTAACCCCATACAACCTCCTTCAGTAAGCCTGGACTGCTCAACCTTGCTACTGTGAGAGTCATGTAAAGGGGAGTACTTGGTGGTCAGTTGTGGGTCCAATAAAATTGTAAAGGCCCTGGACACCAGTGGTAAACTCTGGTTTATACAATCTGAGCCAAGTAACCCCTGACTGCCCAATGACTCCTGAAAAGGTTCCCTCAGCGAGGATCACGAGAGATATCAGCAGTGATTCCAGAATTCATATTGCTCATTACTGCACTGATGTATTGTAATTGTATTGTATTGTAATTGCATTTATATATCGCTTACTACCCCGGACGATGAGTCAAAGCGCTTTTCAGCGAGTAGCACGCTACTCCGGAACCCAAAAAGGATTAGTGGTGAATTAGTATAGGTAAATATGAAATTAATTTGAGGGGTGGGCATGTGAGTCTGTTTGTTGGATTTAAAAGGATAGTGGAGGGATAGAAGAGGGAAGGGTGTAGAACGTGTTTATTTGGAGATCATAACCGTAGGAGGAGGTTTGGATGGAGGGTTGAAGAGTATCTAGAGGTGGATTAAGGAGAAAGATGAGGTATTGGATGAATCTAGATCCCATCCACATGAGGGAAGGGTTTAGAGAGGCTTGTTTGGGAGATCTGAATAGTAAAAGAGGTTTGAGATGATGCAAGGAGCAGTAGAGGAGGGAAGAGTCTAGAAAGGGTTATTTTGGGGATCATAGTAGTAGAATGGGGTTTGGGATGAGTCAGAGAGTAAGGTAGAGGATATATTGAGAGAGGTATAGGGTGAGAAATAGGGTAGTGCATTGGAGAGAGTAGTAGAATGAGCTTTGGGATGAGTCAGAGAATGGAGGTAGAGGATATATTGAGAGAGGTGTAGGGTGAGATACAGTGGTTAATTTGTAAAAAGCATAAGTGCGGGGCTCTTATCAGAAGTCAGCTTGCACCAGCCCGTTTCTCCTGTTAGCGCTGCCTAACACAGAACCAACTACTAATAATGAAAGTGGGGAGATGATGTGGCATAATGGCCAGAGCTACTGACTTTGGAGCTGGGGAACCAGGTTCGAGTCTTGGTGTCGGCTCAACATCCTGTGATTCTGGGAAAATCACTTAATTTCCCCGTAAATTAATGTGTCCTTAACTGGTGCTCATGAAAAGTGCTGGTGTTGATGATTGAGTGCCGGTGCTGAGCACAGGAAACCACTGGCTCAAATTAAGTACTGATGAGATATAGGGTAGTGCATTGGAAATGCTGAATTAGGAGTAAAGTAATAAATACATAGGTACATGGAAGATATATATGTAGAGGAAATATTGAGAGAGGTATAGGGTAGTGCATTGGAGATGCTACGTTAGGAGCAAAGTAATACAAATAAAGACACATAAGTACATGGAAGGCATATATGTATAACAAAGGTAATATCTCAATTTAAGTTGTTTTTAATAAACTCAGACTTTCAAGTGTTGCTGTACTTTAAGCTAATTTATCTGTTTTTATATATTTTTTTCTTTTAATAATTCAATAGTGAAGCAATTGTAGATAAATAGTTATGATAAAAAATTACTTATTTATGCAGTGGCCTATATACAATTAAACATAGAATAATATAACCATAGGTAATATGTACATTTGTTAAGCAGACCTAACTAATATCTGTATATTTATAAACATAACTATTATACACATTTATACAAAGGAATACACACATAACTAGATACATACATATAATCCAAATAAATGATTATATACACAGGGATATGCTGTACATTTATGTTTCAGTATGGTGGTTATGTGGGAAAGAGCCAACTCTTGAGTAGTCTTCTGAAGATAACAGTAGCGGCTGCTACCGGACGGGGGTGGTGGGGCGAGGGGAGGGAGGAGGAATGCAATAAAAAAAAGGACACCTTCAACGGCCTGCCGCCGCCTCTCCTCCGTCCTCTGTCCTCATCCTCTTAATCTTCCTGCCCCGGCCAGCGACAGCAGGAAGCACCCGGGCAGACAGGCTCTCCTGAGCCAATCACAACGCTGCAATGCAGTGTCGTGATTGGTCTGGGTACCGTAGATTGGCGATCAGACTGGAACCGGGAGCCTGTGCATGTTCCTGACCAGGCTGTGTGATGCCGCCTGGTAGGAACATGCAAAGTGCGCATGAACTGTTTGGTCAGCCCAAGAGGGCCAGCCAAACAGTTCATGTGCACATAGGGAGCGCACACCACTCCTCCCCTGCTCTGGCCAGCCCCGCCCGCCTCACCACTGACTGCAATAGGGAAAATAAAATGATAATAACAATATGTTATTATCATTTTATTTTCCTTTTTGAGCAGTGGGGCGACGCTCCTCCGCCTTAGCGGAGGAGCCGCCACTGGAAGATAAGATAGTTATCCTTAGATCTTATGTTTGAGGGTAAAGAGTTCCATAGTTTGGCTGCTTGAACAGAGAATGATGTGCCACCTATGGTTTTTTTCTTGTATGGTGGGATTTTGAGGCGAGGTGCCAATGTAGAGTGGAGGTTCCTTTGTTGAATGTTTTTGGTGATTTTATTCGTGATGAAGAGCGGCCCTGTTTCATGTATCGCTTTGTGGGTGATACAAAGCAGCTTGAATGTTATCAGTAGAAAGGGCAGAAAGACTGAGCATTCCACAAGACTGAAGAAATTCCGTGGTGCAGTAAAAAATGGTTGGCGAGCAGGGTACCAGACATTTTTACAATCACACTGTATTTAATAATTGATGATAATTACTGGAGCACCTCAGGATGATACTACCACTGATTGATGCTAGGTAAAGATTTGCGGTGAAAGATGCAGAAATAACTGGTTGTCACCTGGTTACTGAAAGTTGTTACCCATCTCATGCAGCCAACCTCTAAATACTTTTCTAATGTCTAACAGTAATGTTGTTGCCTCAGGTCTGTATTACTGCCATATTGGGTAGCAACTTCCAAATTAAGGTGCTAGCTAGCCATTGCTTTATGCTACAATGAACTTATCAATCTTAGGAAGATCGTGTCTAATTCTGATCTGATGAGAATGATAGTTTCCAAACTACATGTTTTTCACTATGTTTATTATGTATAACAGTGATTTGGCACTAGAGTTACATCACTTCCTGTGACAGCTTGGGGCTGAGATTAGTAGGTATTACTTTCTGCACTGTCATCAGCAATGCTGCTTATTTTTCCACTCAAGTTCGAAATCCTTAGGCATTGTTGCAGGGAGGGGGAGGGTTTGTTGTGTGTCTTGAGAAAAACTACTAGCATCAAATAAACACATTGCATATTTACAACAGACTGATAGAATGATTCATTCTTTTGTAAATCAATGTTTTCTTTATGCAGCACTTTGATCCAAAATCCTATGGCCAGGCTGTGCTCCCAGTCAGTCACCGTTATTGATGGATGCTTGCAGCTGTTTCTGTGGAATGAAAGAGGAGGTTGGACACAGATATGCAATTGTCTCCACTTAGGTTCATTGTTTATGATAGATACTCTTTCTGGGTAACCTCAGCTTGGAAGCTGTGGGGAAGAACTGCCAGCCTCTTTTTGGCTCATTGCCATTCTGGGACTCATGCTGCAGGAATTAGTTCGAATGTGGCATAAAGAGGCAAATTATGTGTAAGTCATGGTACATCAATATCTGAGAACAATCTATCCTGCCTCTGATGTTTTAGATCATTTTTCTGAACACAAATTGCAGTTTATGCAAAATGGGTGGCAGTGGGTGTGACTGCTGTAAAGCAGTTAGGTTTGATCAATTTGATTTAAGTCGTAAATTCACAAGCAGGGAGACTGCATTAGTATTTCATTCTCTGTGAAGATTACATTTTCTTGTGCCTTGTATTTAGAATGGCGTTTTGGGGAAAATAGCACAAATTGTTTGCAGACCATTAGCATCTCTATGAGCGCCTTGGTGTCCAACATAGGACTTTTTGGTTTGCAGTTTTCGGGAGACAGAGGGGGTAGGCTTTTCAATAATTGTGGATGTGTTCTTGGTGTTTAGAAGTTTGGAGATGCTTCAGAAGACACCCGAGGTTTTTTGACTCTTAGGTTTGTCTACTTTCATAAGGTTGACTTTTGATCGGACCATGGTGATAAGATTTTAATCTGACCAGTAGGCGGTAAAGAATTCAAGTGCACAGATGTCCCAATCTTGGGGTAAAATGTAATCGAGAAGATGTCTATCATCTAACAACTTGAGTGTAACAAATAAAGCAATAATAGTGCAGTAAATAGAATAACATTAAGATGTAATAACGTGGAGTGATACATGTAAGGATATATCTGTCTCGAGGCAGTTATCGTCTATTCACTGCACTTCGACTAGTGAGTGATATGACATTTAACAATAATTATAAAACAACAAATAATAAATAGAACATATTAGGCCCTTGTAATAATGCAAATGATAACAAAATAAATAAATTAAACATTTACAATAATTAGCTTGAAAAATACATATTTGATACAATAAAATGTTTTAATTATAAGGCAGCAAGATGGCTTTGTGATGGTTCATACGGACCATACTTTGGGGTCCATGCAGGGTACTGAAAAATCTTGGTCTGAACGGGGTGCTACCTCCCTTGATGATAAATACAATGCTACCAGGCAGATGTGTTCTTTATTACACAATTATTGTTTGCTGTTGTGGGGCGTCAAATCTAATAGAGCTTAAACCATTTCTTTGGTTAGTTATTTGATCAGTCTGGGTTAACTCTGATGTATCCCAGTGGCAGCCTCCACATACAAAAAGTGATGGGGCACGGGAAGGAGGACCGGGTGAGGGGAACACGCAGGGGGGTAGGTTCGGGGGAGGGGGGACAAGGGACCATAATAATAATAAAAAACGTTAAAAAAATAGTTAAACTTACCTGCTGCTGGCCGCCTCCCGCATCACACCTCTGTGCTGGGACTTCCTTGTCCCAGCAGACACTGTGACTATGTCACAGACTCCCTATCCAATAGGGAGTCTGTGGAGTTTCTCTACCCCGGCTGTTCCATACAGCCGGGTTAGAGAAACCTATGTGCGCATGTGTGTTTTGGTCGGCATGCGACGGCCAGCCAAACACACATAAGCACTTAGGGAGTGCACGTAGCACTCCTCCGCCCCTCCATGCCTCGGCCCCGCCCCACCTGCACACACTGGCTGAGCCAGCGGCTTAAAAATAAAATGATGATGAATTATCGTTTTATTTTTTTGCTGCTGGCTCTGAGACAGTGGGGCGACGCTCCTCCCTCCGCCTTTGCGGAGGAGCCGCCCATGATATATCCTCATTAATTATTGGCTCAACTCCTCTGATCCTTCCTCTTCCACAGTCCTTTTTGAACTTGGGAAACAGAGAAAGTGTGGGTACGTTGGAGGTTTTATTCACTGTTAGGGGAAGAACCATGTGGGACCCCAACAATAAAGAAATTTATGTGGGCAAGCAAAGTGCCTCCTTAGCCTCGATGAAGGGTAGCAAACAGTGTAAAAAGATTATCAGAGCATTATCCAATGTTCATATTAAAAGTGCATATGAAGTATGTATTGGCCATCCCTATAATTCCTGCCCTTCTCCGATTATGAAGGGTTGTGCTCCTCAGTTGGGGCTACCATTCTTCTCCATAACATTCTCCTTATTTTGATTATGGATTTATCCCTGATATTTTGAAAAAAGTGTTTTTTGTAACACCCTTTCTAAAAAAACATTCACCGGGTTGACGGCTATACAACTGGGACAATAGAATGAGCAGCAGAACCCTGGGGATAAGAGGTGGACCATCTGAATACAGGTCATCATTTTCTCTCTAGGTGACTGGAAGTGGAAAGGGGCAAAGGCAGGAGCGGCCCGCACAGGTAAGAGCGGTGGGGGGGGGTGAGTTGAGGGGGCAGTCGACAGATTACGACGTGGGAAAATTAAATTTAAAAAAAAGAAAAACACTTATTTTGCGCTTGCCACATCGCTGAGTCGGCGATGCGGAGATTGCAAGGTAAGTGGTTTTCTTTTTTCTTACTTAATTTTCCCTCGTTGTCATCTGTCGCCTCCCCCCCGACCCCACGCCCATGACCCACCACTCTTACCTGCACAGTCCACTCCTGGCAAAGAGGACAGTTGGAGTCAGGCTAGGCTAGGGGTTACATGACAGAGGTAAGTGGAGGATGATAATAGCTTTCCTCAATGAACCTATACAAGTGGGTGTTGTCTTCCATTCATATGACACCAAGTTAAATTTGTAAATGTGTGGAAACTATCACAAAGACTCAACTAGTTCACCTTTGAACTGTTAGAACAGAGAGATGGATGCCAGAAAGTTTGCTTATCTTAAACACTGTAAAAACTGAAATCCTAATTGCTGCATCCAACTAAATTGCTTGTACATTTCATCGCAACGAGCTGATCATCCACCCTATGGTCCTTACTAAAATCGATATGAAAACTGAGTGCTCTCTTGGGGTCCAAACGATGAATCCTCTCTTCCTCTTTTGAGGGGTGAGGAGGGGCAAAGAACGTCGAACTGGTTATGGATTGTCTGACGTGAAAAGAGATAACAACCTTCCTAAATAAAGCCGTTCCTCAGCACCAGCTTGCCTGGAAAGAAGGTGTAGTTTTAGAAGGGGATATCTTCACTTGCACACTGGAAAATTTGGGAAGAAAAAGGCTCCTCAGCTGACGGGAAAAAAGAAATAGGAGCTATGTTCAGATCCACATACAGAAGTGCAAAAAGAAAGGAACTGACACCAGAGCAAGAGGGTGTCACCTATATATGGCTCTGGTCATCACTCCCAGGATGGAGCAGAGGTGACACTGAACCGCTCAACACCTCCTATCAGCACACAGGGGCTATGATGAAAAATATTCCGGATCCAGTCTGGCACCTAGGGAATATTCTAAAAGTGAGAAATCTGTGCTTAGAAGAATCCATTCAAAATTCCAAATTGCTTGGGTGCTCTAGTAACAACACAAAGACGATAGAACAGGTAACAAAACCACCTGTTTCATCAACAACTATCTCAAACTAGTCAGACGTGCGATGCTGCTGAATGCTGGAATTGCCGATTCTCAAGGCTGCCTAGTTTTAATTCCAATGCATGCTTTTTTTCTTCTAGAACCTAAAATCTCCTGCCTCTTCATCTCACTTTTATTGGTATTTTTTCATCCTTGCTTTCTCCCTTTGTCACTATTTTCTTATCTTTCTCTCCCTCCTTCTCTCTCCCTTTTCTGCTTTTCTCCATCTCCTGCTCTGAGTCCAAATCTAATGATGAAAATGAGTGCAACTGTCCTCCATCTGCATCAGGCGTTGTTCTATAAAACAGTTAACAAGGCATAAAATATTAAATAAGTAAATAAATAAATGGCACTTATCCAGCAAATAATTCAGTCTACAAAAACAAGATATTTAAAAGATCAACAACCAGAGGATGGACAGAGCAGGCATGCATGCAAGCTGCAAACACCAGTGTCCAATATTTAATCACATCCCTTATGTACATTATGTAGGAAACCAATTGCATCTAATGTAGCCTACTTGATGGATTGTATTCACAGTTTTATGTAGATTGATTAGAAATGTTGCCCAGCATTAAACTGATTGCAAAACGTCAACTGCACCCTGAACTCTATTCAGATTAGAGCCAACATCTGTATGTGACTTTGTATGTTACAAACAGGACAACCATGGAAAAGACGCAGAAAGACCCGCCAAACCTTCATTTTGAAAAATAACATCTATGCCCTTTGTAGAACACAATTTTATTTCTGAAAAAAAGGTGACCCTGGTTAAGGTGATAGTATGTGCCCCAGAGTAACATGTAACCATTATATGTTGTATGCGGAAAATTCATCATCACAATATACTGCTAGGACTGGGGAGAACTATCGATTTCAAGGGTGACAAACCAGTTCAGTGCACAGGAACATTCTGTGCCGGATGTGAAATCGCACGGGAAGTCCTTAATCTGCGGATTTCTCAGCCACCTAGATTTATTAGTTCTGCTAAACTTGGCATAGAATAGAAAAGGAGATGCCAGTGGTATACACCGTGAAAGCATATAAGGTGAACATATGTCGGAAAGGTAGAGGTGTAAATAAACAGAAGGTGAACTGAGCTGCTTAAAAAGAACAGTAGTCATGGGGATTAATACAGCAACTGGCCATGTCACACTGGTGCTGTGCAGCCGCTTACCCTTTATAATGCTGTGACGCCTGGATATTGCGACACTCTTCTCTAGTTTAAACATTTTATTTTACTGGATTTTGTGAAAGTACGAGCCACTGAAAATAAAAGGGTTTTGTGTGCTTCCGCTTAGAAATGTCATGAAATTTCAAAAATGATTCGAGGGGTATATTTTGCAGTGCAAAGCTAGACCGTTTGTGCATTGTGCTGTTGCTCGCATGAGTTGATGGGGTAGATTGCTGTATGCTCATATTCTTCTTGAAGTGTACAAGCACCCAAGAGGCTACACGATGAAAGATCTAAGATGTCTCCCAGCAAATACGACAAGAGTAGAATGCAAACGTTGCCCAAATCTTACCTAAATTAATGACATTGGGCTTATTTTAACAAAACAGCAAGGTGAACATATAAGAGGATAAAATCACAATGGATTTCAAAATTAACCTTGGTGGAATTAGCCTCCAGTCACCAAGGGACTTCCAGCCACTACTCATCTGCCAGTTACAAGGTGATGACAGAGGAGGGGACAGTGCCAAACAGACAGCAGTATACCCACCTCCATCACTGCCAGGGACCCATCAAATCCCCACTATGCAATAATCAGGTGATGTTATTTGCTGATGGTTTTTGCATTGCCTGGTGGGGCGGAAGGTGGGATGGCTCTGGGACCGTCAGTTCATAGTTGGCTTCAGCAATACCCCATGCCTCTCCTTCACAGGAGCTTAGTGGAATCAAAAGGATTTCCTGAGTCTGTGGGAAGAAAAGATGGCTTCTGTCCCCTGCACACAAAAAGTCACCATGTTAACCTATTGGATTAGCACCCGTGAGAAGAGCACTTGGCCCACGACAAAAGAGGAATTCTGGACATTTGCTTGATCATACTCCATACATACTTGGTATAAGTGATGCATTTTTTTTTTAAACACACTTTATTGATTTTCTTGGGTTCAAAAGTCATACATTACGTTATGTACTTTGGTAGACACAATAGCAGTATTTTATCATGCATAATGTCAGGTGTACGCCTCAGTATTGCAGTGTTTGCAAGCATTTCGCATAATTTCTTACAGTATACTTTACAGAAACCATATTTAGATGAGAACAAGGTAGTAGCAGGATATTCTTACAAGTGCATTTAGAATAACTTCAACAATTACGAAACCCTCCTCCCTCTGGCTCCGCTTTAGTTAGTGCCTATGACGCCCAGTACCATCCTGGTTCCTTCTTCTACTTATGTTGGCGTAATTAATATGCTGTTTGCATATGGCAGCGTTACACATGTAGCCATTCTTGGGTCAGAATCGTGCCATCACGGGACTGTTTGCAATTGTTCCTCTATATGCTATTTACCACTGGGACAGGCGCAGGTTCTAGGGCTTTAAATGCCTCCAGCATCAAGTCCCAGTCCATTGAGATCAAGGTTTTGCGCAACCCTCGGGCCTCTTCCCGTCTAATGGCAGCGCTCTCTGCACTACCCCATCGTACCACTTCCCCATGCCACAGATACACTGATGGGCCCCTTGCCGATTTCCATCTCATGGTTATTGCACGCTTTGCAAGGAGAAGTGCTAGGTCAGCGAACCGCGAGTGCACCTTCTGCGATTTTGATCGCCGATGCATCCCCAGTATGCAGTTTCCAGCTGTCTCCCTTGTAGGAATGCCCATCACCGTTCTGGTGCTCCGGACGACATCTGTCCAGAACTCCGCTAGCGGATGGCAGGACCACAACATATGCAGGATGTCTACATCCTCCACCTTACATCTTGGGCAATATTGCTGTGTGTGTGGGAACATACGTGTTAAAAGCAAAACGATAATCATGAACATTACCTGCTCCATCTTGTCTGGTGGAATTCTATGTGCACATAAGTTGCAGTCATTTTAATCTATCACAGCCATTTTGTACTCTGTTGGTCACCTTTGTTTCACCCTGCCCTTACTAGCATCCCTCTGACCCTCTGACCGACCTGGTATGTGTGCTGGGGGCTATAAACTCTATTGCCACAACAAACCTCAGCGCCACTTGCTGCCACAAACTCGTTTTTCCTCTCATCTCTGTTTTCAGGCAAACCTTTGGACACTCTACCCCTCACTGCACCTAGTTACACAAACAGGTTCCAAACACCAAAAAGACTCTTGCAACATGATTTATTGCACTGCAAACAGCAAGACTTGTTGTTACCAACAATGGGACCTGTTTTTATCAACAGAACGGACTCTTAGATCTGGCCGGTCTCACATGTTTTAGACTCTGAAGCAAGGTCCAGCTGCAAGATAAGATTGTCTGTTTGACCTGGGTGGGAAGAGAATTACTGTTGGGCTTGTGTGACAACATGCCCGGGGCGGGGACCCCAAGCTTGTGTAACCATGTTAATCAAACAAATGCATTGTGTCAAACTTGTATAAAAGGAAGAGCCAAAGGAGTTGTCAGCAGAGCACTTCCCTCAGACATCCCGGTGTCTGCAGTTGACGTGATCTCCTCATGAGAAATAAACCTTTTTCTTGTCTTCCAGTTTCCAGCGCTTGCCTCATTATTTTGATAGCGAACCCAAAGTGAATTAGAGGTGGAACCCTGCACCGGGCAGCATTGAGGGTCTTAGAAGACTCGCTGCCTTTCACAAATTGGCGCCCAAGCGTAGGGGCCCATCAGCGACGCGTGGGTCCGGTAGAGAGGTCCTAACGACGGAGTGAACGACTAAACGATTGGGGTATACCTGCCTGAGAAGACCCTTGTCTGGCTGCCAATCGACTGAACTTCACCAGTTCCGAACGGACCTCTCTCGAGTGACCTGCGGTCCTGACTGGGACCTTAGAGGAATGCCGCATTGATTGTTGGAGTGAGAGGACAACCAGGCGCTGGAAGGGGAAGACGAAGAACTGTCCATACGGTCCGGGTAAGGTCGTGAAAAAATGACTTAAATTGATTGATTGATTGAATAGTTTGATTGAAATACTAGTATTCCTTTTTTTGATATTGAGTTATTTGCGACATTTCCCTGCTTGCAAACAACGAAGAATAGGAATATTCTCTCTCTTTGCAGGCAGCGAAGGACAGGTAGTGCAGACTTTTTGTCTAAATTGATTGATTGAGATATTCATTTTTGACCGATCAATACGTCATGCCTGTTTTCTCTAGATTGTTTGATTGTAATTGTTTTGGACCCGACCGTTCGTTAGAGGTCAGTCAGCCGGCACCGCCGGAAGGCACCCCTAACAAGGACATTTACGTAAAGTATGGATTAGCCACCGTAGCTTATAGCAAACTATGGCATAAATACACTAGGAAGGACCGGGTAAATCAGTGGCCACTGACGGGATCTTTCGATCCCGCTAAAATAGAAACGTTAGAATTAGCTCTCCACAAAAAGAAAACTAGACCAGCCATGTTTGACAGTTTTGGTTTATGGCGAAAAGAGGCAGCTCAAAGAAAGAAAAGGGACGAAGCTAGACAAGATAAAGAAACGCGAAAATCAGCTTACCAAGCCTGTAAAAGATTAGAAGAAAAACTAAAAGAAAAGGAAATCGATAAAAAGGAACAGGAATCAAAAATATCAGGTCAATGCCCTGTTAGAACGCCCTCGACTCTTTACCCCAAGTTACCAGCAAAACAAAGGGTAGATGATGATTTATTGTTAGGTTCCCCAATCATATACATGCCACCCCCTTACGCCCCTACTCATCCCGTAGTACAACGCCAGGACCACCAAAGTATAGCCGGAGATGGCACGATCGCCTCAGTCTCCACCGCCTCTGCTCCCACCGAGTCACCCACACCAAATGCCTCATCAAAGGATACAGTAGTAGAGGTAGGATCAAAAGAAAAAGGAGCGCCCACGGTCCCGCGATTAAGTAAAAATGAGCGAGCAGGCATTGATAAAATAGTTAAATCCCTCATAGATAGGAAGGAGACAGAAGAGTATGTAACTGACATATGCAACTCCTATGTTGAAAACTGCAAACGATACTTTATTGTACGTCTCTGTTACCACACTCTTACTGCATATGAAGAGAAGTACCAAGATGTAGGGCCCGAGCGGCTAGTGGCTCTCTATAGGAAGGTAGACACCAGAGATGAAGGCGACAACGATGTTACAGAACTCTTTTCATCCACACTGGAGGTATTCCGTCACCTCGTGGAACAAGGACGGATAGATAAGGACAGGACATCTAAGATAGCAGGACCCCCGGTGGAAAAACCAGATAGCATGATGCCGATAAAAGAAGCTGCCCCTTATTGGGTACCTCCTAGAGGACAAGGGACTCATGACGATATGAACCATCAAGACGCTAGAGGAAGGGTGGTCTACAATTGGGTGTATCAACCATGGGACAGACAGGACATTTTGACGTTCCGTAAATCTTTACCGGATTTGCGAAAGAACCCCACCGCCTTTTACACCGAGCTAGGTACCGCTCTGGGATCAACAATAATGACACTTGCCGACATAGACTTGTTCTTCGGGTTATGTTTGCCAGCAGATGTGTGGAAACAGATTAGGAAAATAGACCATACCGAACTGCTTGGTCATACCTGGGAACAACTCAACATATTAGATAAACAGCGGAACCCTGGTCAAAAACCGGTTAAAGCAATATTGGACCTCCCTGACAAAATAGTGCAGAAAGTGAAAACGCTGATCCCAGAGAAAAAGATAGACTGGTCCATAGTAACCGCGTGCCGCCAGAAACCACAAGAGGATGTCTCAGAGTATTTCTCCAGATTTGAAACGGTGTTCTCCGATTACAGTGGACAAGACATGTCCACCGCAACCGGACACCACTTATTTGTGCAGAACTATGTCAAAGGACTACTACCAGATGTATCCCAGAAATTACAAGCTAGCGAAAGTAGTTGGGCAGCATCTAAACCGGCGGCCATTCTCCAAATGGCCCAGTACTATGAGCATCAGAAAAACGAAAATGACAGGGCTACAGAAAGGAAAAAGAAGGACTTGAAGGAGAGGGTAATGGTAGCACAACTCCAGGGGGCGAATACAGGAAGGGAGAAATATAGGGGAGGATACCAGCAGAATACCCCTAGAGTACAGCCACCTAGAAACAATTCATCGACATCAAATGTAGGACGCCAAGACCTAGGACAGGATCAATGTGCATTTTGCAAAGAATATGGACACTGGAAAACACAATGCCCGGCTTTGTTAGGAGCTGGTAGGGGCAGAGGGGCGAGGGAAATAGCAAGTGGACAGAGAGGAAGAGGACGTGGGAGAGGGTACGCGAGTGAAGCAAGCGAGGAAAGGCCAGGAAGAGTGAACACATTTGACCATCCCAAACAGAATCAGTACCAACAGACAGATTATGACAATACGTACGACTTTGCATAGGACAGCCAGGGGCAAGGGAGGGATCCAGTCGAGCTCTATGTTGATCAGCAAGGCCCTTATGTTACCGCTGAGGTCCTGGGCACAAAGTCGCCATTTCTGGTAGACACGGGAGCAACACGTAGTGCACTATCCAAACGACTGATTCCAAGGGCACCCTTGTCAGGCTCACATGTGACCTCAAGAGGATTTGACGGTACGCCCTCCACCAACCCTTTGTCCCGACCGATCCCTTTTAACCTTGACAACAATAGCGTCAAAACGACATTCCTCCTCTCTTCCAACACCCCAGACGCCATTATGGGTCTCGACCTTTTGAAACACTTCCATGCGACTATCAGATGCTCACCAGACGGAGTGCGTGTCGTCCTGTATGACAACCCCCAGCGCCATAGAGAGAACCCTTCTCAGCACATGTTTCCCATCGCCGAGACTGACGCATCCCTACTGGACACTTTGCCATCACACTTATGGGCTAGGGCTGATTCAGACGTAGGACGAATGATGATTGACCTAGTACACGTAACAATACGACAGGACGCAACCCTACCGAAAGTACCGCAGTACAAAATATCGCCAGAGGGTGAGAAGGCACTGACAGAGATCATACACTTTTTGGTAGAGGCAGGGGTGGTAGAGGAAGTAGTGAGCAACGTTTGTAACAGTCCCATACTACCGATTGTAAAGAGACAGGGAGAGGGAGACGGAAAAGCCTACCGCTTCATCATTGACCTGCGGGAGATAAACAAAATCGTAGTGCCACAATACCCAGTAGTTTCCGACATCACGACAATTTTGACTTTAATCCCCTCCACTGCCACCACCTTCACTGTAATTGACCTCAAAAACGCATTCTTTTCCATACATATACACAAGGACAGCCGCAATCTATTTGGATTCACCCTAAACTCCCGTTCGTACAGATTTTGCAGAGCACCTCAGGGGTACACTGAGAGCCCAAGCATCTATAGCCAGGCGCTTAAAAGACAGTTAGACGCCATACAATTGCCAGATGGAGTGGCACTAATACAATATGTAGACGACATCCTTCTAGCAGCGGACACCATACCAATAGCCGTCACAGCCACCATCAAACTACTCCATTTTCTTGCTGAGAATGGTCACAAGGTCTCCCGAAAGAAATTGCAGTTCTGTAAATCACAAGTGACCTATTTGGGTCACCTTTTATCCAAAGAAGGGAGGAAACTCACGCCTGACAGGATCCAGACAATTCTAGACACCCCTGTCCCCAAAGATCAGAAACAAGTCCGCTCTTTGATAGGTCTCACTTCATTTTGCCGACAGTGGTTACCGAACTTTAGCCTCATTGTCAAACCCCTTCTCTCCCTCTTAGCTAAAGACATCCCCTCACCTCTCCCCTGGACCCCTGAATGCCAGTCAGCCTTTAAAGAACTACGCAATGCCCTTTGTTCAGCGCCTGTCCTAGGAACCCCGGATTACTCCAAACCATTCTTCCTCTACACGCACGAGAGGGAAGGATGTGCATTGTCTGTCCTAACACAATCAATTGGTCACAAACAACGCCCTTGTGCATATTTCTCTGCCACCCTCGATCCAGTAGCCAGAGCGCTGCCAGCGTGCCTGCGCGCTGTGGCAGCTGCAGCAGTATCGATACGCCAGAGCGAAGGAATAGTACTCTCCAATCCAGTCACTGTTTTAGTACCCCATGCAGTCGACACACTACTAAACCAGACCAAAACCCAACACTTGACTAGCGCCAGACTGACAGGATATGAGTTGACCCTGCTAGCACCGCACATTACCCTAAAGCGATGCACCACCCTCAATCCAGCCACACTGTTACCCCTACCCGAAAATGATCCTAGCGTGACTCCACTACACGACTGTGTGACACTAACCGATGAACAAACAAAGAGTAGAATAGATCTCAGAGACACCGCCTTTCTAGAACCAGATGGAGAACTATGGGTGGATGGTTCGTGCATCAAACTCCCCGACGGCACCACCTCAGCTGCATACGCTGTCACCACAGCCCGAACCGTTCTGGAAACAGCCCGTATTCCCCAACGTTCAGCCCAGGCTGCAGAACTCATTGCCCTCACACGAGCATGTATCTTAGCGACTGACACGACAGTTAACATATACACCGACAGCCAATATGCCTTCGGGGTGGTTCACCATTTTGGGATCTTATGGAAAGAAAGAGGGTTCCTGACTTCACACGGTACACCCATCCTGCATGGAGATTTAGTCTCCGCCTTGATGCAAGCAGTCCTCCTCCCCAAGAAGTTAGCAGTGATAAAATGCCAAGCACATAGGAAAGTGACTGATCTCATTGGACAGGGAAATGCACTAGCAGACGTTACTGCCCGAGCCACAGCAGGAGACAGAACTACGACACGAATGTATGTGAACAGGTCACAAGCTGAACGATGGACTGACGCTAGGACCACTGTAAGGGACATACAGACTACAGGCACACAAGACGAATTGACCGAGTGGGAAAAGGTGGGACTAAAAGACGAGGAAGATTGCTGGAGAACTAAAGACGGAAATAAATGGCTGTTACCCAATGCCTACCTCATCCCCATATTGACCATGGCACATTTACCAGCACACATAGGCTCCACCCCCATGATTGAACTAATCACCAGAGTATGGCATAACGTCAAGATAGCAGAATCTGCAAAACGCCTAGTACAACAATGTATAGTCTGCCTACAACACAACCCAGGGAAGGGGACATTAGTACCACGGGGAGGGTTTGGAGTCCCTGACCACCCCTTTGAAATCCTTCAAATGGATTACATTCAACTAGAGAGATGCCTTGGTCTAAAATATGTCCTGGTGGTTGTGTGCGCTTTTAGCAAATGGGTGGAGGCATATCCCACCCGCGACAATACCGCCTTAGCCACTGCAAAAGTATTGCTGAAAGAATTCTTCCCCCGATACGGCCTTTGCAGAATTTTATGGAGCGACAACGGCCCCCACTTCGTAGCCAAGGTGATACAGAACATACTGAGAGGGTTGGGGGTAAAACAAAAGTTCCATGCCGTCTTCCACCCCCAATCAGCGGGCCTGGTAGAGAGACACAATGCAATGTTGAAACTAAAACTAGCCAAAATAGTTGCCACGACCGGGTTGAAATGGCCCGACGCCCTCCCATTGGCATTGTTATCGATGCGCTCCACCCCAACCAAACACCGACTGACCCCGTATGAGGTGGTCTTCGGCAGGCCTATGAGCATTTGGGCGGCACCAAGACCCACCTCCATTAACGATGTCCCGAACATATTAATGTCGGATTACTTGCATAAGTTGACAAACGAGCTAACAATTATCCACCAACAAGTGCAGCAAGCCTTGCCTGACGTATCCAGGGTCCCGGGACATGAAATAAAGCCAGGCGACCATTTATTGATTCGCAACTTCCAAAGAACGAAGAATCTGGAGCCTAGGTGGACGGGCCCATGGCAAGTCCTGATCACCACCCGAACTGCCCTCCGAGTGGAAGGAAAACGAAACAGGCTGCATGCCCACCACTGCAAACGAGTCCCTCCAACCCTGGCAACCTGTGAAGGTGCAAGAGGAAGTACTCGCGAGAGACCGACCAGCTCTGAGTTGCTACCCACAAGAAGACACCCTCGAACTATCAGAATTTCCCGACCCCACGGTGCCATCCAGGAAAGGGTACAACCTAAGATCGACGAAAGGAGGGAGCTCCAACGACCAGGCCACCAACTAAGTCAAGGTCTCAGATCGGTAGCACAGTCAAACAACGCTACCAGGAAAGTGCCAGACAAAAGTCTGTGGTCCTAACAGTTGTTGAGCTCCTCGAAGATGATGGAAGAAACTGAACACCTGCAAAACCACCGCAAAGACACCAAGACTGCTAACCTGCACAGCACAAAGACAATTGCACTTGTAGCCGCATTTCTCACCTGTCTCCTGCTAATGGTCGCACTCTGGATCATTGAAGAGAATGCACCTGCATACAGAACATTGTCACCCACCATGCAACCAACCACCAAGAAAGAACACTACCTGGTATCACTACCGCCACATCTCCGAGAACGACGCAAAGAATTCTGGAATAATTCTTTCATGCAGATGTTGCACCAGCACAATCTTGCCACCAATGCTACCAACTGTTGGGTCTGTGGGCTGTTACCACATGCCACTGAACATTCCATCCCTTTCATCCCTTCGCCCTTTTCTATTCACGGATCTTGCCTTGCCTGGATGATGCTCCTACAAGAAAGTTACAAAGACAATGCCACTTCCGACGAAACAATCGCCCAGTTCTACGAGTTCTGGCGAAACAAAACAGGAAGGACAGCCGCCCCCTTCTGCCCTCACACCTTCAATGCGACATTCCAGATTAATGTCCCCTCCAAAGAACGAGTGGAAATGCAAGTGTTCAATAATCCTAACAGAGCCACATTTTCCTACCTGAAGAAAAGAACTGCTGCAACACTGACTGTGGCCCTATCTTTGGTGAACGTCTCTGGCCTTGTATGCATTGAAGGCCGTGGGACTAAGAATGTGGGTCACAGCACCTGTAGCATTGTAAGGACTTTGAACACTGCCAACCCCCAGCGCTTGTTGCATCACCCAATATGTACTTTGTTTGTGGAACCAAAGCCTACACCTGGCTCCCAAGAAACTGGGGGCACGTGCTACATCGCCTTTGTTTTGCCACCAACCTACACAGCCCCTGCAGAGCATCATCGAGAAAAGCGTTCTAAAGACATTGATCAAGCATACTCTCCTCATCACAGTTCCTCGACGCAGCAAAAGGGCTCGTCCCGCTATGGGGTCCGATGGCAAACAGCCGAGCCATCAGACATCTGTCCCAAGCGGTAGAGACCGCCCTGAACATCACTGCTGGCATCCTCACCAACAACACTGCTGAGCTCCAAGCGATCCGTCTGGTTACCCTGCAAAATCGCATGGTCCTGGACGTGGTACTAGCGGACCGTGGAGGAGCATGCCGCATCATCGGTGCCAGCTGCTGTGTATACATTCCTGATAATTCACCTTCTGTCTATGAAGCAGTCGAACATCTCCATAGACTATCTTCAGAAATTCATCAAGGATCAGAGACTTGGACAATTGGAAGTTGGCTTTGGGGCATCTTGAAGGAGTGGGGTTGGAAAATATCAATGATTCTCTTGGTCCCAGTATTGACAATATGTGGTTGTTGTTTGGGTATACACTGTATACCACCTTTGTGTTCTCTTTGCATAACTACCTTGCACCCTAAGACTATGGACACTCAACTAACAAAAATGAGAGTAATGTATGATCAAGAGATACAGGACATTATGGAGATCGAAATAGACTGACAAGCTGGCTAGTTATGTTCAAAGGGGCCACTGTTAAAAGCAAAACGATAATCATGAACATTACCTGCGCCATCTTGTCTGGTGGAATTCTATGTGCACATAAGTTGCAGTCATTTTAATCTATCACAGCCATTTTGTACTCTGTTGGTCACCTTTGTTTCACCCTGCCCTTACTAGCATCCCTCTGACCGACCTGGTATGTGTGCTGGGGGCTATAAACTCTATTGCCACAACAAACCTCAGCGCCACTTGCTGCCACAAACTCGTTTTTCCTCTCATCTCTGTTTTCAGGCAAACCTTTGGACACTCTACCCCTCACTGCACCTAGTTACACAAACAGGTTCCAAACACCAAAAAGACTCTTGCAACATGATTTATTGCACTGCAAACAGCAAGACTTGTTGTTGCCAACAATGGGACCTGTTTTTATCAACAGAACGGACTCTTAGATCTGGCCGGTCTCACATGTTTTAGACCCTGAAGCAAGGTCCAGCTGCAAGATAAGATTGTCTGTTTGACCTGGGTGGGAAGAGAATTACTGTTGGGCTTGTGTGACAACCTGCCCGGGGCGGGGACCCCAAGCTTGTGTAACCATGTTAATCAAACAAATGCATTGTGTCAAACTTGTATAAAAGGAAGAGCCAAAGGAGTTGTCAGCAGAGCACTTCCCTCAGACATCCCGGTGTCTGCAGTTGACGTGATCTCCTCATGAGAAATAAACCTTTTTCTTGTCTTCCAGTTTCCAGCGCTTGCCTCATTATTTTGATAGCGAACCCAAAGTGAATTAGAGGTGGAACCCTGCACCGGGCAGCATTGAGGGTCTTAGAAGACTCGCTGCCTTTCACAAACGCTGCAGGCCGTGTGGAGTGAGATAAGCTCTATGGAGGATCAAATGCTGGATAAATTTAAATTTGGCGTTACGTGTTACCTTTTTAGGGTACTCTAACTAGGCGGTCCATTCTCTATCTGCCAGATTCTTTTCTAGGTCCACGACCATCTGTCACGCAAATCAGTGAGTGAGATCCCAGCTTGTGCCCGAATGCCTTTGTAGAGCCATTTATGAGATGCCGCCCTCACCCATTAGATACAATGCTTGTACCAGTTCATGTGTCGGAGGTTCTTCTCTTGCAGGGGCCCAATGCCTCTTAACGTACGCAGTTAGTACTGCATGTGTCATATATAAATTGCCCGAGACCCCATTTTCCCTGGCAAAGTTCTCGTGGTCCATGAGAGCTCCAGCACTGAAGAGTGCCCCTACTGTTGTGACTTCTCCCTCAGACAAGCTGCGGGTGCTACGGTTTGTAATGAGACCTGTGGGTGTAGGGATACCTAGTAGTGGTGTGTTGTTTGAGTATGGGGTACGCTGGCACGTGTACTGTAGTGCTTTCCACCAGTGCGCCAGTGCTGTACGCAATAGCGTCGGGGCATCCTGGGGAAACCGGGAACGAGGCAGCAGGAGTGTATGTAGGATCCCGCGATTGAGATCCTGGGCTGTGTATTCCAGTTCATGCAGATTGCATCCTGCCAGCCAGAACGAGAGCCACTGTAGTTGGCTTGCATAGCAGTATGCACGGAGGTCATTGTCACCCAGTCCCCCTTTGTCTGTCTCCAGTTGCAGTTTGGCTAGACCCACCCGCTCACGGCCATTCCCCCAGATCAAGTCAGATAATAACGTCTCAAGTGCCTTGAATATAGGTGTAGGGATTATCACTGGGAGGTTTGTAAAAAAGTATAGTACTCTTGGGAGGACCATCATTTTGGAGATTGCCATCCGACCCATTACAAATAGCGGTAGCGAGATCCAAAAGGCCGCCTGGGATCGGAGCGCCCTAATTGATCTGGTCAGGTTGCCCTCTATTAAGTCTTGCGGGTCTCTGTATATATTGATGCCTAAGTATTTGAATGTGTGTTCGGCTACTGTTAGAGAGAGCTGCCCAAATTGCAACATGTCTGGACGCGCGCCAGGGTGAAAAAAGATGGCCTGCGATTTTGCCTCATTGATGGCCAAGCCCGAGACCAGTTCAAATTGTCTAAAAATGTCCGGAATCAGCCCTAGGTCATTGGGTAGGTCTTTGGCGTATATAATTATATCGTCAGCATATGCTGATAGCACATGCGTGGCATTGCCCAGTCTGATCCCTATTTGCTCTGCCTCTGCCCGCAACTTGATGGCCAGGGGCTCTAGCGCGAGCACAAATAGCAGGGGTGACAGTGGGCACTCTTGGAGGGTACCTCTGCCCACTGGGTATGTGCGTGATATGCGATTCCCGGTGCGGGCCCGCGCCGTGGGCGCTGTGTACAGCAGTTGCACCCACTTCAGATATTCCGGCGGTATACCAAACTTCCCCAGTGACCTGACCATGTAATCCCATTGCAAGGTATCAAAGGCCTGTCTAAGGTCTAACGTAATGCAGTCTGCATTTTGCGCGTCAGCTGGAGTGGACTCCATGACATGGTAAAGTCTTCTGATATTGAGAGACGTTCTGCGTGCAGGGACAAACCTGCATTGATCCGCATGTATGTGTTTGTGTAGGTATGGGAGTAAGCGGCGTGCCAATATTTGACTTAATATTTTATATTCCTTGGCAAGCAGAGAAAGGGGTCGGTACCCTGAGATATCCGTAGCAGAGCATCCCGGCTTAGGAATTGAGACAACTAGTGCTTGCATTGTGGTAGAGGGAAGGGTCCGTGTGTCCATCGCGGATTGGTACAGCTGTTCCAATTGGGGAATCAAAGCATCTGAGAAGGTGGCGAAGAATTATATAGGTAGGCCATCTAGGCCAGGGGCCTTGTTGCGCGGTAACACCCGAATGGCCTCTGGTATAAGGGATGTATTACCCAAAATTCCCCATTTTTTTGGAGTGTGCTGTTATGGTGGTCATGCTTTTGTTCATTCTTCTGATTCTTATGGGCCCCTGTTAGCTGCTTGGCTAGGCTGGGTTCTAGAATATTAAAAAGGAGGAGAGTTAAGGTGTAACTGTAGACCTGACTGCATCTCACCACCTCTTGTCCACGATATGCAACAATGAGAGTTCGTTTTGGCACAGATTTTTCTGTCATCTTTTGCTACACAAGAAATTGGTGACTAGTGTCTAAGCAGCCATGCCCGGAACCCACAAGTACAGTAGAAGATTTTAACATTTAAAGAGGATCATAGTGAATACTGGAACATGGAAAAGAAGAGTGTTTTATTCACTTGCCTTTCATCATCAACAAGGAGGAATTGTACAATGACCAATGTCATCGCTCTGGGTCATTGCCAACATCATCACTAGAATCACACACACGTAGCCATGCTTGTCGCTAGTTTAGGCTAAGAAAGTGAATGGATTGCACATGTTCTTCAGTATCGCTTTCATGCTTATCTCTTAACCACTTTACGGGTGATTATGAGATTGAGGCATCGTACTGGTTGGTTTGACAAAAACTAGGACCCATTTCGCTGTAAGATCACATACGCACATTTCACTAGTCAACTGAAGATGAGCTAAGTAAAACAAGTGTACATTTATATTTTTTTGCAATATAACCTGTTATTCTTCCATTAAAGAAAACAATATGTGAGATTCTGACTTTCCTTGATTCTATCTTGTGGGAGCCTGCAGAACTGGGAATTTTAGTCTTCATGTGGTATTGGGTATCCTATCTTACAATTTGTGCAATTAATTAATTGAATCTCACTCACCTCCCTCACCCACATTCTTACCCACTCATGGAGATCCATTAATTAAGTGTGAAGAGTGGAAAGACTATTTTATCAACTATGTATCTACCTTTGAGGAGGATGAAATGTCTCCAGAGAGGGAGAACTAAATTCTACTGCATTGTTTGGGTCCTCTTGGTTGAAAAATCTACAACCAAATGGAAAAGAAGCTAAGACAAGCAGGACAAGGAGACGTTTTTGGCCATGCTCTGGAGGACTTAGACTCTTATTTTTCTCCCAATATTGTGTGTGGAGAATGACGCATACAAGTGTTTCATATGAAGCAAGGGAAATATGAGAGGTGGATTATTATGATTCTGCTTTAGAAACAATTGCAATGTCCTGTCTATTTAGAATGTTGCAGGATGACTTGCTCAGAGGTCAAATCATCTTTCATGCTAATTAGCCAAATGTACAGGTCAATCTTTGGGCGAAAGGTGATTCTCCGCTAGCGGATGTTGTTGCCAAACTACAAAAAGCAGAATATACATGAAGATGTGCTAAAGCAGCAATGGCAGAAGAAGAGGGCAAGGATGTAGACAATAGAATGGTAAGAAATAAAGATTACAGTAAAAAAAGGAGGTAGTCACTAAGGTGAGAATCCAGGATTACAGGCGAGAGTGCATTGCTATTACTGACAGAGTTAGTAGTAAGGGGGAGCGCGCCAGGTTTCAAAGTACTGAAGGACGTAATAATGCTACCAATGTGGAAGCGCAGAAATTCTTGTTTTCCACAAGAAGTGTCCAGCGAGGAATCAAAATTGTGCATGTTGTGAGGTGTTATGACATTTGTATAAGGTGTGCCACAGAAGAAAAGCCAATAGTGTAAAATGCATGGTGGAAGAGCAACCAGATTAAGGGCTGTAATTGTCACCAAAAGGTGCAAAATGATGGTGGTAGAGTACAATAGTTTGTGCTCCCAAGTTTAGTTATGCTGTGCTCTGTAGATTGGTGCTTGCACCTAAAAGAGTTGCAACCTAGACAGAAGCCACATCGACTCCAATAGGACTCTTTCTGCATAAGTAAGCCTCACCCTCTAGGTTATGTTGTATGTTTGAAAGAAGAACCTTAAATCAATAAGTAAATGCTATTTTTGATATACAGCTACATTAAAGAAATACTTATGTGTCTACAAACGTTTAACAGCAAGCTTAAGAACACATAAAATATATTGAGAACGCCTAAATGACAGGAAGATGTAAATATTGCAACCCATTGAAAACAAAGGGTGTACAGCAATTAGTGCTTTATTTGTAAAACATAAGTGCGGGTGCCCAGAGGTTTCCCTTTGGAGCCCAACGAAGGCGAAAGAAATGCTGGGGTTGCCAAACACCAACGCTGACTCACCTCAGGCCTCTTTCCTTATCCAACTTTCCTTTAGAAATGGTTTAAATAGCACCTATCATATTTTAGTCTCTATAGGCCTGCTCTGCCTGGTTATTTGCTTCAGGATGATTTTGTTTTTCAGCTTCTCATAGCCTCACTTTCTTGCCAAGAAACCCTAGAAACTATTCTTCCCGAGTGCGCCTTTAATTGAGATCAATGTCTAAAAGAGGGGTTGGCTCTTAGTTTTCAAGCCCGGTTCCTCTCAATCTTACAGTTTTAGTTTCCTTGGCTAAAATTATTTCCCTGTTTCATAACCACAACCAATCACAACTCATCACCCTACCCTGGTTTATGAAGCAGTTGGGGATTGAGAGGCTTTTCTCAGGGTTTCTCCTGGCTTTTGAGAAAAGAAGAAAAGTAGCTGAAATTGCAGGCATGTTCCAACACTCTGGGCTTCACCTTCCAATGGGGCAAGTGACAGTGCAGTAGCTACAGCAAAGGTGCTTACAATCTATACCCAGTTTGCACCCATCTGCCGATACAACATTTCCTGTGAAGCCAGTTAATGCCACTGGAATAGAATGTTATTGGAGACAGCGATTATTACTTTTGTTTCTTTTATAACTTAAATGAATGCCATTCCTCCTCACAATCCAAAATCCCAGTCAAGCAGGTCAAAATCCTGAACTTAGGCCATATAACAACAATGGATAGAGAGGTTGCCGATCAGAGCGGCTTTTGGACACGGATACCAGTGTCTGGTTTGGGGAATATTCTGACCCCAGCCTATATAAGTGATCATTTTATTTAAAAAATTTCGAAATATTATCAATTAAAAGGACCTTATGTGAGGACATGTACAGAGGAGCATAAATGATAAAAAGCCCTGATGAAGTTCAGCGTGGTCTGAACGAAACGCGTTCGTCGTAATGCTTGGCTGTTTTTATGGAAAAGAAATAAAGAATTTGGAAATATAGGAGAAAATTTACCTACAATTTACTTGGGTGCACCTCGCAGTGATTCACTCTTAAATATTTCTGTTTAACAGAAGTGTCAATCAACGTCTGACATTTTTGTTGCAGTGCACCATACTTTGAAATGGAAGGGAACTGTGTGGCGGTGCGGGCCCAGAGTTCCACCGTTGCGAGTGTTGAGTAAACAACAAACAATGCCTGCTTTCCATAGTTCTGAAGCTTGTGATGTAATAATATCCGACAGAGCCAATCAGAATGTGACTTCGCTAGCCTTTTCTACTTGTGCAGCTGCTCAGGTCTTACAAAGGGTCCTATTATGATTTTGCCCAATAAGACAAAGTATACGAAATGCCTTAGGCAAGTACACAGAGGAGGTGTAGCCTTTCTTTTATCAAATTCTGAAAATAAGTCCTTTAATCTACTGCTGCTTCCAGTGAACTTGTTCTGACAGCATTAATCAGCGTTCTTAAGGGCAAAATCATGAGATAATTGCCCTTATTTTGTGTTATGCGCCGCTGCTTTAGGTGCAGTGTGCCTAACGTGCCGCGAGGTTAATTATCTCATGAAAATGCACCATCCTTCATCTCTTAATGCTATATTTTCCCACTTAAGAGATCTAGATATACATTTTTGTCCAAAACGTACAGAAAGACAGCACAGATTTCCAAATGTAAACAGATTTGGTCTAGCTCTAAACCTTCATGACTGTTGGACAAAGCAACCAGTCACAGCTATGATTCCAACGTAAATTAAATATTGTACCAGTCTTCTATAATTTGTGTCTGACCTTCTGGGAAAATAATTATCAGCACCATTCTTGCATGCAATTTATATTTTGTGCGGAATATAAATGATCTGTTCTAATACATTTTCCTTTAACAAGTTGGGATGTTTTTACTCTTACTGAAGGCACATGCCCCTTCATTATAAATAGGTTTACATTTTTTTTATGTATGTGCAAATGTACAATCCTGCACAGCGCCTTTGAGGGGGTTAAACAATCGAGGTTATGCCAATATTGTACCATTATCAATTAATTATACATCAGATTTTGTACTAGTGGATGCAAAATTAAGCTGCACATTTTATGAACCTTTTAATCTTCAGTAGTGCTACTTGCATATATTTATGACGCTTTATGCGCAATCAATTATGTTTGTTTTATTCATTTATAATGGGTAAAGTCTTACAATAAAAATTGATTGGTACTACAAAGGACAATTTGTAGTAAACTATTCTCAGTAATATAGAATAGTTTGGAAACCACTCCCTTTAACACTTCCACCGGACAGTCACATTCATCTACTGGAAACAGCAAGGTGGGGCAGGAAAGCACACAGGGCAGTGTGAAATTAGGTCATTAGTTTTTAATTCACACCAACTGAAAATGGTTTTAATTTACAAGGATACTCTGACAGTGGAATGCTTTACACAGCCACCCCTCTACATGTGAGCATTAGAGCTCGGTGATGTATTACGTTTTCTTGTGGTACATTTTAGATTTGAGGACTTAGGGCCTGATTTATAAGTTGGCGGGAAGGGAACTCCATCGCACCAGCACAGTGGTCCACCCGCCCAACTATCTGTGGGCAGATCTTCAGTTTGGCCACAGTGGAGACTATTCTGTCTCTGCCGTGGCCAAACTTCTCCAACGGCCCTGGGGAGTAAAGGCCGTCGGAGAAACGGCTACATGTCCGCCTGCCCAATTTAGATGGGCGGACATGTAGTCATCTTTTACTGTTCCTTACCGCAAGCTAAAAGCTGACGATAAGGAACAGTAAAATTGTAATAATGCTCCCCCACCATGGGACAAAACTCCCATAGTGAAGAGAGCATTATGTTTTTTCTTTATAAAAAGAAAATTCAGTTTTAAGATTTTCTCTTTGTAAAGATAAAACAAATACTCTGTGCCACAAGGCTGCATCCTGCTGACGCAGCCGCTGTTACGGCGGTTCCTGCCAATGCTTTTATTAGGCGGGCGGTCCGTCCGTCATTGGGGTTGGAATAATTTACTCCATCCCCATGGCAGACCAGCGGGCTATATGTCTGAATAGGCCACGTTACAACACGTGCGATACACCGCATGCCATTGCAACACGGTCGTTACAACGACCGCGTTGTTACATCGCATACCATTACAACGCAAGTTGTTACAACGACTTGCTGTAGGGGGCGCTGGATTTTGGAATGGTATAATTTACTATTCCAACTCCAGTCTGTGCAACAGTAGGGAAGGTGTTGGATTTTAAATCCAACACCTTCTGCCCCCTACAGCAAGTCGTTGTAACGACTTGCGTTGTAATGGTTTGCGATGTATCGAATGCGATGTAAACGATGTTTCCCATACGTCTACATCTAAATCAGGCCCTTTGTCTAAAAGGTGCTTAACATGCACTGACTATTGTCTTAAATATAATATGTGGAATGACATACTTTGCAAAAGACTGTTATTTTCCCTTCAGCTGCCTTGCAAAGGCTGCAGGCAGCTAAAATCCGCTTGGCTAGGATTTGTTCACACAAACACTTGTTAAATATTACACAAGTGAGAAGTTTACTCATGTGGCATTCTTGACAGGTTACCTGTAAACCCTATGTAGCTGTAAGAGCACATTCCTCCTGATTTCCAAGTGAGAACTAAGCTGAGAAAGAAAAAGAAACAAGCAGGGAAGCTGAGATGGAGTTCGCCATTGAGGTAGTGTTGACGTGTGTCGCCAGCACTCGACAGCTCAATTCAAGCAGCACGAGGGAGGGAGACTGCAGTGCAGAGAGAACAGGCCTACTGCTGCCTACTACTGCAGGAGAGGTAGCAGTCGAGGAGAGGCCAGGACACAAGTAGGCCTATCAGCAACTCCAGGGGCACATGCTGTACTGAAATAGTGTGTTGGCAACATTCTCAGCGTCCATCGCCAGCCACCACCTGAATTCAGTGGAAGTGCATTGCCTGCTTTGCTGTGCAAAGGATGGAGACACTAGGCACTGAAGTATTGGAGGATGGAGGCATCTGCTTTTATAAATTCTCTGGTGAGCATTTTAGGAGGCTACGGCTAATTAGTCCTTCCTGAGCGCTGCAATTTAGTGTAATGGTGAGGGAATGAGTATGAGTCAGCAGATTCTGTTATTAGAGGGAGGGAAGGGCTAGCAAGTTGTATCTCTCCCTGAGTGCTACTTTAGGAAGGCTGATGCCAGGCGCAGATGTTTCACATGTCACTGTGGTAAAGTGTTTGGTATTCCTTCCTGGAGCCAGCATTGTTACTACCTGTTGTGAGAGCCATCACCTTTTATATAGATCGTCTGCGTAGCAGAAACAATTTGAAATATGAAATGGAACCGCCCCACGGCAGCTCCAGGACATTGACAACAGGATCAACACCCCCCCTGTATGTGAATAGTGAATAAAGGTAGGACTCAAACTAACCCATTTGGTTCCAGTTCCAAATTCTTCAAGACCAAGGAAGGGAGTGCTCCACAAAGTACTTGAAAGGGTGCTGAGATCGAGGGTTGCCTATGGGACTGCCAGTCTCCTAGAGATGAGGAAGGAGATGCCCAGCTGAATGAAGAGAAGGAAGCAGAGCCACCGGGCTGAGTCGCTCCACCTGTGAGCGTGTCTATTCGTTTCTGTGGCTTGCTTAAGCCTAGCCTCTTTTTATAAAAGAAAAGCACTGCGCTGGACAATGAATTACTGTCTCCCCAAAAAGCCTTAAACTTCTCACCATCACTACCCGGAAAGTCAAATTCCTTTTTTTACTGCTCGGAGAGCAGTGGGGTGACGCTCCTCCACCTCAGCGGAGAAGCTGCCACTGTATATTAGACAAACATTTGAATTCAACAAGTGGTCATTTGTGTAAATCGTTAATGGTTTTCTCAAAGAAACTTACCAGTGAATTAAAAAAATAATGGATGTAATAAAATATAGAAATAGCTGACAACATTTTCATGTAACTTTTTCCACTGAAAACTGATATACAAAATCCATATACTGTTACATCTCTTACATTTGTCAGACCCTTCTGGTTGCAGTGTCTTGTGTCTAAACAAAAGCATGCACTACCCATAACTCTCAAATGCTATAATGAATGTTCATTGTGTTTTAACCAAGCATCAATTCATAGAATAAAGTCTGATGAATAAAACATGGATATGAAGGAAAGCTGTGCTATTTTTAAATGTACACATGTACCTGAGTTCACGAACCAAAGCTATTGGTACCACTCTGATTTTAGAATTATCCACACTATCAGGTGATTTCGATGGTGTTTTACAAAACTTGTTCTTTTGTGCATGATAACCTACATTTGAAAGCCAAAAATTTTGAGATATTTAATAGATACTAATGAATGTTCTACTGTCCTATGTTCCCATGCTTCTTCATTTGAAACTAATACCCCATTTATGTGGGTGGGCCTGTTGCACAGAACAGGAAAGTCCCAAGAACATACCATGGAATTATTTAAATTACATGGATCCTTGGGATGGGAGTACCTGTAGCATTTGTGCCTGGGATTGGCCGGCACCCAAAGTAGCCAAACAATTTTAAGGAAATGCAAACAAATCAAAAATTAAAGGAAACATTTCAAAGGAAATATATTTTAAGGAAAAATTCAAAATGACATTAAACTTGGGTGGAGTTTAGGGAGAGTGAGGGTTTTTTGGATCCAGGCTTGGGTAGAGCTGAGGTGTAGAAAGGGTTTTTTATGAATCTGTGATGAGTGGAGTTTAGTGGTGGAGACATTTTTTAGAGGTCAGGAAAGGGTAGAGTGTAGGGGTGGTGAGGGTCTTTTAGGTTTCACGGAAGAGTGTAGTGTAGGGGGGTGAGGGATTATTAGGGTTCAAGGATGGGTGGAGTTTAGGGGTGTTGAGGGGTTTGTGTGGTTTATAATGGGCAGAATGTAGTGCTTGTGAGGGCTTTTGAGGTGGTGAGGGGCTTTAGGGGTCAGATATTGGTGGAGTTTATGGTCAGAAATAGTTTGGGTTAAGGTTGGATGTAGGCACCGAGACCGCCCTACTCGCCGCCACAGACGACATCCGCACCCTCCTTGACCAAGGCCACTCCGCAGCCTTGATTCTACTCGACCTATCAGCTGCTTTCGACACCGTCTCCCATCACACACTCGTTGCCAGACTACACAACGCCGGCATAAAAGGAACAGCCCTAGACTGGATCCGATCATTCCTCACCGGAAGAAGCCAAAGGATCAGACTACCACCCTTCCTCTCCGATCCCACGGAAATCACCTGCAGAGACCCACAGGGGTCATCGCTCAGCCCGACCCTCTTCAACATCTACATGGCCCCCCTTGCCGCCATCGTCCGACAACACGGCCTCAATATCGTATCCTACGCTGGCGACACCCAGCTCATCCTCTCCCTCACCAAGGACCCCTCCACTGCCAGACTCAACTTCCAGAAAGGAATGCAGGACGTCGCAGTCTGGATGACCAACAGCTGCCTAAAGCTCAACACCGAGAAGACAGAAGTCCTCATCCTTGGGACCTCCCCTTCAGCATGGAACAACACCTGGTGGCCCACTGCCCTCAGCAGCCCACCGACCCCCACGGACCATGCCAGAAACCTCGGCATCGTACTCGACTCATCCCTCCCCATGAACCGACAGGTCAACGCCGTCGCCTCCAGCTGCTTCAACACCCTCTGCATCCTCCATAGGACGTTCAAATGGATACCCCTCGAGTCAAGGAAGACAGTCACCCATGCACTCATCACCAGCAGGCTGGACTATGGTAACGCACTCTACGCCGGCATAAACAAGTCCCTACTCCGCAAACTCCAGATGATACAGAACACCGCCGCCAGACTCGTCCTCAGCATCCCTCGACACGAGCACATCAGCCAACACCTATGTAAGCTCCACTTGCTCCCCGTGGAGAAGAGAGTCACTTTCAAAATCCTCACCTACGCCTACAAATGCCTACACAACACCGAACCCAAATACCTCAACAACAGAGTCACCCTCCACGTACCCAAAAGAAGCCTCCGATCAGCCAACCTCGTACTCGCGGAAACCCCGCGCATCCACAGAGCCGAAGCAGGCGGAAGATCCTTCTCTTACATCGCGGCCAAGACCTGGAACGAGCTCCCGGCAGACATCAGACGCGCCCCCTCCCTGAACACCTTCAGGAAGACTCTCAAGACCTGGCTCTTCGGCTGAACAGCTCTTCTGACCACCCACCCCCAGCGCCTTGAGACCAACGCACTTACAGTTCCTTGATTGATTGATTGATTGATTGATTGACTGTTGAGGGATTTTAAGGGTCAGGGTTTAAGGATGGTTGGAGTTTAGATGTAGAAAATAGTTTTTAGAGTTCGGAAATGGGTGGAGTTTAGGGGTGTTAAGTGGTTTCAAGAGTTCACTGATAGGTGGTATTTAGGGGTGGTAAGAATTTTAAGGATTCAGGGATGTGTAGGATTTAGGTGTAGAAAAGGTTTTGGGGTTCAGGAATTGATGTAGTTTAGTGATTGGGGATGGGTGTAGTTTAGATGTAGTGCATGGTCTTAGGCTTCAGAGATGGGTGGAGTTTAGGGGTAGAAAGAGTTTTAGAGTCCAGGGATGGGTGTAGTATAGGGGTCACGAATAGGTGTAATTCAGGTGTGGTGCAGGTTTTTAGGGCCAGAGGTGAATGGTCTTTAGGGATTGTGAGAAGGTCAGTTATAATGGTGTTTAGGGGTGCTGCAGGGTCAGTGAATTAAAAACATCCAAAATAGTTGTTTGATAGTGTAAAATATATAAATCTGAAATGTTCCCTGAAGTAAAGCACTGAAATAAAACCTCAGACGAAAATGTTTCTGAAAATAAGACCTGCAACCATTGCATTTACACCTTAAAAAGTAAGTATGAAAAGCCAGTGTCGGAAAAAAAACACATTTTATGAAATGGTAAATGCTATCAACCTGCAAATTTTCATTAAACAGTTTAGGTCAAATGGTTTCTCAATAATGTTATTCCACAAAACCATTTTTCTATAAAATCACATTAACACCAGCAAATATCCAGCTTTGGCTACAATCACATCATTTCCTTGTATTTCTGAGAGGGAAAGTTCTGGAATCTGTGGGAAAAGTCCTACCAACTAGCGTTCCCAAACTTCTTATGGAAGCTGCACCCTGTTGTGTGGATGGGCCTATTGCATGTACTAAGAAAAGCTGCGAAATACAACATGGAAATGTCAATATTTTTCCTTAGAATCACAATCATTCATTGTATTTGGGTACCTGTGTTATTTGGGTAAGGAGTTGCCTGACACCCAGGTTAACCTACCAATCCAGACATTTCTGAAATGTAGAGCACAGGGGTAGTTCAGGGTGATGTGGCTTGTGTGGGTCCCACTTACCCAGAATACCCTGTAAATGTTAAACTTTGGCTAAAATAAATAAATTTCCACCTGCTTCTTGGAGGGAAAGTTCAGAAATCTCCAAGGATTAAGAAAAGAGTTGAGTGGCATAGAGTGGGGTGGTGCAGAGTAGTTGGCATAGAGTGCAGTGGCATAGAGTCCATTGGTTTTGAGTAAAGTGGTGTAGAGTGCATTGGTGTAAAGCACAGTAGCGTAGAGTAGAGTGGTGCAGAGAAGAGTAGAGTGGTGTAGAGTGGAGCGGCGTAGAGTGCAGTGGCATAGAATGCAGTGGTGTAGAGTGGAGTGGTGCAGAGTGGAGTAAAGTAGAGTAGAATGCAGTGGCATAGAGTGTGGTGGCATAGATTGTTTCAGAGTAGAGTGAAGTTGAATAAAGTAGAATGGTGTAGGGTAGGGTGGAGTGGTGCAGGGTAGAGTGCAGTGGCATAGAGTAGGGGCATAGTGTACATTGACATAGAGTGCAGTGGCATAGAGTGCAGTGTTGCAGGCTAGAGTGGCATAGAGTGGAGTGGCCTAGAGTGGAGTTGTGCAAAGTAGAGTGGAGTGGCCTTGACTGGAGTGGTTTAGAGTGCAGTGGCAAAGAGGTCAGTGGTGCATAGTAGTGTGGGGTAGAGTGCACTGGTATAGAGTAGAGCGGTGCAGAGTAGAGTGGCGTAGAGTGGAGTGGCATTGAGTGTAGTGGTGTGGAGTGTAGTGATGTAGATTGCATTGGCTTTGAGTACATTGGCGTAGGGTGCAGTAGAGTGGCGTAGAGTAGAGTAGTGCAGCATAGAGTGCAGTGGCTAGAGTGCTGTGGTACAGAATAGAGTGATGCAGAGTTCAGTGGCAGAGAGTACAGTGTTGCAGAGTAGGGTGTCGTAGAATGCACTGGTGTAGAGTAGAGTGGGGTAGATTGCATTTAGTGTAGAGTGCAGTGGCGCAGGGTGATGCAGAGTAAAGTGATGTAGAGTGCAATGGTGTAGAGTAGAGTGGTGTAGAGTGCAGTGGCAACAAGCATTGCAGAGTAAAGTATAATGGCAAAGAGTGCAGTGGTGCAGAGTAGATTGGCATAGAGTGCAGTGGCGTAGAGTGCATTGGTTTTGAGTAAAGCGGTGTAAAGTGCATTGGCGTAGAGTGTAGAGGAGTCCAATAGAGTGGCATAGAGTTGAGTGGCGCAAGGTAGATTGCAGTGGTGTAGAGTGGAATGGCGCAGAGTGGAATAGAGTGATGTAGAGTGTAGTGGCATAGAGTAGTGTTGTAGAGTACAATGTTGTAGAGTGCAGTGGTGCATAGTAGATTAGAGTGACTTAGAGTGGATAGGAGTAGAGTGCAGTGGTGTAGAGTACAGCAATGCAGAGTAGAGTGGCATAGAGAGTAGTGGTGTTCAATGCACTGGTGTACAGTGCAGTAGAGTGGCATAGGGTAGAGTGGTGTAGATTAGACTGCAGCGGCATTGAGTGCAGTTTTGCAGAGTACAGGGGCGTAGAGTGAAGTGGCGTAGAGTAAGGTGGTGCAGAGTGGAGTGGTGTAGAGCAGAGTGCAGTGGCATAGAGGGGAGGGATGCAGAGTAGAGTGGGGTAGAGTTTAGTCGCATAGAGTGTATTGGTGTAGAGTGGTATAGAGTAGAGTGGGACAGAGTAGAATGCAGTGGCATAGAGTTCAGTCGCATAGAATTCATTGGAAGAGAGTGCAGTGTTGCAGAGTAGACTGTCATTGAGTGCAGTGGTGTATAGTGGAGCGGCGCACAGTGCATTGGTGTGGAGCACACTGGCATAGATTGGTGGAGATTAGAGTGGCGTAGAGAGCAGTGGTGTAGAGTACAGTGGCGCAGAGTAGAATAGAGTGCAGTGACGTAGAGTACAATGGCGTGGAGTGCAGTTGGCTTAGAGTGCAGTGGTGTAGAGTGTTGCAGAGTAGAGTATAATAGCGTAGAGTGCAGTGTTGAAGAGTAGTTTGGTGTAGAGTGCAGTGGTGTAGAGTGCATTGGTTTTGAGTAAAGTGGCGTAGAGTGCATTGACGTACAGTGCAGTGGTTAGAGTAGAGTGCAGTGGCGTTGAGTCGAGTGGTGCAGAGTAGAGTGGAGTGGCACAGAGTGCAGTGGTGCTGAGTGCAGTGGCACCGAGTGCAGTGACTTCAAGTGTAGTGGTGCGGAGTGCAGTGGCATAGAGAAGATTGTTTCAAAGTAGAGTGGAGTGGTGCATGGTAAGAGTACAGTGGCATAGAGTAGAGTGACATAGATGTAGTGGCACAGAGTAGATAATAGTGGCGTAGAGTGCGTTAGCAGAGAGTGCACTGCTGTAGAGTGGAGTGGTGCAGAGTAGAGTACAGTTGCGTAGAGTGCAGTGTTGCAGAGTAGAGTGGCATGGAGTGGAGTAGTGCAGAGTGGAGTGGTGTAGATCGCAGTGGCGAAGAGTGCAGTGGTGCATATTAGAGTAGTGTGGGGTGGAGTGCATTGGCATAGAGTACAGTGGTGTAGAGTGCATTTGCTTAGAGCAGAGTGGTGTAGAGTGGAGTGGAGTGGTGCAGAATAGAGTGCAGTGACGCAGTGTGGAGTGGCATGGAGTGGCATAGTGTGGAGTTGTTCAGAGTAGACTGCAGTGGCATGGTGTGGACCAGAGTAGATTGGAGTAGGAAAAAAGGTGGAGAATGCATGGTGTGGTAGCATGCTGCCATTACAGACAACACATCTTCAATTGAAATGACCATTAGATTTGTACAGACATACTGTTTACTGATAAAAGTATACAGCGCATAAACAACAATGTCATCACCTAGTGTATTGATTTGTTTTGATCATGATAAAATATATTTTTTGTCCATACTTCAGAATTACCAGAAAATGTGCTTCATTTGTGCTGTCCTTAATCTGATATATTCTGAATTATCTGCACAATTCATTTACAGACATTTACATTTTGTTACGTGTTAGAAAAGAAAAAAAATAACATTGTACATTCTTCATCAAGCACATCCCCAGTAGCCAGCATGATTGTCACAGAAATCCTTTCACTTTGAAGTCAGAGAAAGAAAACTAAACACCAAGCTCCCTGGAAGACAGAGCCTGATGTTTGACCTCTGTCTTTGAATGCACCGAAAATGTGACAAGATGAGAACAAAATTTAAAGGCCTGAAATCCAGTACTGGTGGAAGAATACAGTAAATATGGTTTGGGCAACAGAAGGGATGAACTCAAGCTGGACAGCCTAACACAAATAAATTCAGCAAATAGAAAGCAAGCAAATGTGAGTTACAAACAACATATCTAATGGTACCCAATGAGCAGAATGCATTCCTAGGGAAGCTTTTCAAATGAACCCAAGAGGTCATTAGCGAACCAGATAGCTGCTCTGTCTGGTAGGATTCAACCTAAAAAAGGAGGGCATGAGTGTCTGTGATGGGTTGGCCGTGCTGTGGTAGTTAGGTGAAAATGTCAGCTTTAAATAACGTTTTAAACTAATAAGACCTCAGAAATTCACCAGTTATATTTAACTTAAGTAACTAGTATCATACGGTTCCTAAGAATTAAGTAGGACTGTGCTGCCGGACACCATAACCGTCAGAATATGGGGACCATTTCCACCCATATCATAGTATGTTGGCCCAATTCCTAGCTCGCTCACACTGCCCCATCTGAACCCCTAACCTTACTAGGGTACCCGATGGTATCTGCAACCTCAGAACATAACCACCCTTATTTCCCCAAGGATATCGCGGAAACAGATCTACCCTTTTGTTATTTATTTTCGCATGCCCTAGGTAAACACAAGAAAGATACAAATTGGCTTTTCAAAGATTTATTGAAACAATCATATTCTTGTTTAGAAAGCATGAGCTGCAATTTTTAGGAGGACGAAACAAAGCATTGTAACCAACATTACAAGAATAGTGAAAAAGATAAAGAGTTCAACCATTATAACATTGCTGTGTGATTATGATTATATTTATACTCCTATCTAATACTACCAATAGTATCGAGAGCATAATGGAAGTACCCTCTGCCAGATCCCTTGGGACAGCCTAACCCCCATACCTGTGTATGATGTATCATGAAGCGGATCTGGTGTAGAGCAGGCTATAATCCTTTGCAGGATGGAGGTTACAGTCAGCAGGGCTGCATCTCCGTCACAGTGCACAGCGTTCCAGAATAATCACAGCAGAAGTGCTCCTCTGCCGAATTTGGCGATGGTTAGTCTGGAGTCTTAGAGCTGTCTCCAGACAGACAACCAAATGCAAGGGCATCACGTTCAATGTTCCTTAGCCTTGGACAGAGTGTACCAACGACATGATAATGTCCTTACTTAGAAATGTGCTGCATTCAGAATATTTTCTAAGTACAATGTCGTGTAAATGCAAAACATGTAAAAAGTCACCATTAGAAAAAGATGTCAAGTTAAAACATGTTGCTAAAATGGAGACTCTAGCGCGGGACCTTTTGAACCGGACAAACACTTGAATTCATGCCCTCGCCATGCACTGCTGATGACCTCCCATATTACATCATTCATGTCATGTTCTATGACATCATTGATAAGATCACCGATGACATCTGAAATTACATGCTTGATGACAACACAGTGCAATGCAACGACCAGCCCCTCTCTACCAACAACAGAAGACCATGTGCGCAGGGAAAGGGCGGGGGGTTGGCTGTCTACCGGAGGGGTTGGCCGCACATTTATAGTAATAAGATCTTACTTTACATTTAAAAAAAGTAGAAATTTACTGAAGAAAACAAAGGTTAAAGTGAAGTTATATGTAAATCTGGTAGTATGATTTTAACTTACGTTAAAAAACGTAAGAAGTTCACTGAAAAAATGAAGGTTAAAGTGGTGTTATATGTAGGTCTTCTAATTATTAAAAAATACTGTTAAAACCAAAATAACACTGATATTCACCAGTTATACAAAACTGACCTATGTGTAACGTGCACTACTATGATGAACTGCTTGTGCCATCTCATATTACAACACCAATGACATCTGAAATCTATGGCGGTGCGAGTTGTACTTTTCTTATAACTGGTGAATTTCAGTGGTTTTTGGTTTTCAAACAGTAGAAGACGTAGTTAAGGATGCTGTAAAATTGAATTTCACTTTCTCCATTTTAAAAGTATATATTGTAAATTAATTTACATTTATATTATACATTTCTTTTTTAAAAATAATAAACTTTATTAAAGTTCCTTTTACACCCCCAGTTGGAGATCGCCACCCCGATGTTTGAGATCTTCACCAACAGGTGAAAAGTTAGTAGTTAAAACTTTACACTTTTAAATTTTGTTGTAGTAGGCTAGTGGTGGAGACACGGCTACAGAGTTACACCAATATGTTAGAGTAAATCTACTCATGGATAAATATGCAGGTGTATATTTACCTCTGTCCTACTGAAAATGAAAATTGGCTTTGCTTTGAAAGGTGAACAAAGAAACTAGCGTGGGGTGAGGTCTTGGCTCAAATCCTTGGTTCTGGGGGCTACAATTAGATGACAACCCCTCTCTCCATTTTTAATCATCATCAATTTTGGGGGAAAGTGAAAAATTTACAAATACAGCCAGCTTCTTTTGGGCGAGAATGGGCTCAGGGCGGAATCTGAAGCTCATTCACATCTGTCATTGATAGAATATAATTCTGCATCACTGTGAGAAAATCCCTAAGAGATGTCTTATCATGAAGCTCTAGTAACTTTAGGGCTGTACTCCGTGTCCCTGGAGGACAGCTTCTATTCTGCAAATGGTTGTTTGTTTGTTTATTTATTTATTTTATATTTTTTTGTGTCACCTGAGGGGCACGACAGTTCTAGCAAAAATGGTGTTCATAAGGACATTAGCCGCACATTGCAATAGCGAAGTAGGATGTGTTATTGTGGTATGGTACAAAGGGTTGTATGACAGAACAACGCTGGGAAATACTCTGCATGCCTATACCACACATTTTTTACCCCACATTTCTTTTAGATCGCATATTCTTTTACAACGTATGCCTTTAGAACGCATTGTTTATATATATATATATGTATTTGGGAGGAGCCCCCTCACACCCCGAACTTACCTTAAATGCGTGGTAAAGACATACGTTGTTAAAGCATATGCTTTCTAAAAACATGTGTGGTAAAAAATGCGTGGTAAAGGTACAACCTGGTAAAAACCTCGTTGTAAAGGCTGTTTCCTGGTACAAAGATGTCCATTGTAGCGAGTACAAACAAAAACTATGTAGAGAAGTTGCAAATTTTGCCCTTGTCAATCGCAAATTTCGAATGCATTTCTACTGCATAAACGGTCACAAAGCACTGATTCATTGCATTGTAGCGCTGTAAGCCTGGCCAAAGGGTATGGAAAGCGCTATATAAATACCAATACAACACAATTGTCAACTACAAGGAAAGGGGGAATGCCTCCCTGCACACGGTCTCCTTGCAATTTGCAAGAAATCGCAATGTTGAATTTTGAGGTGCAAAGAAATTTTGCAACATACGACCACATGTTAATATATTGTTATTTGGTTTTTCGTGTCACAAAGCCTCGAACTTTTCAAGTGCAGGTTTTGTTAAGGATGAATTGTCATTAAGACTCCCCCCCCGTTTCTCTTTAAAAAAACTAAAGATTTCTTGCTCTTTTGCACATTTGTCTAAAAAGTCTACTGATAACATGGAGAGTAGCATGGTTCATGAAGAGGCATGCCAAAAAGTTTCAGGACAACTTCCCTTATTGCTGACGTACTGGATAACGACAACCTATAATTAAAGACTGCCAAACTTCTATTTTTCAGGGTGTGAACCAAAGTCGCAAACACATTCTACATGTTGTGATCTGTTTTCTCCGGGTGTGAGGCAACTTTTTTTATTTGATTCGTTTTCACTAATATTTGCTTTTCACTCATACGGGTACGAGATTCCCGGGTTATGAAAGGCATAGTAGGTCTAGTTTATACTGATAGTGTTCATTTCGAAAAAAATAAATGGGAGTCAAAAATTAGCTCATTGTAGATAAAAAATCTCTAGTTCCCAACTAAAACATGCATTGCCAAAGCCAATAGATCTCCCCTTTAGGACCTCTTTATCAGTGCCTTTTGGTAATGCTGTACAGCATTGCAAAGAGCATTTCTTACTGATGTTATACAGCATGGGCAAAAGGAAAAAAAAAGGTGCAATGATGAGTGGGGTGGCGTGGAGTGGAGTGGCGTGTTGTAGAGTAGAGTGGAGATGGGGCAGAGTTGAGTAGCATGTTGTGGAGAGGAGTGGATTGGCGTAAAGTGGAGTAGCATACAGTGGAATAGCGTAGAGTGGAGTGTCATAGAGTGCAAAAGCGTAGAGTGGAGTCACTTATATTGGAGTGGTGTACAGTGGAGTGACATAGAGTGAATTGGCGTATAGTGGGGTGGCGTAGAGTGGAATACTGTGCAGTGGAGTGAAGTGGGATAGAGGGGAGTGGTGTGAGAAGCTGGCCCGGTATATGATGTCCACTTATGTAAGTTGGCACCCTGCACCAGTCCAGACAACCCTTATGGTGATTTAAGAGGTCTTAGACAACCTTAGAAAGCTCTCTAAGTGGTAGCTGTGGAGAGCAGCCTTCAGGCTTAGTCCAGAAGGAGTGTAAAGTAGCTTGTTTTATCAGAATGCAATCATATATGTATAGATTGAGTGAAAAAGAACCACACAAGGTATTTATAAAAATATGTATTTATTATATAATACTCTCTAACACATACAAATAACTCCTACCTGGAGATATGCACAATGCACACAATACTTAGCAAAGAAATGAAGTAAATAGCACAGAATACACAGTGGACCCCAGGGGGGGACCAAACCATATACTAAGAAAGTGGTACAAGATCCACGACTCGGGTCAAGACAATGTCGAGAGTATGTAGAAGTGCTGGGGACCCAAGGAACCACGCAAGGTGAGTGACTAGGAACCCCACGGAGAGCGTGTGCAGTGTGGGAACATGACCGCGTGCTCGGTACAAGTCAACTTGTAAGTCGAATTTTTAAAGATTAAGGACCCTTCCCAGTGGACCCTGAAGAAACCCAGTGGAAGACAGAAGGTTGGAGAGCCACCCCACCCGTGGATAACCTAGTACCCACGTTACCTACACCAAGGAAGCCGGGTGCATAGGTGTGAAGTGGTGTCCGAAACCACCGTCGAACCCAATGGAGGACTTCACAAAAGTGCCGCTGCAGAAGAAGGAGAAAGTGTCCGGTGGAATCCAAAGGTGGATTCTAGTTGAGAGGTACCTGCAAGCAGAGAGGCAGAGTCAATGTCACTCAGGAGTGACCAGGAGACTTGGAAGACGAATGCCCTCCTATGTCGGGTGTTGCAGGAGAGATGACGATGACCTTGACTCTGCAGCTGTGAGGACCAGGCGATGCTGAGGAAGACCAGGAGCTGTGCATGAGCTGTCCCATGTCGGATGTCGAGTGCTGAGGGGTCGGTGTCTGGGGGGAGCACCAACAAGCCTTGGCAAAGGCAATCAACGCAGGAGTCAGAGAAGGTGCAATGTCAGGACCAGCAATGTTCAGGGGACTCACCACAAGCAGGAGAGTCAGGGCAGGCCCCGAGCAATCAGGGGAGCCCAAAAGAAACAAAGGTGACCCTCAACAGGACCCACAGGCCGGAGGCACTGGAGTCGCAAGAGGACCTCGAGCAGCTCACCAAAAGATGCAGGCCACGGTGCATACGATGCGATGTGGATGAAGTCTTTGGTCACTGGGGAACTGGAGATGCTTGAGGTTGGGGCTACTTAGAGCCCGAAGATATTGGTCGAAGGAAGCCAACAAGCCTTTGCACCTGCAAGTTGACACGGTGCACAGGGGTTTGGTTATTGCAGCCCTCACGAGGGATACTGGCCTCAAACTTGGTGAGAGGGCAGGGCAGGCCTCAAGAGCTCTGGAGAACCACCACCTGTGTTGCAGAACCTTTCGGAGTCCAGAGGAGCTCAGGATCAGCAGACCGGTCGACTTAGTTGCAGTGCCTGCAGATGCAGGGAAGTGACTCCTTCACTTCAAGGGAGATTCCTTCAGGTGTCTTTGATGCCCACAGGCCTTGGAAGGTTCCTGTATGGTACACAGGCACAGACTATCAGCATCCTTTGTCCAATGGGTCTTCACTTTACAGAAGTAACACCAAGGTTTCTTTTTGCCTTTCTTTGATGTTTGTGACTCCCCCCCAGATGCTGGTTTTTGCGGCCCTTGGGGAGACTCTTTCTTATCTTTGCCCTTGTCCCCACCCTTATCTTGAGTTTTAGAAGAATCTTGCTTCTTCTGGTTACCACCATTACCCTGGTTTTTCTGCTTCACCCTGGTCCTGACCCATTTATCTGCCTTTTTTCCCAATTCTTGGGGAGAAGTCAGATCTGAGTCCACCAGGTACTGATGCAAAAGCTGGTTCTGACAATTGTTAAGGATCTGCTCCCTCATAATCAAATTGTACAATCCTTGGTAATCATGCACTTTGCTTCCATGTAGCCAGCCTTCCAGAGCCTTAATGGCACTATCCACAAAATCTACCCAGTCCTGGGTCTGTGTTTTCTGGGTGTCTTTGAACTTAATCCTGTATTGTTCAGTGGTTAAGCCAAACCCATCAATGAGGGCACTTTTCAAGACTGAGTAATTATCAGCATCCTCTTCTCTAACAGTGAGGAGCTTATCTCTACCTTTGGCAGCAAAGGAGAGCCACATGATAGCTGCCCACTGCTCTTGAGGGACCCTCTGAACCTTACTGGCCCTTTCTAGAGCAGTTATACATTTGTGGATGTCATACCCAACATGGTAGGGAGGGACTTTCTTGTTCAGGTTCCTATGGTGAAAAGAGGTTTCTCTAACTCTAGGGACCTGGTTGCTGCCACCATGGGACTCTAGTCCCAATTTCTTCCTAGCTCTCTGGACTTCTAGGGACTCTTTGTCAAGGGCCAAATGCTCTTGCCTGAGCCTAAGCCTAGCTTTCTCAAGTTCAAGAAGTTGGTATTCCCTATCCAAAGAGTTTTCCCTCTTACTAGATATGGAGGTCCCTCCTGAATGCCCTGAGGCATTGGATTCTCTTCAGGAGGATCTAGACCTCCTTGGTCTACTCTGCACTCTCCCAGGAGGAACAAAGGGGGCACCATCTGGGCCACCTGCAGTATCCTCCGGGAGATCTGAGTTCAGGGTTAGATTCAAGATCAAAGAGAGGTTCCTCTCCTGGAATATCTTCAGTCCCCTGCCCACCCATTTTCTCCTGTTCATCTCACCCACTAGTTTTCTGGAGGTCATTTAACAGTAATGCCTCTAGGAGGTATTGGGTGTTGGCACCTTTCCCTGTCTTCAACTTTCTAGAGGGACACAGGGCTTTCAGTTCTTAGAACGAAAGCTCAGTGTATCTAGCAGTCAGAGAGCCACTGGCATCTCCTTTAGAAGACATACTAAGTGTGGTGTGGTGTTGCACCTACCTAACCTAGTGGGAACTAAACTCTTGCTGCTTCCCTTACAACCCGGGAGAATGGACTCCGTAGGTTGTAGGGGTGTCCCGGTCATGAAGTGGCACTCTCACACTTAGAACCAAGCACCCTGCCTTCAGGATTGCAAAGGCCTGCTATAGGGGTGACTTATAGGTTTTAAGTGCAGTGACCCTAGATATAGAAAACCTATATCTTTAGTAAGTGGTGCTAGCACCAGCTTACCCAGGCTGCAATAGCAGGCCTGTAGTTCCATTTTGAATGGTCTCCCAAGGGTGGTATAATGCATGCTTCAGCCCATGGGGGACATCTGGGGTACCTATGCCCTGGGTACCTTAGTACCATATAGTAGGGACTTATACGGGTACCCCAGTATCCAATCTGGAATGTACCTAAGTAATTGTCACAACAATTTGAGGGAGAAAGCAATTAGACTGGTGTCCTGATTAGCAAGATTCCAGTCAGACTAGTCAATATCAGCTTAGCACCAGGCAAAAAGTGGGGGTAACCATAAAAGCAGATCCTACTTTCCTACAAGTGGCGTACAGTGGAGTGGTGTACGCTGGACTGGTATACAGTGCAATAGCGTATAGTATAGTGGGGTGGTGTAGAGTGGAGATGGATAGAGTGGAATAGCGTACAGTGGAGTGGCATACAGGGCAGTGGCGTAGAGTGGAATACCATAGAGTAAAGTGGCGAAGAGTAGAGTGGAGTACAGTGGAGTGGGGTACAGTGGAGTGGCATATAGTGGAATACTGTAGAGTAGAGTTGTATGTCATAGAGTGGAGTGACTGGACATAGAGTGGAGTGTCATGTACAGTGAAGTGGAGTGGAGTGGTGTGTAGTATGGTGGAGTGCTGTGTTGTACAGTGGAGTGGCGTGTCATCTCGTACAGTGTAGTTTAAAGTGATGCAGTGTAAAAATGGTTGAATGGATGGATATGAAATTTAGCAGGAATATAGAATATGATATCTAGAGTCGCGCAAGGCAGCGACTTATGTGTAAAAGCAGTGCCGGCTCCTGCAGGACGTAGGGCGCCGGCAGGGATTGCGGGGGCCCGCAGTCCCATCAAAGGCAGTGGGTGCCATGGGTGGGACCAGGGCACCCCCACTATAGGCCTGGGTCATCAGTGATGTCACTGACCATGTCATGAGTGATGTAATATGTGAGGTCATAAGCAGTGCATTGCGGGGCGCAAGTTATAGTTAGCTCAGCTAAGAAACTGCTGAATTTCACTGGTTTTGTACGAGTGAAACCTTAGCCTAACTATACATCACTGTAACCTTTGGTATTTTCAGTGAACTTCTAAGGTTTTTTTAATTTCATTTCCTAACTATAACATCCCTGTAACCTTTGGTTTTTTCAGTGAATATATAAATATATATATTCACTGAAAAAACCATAGGTTTTAGGGGCAGTTATAGTTAGTTGGACATTGCACTCGTACAAAACCCGTGAAATTCCCCCGTTATAGTTAGTTCAGCTAACTATAACTCGCGCCCCATAATGCACTGCTGATGACGTCACATATTACATCACTCATGACATGGTCAGTGACATAACTGATGACATCACTGATGACATCTCAAATGACATCACTGATGACATCACTGATGACATCATCCACGTGATAATCTGATGCACCTCCTCACACCCTAATATAACCTTTGATACACTCACTCTAAATTACAGACTGCCATTCGCAAAACCATAGACACTCCAACACCAATAACTACATACCCACTCACTGATTCTTAGGTCTACACACACACATCCACTCACTCACCCGTAGAGTCACTCATACTTACGGTCACTCAGTACAGGACTATCATATGCACTCATACTCCTATATAGACACTCAAACACCGCCACTCATCCATAGAGGTACTCACACACCTAGTCAGTCATGCAAATAATTAAATACACTGCCATTTACTCACCTATACAGTTATACACACACCAGCTCACTTACTCATACAAATACTAAAACATTCTTACGCTCTTATACAATCACTGATACAAGCACACACTCATCCATACAGTCACTCTCACAATCACACACTCTCGCTTATAGCTATTTATATACTCCAACACACATATATACTGCCTTTCACATATGTAGTTACTCACACATGTACCACTGGGACATACATTCACTCACTAACACACTCTTACACACACTTACCCACCCATACAGTCTATCACAGATGCACTCTTGAAACCATCCACCCAGTGAATCACCCACTCACACATCTATGCACAGAGTCGCACACACCCCACCCACACAAACACTCAGGCACCCATACAGATACTCAGACAACCAATCAATAACTCATATAGACACTCATGTAGCTATTCACAAACCCATGCACCACTTACACAGCAACAGACAGACGGATACAGACATTCACCCAGTTTAGTCACTAACCCATGCATTCAGTAAGATACGTTTAATCACTCACTTATAGAGTTAGTCACGCACCTACTAAATCATCCATACAGACACATATACACCCACTCATTCTTCAATACGCCTTTCCCTATATATATTAAAAATATTTAAACTTTACAGAAACACACAGTCACTGGATGATGTCATCAGTGATGTCATTTGAGATGTCATCAGTGATGTCATCAGTGATGTCACTGACCATGTCATGAGTGATGTAATATGTGACGTCATCAGCAGTGCATTGCGGGGCGCGAGTTATAGTTAGCTGAACTAACTATAACAGGGGAATTTCACGGGTTTTGTACGAGTGCAATGTCCAACTAACTATAACTGTCCCTAAAACCTATGGTTTTTTCAGTGAATTTGTAAGGTTTTTAAATGCTAATTTCTAACTATAACGTGCCTGAAACCTATGGTTTTTTCAGTGAATTTCAAAGGTTTTTTAAATGCTAATTCCTAACTATAACATGTCTGAAACCTATGGTTTTTTTCAGTGAATTTCAAAGGTTTTGTAAATGACAATTTTTAAATGTATTAATTGTTATCTTTATTTTTTTGATACTAATTTACTACAATTTTTTAAACTATTTATTTTTAGATATTTTATTTTTAAATTACATTGTAATTACATTATACATTACATTACAAAATATACTTTCTCAGAATGAATTACTTTAGTTTAAATACTTTGCAAATAGGCAATAGACTTTTAAGTACAGTAGTTACAGTTGTTGCAATGGGCAACACAATTTCAAACACAATGCAACATTGAGCTCAATGTGAATTTCTAGTTAAATGCAATTAGTTACTTTATGGATTACTTTTCTAACCACAGGACTGGATCCTAGATTCAGTCCTGGGACATCTCCTGTAAACAGTTGAGTAAAAGCGTTTTGGTTACAGTACTGATTTTTAAGGAATATTATTGTATTTTAAAAGTTGACAAACTTTTTCACATAGAATCACCAATGTTATACTATGGGAGGAAATAAACTTAGCAGGTAAGTAGTGTTATCGTTACTTTTTCTTACTCAGTGGTGGATCCTGGTTCCAGCACTGGTGCAGCTCCTGTAAACAGTTGAAAGAATGCGTTTAAGTCATACAGGCGATTTTTAAGGAATATTTGTAGTTTGTGAAAATCGACACTTTGAAACTTTTCTGCTGAAAACCAGACAATGGATTCCTATGGAAGGAAATACAAGTTACTGGTAAGTACGGTTAGAATTACTTTTCAGGGTCAGTGCTGGGCTAAAAGATGCAGCACTGGGTTCTCTCCTAATAACAGGTGAGTAAATCGGAATTCGTAGTTCGGCTGATTTTAGAGGAATATTATAAAGTTCCAAAACTCCACACTTAGAAGAATTTCCAAGTGAAACCAGTCAATCTTAGCCTATGGAAGGAAATTCAAGTTACTGGTAAGTACGGTTAGAATTACTTTTCAGGATCTGTACTGGGCTCAAAGATGCAGCACTGAGGTCTCTCCTGATAACAGGTGAGTAAATTGGAATTCGTAGTTCAGCTGATTTTAGAGGAATATTATAAAGTTCCAAAACTCCACACTTAGAAGAATTTCCAAGTGAAACCAGTCAATGTTAGCCTATGGAAGGAAATTCAAGTTACTGGTAAGTACGGTTAGAATTACTTTTTAGGATCTGTACTGGGCTCAAAGATGCAGCACTGAGGTCTCTCCTGATAACAGGTGAGTAAATCGGAATTCGTAGTTCGGCTGATTTTAGAGGAATATTTGTATGTTTCAAAAATCGACACTTAGAAACTTTTTCAGCAAAAAGCAGGCAATGATATCCTATGGAAGGAAATTCAAGTTACTGGTAAGTACGGTTAAAATTACTTTTCAGGATCAGTACTGGGCTCAAAGATGCAGCACTGAGGTCTCTCCTGATAACAGGTGAGTAAATCGGAATTCGTAGTTCGGCTGATTTTAGAGGAATATTATAAAGTTCCAAAACTCCACACTTAGAAGAATTTCCAAGTGAAACCAGTCAATGTTAGCCTATGGAAGGAAATTCAAGTTACTGGTAAGTACGGTTAGAATTACTTTTCAGGATCAGTACTGGGCTCAAAGATGCAGCACTGAGGTCTCTCCTGATAACAGGTGAGTAAATCGGAATTCGTTGTTCGGCTGATTTTAGAGGAATATTTGCACAATGGTGAAGGAAGGGGTGGGGCCTGAGGTGACATGTCTGCAAACACGCCCTGTGGCGTGTTTTAAGTTGGAGAATTAATTCCTCCTCAATCCCGAGGGACCCTAGGGGCCAACTAGCCCACCAGATACCTCCAGTATGCGCCAGAGAGCTGCGTTGTAGAGAGGTGTTCAGAGGCCATGCCCCTTTTTACAACACTCTGCAACGCAGCTCCGTGGCGCTTACTGGAGGTACCTGGTGGGCTAGTTGGCCCCCAGGGACCCTCAGGATTGAAGGGGATTTAATTCCCCATCTTAAAACGCGCCACGGGGCCTGTTTGCACACATGTCACCTGAAGCCCCGCCCCCTCCCTTCACCACTGTGCAAACGCGCCCCGTGGCGCGTTTTAAGTTGGGGGATTAAGTCCCCTTGAATCCTGAGGGTCCCTGGGGTCCAACTAGCCCACCAGGTACCTCCAGTAAGCGCCACAGAGCTGCGTTGCAGAGAGGTGTAAAAGGGGCGTGGCCTGGACCACCTCTCTGCAACGCAGCCCCTGGCGCATACTGGAGGTTCCTGGTGGGCTAGTTGGCCTCAGAGACCCCCAGTATTGAAGGGGAATTCATTTCCCAACTTAAAACGCGCCACAGGCGCGTTTGCAGAGTTTTGCTGGGAGGGGGCGGAGCCTCGGCACGATCACATGTTTTTTTGTTTTTTGGAAGGGGGGCTGTGTGGCCCCTCTTCTTTTTACTTTTTTTGGGCCCTGGGGACCCCATCCCCCAGGGCCTGACCCCTTTTTTAATAAAAAAAAAAAAATTACGGGAAGGGGGCCGCGTGGGCCCCCATCCCGTGGCCAATTCCGGCCCTGGGGACCCCATCCCCCGGGGCATGGCCAAATATATATTTTTGTTTATGGAGGGGGGCTGCGTGGCCCCCCTCCTGAGGCCTCTACTGGCCCCGGGGACCCCATCCCCCAAGGCATGGCCAAATATATATTTTTGTTTATGGAGGGGGGCTGCGTGGCCCCCTCCCGGGCCACTACTAGCCCCGGGGACCCCATCCCCGGGGCTGGCTCCTCTCCGTTGGGGACCGTGGGGGGTCCCCAATGCCCCCACGGTCCCGCCGGCTCCCGCGTCCTGCGGGAGCCGGCATTGCTTTCCACATGGGGAGCTGCTAAGATGCAGCTCCCCGTGTGGAAAAGCAATCTGCTTTGGTTTTGGAAGAGAGAGCAGGTTTCCTGCTCTCTGTTCCAAAACCAAAGCAGTTTGCTATGACAGGACGGGAGCCGCGAGGCTCCCGTCCTGTCATAGCAAACTACAGTGTCCCGGGGGTAGGCACCCGGGACACTGCAGGAGCCAGCCCTGGGGGTGGCGGTCCCCAGGGCCATCAAGGGCTCCAGGAGGGGGCCGCGCGGCCCCCTCCCTTCACATGCACAGCCCCGGGAGGTGGTGGTCCCGGGGGCTCGGGGGTCCATTCCGGACCCCCAAATTAGCATTTTTTTTTGTGCCCCGGGGAGGTGGCGGTCCCCGGGGCATGTGGGGGGGCTCGAGCCCCCCCACAGAGGTATATTATTTTTTTTAGAAGAAGCCCGGGGGTGGCGGTCCCCGGGGCTGCGGGAGGGCTGAGGGCCCTCCCGCACCATTTTGTTTAAAGCCCCGGGGGGTGGCGGTCCCCGGGGCTTGGGGGGGCCTTAGAGGCCCCCCCATATAATTAATAATAAACCTCTGCATGCCCCCGGGACTTGGCACACCCGGGGGCCAATTAACCAAGAAGCACGGGAGCCCGCGCTTCGTTTTGTTTTTTTATCGGCAGGATCTGCGCACCCAGCGCGTTTTTTGCCTTGTAGGACCCCCTGAGCAGGCCTAGGGGGTCAGGGTGTTTCTACCCTGCCCCCTTTTTGCGTTTTGCACACTTGTTTTACTGCTTTCTTGTTCCTGGGTTCTACCGAGGAACAAGATGGCTGCCAACACTTCCTGGTTTGGCGTGTTGACAGCCAATTAGCATGCAGCTCGTGGTCGGAAGGGTGCGCGGATCCACCGTGGCCATAGAAATCGAAACTTTTATTTTGGATTTTCTCAGCAACTACTGAACGGATTTCACCATTTTTAAAAAGGGTGCTTTCTGAACCAAGCACTACCTTTTTGCCAAATTTGGTGTAATTCCGTTCAGCAGTTTTGGCTGTAGCCTTGCATAAAGTTTCCTATGGGAAATTGATTATTCACTCTTATTTTTTTAATTTCTCCGCAACTACTGAACGGATTTACACCATTTAAAAAAGGTCGCTTTCTGAACCAAGCGCTACCTTTTTGCAAAATTTGGTGTAATTCCGTTCAGCAGTTCGGGCTGTAGCCGTGGCTAAAATTTCCTATGGGAATTAACATGGAGAAAACACGTTTTGGGACCCCCTTTTTTCTCGGCCCTCGCTTGATGAATCACCCCGAAACTTTCAAGAAAGAGCGGACCGGAGCGCCACACTAGTTTTGAAAATTTCGCGATGATTCGTCAAACGACGCCAAAGTTATTGGGAATAGAATGTTACGGATTTCCTATGGATAATAGGTCCTAACTATAGCTATCTACTGGCAACCGCCAGTAGATAATATCAATATATCTCTATATATATATATATATTCACTGAAAAAACCATAGGTTTCAGGGACGTTATAGTTAGAAATTAGCATTTAAAAAACCCTAGAAATTCACTGAAAAAACCATAGGTTTCAGGGATGTTATAGTTAGAAATTAGCATTTAAAAAACCCTAGAAATTCACTGACGTTATAGTTAGTTGGACATTTCACTCGTACAAAACCATAGAAATTCGGCCGTTATAGTTAGTTCAGCTAACTATAACTCGCGCCCCCGCAATGCACTGCTGATGACGTCACATATTACATCATTCATGACATGGTCAGTGACATCACTGATGACATCTCAAATGACATCACTGATGACTATACATCCGAAACAACTTGCACGAGAACAACTACGACGTGCTAAAGAGGCCACACCACAAACTGACCAGGGAGCTGGTCCCAGCACTTCTGGAGGCTCAACCTCTGCATCTCGCAGTCCGGACATTCGTCCAGAGTTTGCAACGCTCAAACAGCATTGTATAAAATGCAATGCCATTTTATGTTGTGGGTAGCAGTCAGTTGACGCTGTGTGTTCAGCAGCAAGAAACCATCGCTGCTAAAAAAAAAAAAATTCTGTTGGAATGACAATATAATTCCAAAAGTTTAAAGTTTTGTCTGTTTGTTTTTTCGTTTTTCAAAAAAGACCAAAAAATTGTTTAAAAAACACACAAAAAATTTAAAAACAAAAAAGAAGAAAAACAGTTCTCTTCAGAACTACCTTATTTGGTTAAAAAAGAGAAATAACTGCATGCTAATATCTGGGTGATTGCTTGAGTACATGTGTAGAGCATGATTGATTCTAAGAGTGCATGGGTAGTGACAGGGAGATGGCTGGACTGCATGAGTAATGCACAGGTAATTGTAGGTCTGCATGTGTTAGTGCCTGGGTCATTGCATGAGTACATGGGCACTGACGGGATGATTACAGTACTGCAAGGAGAGTGCATGGTGAATTTATAAGTGCTTGGGTTTTGCCGGAATAATTAGATAAGGACATGGGACTGTCTGGGTGATTGGAGGAATGCACAGGGAGTGACAGTGTGATTGCTGGACTGCATGGGTACTACCTGGGTAATTGGAGGAGTGAATCAGTAGTGTGTAGGTGGTTAGAGGACTGCATGGATAGTGCACATGTGATTGTAGCATTGCATGTGTTAGTGCCTGGGTCATTGCATGAGTACATGGATAGTGACTGGATACTTAGAGTGCTGCAAGGAGAGTGCATGGTGAATTTATAAGTGCTTGGCTTTTGGCAGAGTGATTGGATAAGGACATAGGAGTGGCTGGGTAATTGGAGGAGTGAATAGGTAGTAACAGGGAGATTTCTAAACTGTATAGGTAGCACTCAAAGGAATGTAGAAGTGCATGAGTTAGTGCCTGGGTAATCACTCAAAGGACTGTAGAAGTGCATGAGTTAGTGCCTGGGTAATTGCATGAGTACATGGGTACTGCTTGGAAGATTAGAGTACTGCAAGGTGAGTGCATGGTGAATTTATAAGTGCTTGGGTATTGGCAGAGTGATTGGATTAGTACATGGTAGTGTCTGAGTGACTGGAGGAGTGCATGGGGAGTGACAGGGTGATTGCTGGACTGCGTGGGTACTACCTGGGGAATTGGAGGAGTGAATGAGAAATATGTAAGTGGTTAAAGGACTGCATGGGTAGTGCATAGGGGATTGCAGCAGTACATGTGTTTGTGACTGGGTCATTGCATGAGTACATGGGTACTGAGTGGATGATTAGAGTAGTGCAAGGAGAGCGCCTGAGTGAATTTATAAGTGCTTGGGTATTGGCAGAGGGATTGGATTAGTACATGGTACTGGCTGGGTGACTCGGGGAGTGCATCGAGAATGACAGGGTGATTGCTGGACTGCATGGGTAGTACCTGGGGAATTTAAGATGTGAATGAGCAGTGTCTAGGTGGTTAGAGGACTGTATGGATAGTGCAGAGGTGAATGTAGTAGTGCATGGAGAGTGTTTGGGTTACTTAATCTTACCTTTACAATAGTAGATATGAAAGTCTTTGAAACAATTTTTGCAGTTGTTTTTTATAATTTAAATTTTAAAAACTTTCAAACTTTAGAATTTTGGTCTGTAAAAGAGAAGAAAAAATACAGTTATAACATATAATATTATAGTTTAAACTACACAACATAATTTTACCATTATATAAGATATTCAGTTTGCTTTTTTTGCTGTTCTCAGAATCTATTGAATTTCACCATAGACAGTGATTTCAATATTGCTCATCATGTAACAGCGGGCAAAAAAATACAATCAATAAGATTGTTAAAAAAACAAATCTGTGTCCAAAATATTTACAACAAAGTCAACTATGTGTTCACATTTCCTAAAATAAATATCCTCAATAACATTACATATAATACAAATATCAAATATATGAAATGGTTCTTTCTAAGACAATTTTCTAAATCCAATATCAAAGAACAGAAACGATAATTGAATCAGCAATTCTTCATATGTTCCCTATAGTCTAAATGAAGTTATTTAAAACATTTGCAGTGAGAATATCCAAAATACACTTGTTAATTCATATCGATATCTTCCCACTCGGCCGAATGATATTCCTGAAATCCTTTGTATTGAAATTATCCAAAATAATGTCATTCATTCATATTGACATCTTCCCAATAGGCCGAATGATGTTCTCAGAACTTTGGCATTAAAAATATTAGGTATGAATTTGGTAATTCATTAGGCAACCGATATTTGAAAACCAAATGGGCATCATTACAATGTGTACATCCTTTATTGCACTTTAAATAGACAGTGTAGTGTCCAGATGTTGTAGAAGGTCCATCGTGGAAAATAATTGCTACTGCTACGAAAGTTCTTCCTGATATTGATAGTTGATTTGCTACAACATTTTTAATTACAGTTTCCAATTTTCTTCCATCTGCTCTACAACGTTGTATCATTAAAATAATATATTGTCCTAATCTTTCTATAAATAATGTTGATAACATTTCTGATTTGCAGTGACTACACTCCATATTTTGATTAGCTGATTTAACTAATTTGTTAAAAGACACTGTTTTACAATCTGGTATTGCCAAATATATAAATCTTTCAGTGTCTATGTTAGTGGTAGAAGTAAATGTACAATTTTCACATTCATGTTCCCATCTATAACGAAGTCCAAACAGATTTTCAATTTGTATTCCTTCATCTTCCAATACTGCAACCATAAACATAAGAAATTCCTGAGCATCTTGCTGTACATTCTGTGTAAATTGTGACGAACCAGAACATATATCCAGAAGATTCCGAATGCCAGAAACACTTTGGATTTTAGTTTTATCAGTTCTCAATTTTTCAAAAATTGAATGCAACAAGGAACAAAACCTTTTTTCTCGATTCTCCGTAATTTGCTGTTGGAGATTTTCTAGAAAAAATATGACATTCACCACTACATTAGCATAGCAGTTGATACCTGAACTATTTTCTAACTGATGTCCTACACTCTCTTCAACAGTGTCCTTTTTCTTTTTGTTTGGAATCTCAACATTGTCTTGATTTTTTTTCTTCTTTCCAACTTTACCACAGAGATTCTCATATCTTCGTTTTCGACCTACTACACGCTTTTCATATACAGGATATTCACCTAAATTGGGAGCATACAGTCTTCTTAACCGATTATACTCTCTTACACAATTTGCATCTGCACTAATCTTTCTCTCATCAAAATCAATCAAATACAATCCAGATAAAGTTCTGACTCGGGACAATGCAACATACGCCATTCCCTCTTTAAACACGGTATTTCCAATGTTTACCAAAGCGCTGTCTACACTTAAACCTTGAGATTTATGAATGGTCACCGCATATGCTAAAGAAAGAGGAAACTGTTTTCTACGAACATACAAATCTTTAACAAGCAAAAAACGAACAGAACAACGTCCAATCTGTTTTACTTCTTCAATCTGATCAAATGTAATCTTTAAAAATTCAATTCCATGGTCGATCTGTTGTCTCACTTGCTGATATATTTCTTTCTGTTCAATATTTAGTTGTTCTTCCAAGTTTCCTAAGTCCATAATATCATGTTGAGCTTGATGCATTGCTGTTTCCACTTCACTCATGGCGATTGCTGCTTTATTTTCAAGAATTGGTTGTCCTAGTGGATCTTGACTCAGTGGAGCAGAACTTTGACTGTCTTGAGAACTGTCTCTAGCAATCTCAGCTGCAACAGTAGCTTCTTGATCAATTTCTTCATTCAACATTTTGAGATAATTTGGAAAAACTGTGCATTCAATGCTATCTTTACATGCATTAAAAGAATCTTCATAGCACTGAAAATCTCCAAGTAATTCCAGTTCCGTACGCCAAGGCTTGAAGAGTTGCAGAAGTGCTAAATAGTAAAATTCTCTTTTATCAGGAGTATCGCAACTCAGTTTCCTATGATTAATCAGATTTCCTTTACTATGTTTCACCAAACATCCTTCTGAACCAATCACTGCATATTTTTCTTCCTTTATGTTCTCTGTAATATTTCTCTTAAAACTGTAATATTGCAGCACTTCATAGAGACATATGTTTTCAAGATGAGGACTTCTATTTGGATAATACGTATCCAGCATGTTTGTTTCAACAATATCTGTGCTTTCCGGTTCATTTAATGCTAAATATTTGATTTCTTGTATAGATTTAAGTACTCGATTTCGTGTTGCAGCAAGACCTAGACTAACCCAAATTATTCCTCTTGACTTTGAATATAAACTTGCAGAGGACAACCGATCCGAACATTCGTAGGATCCAATCTCTCGATGGGACAGCATCTTCAAACTAAAGCTGTACAATTTCTTACTAAGAGTCTTCTCGTGAAATTTCTTCCCACGTTACTTTCAACTCCGTCTTTTCAGATTTTGTTATGTATGACGTTACATACCGAGCAACAGCAATGGAATTATCCGCAACATACTGGATATCCATATTAGCATTCCACATCGACAAAATAACTGGATTATAATCATTAATATACTTTGATTGTTCACTTCTTTTTAAATTGTAAGTATTTTTGGGAGATTTTCTAGTGATGGTATGGCTCACTGCTGACATGAAACTGTTCACTCTTCCTTTGGATATTACTGGACATGGAAATCCAAAACGACATTTGGTATAAAACTTTTCCTTCGACTTGTATTTCCGTCGACAGTATTTGCCACATCGATGAGTTTGAAACCGTAACCCTTGTTGCCTTAAGGTGTTTTCTTCTCTTGTTTTTGGTATAGCACATGTAACATAGTCTTCAATAAAAGATAAAACAGTCTCATCCAAATCAGTTCCAAATTTGGGTGCATCCTTGATCCATAAAAGCATATGTATATGGTGCACCTCTAGCTTGATGCTCCTTTCTCCAAAAGAAATCAATAACTTCTCCAAGAGGAGGATTGTTTTTATTGCAGATAAAAGACATCATAGCTTGAAGCCTATGATTAAAATATCTGCCCACATTTACAGGATCCAAGGAACACAGTTCTCCAGGTGTCTTGAATTCAATGTTTTTAATATTTGAATTTGCTTCTCGAAGAAATTCAAGTAAATTGTCCCATGCGTATTCAGCACAGCTTAGCGTAACAAACCACGTAGGAGTTCCTAAGTTCCTTAACATGCATTTAAGTTCTCCATGACGACGATACCAATACTCATTAGTACCACGCTGACACGCCATCAAATTAATCAATTGAGATTCTAAATGATCATCACTGTCATGTACTTTGTCCATGAGTTCCTTTGCAGAAACATTTTGAAGATGAACTCCTGTTTTTAATATGTGGTTGACTGCATATGAAAGTCCAGACAAGTCACTTTCAAACAAAAGATGAAATATATATGGGATACATTGTCGAAATCTTGGATCTTCTGAGTACAGTCTTGTTGTCCGATATTCTGATGCGGGAATCTGTACTGGTCGTTCGTCATATCGTCCACCTTTTCCAGTGGGGAAGAGCTGTGGAAAACAACGAGCTTCCAAACTTTTTTCCCAAACACTCATAGGAGTCCCCTTCGCTTTCTTCTTTTGGAATAATTCAATAGTATTTCCCATCACTTCTTTGGAATGTAAAGGATGTACACTATAATGTTCATAAATTTCTTCACTTTTGGACATGTCCACTTTTTCAATTTGGCCACTTGACATTTCGCTATCATCTCCTAAAACTATTTCTGCTTCTCCACATACACATTTTTGTAGTAATCATTGTTTTTTTATGAGATATAACGTTGCCTTTTGCACTTTGCTGACATCTACTAATTCTTGCCATATTTTCCGACTCTTCGTAGGAACACCATTGACTAGAATAACTACCGGTTCAGTTTCCTCTTTCTCTACACCAATAGTTTCAATATTTTTCTTTAAATCTAAAGGTAAATATACAACTCTTCATTTTAATCCTCTCTGTAAATCTGTGGAGGCAACTTACCTGTTTTAGGCTCCATACGAACAATAGCCTGAAACGGGTGCACAGATTTAATCAGAATAGACTCATACGTGTTTAAATCTACCAGTTCTGGAGGAATAGCTACCAACTCTAGGTTATTATGTACAGCTATAGCTGGCATTTTGTTGTCCTCTAATTTGTTATAACAATATTTACAAATACGTTGATCACTACCCAAATCACAGCAATCTTCTACCAACAAATAAGTTGCAAATTCCTTCCACTTATCATTGTTTTCTTTTTCACTTTTTAAATACAGATCAACATTCCTAGTCTGATTTTTATAGTGAGTCCGTCGACAACAAATACAAACATAATTTGGTCTTTCACAACAAATTACCTTAAACTTCGTAATTTCTTCTTCAAACTTCTCAGTACTACTATGTTCCACGTCTTCTTCAACACCTACTTCTATCAATGTCTCACTTTGACTACACTCTTGTTCAGGACCAAAGTAACGAAACTCTATTTCATCACAAACTTTTTTTACATCTGATACTGACCCATGCAAAAGAGCACTGTTTAAGTCACTTAAAATTATTGCTGGACTTTTTGCGTAATACAATCTTCTGACTAATTTCCGCATTAACATTCTGAAATGATGAAAAACACTTTGACACACTTTTCTAGAAAGACAAGCCAGAGAATGACCTTGTAAACCAGTATTTTTTCTCACTTTGCAAGGATCTAGTCCTTGGAGCATCTTAATCTTTTGTTGAACACTTTTTTTTACTATACTGTCGTAAGAAATTTCGTATAATATCAATAGACTACTGTCGTGTACTACAAATACTACTACAATCCCAAGTAAACACTGGGGCTTTAGTACGTCTCCCTAGAACTTCATCAGCTATCACTTCTTCTACATTTCTAGGAACCATCTTTTCTTTTTCAATTGGACAACCGATCTTCACTTCATAAGCACGACCACTGGTATCAACTGCGTACACTAATGTATTGGTTTGAAAATAGCTCTCTTCATTAAAAAAAGGCTATGAACTTGAACTGTGCTTCCATTCACCCAAAAAAATATCACAAAAGTTAGTTCTGTTAATTAGTCTCTTCTTTTTACTTTTGGCCTTCATAAAATGTATTGGCTTATCTAATGATCGAATTCTGTTTAAAACTAAAATGAATAATTTCCTTTTAATTCAAAAGCCTTTTCAACAATAGTTTCAATCTGTTTCTTCTTTTTATAAAATGCTGATTTTTTTATATTTCTTGGCATCTTTTAATAAATTAAGTACTACTCTATTGTGAAACATTCTTTTCCTTATTTCATCAAATTGATTCTTTCTCCTTTTACCATAGATTGTTTTTTGAAAACGTGATTTCCCATTAATTTCTTCTTTTTTCTTTTCATTCTTCTTTGTTGTTGAGGTATTCTTTCTACTTTCTACATTGTGCAAACTGTTTCTTGTCTTTGAAAGTCTTTTAATAAATTCTTTTGTTCTCTTACCGCAAGACTTTTTCTTTTTTCCCACATGTTGTACTTCATCTAATTCTTGCTGTTGTCTTTTCTTCAAATAATAGTCTTTCTTCAAATAATAGTCTTTCTTTTGTTGTTTCTTCTTTACTGTTTTTAATGATGATGATGAAGAATATCTGTAAAAAAAAAAAATTATATTATTAATATAAATCTATAAAATATACCATTCTATTACTAAACAAACACGTTCTACATAAAAACCATTTAAACACTTTGTTTTGAAATCACAATGCATTTGCTGCAGTACACAGGTACTACCTGGATAATTGTAGGAGTGAATGCGTAGTGTTTAGGTGTTTAGAGGACTGCATCGGCAGTGGATAGAGGATTTTAAAGTGCATGTATTAGTACCTGGGTCATTGCATAAGTACATGGGTAGTGACTGGATGATTAGAGTACTGCAAGGAAAGAGGATGGTGAAATTATAAGTGCTTGGGTTTTGGCGGAATAATTAGATAAGGAGATGGGACTGTCTGGGTGATTGGAGGAGTGCACGGGGACTGACAGTGTGATTGCTGTACTGCATGGGTACTACCTGGGTAATTGAAGGAGTCAATCAGTAGTGTGTAGGTGGTTAGAGGACTGCATGGATAGTGCACATGTGATTGTAGCACTGCATCTGCTAGTGCCTGGCTCATTGCATGGATACTTAGAGTGCTGCAAGGAGAGTGCATGGTGAATTTAGAAGTGCTTGGGTTTTGGCAGAGTGATTGGATAAGGACATGGGACTGGCTGGGTAATAGGAGGAGTGCATAGGTAGTAACAGGGAGGTTACTAAACTATATAGGTAGCACTCAAAGGACTGTAGAAGTGCAGGAGTTAGTGCCTGGGTAATTGCATGAGTACATGGGTACTGACTGGATAATTAGAGTACTGCAAGGAGAGTGCATGGTGAATTATAAGTGCTTGGGTTTTGGCGGAGTGATTGGATTAGTACATGGTACTGGCTGGGTGATTGGAGGAGTGCACGGGGAGTGACAGTGTGATTGCTGGACTGCATGGGTACTACCTGGGTAATTGGAGGAGTGAATCAGTAGTGTGTAGGTGGTTAGAGGACTGCATGGATAGTGCACATGTGATTGTGGCATTGCATGAGTTAGTGCCTGGGTCATTGCATGAGTACATGGATAGTGACTGGATACTTAGAGTGCTGCAAGGAGAGTGCATGGTGAATTTATAAGTGCTTGGGTTTTGGCAGAGTGATTGGATATTTACAGTGCTGCAAGGAGAGTGCATGGTGAATTTATAAGTGCTTGGGTTTTGGCAGAGTGATTGGATAAGGACATGGGACTGGCTGGGTAATTGGAGGAGTGCATAGGTAGTAACAGGGAGATTACTAAACTGTATAGGTAGCACTCAAAGGATTGTAGCATTGCATGTGTTAGTGCCTGGGTCATTGCACAAGTACATGGATAGTGACTGGATACTTAGAGTGCTGCAAGTTGACTGCATGGTGAATTTATAAGTGCTTGGGATTTGGCACAGTGATTAGATAAGGACACGGTACTGGCTGAGTGATTGGAGGAGTGCACAGAGAGTGATAGTGTGATTGCTGGACTGCATGGGTACTACCTGGGTAATTGGAGGAGTGAATCAGTAGTGTGTAGGTGGTTAGAGGACTGCATGGATAGTGCACATGTGATTCTAGCACTGCATGTGTTAGTGCCTGGGTCATTGCATGAGTACATGGATAGTGACTGGATATTTACAGTGCTGCAAGGAGAGTGCATGGTGAATTTATAAGTGCTTGGGTTTTGGCAGAGTGATTGGATAAGGACATGGGACTGGCTGGGTAATTGGAGGAGAGCATAGGTAGTAACAGGGAGATTACTAAACTGTATAGGTAGCAGTCAAAGGATTGTAGAAGTGCATGTGTTAGTGCCTGGGTAATTGCATGAGTACATGGGTACTGACTGGATGATTAGAGTACTGCAAGGAGAGTGCATGGTGAATTTATAAGTGCTTGGGTTTTGCCGGAATAATTAGATAAGGACATCGGACTGTCTGGGTGATTGGAGGAATGCACAGGTGTGAGAAGTTGGCCTGGTATATGCTGTCCACTAATTATAGTGGGCACCTTGCACCAGTCCAAACAACCCATTATTGGAGATAGGTTAAAGACAACCTTTATTGAAAGCTATCCTAGTGGTAGCTATGGAGAGCAGCCTTCAGGCTAAGTCTTGAAGGAATGTAAAGCAGCTTGTTTTACCAGTCTATAATCTCTTGAGTGACCAAATGAAAGAGGACCACACCAGGTATATATTTAAAATATATGTATTTAGTCTTAAACACACCCCTCTAGTCTCTTTATGAGGCTAGAGTTTGAAGTACATAAGTTACAAGTCAGTTATCAACAGTAATAGCACAAACACACGTTTGAGCCCTAGGGGCGTACCAAACCATATACCAATAAAGTGGTATAAGAACAACGACTGAGCTAGACACACGGCCTAGAGCCTGTAGAAGTGCTTGGCCCTCAAGGAACCACCCAAGGTAGTGACACAGGGGACCCACGGGGGACGTGTGCAGTGTGAGAACACAGCCGCGAGCCGCCGTTGACTTCTATGGGGAATGTCGCGGTTGGAGTTTTAAAGAAAAGGGCACTTAGAGGAGGACTTGGAGCAAACCCCTTTAGAACTAGGTCGTTCTAGAGTCTATACCCACGGGAGCACCGGAGTACTCGAGTTACCTCACCCAGGGAAGCCGGGTGCATAGGTGTCTTTCGGGGTCGGGTTTCGTCGTCGTTTTCAATGGCAATCTGCTGCAAAGTGCTGCTGGCGACCAAGTCGAAAGTGTTCGGGTGGATCCAAAGGTGGATCGAAGATCTGAAGAACCTGAAAGCAGAGGGGACAGAGTCTGGGTCACTAGCCAGTGACCAGGAAGACGATGAGCAGATGCCCACCGATGTCGGGTGCTTCAGGTAGGTTGACCGTCGTCTTGACTCTTCAGCCACGAGGTCCAGGAGGAGTCGACGACGACCAGGAGCTGGATTTGAGCTGTCCCATGACGTCTGTCGATTGCAGGGGTGTCGGCGACCGGATTGGACCCAACAAGCCTTGGCAACGGCAAGTCTCGTGGAAATAGAAAAAGGACGTTGATGCAGACCAGCAAGGTCTGGGGGACTCACCCAGCGAGGATAAGTCAGGGCACGTCTGGAGCAACCAGGGAAGCCCAATTAAAAGAAGAGTTGCCTTCGGGAGGGCCCACTAGCCAACGGACTAGCGACCGCGAAGGAGCCTCGAGTGGACGCACTTGGAGCTGGCTCACAGGACACTCGAGTGGAGGCCAGTGATCTTCGGTGCAGTCGGTGCTGGAGGCGGGGGCTACTCGGAGCCCAAAGCACAACTTCGTGGGAGCCCAGGAAGAGGATGCACTTGCAAAAGTTCTCGGTGTCCATGGGTCACGGTTCCACCTTACCCACGACAGCTACGGGCCTCAGCTTTGCTGGGGACTCAGGGCAGCCTCGGGGAAGTCTGGAAATCCACCTCTGGTGATGCAAAGACTTCGGCATCCGGCGGGAGCTTCAGCGATGCAGACCGGACAATTGCTTCTTTGGTGCCTGCCAAGCAGGGGAGTCACTCCTTGACACCAAGTGAGATTCTTCAGTCCTCTAATCTTAAAGTAGAGCTTCGAAGGTCCAGTATTCTGTATCAGAGTTTCGTCCAGGTAAATCTAAAGTCCTAAGGACAGGGGTCCCATACTTATACTAAGTTAGGGGGTTGGACATACTCTGGGGACCCACCTATGGGAGGGTCAGGGAAGAGGGGTGGTTACACCCATTCCCTTTGTCCAGTTTCGTGCCAGAGCAGGGGCAGGTAGCCCCTGCAACCGGTTTGAACTGGCATATGCACAGGGACACCAAGTGTGCCCCCAGTGCAGGACTTCTGAGCACCAGAGGGTGCTCCCGCCCAGCCCCAATACACACTATCCTGTCTGGGGAGGTGGTTACACCTCCCTGCAACAGGAAACCTATTGTCCAGGCCTCCCCTGCCGGAGTTTCAGTCAGCAGCAGGAGGCCAGACCCGTGTCTGTGGCAGCAGCATCCATTTTGTGATGCCAGGGCTCTGGAAAGAAGTTACCGGGTAGCCCAGTGTGTACATGTCTCTCCCTCTAGAAGGGTGGAATGCTACCCCCGCCGCCAGAACTGGCAGGGGGTAGTATTCCAAGATGTTTGACACCAAACACGACATGTTTTGGTGCAGCCAGTCCAAAGTTAGCATTGTACCGCGAGGATATAATGCGCTTAAGAGTATATGGTTAGGCTGCACTACAAACAGCATCAGAGAAGGGTCTCCGAACGCTGCAGAGGGGCTCTGCTCATGCAGGGGCACCCTCTCACATAAGAACCAAGCACTCTGCCTTCAGGATTGATAAGGCCTGCCATAGGAGTGACTTATAGGTTTATAGGTGTGTATATATGTAGTGATATAGGTAACCTATATCACAGTAAGGGGTGCATGCACCACCTTACCCAGGCTGCAGTAGCAGACCTGTGGTGTCATTTTGGATGGCCTTCCAGGGGTGGCACAATACATGCTGCAGCCCCTGGTAGGCCTCTGAGGTACCTATGCCCTGGGTACATAGTATACCATATACTAGGGACTTATAAGGGCACTCCAGATTCCAATCAGAGATGTGCCTAAGGCACATGGAAACCATTTTAGAGAGGAAGCAGCTAGGCTGGGGTTCTGATTAGCAGGGCCCCAGCCAGACTAAAGTCGAAAACTGAAGCATCAGCAAAAGTGGGGGTACCCATGTGAAGCAGATCCTACTCTCCTACACACACCCCCAAACGTAGGGACATTAAACTAACCTTGACCAGTTGAGTCTTCATGTTCTAAGTGGAAGTACCTAGAGAGTCCATCTGCATTGGCATGGTTACTCCCAGGTCTATGTTCCACTGTAAAGTCCATCCCCTGTAGGGAAATGGACCACCTAAGCAGTTTGGGGTTTTCACACTTCATTTGTTTTAGCCATAGGAGGGGCTTGTGGTCTGTTTAAACAAGGAAGTGAGTACCAAACAAGTATGGCCTCAACTTCTTCAGAGCCCAAACCACAGCAAAGGCCTCCCTCTCTATGGCTGACCAACGTTTCTCTCTAGGGGTCAGCCTTCTGCTAATAAAAGCTACTGGCTGAACCTGACCTTCATCATTCAATTGTGACAGTACAGCCCCTACCCCCAATTCAGATGCATCTGTTTGGACAATGAACTTCTTGGAGTAATCAGGACTCTGTAGAATGGGAGCAGTGCACATGGCCTGCTTCAGGTCATCAAATGCCTTTTGACAGCTAACTGTCCACTGAACCTTTTGGGCATTTTCTTGGAAGTTAAGTCATTCAGGGGTGTCACTATTGATCCATACCCCTTGACAAATCTCCTATAGTACCCAGTCAGGCCTAAAAAGGCTCTCACCTGAGTCTGGGTAGTTGGAGCAGTCCAGTCCATGATGGTCTGGATCTTGCTCTGCAATGGTTGAACCTGGCCTCCACCCACAAGGTGGCCCAGGTACACAACCTGACTCTGCCCTATCTGGCACCTTGTGGCCTTGATAGTTAGGCCTGCTTTCTGCAGGGCCTGCAAAACATTTCTGAGGTGGACCAGGTGATCCTCCCAGGTGGAGCTAAAGACAGCAATATCATCTATATATGCTGCACTATAGGCTTCCAGACCTGTAAGGACTGTATTCACCAACCTCTGAAGAGTGGCAGGTGCATTCTTCAGACCAAAGGGCATTACCACAAATTGATAATGCCCACTAGGGGTTGAGAATGCTGTCTTTGGCTTTGCATCATCAGCTAGCCTGATCTGCCAGTAGCCAGCTGTTAGGTCAAATGTGCTTAGATACTTGGCTGAGGCCAAAGTGTCTATTAGCTCATCTGCCCTGGGTATTGGATGGGCATCAGTCCTAGTGACTGCATTGAGACCCCTGTAGTCCACACAAAACCTCATCTCTCTTTTCCCACCACTGGTGTGAGGTTTTGGCACAAGGACCACTGGACTAGCCCAAGGGCTATCTGAGGGTTCAATAACCCCCAAATCCAACATTTTCTGGACTTCTGTCCTGATACAGTCCCTGACATGGTCAGGTTGCCTATAAATCTTATTTTTAATAGGCAGACTGTCCCCAGTGTCCACTTCATGAGTGCACCAGGTGGTCTGACTTGGAGTCAGAGAGAACATATGTCTGTACTGATTGAGCACTTGTCTACAATCAGTTTGCTGCTGAGCAGTGAGGCTGCCTGCCAAGGCTACGCCATCCACTGACCCATCATCAGGGTTCTGTGAGAGCAGGTCAGGGAGTGGGTCACTCTCTTCCTCCTGTCCCTCATCAGTAGCCATGAGCAAGCCCATGTCTGCCCTGTCCACATATGGTTTTAATCTGTTGATATGGAGAACCCTGTGGGGACTCCTGGGTGTTCCTAGGTCTAATAAGTAGGTAACCTCACCCTTCTGTTCAACAATGGTATGGGGTCCACTCCACTTGTCTTGGAGAGCTGCTGGGGCCACTGGCTCCAGCACCCACACCTTCTGTCCTGGCTGGTAAACAGTCAGTACAGCCTTTTGGTCATGCCAGGCTTTTTGCAGTTCCTGGCTAGCCTCAAGGTTTTTAGTTGCCTTTTTGATGTATTCAGCCATCCTGGAGCGGAGACCAAGTACATAGTCCACTATGTCACGCTTTGGGGGCTTGAGAGGTAACTCCCATCCTTCCTTTACCAAGCACAATGGACCCCTGACAGGGTGACCAAACAAAAGTTCAAAAGGGCTGTAGCCAACCCCCTTTTGAGGCACCTCCCTGTATGCAAATAAAAGGCAGGGCAAGAGTATGTCCCATCTTCGCCTAAGCTTTTCTGGGAGCCCTTTAATCATGCCCTTCAAGGTTTTGTTGAATCTCTCAACTAAACCATTGCATTGTGGGTGATAGGGTGTGGTGAACTTGTAAGTCACACCACACTCCTTCCACATTGCTTTCAAGTATCCAGACATAAAGTTTGCAACCCTGTCTGATACAACCTCCTTAGGGAAGCCCACTCTTGAGAAAATTCCCAGGAGGGCTCTTGCCACTACAGGTGCTGTAGTGGTCCTAAGGGGAATAGCCTCTGGGTACCTGGTGGCATGATCCACTACCACCAGGATAAACCTGTGCCCAGATGCTGTTTTGGGATCCATGGGACCAACAATATCAATCCCCACTCTCTCAAAGGGAACCCCCACCACAGGTAGTGGTATCAGGGGGCCTTTGTAGTGCCACCTGCCTTGCCACTGGCCTGGCAGGTTACACAGGAGCGACAAAACTCCTTGGTGTCTTCAGACATGTGGGGCCAGTGAAAGTGAGGGACAAGTCTGTCCCAAGTCTTGTTCTGGCCCAGGTGACCTGCTAGGGGAATATCATGGGCTAGGGTCAATAGGAAGCCCCTGAACTTCAGAGGTATAACCAACCTCCTGGTGGCACCAGGCTTGGGGTCTCTACACTCTGAGTACAAGAGTCCATCATCCCAATATACTTTATGGGGACCACTAGCATTCCCAGCAGCCTCAGCAGCAGCTTGCTGTCTGAGGGGTTCAAGAGAGGGGCAGCTCTGCTGCTCCTGGCTCAGATCTGCCCTGGAAGGGCCCCCTGGCCCCAAGAACTCAACCTGGTCAGGTTCAAGCTCCTCTGGGACAGTTCCTTCCTCAGGACTGAGATCATCCCCCTCAAGAGACTGATGTTCCTCCTGAGCCAAGGGGAAGGCACTGCCTTAACCCTACTACTCCTCCTCTTGGAGGGCACTTGGTCCATGGTTTCAGGATCCAAGGCCTGTTCAGTGTTAGACATTTTGCTCTGTGACCTGGTCACAGCAAACACATCTGCAGGGATCCCCAGCATGTCTGCATGGGTCCTGAGCTCCACTTCTGCCCAAGCTGAAGTTTCAAGATCATTGCCAAGCAAGCATTCCACTGGTAGGTTTGCACTCACCACAACCTTCTTAAGGCCAGTTACCCCTCCCCAGGAGAAGTTAACAAGTGCCAGAGTATGGTCTGTTCTGACATTGCTAGCATTGGTCACTTGGTACATTTCACCAAGTATAATCTGCCCAGGATCCACAAGGTCTTGTGTCACCATGGTGACACTTGCCCCTGTGTCCCTAAATGCCAAAGCCTCTTTTCCATTGATTAAGGAGCTGTTGCCTGTACTTGCCCAGATTACTGGGACTCACAGAGGAGGTCACATCCATGCCTCCATCACAGACTAGGACAGCCTGAGTGAGTTCTCTGACTAGGTCAGAGCTCATCTCCTTACCCAGGGTCAACCCTACTAAACCCTTGGCTTGTGTACTCCCACCACCAACTGTAACTGCACTAGGGGGAACAGGTGCCTTAGGGGCATTGGTGGGGGCTGGAATAGAGTCTTTGGACTTGGTGCAATCACTGGTCCAGTGTGTCTTTTGCTTACAGACTTTGCACCATGGTTTCTTTTGGCCTTTTCCCTTGTTAGACTGTGAATCCCCACCTGAAGAAGATTTTTGGGGGCCTTGTGAAGACTTCTGGTCTTTACCCTTCTCCCCACCCTTATCAGAGTTCTTAGAATCTTGCTTCTTAGGGTCACCACCTTGGTTCTGTACCTTTTGCCTCACCCTGGTTCTGACCCATTTGTCTGCCTTCTTTCCCAATTCTTGGGGAGAGGTCAGATCAGAGTCCACCAGGTACTGATGCAACAGCTAATTTTGACAGTTATTAAGAATCTGCTCCCTCATGATAAGATTGTACAATCCTGTGAAGTCACATACCTTACTGCCCATTAACCAACCTTCCAGAGCCCTAGCAGAACAATCCACATAGTCTACCCAGTCTTGAGTCTGTGCTTTTTGGGTATCTCTGAACTTTAACCTGTATTGTTCAGTTGTTAGGCCAAACCCATCAATCAGAGCACTCTTCAAGACTTTGTAATTGTCAGCATCCTCTTCTCTAACAGTGAGGAGCTTGTCTCTTCCTTTTTCTGCAAAGGAGAGCCACAAGATTGCTGCCCACTGCTCCTGAGGGACCCTCTGTACTTTACAGGCCCTCTCCAGAGCAGTTATCCACTTGTGGGTGTCATCCCCACTCTGGTAGGGAGGGACAATCTTGCTCAGGTTTCTATGGTCATAAGACCTTTCCCTATCTCTGGGGAAATTGCTGCCACCATGGGACTCTAGTCCCATCTTTTTTCTTTGCTTTTCAAGCTCTAGGGACTCCCTGTCTATAGCCAACTGCTCTCTTCTGAGTCTCAACTGAGCTTCTCCATACTTGAGCAGTCTCTCTTTCCTTTCATGAGAGGATTCCCTCCTATGAGAGGAAACAGAGGTCCCTATTGAGGTGTCAGAGTGGTTAGACTCCTGAGAAGGAGATCTAGGCCTTCTGGGCACACTCACAATTCTTCCTGGGGGGACAAAGGGAGGTCATTCTGATCCTCCTCCTCATCCACAGGAGGAGTTGGGTTTTCCAGGTCAAGGTCATTTTCACCTTCCTGGCCAGTTTCAGAGGGGGGGGTCCTGGGTGATTTCACCCCTGGCCCCTTCCTCATCTTCTGCCCCACCCTGTCTGCCTACCCCTTCAGACCCTGGTAGTCTTCTGAGATCATCCAGCAGGAGTACCTCTATGAGGCGTTGGGTGTTGGCACTTTTGCCTGTCTTTAGTTTCCTAGCAGTGCTTAATGCTCTTAATTCCAAGAATGGGAGATTATCATACTTGGAGGGAAGAAGCCCATTGGCTTCTGGCTGGGACCCACTGGTTCCTGGCCCTAAAGACATTACTAGTGTGGTGTGGTGTATGCACTACCTACTCTAGTGTGGCCTACTAAACTCTCTTGAGTTGTAGAAAGGGTGTGCTATCCCTTAACACACAACTCTAAGTTCAGTAGAACTTACTGTATCCTAAGCTTAATTTATATGTACCTAAGGTACCCTTAGTGGTTTTCAGTTGATCAATTCAATTGAGATTATCTGGTAAAACAATAGCAAGCTGGAATCCCACACGCTGCACACCAATGTGAGAAGTTGGCCTGGTATATGCTGTCCACTAATTATAGTGGGCACCTTGCACCAGTCCAAACAACCCCTTATTGGAGATAGGTTAAAGACAACCTTTATTGAAAGCTATCCTAGTGGTAGCTATGGAGAGCAGCCTTCAGGCTAAGTCTTGAAGGAATGTAAAGCAGCTTGTTTTACCAGTCTATAATCTCTTGAGTGACCAAATGAAAGAGGACCACACCAGGTATATATTTAAAATATATGTATTTAGTCTTAAACACACCCCTCTAGTCTCTTTATGAGGCTAGAGTTTGAAATACATAAGTTACAAGTCAGTTATCAACAGTAATAGCACAAATACACGTTTGAGCCCTAGGGGCGTACCAAACCATATACCAATAAAGTGGAATAAGAACCACGACTGAGCTAGACACACGGCCTAGAGCCTGTAGAAGTGCTTGGCCCTCAAGGAACCACCCAAGGTAGTGACACAGGGGACCCACGGAGGACGCGTGCAGTGTGAGAACACAGCCGCGAGCCGCCGTTGACTTCTATGGGGAATGTCGCGGTTGGAGTTTTAAAGAAAAGGGACACTTAGAGGAGGACTTGGAGCAAACCCCTTTAGAACTAGGTCGTTCTAGAGTCTATACCCACGGGAGCACCGGAGTACTCGAGTTACCTCACCCAGGGAAGCCGGGTGCATAGGTGTCTTTCGGGGTCGGGTTTCGTCGTCGTTTTCAATGGCGATCTGCTGCAAAGTGCTGCTGGCGACCAAGTCGAAAGTGTTCGGGTGGATCCAAAGGTGGATCGAAGATCTGAAGAACCTGAAAGCAGAGGGGACAGAGTCTGGGTCACTAGCCAGTGACCAGGAAGACGATGAGCAGATGCCCACCGATGTCGGGTGCTTCAGGTAGGTTGACGGTCGTCTTGACTCTTCAGCCACGAGGTCCAGGAGGCGTCGACGATGACCAGGAGCTGGATTCGAGCTGTCCCATGATGCCTGTCGATTGCAGAGGTGTCGGCGACCGGATTGGACCCAACAAGCCTTGGCAACGGCAAGTCTCGTGGAAATAGAAAAAGGACATTGATGCAGACCAGCAAGGTCTGAGGGACTCACCCAGCGAGGATAAGTCAGGGCATGTCTGGAGCAACCAGGGAAGCCCAATTAAAAGAAGAGTTGCCTTCGGGAGGGCCCACTAGCCAACGGACTAGCGACCGCGAAGGAGCCTCGAGTGGACGCACTTGGAGCTGGCTCACAGGACACTCGAGTGGAGGCCAGTGATCTTCGGTGCAGTCGGTGCTGGAGGCGGGGGATACTCGGAGCCCAAAGCACAACTTTGTGGGAGCCCAGGAAGAGGATGCACTTGCAAAAGTTCACGGTTCCACGTTACCCACGACAGCTACGGGCCTCAGCTTTGCTGGGGACTCAGGGCAGCCTCGGGGAAGTCTGGAAATCCACCTCTGGTGATGCAAAGACTTCGGCGTCCGGCGGGAGCTTCAGCGATGCAGACCGGACAATTGCTTCTTCGGTGCCTGCCAAGCAGGGGAGTCACTCCTTGACACCAAGGGAGATTCTTCAGTCCTCTAATCTTAAAGTAGAGCGTCGAAGGTCCAGGATTCTGTATCAGAGTTTCGTCCAGGTAAATCTAAAGTCCTAAGGACAGGGGTCCCATACTTATACTAAGTTAGGGGGTTGGACATACTCTGGGGACCCACCTATGGGAGGGTCAGGGAAGAGGGGTGGTTACACCCATTCCCTTTGTCCAGTTTCGCGCCAGAGCAGGGGCAGGTAGCCCCTGCAACCGGTTTGAACTGGCATATGCACAGGGACACCAAGTGTGCCCCCAGTGCAGGACTTCTGAGCACCAGAGGGTGCTCCCGCCCAGCCCCAATACACACTATCCTGTCTGGGGAGGTGGTTACACCTCCCTGCAACAGGAAACCTATTGTCCAGGCCTCCCCTGCCGGAGTTTCAGTCAGCAGCAGGAGGCCAGACCCGTGTCTGTGGCAGCGGCATCCATTTTGTGATGCCAGGGCTCTGGAAAGAAGTTACCGGGTAGCCCGGTGTGTACATGTCTCTCCCTCTAGAAGGGTGGAATGCTACCCCCGCCGCCAGAACTGGCGGGGGGGTAGTATTCCAAGATGTTTGACACCAAACACGACATGTTTTGGTGCAGCCAGTCCAAAGTTAGCATTGTACCGCGAGGATATAATGCGCTTATGAGTATATGGTTAGGCTGCACTACAAACAGCATCAGAGAAGGGTCTCCGAACGCTGCAGAGGGGCTCTGCTCATGCAAGGGCACCCTCTCACATAAGAACCAAGCACTCTGCCTTCAGGATTGATAAGGCCTGCCATAGGAGTGACTTATAGGTTTATAGGTGTTTATATATGTAGTGATATAGGTAACCTATATCACAGTAAGGGGTGCATGCACCACCTTACCCAGGCTGCAGTAGCAGACCTGTGGTGTCATTTTGGATGGCCTTCCAGGGGTGGCACAATACATGCTGCAGCCCCTGGTAGGCCTCTGAGGTACCTATGCCCTGGGTACATAGTATACCATATACAAGGGACTTATAAGGGCACTCCAGATTCCAATCAGCGATGTGCCTAAGGCACATGGAAACCATTTTAGAGAGGAAGCAGCTAGGCTGGGGTTCTGATTATCAGGGCCCCAGCCAGACTAAAGTCGAAAAACAGTGAAGCATCAGCAAAAAGTGGGGGTACCCATGTGAAGCAGATCCTACTCTCCTACAACAGGGAGTGACAGTGTGATTACTGGACTGCATGGGTACTACCTGGGTAATTGGAGGAGTGAATCAGTAGTGTGTAGGTGGTTAGAGGACTGCATGGATAGTGCACATGTGATTGTAGCACTGCATATGTTAGTGCCTGGGTCATTGCATGAGTAAATGGATAGTGACTGGATACTTAGAGTGCTGCAAGGAGAGTGCATGGTGAATTTATAAGTGCTTGGGTTTTGGCAGAGTGATTGGATAAGGACATGGGACTGGCTGGGTAATAGGAGGAGTGCATAGGTAGTAACAGGGAGGTTACTAAATTATATAGGTAGCACTCAAAGGACTGTAGAAGTGCATGAGTTAGTGCCTGGGCAATTGCATGAGTACATGGATAGTGACTGGATACTTAAAGTGCTGCAAGGAGAGTGCATGGTGAATTTATAAGTGCTTGGGTTTTGGCAGAGTGATTGGATAAGGACAGGGGACTGGCTGGGTAATTGGAGGAGTGCATAGGTAGTAACAGGGAGATTACTAAACCGTATAGGTAGCACTCAAAGGATTGTAGCATTGCATGTGTTAGTGCCTGGGTCATTGCACAAGTAGATGGATAGTGACTGGATACTTAGAGTGCTGCAAGTTGACTGCATGGTGAATTTATAAGTGCTTGGGTTTTGGCACAGTGATTAGATAAGGACATGGTACTGGCTGGGTGATTGGAGGAGTGCACAGAGAGTGACAGTGTGATTGCTGGACTACATGGGTACTACCTGGGTAATTGGAGGAGTGAATCAGTAGTGTGTAGGTGGTTAGAGGACTGCATGGATAGTGCACATGTGATTCTAGCACTGCATGTGTTAGTGCCTGGGTCATTGCATGAGTACATGGATAGTGACTGGATATTTACAGTGCTGCAAGGAGACTGCATGGTGAATTTATAAGTGCTTGGGTTTTGGCAGAGTGATTGGATAAGGACAGGGGACTGGCTGGGTAATTGGAGGAGTGCATAGGTAGTAACAGGGAGATTACTAAACTGTATAGGTAGCAGTCAAAGGATTGTAGAAGTGCATGTGTTAGTGCCTGGGTAATTGCATGAGTACATGGGTACTGACTGGATGATTAGAGTAATGCAAGGAGAGTGCATGGTGAATTTATAAGTGCTTGGGTTTTGCCGGAATAATTAGTTAAGGACATGGGACTGACTAGGTGATTAGAGGAATGCTTAGGTAGTAACAGGGAGATTAATGAACTGTATATGTAGTGCTCAAGGGATTGTAGAAGTGCATGAGTTAGTGTCTGGGTCATTGCATGAGTACATGGGTACTGACTGGATGATTAGAGTACTGCAAGGAGAGCGCATGGTGAATTTATAAGTGCTTGGGTTTTGGCGCAGTGATTAGATAAGGACATGGAACTGGCTGGGTGATTGGAGGAGTGCATGGGTAGTGACAAGGAGATGGCTGGACTGCATCAGTGGTGCTCAGGGGATTGTAGCAGTGCATGTGTTAGTGCGTGAGTCATTGCATGAGTACATGGGTAGTGACTGGATGATTAGAGTACTGCAAGGAGAGTGCATGGTGAATTTATAAGTGCTTGGGTTTTGCCGGTTTAATTAGATAAGGACATGGGACTGTCTGGGTGATTGGAGGAATGCACAGGGAGTGACAGTGTGATTGCTGGACTGCATGGGTACTACCTCGGTAATTGGAGGAGTGAATCAGTAGTGTGTAGGTGGTTAGAGGACTGCGTGGATAGTGCACATGTGATTGTAGCATTGCATGTGTTAGTTCCTGGGTCATTGCATGAGTACATGGATAGTGACTGGATACTTAGAGTGCTGCAAGGAGAGTGCATGGTGAATTTATAAGTGCTTGGGTTTTGGCAGAGTGATTGGATAAGGACAGGGGACTGGCTGGGTAATTGGAGGAGTGCATAGGTAGTAACAGGGAGATTACTAAACCGTATAGGTAGCACTCAAAGGATTGTAGCATTGCATGTGTTAGTGCCTGGGTCATTGCACAAGTACATGGATAGTGACTGGATACTTAGAGTGCTGCAAGTTGACTGCATGGTGAATTTATAAGTGCTTGGGTTTTGGCACAGTGATTAGATAAGGACATGGTACTGGCTGGGTGATTGGAGGAGTGCACAGAGAGTGACAGTGTGATTGCTGGACTGCATGGGTACTACCTGGGTAATTGGAGGAGTGAATCAGTAGTGTGTAGGTGGTTAGAGGACTGCATGGATAGTGCACATGTGATTCTAGCACTGCATGTGTTAGTGCCTGGGTCATTGCATGAGTACATGGATAGTGACTGGATATTTACAGTGCTGCAAGGAGAGTGCATGGTGAATTTATAAGTGCTTGGGTTTTGGCAGAGTGATTGGATAAGGACATGGGACTGGCTGGGTAATTGGAGGAGAGCATAGGTAGTAACAGGGAGATTACTAAACTGTATAGGTAGCACTCAAAGGACTGTAGAAGTGCATGAGTTAGTGCCTGGGTAATTGCATGAGTACATGGGTAGTGACTGGATGATTACAGTACTGCAAGGAGAGTGCATGGTGAATTTATAAGTGCTTGGGTTTTGGCGGAGTGATTGGATTAGTACATGGTACTGGCTGGGTGATTGGAGGAGTGCACGGGGAGTGACAGTGTGATTGCTGGACTGCATGGGTACTACCTGGGTAATTGGAGGGGTGAATCAGTAGTGTGTAGGTGGTTAGAGGACTGCATGGATAGTGCACATGTGATTGTAGCATTGCATGTGTTAGTGCCTGGGTCATTGCAAGAGTAAATGGATAGTGACTGGATACTTAGAGTGTTGCAAGGAGAGTGCATGGTGAATTTATAAGTGCTTGGGTTTTGCCGGAATAATTAGATAAGGACATGGGACTGTCTGGGTGATTGGAGGAATGCACAGGGAGTGACAGTGTGATTGCTGGACTGCATGGGTACTACCTCGGTAATTGGAGGAGTGAATCAGTAGTGTGTAGGTGGTTAGAGGACTGCGTGGATAGTGCACATGTGATTGTAGCATTGCATGTGTTAGTGCCTGGGTCATTGCATGAGTACATGGATAGTGACTGGATACTTAGAGTGCTGCATGGAGAGTGCATGGTGAATTTATAAGTGATTGGATTTTGGCAGAGTGATTGGATAAGGACAGGGGACTGGCTGGGTAATTGGAGGAGTGCATAGGTAGTAACAGGGAGATTACTAAACTGTATAGGTAGCACTCAAAGGATTGTAGAAGTGCATGTGTTAGTGCCTGGGTAATTGCATGAGTACATGGGTACTGACTGGATGATTAGAGTACTGCAAGGAGAGTGCATGGTGAATTTATAAGTGCTTGGGTTTTGCCGGAATAATTAGATAAGGACAAGGGACTGACTAGGTGATTAGAGGAGTGCTTAGATAGTAACAGGGAGATTACTGAACTGTATATGTAGTGCTCAAGGGATTGTAGAAGTGCATGAGTTAGTGTCTGGGTCATTGCATGAGTACATGGGTACTGACTGGATGATTAGAGTACTGCAAGGAGAGTGCATGGTGAATTTATAAGTGCTTGGGTTTTGCCGGTATAATTAGATAAGGACATGGGACTGTCTGGGTGATTGGAGGAATGCACAGGGAGTGACAGTGTGATTGCTGGACTGCATGGGTACTACCTGGGTAATTGGAGGAGTGAATCAGTAGTGTGTAGGTGGTTAGAGGACTGCATGGATACTGCACATGTGATTGTAGCATTGCATGTGTTAGTGCCTGGGTCATTGCATGAGTACATGGATAGTGAATGGATACTTAGAGTGCTGCAAGGAGAGTGCATGGTAAATTTATAAGTGCTTGTGTTTTGCCGGAATAATTAGATAAGGACATGGGACTGTCTGGGTGATTGGAGGAATGCACAGGGAGTGACAGTGTGATTGCTGGACTGCATGGGTACTACCTCGGTAATTGGAGGAGTGAATCAGTAGTGTGTAGGTGGTTAGAGGACTGCGTGGATAGTGCACATGTGATTGTAGCATTGCATGTGTTAGTGCCTGGGTCATTGCATGAGTATATGGATAGTGACTGGATACTTAGAGTGCTGCAAGTAGAGTGCATGGTGAATTTATAAGTGATTGGGTTTTGGCAGAGTGATTGGATAAGGACAGGGGACTGGCTGGGTAATTGGAGGAGTGCATAGGTAGTAACAGGGAGATTACTAAACTGTATAGGTAGCACTCAAAGGATTGTAGAAGTGCATGTGTTAGTGCCTGGGTAATTGCATGAGTACATGGGTACTGACTCGATGATTAGAGTACTGCAAGGAGAGTGCATTGTGAATTTATAAGTGCTTGGGTTTTGCCGTAATAATTAGATAAGGACATGGAACTGTCTGGGTGATTGGAGGAATGCACAGGGAGTGACAGTGTGATTGCTGGACTGCATGGGTACTACCTCGGTAATTGGAGGAGTGAATCAGTAGTCTGTAGGTGGTTAGAGGACTGCATGGATACTGCACATGTGATTGTAGCATTGCATGTGTTAGTGCCTGGGTCATTGCATGAGTACATGGATAGTGACTGGATACTTAGAGTGCTGCAAGGAGAGTGCATGGTGAATTTATAAGTGCTTGGGTTTTGGCAGAGTGATTGGATAAGGACATTTGACTGGCTGAGTAATTGGAGGAGTGCATAGACACTAACAGGGAAATTACTAAACTGTATGGGTAGCACTCAAAGGATTGTAGCATTGCATGTGTTAGTGCCTGGGTCATTGCACATGTACATGGATAGTGACTGGATGATTAGAGTACTGCAAGGAGAGTGCATGGTGAATTTATAAGTGCTTGGGTTTTGGCAGAGTGATTGGATAAGGACAGGGGACTGGCTGGGTAATTGGAGGAGTGCATAGGTAGTAACAGGGAGATTACTAAACTGTATAGGTAGCACTCAAAGGATTGTAGCATGCATGTGTTAGTGCCTGGGTCATTGCACAAGTACATGGATAGTGACTGGATACTTAGAGTGCTGCATGGAGAGTGCATGGTTTAATTTATAAGTGATTGGGCTTTGGCAGAGTGATTGGATAAGGATAGGGGACTGGCTGGGTAATTCGAGGAGTGCATAGGTAGTAACAGGGAGATTACTAAACTGTATAGGTAGCACTCAAAGGATTGTAGAAGTGCATGTGTTAGTGCCTGGGTAATTGCATGAGTACATGGGTACTGACTGGATGATTAGAGTACTGCAAAGAGAGTGCATGGTGAATTTATAAGTGCTTGGGTTTTGCCGGAATAATTAGATAAGGACATGGCACTGTCTGGGTGATTGGAGGAATGCAGAGGGAGTGATAGTGTGATTGCTGGACTGCATGGGTACTACCTCGGTAATTGGAGGAGTGAATCAGTAGTATGTAGGTGGTTGGAGGACTGCATGGATATTGCACATGTGATTGTAGCATTGCATGTGTTAGTGCCTAGGTCATTGCATGAGTACATGGATAGTGACTGGATACTTAGAGTGCTGTAAGGAGAGTGCATGGTGAATTTATAAGTGCTTGGGTTTTGGCAGAGTGATTGGATAAGGACAGGGGACTGGCTGGGTAATTGGAGGAGTGCATAGGTAGTAACAGGGAGATTACTAAACTGTATAGGTAGCACTCAAAGGATTGTAGCATTGCATGTGTTAGTGCCTGGGTCACTGCACAAGTACATGGATAGTGACTGGATACTTAGAGTGCTGCAAGTTGACTACATGATGAATTTATAAGTGCTTGGGTTTTGGCACAGTGATTAGATAAGGACATGGTACTGGCTGGGTGATTGGAGGAGTGCACAGAGAGTGACAGTGTGATTGCTGGACTGCATGGGTACTACCTGGGTAATTGGAGGAGTGAATCAGTAGTGTGTTGGTGGTTAGAGGACTGCATGGATAGTGCACATGTGATTCTAGCACTGCATGTGTTAGTGCCTGGGTCACTGCATGAGTACATGGATAGTGACTGGATATTTACAGTGCTGCAAGGAGAGTGCATGGTGAATTTATAAGTGCTTGGGTTTTGGCAGAGTGATTGGATAAGGACATGGGACTGGCTGGGTAATTGGAGGAGTGCATAGGTAGTAACAGGGAGATTACTGAACTGTATATGTAGTGCTCAAGGGATTGTAGAAGTGCATGAGTTAGTGTCTGGGTCATTGCATGAGTACATGGGTACTGACTGGATGATTAGAGTACTGCAAGGAGAGTGCATGGTGAATTTATAAGTGCTTGGGTTTTGCCGGTATAATTAGATAAGGACATGGGACTGTCTGGGTGATTGGAGGAATGCACAGGGAGTGACAGTGTGATTGCTGGACTGCATGGGTACTACCTGGGTAATTGGAGGAGTGAATCAGTAGTGTGTAGGTGGTTAGAGGACTGCATGGATACTGCACATGTGATTGTAGCATTGCATGTGTTAGTGCCTGGGTCATTGCATGAGTACATGGATAGTGAATGGATACTTAGAGTGCTGCAAGGAGAGTGCATGGTAAATTTATAAGTGCTTGGGTTTTGCCGGAATAATTAGATAAGGACATGGGACTGTCTGGGTGATTGGAGGAATGCACAGGGAGTGACAGTGTGATTGCTGGACTGCATGGGTACTACCTCGGTAATTGGAGGAGTGAATCAGTAGTGTGTAGGTGGTTAGAGGACTGCGTGGATAGTGCACATGTGATTGTAGCATTGCATATGTTAGTGCCTGGGTCATTGCATGAGTATATGGATAGTGACTGGATACTTAGAGTGCTGCAAGTAGAGTGCATGGTGAATTTATAAGTGATTGGGTTTTGGCAGAGTGATTGGATAAGGACAGGGGACTGGCTGGGTAATTGGAGGAGTGCATAGGTAGTAAAAGGGAGATTACTAAACTGTATAGGTAGCACTCAAAGGATTGTAGAAGTGCATGTGTTAGTGCCTGCGTAATTGCATGAGTACATGGGTACTGACTCGATGATTAGAGTACTGCAAGGAGAGTGCATTGTGAATTTATAAGTGCTTGGGTTTTGCCGTAATAATTAGATAAGGACATGGAACTGTCTGGGTGATTGGAGGAATGCACAGGGAGTGACAGTGTGATTGCTGGACTGCATGGGTACTACCTCGGTAATTGGAGGAGTGAATCAGTAGTCTGTAGGTGGTTAGAGGACTGCATGGATACTGCACTTGTGATTGTAGCATTGCATGTGTTAGTGCCTGGGTCATTGCATGAGTACATGGATAGTGACTGGATACTTAGAGTGCTGCAAGGAGAGTGCATGGTGAATTTATAAGTGCTTGGGTTTTGGCAGAGTGATTGGATAAGGACATGGGACTGGCTGAGTAATTGGAGGAGTGCATAGACACTAACAGGGAAATTACTAAACTGTATGGGTAGCACTCAAAGGATTGTAGCATTGCATGTGTTAGTGCCTGGGTCATTGCACAAGTACATGGATAGTGACTGGATACTTAGAGTGCTGCATGGAGAGTGCATGGTTTAATTTATAAGTGATTGGGTTTTGGCAGAGTGATTGGATAAGGACAGGGGACTGGCTGGGTAATTCGAGGAGTGCATAGGTAGTAACAGGGAGATTACTAAACTGTATAGGTAGCACTCAAAGGATTGTAGAAGTGCATGTGTTAGTGCCTGGGTAATTGCATGAGTACATGGGTACTGACTGGATGATTAGAGTACTGCAAAGAGAGTGCATGGTGAATTTATAAGTGGTTGGGTTTTGCCGGAATAATTAGATAAGGACATGGCACTGTCTGGGTGATTGGAGGAATGCAGAGGGAGTGATAGTGTGATTGCTGGACTGCATGGGTACTACCTCGGTAATTGGAGGAGTGAATCAGTAGTGTGTAGGTGGTTGGAGGACTGCATGGATAGTGCACATGTGATTGTAGCATTGCATGTGTTAGTGCCTAGGTCATTGCATGAGTACATGGATAGTGACTGGATACTTAGAGTGCTGTAAGGAGAGTGCATGGTGAATTTATAAGTGCTTGGGTTTTGGCAGAGTGATTGGATAAGGACAGGGGACTGGCTGGGTAATTGGAGGAGTGCATAGGTAGTAACAGGGAGATTACTAAACTGTATAGGTAGCACTCAAAGGATTGTAGCATTGCATGTGTTAGTGCCTGGGTCATTACACAAGTACATGGATAGTGACTGGATACTTAGAGTGCTGCAAGTTGACTACATGATGAATTTATAAGTGCTTGGGTTTTGGCACAGTGATTAGATAAGGACATGGTACTGGCTGGGTGATTGGAGGAGTGCACAGAGAGTGACAGTGTGATTGCTGGACTGCATGGGTACTACCTGGGTAATTGGAGGAGTGAATCAGTAGTGTGTTGGTGGTTAGAGGACTGCATGGATAGTGCACATGTGATTCTAGCACTGCATGTGTTAGTGCCTGGGTCACTGCATGAGTACATGGATAGTGACTGGATATTTACAGTGCTGCAAGGAGAGTGCATGGTGAATTTATAAGTGCTTGGGTTTTGGCAGAGTGATTGGATAAGGACATGGGACTGGCTGGGTAATTGGAGGAGTGCATAGGTAGTAACAGGGAGATTACTAAACTGTATAGGTAGCAGTCAAAGGATTGTAGAAGTGCATGTGTTAGTGCCTGGGTAATGCATGAGTACATGTGTACTGACTGGATGATTAGAGTAATGCAGCCAGAGTGCATGGTGAATTTATAAGTGCTTGGGTTTTGCCGGAATAATTAGATAAGGACATGGGACTGACTAGGTGATTAGAGGAGTGCTTAGGTAGTAACAGGGAGATTACTGAACTGTATATGTAGTGCTCAAGGGATTGTAGAAGTGCATGAGTTAGTGTCTGGGTCATTGCATGAGTACATGGGTACTGACTGGATGATTAGAGTACTGCAAGGAGAGTGCATGGTGAATTTATAAGTGCTTGGGTTTTGCCGGTATAAGTAGATAAGGACGTGGGACTGTCTGGGTGATTGGAGGAATGCACAGGGAGTGACAGTGTGATTGCTGGACTGCATGGGTACTACCTGGGTAAATGGAGGAGTGAATCAGTAGTGTGTAGGTGGTTAGAGGACTGCATGGATACTGCACATGTGATTGTAGCATTGCATGTGTTAGTGCCTGGGTCATTGCATGAGTACATGGATAGTGAATGGATACTTAGAGTGCTGCAAGGAGAGTGCATGGTGAATTTATAAGTGATTGGGTTTTGGCAGAGTGATTGGATAAGGACAGGGGACTGACTGGGTAATTGGAGGAGTGCATAGGTAGTAACAGGGAGATTACTAAACTGTATAGGTAGCACTCAAAGGATTGTAGAAGTGCATGTGTTAGTGCCTGGGTAATTGCATGAGTACATGGGTACTGACTCGATGATTAGAGTACTGCAAGGAGAGTGCATGGTGACTTTATAAGTGCTTGGGTTTTGCCGTAATAATTAGATAAGGACATGGAACTGTCTGGGTGATTGGAGGAATGCACAGGGAGTGACAGTGTGATTTCTGGACTGCATGGGTACTACCTCAGTAATTGGAGGAGTGAATCAGTAGTCTGTAGGTGGTTAGAGGACTGCATGGATAGTGCACATGTGATTGTAGCACTGCGTGTGTTAGTGCCTGGGTCATTGCACAAGTACATGGATAGTGACTGGATGATTAGAGTACTGCAAGGAGAGTGCATGGTGAATTTATAAGTGCTTGGGTTTTGGCAGAGTGATTGGATAAGGACAGGGGACTGGCTGGGTAATTGGAGGAGTGCATAGGTAGTAACAGGGAGATTACTAAACTGTATAGGTAGCACTCAAAGGATTGTAGAAATGAATGTGTTAGTGCATGGGTCATTGCACAAGTACAAGGATAGTGACTGGATGATTAGAGTACTGCAAGGAGAGTGCATGGTGAATTTATAAGTGCTTGGGTTTTGGCAGAGTGATTGGATAAGGACAGGGGACTGGCTGGGTAATTGGAGGAGTGCATAGGTAGTAACAGGGAGACTACTAAACTGTATAGGTAGCACTCAAAGGATTGTAGAAATGCATGTGTTAGTGCCTGGGTCATTGCATGAGTACATGGATAGTGACTGGATACTTAGAGTGCTGCAAGGAGAGTGCATGGTGAATTTATAAGTCCTTGGGTTTTGGCAGAGTGATTGCATAAGGACATGGGACTGGCTGAGTAATTGGAGGAGTGCATAGGTAGTAACAGGGAGATTACTAAACTGTTTAGGTAGCACTCAAAGGATTGTAGAAATGCATGGGTTAGTGCCTGGGTAATTGCATGAGTACATGGGCACTGACTGTATGATTAGAGTACTGCAAGGAGAGTGCATGGTGAATTTATAAGTGCTTGGGTTTTGCCGGAATAATTTGATAAGGACATGGGACTGTCTGGATGATTGGAGGAGTGCACGGAGAGTGACAGTGTGATTGCTGGACTGCATGGGTACTACCTGGGTAATTGGAGGAGTGAATCAGTAGTGTGTAGGTGGTTACAGGACTGCATGGATAGTGCACATGTGATTGTAGCACTGCATGTGTTAGTGCCTGGGTCATTGCATGAGTACATGGATAGTGACTGGATATTTAGAGTGCTGCAAGGAGAGTGCATGGTGAATTTATAAGTGCTTGGGTTTTGGCGGAATGATTAGATAAGGACATGGGACTGTCTGGGTGATTGGAGGAGTACATGGGTACTGACTGGATGATTAGAGTGCTGCAAGGAGAGTGCATGGTGAATTTATAAGTGCTTGGGTTTTGGCGGAATGATTAGTTAAGGACATGGGGCTGTCTGGGTGATTGGAGGAGTGCATAACTAGTAACAGGGAAAGTACTGAACTCTATGTGTAGTGCTCAAGGGATTGTAGAAGTGCATGAGTTAGTGCCTGGGTCATTCCATGAGTACACTAAGCATACATGCAACTGTATAAATAGTATCTGAACACATAGATAACTCATAACATACTATCTAGTTAAGTAGATAAGTCCAACATACCACAAAGGGTAATATATGGTGGTTTATTTTTGAGTTACATCTTGACCATTCAATCTACAAATATGCAACATCATTAAACTATACCTCACAACAGACTTAAGAAAGAAGAGCAATTAACAACACATTTAATGATCTTTTTTAAAACCACATATATCTACAGCTTTCTATCTAAAATTATGTGGCATCATTCAACTATACCTTTGCTTAAACTACAAAAAGAAACCTAATTAACAGCATCTTATTTCACCTTTCTATCTTTATTTATATGCCATAATTTAACTTTACCTTCTGTACAAACTAATAACAGAAACTTAATTAATAACACCTTATATGATCATCTTTCAAACACCACAGTTGTGCTGCATCTTTACCAAAGTATCTATAACTATGCAGTATCATTAAACTATACCTTTGTAGAGAGAAGAAAAAATGATGCCTAATAAACTACACCTTATATGAGCATCTTTCAAAATACACATTTGTACTGCATCTTCAAAAAACTATCTAAAAATATGAAGCATCATTCAGCTATACCTTTGAACAGACTTAAAAAATATATATTATTGTACAGACTGTTTTTTAAAGAAACTTCAAGTACAATGAAACTAATTCCAATATACATCTCTACATTTAATAATATATTTCAAACAACACAGTTTTAGAATAATGTCAAATCTTTTTTAAATAAACATCAAAAATATATAACTCACCTTGCAAATAAATCTGTGGAATGAAAAATCTCACACACTCAGACAGGATTTTCTTTTACACACAGTCAATATAAATCACCAGACTCAGCAAGGTAAAACCAGTAATGGCAAGGTTTCCCTCTCTTTTTCCATACAAATACACATAAGCAACAAATGACATTGCTTCCCAGAGTTTTTAAATTGTAAAACACAATTCCATTGGTCACAGATAATAACCCTTATCAACTGACTTCTTCACCCCTTCTGCCTAATGTCAGTTTCCATAGTAACAGGTCATGCAACATTCAACTTAACTCACAGGTCACAAGTTCACCACACAATGTTGCAAATGAGAACAGCAGGTGTGGTTGGCGTTGCAAAACATGACCTTATCCTTTCTGCTGTACCTTTCAAACATTTTTTACTAACCTATAAGAAACTTGCTTTTTAAACAAACTAAAATGCACCCTATTTTTGAATGTACAATGTTCTGAAACAGTCAATTAAATCTCTACTTTCTTTAAAACAGAATCTTGTCCACCATTTTAGATATCTCTAATTCTACCAACTGACTCCCTCAGCTCCAGACATCTTTTCATTACCTACAGTCATCACTTCAAGATGCTTTCAGTGTGGATTGTTGGGCACAGCTATGTTTTCTGGTGCAAAAGGTATGCTGAACGCAGAGGTATTGACAAAGATCTAGCTTTGCAAAATGTAGACATTAAATGGATTGGACAGAGAGGATTAAAGTGGCACCAATTGATGCCTGTGGTTAAAACCTTTTTGCATCTCCAACCCCCTGACCTCATGATTGTGCACTGTGGTGGCAATGACCTAGGCACATTGACTGGGGTAGGTCTGGAAATGCTAATGAAGGACACCTTTGCAGAATTGATTTTGCTTTTCCCCCAAACTGCCTTTGTATACTCTAACATATGCCAAAGACAGAAATGGAAGTGGTCCAATCAATTTTGTCCTCAGATTGAGAAAGCTAGAAAAAATGTCAATAAAGCTGTTTCTGCTTACCTCAGAGACCATAGAATGGGCTCCATATATAACAACAATCTACGTTTCCATATGTAGGGCATCTACAGGAGTGACGGAGTACACTTCACTGACGAAGGGAACAGAGTGTTTCTCAACAACCTGAAGCTCTGCATCCGCACTTACATGTAGCTGCAAGAAACTCATAATAAACACAAAGGCTCTTTTTAGAGCCACCCAATAACCCAACATATTACCTAGGTTTATATAAAAAAATCTTAATTATTTTTGCTTGGAGTCGCGCACCCAGCGCGACTTAGAGCCGCGCACCCATCGCGTTCACACTAGGGGGCCGCGCTGAGCGCCGCGCACCCATTGCGTTCACACTAGGGGCCGCGCTGAGCGCCGCGCACCCATCGCGTTCACACTAGGGGCCGCGCTGAGCACCGGGCACCCACCGCGTTCAGACTACGGGCCGCTATGAGCGCTGCGCACCCATCGCGTTCACACTAGGGGGCCGCGTTGAGCGCCGCGCTAGGGTCGCGACTCCAATTTTTTTATTTTTTTTTAAACCGTCTATTTACATTAATTTACATTCGCCCCGGGGACCCCATCCCCCGGGGCATGCCCAAATATAAGTTTTTTTTTTTTTTTTTTAAGCGGAGGAGGGGGGACTGCCACCCCCCTCCCAGGCCATTTTGGGCCCCGGGGATCCCATCCCCCGGGACCTGGCCTCAAGGTTAGGGACCGTGGGGGTAGCCCCAATGCCCCCACGGTCCCGCCGGCTCCCCGGCTCCTGCGGGCGCCGGCATTGCTTTTCCACACGGGGAACTGCTAACATGCAGCTCCCCGTGTGGAAAAGCAATCTGCTTTGGATTTTGGAAGCGAGAGCAGGAAACCTGCTCTCGCTTCCAAAATCCAAAGAAGTGTTTGCTATGACAGAGCGGGAGCGCACGGCTCCAGCCCTGTCATAGCAAACAGCAGTTTCCCGGGGGTGGGCACCCCAGAACACTGCAAGAGCCGGCCCTGGGGGGTGGCGGTCCCCAGGGCCATGGAGGGCTCCTGGAGGGGGGCCGCGCAGCCCCCCTCCCTACTAGTGCACAGCCCCGGGGAGGTGGTGGTCCCCGGGGCTCGGGGGCCCGTAACGGACCCCCTAATTTGCATTTTAAAAAGCCCCGGGGGTGGCGGTCCCCGGGGCAGCGGGGTGCCGTGTGCCCCCACGCATATTTAAGAAAAGCCCCGGGGGGTGGCAGTCCCCGGGGCTTGGGGGGGCCTTGGAGGCCCCCCAAAGATTACTTAAGAAGAAGCCCCGGGGAGGTGGCGTTCCCCGGGGCTGTGGGAGGGCTGCGTGCCCTCCCGCATATACTTTACATAGCCCCGGGGAGATGGCGGTCCCCGGGTTGCGGGGGCCCAGCGGACCCCCACAATTATGAATAGGGCAATGCCCCCAGGACCTGGCCCACCCGGGGGCCTCATTTAAATCAAGCGCGGAAGCCAGCGCTTCATTTTTTTTAAAAATTTCGGCAGACTTCACGACCCCATCGAACAGGCCTAAGGGGTCAGAGTGTTTCTACCCTGCCCCCTTTTCTTGTTTTTAAACATTTATTTTACTGTTTTCTTGTGACTCGGTTCTACCGAGTCACAAAATGGCTTCCAACAGTTCCCAGTTTGGAGTGTTGGCAGCCAATTAGAATGAAGCTCTTGCCCGGGAGGGTTCGCGAATCAACCGCATCCCTAGATATCGAAACTTTTTCTTTTTCAAATTTCTCAGGAACTACTGAACGGATTTACACCATTTAACAAAAGGGACTCTTTCTGAACCAAGGGCTACCTTTTTGCCAAATTTGGTGTAATTCGGTTCAGCAGTTCGGGCTGTAGCTTTGTCTGAAGTTTCCTATGGAAAATTACATGGGGAAAACGTGTTTTGGGACCCCCCCTTTTTTCTCGGCCCCCGCTTTACGAATCACCCCGAAACTTTCAAGACAGGAGCTGACCGGAGCGGGCCACTAGTTTCGAAAATTTCGCTAAGATTCGTCAACCGGCGCCAAAGATATTGGGAAAACAAAAAACGCTTTTCCTATGGAAACTAGGTCCTAACTATAACTACCTACTGGCGACCGCCAGTAGGTAATATATATGTGTACACACACATAAATATATATGTGTGTGTATTTATATAAGTATAGATTTATATATAGTATTCAATATTAGTGGAATCTATCTAATTTACATTCTATTAATGTTATATTTTATAATATTTAAGCTTTACTACTTTAAACTTTCTATATATTAAAAAAAAATCAATATTTTTGGATGGTGGAATATATTAGTGTTAACAATATTTTTTGCTGATATCGTTGTACTTAACCATTCTAATTATAGGAACACCATATTGTGGTAAACAATATTTTTTACCACGATATTGTGATCGGTACATTAAAATTTAACCAATCTGCCTCTGACCACTTCATCTGCTTGTTCTTATTATAATTTGCTTTATCTAAGGATTTTATGAATGCAATTAAGCCAGAGTATTGGGCGATACTATTGACTAATATGTTGTGGTGGATGTTTTTAATGGTATTAAGCCACAGAATTAGGCGATACTATTGTCTAATATGTTGTGGTGTATCTTTTTTGCACATGTCCTTAACAAAGTGTTGTTTATTAATACTAACAATTGTTTCTAAAAGAAAAGCTTGCTTGAATATAATGTCCCATGGATTTTTCTACGATGGAAATTTTAGTATGCAATGAACAAATTGAAACTCAGTGGTCACACATGCATACAGGATTTTCCAGGTTTTATGAATTTGGATGTATAACAAAGCTTCAAAGTTATTTATTTATTGTATAGATTTTCTAAAGTGCTACAAAGAACAGCACCTAGAGCTCATTGCAAGTGGTAAGTAACAAGTGACAAAGCTAATGATGGATTTTTTGTCTGCTAAATTAGATAGGATGTAATAGCTTTGGATCAGCCTGCTGGAGTGCCGTGTGAGGGATGGCCCAGTGATTATGAGTATCAAGATTATGGGACTGATTTAGAGTTTAACGGATGATCCATCTGTTGTAATGAAAAGATTCCCTTTTGGTAAGCAGAAGTCAAGTAGCCAGTTCACGTAAGTTAATAGGTTGTAGGTTTATTGAAGAGGTTTCAGGTTACATAGTAAAGTCCCCCACCAGGAGCAGCATCCTCTCTGCTCAGCCCACTCTCTCTAACTGTCCACTCCTTCAGCCACTCACCAACATTCCATGTCATCACCCACTGGCTGAGCAGCAGGGAACAGAGAATCTATGGAGAGAATGCATTACAACCAACAGCAGATAACACCATTGTTACTCCATCATGTAAGGACTGACCTGACCTGTCCATCAGGCTAGCAGATATCAGTCCGCCGTATTTAGGGTTTGGCCTGGCAGACTGCTGTCTGTCATTCTGGAGGACAGTCTATGGGTGGAACCTCAGTACTTCATCGTCAATACTCGTGTCCACTATCGACTGACACCACTCCATCAATGTTGGCGGGTGCCTGTCATATTTAGAGTTGCCCGCCGTCAGCGTGAGACTGAGGGACTCTCACAACGGAGGACAGCAATGGCGGACAGGGGTTCCCACAGCAGATGCATCCATTAACACACACCTAATCAAAATGCACTCAACACCATCTGCAACTCACACTACAAAATATATTCCTCAGACAACACAAACCATGTACCACTCACAATACAAAGCACCAGCAGCAGACCTATGACAGTTTTTTTCAACATATCTGGAAGAAGACAACCCAAGTTCTTTGAAAATTAGTTAACTGTCATGGTGCATGAGATAATTAGAATGAACCACAGTTGTTTCTAGCACTGGTCTTATAACAACGAATTACCAGATAATCAAATGTGGGTCAGAATTGTGGATAAGGGGAATGCTGTCTCCAATACCAGAAAATCACAGAATGGCAACCACTAGCAGCGGAACAATCTGTGAAGCAGAGTCCATTTCCTCACTTCCAGGACACATCAAGATGCTTTGGCAGCTGGAGGTTCCTTTGATCCCTAAACCTCATGCTCTGGGAGGAGAAGGTGTTGTCCATACTCCACAATGAAGGCAGTTAAGGCACTGAATCCCTAACATAAACCTCTACACCAATGACTACATATTTACACGATGACTGATGTCTTAGGCAATTCACTACATTCTCTATGTATTTATCATCTCACATATACTCACACTGGCACAACATTCCTATTAACACAACTCATTTAGGAAATACTATCAGACAGGTGGTATCTTACATTTGGACATCAAATCCCCCACTCCATATGTATAGACAACATCTATCAAGTAATCGATAACAATGTAAGCTCTACCCATTGTTATCGGTTTCACATAATATAAACTGCCTCCCTTGATCTGATACAATATTTTGTTGTAGCAGAAGTTTGTACAGATTAATGTATGTCACCAGGCCTACAATATTCAAGGTCTGGTTTTAGAAATCAAATATTACTGTATTCTGGGATTTTATTTTTACTCCTTTTTGTAATTATTGTACAAACAAGTTCATCTTTAATTTATACCTAAAAGCAAAGAAATTGAATAGTGGAGTCATAAAGAAGTTTGGCATTTTGGCCAATAAGTAGCACTCTGCTTTAACACACATTGTCAATACACATAACGTTGAATCAGTTGTTCCTGAAAAAGTGCAAGCCCTACTCATTTTTAAAAAAACACACTTCCATAGCTTTATCTACATAGGCATTGAAAAAGAATTATGAATTAATAAGACACTCAAATTTACTGCAAAGTGACCTGTGTCTGCTGACCAGGGTGTTTCAACAGTTTTACTCAAGTCTCACTTTCTTTTGAGAAAATACTATTATGTAGATAGTATGTAATATAGTGTGTGAGAAAAGGTGGGTAGTGCTGCACCTCCACTCAAGTCACAGGGCCGTTAGGAAAGGGCTGGAGCAGGACCTGCTGTGGGGAGAGAGGCTCAGGGTGCGGTCTACAATGTCTACACCATGAGTAGAGACTTGATGGGTGAAGCAAGCAGCAAGAGGAACTCCTGGACCAGATTATTGAACTTCTAAGAGCCCAGAATGATCTCCTTGACTTCCTTGAGTGTCCAGACTTTAGATCCTGGGGTGGTGCAGGATGGCTACAGAGCATTGTCTGCAGCAGTCTCTCATTTAGCTGCCACTTTCTGTGGTCCTACTGGAAAATTTGGGGGCTGCCCAATATTTTCTGCAGCTCTTAGGCTACCAAAATATCTCCAAAGAACAAAGAAAATAGGTGAGAACAGAAGAAATTTCTTAATGGTAATTTGTTATATCAAACATAACAAATCTGTTTGATACGCCAAATAACTTAATTCTGTCCAGAATACATTTAATGAAAGTCTAATGCAACCATATATTTTCTAGAGCCCCAACGTATCGCTGTTTATTTTAACTTGTGTTTTTTCAAACTTTTCAAACAAACGTTTTACAATACATATACACTTACACATATCACAAAAATATACAAACATATAATTTTGCCAAAGAAATTGAGGTCATTCTAGGCCTCTCCCAACCGCATCTTACATAAATTGATCAGAATATGTGGCAGTGTTATTCTTTATCTTAAATGTTATTCTATCTTAGGCTGCCTGGCCTCATGATGGCCGCCCCCTAGAGCACAAAAAAGCCACAGCCTACCACCAGACAAGACCTAATAACCTAACAACAGAGGCAAGGGCTCTACATTAGGGGATATCATCGGCCTCCACCACGATCAAAAGAAGATTTTTGAAATTAGAGCATAAGCCCTTCACGGAGCCACCACCCCTCTCAGGTCCTTGCCTGGCCTTAAGATGGCCGACTCCCGACCATCGGAGTCCCGAGTCTAACTCAAAACAGGCTCTGAAACCAATTCGCCTTAAGGGCCACCAAGCAAGAGGAAGCTATCCAGCCCTTTCCCATAAGCTGAGAACTATTGCGCCCATACCAACAGGGGCGGAACTATCCACTCTTGTCCCAGAGGTCCATAAAAGGGTGGACTCCCGAAGTCAGTACCCCAGGACCGACACCGGCGACAACCTTTAACTCAACTTCCAACTCACTCACTGTTGATCTGCCTATCTCACCAACTCCCTTAAACTCCCTCTCAGAGGCTTGATCCCCCATCGTGCAGAATTCACACTATGGCTCTTGACACGCCAACTCACCCCATCCTATCCCTACCCACCCATCTGAAACATCACAGCCTGAACTCATACACTATTAACTTCCCCCCCCACCTTTCTGCTAAAATGAGACGAAATTTCAAACAGAAACTAATCAGACAACACAGAGAAACCCTATTTACAGACATCTACCACTCCTCTTCCAAAGGTCTGATTAAGATGGACCTAATTTTCCACACGGAGAGACCAGAAGACTGGATCTCCACTCTCAGAGCACAACTTTACATCGCCAAAACCACATCCACACCACACAGCTGCAAGTTAACATCCTTGCTCCCGAATCGCTCGTCAAGAAGAGGGTTCACATCCATGACCATCTACACTAACGGCACTGTCCTCATTCAGGCAAACAACGAGAACCTAGAGGCTTTCGACTCCCTCTTCCCCACACTACGATCCGCTCTCTCCCACCTGCCTCGACCCACCTTAACCCAGCTCCCACCGTCAGCTAATCGGCCCCAACAGGAAACACAATCCACCTCACCCCACGCCCCCGCTGTCCGCATCCCCCGAGTCACCTCACACCACAGTACCCCTACTAAGCACGCTCTACAACTCTCTAAGGAAAACACAAAGCCACTCCCTAATTGGACCCACCCACTGCAACCCGACGAACGAGCTCCGCCGACAATGACCCCCAACCTCACTAGTTCCCACACAGATCTCAGAAACTTGAACTCATATCATGACCCTACTCACCCCCCTCCAAGGATGCCAAAAGGTGACAACTTGTCCTACATACTGAGCAAAAGACAACACTCCATAAACCCGACATGCACCACACAAGGCAAACCCCCCAAGATGCCCCCTCCCACGACTCCATGGCGCAGCGTCTCGCGTCACTAGAAAATCAGATAGACTCGATCTCCCGGGGCCTGTCCGAAATCCTCAACAACCTAGATAAGGCGCGCAGACCCCACCAATCTCCTCCCTGGGTTCCCTCTACTTCCAACACCAACAGCCACAAGAGCCCTTCCTGGCCCTCAGAAACCCACGAAACTCAGCTTCAGAGACTCCCAAGATCGGACGCGGAACCCTGGCCACAAAATCCTTAAGAAACTCAGCCCTTCCCACTAGGGCTCAGAGACGCTCAAATACCGTTATCAAACCCCTGACCTCAAGACCCACAAGGGCAGAAGCAGCTATGTCTGGCAAGGAAGCAGCCGATCTAGCATCCTCATATGACACACCTCCCTTTGACTCCGCTAAATCCAAAATCCAAGTGATCACGGGCCTCCGAAAAGACCTTCCCTGCACAAAACCCCGCGACCGCCCTTCCTCACCACCCTACCTAGGGCGCCCAAAGAAAAGACCCCCAGCAACAAAGAGCTTTTCACCAACTGCTTGCTCATCAACTGCAGGTCGGCCTCTCTGCATGCAAACGAACTAGCAGAGACCATCCTCTCGCATGACATCGACATTGCGTTCATCACGGAGACCTGGCTCAACGAGCTCTCCTCACCATGCTTAGACATGCTTGTACCCCCAGGTTTCTCCATCATTAACAAAGACAGAAAAGACCAGCGAGGGGGGGGGGTAGCTATCATCCATAAAGACAACATGGACATCACGGAAATTGATTCATGCAATTACAACACATTTGAATGTCTCTCAACCAACATCAAGACCAAAGATAATGGAATTTTGCTCTGCCACCTTCTCTATCATCCACCAGGCAACACCTCCGCATTCGGGGAACACTTATCTGACCTGATAGCTCATGGTGCACTAGGAGATGCAATAATCTAATTCTTGGCGACCTTAACCTGCGGTGGAATGAAACTAACAACCCGCTAATCCAATCGCTATCCAGTCTCCTCTGTGACAACAATTTAACCCAATACTGCACGGAGGAGACACACTACAAAGGAGCCACCTTGGATGCCATCATCGCTCAAAGAAACACAATCACAATCAACCACATACTCCCCGTGGACTGGTCAGACCACCACATGATCTTATTTCATATCAACCAACTAACTCTCTTTCAAACGCCTATGCAAGACCCCCCCAAATGGTTGAGAAACTTCTCTCAGATTCCCATGGGAGTCCTTGAAGAACGGATAAGCTCGCTTCTTCCCGACACCAACGACCACCTCTCCACAAATGAACTCATTGAGTGTTACGACGTAAAGCTAGTGTCCATGCTTGACCAACTAGCTCCCCTAAAGCTAAAAAAAAGCTGAGCCATTCCATCCAGATCATGGTTCAACTCCGACCTCAACTCTGAAAGGAGAAAACTAAGAGCCAAAGAAAGAAAGTGGAGAAATAACCCTACCTCCATCCTCCGCGATCAACTCAAATCAGCTCGTAGGAAGTACAACAATCACATCAAAAACAAGAAATCCAGCTTTTTCCGTTCGGCGCTGGACAGTGCAAAAAACAGACCCAAGGAGCTCTATAGCATCATCAGACAACAAACCTCCAAGCCCGTGTCCTCCTCTATACAGGCATCCAAAGAACTCTGCGACAACTTCGCCAACTTCTTCAATGATAAGATCACTAAAATCGAACTCTCACTGGACATCAACAACACGCACCCCACGAAGAGCATCGCGGCTGGGACGCTTGATCTTTCTCCTGGTACCTCCTCCAATTCCTGGCTAAGTTTCCGCCCCATTCAAGAAACTGAGATAGCCACGTTGATCTCCACCTCCAAACCCTCTGCTCATGTCCTAGACCCCATTCCTCCCCTACTGACCAAAAAACTGAAGCGCGCCTTAGCTCCGCTCTGGTGCACGATCATAAATAGCTCCCTGAAAAATGGAGTCGTTCCTGACTGCCTTAAAACGGGACAAGTCACACCCCTGTTGAAAAACATGGCCTAGACGTTACGGAGCTGAACAATTTCAGACCTGTGTCGAACCTCCCCTTCTATCAAAAACCCTAGAAAGATGCGTATTACAACAACTAACCCAACACCTGGACAACATCAACCTCCTGGACCCCCACCAATCTGGCTTCAGAAAAGGCTGTAGCACAGAAACCGCGATCCTCAACATCATCGACGACATCCACGGATCACTAGACTCTGACCAATGCTGCCTCCTCATTCTCCTTGACCTCTCGGCAGCATTTGATACGGTAGACCACAATCTACTCATAAGGGCTCTCCAAGAAAGAGCTGGTCTTGGCGAGGTAGTCCTCCAATGGTTCTCCTCCTTTCTACACAATCGCACACAAAAAATAAAAATAAAAAACTTCACTTCCGACCTCTAACAAGTCAACAAGGGCGTCCCTCAAGGCTCGGTGCTATCACCGCAACTCTTTAACATCTACATGGAACCTCTCTCCAAACTACTCAGAAAAGCCAACATCCGCTTCCATCTCTAAGCTGATGATACTCAGATTTATTTGGAAACTACCTCTCTTAAGGACATTCAAAGACTCAATGATGTACTGAGAGATGTCCAACACTGGTTGACATGCAACCACCTTAAACTAAATCCTGACAAGACTGAGACACTCCTCATCTCGAATAAGGAAGATAACCCCCAAATTGCCGAATGGCTAAAGGCCGTCGATGCGCTCAACGGGAATCTCACTCTAGCAGACTCAGTCAAATCACTAGGCATCACTCTAGACCCAAAACTGAACATGACGAGACACATCAAGAATTCGGCCAAAAGTGCTTTCCTTAACCTCAGACTACTGAACAAAATAAAACCCTTCATTCCGCCCAGTGTTCTCAAACAGGCCACCCAATCTCTGGTACTGTCAAGACTTGACTATGGGAACGCAGTCCTCTCAGGAATTCCAAAATCGCATCTGGCTCCCATCAAAACAACGCTACATGCGGCTGCCAGAATGATCACCGGTATCAAGAAATTCGATCATATCTCCCCTGCACTCAGGGAACTTAAGTGGCTTCCAGTCGAAATGCGGATTAACTTCAGAACAGCCTGCCTCACGCACAAAGCCCTTCACACCGGCAAACCCGAATATCTGGCGAAAAAACTCAAAAAAGCCGGCCAGACCAGGAACCTGAGAAGCTCAAAATCCCTCCTACTCATCCCACCAAAATCTAGAAGAAAAAAACTGCGGACCGATCCTTCGCCGGAAGCGCTCCTAAAATCTGGAACTCTATTCCCCCTCACATCAGAACCATCCCCTCCTTTGTACAATTCAAAAGCCAACTCAAAACCCTGTTCCTCAACCGCTCCCTAGGGAGTGGATAGGATCACTCGGGGCAGCTAGCGGACATCGCGCTCTGCTCCAGCTCTAAGACTCCGAAGAATCCTGAAGACTAACACTGTCCTGCACTATAATGTGTTGCTTTTTTATTTTGCGTTCTTCTGTTAATATGTCTCTCTTCTATTTTGTATCTGATGATTATCTGCTATGTACCAGCTGTAAAGCGCTCCGATACCCTAGGGTCAGGCCAGCGCTATAGAAAACTTCTTAAATAAATAAATAAAATAAATAAATAAATAAATAAATGTCTAATCTGCCACAAAATAGTATTAAGGGGACGGTTAATATTGTATTTCTAATATGATGCCCCGTATCCAGTAGTTGATTATCAATATTGATCATTGGATTTTCTTCTCCTAAAAGAAGGATGGTCAACGTGTTTCGACTTTTGGCTCATTTAAGGCCTCATCAGGACCGGTGGTATAAGGGGTGACCCATCAATGCTGTAGTCAAAAACACACATAAATCTGTATATGAATTCTTTAGGGGACGCAAGTTCATACAAAGTCAATGTACCATGTACTGCTCTCACCTATTTTATTTGGAGACTTTCTGTGATCCAAAACCATCTGCTGCCATCTCAGTGCCAAAAACATCTTGAGCTGGCAGCTCCACGGAAAGGACGATGCTCTTGCACTTGGAACCACCTGTCACCACCTCACTGTTGACACTCAGGCCGCTTCAGTGGCCTTTTGGAGAGTTTGTTCATCTAGCTCGGTTGAGGACAATACCCAAAGAGTCACCACAAAATGTGATGTCCTAATGTGAGTGTCTGTACTATTCGCCTTTTCCACCTTATGTACTCACATTTGTAATCCACTTATGAACTGTTGTATGGATAAAAACTCTAAGGAATTGCTGGCTCATTTTTAATTCCGCATCCAACATGCAAGTTAACTTGATCATTACAACCTTCATATAAAATTAATTGAATGTTACATTGATGTACATACTGCTTGACACATTACAAATATTTTCTAAACATTTATTACATACACATAATAAACATTTCATAATAACACAAATTTTAAATTACTGTCATCTTGGTATGTTCAACTACGTCTGTAGTAGCTTTTTTAGTTTAATAGACAACCTTTACATCAAAAACCCAGCAGTGGAGAAGGATACATAAACAATGTGTACAAACACATACACTTAGAAACCATGCATAGAAGACACAACATTAGGAAATACAGAATAAAAAAGTATTATAAGGCATTATGAGAAATAAAGTATGACTTCTACAATGCAATGTACATATTGAATCCACCTACTGTGTGGATATAAAGTCAGTGTTACATTTTGTTAGCAACTATTCCTCCAAATACATTAGGAACACAAATGGGAGTCTTAAGCCACACATTGGGCTGTCACATGCTTTACAGAGATATTATGCTCATATGCAATCATAAACTACACCAAATATCTACAAATATTTTACAATTGACTCCTTCAAGTTTGATTTCTAGACTTTGACACACACACAACCTGTGTCAGGTACCTTGCATGGCTGAGAGTTAGTGTATTGCTTTATTTTCAGAAATATTCCACCGATGGGCAGGCAACTTGCACTGCAGATCTCTTCATACCCACTATCTGTGCAACACTCCAAAGTATCCACCTATGACTTGCTAGTACCATAACAGATAACAGTACTCTGTGTGACTAACATTTTGCTCGTCATTATATGGTCGATTTTGACAATATATTAACAAACTAAACAATATCTCAAAACCTATTTAAAAAACAAACACTGAAACGTAATTAGTGGATTCGTAGCACAATTTGTAGAAGGGTAAATGTCCATAGGAAATTAAACAAAATTGCAATTTCCTGAACGTCACTTACCAAAAAGTAAAGATTTCTTCAATGAGTTCACGCCCAAGGTCACTGCCTTCATCCTTATCACTGTGAACTTGCTGACACATCTCACCAACATCAGCCTGGGGTTCCCACTGGTAATAATGATATATCTCTTTGAAGGGCAGGATGTGAAGCATACAACATAACACAACAATTTGCATAACTTCCCAGAAGAGAGTAGGAGGACCTCTCCAGTCTTTTCCAGGCACCTGAAACAGGCTTAAGGACACCAACAGCCTGCTCCACAATGGTGGTAAAAGCCACATAGGAGTAGAATAAGCCGAGCCCACTGAAAAATATAATCAAAAATGCAAACATAGGTCAAATTATGTTTCGAAGGGCACAATGTTCTGACAAAATATCACAGCAATACAATTTTGCCCACATACCAACACACAGGGCCCTTCTTGGCCTTGGCACAAGGTCTGGCATCTGTTTTGTTATGGACCTGTTGAATAGCACTAGCGAGTCATGGGTATCACCTGGAAATCTTGCACATGCACTGGTGATGTAGAGATCTGCTATGCAAACCACCTGCAGATTGATGGAATGAAAGCGCTTCCTATTGTGGTACACTTGGTCCCGGTCATGAGGAGGCACCTGTGCAACATGGGTTCCATCTATGGCCCCAACCACATGCGGTCTGTCTCCCAAGCCAAAGAACTCAGCCTTAAATTTGTTCAGTGTAGCATTAACTGTATCAAATTGGTTGAAGTCATTCATATATCTGAGCATAACATCCAGAACATAGCTGAGGACAGCTGAAAATGTTGGCTGTACCATTCTATTGGAATTGTTGACTGTGTACTGGAAGGAGCCAGTTGCCCAGAAATGAAACACTGCCATAATCTAGATGGGTTGGTAGCCTGAATTCTTAAATCCAGCAAACGTTTGGATTGAAATTGTTGTGATAATGACTCAATGGTGGTATGGTTCAACCTGTACTTCTTAATGGCTGGCCTTTCCTGCATATTTTCCAGATAGGGACGGGGTTTGTATACTTGTTCATTCCATTGACATATCTTCTCTGTCTTCCCTGAGGTGATTGATAGACATTTTTGCAACATGTGAGGGCAATGTGTCAATGTTGTACGTCACACAAGGTTATTCGACATATTACAATAATTTAAAATGTTTTCCCAGGTAAAATGACAAACATATATGAGATTCCAAGCATGTAAATACATTACCAAAACATTTTGTGCTAATATATTTTATTTCAAACATATATAAACATGTATTGTTAATACTGCAATTTGTTAAAAATCACCAAAATGTAAAACATTTATAAATACAATTTGGACCTTAACAAAATCACAATTTTAATTTTAAAAATATCTACTAATAAATGTATTTTTTATTTTGGATATTGTTTATAAATTGTACCAGGCGTGTGCCACTATTAAAAAATTCAATAGTTGCTAAAAAAAAGAGGATTATTTCCATTAATCTATATTTGGTCACTATTTTAATTTTTTCATATTTGTTTCTGCAAACTTCGTTAAGGTTGACATAGGTTGCACAGCGAGTGGTGTATATCTATTGTTTGCATTGTGGATGTTCTAGTTTAGTGACAGAAGCAATGGCGAGAATGACTTATGCTTCAGTCAATAACACACTACTGGTCCGCCATATTTTCTGGCATAAACTTTGTTGAAAATATTGGTTTATGATTGCGGACCAAAATTGCCAAATGAATGATGTATCCATCATGAACGACGGACTACTAAGTGTTGTCTGTGCCTACCTTTTCTGGTGATTGTAGTACCGCATAGGGAATAATGGTCCATAATTAACGCACTCTGTCATCTGTCGTGTAGCAATTTCTGTCATTTTGCCTTACAAGTTTTTTAAGGCCATTAGGTCCCTTGACACCTAACCACCAAGTGTAGCAGACCTCCTCAACAGCTGTCACTCATTTCCTTCTGCAGGGACACACCATGGCTGTAGAAGAATGTGACATGGCCCCCACATTCACCTGAGGAGGTCAAAGTCCTTGTGGAGGGAGCCCTGACCATCTACTGTCGGCTATATGGGCCAGCAGAGAGTCAGGTAAGTTCCATACATAAGATACACTTACTTTTGTATACAGTTAGTTTTAGGATGTCCCTTTAGTATGGGGAAGCTGTGTGGTCAACCAGCAATCAGAGTGACAAAATGATAAATATCCATGGTTTTGCGTAGCCTGTCATAGTTTAATATGAAGGTTGTTTTAATGTTATATACGTTTTAATACCTGACTCTATCAGAGCCAAGGGAGACCCTGGCTGTGGAATTTAACTTTCCAACTCTCAAGTCAATGGTAAAAGTGCCTTTAAACAATTCACAGTTAACTTGAATTTACCAATGACCAGAAATGTCTTCTTTTGTGGACCGGTACTCCCTGACATTTTAAAATGAGTCACTTTTACATACATCACAATGGTTTTTTGTTACTTTTTGAGGAATTACTACTCCATCATAATTTGACATATAGGTCATACCTAGAAATAGAATTCATATACTACATAAGGTACTTGTACTACAGGGGGCAGCCTATCCTTTACATTGTCATGTTGTGGAGTGACTTGGTCTAAAAAATAAAAAATGTCCTTGAATATGGACCTTTATACCATCACACAACATTGAGTGGTGACCAAAGTTAAAGAGACATGCACTTTTGAAAACAATAATATAGAAAAACATTACTCATGATTTGTATGTGTATTGAAATTGTAACCCCTCACAAGCAGGCAGTCTTTAAGCAGCACAGCATCGACTGGTGAAAAAACGGTAGGAGAACCTTTGGCGGTGGACCCTCCTCATTGCTCTGGCAACACTGGGAAGGTCCACCAACCTAAAATCGGGTGCGGCGGTCACTGACTCCCATGATGTGATGCATTCTGGTAGTGGCCTAATCGGTGTTGGATGGGGAGCTGAAGGCCGTGGAGCAGTGACAATGGGGGGCGGTGGTTAAATGTATTCACCAGAAGAAATACATATGTTGTTCTTAACCATTCTTTCCAGTTTTTAGCTTGCAATATATTGTCACAAATAGAAATGTTTAAAAGAAGTTCCTATTACAAATACCATGGGATCATATGAGTATCATAGGATATATTGGACATTTCTCTGGATATAGGTGTTATTTAGAGTTTAGCAGAGAGAATATTCAACAAAATGTGTTGGATATACCATCTACTGTATCACATGGCCAATGGGATATAATACACTTCACATTTGTGACAAACTATCCCGTCTGCCAAACTCGAAATAAGGACCTTGGAGTTTGCTGGACAGCTTTTCTGTCACAAATCCTGTCCACCTTATTACAAGTAAAATTACATATAATGCACTGATAAATGCAATAAGGCAGACAGGATATCTGTAAGATAATCATCAAACTATAACTGAGATAGAGTGTCAGTACAGTATTTTTAACATAACTTTGTTGATGTCATATCTGTTACTGATGGATTATGCCCTAAAAAATATTTCCAACCTGCCATTTCATCAAGTGGATCACAAGACTCACACTCCTGTGATGAACGTAAACAGTTTTGGACATGCTAATATCTACATTAAGCATGATGTCTTGCCACATGTGTTTTAAATAAAATAGTATGCAACATGGATATTAACCTCTGGCCAGCACTTCAGGCTATATTTTGTATATAGCAAACACAAGGAGATGATGGACGGAGTGCTGAAACCTTTCAAACACTCACCCCCAGTCACAGATCTGGGTTGAATCCATCATCATTCTTTAGCTCACTTCGCCACCCCAGTTCAGACACAGCTATATGCAAATCAGTCTTGACCCTGTGCCTCATGGGAACAGTCCAGACCGAACTGCCAAGCCATGTCTTCCCTGGACCGGAATCAAGCATCCTGGGACCGGTTTCGGGCTAACAGCCCTCATCAGCCAGGCTAGCTTGAATCCAGTGGCAAAGTGAGCAAGGGACCCACGTCTAGGCATACCCTGTTAACTTAGGGTGAACAAAGCAAACACAAGGATATGATGGACGGAGTGCTGGATTCAAGCTAGCCTGGCTGATGAGGGCTGTTAGCCCGAAACCGGTCCCAGGATGCTTGTTTCCGGTCCAGGGAAGACATGGCTTGGCAGTTCGGGCTGGACTGTTCCCATGAGGCACAGGGTCAAGACTGATTTGCATATAGCTATGTCTGAACTGGGGTGGCAAAGTGAGCTAAAGAATGATGATGGATTCAACCCAGATCTGTGATGGGGGGTGAGTGTCTGCAAAGTTTCAGCACTCCGTCCATCATCTCCTTGTGTTTGCTATATTTTGTATATGACATCCAGGTCCTGGGCAAGTGTATGAACACACTATTGTCAAAAAGGCCGTCTAGACATTAACATATACCTAGTTTTTTTCCTTTGGTCCATATAGTTGGGCAAGTATGAGAGCAGATATGTATAAATGTGAATGCTGGGCAGGGCCTAAAAGTATACACCATGTGCACAACGTTGCTGCCAACAATATTTCAATAACAAAAAAGTCCATTATGTGCCTGAGTTGCATTTTGCCAGATATAATAGCCCTTTAAAAGATGGCTGAACAGACTTACACTGTTTTCTAAATGTATTAAAGTGTAGGTAACTTTTTATGGATTGGCCACAAAATATGTCAAATGTGTGACTTATACCCTGATTTAGAGTTTGACATACTGGGTACTCCATCACAAACGTGAAAGATATTCCATCCACCTTATCACAAGTGCATTATATCCTATGGCCTTTGTAATAAGGCTTAAGGACTATCTGTTAAGTTTGTAATAAAGTTGCTCATGTGCCAAACTCTAAATCAGGCCCTTAGTTAAATGTAAATTTGACTTGCAATTACTCAATTAAATAATATAGTGTATGATCTGGAGTTTTGCAGGTGGGTAGATTGTCACATAAGTGACGGATATACATTCTGCCTTATTAGAATTACCAGATAATATAATACACTTGTAATAAGGCTAACATTTGTGATGGAGCAACTGGTCTTCCAAAATCAGGCTCTCTTTGATGTTCCATTGTGTGCCCTTTATTGAGATTAGTATGGTAAAAGGTCTTATGCTTGGCCCTCTTTGATGTGTGTGACTTTTTTTATTGACCTCTGTACTATGTAAAGGAAGTGTGCTTATGTGTGCTTTCAGCTTTCTTTAGAGCCAGGGAGGGAGATGCTGGTCAGATTCCTGGGGTCACACAAGACCACCACTGAGAGTCGGAAGGTGGAGCCACCGAGGGACCCCATGGCAATGCCAGGCCAGGGGGCACCATCTGAATTTGAGCCCCTCGTGGTGGTGGATGAACCAACACAGGAGGTACAATCTGTACAATCTGTTCTTATATCCTCCACCAAAATTTTGGCCATCTGTATCCTCACTACTATCACCCTGGTAAAAGGGCAGTACCCAGTCTGTATATGGGCTGCAATCTATTTCGCCCTAGGCACCTCGACCTCTGACCCCATCCCACCAGCACTGGTATCAGAGGAGATACTGGAAGTTCTAAAAAACCTTTCTGTGAGCAAATTAGAAATAGAATTATTTGGACACCATTTGTTTCTGCACCACCTCCGGACTTTTAATTGCATTTATTTTTGTTTAGAAGACATTTAATACCCAGAGGAAGAAGATGTTTGTTGTACCTTTTTATTTTATTTTTATAAAAAAGTTATAATTGAACCTTTTGCGTCTGTTTGTTACTTGTAGATATATTTAGTTTTTAAAATGGTATAATGTTTGCCATATGTGATTGTGTATTCCAATCGGTTGCATAGGTTAACCATTTATTTCCTTTTTCAGGTCTTGAGATTTGTTTTGCATTGTAAGTGATGTAGTTCAATCCCTTTCCCATGTGTGTCAAAGGAAGTGGTAGTGTTGTTGTGAGGGCCTAGTGTGAATGGCATTCAGAGTGGTAATGTGTGAGATTGCATCTAACTCCAGTATTTTGGTGATTAAATGTAGGAGTATCTTGAGATTGGGGTTCACATAGAGCACTTGTGGTTCATTATGTATGCCTACACCTAGGTTAAAGATATGAGTGCTGTGTCTAGCCATATTTAACGATGTAACATATCAGTGACTGGGTAGTATAAATATGTACTCAGGGTACATGGTTACATAATATGGTTGAGGAGTGTGTGGTAAGTGGGCAAAGCGGGATGAAGGTTTGTCTCTGAATAGTTGTGTGATTGATGTTAAACACTCTGGGCCTAAATCACAAACTACCTTCTGTTTTGTTGTGCATTGTGTTGCTGTTCATCCCGCACAGTCAGATAGAGCCCCAAGCCTTGGAGTACATGGACAGGAAAGGTTTTGTGGTTGTTGTGGGCAGGGTTTGGCTATTTATGCTCATTTTCCTCCAACACATTTGTGGAGGATGAACCGCCATGTTTCCATCAATGGGAATTACTTTCTAAGCACAACAGAGTAGTAGCTTTCTGTCACTCTGTCCATCATGTCGGAAGAAGTCAAAAAGACAGAAGAAGTCAAAAGCGGCAGAGCCGGTGGACAATTGACAGATTATTGTCTATCAACCTTCCATACTCTAAATCCGACAGACAGACTTCCATAGAGGAGAACGGGTAAACATGCAGTTTTGACAGCCACTCTGCTTCCGCCAAACTCTAAATCAGGCCCTAAGTTGAATCATATGCAATCTAGACTTCCATGACATTTGCGTGTAGGAGAACTACAATGATATAGCCTTAGCTGGGACCCATTATCCATTAAAGCACAGTCCAGTTGGCTGGTCATAGGTTGCTGATCATCTGCAGTTCATCTTGGTGGTAGGTTCTTTGTGTCTTGTTTTCCAATGGATCTGATTGGTGACCTGTAAGAAACTAGATCATTAATTGTGGTGGGTGACAACCCACCTCAAGGAGTAATCAAATTCTTTGTTAGGGTGAACCCTCCAAGTCACTAAATTAACCTGAGCTCATCCCCTAGTAGATATAGCACAGGGTACACAGGCCTAACTTAGGGCTGTGTGTGAAGTATTTATGCAGTACCAAAATACAAAACAATGGAAATTACAAAGCAAATTAGAACAGTAGAGTAAAATATAATAAACAAAATGATACCAAAATGACAGAATTGCAACAAGGGAAACCAGAGAAATGAGTTTTTAAATATTTAAGAGCAAATAGCACTATTGAGCACAAGCAGCAAGGATAGTCTATGGTAGACCAGGACCTAGGCTCAATTTCAGGCTGACAGCGATGGAGTGCAGATCAGATACTCCAACCAGGTTGGTCCAGTTAAAGATTTTACCTTCTGACTTAGTTTCTTAAGTTCCAATCCACCACAATTGTACACTGCTGAAGCCCACAGGACTTAAGGGGAGTCATATAAAGACTCACAGAGTATCAAGCAGAGGACAACTGCAGGGTTCAGTCCAAGTCCATTTGCTACTGGTCAGCTGGGTACTTCCGGGAAAAGGCCTCTTGCAGCTTGTTGTCACCCTGTAACTACACAGTAGGTCAGCTAACTGGCCCTTAGAGTCCACTTCTTTGTCCTTGATACAAGAAAGAGCAGTTCCAGTCCTTCAGGGCTTCTCTCAGGTCACAGACAGCAGGTCTAGTTCTCTTCTAATCTTCCACAGGCCCAGAAAGTGTTCAGAAGTGGGTGCCTAGAGGGGCCACATTTATACCTTCACAAGCTAGTGGGTGGGCGTGACTGTTGCCCCCGCCCCCTAACCAATGGGGTAAAAGCTATCAGGCGCTGACCTACCTACTTAGTTAGTAGTACCTGTTTGCCTTCCTGCAAACAGCCCCAAAATGCAATGTCAAACACACAAAAGGTGACGTGAGGAATGCTTGCAATTTGTCTAACCACTTTCAATCGCTTGGGTAGCATTCCAACCCATCAGCCTTTTGCCTACCATGTCACTTCAGTTTGAACCCAGCCATATGCAAATACGTCTTGGTCCTACTCCAATACAAACAGTCCAGCCTGAACTGCCAGGCCAGGTCCTCCCTGAACCGTAACACAATCAACCCAAGACTGATTTCTCCCTCATTGGGGCTCTTCAGTCAGGTGTAGCTTGGTTCCAGTGGCATAGTGAGCATGGGACCCATGTCAGGGCATAACCTTGCCACTTAGGCCGTACATCAAACACACAAAAGTTGACAGTAGGAATGCTTGCATTTTGTCTAACCACTGACAATCGCCATAAAACGAAAAAACTTATATAGCCCAAAAACATTGGTGTTACTTACAAATGTATAATGGGATTTTACTGCATATAAAAATGCCCATTCTCAAATGAGTGAAAGAAAATAATTAAGCCTTATAGTATTTACACTGTGGGTAGCATTCAAACCAATCCTTCTTTTGTCTTAGCTTGAACCGTGACATATGCAAATCAGGCTTGACCCTGCTCCACTAGAAACAATCTAGCCCATACTGCCAAGCCACGGCCTCCCTGAACTGGAACACAAGCAACCCAAGACCAGTTTTGCCCTGATTGGGGCTCTTCAATTTGGTGCGGCTTGGTTCCAGTGGCACAGTGAGCAGGGTACTCACGTCTGGACACACTCTTGCCACTTAGGACAGTACATTAAATAGATAAAAGGTGATGCAAAATGTAATTTATGATGGCATTTTCAAGACAGAAAAAGTCTTCAGCCACATTAAACTAGCGCTTTGAGGGCTGATGATGTGAGTGTGCAGGGTACTTTGGTAATCCTGTTGTCCTCCCCTCTCTACTATTCCAGTTTGAGGCAGTCACTGTACTCACAACAAACTCAGAGGCAGAGGTCTAGTGGGACAAAAGCAGTGCCTTTCAGCAAGCAGACAGTCGATACACAAGAAATGTGTTGGCATCCTGTTCTCTTAATTTCAAGTGCACCCCAAGTGTAACATGTGGCTCCACTGACCTGTCAAGCAGGATTCTATATTGTGCTGTTCAGGGGAGACCCAAAACCACCACCCTGCATAACTGCTGAACTCAGAGGAGTCACATCTGCCAATTCAGGTCAGCCTATTGTTTGATACTGGGAGTCATTTCACATGTTTTTCATGCATTTCCACACATTCAAGACCAATCACCGGGTGGGAGGAGCTGGAGTGCCAATGCAAATTAGCCCCCAGGAAGTTCAGGCAGGGAAAATTTAACTTTCAAAAAGCTACTTTTCTTTACTAGTTGTTAAAAATCCAACTTCACCATAGAGTTGGATTTTAACCTCTGCTTGCTGTCTCAATATTCTAACACCCCCACTCTATTTTCTCACCACTCTTGTTCCTCTTACATTAACTCACTCTAAGAAATACACCTAACTCATATTAACTTCATACATCCCAACTTGAAAATAGAGGAAATTCTTCAGTTTCCTTAGAGCACAAGACGAACGCAATAACCAACACATCTACAACCATAATAAATTAAAATTGCATATTGGCAGTCTTTCTAATGCCCACTATTAAATAATTCCAGTTTACAAGTAATGCATTTGGCAGTTTCCGGTATTCTCATTAATGTATATCGTAATTTTTCATAATGTCCAGCAATAAAAGGGGCCACTTTCCAGGGGGGCATGGGCACAATAGTGATGGTGCCAGACATGTAGATCCGAGGTCCGGCGCAATGGGGCCTGCGGACATAGAGATCCGGGGAGCATCTCGCTCCATTGCTCTGCTCACTGCAGTATATAGGAGCCGATCGAGCCCGGCTGCAAGGACCAAGAGCACGTTGTCCCGGCAGAGCTAAAGGTGGTGGTGCCAACCTGGCCAGATCTGGTGTTTTTGGCCTGGTAGGAGGGAACGACATCCATGCGCCACCATCCCCAGAGAACAACAGGCTGACAGTCTAGGGGGTCTCCCATAGGCCATGAACTGATCGTTGATCTGCGAAAACCCCGGGAGAGTCGCCGAGCTGCAACATGGCAGTGAATGGACAGAGAGCACTCCCCAGCACATTGGGCCCCGAGCACAGACCTGACAGCCCCAGGGAGCACTGCCATGAAGGGGCCCATTGGGCAGGTACAGTGTGACCACTGGGGGAGAAGAACGAGGAGAGGCAGGCCTGCTGGGGCTCAGTGCAGGCCCAGCCCGAATATTACACAGGATAACTCCTAGAAAAGACACAAGAGGGCCCAGTGGAAGAGTATAGTGTCAGCATCAGGGGATGAACTGGAGGTGAGCCATTAGGAACTTGGAGCCTGCTGGGGCTGTACATTGGGGGACAGTGCAAGGCCTTACCTGGATATTACAAGCTGGTTGGGGAACAACACAGCAGATCCTAAAGTGAGAAGATGGTATGCCCCCGAGGCCGCTGCACGGCAGGGAGGGCTTGGGACCACCGAAGAGTAGTCAAGCTGAAGCAGGGACAGTGCCAGACCACGAGACACACATGACCGTACTACTAGCAGCAATTCAAAACACAAAAGAATTGTTAGAACATAAAATGTAATTGGTGATGGCAAGATGTGGGGTTGCTGCTCGCTGACCATAAGAAACTGCCTGATAGAGTGGCGGACACCATGTCCACCACTGCACCAGCTTCGTCCTACAGTTTCAGAACACTCCCCCTCGATCCAGAAAATGCGACAAGAGATCTGCTTCCTCATGGCCAAACTGGATGATGCAGAGGGCCGATCTCAGAGGAACAATATTCGGATAGTCGGGCTCCCGGAAAAAGTGAAGTGACCTTTTTTATGGAACAGTGGCTGCTATCTACAGTGGTGGGAGGCAAGGCCTTAAACCTCTACACAGTGAAGCGGGCGCATAGGGTTCCCGATCTCGGTTCACTGTGGCGAGACTATTTCATTTCTGTGATAGGGACAAAATCCTTCAAACGGCACGATCCCACGGGCCTTGGCAAGTTGAGGGGAGCCCGGTCAGCATCTACCCCAACTATACCAACACAGTACAGCGACAACGAGAAAAATATCTCTTAGTCCAAAAACATCTGTGTCAACTCAATAAGCAGTATGCTCTGCTCTACACTTCATACCTCCAGATCACCACAAAGGGGAATCCCGCTTCTTCACCTCCCCATTTGCGGTATGGGACTGGCTTGAGAAGCTGGGTCATACAATACCGACTAAATAAGGAGAGTCAAACCTCCTCGGAAGGCACCGACGAAAGCTGAGACACCGGCCGCGACAACGCAATGCTTGAACCCCACCAAACACCAGGCAGAATTTTAGAAGGTCCAATCATGAAAGAGGTGCAATAGGGACCGCTGTGGACCTTCGAGAACTGAAGGGCAGTCCTTGGTGGAAACTCAGGAGACTCGGACAAGTGAAACACTGCTTCAGACGAGGATGCAGATGAACCGTGGACACTGGTGGTTACCTAGATGATGGCAGACAACATTATCTGAAGGACACTGAGGCGCACACGGAGATAGACATCACCAAAATATGAGGGGAAGGTAGGGGGCGAGCTGCTGTAGCCTTCTGTTTGCAACAGTTTTCCTGCAGACAAGATCACTGTCACACCACACTGTGACCTATTGTGCAGCAGTTGGTAAAGTATACGACAGTTATTTGGGGGATGACAGGCATCTCAAACATTGTGGGGTTGGGTAGTTGTAAAATCGCAGCATGAGATGCTAGAGTGGGGGAAATGGGAAAGGGAGTTCACACGGCGACAGCTGAGGCATTCACATATTGTTACTGTGGGTGGAGGGTTCGGCGGGGAATGTTATGCAAGTAGCCACGGGATGTCACAGGGGAGTCCCATTGGCATAGAGAAGGACTTATTTATTAATTTCCTATCCTGGAATGTAAATGGCCCAGGTAATAGACTGAAGTGGGGGTGGTGATGAGATACCTGGCATGCCATTCTACCGATATAATCCTGCTACAGAAGACCCTCCTAGTGGGTAACAACTGTGGGTTCTAGGGGAGAGGAAGGTACAAAATGCTGGTGCATGCCGGTTTCTCCACGGACTCAAGAGGGAGATGAATTCTGATCTGCAGATCCTTACTGCTCCAGGTGACACAGACATGGATGGGCCCACAGGGCTGCTGGGTGGCTGTGAGGGGTATATGGAACGGAGAGGAAATAGTGGTGGCATCCTGGTATCTTCTGTCTGGACATCAGAGGAAAGGGCTGGAGAAAATGGGAGAATGGATAGCCACATTACCTGATGCAACCCTGATAGTGGGAGACCTTAAGCTCACTCTAGACGGAGACCTGGATAGGGTGACCAAAGGTGAGAGCTGACCAAGGGAGGACACTTGGCTGAACTCATTTACAGATGAAATGGGTTGGTTGATATATGGTGGACCACCCACCTGGAAGCCCACCAATACTCCTATGCATCCAACGCATCTCACTCCCTCTTCAGGCTTAACTACTTCCGGTGACTCAACAAGACAGAATTCAAACCATTTAATATATGCCGAGGGGTATCTCGAACCACTCCCCTTTGGTGACGAATCTGTAGTTAGAGAACACCTAGCAACTCACATTGCGGGGAAAAAGAAAGAGAGAGAGGGAAAATTGATAGATCGAGAGACTAAACTTCTAAAATGGGAATTTGACAACGCTCTGGAACCGGACCCCATACTAGCCACAAAACTAGAGCAACTCAGAGAGGAATACAGGAGCTTGCAATATAATGAAGCCAGACCACTATATAAGCAAAACAAAGTAGAATATACGAAATGGGGAACAAGGCTTGGAAAATGCTATCCTCGTTGGTTAAGAGAAATGAAAGCCAGAGGTGGGTATATGAGATACGAACTGAAAAGGACTCTCACATAGAAACTGCTCAGGAAATTGTCCAGGTCTTTGCACGTTTCTGGGGAAATTATAAACATCCTGTACGGGGGCCAGGAAACAGCAAGACCTGTATGGCTTCATAGGCAATATCCCGGTCACCCCACTGAGTAAGAGTGCCTGAATGTGCCTAGATGAGGATCTGCAGGAGGAGATTGCAGAGGCACTGACCCAACTCAAGAACCAAAGCGAAATAGGGTTGAGCCCATATACCCCTCTAGAGCCTAGGCTACACATGCAAAGTATACAAAATACACATAGCTCTAGCAGGATAGATTCAAAAGTATAACTCAACTGAAATTACTTTCTGTAAGGATTTTTATGATCCTACTTGAATTCTTTCAACATTTTTTTTATATAGAGCTGGATATCGTATATTATGATATAATACAATACACATTGATGCTAAAAAGCTTTTTTATTTTGCCTTAGATCAAAACAGGGAAATGAAACAAAAGAATATATACTTGTGCAAAAAAGACAATTTTACAAAAGAAAATCATATCTCTCTTAGTTGGTGCACAATCCTTGCTAAAGGAATACATTTGAATGTGACGGTCACTCTCGTTAATCTGGGCTATGCACCTTCAGTGGGTACACCGCCCAAGAAAAAGACCAGCTCAAATAGTTGTGTATCCTTTAGTGTCTTTGATGTTAGGAGCACAAGCCTCTCGTGGTTCTGGGCAGACTCTGAAAAGGAAGTTATGTGATCTGTTGGGAGGTGTTAAGGTGTGGCTATTAAAATCTTGACGTAATGTGTTCAGTGTGTGATTGTACTTGAAAGAATAAAGAAGTCTGTTACAGAGCTCCATGTTTGGTGTGTTCATTTGCATGCTCCCATTGGCTGGGGTGGATATCTATCGAAGAATGTGGGATACGTGGCCCGAAGAAACAAGACGGCTCTCCCTGAGAATTTGCAACAGTACAGCAAATTGCTTGTGCGAGCCACATGTGCCTCAAATCGATGCAAAGTAGTCTGAAGGTGGTCTATGTGGAGTCAAAGCGCCGCTCCAGCCCAGACACAGCCTTTGAAGAAGTTGAAGGCCGTACGGAGGAGCACATTCAAAAAGCCCGCCAGAATCTGCTGGCAAGGCTGAAAGACGGGATATTGCACTGCTCCATAACACAGAGCCATCATCCATGCAAAGCAAACGCTAAAGGCAGTGACAACCAGGTACAAAAGCAGAAACTTACTTACTGACATAAGCCAGTGAAGTGCTTTACGACCTTCAGTCGGGCATTGAGACCTAAGCATAAAGACACTGGTTGTGTTTGCAGAAGTTGCAGGTGCTAGGGACTATCCTCCATTGCGATCGCTCAGACGGCATGTGCTAACACAATGTCGGCAGAAGGGAGCGCAAAATACAAGGCAGCCGCGTTCCTGAAACCACCACCACCGTTTGACACCACCAAGAAGCAGAACATTGGCACCAGGTGGACTGCATAGATCGAGATGTTCGATTTATTTAATGCAATTTTATATAGCGCGGACTTTACCCAAAGGTGCCAGAGCGCTTCACAATAGAACCAAGACCGTTACATGAGGAAATTTACATTCTTACACGTTACAAATACAAACGAGATGGAAGAAAAAGTAAAATAAAACAATAGATGGCAGTCACACAAAAATCAAAAACACAATAGGATTCGATGTTTTCATAGATGCGCTGGAGGATACAGACAATAAGAAAATCATCAAGTACTTTAAGAACCTTGCTGCTGATTAAGTAAATGAAGTGATAAAGAAAATTTCACAAACTGATGCAGTTTCATACCGTCAAACCAAGAAAGTGTTAGAAGACAAGTTTAATCCGATGCCAAATGTCAACTAAGAAAGTTAATTTTTAATCAGACATGACAACAAGCTCGTGAACTGATGGAGGAATTGTTGAGAAACTTGACGTGCTTATCAAACACTTCAAGTTCAGTGAATTCTTTGATGAAGAAGCCATGTGCCTTAGAGTCATCGGTGGTCGTCTTTCAGACTCGTTCAAAAGACACAAGTTGAGACAGACACTCTGTTTAGAGAAAGTGTTAATGGTCTCGTGGGCATAAGAAAATGTAGATCGACAGGCCACTAATAGGGAAGCTGGAACAGCGCAAGGTGAATCAACACTGATCATGAAAATCAGGCATAAACACAAGTTAGATGCACACAAGTCAATGTCTCCGAAGAAAAAGAAGTTGTGTTTCCGATGTGGATCTCCATTTCCCCATGAAAGTAAATGTCCCGATATGGGTGTGGGAAAGAAAACCATTTCATAACGGTCTGCAAAGTGAAAGAGAAACCAAATGCATCACAGCAAGAAGAGAAAATGGATGCCAGAAAGTTCTAGAAACATTGTCGAAAAAACACACACAAAGCCAAAAGGCCATATCAGTTACGACAAATAGAAACTAAATGAAGTCGATCCCCGTCAAATTCATCATGTAAAGACTCTTCAATGTCATTATCAAGCACTGACGAAGACGATGGATGTGCGCTAATGTTGTCGATTAAGGAACGACATGAACATGTAAGATTAGCTGCTTCCAAAGAAAATTGAAAGTCGGAAACAAATCACAAGACAAAGCTACCAGATTCTTTTGGACTCTGCCCCAAGATTACCTTAAAGATGCTGCCCCATAATCTTCATTATAGACAGTGGTGCGTCAATTAGCATCATGCCACTGGAGAAATTCAAAAGCCTATCTCCTGTACCACGCCTTACTCCGTCAAACATGAAGGTATACACATGGGCTGCTTCAAAACCGTTACAGAGTCAAGGGACATTCACGGCAACCATGCAACACAAAACGACATCAGTGCAAGCGCCAATTCATGTCCTTCGAGGAACTTCATCCAGTACTTGTCTGCTGAGTTTTGACACTGCTGCTGACATGGGACTGATATCCCTCACTTACAACCTTCATGCCTAGTGTAACGTTGTGAATCAGTTCCTGTCATTGTTTCATGGTTTAGGGATACTCAAGACAATGAAAGTGCAACTTCATATCAATGACGACATTCACCATAGAATTGCTTTTCACTTACAAGAAGCCGTTGACAAAGAACTAGAAATGCTGTTCAAGCATGACATCATTGAATGCTCCACCGGTCCTACACCATGGATTTCGACCATAGTGGTGGTGCCGGAAAAGGACAGTGGAGTTGCAGTGCACATCTGTGTTGATATGCGCCAGGCCAACAAAGCAATTGAGAGAGAAAGACATCCTGGTCCACACATAGCGGACATGATCATGCAACTGAACAGAGGCAAAGTGTTCTCTTGTCTTGACCTGAACAAGGGATACCATCAACTCGAACTGGAAGAAAACTGTAGGTGCATTACTACTTTTTCGACTCATGTTGGTTTGTTCAGATATAAAAGACTGAGTTTTGGAGTGCCTTCGGCTGCAGAAATATTCAAGAATAATTCAACCTGTTACAAATGCTTTTAATTACAGTGATGACATACTGGTATTTGGGACAATGGAAAAGGAGCATGAAAAGTCTCTTACACTAGTGTGCCAGCTACTTGCTGATGCAGGTCTCACTCTGAATGAAGCAAAGTGTGAGTTTCACAAGACCAAACTTAAATTCTTTGGGCACATATTCTCTGATGGGGAAATGACTCCTGATTCTGACAGGGTACAAGCACTGTCATCCACCTGCCCCCTACAAGATGTAACTATGCTGCGATCTGTCTTAGGCATGACCAGTTAATGCTCAAGATACAATACTGACTTTGCCACAGTAAGTGCTCCATTGAGAGAGTTGTGCAGATATGGCAATACTACTAGCCAATCTAGACTCCAATAGCGTAGTTAAACACCCTCAGTTGAGAAGTCAGGGGGATAACACATTACTTCACAAGAAGATGAGTGTACCAAACACCACAACACATAAAAAACACCAAGTCAAATTGAAATCAATTCAAAATTGCAATAACATTTCAGCATACACACATACTATACTTTTTATATACAATGGTCGCTCCAAAAGTGAATAGCAAGTGTTAGAAAATGTGCTTGTGCTTAAGTGAGGAAAGACAAAATAGATACAGTACAATTATTTACAACCAGATAGTATTCATGCCTGTCTGATTTTTGGTTTTGATCATTTTACATCCAGTGTACAATTCAATGCTGTCCCCCTGTGGATAGCAATATCAGTACAGGCCACACATATAAGAATGTTTACATTTTGACCCAAGATGATGAAAGGACAATTAAACCTTACTGAATGGTCTTCATCAGGACAGTCAGGAGCAACCTAAAAGATGGGGAGGAGAACACCAGTCAGAAAACTAATAAAGGTGTTTGTAATATAGAGATATACTCATCCATGGTGGCCAGGCTCACCTCAATTCCACCGTAATCCAGTCACTTAGATTTGATATCAGCTATGAAGGCCAACCTGCTCCTCATCTATAGACAATGCAAGCGCCCCTTTATATTGGTCTGATTAGATCAAGTATGTGATTGTGCTGAAAACAATAGCACAAAAGTCTAATTAATAAAAGGTAACAAATGGTGGCGGTAACAAGGACTGCATAACAGTGCTATTACTCACCCTGTTGTGAAGGGCTTCATGGACTTATTAACTTGTCATAATAGCAATTATACACAGAGTCATCCGGATTAATCAAGGTATAGACTTTAAAAGAAAAATACAATTGTGCTTGCGTTAAAACCTACTCAATGGTATTTAAATAAGGGGAAGAAGGGACCGACAGTAAGGCCTGGTCTGTTACCTTATGATACATAATATCTAGAGAACGTCTTGCGTCTACGCGTGTGTTCGATATCTGGTGTCTTAAATTCAATTCAGTGAGGTCAGCGTGCACGTGGCTGGCCTCATGTAATAGATGCAGTCGCTACATGCTGCATCCAATGATGCATCACTGCGTGGCACAGGTAAGTGAACGGGCCTACCGGGCCGAAAGAATAGCTTGAGATCAAACGTCCAGGCACGTAGTGGATGCAGTCACTACATACTGCATACAAAGATACGTCACTGCGTGACACACGTCAGTGGACGAGCCTGCCGGGCCGACTGGACAGCTTGAGATTATACGCCCAGGCCCTTTAAAAAGGGAGAATTGACCTTTTTGTGCTTACGTCTAGGTCTAATGATATAGGACCTTTTATTATTGATCCTTAAATTTGACAAAGAACAATTTAATCTACACTCTGGCACTGTTCTAACGTATTATTCAGTACCCATCTATATGTTATAAAAACAGTGACATAACAGTATTTACCAATTGCTGATCTATTATAAGTCATGCTGCATTATTACAAGGCATATAATGTTATGTAATATCTGGCAACAAATAAAGTACAGTTCCTGGATCACAGTGTCATTCTTGTATGGAAGAAATTAAATTGAGATACCAATTGTTCATTGTTGTTATGATTAGACAGAAATACAATTGTTTGGAACAAAACATCATTGTTGTTATAAATGTCCCCTAAGTAAAACCACCCCTCAGAAATTCCAAATGTAACTTGATTAATTCCTATGGTGTATAGTGTCACACGGTAATATAGATCACATTGTTGAAACAAAGCGTCAATGCCACGGCCCCTAATTGCCCTTACAATCACCTTGTGTGGAAATCTCAGTTTATAAAAACCTGTGTCCAATTGCCGTAGTTGTGATACAGTCACAATGTGTGATCATCATGTCAGCCATTATGCAATAAGGACACCTGCCTTGTAATCTCTTCGTACTCATTCAACCCACGGGTTGCAGTGTCCAGGATGTGCATCCATTTGCATTCCAGCAAACTGAGCGTGTCAACCAAATTGCCAACGCTTGGGCCCTGAGTGATCTTTTCTACCACTATCCATCTCAGACTGTCAGCCAGGTGATTAAGAGTATGGAAGTGTTCCACCAGAGGCGCCCTTGAACCTTGCACCTGATTCGGCTACAGTGTTGAAGTATGCATGCATTCGCTTTTTGTCAGGTCTGGCCGAAATCAATCTTCTTACCTGCAACTGCAGGCTTAGAGCATCCGGAGTTCCTGAGCATGCCCCATCAGCGATCACTTGGAGAGGCAGCAGCAGAAACAGGAGAGTTCACCGCACGTGGCACAGGCAGACTGCACTCAGCTGGTACAGATCCTCAATTGCAGTCGCGCCACTGAAAAAACAGGAAGAACATGCTCCTCCTTGAAGGATAATAGCCCGATCCGACCCACGGTGTTGGGATTGGAAGGGGGTGATGTGATGATTCTGAAGCATGTCTCTCACCTTGGTGACGGTGCGGGGCTCCCACAAAGGCCTCACTTCTCTGGCGGGAGGTTGTAGATCCGGTTGCATGTCTTGTTGCTCTCGGTGACCCCATATGGACTACAGAGTCCCCCTATCTTCCTTGTGCAGGGCTCTGGCCCGCTGGAAACAGCAAAGTCCTCAACTGCAGCCCCTTCTGACATAAGGGGTAGCAGCTCACCACGGCTCAAGGGCTATGGCCCGCATGGCAATCTCACGCAGCGGTACCTTCTGGCATATGGGGTCACCATCCTCACTACGCATGGTTTCCGACCCATTTGGCGCAGTTATGAATATGGCTAAGTTCACAGCAGCCCTTCGCTGGCATATGAGGGTTGATGACTTTGTCCTGCACACGAGCAACAACCCAATTGGTGCTGCAGCTGTTTCCTCAAGACTCGCAAAGGGAGTTCACTCAACAGGGCTCCCCACAGGACCTTGCTCCCTCCAATGCTCTTCTCTTCCTCACAGGGCACACTGGTCTTGGCAAGTAGAAAGGCACTGCTGCTCAAGGCTCCAAGTCAGGTGGTCTTGGATTCCCTGGCTGATGTTTCCTCACCCAGCAGGAAGGCTAGGAGACCTTGACCCCCAGTCTTGTTCAAAGGAGGAAATCTTGCAGAGCTTCTCCTTCTCAAACAGCTCGTCTGGCTGCTTGGCAGATGACAATTCGTGGGGACTCAACGCCCCTTCTTATAGTCCATTTCCAGACACGAAATGTGATTTAGAGTCTTAGTTTTTGAGGTTTATGTTGGGGTTCGCTTCTTTTGAAGTGTCCACTCCTGTGCCCTTTCTTCTTCTTGAAAGCAGTTTGTCACAAAAGGAGTGACACAAATCTGATAGCCCCTCAACACAAGCCATGGGAATTACTGTTTTGTGCTGTTTTATATGGTGACAGATCACAATCTGGGATTGGTATGTAAGGAGAGAGCTCTGCCTGGACTAGGTTTATATTGAAGCCAGGCTGGTTTAGAGTTTGGCAGAGCAATGGAGAGAAATCGTCTTCCGTTGCTAATTGACATTTTAATCTGATGGAGTTTAAAACAATGGTACATATTTAATTTGTTTTAAAATACTGCATAACAATAATTTATACTAAAATTACTTGAGAACGACCCTTAAACCTCTTTGAAGAAGCACTTATGTAATTTCCAGATGAAAGCAATGTTGTTGGCTCAATGTAGATTAAAATACAGGTTACACAATTTTACCCAACACTCACTGGGGAGAACTCCTACCAGATCCCTCCCTCAAGCGTCATGACAAGCTGGGCAAAGTGAAGGTTGAGAGAACAGAAAAACAAATGTGCTCCCATGGAGTGCTTAACGAAAATGATAAAGTAGTTCCTTGACTGCAAGAAACAACAGTAGTGGAAGGCTACAAGTCAACTAATCAGAACATTGTGAGATCTACATGTGTGGTACAAACAACGGAATAGTGAAGAAAGTCATTAAATCAAGAGGCTACAACTGACTCAGACAACAAATTAATCTAGTTACAAGCAAGATGCAGGCCCAAAGGCCACTCTATGTAGGTATTTCAACAGGATATAGATTACTAAATATTGTAAGGCCAAAATATTGAGGCCTAAACATAAAGAACTAAAATATCATGAAGGTAAGTATAAATAGGTACGTATAGGCTTACTATACTTGAAGTCACATGTATATACCATGATGATATAAATATCTACAAGGTACATAAATATGAAGGTAATAATCTCTGCTTAACTATATGTACTTACCTTGACAATATTTTGGTGTTCGATATTTAGTCCTCAATATTTGGACCCACAACATGTTGTGCTCCACGTTTTGACATACAACCTACTAGGTTTATTGGAAACAATAGGTCTGGCCAAGAGACAGATAAAGCTGTCTGAAGCCAAGACCTGAAAGGGGTTATTAAATGATTTATTTTTCAGGAATGCTTGTGGGTGCACACTTGTTGCTGGGCAGCTACACCCAGTGTGGTGAAGTACAGATCTCTAGTTCAGGGGGACAGGATGGGCCTTACTCAACAGTCCTTCCCCGTACTAACAGGGACCGGAAGCAAGCCATAACCCCACTGTGATTAAATTGAGGGCCCCAGACACCAGGAGCAAGAAGCCGAAAGCGCTCCAGTGCCTTATAATGGGTAGGAAGTGCTATATAAATGTAATTACACCTTAATGCTATTGTACTGTCATTAAAATACAGAGGGTTGTTTTGGGCTGAAAGGGGGGTTGCAGGCCTGTGGTTGAGCAGTTATGTCATGGATGGCAGAAATCTCAGGGTCCCCTTGACATATTTTGCATACAGCCCCATTATTTGCATTATGCCACTTGCCACACTGCAATTTCATGGAAATTAAAATTTCAGATGTGGACAGCTCTGATTTAGAGTCATTCCACTTGCAGAGGAGAAAAGAGAGGTGCCTTGTATTTCCAGCCTGGCGTTTACATTTATAGATTCCTAGATTTATCTAACAAAAGCTTTAGCCCACCCTCCCTTCCCCCAGCCACTCCCTCTTTCTTGGGAGATCTCCTTGGCAACAGCATATCCTGTGCCTGGAGTCTCCCAGGCTGGTCTGAACAGGAACATTCCTGTGCTCTCTACATGAACTCAGACGAGCAGACTCCACATGCTGAGAAAAAAAATGGCGAAGGCAGAAATCTGTTATTTGCGAACACATGCACAAGCACACAAAATGCAAAAACAAAGGCTGCGCCACGTTAGTGAGCATTAGTAACATGGCAGCAGTTTAAGCCTTGTCACGTGTAATGTGTAAACAGATCACCTGAGAACGGGTTCGTTTCGAAATAGAGTACTTTATGTACGTAATGGGAAAGCTCTTTTCTAAATTGCAGGAGAATCAAACAGCACTCAAGTAGGCCAGTACCTGTGTACTTCAAAGGGACGTTTGTTTAGTGTATTTGGCACAACTTCCAAATGCTTCAAACGAGAATGGAGAACAATACACAACATTGCCAAAAGTGATGTCACTGATGTGGGTGGGACTTATGAACCCACTCCTGGCGTGTGTCATATGACTGATCCTGTGTCCCTGGCTAAAAAGCAGGATGGAGCCAACCATCTCCAACCTCCGACTCTTGCATGCATCCCCTCTCTGTCCTCATGCGCCTCCACGGCAGTGCGCAGATACCTGTACATTTAGCACAATGCAAACACTATGAATAAATTATTTCCTGGGAAAGAGAGTACATTATGGAGCCTTATTGATCCACACTTGCTTGTAAATCTATATATAGTTGCATAAAATCAGGTTAAATTGAACAATGTATCAGTCTATGTAAGTCAAACGGGAAACTTTAGAAATAACAAGTCACTACTATTATACTATCCCAAGAAAATAGGTAGCTTGAGGACTTGTATGCCGGCACTAGACAAGGAACAGTTGCAAAGATGCTGTGGACTTGGGGCTTGATTTAGCCCGTTGCATTTGACTGCTGACCCACAGATGTGGCTGAGGTAACACCTCTACCACTCCAGTAAAAATTAGGTCACTGCCTTAATACTTTTATGTCAACTGGGCAGCTGTTTTTTCAAATATGGCTCTTACTGTCTACATGATGGAAACCTCTTTATTGTAAAAACCTAAGCCGCAAGCAATGACACTGCCCGTGGTCTCTCTCCTTGTCTTTGTCCACCCCCTGGATTCATCGTCTTGTGCTCCTACCGGTCCTAGTGTTGTTTTCAGACCGCTATGGCCCTGATTATGAGTAAAGATGCTATTTATCGCACCTAATAAATAACTATACATGGGGTTCGTTATATATCAGATGCGATAAATAGCAACTATTATGAGCTTATGGGGAATAAAATGTGGATTCTGGTGTTTAACGCACCAAACTCTGCATGATACGGTAATTAACTTATGGTTTTCCTCTGTTCAATTTCAGCAGGTTTGACCTGCGGAAATTTAACGAAGTTTGAGTTATTTAACTTATCCTGTAGTTATCGGATGTGTTAAATAACACTCAACTCGCAAATCCAACCTGTGCGTAAACAGGGGTTTACATGCTGGTCGGAATACACTGACCAACTTGGAATCAGGCCCTAAGACTCATTCCCTTGTTACCAAACCCTGTGACATGTTCCCTTCTTCTTAGTCATTGTGGCTTGTCCCTTTGTCTACGACCCCATCGCCTTGCGCCTTCATTCCACCCCTTCTGCCAACAGCGCTTCATATGTACCGCCAAAAGGCACATCACCTTCTTTTGTCTCCTAAATGAGCTAGAGGAACACTAAATCGGGCAAACAGGACTTCCCTCTTTCTGACTGAAGTCGTGTTAACATTCTCCTCTAAATCAGGCCCTCACCCGACTACAATTTCATTCAGTTTTCCAGAGCAGTGAAATGGGCATGCACTTATTTGCCTCTCCAAATATCTGGAATATTAACAATCTTTATAATCTGATGATGTATTTTGTTAATACTATTTCATCCATTACATAAATTAATATACACCACAACAGCTCCTGAGATAGGTTTGTGGGGGAATGCACTTTTTTTAAGGATTCTTTCGTTACTTTAATCATCAGCTTCTTGTCCAGATGACGTGATTCACCCTGGTATTTTTAATAAGGTGATTACATGAGTAACAACAACACAGATACTATGCAAATAGTCACTCATTATTTTAATATATTTTAAAAAATGTGAGTGACCAGAAAAAGACAAGAATAGACAAACATGATTTATATAATTGACAGAGCAATATATCAATGGAAGTCGAAACGGTACAGTGATTTGTAAGAAAGTAATGAAAGTCAGAGTTTTTTGTTTCTAGCAACAGAGCATTCAAAAATCAAAGGAATCACACTTAAGAAGGAGCAGTAAACCATCACTGAGTGAGATAAATTTAGCAGACCAAAGGGCGTCAATCTGTATCTCTCACTACTTCTTAAAATCAATGGCTTGAGCACTGATATAAAGCATGGACAAATGTGAGTAAAACAATTTGGCACCAGACACCCAGACCCTTATCCTTCATACTGGTATGTATTTGGGCTCATAGATAAAGACATAAGCAATTCCGAAAGTAGACTTTTGCCGGATTTAGGAAGCTCGCACCCTGCCAGGTCACAGTACCATGCTTCTTCAGTGAGAAATGAGGATAGAAGATAGGGACAAGTAGGAGGAACCAAAGCTGCGTGTAAGATGTTTACTTCCTTGCTCTCAAACCGGTGCAGTGGCCTTTTATTCATTTCAAATGTCAGAGAAATTTCCATCAATTAGTGATTAAAAATTCCCAGATTTAGCCAATACATATTACTGATTTCATATTTTGGATTGACCGTAAGAAATATTACAAATCACTGATTAGGTTGATCCTACCAAACCATTGTGGTTTTACCAAACATTTCCATGGGTTTATAGCCTGCCCATTGCTTACAATTGGTTGGCTTTATTGCCACTCTCATTTGTTTGCTCACTGGGTTTCCTTGTTCTAGCTTCTTCATCTTGTGTTTGTCCCTCCCCCAGACCATAGCCTCTTTACCATCTCTCTGACTGACTCGCTGGCTTTTGTCCTTCCACTGCTTACTTTTAGGGAGCTACTTTTGTTCTTTTTGCTTCAGCAATCCATAAGAATGCATTTGATTTCCTTCTCTCTCCCTGTCATGTTTCCCTCCCCCAAAATACTCAAACCCTGCACTCTCTTCTCTTGTGGGTGTGCTCCCTCTCCTGTGTACTTCTCCCCTCGCATCCCTCCTGGTGCTGTCTCCCTCCTGTGCGTATTCCCCCAATATCTGTGTTGCTCTCTCCCAAGTTTGCTGCCTTTCCCTCCCCCACCCACTCCCTGTTGCTTCCCCCACCCGCTCCTCTGCTGCCTCTTATCCACTCACCTTTTCTTTAATATTTGTATTTTTGGAGAGCCAGGCAGAAAATTGCTGCCTCTTCCCCTCTGTCTTAATCACGTGCTTTAGGGCTGTTGAAATTACTTCTGTTTTTTATTTACCCATCTATCTTGGATCAGTAAGATGACGTTCGTGTCATTTCGGGTTTGCGTGATTTATCATCCTCATGCTGTAATTCACAGTCATGTAAGCTAGAGAGCGTTCACTTAACTGCTTTAGAAGTGGTTACAGGTGTAACCTGCTCTTTCTTCTAAGAACACTGCGTGTTTCAAATATTTCACATGTGCAGCACACAAATTAGTTGTAAGTCTGTCACCCGCATCATCTGTGAAGCAGATCGCACTAACAAGACAGACAAGACCCGCCCTCACACACACACACACCACGCTCATGTACCCACGCACACTACATATATCAACCCACAACATACCCACACCCACTCAGACTGCATGCCTCACCCCCCCCACACACTGCATGTCCCCCCACACACACACTCTGCATGTCCCCCACATTCACACTGCATTCCTACATGCATGCACACTAAATGACTCTCTACACGCACACGCTCCATACCGACACACACACTTACGCACAGACCCACTCACACACAGGCACACCCTCCAGTTGATACTGGTACGAGACAGCGAGTGACTGGTGGGCTGGAGCAGGGACTCTGATCGTATGGCAGTTTTGGTGCATTTATGGGAGAGAGTTGTGCCTTATGGAACGTATCTAGACACACTCTGTCCGGCTCTGTAGCTGTCACTGCTCCCAGCTGCCCAGACTCTTGTTGAACACCATGAAGTCTGCACTGGCCTTCCTGACGCTGCCATTGGGGGCGAGCCCCAAGCGGGACCCTGGAGTTCAGTTTGAGAGCTAGTGTTTCATGCCGATCTGAAAAACATATTTCTGTCCGCATACAGAGCAATGGATTATAGAAAACCCAAAGTTCAGGGTATTTTGCTGTTTGATTATATATAGCTCCTAAACTGCTAATAGGCAGCTTCGAAGCCCTGACAGTACGACAGTGAGAGGACTGGATGTAGCTCATAGTAATGATGCACAAACGCTAAGCATGTTTTGCACAGAGATACGAAGTGGTGGGGGTGCAGGTTTGCTGCTTTCACCCATTGTTAGATTTGGGGGTCTCTAGTTGGCATAGGTAGGTACCTGTGACAAATAGGGACCCTTGCGTCTAGTCAGGGTAAGGGGCTACACTCCTAAAATAACCCCTGCTCACCCCCTTGGTAGCTTGGCACGAGCAGGCAGGCTTATCTCAGAGGCAGTGTGTAAAGCATTTGTGAACACATACAGTAATACAGTGACAACACTACAGATGGACACCACACAGGTTGTATTATAAAAATAAGTATTTTTATATAGACTTAACACAAGACCAAACAACAAAAATCCACAATACTGTACTCAAAAATAGACTTTAAAATGTTATAAAATAGCTCAGTTCTCTCAAGTTGTAGATGCAACACTTTACTCTCAATGTACCTTGAATGCGTAACGCAAAGAACACAAAAGGGTCGCAGGGAAGGTGATGCATCGGTTCCTTACACTCAGGGAGTGGATGCGTCGGTTCCTTACTGCTGCGCAGGGAGTTGATGCTCGCTTCCTTACTGTGTGGGGAGGTGATGCGTCGGTTTCTTACTGCTCTCCGGTGCGATGCGACAAGATGGCACCTCAATGCGATACTCTTCTCCGGTACGATGCGACAAAATGGCGTCTTGGTTGCGATGCGACAAAGTTGGTGTGATGCGTGCACGCCCGACGGCCGTGTGGCGACTCGATGATCTTTGGAGCCACGACAGGCCCTGCGACGCGCTTCTCCGGTGATGCGACGATGTCCTCTGTGGCAGCGTCCCGCTTCTCCGGCGATGCGCCGCGCTTCGGCGATGCGATGATGACAGCGGCAGCGGCGTCTCGCTTCCTCGGCGATGCGATGACAGCGGCTGCGGCGGCGACACGCTTCTCATCGTTGCGTCGCGCTTCCAGCTCCCAGTGACACGCAGTCTCCCAGAAGGCCCAGCACAGCAGCAGGCACTTCAATTCCCAGCAAGGGAATTCAGGGGGGAGCTGGTTGGTGAAGTCTTGTATCCCTGAGACTTTAGGCAGGAGGCAAGCTCTAGTTCAAGCCCTTGGAGACTCTTCTTCAAGTTGATAGAAAGCACACTCAGTCCTTTTCTCCTTTCTTTAGCAATGAAGCAACCACTGCAGGCCAACCCCCAAACACACAGCACAGGGGTAGTCTCCTCCTTCAGCTTCCTGGTTCTTCTCCTCAGCAAAGGTTCGTCTTGATTCCCAGAAGTGATCTAAAGTTCTTGGGTCTGGGTCCCAATATTTATACTACTTTTCTCTTTGTTCTCTGAAGGCAGAGAGGCCTTTGCCTAGTCCAAAACCAGTTCTGGTCAGTCCTGGAGCACTTTGTTGACAAGACTCCTTCTTTCCTTTCACAGTGTAGGCCAGGGACATCAGACACACCACAGGAGGTGGAGCCAGCATTGTGGAGGAAAGGCACAGCCCTATTCAGGTCCCAGGTGCAACTCCTCCCTCCCATCTGCATGCAGATCTCTCTATTCAGCCCTGTGCTGACTCACCCTGTCTCCTGGAAGCCCCCAGCCCCTGTCACTCAAACTCCAGACAAGGAATACACAACCTAGCAGAGGCAGGCTTGGATAGTTAGGCAAGAAAATACCTACTTTCTAAAAGTGGTATTTTCAAACACAGAATGTTAAAACCAACTTCACTAAAAGATGTATTTTATCATTCTGAGTTCAGGCATACTAAACTCGAATTTCTACCTAGATCCCTGAGTCAGTTAGGATTATAAGATGTTATAATCTAACTGCCCATTCTGGCCTATGGGGAACAGGTAGCCTTGCAATAGTGAAAAACGAAAATGGCTGTAATTCACTATTAGGACATGCCACACACACCAGGGCATGTCCTACCTTTACCTACAATGCACCCTGCCCTTGGGCCTACCTTAGGGGTGACTAATATGTATAAAAGGGAAGGTTTAGGGACTGGCAAGTGGGTACACTTGCCCAGTCAACATGGCAGTACCAGACTGCACACAGGCTCTGCAATGGCAGACCTGAGACACACTTTACAAACTGCTCCGGTGGGTGGCACAACCAGTGCAGCAAGCCCACCAGCAGCATTTGGTTTACAAGCCCTGGGCACACGCAGTGCACTGTACTAGGGTCTGACAGTAAGCCAAACAAGCCAATCATGGAGTCACTAATCCATACATCAATTTACCATAGGGAGCACTTGCACTGTGGCACTGAACAGCAGTGGGACAGTGCCCAAAAGCATCTAAAACCAGCAAAAACATAAGAGGCGACAGCAAAAAATGGAAGGGAGACCCACGCCAATGGTGCCAGGTCTAACACGTGTCCCCTCCAGCTGAAATGTTTGGAGAACTACCCTACCTCCGATGAGTTCTCATCACTAAGGCGGAAAAACCTGGACAGACCATCAGCATTGGCGTGTTCTGTACCAGGGCGGTGTTCCACCGTGAAGTCCATCCCCTGTAGGGATATGGACCACCTCAACAGCTTTGGATTCTCACCCCTCATCTGCATCAGCCATCTGAGGGGCCTGTGGTCTGTCTGAACCCGGAAGTGAGTCCCAAACAAGTATGGTCTCAACTTCTTCAGTGCCCAGACCACAGCAAATGCCTCACGCTCAATTGCACTCCACCTCTGTTCCTGTGGAAGTAACCTCCTACTGATGAAGGCTACAGGTTGGTCTAGGCCCTCCTCATTAATCTGTGATAGAACAGCCCCCACACCATGCTCTGAAGCGTCTGTTTGCACAATAAACTCTTTTGAGAAGTTGGGTGCCAGGAGCACGGGCGCCGTGCACATGGCAGTCTTCAGGGCATCAAAAGCTCTCTGACAGGTGTCAGTCCAAATCACTCTCTTGGGCTGCTTCCTGGAAGTCAGCTCTGTCAAGGGTGCAACAATGGTGCCATACCCCTTGACAAACCTCCTGTAATACCCGGTGAGTCCTTAAAAGGCTCTCACCTCTGTCTGGGTCTTGGGGGGTTCCCAAGTCAGGATGGTCTCAAACTTGGGCTGTAGGGGCGCCACCTGGCCGCTCCCAACCTGGTGTCCCAAGTACACCCAGGAACCCTGCCCGATCTGGCACTTACTCGCCTTGTTCGTGAGGCCTGCTCTCCGCAGCGCCATCAACACTTCCCAGAGGTGGCGCAGATGTTCTTCCCAACTGGCTCTGAACACTGCAATGTCGTCCAGGTAGGCGGCACTGAACTCTTCCAGTCCAGCCAACACCTGGTTGACCAACCTCTGAAAGGTGGCAGGGGCATTCTTCATCCCAAAGGGCATAACCCAGAATTGGTAGTGACCATCTGGTGTGGAGAATGCTGACCTCTCTCTGGCCCCATCAGTCAAGGCGATCTGCCAGTACCCAGACGTTAAGTCAAACGTGCTGAGGTACCGGGCAGCCCCTAACCGATCAATGAGCTCATCAGCTCTGGGGATGGGGTGCGTGTCAGTCCTGGTGACTGAATTGAGCCCTCGGTAGTCCACACAGAACCGCAGTTCTGGTGAGACACCCGGTGCGGCAGCCTTTGGGACCAAGACCACTGGGCTGGCCCAAGGACTGTTAGAGGACTCAATCACCCCCAACGCAAGCATCTTGGAGACCTCCTCCTTGATGCAAGCTCTCACCCTGTCAGTCACCCTGTAAGTTTTGTGCTTGACAGGAGGACTGTCCCCAGTGGCTACATCATGGACGCACCAATCAGTGACACTGGAAATCAGGGAGAACAGGTCAGAAAACTGTCCCAGCAACTGGTGACAGTCATTCTGCTGCTCAGGGGTCAGGGTGGAAGAGAGGTTCACTCCATCCACTGACCCATCTCGCTCTGTTGCAGACAGGAGGTCAGGAAGAGGCTCAGTCTCCTCCTCCATTCCAGCATCTGTTGCTAGGAGCATGCCCACTTCGGACCTCTCTAAGTGGGGCTTCAGGTGGTTGACATGCAGGACCCGCAAGGGGTTCCTGGGAGACCGCAAGTCCACCAAGTAGGTAACCGGACTCTTGCGCTCCACCACCTCAAATGGTCCGGTCCACTTATCCTGGAGCGCACAGGGCTCCACTGGGGCCATGACCCACACGTTCTGACCAGGCTGAAGCTCAACCAGAGTGGCATTCTGGTCGTACCACTGCTTCATCTCCTCCTGGCTGGCTTCCAGATTCGCCTCAGCGAGTTTTCTGAATCGCCTAGTTTGGTTCCTAGAGGCCAGCATGTAGCTATATACATCCTGGGGAGGTTTCCTGGGAGATTGCTCCCAGCCTTCCTTGACCAAACTCAAAGGTCCTCTCACTGGGTGACCATAGACAAGCTCAAAGGGACTGAACCCTAGAGATTTCTGTGGCACCTCACGGTATGCAAACAGCAGGCATGGTAAGAGGACGTCCCACTTACGCCTCATGGGTTCCTCAAGACCCATAATCATGCCTTTGAGGGTCCGGTTGAATCTCTCAACCAGCCCATTACATTGGGGGTGGTAAGGAGTGGTGAACTTGTAGGTTACACCACACTCCTGCCACAGGGACTTCATATACTTAGAAATGAAGTTGGTACCTCGGTCTGACACCACCTCTCTGGGAAACCCCACGCGGGAGAAAATCCCCATCAGTGCACGTCCCACCACGGGGGCTGTCACTGTCCTGAGAGGGATGGCTTCCGGGTACCGGGTGGCATGGTCCACCAAGACCAGGATGAACCTGTTGCCCATGGCTGTCTTGGGATCCAGAGGCCCCACAATGTCAATGCCCACCCTTTCAAAGGGGGTGCTGACCACAGGGAATGGCTGGAGAGGAGCCTTGCGCTTCCTCCCACTCTTTCCACTTGCCTGGCAAGTCTGACAGGTCCTGCAATGAGTGTCTGAACTCTTGCGCATTTGGGGCCAATAAAAATGGGTGACAAGCCTTTCAAAGGTCTTGTCCTGCCCCAAATGTCCTGCTAAAGGCACATCATGAGCCAGCCCCAGTAGGAAGGCTCTGAAGCGCTGGGGTACCACCAGCACACGGGCTGACCCAGGCTCAGCAACCTTAGGCTCACTATACAGGAGACCATTCTCCCAGTAGATCCAATGTGATCCAGACTGATCACCTGCTGCCTGGTTTGCAGCCTCCTGCCGCAAACCCACAAGAGAAGGGCACTTGTTCTGCTCCTCACAGAACTCTTCCCTGGAGGGACCTCCTTCCTGCTGCCAATGGGTCAGCTCAGGCAGGTCTCCCAGTTCAGCAATCTCTTCCCCGGTAGGCTCCAGGGCATCCCCTCAGGGTCCGCCTCCTCCTGGGCCGTGGGAATCTCAGGGGCCGGTTTCCCATGCCCCCTACCTCTTCTCTTTAAGGCAGGCACCTGGGCCATTTTCTCAGGCTCCAGGTCCTCTTGAACACCCTTACTGGCTGCCATAGACCGAGTGGTCACGCAGGCCCACTCAGGCAAACCCAACATCTCTAAATGAGCTCTCCGCTCCACCTTAGCCCAAGGGGAGCTCTCCAAATCGTTACCTAACAGACATTCAACAGGCATGGCTGGCCTCACAGCTACTTGAAGAGTCCCTGAGACCCCCCACTCAAAGGGAACCTGTGCCACCTTGCAGTGGCTCTCTGTGTTGTCAGCGGCAACAACTGGGTAAAATGCATTGGGGACTACCTGCTCTTCAGACACCAACCGACAACTGACAGCTGTCACACTGGCTCCGGTGTCTCTAAGAGCTTCCACCCTCTTGCCATTGATGGTCACCCACTGCCTGTATTTTTTAGTGTTATCAGGCAGCTGGGTCCTGGGGACCACCTCACAGTCTCCTAAAGAGACAAGGGACATCTCTGCTGGACCCCACCCACCCTGGGCACCCATCTCCTCCCCCAGGGCTACACTAGCCAACTGCCGGGGTGGTGCACCAGTGGGTGCTGTCTTCCCATACAAGGGACATCTAGCATCATAAGAACAGTGGCCTACTAGACCACACTTAAAACAGGTATTGGGCCCCTTGTGAACAGGCTTATCTGTCGGGGCCACTGCCTTCGTCTCAGGGGAGGCTGGGAACCCTTCCCTTGGTTCCCTTGGGGATTACTTTGGGGCCCTTTCTGGAACTCCCTCTGTTTACCCTTGTCCCCCCACTCTTCTGCTGGGGACCCTGCCCACCTTTGGCGAAGTCTCCCACATGACCCTTCTGGACCCGGGTGCTCACCCAGCGGTCCGCCTCCTCAGCAAGTTTCCTAGGGTTAGTCAGCTTGCTATCAATAAGATGCTGGCGTAGCTCTGGAAAACAGTTATTTGACAAGTGCTCCCATGCAAGCAAATCATAGAGCGCCTCAAAATTATCCACTTTGCTACCCTTCACCCAACCATCCAATGCTCTGCAAAACAAAGACACATATTCCACCCAAGTGGTAGACTCCAGTTTTCTGCAATTTCTAAACCTTTGTCTGTATAGCTCTGGGGTCAAACCAAATCTGGACATTAGGGCTCCCTTCATGTGGGTATAGGACATCTGCTCCTCTGTAGGCAAATCCAACAAAGTGTCCCTCCCATCACTAACAAAGCGGCCCCACAACCCCGCTCCCCAATCCTTCTCAGGGACCCGGTGGGCCAACATTGCAGCTTCATAAGCCCTAAACCACTGACCAATATCCTCATTCTTGTGGAAATCTTTAACTACATCTTTGGGAATGTAGGCTCTTGCTTCTACATGCACTGGCGGTGTGCTGCCACCAGAGGGAGGAACCTCTAACTTTTTGGCCTTGAGTTCCAATTCCCTCAATCCTCTCTCATGCTCAAAATGCATTCTCTTTTCCTATAAGGCTAACTTCTTCATCTCTAATTCCATCCCAAGCTCTATTTTCTTGCTCTCTATGTCTTTCTGACCATCCATTTTGAGCCTAGCTAGCTCCAACTTATGCATCCTCTCCTTTGCTCTGTCCTCCAGCTCTCCTGGGGACAATCACTTGGAAGAAACACTGATGCCCGCCCCTGAAGGTGCTTTCCTCCAGTTAGGCCCACTGGCCCCTCAAGCTGCCCATTTAAATCCCTCTGCCTCCATTGCTGGCTCCTCAGGATGCTCACTGGCATTCCTAGATTCTACCCAGGCCCTCAGCGCCTTCTGGTATTCCTCTTTCCTGGTGAGGCCTTTCACAGAGATTTTAAATTTCTTGCACAAAGCTTTGAGATAAGTCACAGTGTAAGTATCAATTCTCTCTTCTTCCAATATGATGTCTACAGATACTATCGATGCTGACTTGCTCATGGTAGCAAAAAGACTGGCAGTTCTCAGGAATCAAAAATAGAAAAGAAGTTCCAAGGAAAAATCCTCTCAAAAAGTATGTGGTTGCGTTATGGTCTGCACTCACTAGTAGTGTACACCAATCACTGTATATGAATCACAAATGCAAGTCCAAATCCTCACCGCTGACCACCAATGTTAGATTTGGGGGTCTCTAGTTGGCATAGGTAGGTACCTGTGACAAATAGGGACCCTTGCGTCTAGTCAGGGTAAGGGGCTACACTCCTAAAATAACCCCTGCTCACCCCCTTGGTAGCTTGGCACGAGCAGGCAGGCTTATCTCAGAGGCAGTGTGTAAAGCATTTGTGAACACATACAGTAATACAGTGACAACACTACAGATGGACACCACACAGGTTGTATTATAAAAATAAGTATTTTTATTTAGACTTAACACAAGACCAAACGACAAAAATCCACAATCCAGTACTCAAAAATAGACTTTAAAATGTTATAAAATAGCTCAGTTCTCTCAAGTTGTAGATGCAACACTTTACTCTCAATGTACCTTGAATGCGTAACGCAAAGAACACAAAAGGATTGCAGGGAAGGTGACGCGTCGGTTCCTTACACTCAGGGGAGTGGATGCGTCGGTTCCTTACTGCTGCGCAGGGGAGTTGATGCTCGCTTCCTTACTGTGTGGGGAGGTGATGCGTCGGTTTCTTACTGCTCTCCGGTGCGATGCGACAAGATGGCACCTCGATGCGATACTCTTCTCCGGTACGATGCGACAAAATGGCGTCTTGGTTGCGATGCGACAACATTGGTGTGATGCGTGCACGCCCGACGGCCGTGCGGTGACTCGATGATCTTTGGAGCCGCGACAGGCCCTGCGACGCGCTTCTCCGGTGATGCGACGATGTCCTCTGTGGCAGCGTCCCGCTTCTCCGGCGATGCGCCGCGCTTCGGCGATGCGATGATGACAGCGGCAGCGGCGTCTCGCTACCTCGGCGATGCGATGACAGCGGCTGCGGCGGCGACACGCTTCTCGTCGTTGCGTCGCGCTTCCAGCTCCCAGCGACACGCAGTCTCCCAGAAGGCCCAGCACAGCAGCAGGCACTTCAATTCCCAGCAAGGGAATTCAGGGGGGAGCTGGTTGGTGAAGTCTTGTATCCCTGAGACTTCAGGCAGGAGGCAAGCTCTAGTTCAAGCCCTTGGAGATTCTTCTTCAAGTTGATAGAAAGCACACTCAGTCCTTTTCTCCTTTCTTTGGCAATGAAGCAACCACTGCAGGCCAACCCCCAAACACACAGCACAGGGGTAGTCTCCTCCTTCAGCTTCCTGGTTCTTCTCCTCAGCAAAGGTTCGTCTTGATTCCCAGAAGTGATCTAAAGTTCTTGGGTCTGGGTCCCAATATTTATACTACTTTTCTCTTTGTTCTCTGAAGGCAGAGAGGCCTTTGCCTAGTCCAAAACCAGTTCTGGTCAGTCCTGGAGCACTTTGTTGACAAGACTCCTTCTTTCCTTTCACAGTGTAGGCCAGGGACATCAGACACACCACCGGAGGTGGAGCCAGCATTGTGGAGGAAAGGCACAGCCCTATTCAGGTCCCAGGTGCAACTCCTCCCTCCCATCTGCATGCAGATCTCTCTATTCAGCCCTGTGCTGACTCACCCTGTCTCCTGGAAGCCCCCAGCCCCTGTCACTCAAACTCCAGACAAGGAATACACAACCTAGCAGAGGCAGGCTTGGATAGTTAGGCAAGAAAATACCTACTTTCTAAAAGTGGTATTTTCAAACACAGAATGTTAAAACCAACTTCACTAAAAGATGTATTTTATCATTCTGAGTTCAGGCATACTAAACTCGAATTTCTACCTAGTTCCCTGAGTCAGTTAGGATTATAAGATGTTATAATCTAACTGCCCATTCTGGCCTATGGGGAACAGGTAGCCTTGCAATAGTGAAAAACGAAAATGGCTGTAATTCACTATTAGGACATGCCACACACACCAGGGCATGTCCTACCTTTACCTACAATGCACCATGCCCTTGGGCCTACCTTAGGGGTGACTAATATGTATAAAAGGGAAGGTTTAGGGACTGGCAAGTGGGTAGACTTGCCCAGTCAACATGGCAGTACCAGACTGCACACAGGCTCTGCAATGGCAGACCTGAGACACACTTTACAAGCTGCTCCGGTGGGTGGCACAACCAGTGCTCCAAGCCCACCAGCAGCATTTGATTTACAAGCCCTGGGCACACACAGTGCACTGTACTAGGGTCTGACAGTAAGCCAAACAAGCCAATCATGGAGTCACTAATCCATACATCAATTTACCATAGGGAGCACTTGCACTGTGGCACTGAACAGCAGTGGCACAGTGCCCAAAAGCATCTAAAACCAGCAAAAGCATAAGAGGCGACAGCAAAAAATGGAAGGGAGACCCACGCCAATGGTGCCAGGTCTAACACCCATCTACTAAAGGAAGATGTTAAAGGTTTATGACCCCTTCCTGTCAAACTAAAAGTAACAAAAAGAGCATCTATCTGTCTAAAGAAGATGTTCAGTCCAGATAAATAGACAAAGCCCTGTGTGGATCCAACGAGTGCCACAAGCTTTCCTGGTCTGAGGATGGAGTAGGGAAAAACACAGGGAGCGCCAAATTCTGGGAACAGTGAAAGATTGAATTTACCTTCGGTTAAAATGCAGGATCCAGTCTAAGGACTACATAATCAACAAAGTGAAAGGATCATGAGATAGCAGTGCCCCAGTCTCATCCAGTCCCCTACCGGAAGTGATAGTTTCTAGGAAAAACACCTTGTAGGTGAGAAAGACTAGATCTACTGTCTCAAGAGGTTCAAATGTGCTCCAAAGGGCTTCTGGACAAGAAACATCAGGGAATAACAACCCTGTCCTCTCTCTTTGTTTAGAACTGGTCTTATTGCCTCTTTTTTTCAGATGGTCTGATATTCCCTGAGCTAGAGCTTGATGTCGCCGGGGACATCTTGGAACAGGAGTTGGACAAACAAAATCTTCTGGAATGGAAGAAAAGTCTAGTTTGTACCCTTCCAATACAATTTGAAGAACCAACTAATCTGTTATCGATGTTTTCCATATATGGGAAGATTGAAGGAGCCTTTCTCCCACCCTCCTGGTGTAGTCAGGACTTTTGGGAGGAGGGAGTGGAAAAACTGGCTGTAGGTTGGGTCTGGGATTTGTCAGAAGAGGAGAAGACCTGAAAGCACTGTTTTCCTCCTCTTGTGGTACCAAATGTATGATGACAGCCAACACCTATACCCCTGCAGGAGGGCCTGAACGAAGCCCTCAATTTCCTATCCTCTGTTGTTTTCTTCACCAGGTCCTCCAACTGTGGACCAAACAGCTTAATCCCAGAGAAAGGAATTTAAGATACCAGATTCTTCTGGGAGTTGTCAACTTTTTAATTTCTGAGCCACAAGCGTCTTCTAGTGGAAACTGAAGCTCCAGATGCAGAGACCAATTCACACAGCCCATCAAAAGATATGTCCGACAAGAATCTTGCTTCTTGTTCCGTCATGGAGATCCTTGATTTGTAATATCCTCCTTGCCGGAGCTTCTCAGCCAAAGCCTGAAAGTCATGAAGCAGGGATTGGACTTCATACATTACATAGGTGCCAGTACTAATGGCAAAGTTGGAAGTGGTGTAGATCCGTCTGATTGCTCTGTCCACTTTCTTATCGGAAGCATTAGAGGAAGACCCATATTCGGAGACAATCATATCTCCAGAAGACAGGCCAGCTACCAGAGTGTCAACATTTACTTGAGAAGGGAACTCCTCCAGAAAACCATCCAGGTTATACCTTTTTGACAAAAACCTGGGAAATGTTGGAAAGTCGAGATCTCTTGGCTTTGCCAATGCTTGCTTTTGGAAACTGGTACAAAATGGCTAATCACTGTCAAGAGATGGACTCTGAATATAGATCACTCATTTCGAGGAACAGGATATCGCAATTACGCTACTTTGCAACACTATACAGTGGCGTCAATGATGTGACAATTTGCATGCTTGAACACAGCAATAGTGCAGCGTTGAAAAGATGCGCCCCCTTTCCCTTCAGTCCCTTTCAACGGACTGACCCGGGTAACAGGGCTAGTTACACTCGAGACAGTAAGAAATACCTTTCATGCTTGAAATGTAACAAGGTGTGCCTGAACAGAGAACGAAGGTGACTTCTTGACCCAAACTCTCTACTACAGTGCACCAAGGGTTGCATTCGTGTTAGGCAGGCAAATTGCAACCTTACATCGGGAAAGACGCTATCAGTTCTTCTAACAGACAAACTGCAGTGGCACATGGTGTGGGATGTGCAGTGACAGGACACCATTGTGGTACGAGCAAGGTACTATAATTACATTTAGCACTGAATTAAGGCCAGAGTACTGATGGCTGTTGAATCAGAAATGTTGGAAATTGGATTACATGTTGAGGAGTGCAACCCTATCCCAGCAGCAACCACAGTTTCTGTCAGGGTGAAGTCACAAGCAAACTCCAAATTAACCTGTGCTCCTCTGGTAGCTTGGCACAAAGCAGTGAGGCTTAACTTCGAGGCATATGTAAAGTATTTAATCAACACTTCAAACAGAATTAAAGTGTACACACAACACAAGAAAAATCTCACACAAAACTAGAAAAATAGACCAAATTATTTGAGATCAAAACAACAGAAATGCAAACAGTAGAACCAGAGATATGCAATTTTAAAGATTTAAATAAAAATAGTGCTAAAAGCACAAAGCAACAACTGTAATTATCTGTTCACAAAGTCACAAGTTCAGGCCGACCGCGATGAAGCACGGGCTGGATACAGGGACCAAGTTAGGTCCGCTGAACAAAGTAGCTTAAATCCTGCTTGTGGAGCATTGCAAGAATATTGTGTTGAGGATGCATTGCACAGTGGCGGTTCCGAGGTGCTGCGAGGCATCAATGCAGAGTCCTGCATCATCGTCAAGGATGGTGTTGACAAGGGGCTTGCGGTGCAAAGTCCTGCATCGAAGATGCGTTGCACAAAGGCGATTCCGAAAAAGCTGAAGGGTGGCGAGGTGCAGTCCTACGTTGTCATCGAGGATGCCGCCGACCAGAGACCTGTGATGCGAAGGCTTGCACCGAGGATGCGTTGTGCCGCAGTATTTCTGAGGAGGCTGCGATGCATATTCCGGCATCAGGGATGTGTGGTGCTGCGGTGGTTCTGAAGCGGAGCTCCAAGGAGATGCGTCTTACTACATCGGTTCTGCTCACAGGACAACAGCTGGGCTGGCAGAGCACCTTTAGGCCCACTCCCAAGGGTCCAGGACTGGGGTGGCACCGCATGGGGAGCAGGCATCATAGGAGACAGAGTTCAGGTGCTGGGATCAAGGTGGTTGGAGCCTTTTCTGTCCCTGAGGCTCTGATCAGAACAGCCAACTAGCTCTGGTGGTCCTAGGTTCAAGATGCCGGTCCTGTCCTTTTTACTCATGTAGCAGGGTAGAAGAGTAGCAGTCCTTCTTGCAGGGCAGGACAGCAGTCCTTCTGAGTCTTCCACAAGTCCAGGGGTGTACTGAAGAGTTGGGTCTGATGGTCCAATGTTTATATGTGGAAGTGTGCCCTCTGTGAGGCACACTGGTGCAGGGTCACCCCTTGTCCACGGGTCCGAACCAGTAAGGAGAATCGACACTGGAGTGAAGTTCTAATCAGACAATTTATTAACACTCATGAGCGGGGGCTCCGTCCAGCGAGCACCAAGAGGTACTCAGGGAGGAAGCGCGCCGAGCAATGATTACATAGGTTTATATAGGAAGAAATAACAAACAGGGTACTCCCAAGGGTGTAAATAGAGCATGAGAAAGACACACAATGAAGTAATACAAACACCAACAGCCTTGGCGGTTAAGCAACTTCGAGCCCTGGAGCTGCATAACAAGATATGTTATCTACCTACACCCAAATCACAGATTAACCATTGACAGGAAACTCCGAGCAGACGCCAGCTGTTATTTTGTGCTGCTCTGCACGTACACACATTTTGCAATACCCCAATCTGACTTCTTTGCACACGATGTGCAGGGGGAGTGCCAAGGACAGAATAGAGGCTGACAAAAAGGACAAAAACAATGGATGCCGCATAGGCCAATACAACAACTAGAAAAATCGTTTTTTCCACAAACTCTTCTTTTAGCGTATGCTAATCCATTTTCAAGGCACATATATTAGTCCTGGATATCAATCATCATAAGTTCGTCAACTTCCTGTTGTACCATCATTTGTTTATTTAATGCATGAACGTTAATTGGGGGAAGCTTGGTATTGTTGCAGGCAGACATGCAAACTGTACATATCATAGGGGCACACTGAATACAACAACAGCAGGTAAAAAAGATGGCTCCTATTATCACTATTACCATCAATATTTTCCAACCCCAAGAGAAAAGCATGCCCCAAAACCATTCCAACCAAGTCCATCTTCCTTTTTCCTGATGTTTTTCTGCAGCTATTTTATGTAGTTTGGAAATAGCATCATACACCGAAGGGGCATTATCAGGGACATACACACAGCAGCTACTTCCTATGATGCGGCATGCCCCACCCCGATCAGCCAGTATCACATCTAAAACCATCCGGTTTCGTAAAGCCACAACTCTGGTAATTTGGAGCTCCTCTGTGATGTTTCCAAGGGCTGCTGTTGTCTGATTGATCACTGCCTCCACTACTCGAGTCAGGCGTCTTATCCTCCTGCTATTTACTACCGGACCGATAAAGAAAAAGAATCCCAAATTGAAGTCAACATACTGCTGTAATGAAGTGTCAGTTTGATCCACCTCACCAACCTCTATAGTTCTTCTAGATCGAATTAGGGAAGAATCATTGAACAATCGTCGATCCTTGTGATAGGATGCAGGGGCCACAAACACCGGAGGAAGCAGGAAGGACACATAGCAATGGTCCGGACCATCCTCTTGGCAAATGAAAATAGCCTTTATTTCCACAAATAAAATAAGTGTTATGAGACGCTAGAAAACTGCTATTGTTTTTTCCAGTTATGTTTAGTACTGTAATACAATCACTTTTCCCCACAGGGGTACCGCCAACACTGCTTACACAGAGGAGGGCTCGCACTCTCGTAACAGCGATGACGGGAGGCCCATTTCCCTTGGCGGTTCGTGTGTTGGGAAAGACGTACCCTGTGGTGGAATTTCCTTTACTGTATTCCTCCATTTCCCATATGGTCCCATTAGCTTGTGGGGTGCCGTCATCGTCGGGGTAACACGCTTTATTCAATTGTGCTTTAAGTCCCCCTACATCGGCTGTGGAAACATTGTTAACCTCGGAGGCCCACAGGAGTTCAAACCAGGCCCTGCAGGAGCCATTATGGGAAAATGGTTGGGGAATGAGGGGCGTTCCCCCCTTCCTCTGGTGGGCCGGCAACATCCCACATACCCAGCAGTTGGTAATATTCGTAGCATTATGAGTATAATGTAACATTTGTATGAACGTGTTATTTTTGTATGACAATCGATGCTTCCTCTCATGATAAGGAAGGGTAAAGTAATAATGTTCCAAGGGGGCAGGAGTGGTTGTAGCAGACAGTGAGTTTCGAGCTGGGGCTACCTCCTCCACTATCCATAGTGCTGCTGCCAATATTACTAACAGAATAATCAGGACCACCATGCACATAGTCTTGTCATTCGTTCCCCATTTGGATACTAATTTATTCATTTTTCTTGATGGTACTAACACAACCACAGGTAGGAGAGAGACCCAGGTATCACTGAGCACGTATCACAACCTGCACTGAACCTGGTTCAGCCGATTCTGCGATCCCACCGTGCTACAGCCGAACCATCCCACTAATTGGGAGCAGTTCCTCCGGTGTCTCTATCTGCTCCTTTCCTTCTTGGTCGCAGATCGTACCTTGTTACCGCAGGCGTAGTCTGATCAGGGAACAGAACTTCTTCGTGCGTAGGAGCGATGTTCCTCTAGGTTTGCAGTATCTTCTTAGAGTCGTCTCTACCTTCTGGTTGGAGGGCAGTTGCTGGTATCCTCTTGCAATGGGAGGCGTGGATCCAGTTCTTCCTATTGGTGACGCGGTCAGCGGTCCGAGTTGCAAGCAGGACTTGTTCGGGGCCCTTCCAGCGGGGTTCCAAGTTCTCGGAGCGTTGGAAATTTTTCGTTAGCACGAAATCGCCAGTCTGGAGACGGTGGGCTAGACCTTTTGAATTGTCAGGTATGGCTTCATGCACCTGTTGGTGAATTAGAGACAATTTTTCAGTTACATTTTTCAAATAATCACTGAGGACAGGATACTGTATTTCTTTTATTATATTTGGTCTTGGGGGTCCCCACACATTCATAGGCCTTCCAAACACTACCTCATAAGGGGAGAGACCAGTCTTATTGTGTGGGATGGAACAAACTGATAACAAGGCTAGGGGCAAAGCATCTGGCCATTTAAGGCCCGTTGTTGTCTGTATCTTAGCAAGTTTAAGCTTCAGTGTGGCATTGGATCGTTCCACTAATCCCACTGCCTGAGGGTAATTAGCAGCATGAAACTTCTGTTTTACCCCTAGACCTTAGGTACTCTATTATCTGACCAGTGAAGTGAGGACCATTGTCACTCCATAGGACCCTACAAATTCCAAATCGAGGGAAGAACTCTTTCAACAAAATTTTGGCCGTTGTCAAAGCAATATTATCTTTGGTTGGATAAGCCTCTATCCACTTGCAAAATGAACAAACCACCACTAAAGCATACTTCAAGTTGTTACAACGTTCCAACTGGATATAATCCATTTGAAGTGCCTCAAAAGGTACCTGGGGTGGAGAAAATCCACCTGTGGGGTTTGATACTCCCTTCCCAGGATTGTGTTGTAGACATATCATACAATGCCTCACTGAATGTTCAGCTGTTTTATGAATGTCCGGATTGTCCCAAACCTGCTCTAGTTGGGAGATGGTGTTCTTAGCACTAACATGGGCAGGCCCATGAGCCATAGTCAGAAAGGGCAGTAAAAGGCATGTGGCAATTTCCATTTCAACATGTCTTTGGACCTTCAACAGCCCTCATCATCTAACTCTCCTTTCTTTTCCCATTCTGCCTTTTCTTGTTCAGTAGCTGACTGTTGTATCTCCTGAACCTCCATGTACATGTTTTCCCATCTTTCGGCTTGGGGCCGTAGTACGTACATTCTGCTTGCTTTAGTGCTTGCAGTATCCCGTGCTACCTCATCTGCGAAAGCATTTCCTTGTCCCACCTTATCTGTAACTTTCTTGTGGACACTACATTTGATGATGGCCACACTCCTTGGCAATGTCAGGGTGGTGAGGAGGCCATTTACCAATTCACCATGTTGTATCTTGGCACCATGTGAGGTTAGGAACCCCCGCTCCTTCCAAAGCCTGCCAAAGTTGTGTGCCTCACCAAATGCGTACTGGCTGTCAGTGTAAATGTTTACTGACAATCCCTGACTAAGTTCACAAGCCCTCAAGAGTGCGATGAGTTCAGCAGCCTGGGCTGATTTTTGAGGAATGCGAGCTGTTTCTACTACTGTCTGCAACATTGTTATGGCATAGGCTGCAGAGGTGGTGCCATCAGGTAATTTCAAACAAGAGCCATCCACCCATAATTCTCCTTCAGAATCTAACAGGGCTGTGTCTCTGAGATCTACTCTTCCCTTGGTTTGTTCCTCCGTCAGAAAAATACAATAATTCAAATCATGGGGTTGTTTAGCTGGTAAGGGTAACAATGTGGCAGGATTCACTACGCCACTGGAGTCAAGCTATTCTGGCTGATGAAGGCTGATAGCCTGGAACCGGTCCTAGGATGCTTGATTCCGGTCCAGGGAAGACATGGCTTGGCAGTTCGGTCTGGACTGTTCCCATGAGGCACAGGGTCAAGACTGATTTGCATATGGCTATGTCTGAACTGGGGTGGCGTGGTGAAGCAAAATAACGATGGATTAAACCCAGATCTGTGACTGGGGGGGAATGTTTGCCATTGTGAAGCATTCCGTCCATCATCTTGTGTGTTTTGCATTTCGCCCTATGTGGGAAGGGTATGCCCAGACGTGGGTCCCGTGCTCACTACGCCACTGGAGTCAAGCTATTCTGGCTGATGAAGGCTGATAGCCTGAAACCGGTCCTAGGATGCTTGATTCCGGTCCAGGGAAGACATGGCTTGGCAGTTCGGTCTGGACTGTTCCCATGAGGCACAGGGTCAAGACTGATTTGCATATGGCTATGTCTGAACTGGGGTGGCGTGGTGAAGCAAAATAACGATGGATTAAACCCAGATCTGTGACTGGGGGTGAATGTTTGCCATTGTGCAGCATTCCGTCCATCATCTTGTGTGTTTTGCATTTCGCCCTATGTGGGAAGGGTATGCCCAGACGTGGGTCCCGTGCTCACTACGCCACTGGAGTCAAGCTATTCTGGCTGATGAAGGCTGATAGCCTGAAACCGGTCCTAGGATGCTTGATTCCGGTCCAGGGAAGACATGGTTTGGCAGTTCGGTCTGGACTGTTCCCATGAGGCACAGGGTCAAGACTGATTTGCATATGGCTATGTCTGAACTGGGGTGGCGTGGTGAAGCAAAATAACGATGGATTAAACCCAGATCTGTGACTGGGGGTGAATGTTTGCCATTGTGCAGCATTCCGTCCATCATCTTGTGTGTTTAGGATTCAATGTCAAACATCTTTTAAGTGTAATATGGGGTGCCAGAAACGTAAGTTCATATCCTGTGAGCCTAGCACTAGTCAGGTGCTGTGTCTTGGTTTGGTTAAGCAGTGCATCTACAGAGTGTGGTACCATAACCATAAGTCTGCTGCTTAATACTATCCCTTCAGATTGCCGTATGGAGATGGCCGTAGCAGCCACCGCCCTAAGACAACCCGGGAGTCCTCTGGCCACTGGATCCAATACAGCTGAGAAGTAAGCACATGGGCGATGTTTGCTGCCGTGTGGCTGTGTCAAGACTGATAATGCACACCCTTCCCTCTCGTGCACATATAGTGTAAAGGGTTTGGTGTGATCAGGGGTACCCAATACAGGAGCAGAACTAAGGGATTCACGAAGCTGTTGATATGCACTTTGACATTCAGATGACCATGGTAGAGGAAAGGGGGTGTCTTTGGTAACAAGGGACAAAAGGGGCTTGATGATGAGTGAAAAATTTGGGATCCATTGTCTGCAGTAAGAGGTGATACCAATAAGTGCTCGGACCTCTTTTTGTGTACGGGGAATGGGAGTGTGTATGATAGTTTGAATCCTATCCTTGGCAAGAGTGCGTCCCTCCTTTGACAAGAGGTGACCTAGATAGGTGACCTCTGGTCGACAATATTGCAATTTATTCCTAGAGACCTTATGTCCTTTAGCAGCAAGATGGTGCAATAAGGAGAGGGTGGCCTCTTGGCAATGTTCAGTTGTATCGGCCGCAAGCAGGATGTCATCGACATATTGGACAAGTGTGACTCCAGTGGGTAAGGAAAGTTCATCCAACTGCCGTTTGAGTGCCTGGCTGTAGATGCTAGGACTTTCTGTATAGCCTTGTGGGGCTCTACAGAATCTAAATGAACGACCTCTAAGTGAAAATCCAAAAAGATATCTACTATCCCGATGTATAGGGATGGAGAAAAAGGCATTCTTAAGATCAATGACAGAGAACACAATAGCTGTGGGCGGGACCAATGTCAACAAGGTGGTAATATCAGAAACAACGGGATATTGAGGGACTACTATCTTTTTAATTTCCTCAAATCAATCACAAATCGATAAACTTTATCCTGTATTCCATCCCCTCTTTTAAGAACAGGAAGAATAGGGCTATTACACACATTAGAGGAAACTTCCTCAATGACCCCTGTAAGTATCATGTCATCAATAATGTGCATTAGCGCATCTTCACCTTCTTTTGATATTTTGTATTGCGGGACATGTGGCTAGCATGGGAAATATTACGTTGTTTGGGCGACGTCTTCCTTCCAAAGATGACGCGCACTCCAGATGGGGAGCAATGTATGGAAGCATGAAAATATTTCAAAAGATCAAGTCCCAACAAATTATCAGGGGCATGCGGGGGAAGCAAAAAAGGTGCAGAGGTAATAAACATTTTAACCTCTAAAGGTAGTTTTCGGGACAGAGGGCTAGGGGTTGGTGTTCCATCGAACCCCACTGATGTTATTATCCAGCCAGACAAGGGTGTCCCAGGGACCAGTTGTTGAGATATCGCACTACGTGTCGCCCCTGTATCTACTAGGAATTTCTGATCCCGCCCAAGTATGGTAGCTGTTATATAGGGTCCTGACTGATCTACAGGTATCTCGACTGGTCCTCCTTGTCCTACGCTGTCCTAGCCAAAGTGCATTCCTATGGCATCGTCCGGTTCATAGTCATCCACAGAATATTGATTATTTCTTTGATCAAAATAATTATCCGACCTATTTCTGCCTGAATTGTGTTGTGGCTGTCAGGGGGCTTGAGCTCCCCGGCTACCACTTGCTTGTCCCCTTCCCCTCCCGCCAGAAGCTAAAACGGGGCATTCAGAATGCCAGTGTCCTTTTTCCTTGCAATAGGCACACTGATCCAGTTCTAGTGGTGTCTGTCCACGCGGTGGGCCTGGCGGGGGCATTTGTCTGTAATTTTGACCACGGCCTCGACCCTGGGGTCCATAAGCCTGAACCATCATAACCTTAGTCTTTAAATCCTTTATTTTGCCTTCTTTTCTGTCATGCTCATCTGTCACCTGATTCTGGTAATACTGAGCCATATCCAATATGGCCTGAGGGGATACTGAAGCCCATGTACTTTCAGACCCCTTTAAATGAACAGATATTTCGGGAAGTAAGTTTCCAACAAATCGGTCTACAAATAAATGGGAGCCTGTGGGTGTAGATGTGTCTTGGCCGCTAAAGTCGTGGAAAACTTCCTCAAAGTGAGTAAAGAAATCAGAGACGGACTCGTCCTTTCTTTGTTTACACGCAGTAAGGAGCGTCCAATCTATTTTCTGTGGGGGAATTATCGTCTTTATATAAGTGAGTATGTTGCCAGGGAGGTTCAGTATGAGCTGAGCTGGTTTTTTACCAGGCTTCCTATCAGCTTCAGCTGCTATTAATGCAGTCAAATCTCCTCCTAACTCGACAACATGATCCTGTTTCCGAGTGAGTCGCCACATATCCGGCGGTAAGATCATGCCGAAGAACATATCAATGTCAGCTAGCGTCATAACACAAGAGTCAATGGCTGCTTGTACTTCGTCATAGAAACCTCTGGGGTTCTTTCGAATATCAGGTAAAGTGGCCTTAAGAGTGAGTACATCCGTCCTTTTCCAGGGCGTATATATCCAATTATACATGAAATGGGCTCTGGCATTGGGGCTGTTAGGATCATCATTATCTGCATTCCCCTTTCCGGGGACATACTGGGGCGCGGCTTCCCTCATAGGTCTCAACCGGGGAGAGGCAAAAAGCTTGTCGCAGTGCTGCATTATCGTTGCTACGGCGGTATTAACCCTGCCTACAGGGAAAGCCCCTACCTGGCACTGCCGACTAATGGCTCTAACATCGTCTGGACCATTTTCCCCCGTAACCATCTCCCACTGGGCTAAAATCTGGTAAGAAAGTTTGTTTATAAGACAAAGGAGCTCACCTTCAGAAAAATCTTGTATCTGGTCTATCATTTCTCCTGCCTCCATTTCCGGATCATTTAGCCAACTCAATACTATCTGTTTTATTAAATCTTGGCATGGCTGAGGTATGGCAGAGCCGAGAATTTGGGGGGCTGGGATAGGTACAGGACCAGCTACCGGTCCAGGCGCGTCAGCTTAGAATTGGGGGGATAAGGGATGGATCTGCACAGGTTGAAAAGTAGGGGGTTGGACAATCATCGGTAGAGGAGGTGGGGGCGGCGGCACAGGAAGTACAGGATTTGGTGGTCCAGGGGGAGGGGGTGCCAAAGGTGCGTATGGGGTGGGGGTCGTTCAGTCAGTAATCTGTCGGTTTCCAAGTCAGCATCGTCATGGTGGACCTGAGCTGTCGCTGTTGGCCTAACAACATATTCTTTAGACGTTGTCAATCTATGTTCTCGGTCTAAACATTCCATATTTTCCTGAACTTCTTTATCCTTTAACTCCGTAAATTTTTGATAAACTGTCTTCCTTTCCTGTTTCCTTCTCACTTTCTCTGCCTTGAGCTGCCGCTCCTTCACTTCCTTCCTCCACATACGCAGACTGTCAAACATCGCCGGTCTAACTTTCCTAGCAAACAATTCTTTTTCTAAGTACTCGAGTTTATGAGGGTCCATCGTCCCCTCTAATGGCCACTGGAATTGGGGATCCCCTTTTGTATATTTGTTCCACAATGTACTATACATGATGGGACAAATACCATGCTTAACATACATTTTCGAAATTCGGCGTACCTTCTGGGGCGCCCGGCTGACTTTCTTCCAAAATGCGCTGCTTATCGCAGCAACAACAACAAAACTTCCATAATTTACTAAAAACAGGCATGTTGTATAATGTATAAACGATAGTTTATAAACAGAGAACATTTTCTCACATTACCTGTATATCCATAACATTTGCAAATGTTAATCAAAAATACCAAACAAACAAAAACCGGTTCAATACAATCCTACCTATTCATAGTCTTCAACTCCCACCTGTCGATCCTCCGTGATCAAACGATCAATTCCAAATAGCCATCCAAAAGCCCCAGTCGAGGTTAGCAGCCGCCGGGAAGATCAGAGTCGGGAAGCCGAAAAATCACCTTGGCCACGAGAACTAGTCTCCTCAGGTGGTGCGCTCCTTAGTGAAGTTCTTCTTAGTACTGAGTAAGCCCTGCTGACGTCTTTTAAACGGCGCTGCCTTTTAAATGTTGTTTCCGGAGGGGGCGTGGCAGCCGCGCAAGATGGCCGCAGCCTAGAGGAGCTCCGGGACCACCGAGAAGTCCCCCAGTAATCCGACCCACAATCCGCATCAGAAACTGACCCCAAGGGCTGAAATCACCTATCGGAACGTGTGGAGCATCCGCCGACTGTAGTTAGAGGCTGGAATATCTAGGCAGGGCGTCCCTGGAGGCGCGTCCGTGGTGAGGCCTGCTCGCCTAGCTGCAGCAGCGGCCTTGATTCGCACAACGACCCTGCGGGGGAGCGCCCGGGTCGCGGCGGCCGCACCAGAGACGGCGGGTGCGGTAATCATACCGGCAGAAGGACGGAGCGGCCGAGCGACATCGGGCGGCCTTGCCGGCAGTGAGCCTGGGGAATGGTGTGGCCCCTGGTGCCACCCCCCGGAGGCAAGAGATACAGTAAGAGCGGCGGCAGCGGAGGAATCACGCCGGAGTGGCCGAACGCGGGCTGACTGCCTCCGTTCACGCATAGAGGTACCCGGGACAGAGGGGTGCCACTCCAGCTCACTGAATAGGGCGGGCCAGCAGGACAAATGGCATACAGCGTAGCTCTATGAGGCACGCCCTGGCTCAACACGTGGGCGCACAGAGGCCCTGAGACCACAGGCATCACCCAAGTACTGCTACGTGGCATCGATTGCGGTTACCACACCGAGCAATCCCGGAAACACTGCTGGCCGGACCCTCACTGCGGTACCCGCGCCTGGCCCCAGTGGCTTGAGAAGAAGCTGACCAACGCGGGGTGCTACGACCTCTCGGGTCACACCCGGGCCAAGCCAGGGGCCCACACCACTGCCCCCCCCACTGACGCTGCTCACAGCACGCAGCGGGAAAACCGAAAGGCCGAGTGTGACGCACAACCACACAGCAGGCAGCGGCGAGTACCGCTCTGCTCCGATCAGGCACAGAGTTGCCCATCAACCAGATCCTAATGGGGGGCAGAGGCCAGCGCACTACACAGCAGGTCAAACTAGACAAATATGCCTACTCTAAAGACTCCCCGGCCCTGCCCGATAAGACTGCCTCCAAAGAAACGACCTCCACGCAGGTGGGCCAGCCGGAAGTCACCTTACAGGACATTATGTCCGCCCTCACCAGTGTCCAGACCACAGTGGGATCAATCTCAGCGGACGTCTCCTTCCTTAGAGCCGACTTTCAGAAAATGGCCACGAGGGTAACGGAGGTGGAAAAGGTAACGACCTCCCTTGCCAAAGACACTACCACCCTGCAACGGAAAGTCAGTCAGCTAGAAGCGGAAAAAAAGCTAATGGCGGCGAAGCTTGATGACCAAGAAGGACGTTCTCGGCGAAATAACATCAGACTTACGGGCATTCCGGAAAGCGAGGGAGGACCGGCGATAGACCTATACGTAGAGGAGCTCATCAAGACACGGCTCCAGCCGAGAGGACTATCCAGTTTTTTCTCGGTCGAACGGGCTCACAGAGTACCTGGGGGCAGGCCCAAGCCAGGGGCTCCCCCAAGACCCGTCTTGGCTCGAATTTTCAACTTTCGGGACCGAGATGCCATTCTGCAGACGGCACGGGTGGCCCCACCGCTGCGTGTAGAGAACTCAGTGGTCTCCTTCTTCCCGGATTACACAGCAGCAGTCACCAGGAAGAGAAGGAGCTTCCTTAAAGTGAAAAAAGAACTCAGGCGCAGAGAAATCACCTACTCAATGTTGTTTCCAGCAAAGCTGCGAGTGGTGGCTAATGGTAAGACCTGGTTCTTTGATGCGCCTGAGGAGGCCCACGACTGGCTTGATGGCTTGCGACAGGTTGGAAGCTCACGACGACCGGCGCGACAACCACAACGACATCCGACGGTTGAGGCCTCACTAAACGAGAGAGACGACGGCGAGGAACAAGACCCACCACAGGAGGAGGCTGGAAGGTGAAGTTGGGCTGCATCGTGCAATGAAGGTCACCCACCAACGGAGGGACTGGCTGGATGGCGGCACCGAGACTTGATGTCCAAATACGAACAGTACCAAGCAACTAAACCAGGCCGGTGGGCTAGGATCAGAGACTGGGACGCTACAATGGAAATACGTTGATACACGTTCTGCTACGTGCTACATATATTTGGGGCAAAGGGGGACTTCAAGGGACATCTCGGACTTCACTCCCTCCCGCACGCAAGTACTGTTAAGCGGAATGAAGCACTCTGCACTGTTGGGGTGGCGGGTAGTTGGGAATCCGTCTTGCAGGGGAGCAGGGAGGGGGGTGGAGGGAGGGGTGCAGTTTAAGTTTAAATTTGTTGTTGTTAAGCGATTTATAAGAGATCACTCACAGCTAATGCAATTTGCCGCAAGGACGGTGCCACTCAGAGGTGGTACCCCACCAAAACTACTCCAATGTTGACCGATAACTCAAATACCCTGGGGACCATAACGCCGGACCCGTCGCGCCCACAGCCAGAAGACACACACACACTGAGCTCCCCCCTAACTGTAATATCCTGGAACGTGAATGGTTTGTGCAACAAAATAAAGAGGGGATTAGTATTACAATACCTCAAGAGGCACACCCCATCAGTCGCCCTCATCCAAGAATCACACCTAGTAGGCACGGCCACCAGGGCGCTGGACAGGTGGGGGTTTAAATGGCGGTTCACTCCGACTTTACATCGGGTTCCAGAGGGGTGGGGATCCTGCTCAGGAAAAGCTGCCCTCTGGTAATAAGTAAGACATGGACAGACGATCAGGGGCGCTTCGCAGCACTCTCCTGTCAATGGGAAGGGCGAACATATAATCTGGTCAATGTGTACATTCCTCCAGCGCTCCACAATCTCGCCCTCCCGGCCCTTGGTACTTTTCTGCTAGCACTACCGCCTGGGGAGTTAATTATAGGGTGCGACTTTAACGCCACAATAGATGCTACACTAGACAGACACCCGCATAGGGCACAGGGGACGACTTCATCACCCCTCCGGGAATTCCTGGACGCACTCGGGCTGATAGACATGTGGCGCGCACGCCATCCCAGAGAACGCCAATACACCTACCACTCAGGGGCACATAATAGCCTATCACGAATTGACTATATGCTTACTTCCCCCACAGGTATGGAAAGCGTATTAGAGATCAAACACCTCCCCAGAGGCATATCGGATCATGCCCCCGTGTTCATGACATACACATCACACCTCACGGGGAGAAGACGCACATACCCCCTATATCCTGGGTACCTTAAAGAGCCAAACATATGGAAACGTCTACATAAAACCTCTGAACACTATTTTCGAGAAAACATGCAATCCGTGGCCTCTCCCATCACCTTATGGGAAGCATATAAAACAGTCCTCCGCGGACAAGCTATTTCCCTTATCACAGCCCACAAACGGGACAAAACACAGCAGGTTTGGGAATTGGAACAGGCGGTTAGCCGGGCAGAGAGCACGCATGCCGCAGACCCTACCGATCACAAGGCCCACTCCCTCAGCCTGGCAAAACAAGCCTAAAGGGATCACGTATGGGAGGAAGCTAAAGGGAAAATCAAGAAAACACAACACACCGTCTATGAAGTTGGGGACAAGGTGGGCAAACTCCTAGCCTGGTTAGACAAAAAAGAACGAGCCAGTCGCTGGGTGGCACAGCTCCATCTGCCCTCGGGAGAGATGTTAACGGACCCAAACGATATAGTTACGGCATTTGCACATCACTACGAGGCGGTGTACACCCCCGTGGCAATGACGTCTGTAGAAGAAAATTTGGCCTTTATCAACGATATACGTCTGCCGAGGCTTTTACCGCAGGACACTCAGGCGCTGGAGGCGGATTTCACAATAGATGAAGTCACTGCAGCCATCAAGGGGCTTCAGTCAGGGAAGGCACTGGGTCCCAACGGTATTCCCGTGGAACTTTATAAAAAAGAGGCAGACATGTTGGTGCCCACCTGTTGAGAATGTACGAGGCCAGTCTGGAGACAGGAACACTTCCTAGAGACCAGCTGGTAGCAACGCTCATCGCGATTCCAAAACCGGGTAAACCCCTACAGGAGTGTACCTCCTACCGTCCGATTTCGCTCCTTAACGCAGAAGCGAAAATTCTTGCGAAAGCACTGGCGGCCAGGCTACAGCCCCATCTCGCGACCCTGGTACACCCCGACCAATCCGGCTTTATGCCGGGTAGAAACACGGCAATGAACCTTCGGAGACTCCATGGTGTGCTGGCCAGAGTGCCCACCTTCCAGGAGGATGCGGTCATTCTCTCGCTGGATGCAAGTATGGCCTTCGACCGAGTAGAGTGGCCCTTTCTTTTCGCTGTGCTCCAACACTTTGGTTTCGGGCCCAAATTTTGTGCCTGGATTCGGCTGCTCTATGCACAACCACTGGCACAGGTGGTAGTCAACGGACGACTCTCAGAGGACTTTCCTTTGGGGCGTGGGACCAGGCAGGGATGTCCCCTGTCCCCTCTCCTGTTTGCTTTAGTGCTCGAGCCTCTTGGCGGCATGGATAAGGGGGATCCAGTCATGCGCGGGTTGAGGTGGGCAGAGGGTTGGGAAGACCGCATTTCCCTTTATGCAGATGACATTTTGCTATATATGGCAAGCCCTCGACGGTCCCTCTCCCGCCTGCTTGACATCTGCGAGTCCTACGGCAGAGTCTCCGGTTACACCATTAACTGGGCGAAATCGGTGTTGTACATACTGAAGGGCCCTCCCCCGCGCCTGCCCCAGGGTGTTGAGATACCAACTGCAACTGATGGGTTTAAATACCTAGGCATTCACATTACGCCACACCCCACACAATTTTATGAGCGCAATCTCCTGCCCCCCCTGAAGAGACTCCGCAATGATGTGAAATGGTGGCATTCCCTGCCGCTCACACTACTGGGGAGGGCGGCCCTGTTCAAAATGATGGCTCTCCCCAGGTTTTTATACGCCCTTCAAAACACACCTGTCCCAGTCTCTAACTCCTACTTCAAGACTATTGAGGCGGAGGTGGGACACCTCCTGTGGGAGGGGAAGCCCACACGAGTGGCGATGTGTAAACTTACAAGGAGTTGGTATGATGGTGGAATTAACCTGCCCAACATACAATTATACTATTGGGCCTCTCAGCTTATCGTGATCAATCAGTGGCTCCATGCTCCGCAGGAGGAACCAGCCTTACGTATGGACAGGCACACTCTAGGCACAGACGGCACTCTGAGCGCCCTGTACAATAAATCGCGGAGGAAGGCACTGATCGGCCCCACGGCACACACCGTGCATGTGTGGTTTGCGGCACAGCGCGCGCTTGGTTGGGAGGGAGTGCTAACACAACACACGCCACTCTGGGATACCCCTAAGTTGGGCAAGCTACGCACTAGTAAAGGTTTCTCCCGTTGGGATCTAATAGGCATATCCAAGGTGGGGGACCTGTGGAAGAGGGGGGGGAGTAGTCCGCTTTGCACAGCTACAAGCAACATACCAGATGGCAGGGACGGAGCACTACAGATACATTCAAATACAACACGCACTAACAAAGGCCATACCTCCCGGAACTGACCTGCCGGAATCCTCGCCACTCGAAGATCGACTATTAACGGACTATCTCACCAAAAAGGCAATTTCTTTAACATATCGCAAACTGGTCAATAACCGCAAAGACCCCACACACAATCTTAGAGAGCGATGGCAGGCTGAGGTAGGGGAGATGGACGAGCAGGACTGGCAGGAGGCGATCCCATCTAGACTAAAGCTTGTGCAACTTAAAATATTGCACAGAACGTACTACACCAGGACTACACTTTACAAAATAGGGAGGACTGACACACCGCTCTGTCTTCGGGGATGCGGGCTGGCGGGCTCCTTTTATCACACACTGTGGGACTGTCCCCGCATCACACCATACTGGAGGGCGGTCATGGCTACAATCACTCGAGTGAGTGGCTCCAATATTTCCCCGGAACCAAGGAGATGCCTACTCAATGTGTGGGACCCAACAGACCTCAACCATGCGGAGCAAGACTGGGTGACCCTGAGTATTACACTAGCCAAACGGAATATTGCTCAACACTGGGGGCACAGACGGTCCCTTCTCACCAACAGTGGTGTCGGGACTTAGACGGCGCCATGGTTGCGGAGAGGGCACTGTTCAGTCATAGAGGGTGCCCCCGAAAATGGATGAGAGTGTGGGGGAAATGGAACACATTTCGAGGGAACATATGCGCCCCACCGCCCGAAGACTCCGATCCGGAACTGAGCGAATGACACACACAGAGGTGGCTATACTGGGGATGTCTTTATGTATTGTACGGTCAATGGTAATGGGCACTGTGAAGGAACGAGTGTGCGCGTATGGAATGTACTCTGTGGCACCGATCTGGATAATATCAGACCTGATAATTCACAAGACAAACATGATTGTAATTGGCTGTGATTTCATGTTAACAATAATAAAAATTTATTTTAAAAAAAAGAAGAAAAAAAAGAAGAAAAAAATGTTGTTTACGTTTATATTCTGTTGATATTTACCCTCTTTATTATTGTATGTTGCACACTCAGGGTCATATCTTTTTAATATTGCTCTTGCACATACCTTTGCTTCTTTTGCACTTGATCACGCCCTGGTCCGCCGCAGCTGTGTGCTGATTGCGCGGAGGGCAGGGTGATCATTAGACAGTTTCCGTGGGACAGGCCTGAAGGAATACTCATTTCCGGTGGTGAGCGGTCTAGTTATTCGGCCAACCACGCTACTTAAACCTCATGGAACGGACGCGCAGCGGACTGAGTAAGCCCTGCTGACGTCTTTTAAACGGCGCTGCCTTTTAAATGTTGTTTCCGTTTATATTCTGCTGATATTTACCCTCTTTTATTATTGTATGTTGCACACTCAGGGTCATATCTTTTTTAATATTGCTCTTGCACATACCTTTGCTCTTTGCACTTGATCACGCCCTGGTCCGCCGCAGCTGTGTGCTGATTGCGCGGAGGGCAGGGTGATCATTAGACAGTTTCCGGTGGGCCAGGCCTGAAGGAATACTCATTTCCGGTGGTGAGCGGTCTAGTTATTCGGCCAACCACGCTACTTAAACCTCATGGAACGGACGTGCAGCGGACGCGCGCAGAGGGCGCACCAGCGGCGCGCCAAAGGCAAGCCCGTCTGCGCCTCGACCGCGTCTAGGGCCACAAACACTGATTCACTTGAACCAGATGCTCTACAATACACTAGAGAAGAGATCCATAAACTAAAGAAGCTAGTTTCTAACCAAGGCTGCACTATATGTACCCTGGACAAAGGATCTTGGCCCTATCAGTTTACATGCTCCTGTGGTTTTGCGCTCCTGGACCAACAGATGATGAAAACAGGGTATGCAGTGAGCACGAGACCAAAACTCAAACAGATACAGACTCAAATAGGGACAGAGATACACTGTGGTCTAATTAATGTAAGGGCACTTGCTAAGCACAAAGTTGAAATTCAGATACCATCCTGCAATATAGTTTGGATGTGTTATTCCTCACAGAAACATGGGCAGACCCAGCGTCTGATCCTGACTTTGTGGTCGCAGTCCCACAGGGCTTTGTTTCATCTAGACTTGACAGACCCTTAAAGAGAGGGGGCGGGCTTGCGGTTATTTACCGTGAACATCTAAGAGCTACGTTCTCCCCAGCGCACAATCTTCATTATGAAGGGTTGAACTTCTCGATAGAATTAAACCCAAAAAATACCTTTAAGGGCACTCTAGTTTACCGCCCGCCAGGGTCTAGAACAAATGTCATCACTAATTTAGACTCACTTTTAGAACCTTACCTCTCTACAAAGAGGTCTACGATCTTGGGTGACTTTAACATACACCTTGAGCTGTCGTCAGATAAAGACACAGCAATGTTCACCGAAACGCTAGGCATGTTGGGACTGATACAGCTGGTACACAAACCCACGCATCAGGCAGGGCATACCCTGGATGGTATCTTCTCCTCGGTACCAGGGATGATAGTGAAAGATATACATCCAATTGTCTGGTCAGACCATTCCTTAATCATATTTGAGTATCCTTCCCAAATTACACCAGAAGCCAGGGCTGTTAAAGCACAGAAAAAAACCTATAAAGCATGGAATAAGATAGATATTAACACGCTTGAACTCCAACTGGAACAGACACGACCCACCTTGAGCAAACAGGTGGATCAGGCTGTTGAGGAATACACAGATTGGCTTAATAACGCATTTACGGCGACAGTGCCAAACTATACAAACACTGGGAATCGTAACCAACCTTCAGCCCCCTGGTTTACGGAAGCTCTGCGACAAGAGAAACAAAAATGTCGCCGACTGGAAAGGCGCTGGAGAATGAATTATGAGGCAGAAGAAAAAAAATAGTTACAAACATGCACTAGCCAATTATAAAACTTTATTAGTTACTGAAAAGGATCTTCTTTACCCAACAGATAGAACATTCTAAAAACTCAGTAAAAGAGCTATTTCTGGTGGTAAAGAAGCTCACGACCATACCTAACAAATCAACATCAGGGAACAGTCAATCCTTATGTGATGACATTGCCAGTGCATTTAGGAATAAAGTCAACAACATATATGAAATTTTCTCTGCCACCCCCAATAAGCCAGTCGAAGTGCCCCCTATCATTGAGACCCAAGAGAACGGGTTTTTGTCTTTCCCACAGGTATCGAGTGAGCTAGTGGGAAAACTTATTCAGGAAATTAAATCAGGATCTCCATTAGACCCTTGCCCCCCGGCAGTTTTGAAAAATATAGCAGGAGAGGTAAGTCCAATATTAACAAACATATTTAATAATATGTTCTCAACAGGCATTTTCCCAGCAGTCTGGAAAGATGCAGCCATTCTTCCTTTATTAAAAAAAGCAAATCTAGACACGTCCATAACTAGCAACTATCGCCCGATTGCTAGGCTGCCCTTCCCCGCAAAAATGGTGGAGAAAATAATGAACTCCCAACTTACACAGTTCATTCAAGAAAATGAACTACTTGACCCCTCTCAGTTTGGTTTCCGTCCAGGATACAGCACAGAGACAGCTCTTATCAAGGCCACCGAGGAGATCAGGGCAGTGATGGATAAGGGTGGTGCCGCTGTTCTGATTCTCCTCGATTTGTCAGCAGCCTTTGACACTGTGCACCATGATACACTGTTGCAACGTCTGGAACACATAGGGGTCAAGGACTATGCTCTTTCCTTGATATCATCGTTCTTGAAGAACAGAAAACAGACAGTGTCCCTAGATCAGTTTCAGGCAACTCCATACGTACTGCCATGCGGGGTCCCTCAGGGCTCTTCGCTAAGTCCATCTTTGTTTAATGTTTACGTATCAGAACTAGCACCATTAATACAACAGTTTGGTTTCAATCTGACATCATATGCTGACGACACTCAGATTGTGGTCGCGGCATATAAAAACACATTATCCCCTGCAATACAGTTTCAAAAATGCATGAGGGAAATCAGCTACTGGATGGGAAGACATTGTCTGAAGCTGAACTCGGACAAAACCGAGGTGGTGATTTTTGGTAATCTTCAACCGAAATGGGATGGACTATGGTGGCCGGCCGAAATGGGACTGCTCACAAATCCAGTAGAGAAGGCCAAAAATCTCGGGGTGCTGATAGACAGCAAACTCACATACTCCCAACAAACCAACGCCACAGTTTCAGCCTCTTTCTATCTGTTAAGGAAACTTAAGAAAGTAATGCCTTACATTCCCAATGATCTCAGGAAAACATTTGTAACAACTTTGGTGCTGTCAAAACTAGATTACTGTAATGGCCTATTCCTTGGGCTACAGAAACAGAATCTGAAAAAACTTCAGATGGTGCAGAATGCTGCAGCCAGGCTTTTACTGAACATACCTAAGCACCAATCAATCAAAGAGGAGATCCAGAAGCTCCATTGGCTGCCTGTGGTGCAACGCATTAAGTTTAAGGTACTCTGCCTTGCCTATAAAGCAGTGAATAAGATCGGACCGGTACCTTTGAAAAACCTCTTCTTATGGTATCATCCAGGCAGACAGTTAAGATCTGCCAATGCCAGTTTAATGTTGGTACTTAGGATCCGAACTGCGAGTTGGGGAGGCCGTAGCATCGGCTACTGTGCGGCTAAGTTATGGAATACACTCCCTGTACACATGAGAGAGGCCAACTCTCTCCTCTCTTTCAGAAAAGATTTGAAAACTTGGTTATTCCTAAACTAAGCTCCACCCCCTTCCAATCTTCTCAGGGATTACGTTCCAGTTCAGCGCCAAGACACCCCAGGGTATTCGTGCGCTTAAGAAATCACATTAACATTAACATTAACCGACACGATCTCCTCCCCGGTCCAACTGCAGGCCTTCGATGGAGCCCCACGTTGGGCGCCAATTTGTGGAAGTGTGCCCTCTGTGAGGCACACTGGTGCAGGGTCACCCCTTGTCCACGGGTCCGAACCAGTAAGGAGAATCGACACTGGAGTGAAGTTCTAATCAGACAATTTATTAACACTCATGAGCGAGGGCTCCATCCAGCAAGCACCAAGAGGTACTCAGGGAGGAAACGCGCCGAGTAATGATTACATAGGTTTATATAGGAAGAAATAACAAACAGGGTACGCCCAAGGGTGTAAATAGAGCATGAGAAAGACACACAATGAAGTAATACAAACACCAACAGCCTTGGCGGTTAAGCAACTTCGAGCCCTGGAGCTGCATAACAAGATATGTTATCTACCTACACTCAAATCACAGATTAACCATTGACAGGAAACTCCGAGCAGACGCCAGCTGTTCTTTTGTACTGCTCTGCACGTACACATATTTTGCAATACCCCAATCTGACTTCTTTGCACACGATGTGCAGGGGGAGTGCCAAGGACAGAATAGAGGCTGACAAAAAGGACAAAAACAATGGATGCCGCATAGGCCAATACAACAACTAGAAAAATCGTTTTTTTCCACATATAGCTGCTGCTCACTTTGAAGTATGACAAGGTTCTGGAAGTTTCCACCCCAAAGGTGTTTGGAATTTCCTGCCCCATGTTTGTCTAGTGTCACAAAGACTAGTGTCAAAGTCCTTTGTGAGTGTGCTGGGCAGTCTTTGTGATGTGCAAGTGTGATAAGTGACAGCTCCTACCCCCCATCAACTCCAGAGATGGCCCATCCTGCCAACACCTATTCTCCTTTGTCTCGCTGTCTTGGAGCAACACACAAAGACCAACTGCCAGCTACACCTAGTCATGTGACCCAGGAAATAGGCTGCAGGCACCAAATGGTTAGGACAAGAAAATGCCAACTTCCTAAAAATCCAGGAAATGCAAAAAATCTAGCTGAACGTTTCTAATGCTGTTTTTTGGTTTAAACAGACTAGGACCAAACTCTCAATTATCTTAGATAATTTAATATGTCAATTCTTTAAACAAATTCCAAATTAAGTCATTTTATCAATTCACTAACTAACACAACAATCTAACACAAAATCAAATACGACTGATTTGGTACTAGGGAACTAGGTCCTTTAAATGTTGTAACCCCATGTTGCCTTAAAAAATGCTTGTCCCCTCTGGCCAGTAACCCCAGTGCATATTTTTCAAAAATTTGATGAAATGAAACGTGGGTTACTTTTTTGATTCTGACTGGTAATTTCAAACTATTTGTATTTATTGTTTGTGTATTCTCAGTGTTTGTGAAATACCAAATCAGTCGTTTTTGATTTTGTGTTAGATTGTTGTGTTAGTTTGTATGTTCAGCAAATCACAGTGTTGTCCAGATCTGTTGTTTGTGAATTGATAAAATGACTTAATTTGGAATTTGTTTAAAGAATTGACATATTAAATTATGTAGACCAAGACATTTGAGAGTTTGGTCCTAGTCTGTTTAAACCAAAAAACAGCATTAGAAACGGTCAGCTAGATGTTTTGCATTTCCTGTTTTTACTGGCCCATTCTAGCTGAGTGCAAAGGGCCCCACCCCCTTATTACAGTCAACTTCCTAAAAATGGCATTTTAAGAATTGTGACTTAAAATTGGACTTTACCAGAGGGTTCTAAATTACAATTCTTTTGACACCAAGATCGACATGCCTACTTGCTCGTAATTGAAAGTTAGCAGTTAAATGAGATAAGGCAACCCAATTTTATCATTTGGGAGAGGTAGGCTTTGCAGTAGTGAAAAAAGGAATTTAAGAGTTTTTCACACCAGGACATGTAAAAGTTACTTGTACATACTAAAAAGGGAGGTTTAGGCCTGGCAAAAGGTTTATCTTGCCAGGCCAAAGTGGCAGTTTAGAACTACACACACAAGCTGCAATGGCTGCTTAAGTGGGTGGCATAATCAGTGCTGCAGGCCCACTAGTAGCATTTCATTTACAGGCCCCAGATACATGCATTACCACTTTACTAGGGACTTACAGGTAAATTAAATGTGCCAATTGAGTGCAAGTCAGTTTCAAAAGGAGAGAGCGCATGCACTTTAGCACTGGTTGGCAGTGGTAAAGTGCACAGAGTCCTAAGGCCAACAAAAACAAGATAGGCAGAAATGGAGGAGTAAGGCAAAACATTTGGGGGACAACCACCCTAAGGCCAAGAGGTCTAAAACGTAAATGTTGATAGATTATACGTGATGATTTATATGTGAGGAGATTAATGTGGACACACGGCAAAATAACCTACACAATTATGTGTTTTTAACAGGTCAATGTGACCAGTTCTTGGACCGGGAATGTCCAGGTGAGATTTATTCCTGCCTCGCTCTTTTATTCCCATAGTTGTTCATATCCCATGACTAAGTAGAGGAGGACTGACACAGACAGAAGGATGAACAGGGACCTGTTCTGAAAAATGCCCTTGAATGCTTGACGGTGGACAGATACACGTCAATTTCACTAAAGGCTTGCATTGCAAAACATTTGAGGACAGTTGTTTTTACATATGCAAGGATAAGGCCTATAATAAAAACTTTTTTTTAAGCCCTCCTTCTATGCATTTTTAACCCTGATGTCCCCTTCCGAGAAAAATCATGGGTTTCGTCTTGCAATACACCAACCTGAGTGAGTGGATTTATTTTGAAAGTATGTAGATTTATCGTTGTTCACTAAAAATGCCTCCATCCCACCACAGGGCTCCCAAGGGACATTGTTACGTACCTAAATACAAGATGGTAGCTTGGAGATACCCGATGATGAAGCATGCCACTGAAAGTGGGGGAGGGTAACGGTCCTTTTGAAGAAATACTTTACAAGGATATTAACAAGAGGAGGCTATAATTGCTTTCCTTTCTTCTAGGCAAAGTAGGATTTCTCACACCAGTACCAATCCATCAGGCACGCTGATACTTTAGTCGTTGGCATTAATAAAGGGAGAGCAAATCAGGGCTTTCTATTTACAAAAAGTACTTATCTTTTCCCTTTCTTGATTGTTGATTTCAATAAATTTTATTGATTTTTACAAAAGCGATACAAAGAAAACAAGGCAAGACAAAGAAACAAAATTGCAATAAAACTCTTGTTGTTAGTCAGAATGGATAGAAGGTAATAATTCTGATAATGCCATTTGGCACTGGTTCTTACAAACGATACAGTTGAGACAGCAGAAATAACATACCAAAACAGATGGGTGTACACATGTTGAGCTGCCTACTGTCGTCTGGTTACCATCAAGTCATTGGATAGGTCTAGGTAGTGTCAAGAGTTATCAGTAGTGACTTTCTTGATTGTTAAACTGAAATCTACAAGTGCCTATAACTAGGTTTGGATCCCACGATCAACAAGTGCCTGGTGTACATTCCTCCCATACTGTTTTGAGTGTCCGTCCCCCATTTTCCTGGTGAGATGCCGCAAGGACCTGGAGAGTGAAGGTGTATATGAGTCACCTCGCATGGTTTTACAATAGTGAGGGTTATACCTTCTTTAAAAGACTTAAAGTGTTATTTTATTTAAAAAGGGGTGGGTAACAGAAAAATTGCAAAAACTGGTGGTAGATTAGTTGCCCAATTTATAGTGGCTCACCTGCCACCAAGTCTGGCAGAGATATCCAAGAGAAGGCCTGCCACACAAAGGGTGTAGCTGGCTTTCGCATAAAAGTAACTATAACTGTCATGACTTTTGAGGGTAATCGTAACTTACCACATTCTGAAGTTATGTTTACTACTGTTTGAGGTATTGACTAAACAGATTTTCCCAACAGGTGTTGTACTGACCCCACCTCGGCATATTTTACAGATTGCACAAGATATGCCAATTTAGGTTTATTAATTTAGACACATTTCCTATTCAAATCGTTTCTCCTCTCACCTACAAATATGTTTAGCTAAGCTGTTCTTTCTTATATGCCCTTCCTCTTCCCATAAACACTGTGGTAATCGATACTCTTCCCAACACCTTCTGCAAGACATTCTTCTGGACCTTTCAGATGTCCCCGATCTGTTCAAATAAGTGTGCTAAAGACATGTATTTGTGTGTGTTTCTGAGCATCACATGAGTGGGTGCTCACCATACTTATGAGAGTGTCATTACCACTCCTCTAACACATAGGTTACAAGGCCTACAAGTGGAACCTAGGAGGAAGCTTATGGTGAACACAGAAAGTCTGGTGAAGAATCGTTCACAGGCCCTGGGAAAAACATCTAAACTTAGTGGCGTTTCTTTTGCCACTTTGATAAAGCTGGGAAATCCGCCACAGTGGCAGGCAGGGAATCCTTAATTCAAACTCTATATCATGCCCCTATACCTGTTCTTGAGTGGTCTAAGATAGGCTAAATGGGTGAAAGTCAAGATCGAGATATTTGGTCATGTTCTAAGGCAAATGGTTCATTGTTCCAATGTGTTTTTCATTGGCCTTATGTAGTTGACTGAGATTGGAAAAATGCTAAAGCACTATCACACTGTGCATGGCGGAAAAGGGTTGGTTATAATTATAGGCTGGACACTAATGATAGTGTTTCAATATAGATGAAAAGGAAGCATACATTATTATGGTCTTTATTAAAATCCTTTTTGTTTAAGGATCCTTATAAGGAGGTCTCTAATACTTGTTGTAGTTTAGGAGTAGTTTTTTTAGCCTCCTTAATTTTTCTATCATTTGCTTGGTTTGGTATTTTTAAATTCCTAAACACATTCCACCACCAATATGGAAATGCTACATCATACTCATGGTGGATTTGTTTTAATTTCATACAATTGCTAATGTTTTAATATTTACCAACACAGGTATATTTCCCTTTCCTTCTCTTCATCCCGTCCTCTCTTTTAATATTGTTTTATATTTCTTTTCTAAAGCTCTATGTGAAAAGTTGGCCTGGTATATGCTGTCCACTAATTAAAGTGGGCACCTTGTACCAGTCCAAACAACCCTTATGGTGATTTAAGAGATCAAAGATAACCTTAGAAAGCTATCCAAGTGGTAGCTGTGGAGAGCAGCCTTCAGACTTAGGGGCCGATTCCGATCTCGGTCGGAGGCGCACCTAACACCATTCGGTCAGGAAAAAAGCCATGCGAATGCCTGTTTCCCGACCGATCCGCACATTATTCCGAACGAGCAAGTACGATGCGCACAACAGCATAGATTCCGACCCAGTCGTACTCACCCAATCCAGGTCCTGTTCCCCGACCGAGCCGGATCCGGAATCGTAGAATCGAGCCGCACGGAAGCAAAAATGCAGCCCCGTCCGGCCGGACAAGTACGATGCGCTTCCCGTACGTGCCAAACCTGTCGCTACGCACGGCACGTCAAAGCATCCGGGCGAGGCGCACATAAGCTCCGATTCGCGCCACAACACGATCCACGGCTACGAGACGAACACGCCAGCGACGAGGACGAGGCGAAGCAAAGAGAAAGACGAACGAGACGAACCAACCATGAATCCCTTCGTGCCGATCCTACCAATATTCTACCTCTATTACCGGAACAGGCACGGACGCGTACGGCGCAGAAGGTAAGTCAGACACCAACAACAAAAACAAACTACACGTACCCGACACATCACACACAGAGGGATGCAGAAATATCTACACCAGCAACAGCAGCACCATAGGGGCGGGATGGCCCTCACCAATGCCACACATACACATAGGGGCCTGTATGTACTACCACTACTGCCACCCCTACCCATGGGGTGCTGGATGCCTGTCACTACTACCACCCTTACCCAGGGGGTGCCAGATGCCTACCACTACTACCACCCTTACCCAGGGGGTGCCAGATGCCTACCACTACTACCACCCTTACCCAGGGGGTGCCAGATGCCTACCACTACTACCACCTCTACCCATGGGGGGCTGGATGCCTACCACTACTACCACCCTTACCCAGGGGGTGCCAGATGCCAACCACTACTACCACCTCTACCCATGGGGGGCTGGATGCCTACCACTACTACCACCCCTACCCAGGGGGTGCCAGATGCCTACCACTACTACCACCTCTACCCATGGGGGCTGGATGCCTGTCACTACTACCACCCTTACCCAGGGGTGCCAGATGCCTACCACTACTACCACCCTTACCCAGGGGTGCCAGATGCCTACCACTACTACCACCCTTACCCAGGGGTGCCAGATGCCTACCACTACTACCACCTCTACCCATGGGGGCTGGATGCCTACCACTACTACCACCCTTACCCAGGGGGTGCCAGATGCCAACCACTACTACCACCTCTACCCATGGGGGGCTGGATGCCTACCACTACTACCACCCTTACCCAGGGGGTGCCAGATGCCTACCACTACTACCACCTCTACCCATGGGGTGCTGGCTGCCTGTCACTACTACCACCCTTACCCAGGGGGTGCCAGATGCCTACCACTACTACCACCCTTACCCAGGGGGTGCCAGATGCCTACCACTACTACCACCTCTACCCATGGGGGGCTGGATGCCTACCACTACTACCACCCTTACCCAGGGGGTTGCCAGATGCCTGTCACTACTACCACCTCTACCCATGGGGGGCTGGATGCCTGTCACTACTACCACCCTTACCCAGGGGGTGCCAGATGCCTGTCACTACTACCACCTCTACCCATGGGGGCTGGATGCCTGTCACTACTACCACCTCTACCCAGGGGGTGCCAGATGCCTACCACTACTACCACCCTTACCCAGGGGGTGCCAGATGCCTACCACTACTACCACCTCTACCCATGGGGGCTGGATGCCTACCACTACTACCACCTCTACCCATGGGGGCTGGATGCCTGTCACTACTACCACCCTTACCCAGGGGGTGCCAGATGCCTACCACTACTACCACCCTTACCCAGGGGGTGCCAGATGCCTACCACTACTACCACCCTTACCCAGGGGGTGCCAGATGCCTACCACTACTACCACCCTTACCCAGGGGTGCCAGATGCCTACCACTACTACCACCTCTACCCATGGGGGCTGGATGCCTACCACTACTACCACCTCTACCCATGGGGGCTGGATGCCTGTCACTACTACCACCTCTACCCATGGGGTGCCAGATGCCTACCACTACTACCACCCTTACCCAGGGGGTGCCAGATGCCTGTCACTACTACCACCTCTACCCATGGGGGGCTGGATGCCTGTCACTACTACCACCTCTACCCATGGGGTGCCAGATGCCTACCACTACTACCACCCTTACCCAGGGGGTGCCAGATGCCTACCACTACTACCACCTCTACCCATGGGGGGCTGGATGCCTACCACTACTACCACCTCTACCCATGGGGGGCTGGATGCCTACCACTACTACCACCTCTACCCATGGGGGGCTGGATGCCTGTCACTACTACCACCCTTACCCAGGGGGTGCCAGATGCCTACCACTACTACCACCCTTACCCAGGGGGTGATGCCAGATGCCTACCACTACTATCACCCTTACCCAGGGGGTGCCAGATGCCTACCACTACTACCACCCTTACCCAGGGGGCTGGATGCCTACCACTACTACCACCTCTACCCATGGGGGGCTGGATGCCTACCACTACTACCACCCTTACCCAGGGGGTGCCAGATGCCAACCACTACTACCACCTCTACCCATGGGGGGCTGGATGCCTACCACTACTACCACCCTTACCCAGGGGGTGCCAGATGCCTACCACTACTACCACCCTTACCCAAGGGGTGCCAGATGCCAACCACTACTACCACCTCTACCCATGGGGGGCTGGATGCCTACCACTACTACCACCCTTACCCAGGGGGTGCCAGATGCCTACCACTACTACCACCTCTACCCATGGGGGGCTGGATGCCTTTCACTACTACCACCCTTACCCAGGGGGTGCCAGATGCCTACCACTACTACCACCCTTACCCAGGGGGTGTCAGATGCCTACCACTACTACCACCTCTACCCATGGGGGGCTGGATGCCTGTCACTACTACCACCTCTACCCATGGGGTGCCAGATGCCTACCACTACTACCACCCTTACCCAGGGGGTGCCAGATGCCTACCACCTCTACCCATGGGGGGCTGGATGCCTACCACTACTACCACCGCTACCCATGGGGGGCTGGATGCCTACCACCAACAACACCCCCACTCGGATGTATGACGATATCACGCATGCATTACATCGCATGCCACTAGATCGCGGTTTTAACAACGCAAGTCGTTACAACGACTTGCGTTGGAGGGCGCTGGACTTAGGAGTAGTTTAATTTACTATTCCAACTCCAGCCTACGTACAGTAGGGAAGGTGTTGGATAGTAAATTAAACTATTCCTGTCCTATAGCGCCCTCCAGTGCAAGTCGTTGTAACGACTTACGTTGTAAAAACCTCGATCTAATGGCATGCGATGTAATGCATGCGTTCTAAAGGTTGTTTCCCCCCCCACTCATATGATGGACAATGCATGACACAACCAGCACACCACAACCTAGGGAATGCAAGAAAAAGACATCCCCCCAACACCATGACAAGCGTGTGTAGACTGTGTCAAATGCCTACAACACTGAACATGACTTTGAACATACAATGTGACCCCCTATCACATGTGCCACACATATATGTGTGTGGCCCCCACAATGCAAGCAGGCCATGACCATTGTGGCAATGGGGTCCAAAACCCCATCATCACAGTGACCAAAATGTTAGTGTGGGGTCCATAGCTGAAGTACATTCAGAACATTGTGGAAATGGGGTCTAAACCCCCATCATCACAGTGACCAAAAGGTAAGTGTGGGGTCCATAGCTGAAGCACATTTTGAACATTGTGGCAATGGGGCCTAAACCCCCATCATCACAGTGACCAAAAGGTAAGTGTGGGTTCCATAGCTGAAGCACATTTTGAACATTGTGGCAATGGGGCCTAAACCCCCATCATCACAGTGACCAAAATGCAAGTGTTGACAAAGAAAAAGCTGCAACTGCCAAACTGCATGGATGATTCCTGGTCACAGAACATAAAACACATCAGTGGCAAAGTAGTGCATGTGTCCCATTGCAACATAGATTGGGGGAGGCAAATACTGCAGTGCAAATAAGACATACCTTTGGCCATGTGCAGACAAACAACATCCATGGGGGCTGACACTGTCAACATTCATCAATGACACAATGACAGAAGTGACCATCAGAATGCAGACCCACATATTTGCACCAATGGTCACACAAATGCAGATACCCTGTGGAGACTGTAGATGTGAGGTGAACAGATACCATACCATGGCAGCAATGGGACACACAAACCATGATCATTGTGCTGACCGATGACCTAGGAGTCCCAGGGACAGCAGGGGAAACCCACCAAACAACATACAGCCAATGGCACACCAAAGATATGCCAATGCAGTGGTGCAGATGCACAAACACAAACAGGCAGACCCACACTGCACATCAAACACAACAGGTGAGGGGGGGGGGGTGCCAGTGTCCCCAGGCAACCACACAACACATGAGGAGGCCTGAATACCAATTACACAGATGTGCATACAGTGCCACACAAAGGTAACTCATGGATCCAAATCCCCTATGTGGGCAATCAGGCATTGTCAGATGAGAGGGAGCACAAATCACACATGTCACACAAGCATGTAGGAACAGCAACTGACACAGCAAGACACAGACACACCACAGCACTACCCCCAGGGCCCCCACAATGTGGTGACCCTGGGCTGCATTACAATCCCACTGTGATGACAAAGCAAAATGTCGTTCACACTGTGAACCACAGTCATGTGTCCTGAGCAACAAACTACCATCACACCTACACAAGCACAAATCAATCAGCACAGCCAGTAAGCCAAGGCCAACATGGAGGCAGGGGTCTAGCCGGGCAACAACTCTCATCTGCACACACTCAACACCACACACCTCGACCTCCAACAATGTGAGGCAGTGAAGCACACATGCACTGGTGACATTGCACATGCACCCATGACAATCCCAGGCTGGTGGGTGGGAACCAAGGTGCAGAAACACATCACACATGGCCACTCAACAAGACTCCTGAATGTCTGACACACTGCACACTACGCTGTACATGGACATGACGGCAATACCACACCAACCAATGGGATCCCAGCCACAGTCACACACCAATGAAGAAGCCAAGGACACCCACAAAGAACACACATAGACAACTACCAACATTGCAGCCCGGACCCTGAGGAGTGCCAGCAGTCACACACACAACGTGTCACAATCACTGAAAGATAACACAAACTGGAAATCACATGCCAGGTGTAAACAACAAGTGCCAAGGGGAATCCTGACTGTGACTCATCTGCGTCTGCACACAAACTCAGCCCTGACAGCAAACACACCTATGGGTGACACCCTGATGACCAGTAATGTGCCATGCACCCACATCACAGAGAATCCAGGGATAAGACTTGGGGGGAACATAGGTCAACTCAGCAAGCATCACAAACAGGTACAACACTAGGGATCCCAGCATGCACAGCAAAACGGAAGTGAACACACAGACATGCTCATATAACACACACCTTGGGCGCAGGCAATGTCACAGGAGTACACACTGCCATGAGGGGACTCCACTCCTGTGTGAGGAAATCTGTGCCATATGTCACCTCAGTAGGGCTCCATCATGTCAGCAGAACACTTGGTCACACAGTCAACAATTAGCACCAAATGAATGCTCCCGTCACATCAGCCTGGTCATGGGAGTGCCAACAAAATCATCAGCACAGATCCAACACACTTGTATAGCAATGTTGCACTGACAACACAGATGAGTCCTTCCCCATTGATGCCCAAACCTGCATGTCCAGTGGAGATGGCCACACGGTCAGGGAAGTAGACGAATTGAACAATGGCAGGCACAACAGATGTGCAGGGGTGGAAGCCACAGATGTGAAATTGCTAATGTAAGTAGGAAATCCCATTGCCAAATATTGAACACATGACACCCTCAGATGCTGCTAAGGATGACATGGATACACCACAGGATAGGACACATTCCCCCTGGACCACATGTGTTCCTGCACAGTAACACTTCATTATCATGAGACCAAATATCACCATCACTGCAGCAAGGGCATGGTTAGCATCATCAACAACATGTACATCAGAAGCAAAAGCACTAGAGAACAGAAAGGTGCTTTATTCAGCATATGTGGGTCTAACAGTTGATGTCCAGCAAAAAATTAACAAAGGCCAATGGCCAGTCCAACTTGAAAGTCAAAACAGGGTGACAGTGGCAGATGTCACCCTACGCATGCCTGCACTGATGAAAGCCAGGGACAATCCCCTCGGAGGGGCATACGGGGGCAGGCCAGGCACCGCAGGGACAGGATCATGGCTCACCAGAAGGAGGCAGGGAAGGGGTGGTGGGTGCTGGAGAGCCACTGACAACTGCAGTGGAGGTGTCTGACATGGTGTGTGCCGCCACAACTGGGGGCATGACTCTGATGGTGTGGGTGCCGGCAAGACTGCAGGGGACCGTGCAGATGGAGTGGACAGGTTCCCCACTGCAGTGCCCAAGTCAGACAGGATGGTAGTGGACTCCACTGCAGTGCCTACCTCCAGGGGAGGAGAATGGGGATCAGGTAAGGTGGGCAGGACAGAGGGGGAGGACACCGTCTCCACACCAGTGGCACAGACAAGCGCAGCGGGGGGTGTGGGGCCGGAAGAGCAAGTGGCAGGGGGAGAAGGCCGGATCCTTTTGGGGATGGTGTATCTGTGGGTGGGGGAACCTGGGGCAGGGTGTGGTGTGGGCACCTGTGGAGTGGGGGCCTGGAGGAAGGAGACTTGGAGCCTGAGCTGCAGGGCGGCAGCGGGGTCTTGCTCTTCCGGGTCCGGGGGGACTTGCGGATGGGGGCGTCAGTCGGTCTGCGCCTGGGGGAGGGTGTCCGGTGGCGAGGGGCACTCCGCTCCGTGTGGGTGGGCTTCCTCTTCCCCCTGAATGCTGTATCAGCTGGATCGGAGGGGAAGAGGCCGAGGTCACTGAGGAAGAGCCGCTGGGTCTTTGGGGTTGCAGGTGAGGCAACGGAGGGGGCTTTGGAGGGAGAGGCAACTGTGGACTGCGCAGTGCTCGTGGATGCGTGTGTGTGTGACTGGGCCCCATCCCCTGTGAGTGTGGTTTCAGTCCCCTGACTGTGCGTGCGTGTGCGTCTTGTCTGTGGCGTGTGTGTGTGTGTGCTGCTCGTGTCTGTGCTGGTGTGTGCCTGTGCCGGCGTGTGTGTGTGCTTGGGACAGGTAAGGTGCTGGGGAGTGTGGATGGGGCAGAGACAGGAGGGGTGAGGGACTGTTGGAGGAGGGACACTGCTGCCGTCAGGGAGGAGTACATGGACCTATTGCCCCTCTGTAGGGCAGACATGCCCGATGAGATGCCCTCCATGAACGACACCAGCTGAGTCAACAGAGTGGTGTGTGCATGGAGGACACTCAGCATCGCTGTCTGCCCTACATGGAGCTGCCGAAGGAGGTACACAGACTCCTCACTCAGGGCAGCAGGGGACACAGGGGCAGGGGGTGCGGTGCCTGGCCCGAAGGAGACACGCTCCCGTACATGGGAGTCTCCACGGACCTCGGGAATGGGAGCCGATGGGAGGGCGGTGGTGGTGGTGGTGGCGGGGACAGCAACACTAGCTGGGGTGTGGTGGCTGCTGACACCCGCTTCCATAAGGGAGTCATCCTCCGAGCTGCTGTGGTCCTCAGCTGAGGTGGATGGTGCTGAGGACTCCTCGGTGTGGCTCCCCTCGCCATCTGTGCCACTGGGTCCCTCCGACCACTCCTCGGCTGTTGACCCAGTCTGGCTCTGCGGCTCCTCCTGGTCCGTGGAGCTGTCCCCTCCTGTGGCCGTGGATGTATCTGCAAACAATAGGGAGACAGACAGACATCAGTCACCTGCACCGAACGCACACACCACAGTAAGTACAGCACAATACAGAGCAAGGCCTGGCATCCTTAGTTGAACATTGCTAAAATTGCCCAAACAGAATAGGAGAAGCCAATTGTCAGTCTTATCGTCAACCATGGCACTCACATCACACCTGGCCTTGCACCCATCTGTCTGGCGTCCGTTGGCTGGCAATACCCCAGTGTGGACACATGCACCACCTACACAGTAGTTGGACGGTGCAGAGAACATGGTGAAGCATGTGAACATGCACACATCACAACTCTTGCCACTGAGTCAGTACAGGTGCCCGGATGAAAGTGATGCCCAGAGTCAGATATATGAAATGCATGTGATGCATACCAGCGACAGACACCACGATGCACCCATGTGCAGATAGCCATTGCCACTATGGTGTGCATGTAGCACATGTCACTCCCCTGCAGGATCACTCATAGGAAGTCACATGCCATGGCACAGGCATGCCTGCTAAGTCATACATCACTGTCTCCAGTCACATGGGCAGGGCAGCCACACAACAACAGTCTGCACTGTGTCACAATAGTAGGTCATGGGGAATGCAAGTCCTGGAGCTGAACAAGTGCACATGTACATCCCCCACACACCACATCATCTGAACCCTTATTTGTCCAGGTCATACTGATTGGACATATGGGTGACCTTTAACACAAGCCTCTGAACCTGAGCACCTCACAATCTGCTGTGAATGGGAAACAGCTGCATGGACCTCACATTCGCATACCCCAGTCTGCACGGTCAGGTGTTCAAACACCTATGTGTCAAACAAGTATCGTCTCCTATGGTCACATCTCCGGTGGCATGCTGAGCCCCAACCGATAAACACCCCAGCAGTCCTGACATCGAAGCCACAGCACACTGACACAGAGGCTGACACCTGAGGGGACATATCACTGAGCACAACGTGTCAGCTGATACACTGGAGTGGGAGTACAGAGTGCATTGCATGGCCTGGAGTAGGCATGACTGTCCTGCCCCACATGAATGAGGGATGAACTCTGGACAGTAGGCAGCTGGCTGAGTATGTGTGACACACATAATATACACACTCTTGGGGCACAAACATTGTTCCCACCCGCAGCTTGGGTGTGTGCCAGTTACCCCAGGCACATGTGGTGGATCAGCTCAGCAATTGGACCACAGATCAAAGTAACACGCAGATTACATGTCAGAACACAGGCATTGTGTAAGCAATGGACCCACCCATGATGCCCACCACAGTTAGGGGAACAGATGCTGTCCCCCACCTTGAGTCAAGCAAACTGCAAGGACACAGTACCCAAGTGACACAATTCCCTGACTGCAAGGGCCACAACTGGGTTTCAGATGAGGAGTGGGCAGTGCACAATCGAGGGACATGGGTCCTGGACCACATGACTGATGTGCTGTGGAAGTTTGACCAGGCCAGAGGAGGGCACATAGCATGGCAGACAGAGTACACAATGCAGTCATGGACTCACCCCCTCCGTGCTGCTCCCTGGCCTTCAGCTGCCCATCCAGATCAGGGAAGACCACTGCCAGGATCCTGAGCATGTGGGGGGTCAGGGTCCGGTGTCCGCCCCTCCTGCGAGGAGGCGACTGCTTCAGCTGGACCCGTGCGATCCTCCGGGTCCAGCCCCGAAGGTCCTGCCACCTCTTCTGGCAGTTGCGGATCCGGCGCTTGTAGTCCCCCATGGATCTCACTGCCCGGACGATGGTCAGCCATATCTTCTGCTTCTGGTGGGCATCAACCTGTGAGGATGACAAAGTGAGAATGCTATTACTACACATGCAACATATCCGTGCATTACACAGTTGTGTATACATGTCTCAATCACAGGGGCACATGATGTACACAGGCAGTGCAACGATGGCCATGGACAGTATGCCAGCAGTAACTACATGGTATCATTGCCTGGGAAGTAAAACCTTGTTTAAATGCACTGTCACTGCACTATACCTGTCCAGTGCATGTGACTACACACTACGGGGGGTGACAACTACTCAGTGAGCCTGCTAGCCAGTGGCGTGCAGACTGTTAGCCTTGCTAGTCAGACAACATGCACATTTAGGAAGGCAGTGGACAGAACACTCACCTGCTCCCCTGCTTTCCCATACAGCTTGCTGTACTGTGGAAGGAGGCTGTCCAGCAGGGCCTGGTTCTCCTCAGTGCTGAAGGCTGGGGCTCTCTCTGGTGCAGATACAGCAGCAGTGGTGGTGGCAGATGTCGTCCTGGAGCATGTAGTGCAGGCAAGTGAGCTCTCAGAGGAACAGCCAGCATTATATGTGTGCTGCAGAGGCAGTTACTGTCCCATGTGTCCAAAGTGATAGGTCCAAGTCGTTAGCATCTTCTGAATCTGGCCAATCCATGGAATTGCACCACTTACACACGCCCACAGCATCCTTCAAAAGTTCAACTTCATGACACCCATGAATTTGCAACATTGTTGTGGGTGACCAACTGAATTGCCAGCATCAGACTCGTTCAAAATTTGAAAACACGTCCGTTGCCAGGCCAGGCCATAGCCAATGGGTGCACACCGATCGGTCCATTGCTGTTCAACGCGTACCCGGGATACAACGCGTACCTGCACACATTGAATGCAATGGGCCGGCCGGGCACACCGATTGGTCCATTGCTGTTCAACGGGTACCCGGGATACAATGCTTACCCACACACATTGAATGCAATGGGCCGGCCGGGCACACCGATCGGTCCATTGCTGTTCAACGCGTACCCGGGATACAACGCGTACCCGCACACATTGAATGCAATGGGCCGGCCGGGCACACCGATCGGTCCATTGCTGTTCAACGCGTACACGGGATACAATGTGTACCCGCACACATTGAATGCAATGGGCCGGCCGGGCACACCGATCGGTCCATTGCTGTTCAACGCGTACCTAGGATACAACGCGTACCCGCACACATTGAATGCAATGGGCCGGCCGGGCACACCGATCGGTCCATTGCTGTTCAACGCGTACCCGGGATGCAACGCGTACCCGCACACATTGAATGCAATGGGCCGGCCGGGCACACCGATCGGTCCATTGCTGTTCAACGCGTACCCGGGATGCAACGCGTACCCGCACACATTGAATGCAATGGGCCGGCAGGGCACACCGATCGGTCCATTGCTGTTCAACGCGTACCCGGGATGCAACGCGTACCCGCACACATTGAATGCAATGGGCCGGCTGGGCACACCGATTGGTCCATTGCTGTTCAACGCGTACCCGGGATACAACGCGTACCCGCACACATTGAATGCAATGGCCAATGTGTGCGCACCGATCGGTCCATTGCTGTCCAACACGTATTGCGAATACAACGCGTACCAGCACACATTGAATGCAATGGCCAATGTGTGCGCACCGATCGGTCCATTGCTGTCCAACGCGTCCCTGTACATGTCACTGGCATATGTCACCATGCCTGTCACAGGTGAACATATGCCAGCCACATATACTTCCCAGGGAGTGAGGGGCACACCTACAACACCACAGCCTGTCCAAACTGTATCCTAAGGCATGTAAGGCTGCATTACCTATTCCGTGTATGGGGGTGAACATGTTGTTCTGTGGGTGTCACTTGGGGCAGCCACCCCAGGCTGTGCACGTGTTCATGGGGACAGTATCCTTGGTGTTTCGTGTACATGACCACTGTGATGTGCAACTGTTCATATCTGAGCAAGTGGCATGGTCACATTTCACGGTGGTGTATGTGTATGTCATGTCACATGCCCCCTGAGTCCCATGTGGGACGGTATGTTTAACCCAGGCTGACCCATTGGCACAATAGTGATGGCCCTCCGCAGTCTGTGTGCATGTTGTGTTTACAATGTCTCTGATTTCATGTGCACAATGGGAGACAGTCTCCACATCCACGTTGTTTGTGCATGGACTTTGATGTTGTGCGTGTGTGTGTCACAGACGTCCATGTCTGTCCTGCCGAGGCAACAGGGACCACTACATGTGGGGGTCATGGTTGTTTTGCTGTGGTGTATACATGATACGCCATGTCATGCCAGTGTCCATGTGGCAATACAGGGTCCCTGGGAATCTACCTGTCGTTGGGCTGTAATGCCTGGGGCACATCTGTCCTCACATGTCACTGTGGGGTGAGTTTGTAACGTGGCAGCAGGAGATGGGAAATGTGACACGTCCTCATGATACCCAATGGCACAACCTGGGACTTATTGATGCCACTTGTTGAACTGTGATGTTGGATGTTGGCCATGTATGTGCCATACATGTCCTTACGGAACTGCACACATCATGTACTTGTGCCTCATAATGATGTATCATGTGATATTGAGTGTGTTCAATGCCACATATGTGGGGTGACTGACAATCTTTCTTTCTTCACCTATGCACTGCAGGGCACCAGCTGTCCATAGACCATTCCCTGACCTGGCAACGATGGTGGAACGTGACAGCATCCGAAGGTACCGCTTCACCAGGCAGCTGATTGATGATTTGGCAGTGCGCTTGGCACCACACCTGCAACCTGGCCGGCCGTACCCTACAGCGCTGACCCCCAAGGTGAAGGTGATGGCAGCCCTACACTTCTTTGCCACCGGTACCTTTCAACACACTCTGGCGACTGCTGGTGGGATGTCACAGACCATGTTCAGCCGTGTGCTCCGCGATGTATTGGAGGCTATGTTGATATACCTGAACCAGTACATCTATTTCCCTAGACTCCAGCAACTGACTGGCGTGAAGAGTGACTTCTATGCCCTGGGGAGGATGCCGCATGTCATTGGCTCCATTGATGGGACACATGTGGCTTTGGTACCACCACAGGCCCAGGAGCAGGCATACAGGAACCGCAAGCACTACCACTCGGTCAATGCACTGGTGGTCTGTCTTGCAGATATGACCATCTCACACGTGTGTGCCCGTTTCCCCGGTTCTGCACACGATGCCTACGTGATGAGGAGTAGTCGCATCCCGAGAATGTCACAGATGCGGAACAAGGGGCCTGGCTTGTTGGTGTGTACTGACTTTGTACCATTGTGTGTGTTATGCAATGTAGTGTTCCACCCTCTTTTCCAACTCAGCTAATGTGCAATTGTCTGTATGTAGGTGACTCCGGATATCCCAACATGCCGTGGTTGCTGACGCCCCTCAGGAACCCTGTGACACCAGCCCAGATGCGCTACAATGAGGCACATGGTCGGACGAGGAGAGTTATTGAGCGGACATTTGGTCTCCTGAAGAGCCACTTCCGCTGCCTGGACAAGACAGGAGGGTCCCTCCCATATGCCCCGGCAAAGGTGTGCAAGATTGTCATCGTCTGCTGCATGCTACACAACCTGGCAGTGCGGAAGGAGTTGCCTCTCATCCTGGATGACGATGACCAACGTCCGCCACCTGTGGAGGATCCTGGCCTGGACCACGATGCCAGTGATGATGATGATGATGATGGTGATGTCCGCACACAGCTCATCACCAACTTCTTCAGCTGAATGTAAGTATCCAGAGATGTCATGTAACTGATGTGAGTTTGCATGATATGTGTTGGTGGTGCTCTGGTGCTGTTTGAGTGTGTGCATGTGCTACATGACTGTATGCGTGTAGCGATGTGTCCTTACAGGTAGTCTGTACTCCCCAACAGTGTTGACATGCTAACTTGGTTCTGGGTGGGTATCTTGTGACATGTATTGGGCATGAGTATTGCAGTTCTGTCCTGTTCTTCAGTGCTTTTGACTGTGTGTCATTTCTGTCCTTCACAGGGTACTTTCAGAGTCGTTTGGTCAACTGTGATCCCCGACACCGTGATTCGACTTCCAGGGTGGTAGCTGTCGTGTCCCTACAGGTGATGTGCACCACACCCATGGACTTCCTTCCTTCTACACTTGTTGACTGTGTGCCCGCTGCCAGGTGGGATTACCTTGCATCTGTGGTGGTTACAACATGTTGCAAATGTGTAATAAACCTGTGCTTCACTTTGTGATGTGCGTTGTCTGTGGTCACACATCTGACTGACATTTGCTTACTGCACCAGTGGGCTAGTTAACACAGACTGTGAATAGGTGTTGGGTCTATGCAATGCAACGTATTTCCTGGCAACATCAGTGTAGGCGATGAGTCAGATGGCCATGGTGTGTATGTGTTGTGTAGCCCTGGTGGTGTGCCTCCCTCATATGTGTGACGTCGCCATGACTCACATGCCGGTGTTGTACTTGCTGTAGCAGTTAGCATGCACAGTGTCATTTCCCAGATCATCATCGCCACTTCAGAGACAACGTAGGAATCACAACAGAGGCAAGTATGGTGTATAAGTGAGTTTATTGACATACATGTGTGAGTATAGTGCACAGGATGGTGGGTGCTGTACATTGTGATTGTAATCCAAAGTTCCTAGATGATTTGGAAGTCCTGGTAGCAGAAATGTCCAGAGTAAAGTCCACAGTCATCTGAGACATTGGTCCAACTTGAGCTCCCCATGTCATGTGGGAGAGTTGTGTTGCAGTCAACAGGGTGAACAGTTTGCGCACAAAGGTGATTATCCAGAACAGGTTTTGGCTTACTGGGGGTTGCACATGGCCATCGGCCTCTCACTTGCCCCTCCTCGGACGGCCCCTCTTCTTTGGGGGGACCCTCAAGTGCAGGCTGCTGCGGTGCAGGGGACTCTCCGCCAGAGTCAACCTCCCTCCCTGTGGCAGTTGCAGTTGTTTCAGCACCAGATGTTGTGGGCACACAGGGAGGTGTTGACTGGTTGCTGCTCATCTGGCGGAGGCATTGTAATATGTCCCTATGCACCGCCGTCATCTCTTGCAGTGTGTCCCACTTGGACTCCACGCGGGACATGTGTGAGTCCAAGCGGGCATGATGGGCAGCCTGCTGCTGTTTAATGTCCCTGAGGAGCCCCACTACCTGGCTGAGCTCTCCGGTGCTGGACTGGTACGCATCGGCTATGCGTGCCAGTTGTGGGTCATCATGCAGTCCAGACCCCTCTGCGATCAGTGACCTATGTCTCCCACCACCCCTGGCGACACGTGCAGTACCTGAGGTGGCACGCACAGGTGACCCTGGGCCCCCTTGGGGGTTGTTGGTGGTGTTGGTGTCCATGGCCCCACGTTGGTCCAGGGTTTCTGTGCTGGTGGTGGTGGTGCTCCTTGGTCTTTCCATGTCAGCAGGGGTGGTATGTGTGTTGACAGTCGTTGGAGGGGTGGGTGCAGGGGGTGCAGCTGGTGGTCCTGCTGGTGCTGCATGATGACTTGCTCCGGAGGTGCCAGGTGGGTCTTCTTCATCCGAGGAGGGCAGAGGCTGTTCCACACCAGTGAGCTCCGTATCCTCTTGAGCCTGGGACGGGGACTCCTCAGCGTCTGCTGCTGTGTCCCCATCATCACCTGTTTTTGGGAGACACACACAATGTATGTTATGTTTCTGCAGGCATCAATGGTTGACACACCTGACAGTTGTGACTGTGCCTCTGGATGCGGGCCTGTACATTGCATTGTCCTAAGTTGTCACAGTCAGGGGTTGATATTGGTGTAGCACATTGTCCTGCATTATTTGGGCATTTCCATGTGAATGTTGGGGTGTGTACATGGTCTGCATTGGTTGTATTTGGTTGACATCCGGCCCTCCTTCCCACCCAGCCAGATATCCCACCATGGAACTTGCTTCCATTGCAGGGAGTGCAATTTGTCTTTCAGGATGTCAGTCAGTGGTGTCCTGCTGTTGGTTGGTGCACAGTTGCCAGCAGGGCCTTGTGCTCCCCACAGCAGTAGCCAGTGTCAGCCATCTTGTCAGTTGTTTTCCACTCCTTGTGATGTGTGCATGGTTCAGGGTGGTGTTGATGGGCCAATTGTGAGGCTGACCAATATCTGTGACTACCACTCCCATCATGCTATTGCCTCCACCCCCTTCCCAGCATGCCCATACTTCCTTCCTTTTGAGTGTACTTCACTGTGTGTGGGTGTGACAGCAATGGCAAGATGGCTGACAGTGGTGTCCTGCTGTTGGTTGGTGGCCAGTTCCCAGCATGGCCTTGTGCTCCCCACAACAGAGCACCAGTGTCAGACATCTTTGATGGGGCTTTCCACTCTCTGTGAGGTGTGCATGCTTCAGTGTGAGCTTGCTGGGCCATGTGTGGGGGATGTTGAGCTGTGACTACCACTCCCATCATGCTATTGCCTCCACCCCCTTCCCAGCATGCCCATACTTCCTTCCTTTTGAGTGTACTTCACTGTGTGTGGGTGTGACAGCAATGGCAAGATGGCTGACACTGGTGTCCTGCTGTTGGTTGGTGGACAGTTCCCAGCATGGCCTTGTGCTCCCCACAACAGAGCACCAGTGTCAGACATCTTTGATGGGGCTTTCCACTCTCTGTGAGGTGTGCATGCTTCAGTGTGAGCTTGCTGGGCCATGTGTGGGGGGGATGTTGAGCTGTGACTACCACTCCCATCATCCTATTGCCTCCACCCCCCTTCCCAGCATGCCCATACTTCCTTCCTTTTGAGTGTACTTCACTGTGTGTGGGTGTGAGAGCAATGGCAAGATGGCTGACAGTGGTGTCCTGCTGTTGGTTGGTGGCCAGTTCCCAGCATGGCCTTGTGCTCCCCACAACAGAGCACCAGTGTCAGACATCTTTGATGTGGCTTTCCACTCTCTGTGAGGTGTGCATGCTTCAGTGTGAGCTTGCTGGGCCATGTGTGGGGGGGGATGTTGAGCTGTGACTACCACTCCCATCATGCTATTGCCTCCACCCCCCTTCCCAGCATGCCCATACTACCTTCCTTTTGAGTGTACTTCACTGTGTGTGGGTGTGACAGCAATGACAAGATGGCTGACAGTGGTGTCCTGCTGTTGGTTGGTGGCCAGTTCCCATCAGGGCCTTGTGCTCCCCACATCAGAGCACCAGTGTCAGACATCTTTGAAGTGGCTTTTGACTCCCTGTGAGGTGTGCATGCTTGGGTGTGTTCTTGCTGGGCCATGTGGGTGGGGGATGTTGGGCTGTGACTACCACTCCCATCATGCTTTTGCCTCCACCCCCTTCCCAGCATGCCCATGCTTCCTTCCTTTTGACTCAGCTTCCCTGTGGGGTTGTGTGCCTGTGCTGTCAAGATGGCTGACAGTGTTATCCTGGGGTTTGTTTTGCTACAAGTCCCATGTGTGTCCCTGTGCTTCACACTGCATGACCCAGGGTTGTGGTTCTTTGTGGGATATTTGATTGGTGTGTGAGGCAATGCTTTCTCCCAGGTGAGTTGTGTGTAGTTTGTGTTAGGGGGTGTGTGGGTGGAGCTGCTGGTGACTATGGTCAGTGCTGTGAGTCCTCCTTCCCACCCAGCCAGATATCCCACCATGGAACGTGCTTCCATTGCAGGGAGTGCAAGTTGTCTTTCAGGATGTCAGTCAGTGGTGTCCTGCTGTTGGTTGGTGCACAGGTGCCAGCAGGGCTCCCACAGCAGTAGCCAGTGTCAGCCATCTTGTCAGTTGTTTTGCACTGCTTGTGATGTGTGCATGGTTCATGGTGGTGTTGATGTGCGCATTGTGAGGGTGGGCAATTTCTGTGACTACGACTCCCATGATGCTATTGGCTACACTGACTTGCCCAGCATACACAGTATTCCTTCCTTTCAGTGAGCTTCCCTGTGAGGTGGTGTTGTGGTGGTGGCTACATGTCTGACTGTGTTTGTTGGTTATATTTGTGCCACTGCCTAGCTCTATTTGTTGTTAGGTTTGTACATGTCATGACACAGTTACATTTCACTATGAGCTGGCATGTATTGTGTTTATCTGGCTGACATACACATTTTGGGATGATCTGTTTTGGTTGGTGTGTATTTGCTAAGGGTGCATGGTTTGACTCTCCCTTGACAGTGATGTGTGTGTATTGTGGCACAATATTGTGTACATTTGTTGTGTACTCACCAGGCTCTGGGATGTTTTCTAGTCCATAGACGCTCACTGGTGGTAGGATGGCCCGCACCTTCTCCTCCCAGGGCCTGAGGTATACAGGTTTGGCAGGAGGGCCACTGCCGGTGTGTTGGCTCAAGATGTAGTCCTTCTTCAACAGCTCCTTGACCCTCCTGCGCACGTCATACCACCTGTTCTGGATGTCTACCTGTAACGGGGAGGTACAGATGGGAGACGAGACCGGTTGTGAGAGGGAAGGCTTTATTTTTCCCAACAAATGTCTCCTTCTCGAGAGGGGGTTCTGTGAGTGAAGGGATTCTTCCTCCTTCCTTCGGCGGGAGTGATGGCCTGTTCGGGGTGACGTCCGCTCTTGTTCTCCTCGCCTCGGGATGCGGGGGCTTGAAGACTCCGTGGTGAGATGTAAGGGGGAGACAAGAATCGGGGTTTTAGGGTGAGTACGATACTGGGCCCATGGGAAAGGGGGTGAGGGGACACCGCACACTGTGTCACACGTACTCCAAATGAAGGTGAGTGAAAGTGCTCAGGGGAGGGGGTAGCGGGAAAACGGAACTTTAAGGACAGGCTAAGATCCCTTGCGCCACTCCCTCCTCCCTGCCCAGCCCGTGAAACGATCCCGTACCTTTGTGAGCCACGCTCCTCCAGGAACGTGGCTGGGCGACTCGCGTTGTCGTTGGCCTCCTGGCACCTCCGGATCTCCCTCAAGCTCTGTGGTCCTGGTCAACTCGTCTGTTCTCGGCTGAATCCCTTCGATAAACGCGACGCTCTGCTCCTCAGCTCCCTCCGGCTCACCGGTGGTATTCCACGACGTCTTCCGGGAATCCCCTCCTCTTATGGCGCTGCACGTTCCGACGTCAGAAGGGGGCGGAGTCTCGTCGTCCGGGATATCCCAGTTAAAGGTACCCTCACCATATGTTATCGTAGAGTCGGATGGAAAGCGTGGGGATATCCTCCACTCGTCCTGAGGAGGGGAGACAAGAGGGGGGAGAGGGAGGTTGTTGACCACCAGGCCACCTCATCGGGGAGACTCACCGTTTGAGGCCCCACCTCGCCACACACCCCCCTAGGAATCTCCCGCTCGGGGAGAGGGAACACCCTAGACAAGAAGTCCGCACTCCCATTGTCCTTTCCTTTCCGGTGTCGCACCTCAAAGGAGAAGGGCTGTAATGTCAGGAACCAACGCAACACTCTGGGGTTCTGGGACTTGTTACGGCACATCCACTGCAGCGGGGCATGATCTGTGTACAGAGTGAATGGTCGGCCCTCGAGATAATACCGGAGCTTGTCTATAGCCCACTTCGCCGCTAAACATTCCTTTTCTATGGTGGGATATTTGACCTCCCTTGGAAACAGCTTTCGGCTAATATATAGGATGGGATGGTCTACCCCGTCTGTGGACAGTTGGGATAGTACCGCCCCCAACCCATATTGTGAGGCATCTGTATGCAAGATAAAAGGTCTGGTGAAATCGGGGGATATCAATACTGGCCCTGTAGTAATGACCCGTTTGAGGGATTGGAAGGCGTCCAACATTTCAGGGCTTGGGCTGAGTAGCTGCTGGGCCCCCACATTTTTACGCAGAACGTCCGTCAGAGGGGTTGCTATCTCGGAGAACTGGGGTATAAACCGGCGATAGTAACCTAACAAACCCAAAAAAGCGCGTAAGTCTCTCTTGGTGGTAGGAAAAGGGGTGTCGGCTATGGCTCGTATCTTTTCTGCTTGGGGCTCTATCAGGCCGTGGCCCAAACAGTACCCGAGGTACTTCACCTTCTGATATGCCACCCTGGATTTTTTTGCGTTTATATGGAGGCCGGCCCGTTCCAAGGCTAATAAGATAACCTGTAGGTGTCGTAGGTGCTCTTCCCACGTACCGCTGAAGATCACAATATCGTCCAGGTACGCCGAACAGAAAGAGCGATGGTTCTGTAGCACTGTATTCATTAACCGCTGAAACGTAGCAGGCGCCCCGTGTAGCCCAAAGGGTAAGACGTTGAATTCGTACAGCCCCTCCTCAGTGGCGAACGCTGTTTTCCTTCGGTCGTCCTCTCTTAAGGGTACCTGCCAGTAGCCCTTTGTTAAATCCAATGTCGTGATGTATCTGGCATCCCCCAGCTTCTCGATGAGTTCATCGATTCGGGGGATAGGATACGCATCAAAGGCAGAGATGGCGTTCAGGGCCCTGAAGTCCATGCAGAAACGCGTTGATCCATCCGGCTTCGGGACCATCACTATAGGCGATGACCAATCACTTACGGAGGGACGTATCACCCCCAGACGGAGCATCTCCTCTACCTCCCTCTTGACAGCCGCCCGTTTCACGGCTGGTATCCGATAAGGCCGTTGTTTTATCGTTTTCCCTGGAGGCGTTATTATGCGGTGTTCCGCAAAAGTCGTCCGACCAGGGACATCTGAAAAGAGATGAGAAAAGGGTAGCAGTGATTCGTGTAATCCTGTTCTTTCTCCCACCGATAGGTCTTCGTTAATCACGAGTTGTTGTATCGTGGTTCCTACTGTCGTGTTGGTGGGAAGTGTCAGGTGTGCTGTTTTCGGCAGGGGTCCCAACCACTTCTTCAGCAAATTTATGTGGTATGATTGCTTCCGCTTTGGTGTTATCTGTAGCTGGTATGTCGTTGGTCTGAGGACCCGCACAACCTTATAGGGACCCAACCACTCCGACTGGAACTTCTTTATGGAGGACGGAAGCAACACTAGGGTCCAGTCACCCACGGCCAACGACCTCCACTTCTTTCCTCTATCGTAATAGCCCTTTTGTCTCTCTTGGCTCCTCTCCAGATGGGTATAGGCCAGGTCTCTTAATTTCCACAGTTTGGACTTTAGCTGTTGGATGTATTCTAATATGCCTTTACTTTCCTCCACGGTCTCCCTCTCCCAGGCTTCCTTGGTCATTTCCAGGAGGGACCTCGGTTGTCGTCCGTATAGGAGCTCGAACGATGAGCATCCCAAACTGCTCTGGACCTGGGCTCTGAGTACATACAGGGCCAAAGGTAACAGCCGGTCCCAATCTTTTCCTTCAACAGCCAACATTTTTTTCAGGGTGTTCTTCAGCGTCCGATTGTACCGCTCGACTAGGCCGTCCGTTTGGGGATGATACACTGAGGTACGTATGTGCCGTAGATCCAGTACTTGACAGACCTCCTTCATTAGACGAGACACGAAGGGCGTTCCCTGATCCGTAAGGATTTCTCTGGGAAATCCCACCCTTGAGAAGAGCTCCAGCAGTTTGTCTGCGATGTTACGTGACGTTGGGGCTCTGAGGGGATAGGCTTCTGGGAATCTTGTGGCGTAGTCCACGACCACCAATGCGTACAGGTTACCTTTTTGTGTTTGGGGTAGGGGGCCAATCAGATCCATCCCGATCCTCTCGTATGGATTCCCGACCACCGATATGGGTTGTAAGGGGACGGCCGGCGGGCGCTGAGTATTCTTCTTTTGGCACTCTTCACATGTCTGACAGTGGACCTTGATGTCTTTGTAGACCCCGGGCCAAAAGAAGTGTCGGAGCACGGTTTGGGTCGTCTTCTCCGCTCCTGTATGTCCTGCTGTGAGGTGAGAGTGGGAGAAGAACAGTATCTGCTCCCTGAACGCCATCGGTACCAGAAGTTGTTCGGGGCCTTCGACGTCTCCCTTCCTATATAACAACTCGTCTTTGATCAGGAAGTGGGGAAATGAGGGGGCTGGTTGTCTTGGGCAGCATGAGCGGCTTCCCATGCATTAAACAGCGTGGGATCGTTCGCTTGGGCGAATCGGAAACTCCTATCAAGCAACCAGGGCTCAGGGGTCGTGAGGGCAGGTACAGGTAGGGCCATGTCTCCCTTTGTGTCCCGACTCGCTCCTCCCTCCTGTATTGTGGCGGAGAATAACTGCAAGAACTGGGGGTTGTCCGTCCCTAGCAACATGTCTTCGGGTAATCCCTCTATCACTCCCACCCGGACGGTGCATGGCTTGCTGTTAGGGGGGGTGAGTGTTACGGCCGCCAAGGGGTAGGGCCTCACGTCCCCATGCACGCACCTGATGTGTACCGTTGTCTCGGGGAGGTATTGGGAGGGATTTACTAGGGCTTTTTGTATCACCAACTGTCTACACCCTCAGTCTAATAGAGCTTTGGCCTTCCTCCCATTCACCTGTACACTCACATGGAATGCTGTTCCCATCTCGGCAGTGTATAAGATGGATCTCGGGAGGTATCCCACCTCCATCGGTTCGTCTTGGACTCGGCGCTTGGGGCACAGTCTAGCGATGTGACCCCATTCGCCACACTCAAAGCATTGTGGTCCTCTGAGCGGGGTGTAGTCCATTCTCCCGGGCTTGGGTCGGGGAGTTTCCACCACTGCTCGTTGTTTCCTGTCCGGTTTCATGGGGTTGAGTCTGTTGGTTTTCTCGCTATCTCCTCCGGGATTCCTGGGTTGGGCTCGTGAGAACGTAGTGGCCATCTCGATGGCCTGTTCTGGGGTGAGGTGGGGATGCTGTTTCAACCACCTCTGGGTACCATACGGGAGGGCTTCCAGGAACTGCTCCATATATATGCGGTTCAGGATGTCCTCCTTCGTACTGGACTCCGGCCTCAACCACTTATCCGCAGCCATTTTGAGGCGGAAATATATGGTTTTGGGGTTCTCCCCCGGCAGGCCCCTCTCTCTGCGGAAGCGAACCCTATAGGCCTCTGCGTCCAGGCCTAGATGGTCTAATATAATATCCTTAATGTCGGAGTAGGGGGTTGCCCCCGTCGCATTAGCAACCTGGTACGCAGCCTGGGCTTCGCCGGTTAGCAGGGGGGCCAGGAAGAAAGGCCATTTCTCTTCCGGCCACCCACAGGCGCGTGCTGCATGCTCGAAGTTTAGCAAGAACGCGTCCGGGTCGTCCCCGGCCACGTACTTCTGCAGTGAAACCCCTGAGGGTCCCGGGGTTGTTCCCCTGTTGTGGCCTGAGGTGGACGAGCTGGGGTCTTTGGCGAGCTTCTGTAACCCCTCCATCTGGGCTGCTATGGAGTCTTTGAACACGTCCCTGTCGGCCTGGGCCGACGCCATGTGTCTCTCCACAGCCCATTCCAGCTTTTCCTGGCCCTTCACGATGTGCTGGATGAGCGTGTCCATCATTGGTGTACTGATGGATACTGGCGGAGATCCCACTTCTGACACCACTTGTAACGGGGGGGTACAGATGGGAGACGAGACCGGTTGTGAGAGGGAAGGCTTTATTTTTCCCAACAAATGTCTCCTTCTCGAGAGGGGGTTCTGTGAGTGAAGGGATTCTTCCTCCTTCCTTCGGCGGGAGTGATGGCCTGTTCGGGGTGATGTCCGCTCTTGTTCTCCTCGCCTCGGGATGCAGGGGCTTGAAGACTCCGTGGTGAGATGTAAGGGGGAGACAAGAATCGGGGTTTTAGGGTGAGTACGATACTGGGCCCATGGGAAAGGGGGTGAGGGGACACCGCACACTGTGTCACACGTACTCCAAATGAAGGTGAGTGAAAGTGCTCAGGGGAGGGGGTAGCGGGAAAACGGAACTTTAAGGACAGGCTAAGATCCCTTGCGCCACTCCCTCCTCCCTGCCCAGCCCGTGAAACGATCCCATACCTTTGTGAGCCACGCTCCTCCAGGAACGTGGCTGGGCGACTCGCGTTGTCGTTGGCCTCCTGGCACCTCCGGATCTCCCTCAAGCTCTGTGGTCCTGGTCAACTCGTCGGTTCTCGGCTGAATCCCTTCGATAAACGCGACGCTCTGCTCCTCAGCTCTCTCCGGCTCACCGGTGGTATTCCACGATGTCTTCCGGGAATCCCCTCCTCTTATGGCGCTGCACGTTCCGACGTCAGAAGGGGGCGGAGTCTCGTCGTCCGGGATATCCCAGTTAAAGGTACCCTCACCATATGTTATCGTAGAGTCGGATGGAAAGCGTGGGGATATCCTCCACTCGTCCTGAGGAGGGGAGACAAGAGGGGGGGAGAGGGAGGTTGTTGACCACCAGGCCACCTCATCGGGGAGACTCACCGTTTGAGGCCCCACCTCGCCACACTACCTTTGTGCGCAAACATGGTGATTGTGCGTTCACCCTGTCGACGATCCTCTCCCACATCTTGGTTTTCTGCGCCATGTGTGTCTGTTGGACCAATGTGCCAAACAGCTGTGGCTCTACCCTGAGGATCTCATCTACCAGGACTTCCAATTCACTATCTAGGAACTTGTGATTCTTCTTTGGGGGCATGGTGTTGGGTGGTGCTGGTGTGTGATGTGTGTGTTGGTGTGCAAGTGAGGGTGTGTGAGTGTGTGTTTTGCTGGGTGTATGTGAGGGTGCTATTTGTTGTGGTGCTGCTGGTGTGTGGCTTGTGTAATTGATGAGCTGTGAGTGTGTGTGTGGTTGCTGTCTGTTGGTGTTGAGTGCTGGCAGGTAATTTGAATTTGCAAGGGATCACGGTAGGGATTTGTGCCCTTTATATGTGTGGAGTTGTGGGTGTGTCTTTGTTCCCTGTTTCCCCCCCCCAGTATTTATTTGCTTTGTGATTGCTTGTTTGGCCTTTTTTTGTGGTTTTTTTTCCTTGGTTCTTTTTGTGCATGTAGGAGACGTTCTTGTGACCGAGTCGGACCCTCCAGTTGTCTCGTGCGAGCCTCTCCGATTCGTTCACGCTGTGTTTGTGCTGTTTTCTGTGCTGCGTACGCGTCGGTCGCGGGGTTTTGGGTTGCTTCGGCTCGCAGTTTTGAATGCGTGTCGGTCGTGCGGCTTGGGCTCCGTGCGACTCGGTCGTGTTTTCCACGCGTTGCATCGTACTTGGCGGGTCGGAGTTCGCGGGTACGTTTCGTTCGGGATTCTTCCTGGTGCGTGTCGGTCGGTTCGATTCGCGTGCTTTTCCGGCCGGATGGCTGTTTTCCGCGCGGCTCGGTCGTTCGGCTTGTGTTCCGTACGAGTCGGTCGGATTTAGCACGCTTTTCATCGTACTTTGCGGGTCGGGCTGCACCGGTACGTGTCGGTGGGTATTTATTCCGGCTCCGAGTCGGTCGGTACGTTTTCTGGCCCGAATCGGAATCGGCCCCTTAGTCTTGAAGGAATGTTAAGCAGCTTGTTTTACCAGAATGCAACCTTATAGTATTGGTTAAATGAAAGGAGAACCACACAGTAGTTCTAAAAGTATGTATTTATTAATATAACACTATCTAGTACGACACAGTATCTCCTACATGGAGATAATAACAAAGCACACAATACTGTAGCACAGAAATGAAAGTAAATAGCACAAATACACAGTGGGCCCCAGGGGGGGACCAAACCATATACTAAAATAGTGGTATAAGAACCACGACTCAAGTCAAGACAGTGTCTAGAGGTTGTAGAATAGCTGGGACCCCAAGGAACCACCCAAGGTGAGTAAGTAGGGATCCCATGGAGGACGGGTGCAGTGTGGGAACACGACCGCGTGCTCCATACAATTCTATGGGAAGTTGCAGTTGAAGATTTAGAGTTTAAGGACCCTTCCCAGTGGACTTGGAAGAAACCCCGTGGATCATAGAAGGTTGGAGAGCCACCCAACCCGTGGATACCGAAGTACCAGAGTTACCTATCCCAGGGAAGCCGGGTGCATAGGGCTGAAGTGGCATCGGAAACCGTCTCGATCTCAATGGAGGACTTCAAGAAAGTGTCACTGCTGGAAGGAAGAAAAGTGACCATTGGAATCCAAAGGTGGATTATTGTTGAAGAGTACCTGAAAGCAGAGGGGACAGAGTCTGGGTCACTCAGTAGTGACCAGGGGCTCGGTAGACGAATGCCCACCGATGTTGGGTGCTTCAGGTGCGTTGATAGAGGTCTTGACTCTGCAGCCACGGAGACCAGGAGACGTTGAGGACTACCAGGAGCTGGATACGAGCTGTCCCACAAAGGATGTCGAGTGCTGAGGGGTCGATGTCCGGTGGGAGCACCAACAAGCCTTGGCAACGGCAACCCATACAGAAGGGCAAAGATGGTTACGGTTTGGACAAGCAAGGTCCAGGAGACTCACCACAGCAAGGGGAGTCAGGGCAGGCCTGGAGCAACCAGGGTACCCCAAGAAAAGCAAAGTTGACCTTCAAGTGGACTCACAGGCCGGAGGCATAGGAGTCACAAGAGGACCTCGAGCGATTTCACAAAGCAGCAGCCCACGGAGCACTCGGTGTGAGGAGGCTGGAGTCCTTTGTAAGAAATGGTGCTAGAGGTTGGGGCTACTTGGAGCCCAGTGCACTTGTTCGGGAAATGCCAACAAGCATATGCACTTGCAAATGTACGTGGTGCACAGGGGTTCAGGTATTGCAGCCCCCATGAGGGATTCTGACCTCAATCTTGGTGAGAGGGCAGCTCCAACCTCGAGGGATGTAGAAACCCACCTCCTGTGTTGCTGGAGCCTTCGAAGTCCATAGGAGCTCAGGACCAGCAGACCAGACAGTTGTGTTGCGGTGCCTGCGAATGCAGGGGAGTGACTCCTTCACTCCAAGGGAGATTTCTTCAGTTGTCCTTGATGCTCCACAGGTCCTGCACAGAGCCTGTATGGTGCACGGGCACAGACGATGCTTTAGACCAGAGGTCTTCAAACGTTTTGATCCCAAGACCCCTTGTCAAACTTTTTTAGGCGTAAGGGCCCCCTTCTGACAAAACGTTCTAGAACCTGGTACTCTTCATCCTCGACAACTATCAACAACCATAAATGCCCCAAATTCCAACAGCAAATTATTTTTACGGTGGGGAAATAATATTTAACTGTGTTTAGCAAACCAAAGGTGAGTGAGCGTGGGGGTGTAGCTAAAAACAAAGGGCCTCATTTATGAGTAATTGGCATAGGGCAGCGCTGAAAGTCTTCTTGCTGCGCTGCCCTATGCCAATGTGAAAGGGCTGGAAGGCACCGTATTTATGAAATACGGTGCTTTCCTGTCCTTTTCCCTTGCGTTGGCGCACAAATTGCTGCATAGCACCAACATAGGCAGTATTGTTTTTGTACAGGAAGGGGCACATTCCTTCACAAAAACAATCCAGAAAGGCGTTTTTCTCTATGTGAGCTGCAGAATGCAGCACACATGGAAAGAGGAAAGAACAAGGAGAAATGAAAGAATTTCTCCTCGTTACGCCTCTGCTGGGGAGGCATCCATTTTTGGAGCCGCCCCAGGTTTACTTGATTTTGTAAATATGGGGCAGCATCAAAATCCATGGGTGTTGCATTGGAACCCCACGCAAAGCCCATGGAATACCTCCTTGACGCAGAGTAAGGCAATGCAGTGACTTGCGCTGCTATGTCTTACTCCATATCTGTGAGGCCATGCAGGGTGACTTTACACTCCCTCATAGGTATGGTTGAGACCCTTGCGATGCCGGAGCATCAAAAAAGTGATGCTCTGGCGATGCAAGCCTCTCATAAATAAGCCCCAAAATATTCTGTACGTTTTTTAGGTCTTTCACCATCAGGTATCTCCAAATAAAATATTGGGCTGCGTAATGAAAAGTACGTTTAAAAAGTTGTTACTCAGTGGGAAATGCACTGTAGTACATTATGAAACCTCTTTTAGTTAATGCACTACAGAGGGCTATGTGTAACCAGGGAGCCACAGAATTAAATCTTGATTGGTGCAGTGGAGAATAGTGACGTGTATTTTTAGTGCTACGAAGTCACAGCCTATGACAGTCAGCACTGTGAATATGTGAGTCATTATTTTATATTTGCATTACACACAGTGTAAGATAGAGTGCTGTAAAACGTGCAAATAGTTTTACAATAAAATAGTGCTTCCAAAATGTAGATTTTAGTAATACCAGAGCATATGCAATGCAATTTTTTTTTACATAAATGCCCCATCAACATTTCTTTAGGGGGACTGCGGGCTGTGTAAATGCATTAAAATTAAAAGCAAGCACTTCACAGCCCAGTTATTAACTCTTTGTGCTACCACTCAAAAAACCAAATCTTTGTCATCACAAAGCTTGGAGTGATTTGAACAATTTAAACCAGAACCTGCTCCCAAGCACCCTTTAAACTTGCCGATTAACTGAAAGGCACATTTGCACTCCATTCAGGCAAGCAGGCACCCTGGCACAAAAGCTTTTCACACCACAAGACACTCAATTGATGAAACTTCAGCTGATAAGGATCTAAATTAGCCGTCCCAGGACTGCTGTCTTTTTCCAAAACAAAATCAAACATTTTGGATTGCAGGCACAAGTGAAGCTGGGGAATGCGCGACCACCTTCCCAGGCCTCCACGGCCCCCCTGGGGGACGCGCCCCACAGATTGAAGATCTCTGCTTTAGACTGAGAGGGAGACGAAGTCGGGCCCAAACGAAGTCCAGCGAAGTCCAGAGTGTCCAGACGGTCGAAGTTCAGTGGTGTCTGGTTCAGAATCTTGTCCACGTCGAATCTAGGGTCCTACAGCCAGGTAAGCCCTTTTGTACCCACGGGAGGGGGTTGGACGATTCAGGGGACCCTCCCAGGGGAGGTTCCCGACAGTGGGGAGGTTACTCCCATATCCTTTGTACAGTTTTGCGCCAAAGCAGGAGCCAACGGCTCCAAGGACTGGTTTGAACTGGACTATGCACAGGGACACCAAATGTGCCCCTCATGCAGACTTTGGGTCACTGGCAAGCGCACCCACCCTGGCCTAATACACTAAATCCTGTCTGGGAGGCGGTCACACCTCCCTGTGACAGGATGCCTATTGTTCTGCTTTCCCCTGCTCGAGCTTGACTCAGCAGCAGGAGGGCAGAAATGTGTCTCTGGTCGGCAGCAACCACTTTGTGCTGTCCGGGACTAGAAGGCTGGTACCGAGTACACCAGGGACCTCACGAAGCTCGTTTCTGAGGGGTGGAATCATACCTCCCACACCGGTTACCGGTGTGGGGGTATGATTCCACAATGTTTGACACCAAACACGATAGGGTTACTTTCAGCCATTTTAGAGTTGGTCATCACGCGGTTGCATAATGCCACTCTATATGCCGTAAATGGCTGATGCACTGACAACCCGGTAGAAGGACTCCGTAGGCTGCAGGGGTGTCCTGCTCATGTAGTGGCACCCTCTCACTTAGAACCAAGCACGCTGACTTCAGGATTGTTAAGGCCTGCTATAGGGGTGACTTATAGGTTTTAAGTGCAGTGACCCTTAGATATAGTAAACCTATATCTTAAGTAAGTGGTGCATGCACCAACTTACACAGGCTGCAATGGCAGGCCTGCAGGTTCCATTTTTCATGGCCTCTCATGGGTGGCATAATACATGCTCATGGGAGGCCTCTGGGGTACCTATGCCCTGGGTACATGGGTACCATATACTAGGGACTAACAAGGGTACCCCAGTATCCAATCTGGAGTGTACCAAAGTACATAACATAACAGTTTAGGGAGAAAGCAGATAGACTGGGGTCCTGATTTGCAGGAGTCCAGTCAGACTAGTCAAAAACCAGCACAGCACCAGGCAAAAAGTGGGGGTAACTATGCAGAAAGATCCTACCTTCCTACACTCTATAAATGTTTTTGTAGATGTATAATGTGTTACAAGTTCTCTTGATCCAATTCTGTATGTTGATAATTTTAGTCTTATATCTTCAGAATAGTTTGAAGAATTATCGTTATCACTTCTTTTACGTTTATGACCCTTCTTCTGTTTTATGTTCAACTAATTATGTAACACATTGTATTTCTCAATGAATTCTTAATAAAGATTTCTAAGCTAAAAATAAAACTCTGGTGATAGCTCAGTTGACTGTTCAGTAGCATGGGCCAGCCATAGCTCACTGGCCCTGAGCACACAAGGAAGCTGTGCTGCATTGAAAAGACACTGAAAGTAGCAAGAATGACCTGAAGGTTGATGAGTGGGTAGCTGTGAGCACAAGCTGCAATAATGTATAAAACATGGTCACCGTAATAAGTTGTTACACAATGGAAAATCTCTCAATTCAGGCTCCAATCTGTCCAACCAGTCATTTATTCCACTGAAATTCAAATCTATAGTCTATTGGCACATACTTCTCAATAACTCTCTCACCTGACCTTACATGCTTGATGCCAGATTACCTCTGCTAGCGGGGCTCAGGATAGGGCTGCACACTTATTTGCTCATACGCCACTTTTAAAACAATAGCCCGATAGTGTCCAATAGTTATGCAGTGGTGTAACAAAACTTGAGGGGACCCCCCTGCAAAAAACATGGAGGTTGCCCCCGTGCTCCAAACCTAGTCAGGAGCTCTCGAGAGTACAGGGGCCGCTGCCCATGCACAGTGCCGGAGGGGGCCCCTTGGAGCTCGGGCCACCCGCCCACCCCCAACCCGACCGCGGGGGCTGCTGAGGCTATTTTTGCATCACTGCATAAATGGTTACAGACCTCTACTGCCGTGAGTCTCTCAACCCATTATGGAATGGCTGGCATTGGTCAGTGACCAGAAGAGGGGGCGCAGGTACATAGTATATTGGTTTCAAAGACCTGTTAAGAGTATCACAATGCTTGTCTCCACACCATGTGCATGAGCTTGTGGTGGTGGTGGTGGGAAAAGAGGATTAAGGTTCGGAAGGCAGACCCAAAGCTCCAAGGTGTCTTTAGTAGGCCAATCAATACTTGTTGGAGATGATAAAAAGTCTCCAAGGGAACCCAAACAACATGCTTCGCCCTCCACCTGCCTCAACAGTTAATGAAAATATTTTAACTTGAAATTAGAACATGCATAAGCAAGGCTGCACAAGTGAACTTGCCACAACCAACTTCCTTAATTTCGTCCCAGAATAAATGATGAAAAACTACCAGTTGACATGAGGTCCCCCATCTAGCACACACACGGATACATTCCCAATAATGAGTGAATGTGATGATTTTTATTATGAACTCTCAAAGGAACTCTCCAATAAGGAATGTGCACGTTTTTACATTGTTAAACACATCTTTCCAAACACATTATTGTAACCACCTCGCATGATTTGTACTTGGCATCGTATTCTCAAACATTTCTGTTTCCCTCAGCCTTAAAATCTATTGTCTTGCAATTTGCATGTTAATTCTTCTCATTTACACAAACCTCCCCTGCTGTGCTTAATTTGAGCAGGTGTTTACCAGGGCTCATTATAGAGTATCAGAATTTAATTGAGGTGCTTTCACTCGCGATTGCACTGAATGTGCAACGACCAGGCAGATGTACCTTTTAGATGCTGCTGCAACGGCATTGCTAATTGTGAATGTTATATGCACATTTTTATTTAAAAAGTGCCATTATCTTGGAAGCGGGGCAGTGGGGCCTTCTCTCTCACTATTTCCTTCTTTCTCTCTACCCTTCTCTCTCTTTTTTTCTCTCTCTCTGTCTCTTTCACACTGTACCTTTATCTTTCCCTGAATAATTTATTTTATACATTCTCGGAGTGTATCTACGTTCCACCAAATTGTAATGACTCATGGGTACAGTCTCCTGTTGCTATAGAGCATAGCTACTGACAAGTATTGTCGCTGCATTCATGCAGTGTTTACCAACCTTGATGAGGCACAGAAGCACTTTACGGCAGGTGGCGCGCCACTCCAGAACCCAAGGTTAGTGTTTAGTGTTATTGGTTCTTCTTGGTTATTGGGGCTAGTCTTCTGCTCTCAAGGAAATCATTCCATGCATTTACTCCAGTTTCCTTATGGTAGAATAAATTAATAGGAGTTAGGTGTGATCATTAGTGGTGCTTTGTGAGTTCATGCAGATGGTTAGTGGCGTAAATAGATCCTCTAGAGGAGATTAGCTATTGTTAGGTTGCACAGGCTTGGTTTCAAAGAAGGAGAGGTTGTGATCTGTGAAATGAGGTGTGGGCAATTTGTAGAAATACAATAACAGAAAGTAAAAGAGACAGCCATGCGACTTAGAGGAGCCAATACTCACAGGGAAGAGGCATGCTGAGGATGGGAGGTAAGGAGAGGACCATTTAATAGAAAGAAAAGAGTGAGAACAGTCTAGTTATAAGCCAAGATCAATTTCTCATGCAAGGTTTGGGAACACAGTGGAAGAATGCTTTTTGAGATAGCATGCAATCTGAGGTAGTAAAGCCTTAGAAGGAAACTGTAAGTTGACTGCTATCTGGTCACGCTGCATTAGGTCAAGGTGACACTTTCAGGCTGACCGCAATGGAGCGCACATCGGCCACCGTCACCAGTTTGGGCCCTCTGAAGTTTACCTTCTCAAATCCGTGCTAAGAGTCCTGTTCGCAATGGAGGGGGCCGCGAAGAGCAGGGAGAGCTTCGCAGGAGGCTGTCAGTGTAGTTTGAAGAGCAGGCCAGGTTTCGCGGGGGGTAGTGCTGGAGCTTCTTGTTGGCAGTACCCTGCTAGCAGTCGATGCTGTAGCACAAAGAGGTGGCTGCCCGGGCTTCGCATGGAATCGGGGTGCGAGCCGCAAGGTCTCAGTGAGAATGGGACTGTTTACAGTTGCAAAAAGCCCAAAAGTTTGAATAAAGCTCACTGAGCTGTAACAAGAGTACAGGACCTGGGGGGCACCAATTGGGGGTTGTGAACTCACTGCAGTTGGGTCCAGGGGCTGGTGCAGGCTGTTGGGGAGCCTTTTATGTCCTTGAGGCTCAGATCAGGAGGCCAACAAACCAGCCCTTGAAATCACTCTAGTGTCCTGGGTTTAAGGGTGAAGTTGCAGGTCCAGTTATTCCGAGTAGATGTTCAGCAGAGTGACAGTCCTTTCAGTAGCACAGCAGTCCTTCTTCCTGGCAGAGTATCCACAGGTCCAGAAGTGTATTGAAGTGGTGTCTGAGGTCCAGTATTTATAACCATTTGTGCCTCTGAAGTGGGGAGAAGCTTCTAGAAGCATACCTTTGAAATGCACATGTGCCCTGCCTTCCTGGCCCTGGCTCCAGACTAACTACAGGGGATATGCAGCCCTTTGTGTGGAAACAGGACACTGCCTGTTGAAGTGTAAGTGGGTTTGGGCTCAGCACCTCGCTCCCATTCTGCCAGTGATGGTCTATCCAGTCACACCTAAGCCCCCCATTGTGTGTGACTGTCTTGGGGAAATACACAAAGACCAGCTGCCAACCACGTACTTATGGATCTATATATTTATTACTTTTCTTCTAATTCAGCATATCCAATGCACTACCCTATTTCTCACCGTATACCTCTATCAATATCTTTAATCTACATATACTTACTTCCTTTATGCATCTATATACTTTCCATGTATTTATGGATCTATATATTTATTACTTTCTTCTAATTCAACATATCCAATGCACTACCCTATTTCTCACCGTATACCTCTCTCAATATATCTTCTACCTCAACTCTCTGACTCATCTCAAACCTCTTTCTACTACTGTTTCCAATGCACTACCCTATTTCTCACCCTATACCTCTATCAATATATCCTCTACCTCCACTCTCTAATTCATCCCAAACCCCATACCACTACTATGATCCCCAAAATAACCCTTTCTAGACTCTTCCCTACTCTACCCCTCCTTGCATCATCTCATACCTCTTTTTCTATACAGATCCCCCAAAACAACCCTCTCTAAACCCTTCCCTCCGCCTCTTCCCCTCCACATCCCTTTTACTCATCCCAAGTCTCCTCCTACTGTTATGACCTCCCCAAAAAAAAGTCGAAATCCTTCCGTCTTCTATCACTCCACTATCCTTTTCAATCCAAATAACTGACTAATATCCACCACTCAAATTACTTTCATATTTCACTATACTAATTCACCACTAATCCTATATGGGTTCCAGGGTAGCGTGCTACTCGCCAAAAAAGCGTTTCAACACCCCATCAGGGGTAACAAGCACTATATAAATGTAAACCTTTTTCCCTCTTCTATCCCTCCGCTATCCTTTCTGAATCCAAATAACTGACTAACATATCCACCACTCAAATGACTTTCATATTTCACTATAGTAATTCAACACTAATCCTTTATGGGTTCCGGAGTAGCGTGCTACTTGCCAAAAGAGCGATTTGACGCCTCGTCAGGGGTAGTAAGTGCTTTATAAATGCAATTACAATACAATACAACACAAACTACTCCTAGTCATGTGACCCAGGGACAGGCTGCGGGCACCAAACTGCTAAGTCAAGAAAATGCCAACTTCTAAAAGTGTCATTTTCAAAATTGTAATTTAAAATCGACTACACCATAAGTTAGGATTTTAAATTCCAATTTCAGAGACACCAAACATGAACTGAGTACCTGTTCCCATTTGGAAATTACACTTATAAAATGTAATAAGATAACTCCAATGTTATCCTATGGGAAAGGTAGTCCTTGCAGTTGTGAAAAACTAATTTAAGAGTTTTTACTACCAGGACATGTAAAGCTTAAAAGTACATGTCCTACTTTTTAAATATATTGCACCCTGCCATCTGGCTGTACAGGGCCTACCCCAGGGGTGACTTATATGTATTAAAAAGGAAGGTTTAGACTCCGCATCTTTGCCAGGTCAAAATGGAAGTTTAAAATTGTGCACACACAGGCTGCAATGGCAGGCCTGTGACATGTTTAAAGGGCTACTTAAGTGGGTGGCACAATCAGTGCTGCAGGCTCACTAGTAGTATTTCATTTACAGGTCCTGGGCACAAGTAGTGCCGCTTTACTGGGGACTTACAAGTAAATTAAATATGCCAAATAGGCATAAGCCAATCTAGCATGTCTTAAGGAGAGAGCACACATACTTTAGCACAGGTTATCAGTGGTAAAGTGTGCAGAATCCTAAAGGCAGCAAAAACGAAGTCAGCAAAAACAGAATTTCTAAAGGCAAAAGGTTCAGGGGAAAACCATGCCAAGGATGCCAGATCTAACAGAAACCAATTATTTGCATGTGAAATGATAATTGCAAAAACTTTAGCAGGTCACGTCTCTGAGACATGAGATGAGATATTACCCAGAATACAGCAGTACTCCAGTGAGGAGACTGTAGAAAGTTGGGATCTCATACCTTTGGTTGGTAGCAGCCCTATGATTATAGTTTTCTACTGTAAGAGTCAAATACTAAAAGGATCCCAGAATCATGTTCCCCTTGTTTCATTTGGAGCACAGGGCATTCAGTTTGGGAGGATCCAGGCAATAGAGAGCCCCAACTCCCAAAGGGGCTAGGCTAGATAGCCTTCACTATGGTCCCCATTTACTGGCATAATACAAGACTCCCACAAAGAAATATTGGAAAGCCAACAGCAGCCACAACCCTGGATCATGGGCCATGATCAAAGCCCATCCTGCAATGCAACATTTGCTCATTAATCCAACTCAAAGACTTCACACACAACAGAAATCACAGCCCCCCTTCCAAAACCATTTTTTGATCAAGGCTTCATATCAAGGCTCAGCAAGACAAGAAAGTTAGACTTTGATTTGGAGGATGCACATTTGCTTGACTGGATCCCGCAATAGAGCCCCACAATATAAGGCAATATATAAGTGCAATTTAGGAGGATAAACAAAGGACATGAAGTGAGGGTTCAACTGAGTCTCACTGGAGAGTAGAAGGAAATTAATACCCTCTATGCATATAAAAATTATTATCCTGAAACCTAGACTTGGAATTAACCCAAAGTCCACCGAGTTACGCTTCTCAGCATATGCACTGATGTTCCGAGAACTAAACCAACACAATGACAGTTCCTAATCCAGACTGCAGGACAAGCTGCACTAAGAAGAATGTAGGGCTTTTGTTACTATTCTACCCTGCCTGCAACATTTGTGAAAAAGACTCCAGTAGAGGTACCTGCTTCCCCTGTGAGTTGCCCATCAGAGTTACTAACCTACTTGTTAGTACTGAGAGTTCCCACTTATTCATCCAAGAAGATCTACCCCCAAGTGAGCCCACAGGTCAGCTCTGCTTTGGTGGGCTAACAAAGTCACCTTAGAAGTGCCAAGAACTTTTTTACAGGTTTAGGTATATAGTTGTGTACATCTCCGGCATTCCCTCTCAGAAAAACCTATTTAACATTACAGATCTACTCAGCTGTGCAACAAACATCTGTACCCTAAGTCTGCATACAATTTACATCCCAGCCTGGCCTAAACAGCTTGGCTAACACATTCTACATGCCAAGCCTGTGCAGTTGGTTATTCGTTGTTCTAAATCCCAGACCTGTATAACTGACACAGCAAAATGTAACTCCTAAGTATGCACAGCTGTGTGAAGCCCACTGCACATCCTAAGCATTCACACCTGGGCTAACCGCATCAAGCTTCTCAGTCATACCGAGTCAGGCCAATTCCAATGCACTCCTCAAGCCTCTATAGAGAATCTTTGCAATTTGGAGAAACCCCAAGTTGTTATGAAGTCCTCACTCCTGTCCAGTAACAGATGGGAATGAACTTGTTCCAACTCAATGGATCTAAAATTGAGCTTGTCTACTCTGCTCATGTGACCTCACTGGGCTCCCTTTTTTTCTGGCACCCATCAATAGAATCCCACTATTGTCAGTAGAGTACATAATCTTAATTTGATCGTTAACTCCAAGCACAATGCATGCAACCAGTGTGACTAAATAAATATTCCTCTTCTGCTAATGGTCCCCATGGGATTGTTCTACATCTTGTATTGTCACTGCAAACAAAGGGTGATTTAGGAGTTGTGGCACTCACTTGTACAGTGCACACAATGTATATTGAGGTAACCATATTATTGCGTTGCTTAAAAGGGAGGATCTTCACCCAACATCCCCAAAGGAACCCTGGGGTTATATAAACAACAACAAAACCTTACACACACACAAATTATATACATAATTGTGAAATTATTCTTCAAGTGTCAGATTTCGTTGTTGATAAATGTTTAGTCTTTATTGGTCCTTCGCCCACTGCCAACACTTGTTCCGTCGATTGGGCGTCTTGCCCCTCGACTTCATCAGGGCTTGTATATTCAGGCATTATCAAATGTTTCAATCAACACACAAAAAGGGCTGAGGAGGTTTAAAGACCAGCAAGGGACGACTCCCCTCTATCACATCTAGAAAGCACAAAAAGGCCCCTGGGTCTCAGTACAGAAGAAAGAGTGCTGGGTGTCCCTTTTACAGGACGGTTTGCCTCACCCACCCAAAGGTAGCATGCTTCATCATAAGATAACCTGCTCGCATTGTGAGCCTGGTCGCAATGCGGGCTGCAACCCCCTCTCTGAGAGGGAGGAGCTCAGGGATGTTTTATTTGTGAGAAAAAAGGTATCCTAAAACCTATAGAAGAGCAGGGTGTGGTGGAGGAAAGAAAAGAAAGAGTGTATGTGAGCTAAAACGAACTCTAAGGTACACAAATATCTGCGCCCGCTGCATCTGAGCCGCCAGGACTCGGATGCCACTTTGAGTTTTTGCGCTGAGGTTAAGGTGCCACTTAATGACCTGAAAATACGGGTAATCACGGGTAATCACGCTTGAGTGGCGAGCCACTCCAACCACTGGTTTCTTTATATTTACCACTAATTGTTCTGATTTTATGTGGGTAAATCGTACCCCATATTTTTCTTTTCATGTCAGTCCTGAAGAAAGCTGCCACACCTCTACAGAGGGTATGAGGCTGAAACATGTCGACCCCTACTGTCCTATGACAGGTTGGATAACCCCCTGTCATAGTTTTATTTTTTAATCCTGACCTTTGGTTGTCCCAATAAAGTTTTTGGTCGTACCTTAGACTTCGTTTTAGTTCACATGCACTCTTTCTTTTCTGCCCTCTACCACACCCTGCTCTCCTATATATTTTAGGATACCTCTTTTCTCACAAATAAAACATCCCTCAGCTCCTCCCTCTGAGAGAGGGGGTTGTAACCTGCATTGCGACAAGAGTCACAATGCAAGGAGGTTACCCTATGATTGAGCATGCCACCTTCAGGTGGGTGAGGGAAACCGTCCTGTAATAGGGGAAACCCCAGTTCTGTACTGAGACCCAGGAGCCTTTTTTGTGCTTTCTAATGATCAAATGTTTCTCTTGACCCGGAAACCGTCACAAGTCTGGTGCAGTGCCCAAACAATTAGTTTAATTGTAATAGTATTCCAAAACTAAACCGGACTCAAACCATGCAAAAGGAATTCAACATGTCCATGCAGCTCGTTTAAGTGAAGAAAACCATATTGCATATGTAACCGAACACCGTCTGTGCGGGATGATCCTGCAGTGAGTGCAGCCAGGATACGTGCCTGAATATACATGCCCTGATGAAGTCGTAGGGAAAGACACCCGATCGACAGAACACGTGTTGGCAGTGGGCGGAGGAACAATAAAGATTGAAAATTTATCAATAACGAAATCTGACATTTGAAGAATAATTTCACAATTGTGTATATAACATGCGTGTGCTTAAGGCTTTGTTGTTATCTTGTATTGTCATCTGGCATTGACAGAGATCTTGGGTCAAAACTTTGGTTATTCTCAGAGAACAAAACTAAGAGGCTTAACTCTTCCTACACTAGTAGGTGCTAGTGGGGCAGATTAAATTGGACCTGTACTGATGTAACCTCACTGGCCACCGGTCAAACAGAGGGTCAACTTCAAAATCCTTTCTGGTACCCACAGTACTGCTAGACCCCAGATAAGTTGGCGAAATTGCTACTACACCTGACCAAAAGTAATAGGATTTACGTTCAAAACAGACTCATAAAGTGCCCATCACGATTCAAACACTTTGGGGGAAATTCATTTCATGCATTTTTTAAAACTCCCATCCCTTGCCCCCATGCCTCAAGGCTGCTATCTTCAAGAAGTAAAGGCATGAAGACTTATTTTTCATTCCCCATAAGAATTAGAATTCACCAAGTGCTTGCCAGATTAAATTACTGCACTCTCTTCACAGAAGCACCCTAAAAAACAGCCCGCTCAACAACTCTCACCTGAAGTCATTGAACGGTAACAATGTGCTCTCTGTAAAAACAAATTAACAAACAAATAAGAAGGAATATGTTCTGGTGTGCACAGAACATGCGGAACCAAAGTAGAATTAGGTGCTGCTCTCATTCGCTTGAGTCATCACTCCTCAGATGGCTCACGTCAGGTCAACAACTGTGAATGGCTCATGGCAGCTATGGATTTCTATAGAGAAATATAAATAAATAAATAAATTAAAGGGCAAGCTGAGATTGCCAAGTGAGCAGTTGGGAAACAGATATAGATCAGCTTAAGCATAACTGATGGGAAGTTTGGACACAGGTGAGGGCAGTTTGCAAGAAGATTATTGAGCAAGGGTGAAAATTTAGTAAGTAAAAGTCACTTGGGGTGTCCAGGTGAATGGCAGTGGTCAGTAAAATGAAAACAGAGTGTACATACAAGTCAAACACAGCGGAGGTGAAGACATTTACTGAAATCAGATTGTCAAGTTTTGAGTGAGTGTCTAAATTTAATACGATTTGGTTCTGATTTCAGAGCACCATTCTAGTGGAAGAAGTGACTGCTCAGGCTAGGTACACTGGTCCTGGGACACACAAATCTCAGTGTTACTGGATCACAACAAGCAAGAAGGTCGTTATTTCTTAAATTTGGAGAGAAATGAGGGAGTGTTGCTATGGAAGATTCTATGCAGAATACAGGAAATTTTAAAACAAATTATTTTAAAGCTGCAATTGCTTCTGATATAGAGATATTGAGAGACTTGACTGACTTTCGTGAGATTAAATAGGATGTGAATAAGGAACTTCTTTGATCTTTGAATTTCAGCAAACCTTTTTGGGAAATAAAGTGAGTTATCGAAATCTAAATGTGATTTTTCAAACGCACTAGCAATTACGATTCTATGAGGGAAAGAAAAGGAAGGAAGACTGTTCATATAAAAATGGAAGTATCATGCGAGAGTATCATGAGAGAGGTGAAAATTTGGAATGATCCCTAAATTTCTGTTCTCATGAACTGGGCCACAAATAAGGGTTGCAGGTGCATATTTTATCAATAGGAAGAATTTCTGATTTGGAGGAGTTTAGGTTGAGAAAGTTGTCAATTATCAAGGACGGCTTGTGATAGATAAATGATGTAGTAATCAGTAGGACTTTTCAGGTAAAAAAATTAACTAAATATCATTGCCATTCAAATATGCCATTACATGGAACTGTTTAGTCATTCGGCCAAGGGGGCTAAAACATTTAAATAGCAGCCTGGGTGAACCCCACAAAGAAATGGTCTAGGTGAAGAACGATAATAATGTATATAGACCATGTGAAAGCGATCATCCATAAACAATTTGATCCAAGCTGTAACTGTACCCCCCAAGTGACATGTTGGAGCAGAATCCCGAGGTCAATGGTATTCAAAGGGGATGAAGAAGTCGAGGAGGACCAAGGCCAATCCATCAGCGTTGTCTGCAAGACATCTGTCACTGATACTGTCACCAATTCAGTGCTTCTGTCATGTCTGAAGACAGCTTATGTATGTATAATGGGACTCCAGTGGTGTTGGAGTTCTTTTACTACTGCTCTTTCAAGAAGCTTGGAGATGTTATGCTAAGTTAGTCCAATTTATAAAGTGCATGATCACCAGTGGTTACTTGACCTTAACTGGAAGAGTGATCAGATTAATCAAACAGAGTTGTGTAGGAAAACTTGGAGGAAGAGCCAGGTTTTTAAGGCACATATCAATTGCATCAAATTTGAGATTGTTCTAAGTTTAGGTAAGGTAACAAGGATAACATGATTATTTTGGAATATGATGCACAACTATTGCTTTGAGTTTAGAAAAGACTTAGGGCCCCATTAGGATGGCGGGTGGGCTTTTGTCCGCCTGCCACCCTAGCGGTGCTGGGACCAGCCGCCAGACCTGCGGCTGTCCCGCACCACTGATTAGGATGCGACTGCCACCCTGGCGGTCGCATTCCGCTATCTCGACATTGTGGCGGGTGCTGCTGTAAGCAGCTCCCTCCGCAATGCCAAAATGGCATGTTGTGCATTGCCATGCACAACGTGGCAGGCACCGCGCGGTGCCTGCCACCTTGTGCATGGCAATGCAGGGGGGTACCATAGGTACCCCCCAAGTGCAGCCCCCCCACCACCCCGGGGGCCCGCAACGGGCCCCCAAAGCAATTCCCGACGGCCTTTCCATGGCGGCATCGCCGCCATGGAAAGGCCTTTGAGCACACCCATCCTAATATGGATGGCGGTGCCTGGTAGGCACCGCCACCATATTAGTGCCCAGTTCCACCCGGCCGGCAATCGTAACGATTGCCGACCGGCGGAAAAGTGTCGGATGCACTTTGCGTCCGCCGCGATACCCCCCGCCATGAAAATATGGCGGGGGTAAATAAGGTTGTGATGCCGGCCGGATCGCCACCGCCGGCCGGGCGGTGGCAATCCGCCCACCATTATAATGACCCCCTTGATCTTCAGTAATGATTTGACGATTTTTGCCACTTGGGGCTGTGTACTATTTCATACATAATATGGTAGAAGGTCATCCGGGGAATGGGAAGGTTATTTGACCTTAACTGGAAGAGTGATCAGATTAATCAAACAGAGTTGTGTAGGAAAACTTGGAGGAAGAGCCAGGTTTTTAAGGCACATATCAATTGCATCAAATTTGAGATTGTTCTAAGTTTAGGTAAGGTAACAAGGATAACATGATTATTTTGGAATATGATGCACAACTATTGCTTTGAGTTTAGAAAAGACTTAGGGCCCCATTAGGATGGCGGGTGGGCTTTTGTCCGCCTGCCACCCTAGCGGTGCTGGGACCAGCCGCCAGACCTGCGGCTGTCCCGCACCACTGATTAGGATGCGACTGCCACCCTGGCGGTCGCATTCCGCTATCTCGACATTGTGGCGGGTGCTGCTGTAAGCAGCTCCCTCCGCAATGCCAAAATGGCATGTTGTGCATTGCCATGCACAACGTGGCAGGCACCGCGCGGTGCCTGCCACCTTGTGCATGGCAATGCAGGGGGGTACCATAGGTACCCCCCAAGTGCAGCCCCCCCACCACCCCGGGGGCCCGCAACGGGCCCCCAAAGCATTCTCGACGGCCTTTCCATGGCGGCATCGCCGCCATGGAAAGGCCTTTGAGCACACCCATCCTAATATGGATGGCGGTGCCTGGTAGGCACCGCCACCATATTAGTGCCCAGTTCCACCCGGCCGGCAATCGTAACGATTGCCGACCGGCGGAAAAGTGTCGGACGCACTTTGCGTCCGCCGCGATACCCCCCGCCATGAAAATATGGCGGGGGGTAAATAAGGTTGTGATGCCGGCCGGATCGCCACCGCCGGCCGGGCGGTGGCAATCCGCCCACCATTATAATGACCCCCTTGATCTTCAGTAATGATTTGACGATTTTTGCCACTTGGGGCTGTGTACTATTTCATACATAATATGGTAGAAGGTCATCCGGGGAATGGGAAGGTTTACTCTTCTTATTTAGCCTTTCCATCTCTTCATTGGTTAGAGAGTTCAGTTCGTGACAGATTTAGGATCTCCCAGAGCCAGATTGGTTAGCTGAGCCTAAGAAGCGGGTCAAACTTAAAGGTGTGCTTTTGATTTTGTCTTGAAATAAATCTGCTACAGTATCTATGAGTTCTTGGCAAGAGATGGTATTATTGCAGGTAGTCTCAGCCTTAGACAGTATGGAGATCCTGTTAAAAGCTTCCTTTGAAATGTTGTTAGATCCGATAATCTTATTGGTGTGATATTTTATTTTACTAAGCCTAATCAGAAAATTGTATTACCACATTTCCTTGAGCTAGAGAAGGTTATTGGAGTGATAACACTTTTGTGAGAAATACAAGTCCATGTGGCCCTGCCCATAAACTTCCACAGCGATTACTGATCTGCTGGTTACTGAATGTACCTAGCGACAAGAACGCATCAAATGCTAGTAATCTTTCTCCATCACCATTCACCGTTGGCCCTACATCCATGTCTCGGTTACATCAAAATATGGTTGATCCCTTGGCAGGAATTCATGGGGGCCCTCAAAGCAATGCTAGTACCATCTCTGCGCTGTATCTATTCCCAAAGACTGGGCATAACATTTGTGGGCAGACCAGCAGAACTTGGGATGCACTCACCACCATAAACTTTAGACTCCTACCCTGATCCTGATCGATGGGTACCTGACCACAGACATCTGCAGGAGTTTTCACTGGTTGGACTATACTCCTGATTAAAGCCTTTGGATGGTACAATGTACACTTGCAGAAACTAACTCAAGGATTGTGTACGTACATGTCGCCCCTTTTTTTAAAACATATTTTGCTAATGTTGTAGACCTTGAAGAGACAGAAGCAGGAAACTCGTGTAATATGATGGGGAAAGGAAGATTAAAGTCAGAAATGACGCCAATTTGTAAGTGGATAGGGGCGAATCTATGTGGGAAATTAATGACAGAGAAGAAAGGAGTTTAGGAGAGAGCAGGAAAGTAGAGAATCTTAGTATTTGAGCGATCATGAAGTAAGGAATTGAAGGCCATTCAAGAGTTGAAAGAGGCATCATGTCATGCCAGTCAACTCTTCTCCTTATGATAACCCTGCAGGGAAGGAATAAAGAGAAATGATGTTGTATATGCAAAGCCTGGATAGGCCCCACAGCTTGCAGTACGTCTAAAGGGTGCCCCTGTAACGAATTTCATTGCAAGGCGGTACATTTCTCCATGACCTGCACCACCTCAGTAGTGGGAAATCATAGACCAGAGATTCCCAACTACATCATGTACTATATGCACCTGCTGATCCTGCACCAACTCAGCAGTAACCCACTTCTACAACTCACTAGACAAGTAAGACTGCTCTGCTTTTCTCAGCCAATGACGATTGGCCATTGAGTGAGATTCCACAGAGACTATTAGACTGTGCCTCAGAAACTTTCAAAGTTGTTTCCCAGGCCCTAACTCAGATTTTGTGGAAAACAGTAGGCTCACAAGGAACAGGTGTTATGTTATGCAGATTTGTAGATCACACTATCACCTAGGAGGATATCCTGGCACTGAGCAAGTGTGACTCTAGGCACACCTAGGGCCTAGTGGGACTAATCAAAAAGCCATGTCTTCAGCTTCTTGTGGAATTCCAAAAGTGAGGAGGAGGATCTTATGTTATGCTAGGTTCCATGCTTTAGGGGCGATGTAGAAGGCTTGACCGCCGAATCTGGTTTTCCGTAGGTAGGGATTTGTGCACGTAGGAGGCCGGACGAGAGGAGGTGTCTGGAAGGTTTGTGAAAGCAGGTGCAATTGTTGAGGCATGCCCCACCACTATTATGTAGTGTCTTGAAAGTGTATTTGATGAGTTTGAATTGTGCTCTTTTGTGAATGGGGAGCCATTGGAGTGCAGGTGTGGCCTCGTTGCCAAAGCAGCAGTGGAAAAATGTAACTTTTTCTAGGGCAACAAAAATCTTTGAAACAGCATTCTTCACTAAGCATGCAGACCTTTCATGGGCATCAATTAGGAGTATTGTGTGGTAGCAGCTCCCATCTTTTGCTTTCTCTCTGTTCTGTTTGCTATAACTGGCAGTGCACCTGCAGAACTTAGCAATATATACTTTGGTGCGGAGACAGAATATCGAGTCAAAAATATCGAATTGCACAATTATCGTGTCAAAAATATCATGGGTCAAGAATATCAACAGACAAATTCTCGTGGTCAAGAATATCGATTTTAGGTAAGTAATATCGATGTAAAAAATATCGAAGTGTTTAATATCATTTGCAAAAATATAGATGCTAAAAATATTGATTTTTTATTAATGTTATGTATTTTAGTATATATTTTATATGTGTGTGATGTATGTATTTTTTGTATAAGAATTGTTTGTATTTTTATTATATGTGTTAAAATGTTAGTAGTTATTAATTTTATTTTTATTAGAATTTTGTGTTTTTAGTTCTGTAGCGGGTTGTGGGTTTATAGGGGAATAGGGTGGGAAGTAATTTAATTATAGAAAATGTATTCATTATTTTTAGTAGTTATTATTTTTATTTTTTTGAATTTTGCATTTTTAGTTCCGTAGCAGGTTGTGGGTTTATAGGGGATTAGGGTGGGAAGTAATTTAATTATATTAAATTTATTGAATACATTTTATTTATTAATATTTCTTGAATTGAGATGTTATAGTGTTAAATGTGTAAATTAATTTATTATTAATTTTCTAATAATTAGTTGTTAATTATTTTAATTAATTAATTGGCAATTAATTATTTTAATTGTGTAATTAATTTTAGGTGTGTGCTGTGGTGTTTATAGGTGAAAATGGTGAGAAGGGTGGGAAGTAATTTATTTTTAATTGATGAATTAATAATTAGTTGTTAAGTAATTTTAATTAATTATGGTAATTGTGTAATTAATTTTAGGTGTGTGTTGTGGTGTTTATAGGTGTAAATGGTGGGAAGTAATTTATTTTTAATTGATGAATTAATAATTAGTTGTTAATTAATTTAAAGTAATTAATTATGTTAATTGTGTAATTCATTTTAAGTGTGTTGTGCATATTTTAGTGTTAAAGAATGTGTATTCAATGAATGTTTATTATTTATTTTTATTAATAATATTTTAATTAATTATGTTAATTATGGAAATAAATGTAAATAAAAATTTTGATTTTTTTTATTGGTGTGGTGTTATAGGGTAGGGAATAAAATAAATACATTTATGTTTTAAATATTGTGTTTGTTAATTGCTTCTTTTAAATAAGTAGTGTTTATAATTGTATTTATTAATTTATTTTAGATAATATTTGTATCTTTTGTTATATGTAATTAATATATTTAATGTTAATCTTTATTATATTTAATCGGATATTTTTAAAATATTGTTTATTTATTTTTAAGAATATTTAAATTTTTTCAATTGTTTAAATGTTATTAATAATTTTTGTTTCTCTGCTATCCAACACTTTCCCTACTGTTGCACTCACTGGAGTGGGAATAGTAATTTTTACCCCTCTGCTATCCAGCACTTTCTCTATTGTTGCACTCATTGGAGTGGGAATAGTAATTTTTACCCCTCCGCTATTCAACACTTTCCCTACTGTTGCACTCACTGGAGTGGGAATAGTAATTTTTACCCCTCTGCCATCCAGCACTTTCCCTACTGTTGTACTCATTTGAGTGGCAATAGTAATTTTTACCCCTCCGCTATCCAGCACTTTCCCTACTGTTGCACTCATTGGAGTGGGAATAGTAATTTTTACCCCTCCGCTATCCAGCACTTTCCCTACTGTTGCACTCACTGGAGTGGGAATAGTAATTTTTACCCCTCTGCTATCCAATATTTTCCCTACTGCTGCACTCACTGGAGTGGGAATAGTAATTTTTACCCCTCCGCTATCCAATACTTTCCCTACTGTTGCACTCACTGGAGTGGGAATAGTAATTTTTACCCCTCCGCTATCCAATACTTTCCCTACTGTTGCACTCACTGGAGTGGGAATAGTAATTTTTACTCCTCTGCTATCCAGCACTTTCCCTACTGTTGCACTCATTGGAGTGGGAATAGTAATTATTACCCCTCCGCTATCCAGCACTTTCCATACTGTTGCACTCACTGGAGTGGGTATAGTAATTTGTACCCCTCCGCTATCCAATACTTTTCCTACTGTTGCACTCACTGGAGTAGGAATAGTAATTTTTACTCCTCCGCTATCCAGCACTTTCCCTACTGTTGCACTCATTGGAGTGGGAATAGTAATATTACCCCTCCGCTATCCAGCACTTTCCCTACTGCTGCACTCACTGGAGTGGGAATAGTAATTTTTACTCCTCTGCTATCCAGCACTTTCTCTACTGTTGCACTCAGTGGAGTGGGAATAGTAATTTTTACCCCTCCGCTATCCAATACCTTTCCTACTGTTGCACTCACTGGAGTAGGATTAGTAATTTTTGCCCCTCCGCTATCCAATACTTTCCCTACTGTTACACTCCCTGGAGTGGGAATAGTAATTTTTACCCCTCCGCTATCCAGCACTTTCCCTAGGGTTGCACTCACTGGAGTGGGAATAATATTTTTTACCCCTCTGCTATCCAGCACTTTCCCTACTGTTGCACTCACTGGAGTGGGAATAGTATTTTTTACCCCTCCACTATCTAACACTTTTCCTACTGTTGCACTCACTGGAGTGGGAATACAAATTTTTACCCCTCCACTATCCAACATTTTCCCTACAGTTGCACTCTTTGGAGTGGGAATAGTAATTTTTACCCCTCCGCTATCCAATAGTTTCCCTACTGTTGCACTCACTGGAGTGGGAATAGTAATTTTTACCCCTCTGCTATCCAGCACTTTCCCTACTTTTGCACTCACTGGAGTGGGAATAGTAATTTGTACCCCTCCGCTATCCAATACTTTCCCCACTGTTGCACTCACTGGAGTGGGAATAGTAATTTTTACCCCTTCCCTATCCAACACTTTCTCTACTGTTGCACTCACTGGAGTTAGAATAGTAAATTTAATTATTCCGCTATCCAACATTTTCCCTACTGTTGTATGTATTGTATTGCAAAATGTACGTTTACATTTTTTTAATAGTTAAATGTTTTAATTAATTATAGAATGGTTATTTTAAATTATTGATATATGTATAAATTTTATTTTTATATAATTTAAAAGTTAAAAAATTAAAGATAATAGTTAATAAATTATTTTAAAGTAAATATATGTATATGTGTAAATTATTATGTTAGTGTGTTTATATTTTTTTAAATTAAGTTTATTTTTTATATTTAGTTAAAATATATATTAAGTTTAATTAATTTTGTTAAAGATTATATTCATATTTTATATATTTAACATATTATTTGATTTTTATCTGTATTTTTAAATCAATATTTGTTACATCTATATTTTTAACTTCGATATTTTTGATTCAATATTTTTGTACTTACCTGTTAAGGTATTGAAGTCGATATTTTTAGTCGATATTTTTTTTCAATATTCAAAACAGCAATGTTTTTAGCATCGATGTTCTGTCAGTGAACCATATACTTTAGGTGACCCTCGTTTATTACACAGGGTCAATTCACACACATGAACAAAAATAGAGGATGATTAGAAAAACCAGTAAACAGGTAAGAAAGATTGTAACAACCTTCTGTTGATGAAGAGGAGATAACAGTTCAATACGGTGCCGTTCGGCACGCGTAATCATCCTCTGTGGAATGAGTCACGTGACCTGAGTACGCATTAAAATGATAAAATAGATTGTGAATTGGCAGATTGAGAGTCCCGGTTCTATTGTTATCAAAAAGGAATAAGGGTTTTGGCCACAACTGAAGGAGGATATTGCCTGAGGATGAGGGATAGACTAATATCCGACTTGTCGCGGAAGGGAGGATAAACTAGTTCAAGATGGCGGAGCCAATTATGGAACTCCGGCTACAGTCTGGAGCTGGGGTAACCTTTGCCCAAAGAAGAGAAAGTACATTGGGGCCGATTACGATGGCGGTCGAAAAACCATTCCGCCCGCCGTGGCAATGGGAAAAGACCGCCCGCATGGCCTGCGGCACCACCGCCGATCACATTACGATGCACCGCCGGAAAAATCTGACCGCCGCGGTCGGAACCCAAGAAACACCGGCGGCGCACGTGCAGAAAATGCGAAATACCCTCCACGGCGGTCGGATCCACTGCGGAAAGCTCACAACCCGCCGATACACAAGCGGAATTCCCATGAGTGCAATTATGATCTTACTGCGGTGCCAGCGGTACGACCGCTTGTTTCTGACCGCCGCGATTGACAGCAATGATGAATGGGAGAGCTGGAGGAATGACCATTGCAGTCCGACCGCGGTGTCCGCGCGGAAATAGTAATGGTGGTCGGAAGCAACTACACCACAAAACCACCAAATGTGGCTGTGTATCTGGCTCAGCCAATGAAAACAGCCAACACACCCCATTGACACACACCCCTGGCAAATAAGAACTACAAATCCCAGCCCAACACAGACAACACACCTGACATGAATATTCAGTTTGGACCCACCCGCATAGCAGAGAATAAAACCAGCCCCTGCATGACCACAATTCTTTGCACAACTCCAGAACAGAAGGGCCCAACAACATCACACAAAGGATAGGCAACCCTGCACACATCACACCATCACAAACACACACACACCACACACATCACCACCACCACCACCACCTGCACACCTGCACTCTTAACCACTCAGCACATCACACACCATGGCACAGAAGATGCCCAAATTCACTGATGGTGAGTTGTCAGTCATGGTGGATGAGATAATAAGAGTTGAGCCATATATTTTAGGAAGCAGGGTCCAACAGACCACATCAGCCAGGCAAAATCAAATGTGGCAAAGGATAGTTGACAGAGTCAATGCTGTAGGGCAAGTTCCACGCAACAGAAAGGAGATCAGGAAGAGGTGGACTGACCTCAAGAGCAAGGTCAAGGAGAAGAACAGCAAGAACCGTGAGCTGGCAAACCGGACTGGCAGTGGCCCTCCCATTCCACCAAGAACATTCAACGCATGGGAGGAGAAGGTGCTTGGCATACTGCACCCAGAGAGTTGCACTGGAATTGAGGGGGAATGGAGGCTGGTAAGTACCAACAGAAATCTGCCATAACACTGCTATGTAGTAGCTTGCACAACTAAAAAGCAACACCTCCTAGGCCAAAATGTACTCATGTCCACCACACTCCCCCCAAACAGGTCTCACAGATCCCACAATAACTCCCTCTCATTCACCACAAAGGTACATAACAATATTTACATGGGGGCACATGTACAGGCAGCCAGCACTACAACTCCCAACAGGCCCCCTTGTCCTACAGCTCAGCAGGATGGAGCATCCCCCACACCCCCAAGCATGGGGCAGCCATTTCCCTCCAATGTGTAACTTTACAGGTAGGTAGCCATCTCAACAGGGAGGGGTCTCTGTGGCTGTGAAGTCTGCACTACAACCCCCAACAGGCCCCCTTGTCCCACAGCTGAGCAAGATGGAGCACTCCCCACACCCACAACCATGTGGCAGCCATTTCATTCTTCTCATCAAACTTACAGGTAGGTAGCCATCTTAACTGGGAGGGGGGTATGTATGTGGGAAGCCTGCACTACAACTCCCACCAGGCACCCTTGTCCCACAGCTGAGCAGGATGGAGCATGTCCCCCCCACCCAGAACCATGTGGCAGCTATTTCATTGTTCTCATCAAACTTACAGGTAGGTAGCCATCTTAACAGGGAGGGGTGTTTGTGTGTGGGAAGCCTGCACTACAACTCCCACCAGGCACCCTTGTCCCACAGCTGAGCAGGATGGAGCATCCCCCACACCCCCAAGCATGGGGCAGCCATTTCCCTCCAATGTGTAACTTTACAGGTAGGTAGCCATCTCAACAGGGAGGGGTCTCTGTGGCTGTGAAGTCTGGACTACAACTCCCAACAGGCCCCCTTGTCCCACAGCTGAGCAAGATGGAGCACTCCCCACACCCACAACCATGTGGCAGCCATTTCATTCTTCTCATCAAACTTACAGGTAGGTAGCCATCTTAACAGGGAGGGGGGTATGTGTGTGGGAAGCCTGCACTACAACTCCCACCAGGCACCCTTGTCCCACAGCTGAGCAGGATGGAGCATGTCCCCCCACCCAGGACCATGTGGCAGCCATTTCATTGTTCTCATCAAACTTACAGGTAGGTAGCCATCTTAACAGGGAGGGGTGTTTGTGTGTGGGAAGCCTGCACTACAACTCCCACCAGGCACCCTTGTCCCACAGCTGAGCAGGATGGAGCATGTCCCCCACACCCCCAAGCATGTGGAAGCCATTTCATTGTTCTCATCAAACTTACAGGTAGGTAGCCATCTTAACAGGGAGGGGGGTATGTGTGTGGGAATACAACTCCCACCAGGCACCCTTGTCCCACAGCTGAGCAGGATGGAGCATGTCCCCCCACCCAGAACCATGTGGCAGCCATGTCATTTTCTCATCAAACTTACAGGTAGGTAGCCATCTTAACAGGGAGGGGTGTTTGTGGCTGTGAAGTCTGCACTACAACTCCCAACAGGACCCCTTGTCCCACAGCTCAGCAGGATGGAGCATGTCCCCCACACCCCCAGGCATGTGGCAGCCATTTCATTGTTCTCATCAAACTTACAGGTAGGTAGCCATCTTAACAGGGAGGGGTGTTTGTGTGTGGGAAGCCTGCACTACAACTCCCACCAGGCACCCTTGTCCCACAGCTGAGCAGGATGGAGCATGTCCCCCACACCCCCAAGCATGTGGCAGCCATTTCATTGTTCTCATCAAACTTACAGGTAGGTAGCCATCTTAACAGGGAGGGGGGAATGTGTGTGGGAAGCTTGCACTACAACTCCCACCAGGCACCCTTGCCCCACAGCTCAGCAGGATGGAGCATGTCCCCCCCAACCAGAACCATGTGGCAGCCATGTCATTGTTCTCATCAAACTTACAGGTAGGTAGCCATCTTAACAGGGAGGGGAGTTTGTGGCTGTGAAGTCTGCACTACAACTCCCAACAGGCCCCCTTGTCCCACAGCTCAGCAGGATGGAGCATGTCCCCCACACCCCCAGGCATGTGGCAGCCATTTCATTGTTCTCATCAAACTTACAGGTAGGTAGCCATCTTAACAGGGAGGGGTGTTTGTGTGTGGGAAGCCTGCACTACAACTCCCACCAGGCAGCCTTGTCCCACAGCTCAGCAGGATGGAGCATCCCCCACACCCCCAAGCATGTGGCAGCCATTTCATTGTTCTCATCAAACTTACAGGTAGGTAGCCATCTTAACAGGGAGGGGGGTATGTGTGTGGGAAGCTTGCACTACAACTCCCACCAGGCACCCTTGTCCCACAGCTCAGCAGGATGGAGCATGTCCCCCCACCCAGAACCATGTGGCAGCCATGTCATTGTTCTCATCAAACTTACAGGTAGGTAGCCATCTTAACAGGGAGGGGTGTTTGTGGCTGTGAAGTCTGCACTACAACTCCCAACAGGCCCCCTTGTCCCACAGCTCAGCAGGATGGAGCATGTCCCCCACACCCCCAGGCATGTGGCAGCCATTTCATTGTTCTCATCAAACTTACAGGTAGGTAGCCATCTTAACAGGGAGGGGTGTTTGTGTGTGGGAAGCCTGCACTACAACTCCCACCAGGCAGCCTTGTCCCACAGCTCAGCAGGATGGAGCATCCCCCACACCCCCAAGCATGGGGCAGCCATTTCCCTCCAATGTGTAACTTCACAGGTAGGTAGCCATCTCAACAGGGAGGGGTCTTTGTGGCTGTGAAGTCTGCACTACAACTCCCAACAGGCCCCCTTGTCCCACAGCTGAGCAAGATGGAGCACTCCCCACACCCACAACCATGTGGCAGCCATTTCATTCTTCCCATCAAACTTGCAGGTAGGTAGCCATCTTAACAGGGAGGGGGGTATGTGTGTGGGAAGCCATCACTACAACTCCCACCAGGCACCCTTGTCCCACAGCTCAGCAGGATGGAGCATGTCCCCCCCACCCAGAACCATGTGGCAGCCATTTCATTGTTTCATCAAACTGACAGGTAGGTAGCCATCTTAACAGGGAGGGGTCTTTGTGGCTGTGAAGTCTGCACTACAACTCCCAACAGGCCCCCTTGTCCCACAGCTCAGCAGGATGGAGCATTCCCCACACCCACAAGCATGGGGCAGCCATCGCATTGCTCTCCCAAAACTTACACGTAGGTAGTGACTGCATGTACCCCGCCATCCTCATCTAAATGCATGTAGCCACATAACAACATCAGCACTAACATGTCAGCCAACTTGGCATAGTTTTCAATTTCACATCCAGTGTGCAGACATCTAAGTGCACAGAACTGTCACATATTTTGAACTCATACTCACCAAGTCACAAGTGAAACAAATGCATCCCACAATTGTGCACAGCAGAGAATGCAATGTGGAAGTGCCATGGTGTCTGAGCATGAACGCCCATCTCAACACCAAACATGCATGGTCTACATGGAAAAAAAAGGAAGTACATGTGATTCCAAAGCTATGTATAACATGATAATGGTTCTTACTAGCTCTGTTGAAATAGATAACATGAACAGCTAAATGAAAAGACGCACAACAGAAAATTGATGTCACGCAATTAGGTAGATGAGGACATGTCCGTGTATTCACACTATCTGTACACTGCACCAAGTATCAATTCCCAACGGACACCATGGACTTAAAAGGTATGTACCTCAACATCATGACATGGTGCACAGCATATAGCAGGCATACAAAGTCATTGCATTGTAAAGTGTGTGTTGTATCAAATGTCTCAAACAATTGTCTAACATCAAGCTTGTTGCGTGCAACTCAATCACCATATCACCTCTGTTCAACAGGAGATCAACAACTAACTGCAGATTTTGCCGTAAAATCCTGGGTGCACCCATTTCCTCTTCTAAATATGCCAGTCATTGCGAACTGAATTTGCCATATATTGAAGATTACATCAAGGCTCGCCCAGCATTATTTTGGCTGAGAGTTTGGAGAAACCCCACGGCCCAACTTACCAGGGATATAATAACAGATTGTTTAAAATGTGATAAGGGGATGGAAATACCTTGGCTGGCCGCTGTATACAAAAGTTTAATCAGTGTGAATCACAAATATTTATTTTTAAACCCTTCAGACCTTGGAACCATTAGTAAAAAATCGCTTCAGTCGGCCCTTTACACACTCTATAGGAATGCTAGATTTGACAAAGAATGTAAGAAAACATCCGTCGCTAAATACATGCGCATTGAGAATATCTCATGCACACCCTCTAGCTATTTATTAAAACCTATTGGTCGTTGGGAAAGGGGCCTACTTTTCCGGCTGAGGACTGATACTATGAAATTCATGCCTTCATTTCCTGCGGGGTATATTTCCAACCTCGATCATTTGCCTTGTCCATGTAATAGCCAACATAAACAATCAATGCTGCACTTTTTATTTTTTTGTAGTTACTATTTAACACTTACTAAAAGGTTTTTGATTCCATATTTTAAGGCGTTACCTGAGATTGACTACAAGGCAGCTTATGGGAAGGTCATTGCTTTGAAAGACGATGAGCTAACCTTTCGGGTTGGTTCTTTTTTGAAAGCGGCAGTGCGCACTCGTAATACTATGTGCCCCTGCTGAATCATATCATTTTATTCCGCTTTTTAACTTTTAAGCTATATGTATTTGTTGGCATATAAATATTTTAATGAATTTTGCTCTTTTGCACCATTTTGTGTATTGTACTACTGGTGGACCAATTTTAATTGGATATTTTAATTGCCCCTTTGTCGTTGGAATTTTCATTAGATACGTTGTTTGTCTGTACTTTTATGGATATGTATTTGTATCCGAATAAAGATGATTGAATTGAATTGAATTGCATTGTAAAGTGTGTGTTGTATCAAATGTCTCAAACAATTGTCTAACATCAAGCTTGTTGCGTGCAACTCAATCACCATATCTCCTCTGTTCAACAGGAGATCAACAACTAACTGCAGAGGATGACACCAACATGCGGAGCCAGTCTCCCCCTGGAACGTGGACTCTCGGATACAGATTCCCCAACATTCTCCAACAAGGATTCTCAAGCTGGCCCCTCTGGTGTGGCAGGGACTAACATGTCTCAAGCCCTCATTGTCCCCACCACCACCACCACCACGGCAAGACCAACCGTGCTGCCCCCATCCACTAAGAGCTGTGTGGCCTCCACCACCACCACCACGGCAAGGACAACCGTGCTGCCCCCTGCCACTACGACCTGTGTGGGCTCCACCACCACCACCACTACCACCACGGCAAGAACAACTGTGCTGCCCCCTGCCACTACGACCTGTGTGGCCTCCACCACCACCATCACCACTGCTGCCTGCAACACACGCCCTGCCACGGTGGTTACCAACACCACCACACAATCCCAGCATGACGGAGAGTGTGCCAGTGCGTCGGGGGACTAGGCCACAGGTCCGTGTCAGGAGGGCAGGTGGGAGTACAACTGGGGCAGAGACACAGGAGGACAATGACCCTGAATCCCTGGCCACCATTGCAAGAGTCCTTGGTGCCTACCAAGCGAACCAAGGAGTAATGGGCCAGCTTGCTGAGGACATGCATGAGATCCGCCTGCTGCAGCAGTCCATGGACACATGGATGGGCCAACTTGTCGACCTTGTTGGCCAGCTAGTGGGTGTTCTGAGGGACAGACTCCCAGCCCCAAGTGCCGCTCCACCCCCTCCAGTGGATTGCCTGCTGTGCAGCCCAACATTCCAGCTGCAGCCACAGAGAGGGGTGTGCAGGAGGAGAGTGAGTTCTCAGACACCACTGACCCTGCAGCAGATGCCCCCTCCCAAACGCACCAGGGGCCGTCCGAGAATCCACAGAGGAGGATTTGGTGGCAGGCCACCATACCAACGCCACTCACAGAGCCAGCCATGATGGTATCTTGTTGTTCCCCTTTGCATTGACTATGTTGACTATTCTTGCCCACATTGCCATGTTGATGGCCTGAGTCTGTTGGACTTTGTGACTTCAGCTTTGTGGTGAATACACTATTTGTCTCAACTACCATGACTGACAACTCATTTATTCACTGTTCACATTTATGTACATATCCCCGTCGCTTGCACAAAAACTAATTCCAAATAAACACTCTTCACATACCTATGTCTGTGTGAGCTACATGTTTATTCCAGTATGTACAATGACAAATCAGAGTTCAATGTTCCAACAGCTGTGAAGCAGAGGAGGCATTCAGAGGGTGAATGAACCTAGAAAGACACAAGAGAATGACATTTACTCATCAGGTGACGCCTTCACAACAGAAATACAACACTAGGCATCAAGGTACAAAAACAAGCACCCATAGCAATGGTCAACAACCTCAACATACACATGATGTACCTGGATACACATACCCTGTGCCACACACATCATCCCTCATCACACACACAACAACAGCCAGCAGTTAAAGTTATCTATGCCCTGATAGTAACATCCAAGCAAACACACAATGTCACTTGTCTACAAAGTCACTTACATTCAAGGGAAGTAGTTGGCAATGAGCTGTTGACGCAGGTCAACACCTTCCTCTTCACCACTATCGTCCGCACTGGAAGTGTGTGGGTGTGCAGGAGGGGGCATCTGCTGCTCATCGTCATCCATGATCAGCGGAACGGCTTTGCGCAAGGCAAGGTTGTGTAGCATGCAGCATGCTACAACTATCCGGCACACCTTTCGTGGGGAATACAACAGTGCACCTCCGCTCTTGTCCAGGCACCGAAATCGGGACTTCAGTAGGCCAAAGGTGCGCTCCACCACACGTCGTGTCCTACCGTGTGCCTCGTTGTAGCTGAATTCACCCGGGGTACTTGGATTCCGCAGTGGGCTCAGCAACCACGGCCTGTTGGGATACTCTGAGTCACCTAGGTGTGACATACACAGAGAAATGTTGGGATACAAACAGTTGACGAGAACAGCATGTCACACACAGAACACTACTTGACTCAGTGTACTCACCTACAAGCCATGCACGCTCTGGATGTAGATTTTCCATCAGCCGGGGTACAATGCTGTTCCGCAGGATGTAGGAGTCATGGGCGGAGCCAGCAAATCGCGCACAAACATGGCTGATGATCATATCAGCTTGGCATACCACCTGCACATTTATGGAATGGTAGTGCTTCCTGTTCCTATACACCTGCTCACGTGCCTGTGGTGGGACAAGGGCAATGTGTGTGCCGTCAATGGAACCAACTACATGAGGAATGTGGCCAAGGGCATAAAACCAGCCTTCACAGCAGGCAAATCTGCTGTATTTGGGAATCGTATGTATTGGTCCTTGTATAGCATCATTGCGGACACCACATCCCAGAGCACCATGCTGAATGTTGGTTGCGACATCCCACCGGCGGTGGCCACCTTGTATTGGAAAGAGCCCGTAGCGAAGAAATGCAGCGCTGCCATGATCTTCACGGTTGGGGATAGGGCAGTTGGATATGTGCGTTGAGGCCTCAGATGGGGCTCCAACTGAGCACACAGCTCTTGCAGTGTAACGCGATCCAGACGAAATTTCCTGATGATGTCCACATCCTCCATGTCCGCCAGGACTGTGAAAGGCCGGTGCACATTTGGTCGTCGCCTACATGAAATGTGAGAGGACTAATGTTATTCAAATTACACAATGAGATGTGTCCGACTTCTCACATCTTGACTCACGCAGCAGAAACAATGAACGTACTCCAACAATTGCTGAATCCACAACTCAGATGCAGAGAGACATTCACCACATGTGTGTTTACAAGGGGTCATGTTGTACATACTGACAACCAGACAAACATATTCAGAGGTTGTGAATGGTACACCAATACATCTGGTGGCCCCAGGCCTAGGAGTAGGTGACACAGCACAGGTATGTGACAGCAACACTGCTGACTCATATGTAGCTGCTTTACCAGCTAACACCTTCTTGCTTAAGTTGCACAGACCACTAGTTATCATCACAATGTGCACAGTGTGTGTAAGCTGAGCACATATCCTACTCAAACTAGCCATGGGCACAGTAACATACCACCATTATGTGTTCAGGCAATCATTACTGTTGTTTGATTAGCCATCTCACACATTAAGTTGATTCCAAAGATGAGACAACATCATACAACCAATAGATGTACATCCACACACATATCATAGCTGACGTGAGTAAGTGCATGTCAATGCATGTCACATTTTCCACAGACATGGCATGTGTAGGCATCAGTGAGTTTAATGTCACACCAGCATTCATTGTACTAAACAAGTGCATAAAGACACTATGGAGGCATAGTGTTCAATTGTTAAATTAGACCATTGCCATTGCTAGTGCATAATGTGCCCATAACAGCGGTAGGCGTGCACGGCCACCGCGGGGCTGCTCATTGGCCACACTTGAAAGATGCAGCATAGCGGTAGCGACCGCCTGTCCTCCGCGGTGTGACACCACCAATGCCATTGCAGCCAATGGGAACCGCGATCGCGGTAGTGAAATGCAACTTTGGAAACCACGGTAGGCGTGCACCGCCACCGCGGGGCCGCTCATTGTCCACACTTGAAAGATGCAGCATAGCGGTAGCGACCACCTGTCCCCCACGGTGTGACACCACCAATGCCATTGCAGCCAATGGGACCCGCGTTCGCGGTAGTGTAATGCTACTTTGGAACCCGCGGTAGGCGTGCACCGCCACTGCGGGGCCGCTCATTGGCCACACTTGAAAGATGCAGCATAGCGGTAGCAACCGCCTGTCCCCCGCGGTGTGACACCACCAATGCCATTGCAGCCAATGGGACCCGCGTTCGCGGTAGTGTAATGCTACTTTGGAACCCACGGTAGGCGTGCACTGCCACCGCGGGGCCGCTCATTGGCCACACTTGAAAGATGCAGCATAGCGGTAGCGACCGCCTGTCCTCCGCGGTGTGACACCACCAATGCCATTGCAGCCAATGGGACCCGCGGTAGTGTAATGCTACTTTGGAACCCGCTGTAGGCATGCACCGCCACCGCGGGGCCGCTCATTGGCCACACTTGAAAGATGCAGCATAGCGGTAGCGACCGCCTGTCCTCCGCGGTGTGACACCACCAATGCCATTGCAGCCAATGGGAACCGCGATCGCGGTAGTGAAATGCAACTTTGGAAACCGCGGTAGGCGTGCACCGCCACCGCGGGGCCGCTCATTGGCCACACTTGAAAGATGCCAGCCAGGTGGACCAATTGCAGCAGCTGCCTGCCACTGATACCAACCCAGGGGCCTATAAATCTCTGTGGGAGAGCCACACATTTCACATGCATTCAGACACTGCAGACTGCAATTCCTCTCCAACTGCATATTTTGCTGTATCCTGGACCCAGTGATGGCGAGAACAGAGAATGTCAGGGCCCGTCCCTTCACTACAGAGGAGCTGGAGCTTCTGGTGGACGAGGTCCTTGCACAGTATGGGAGGCTTTTTGGTGCACCAGATGTACTGGTAAGTGTCCCTGATTCCAAGTGTGAGAGTGATCAACATGATACCATGATGTTGCTGTGCAGTAGTATGTGCTTGTGAGTGCAAGTCGATGTACAGGCATCCGAATAGTTGACATGGCATGCTCCATACATGCTCTGTGGGACTTTACTTTGATTATGTGTAGAAAATGGACACTCCTACAGCCATTCTTGCACAAACTTAATGAACATGTTGGTCTGAGACTAGGTGATGTAAATGTGTGTTACACTGCCATGCATGCTAACTTCATGTCAATGGTGTCTGTAGGCATATTTCCACACCTACATAAGTTGATTGTAGGTAGGGGGAGACATGCATTGTTTAAACAGCCACACAGATATGATGGTGTTCTGGAACAGCACAAGTCGGGACTGATTTTTACTGGGCCATGTTATGTGACTGTCCACTCACTCTTCACAACCTCATATGTGACTGTTGAAATGTATATTGGTATGGAGCACTAACTTATGTGTGTTGACTATTTCTTAAGTGCACTATGTTGATGTGAGCATCATGCACAATAGTCCAATGCATGAGTGGAACCCACTTGATGTTAATGCAACAATGACACTTCACATCAATGTAAGTAGTAGATCTCATCCTTACATTGATTTGAACATGTGTTCAGTCTCGCATGTGTTGGCACTTTTCACCCTCTCATGCTGTACATCCATGTGATTTATCTGCGGGACCATGTTGAGCCGCACTGTGAGTTCCTCTGGCCTGCACAGACACTGTCCAATGTTACTCTGAGCCATGCCTAACTGGACTGAGTCAAACATGTGTTTAGTCCACACACCTAATACTCACTGAGCCATCATAGTCCTGAGAATTGCACAATCGAGGACTTAACATTGTGAGAAGTGCGTGATAAATCAGATTATGTCCCAATATGTTTCCTGAAAAATGCATTGAGCCATTCACAGGCCAAGGGCATCGTGGGGTGTGTAGTGGTGGACTCAGTGAGTCTGCCACTACACTTCATTATTACTGTATTGCATGTCATGCTCACTCACATACTGCATCACAGATGAGGGCCTTCTGCACATGGCTGTCTGTGCTGCTGATGGAGCAAGGACTCACAAATGAGACTTGCTCAGATGCAATCTTCTCACAAGTATTAATGTATTAAACTTTGTATTGTTCATACTAATAACTGCACACACAAATATAAGTAGCAAGGAAGCTTGCTTATGTGTTTAAACTAACAAGTAATGCTTGTCTATTCTAAAATGGCCGCTAAAACGCGGGAACTTTACTGCGCATGTCTCAACCATATCACGTGGTGTGACGTCTTTCTTTGCTTGGTGGGAAACTCTTGCTTCTGCGCAGTGTGCATTAAAATGGCTGCTTCATGTTTTCACGTGCTACAACTTGCTCTTGTGTTATAATTAAACTGTGGTATTCTAACGCTACTAATGCGGGATAGAGTTTATAAATAAATGGGAATAGAGTAGAAAGAGTGGGTACACAGTGAAACATTTTATTTGTGATTTTAATATTTTCTTCTTTGACTTTTATTAGTTCGTAAAATTGGGCCTGGGGTTGGTGAACTGAAACTCGAGAGACAATGATCCGGCGCATGCGTCCTGCATGGCTGCCCAGAGAGAAAAGGATGAAGTCAACCTGGACGTCGTCCAAGGCCGTGACCTGATGGCCAATATTGCTGAACCCATGAATGTCCCTACTAATATGCAACAATGTACATGAAGAATGTATAAACTTTGTCGTGAGACGGGTGGGAAATAAAGCAAATGTATTAAATGTGATGGGCGGTATTTTAAAACAATGGGCTTTAAGAAAAATGAATTAAATCAATATGGTGTGAGGATCAACCCCCTGTCCCTGTCCAATCAGAAATAGTGGACCCATATTTTTGCAACATTAATGGGAGGTACATGGGCGAAGAAGGGTATAATAGATATAGTACTAGCTAATTAGTTGAAGTTAGACGTTCGAGATCCATGACGAGCTGATCGATTGCAGACTGAACCGCTGTCCAGAGAGGTCCTGAGGAGGGGGCGGCGGAGTCCATTAGAAGGAAGTCACGGGAAAATCGAGGAGAAGTCGAGTATCAGAGAGGGGAACGACGCAGGTGTCGTTGATAGAGAGGTCACCGGTCCTGTCCTGATCCGGGAGGAGGTCTTTGCTCTTCATCCTTCCAGGGTCCAATCTTTTCCAACTCCTTGGCCAAGGGGTTTGGTTCTCGCACTTTAGGTAAATATAAATGCAAACCTTAGTTGCGCTGCTGTCTCTATCTTCTCCTTTCCTAAGGGACCGTCATTGATCGATAATTGATTATTATGCTTCATCCTTGATATGCGATTAAGTATCATGTGGTTCTGTATTTTACTCTGCTAAATCTTCAGATAAATATTTTAAAACTTCCTGACTCAGTGATTATTTCAGGATTATGAATTGTAATGAATGTCACTCATTTTAAACTTCCCAATTAGCAAAGGGTCCATTGGTAAGTCATTACTCTTCAATTGGAAAAGTAATTGGTAGCAGGGATTTGATAAAGAGTACCAACTGACCCACCAGCGGAAATTGCTAGCGTAGTATGAATGTATGGGCCCAAGTGAATATTTTGTGTATGAATGCTCGTTGCTAGTAACCCGCTGGATCAGTTTTCTGGTAGCAGAGGATGGTTGTGCTTTGTTAATTGGGTAATGAGAATGGTACTTCTATGAACTAACATCTGTTATTGTTTAAAGTTTGTTTTATGTTGTCCAGAAATCCCCGGGGAAAATTGAATAGCGGATGGTAAGTGGAAGCCATACTGCAGTGAGGTTATCTGTCAGGCAGAAATAGTACTGAAAAGTTAAGTAGGGCTATCAGTACTTGTTAGGGATTCTATGCGTGTGAGTGACAGCCAAGGAATATGCTAGTGAAAATTTGATGTTATATCACCTAGAAAGGGTAACATTGAAGAAGTAGCAGGTATTTCTGAAGCTTGTGTGAAGAGTAAACGGAAGGGTTTTACTCGTAGTATATGTATAGTAAACGGAAAGGTTTTACTAAGTGTGAGAGAAACTATCTTTTTCAATTTTAGAGAAACTGGCACGATAGCGAATGTTTTATGTTATTACTGAATTTTAATAAGAAACGTAGAGAAAATAAAGTTTTGCGTACGATTTTGTAAAGGAAGGGTCAGCTATCGGAGAGGAAGCTGACGTCACAAAACGCCGCGCTGGGATTGGTTGAATCCGCGGGCGTAGAAAGACTCTTGTAAAGGAGGGGTCAGTAGTCAGGAGTAGTACTGACGTCACAGGTACCGCGCTGGGATTGGTTGAAACAGTGAGGGACAGAGAAACGCAGATTGTAAAGGAGGGGATGGCAGAAAAGACGTCACTAAAAGGCCGCGCTAGGATTGGTTCAGAGACAAAAGTTAGCTGGAATCTGATTGGTTGTTACCATAGAAGCAAAAATCCTAGTGGATAGTGGAGATTGTATGTTAAAACGTGATCCGATTTTAATAGGAGTTCGTCCAGATAGGAGATTCCTAGGCTTTGTAGAATATAATTTTGTACACCGAAATTTGCCAAAAATGTACGGAGAGAAGAGGAAAATGTCAGTTCTACAAAAGATTAAGAATTATTTTAAAAAGGATAAACCAATCAAAACTAGGGAAGGAATTATCATTCCACCAGCTAAAACGCCCGCTTCATTCATGATGATGGAGAGAGGTTATCATACTTGCGTATGGATAGAAAATTGGATGGAATATACCAAAAATGATGGAATATTAGCTTTTCCCGAGAATGGTACTTTCAATGGGAGAATTCTTCAAAATTTGAGATTATGGGGCCGATTCCGATTCCGGCCGGAAAACGTACCGACCGAGTAGGAGCCGGAATACATTCCGACCGACACGTACCGGTGCAGCCCGACCCGCCAAGTACGATGAGAAGCGAGCAAAACCCGACCGACTCGTACGGAACACAAGCCGAACGACCGAGCCGCGCGGAAAACAGCAATCCGGCTGGAAAAACACGCGATTCGAACCGACCGACTCGCCCCCGGAACAATATTGAACGAGACGTACCCGCGGACTCCCACCCACCAAGTACGATGCAAGGCGTGGAAAACACGACCGAGTCGCACGGAGGACAAGCCGTACGACCGACACGCATACAAAACTGCGAGGCGAAGCAACCCAAAACACCGCGACCGACGCGTACGCAGCATAGAAAACAGCACAAACACAGCGTGAACGAAACGGATAAGCCCGTACGAGACAGCTGCAGGGTCCGACTCGGTCACAAGAACGTCTCCTACATGCACAAAAAGTACAAAGGGAAAATACACAAAAAAAGGCCAAACAAGCAATTACAAAGCCAATAAATACTGGGGGGAGGGGCAGGGAACATAGACACACCCACAACTCCACCCATATAAAGGACACAAATCCCTACCATGATCCTTTGCAAATTCAAATTACCTGCCAGCACTCAACAGACAGCAACCACACACCCACAGCTCATCCATCACACAAGCCACACACCATCAGCACCACAACAAATAGAAACCTCACATACACCTAGCAAAACACACACTCACACACCTACACCTGCACACCAACACACACATCACTCACCATCACCACCCATCACCATGCCCCCAAAAAGAATCATAAGTTCCTAGATAGTGAATTGGAAGTCCTGGTAGATGAGATCCTCAGGGTAGAGCCACAGCTCTTTGGTACACTGGTCCAACAGACACCCATGTCACAGAAAACATAGATGTGGGAGAGGATCGTCGACAGGGTGAACGCACAATCACCATGTTTGCGCACAAAGACAGACATCCAGAACAGGTGGTATGACGTGCGCAGGAGGGTCAAGGAGCTGTTGAAGAAGGACTACCTCTTGAGCCAACACACCGGCAGTGGCCCTCCTGCCAAGCCAGTATACCTCAGGCCCTGGGAGGAGAAGGTGCGGGCCATCCTACCACCAGTGAGCGTCTATGGACTAGAAAACCTCCCAGAGCCTGGTGAGTACACAACAAATGTACACAATATTCTGCGACTACACACACACATCACTGTCAAGGGGAGAGTCAAACCATGCACTCTTAGCAAATACACAGCAACCAGAACAGAATCATCCCAAAATGTGTATGTCACTCAGAGAAACACAACACATGCCATCTCAAAGTGACATTTAACTGTGTCATCACATGTACAACCACAACTACAACTACAGCTAGGCAGTGGCACAAATATAACTGACAAACACATCCAGACAAGTAGCCACCGCTACAACACCACCACACAGTGAAGCCCACTGAAAGAAAGGAAATATGTGTATGCTGGGCAAGTCAGCTCACCCCCACAACTGTCCCATCAACACCACCATGAACCATGCGCACATCACAGGGAGTGGAAAAGGACTCACAAGATGGCTGACACTGGCTACTGCTGTGGGGAGCACAAAGCCCTGCTGGCAACTGTGCAACAACCAACAGCAGGACACCACTGACTGACATCCTGAAAGACAACTTGCACTCCCTGCAATGGAAGCACGTTCCATGGTGGGATATCTGGCTGGGTGGGAAGGAGGACTCACAGCACTGACCATAGTCACAAGCACCTCCCCTCACACACCCCTCAACACAAACTCCACATAACCCACCTGGGAGAATGCAATGCCTCACATCCTAACTGAAGATCCCACAAAGAACCACCACCCTGGGTTATGCTGTGTGAAGCACAGGGACACTCCTGGGACTTTTAGCCAAACAACTGCCAGGACAACACTCCCAGCCATCCAATCAGCACAGGCAGCCCACCCCACAGGGAAGCAGAGTCAAAAGGAGGGAAGGATGGGCATGCTGGGAAGGGGGGTGGAGGCAATAGCATGATGGGAGTTGCAGGCACAGATATTGCTCACCCTCACAATTGGCCCATCAACACCACTCTCAACCATGCTCACATCACAGGGAGTGGAAAAGGACTCACAAGATGTCTGACACTGGGTACTGCTGTGGGGAGCACAAGGCCCTGCTGGCAACTGTGCAACAACCAACAGCAGGACACCACTGACTGACATCCTGAAAGACAACTTGCACTCCCTGCAATGGAAGCACGTTCCATGGTGGGATATCTGGCTGGGTGGGAAGGAGGACTCACAGCACTGACCATAGTCACCAGCAGCTCCACCCACACACCCCTAACACAAACTACACACAACTCACCTGGGAGAAAGCATTGCCTCACACACCAATCAAATATCCCACAAAGAACCACAACCCTGGGTCATGCAGTGTGAAGCACAGGGACACACATGGGACTTGTAGCAAAACAAACCCCAGGATAACACTGTCAGCCATCTTGTCAGCACAGGCACACAACCCCACAGGGAAGCTGAGTCAAAGGAAGGAAGCATGGGCATGCTGGGAAGGGGGGTGGAGGCAAAAGCATGATGGGAGTGGTAGTCACAGCCCAACATCCCCCACCCACATGGCCCAGCAAGAACACACCCAAGCATGCACACCTCACAGGGAGTCAAAAGCCACTTCAAAGATGTCTGACACTGGTGCTCTGTTGTGGGGAGCACAAGGCCATGCTGGGAACTGGCCAACAACCAACAGCAGGACACCACTGTCAGCCATCTTGCCATTGCTGTCACACCCACACACAGTGAAGTACACTCAAAAGGAAGGAAGTATGGGCATGTTGGGAAGGGGGTGGAGGCAATAGCATGATGGGAGTGGTAGTCACAGATATTGCTCACCCTCACAATGCGCACATCAACACCACCATGAACCATGCCCACATCACAGGGAGTGGAAAACAACTGACAAGATGGCTGACACTGGCTACTGCTGTGGGGAGCACAAGGCCCTGCTGGCAACTGTGCACCAACCAACAGCAGGACACCACTGACTGACATCCTGAAAGACAAATTGCACTCCCTGCAATGGAAGCACGTTCCATGGTGGGATATCTGGCTGGGTGGGAAGGAGGACTCACAGCACTGACCATAGTCACAAGCACCTCCCCTCACACACACCCTCAACACAAACTTCACATAACCCACCTGGGAGAATGCAATGCCTCACATCCTAACTGAAGATCCCACAAAGAACCACCACCCTGGGTTATGCTGTGTGAAGCACAGGGACACTCCTGGGACTGTTAGCCAAACAACTGCCAGGACAACACTCCCAGCCATCCATTCAGCACAGGCAGCCCACCCCACAGGGAAGCAGAGTCAAAAGGAAGGAAGGATGGGCATGCTGGGAAGGGGGTAGAGGCAATAGCATGATGGGAGTTGCAGGCACAGATATTGCTCACCCTCACAATTGGCCCATCAACACCACTCTCAACCATGCTCACATCACAGGGAGTGGAAAAGGACTCACAAGATGGCTGACACTGGCTACTGCTGTGGGGAGCACAAGGCCCTGCTGGGAACTGTGCAACAGCCAACAGCAGGACACCACTGTCAGCCATCTTGCCATTGCTCGCACACTCACACACACTGAAGTCCACCCAAAAGCAAGTAAGTATGGGCATGCTGGGAAGTGGGGTGGACGCAATAGCATGATGGGAGTGGTAGTCACAGCTCAACATCCCCCACCCACATGGGCCAGCAAGCTCACACACAAGCATGCACACCCCACAGAGAGTGGAAAGCCCCATCAAAGATGTCTGACACTGGTGCTCTGTTGTGGGGAGCACAAGGCCATGCTGGGAACTGCCCACCAACCAACAGCAGGACACCACTGTCAGCCATCTTGCCATTGCTCTCACACTCACACACACTGAAGTCCACCCAAAAGCAAGTAAGTATGGGTATGCTGGGAAGTGGGGTGGACGCAATAGCATGATGGGAGTGGTAGTCACAGATATTGGTCACCCCCACAACTGTCCCATCAACACCACCCTGAACCATGCGCACATCACAGGGAGTGGAAAACAACTCACAAGATGGCTGACACTGGCTACTGCTGTGGGGAGCACAAGGCCCTGCTGGGAACTGTGCACCAACCAACAGCAGGACACCACTGACTGACATTATGAAAGACAACTTGCACTCCCTGCAATGAAAGCACGTTCCATGGTGGGATATCTGGCTGGGTGGGAAGGAGGACTCACAGCACTGACCATAGTCACAAGCACCTCCCCTCACACACCCCCTCAACACAAACTTCACATAACCCACCTGGGAGAATGCAATGCCTCACATCCTAACTGAAGATCCCACAAAGAACCACCACCCTGGGTTATGCTGTGTGAAGCACAGGGACACTCCTGGGACTGTTAGCCAAACAACTGCCAGGACAACACTCCCAGCCATCCATTCAGCACAGGCAGCCCACCCCACAGGGAAGCAGAGTCAAAAGGAAGGAAGGATGGGCATGCTGGGAAGGGGGTGGAGGCAATAGCATGATGGGAGTTGCAGGCACAGATATTGCTCACCCTCACAATTGGCCCATCAACACCACTCTCAACCATGCTCACATCACAGGGAGTGGAAAAGGACTCACAAGATGGCTGACACTGGCTACTGCTGTGGGGAGCACAAGGCCCTGCTGGGAACTGTGCAACAACCAACAGCAGGACACCACTGTCAGCCATCTTGCCATTGCTCTCACACTCACACACACTGAAGTCCACCCAAAAGCAAGTAAGTATGGGCATGCTGGGAAGTGGGGTGGACGCAATAGCATGATGGGAGTGGTAGTCACAGATATTGGTCACCCCCACAACTGTCCCATCAACACCACCCTGAACCATGCGCACATCACAGGGAGTGGAAAACAACTCACAAGATGGCTGACACTGGCTACTGCTGTGGGGAGCACAAGGCCCTGCTGGGAACTGTGCACCAACCAACAGCAGGACACCACTGACTGACATCCTGAAAGACAACTTGCACTCCCTGCAATGGAAGCACGTTCCATGGTGGAATATCTGGCTGGGTGGGAAGGAGGACCGGATGTCAACCAAATACAACCAATGCAGATCATGTACACACCCCAACATTCACATAGAAATGCCCAAATAATGCAGGACAATGTGCTACACCAATATCAACCCCTGACTGTGACAACTTAGGACAATGCAATGTACAGGCCCGCATCCAGAGGCACAGTCACAACTGTCAGGTGTGTCAACCATTGATGCCTGCAGAAACATAACATACATTGTGTGTGTCTCCCAAAAACAGGTGATGATGGGGACACAGCAGCAGACGCTGAGGAGTCCTCGTCCCAGGCTCAAGAGGATACGGAGCTCACTGGTGGGGAACAGCCTCTGCCCTCCTCGGATGAAGAAGACCTACCTGGCACCTCCGGAGCAAGTCATCATGCAGCACCAGCAGGACCACTAGCTGCACCCCCTGCACCCACCCCTCCAACGACTGTCAACACACATACCACCCCTGCCGACATGGACAGACCAAGGAGCACCACCACCACCAGCACAGGGACCCTGGACCAACGTGGGCGATGGACACCACCACCACCAACAACCCACAAGGTGGCCCAGGGTCACCTGTGCGTGCCACCTCAGGTACTGCACGTGTCGCCAGGGGTGGTGGGAGGGGTGGGAGACATAGGTCGCTGCTCGCAGGGGGTCTGGACTGCATGATGACCTACAACTGGCACGCATAGCCGATGCGTACCAGTCCAGCACCGGAGAGTTCAGCCAGGTAGTGGGGCTCCTCAGGGACATTAAACAGCAGCAGGCTGCCCATCATGCCCGCTTGGACTCACACATGTCCCGCGTGGAGTCCAAGTGGGACACACTGCAAGAGATGACGGCGGTGCATAGGGACATATTACAATGCCTCCGCCAGATGAGCAGCAACCAGTCAACACCTCCCTGTGTGCCCACAACATCTGCTGCTGAAACAACTGCAACTGCCACAGGGAGGGCGGATGACTCTGGCGAAGAGTCCCCTGCACCGCAGCAGCCTGCACTTGAGGGTCCCCCCAAGAAGAGGGGCCGTCCGAGGAGGGGCAAGTGAGAGGCCGATGGCCATGTGCAACCCCCAGGAAGCCAAAACCTGTTCTGGATAATCACCTTTGTGCGCAAACTGTTCACCCTGTTGACTGCAACACAACTCTCCCACATGACATGGGGAGCTCAAGTTGGACCAATGTCTCTGATTACTGTGGACTTCACTCTGGACATTTCTGCTACCAGGACTTCCAAATCATCTAGGAACTTTGGATTACAATCACAATGTACAGCACCCACCATCCTGTGCACTATACTCACACATGTATGTCAATAAACTCACTAATACACCATACTTGCCTCTGTTGTGATTCCTATGTTGTCTCAGAAGTGGCGATGATGATCTGGGAAATGACACTGTGCATGCTAACTGCTACAGCAAGTACAACACCGGCATGTGAGTCATGGCGACGTCACACATATGGGGGAGGCACACCACCAGGGCTACACAACACATACATACCATGGCCATCTGACTCATCGCCTACACTGATGTTGCCAGGAAATACGTTGCATTGCACAGACCCAACACCTATTCACAGTCTGTGTTAACTAGCCCACTGGTGCAGTAAGCAAATGTCAGTCAGATGTGTGATCACAGACAACGCACATCCCAAAGTGAAGCACAGGTTTATTACACATTTGCAACATGTTGTAACCACCACAGATGCAAGGTAATCCCACCTGGCAGCGGGCACACAGTCAACAAGTGTAGAAGGAAGGAAGTCCATGGGTGTGGTGCACATCACCTGTAGGGACACAACAGCTACCACCCGGGAAGTCAAATCACGGTGTTGGGGAACACAGTTGACCAAACGACTCTGAAAGTACCCTGTGAAGGACAGAAATGACACACAGTCAAAAGCACTGAAGAACAGGACAGAACTGCAATACTCATGCACAATACATGTTACCAGAACCAAGTTAGCATGTCAACACTGTTGGGGAGTACAGACTACCTGCAAGGACACATCGCTACACGCATACAGTCATGTAGCCCATGGACACACTCAAACAGCACCAGAGCACCACCAACACATATCATGCTAACTCACATCATTGACATGACATCTCTGGATACTCACATTCAGCTGAAGAAGTTGGTGATGAGCTGTGTGCGGACATCACCATCATCATCATCATCATCACTGGCATCGTGGTCCAGGCCAGGATCCTCCACAGGTGGCGGACGTTGGTCATCGTCATCCAGGATGAGAGGCAACTCCTTCCGCACTGCCAGGTTGTGGAGCATGCAGCAGACGATGATAATCTTGCACACCTTTGCTGGGGCATATGGGAGGGACCCTCCTGTCTTGTCGAGGCAGCGGAAGCGGCTCTTCAGGAGACCAAATGTCCGCTCAATCACTCTCCTCGTCCGACCATGTGCCTCATTGTAGCGCATCTGGGCTGGTGTCACAGGGTTCCTGAGGGGCGTCAGCAACCACGGCATGTTGGGGTATCCGGAGTCACCTACATACAGACAATTGCACATTAGCAGAGTTGGAAAAGAGGGTGGAACACTACATAGCAGAACACACACAATGGTACAAAGTCAGTACACACCAACAAGCCAGGCACGCTGGTTCGGCATCTGTGCCATCATCCTCGGGATGCGACTACTCCTCATCACGTAGGCATCGTGTGCAGAACCAGGGAAACGGGCACACACGTGTGAGATGCTCATATCTGCAAGACAGACCACCAGTGCATTGACCGAGTGGTAGTGTTTGCGGTTACGGTAGGCCTGCTCTTGGGCCTGTGGTGGTACCAAAGCCACATGTGTCCCATCAATGGAGCCAATGACATGCGGCATCCTCCCCAGGGCATAGAAGTCACTCTTCACGCCAGTGAGTCGTTGGAGTCTAGGGAAATAGATGTACTGGTTCAGGTATATCAACATAGCCTCCAAAACATCCCGGAGCACACGGCTGAACATGGTCTGTGACATCCCACCAGCAGTCGCCAGAGTGTGTTGAAAGGTACCGGTGGCAAAGAAGTGTAGGGCTGCCATCACCTTCACCTTGGGGGTCAGCGCTGTAGGGTACGGACGGCCAGGTTGCAAATGTGGTGCCAAGCGCACTGCCAAATCCTCAATCAGCTGCCTGGTGAAGCGGTACCGTCGGATGCTGTCACGTTCCACTATCGTTGCCAGGTCAGGGAATGGTCTAAGGACAGCTGGTGCCCTGCAGTGCATAGGTGAAGAAAGCAATATTGTCAGTCACCCCACATATGTGGCATTGAACACACTCAACATCACATGATACATCATTATGAGGCACAAGTACATGATGTGTGCAGTTCCGTAAGGATATGTATGGCACATACATGGCCAACATCTAACATCACAGTTCAACAAGTGGCATCAATAAGTCCCAGGTCGTGCCATTGGATATCATGAGGCCGTGTCCCAGTTCCCATCTCCTGCTGCCAAATTACAAACACACCCCACAGTGACATGTGAGGACTGATGTGCCCCAGGCATCACAGCTCAACGACAGGTAGATTCCCAGGGACCCTGTATTGCCACATGGACACTGGCATGACATGGTGTATCATGTATACACCACAGCAAAACAACCATGACCCCCACAGGTAGTGGTCCCTGTTGCCTCGGCAGGACAGACATGGAAGTCTGTGACACACACACGCACAACATCAAAGTCCATGCACAAACAACGTGGATGTGGAGACTGCCTCCCATTGTGCACATGAAATCAGAGACATTGGTAACACAACATGCACACAGACTGTGGAGGACCATCACCATTGTGCCAATGGGTCACCCTGGGTTAAACATACCGTCCCACATGGGACTCAGGGTGTATGTGACATGACATACACATACACCACCGTGAAATGTGACCATGCCACATGCTCAGATATGAACAGTTGCACATCACAGTGGTCATGTACACGAAACACCAAGGATTCTGTCCCCATGAACACGTGCACAGCCTGGGGGTGGCTGCCCCCAAGTGACACCCACAGAACAACATCTTCACCCCCATACACGGAATAGGTAATGCAGCCTTACGTGCCGTAGGATACAGTTTGGACAGGCTGTGGTGTTGTAGGTGTGCCCCTCACTCCCTGGGAAGTATATGTGGCTGGCATATGTTCACCTGTGACAGGCATGGTGACATATGCCAGTGACTTGTACAGGGATGCGTTGGACAGCAATGGACCGATCAGTGCGCACACATTGGCCATTGCATTCAATGTGTGCTGGTACGCGTTGTATTCGCAATACGCGCTGGACAGCAATGGACCGATCAGTGCGCACACATTGGCCATTGCATTCAATGTGCACTGGTACGCGTTGTATTCGCAATACGCGTTGGACAGCAATGGACCAATCAGTGCGCACACATTGGCCATTGCATTCAATGTGCGCTGGTACGCGTTGTATTCGCAATACGCGTTGGACAGCAATGGACCGATCAGTGCGCACACATTGGCCATTGCATTCAATGTGCGCTGGTACGCGTTGTATTCGCAATACGCGTTGGACAGCAATGGACCGATCAGTGCGCACACATTGGCCATTGCATTCAATGTGCGCTGGTGCGCGTTGTATTCACAATACGCGTTGGACAGCAATGGACCGATCAGTGCGCACACATTGGCCATTGCATTCAATGTGCGCTGGTACAGCGTTGTATTCGCAATACGCGTTGGACAGCAATGGACCGATCAGTGCGCACACATTGGCCATTGCATTCAATGTGCGCTGGTACGCGTTGTATTCGCAATACGCGTTGGACAGCAATGGACCGATCAGTGTGCACACATTGGCCATTGCATTCAATGTGTGCGGGTACGCGTTGTATCCTAGGTACGCGTTGAACAGCAATGGTCCGATCGGTGTGCCCGGCCGGCCCATTGCATTCAATGTGTGCGGGTACGCGTTGAATCCTAGGTACACGTTGAACAGCAATGGTCCGATCGGTGTGCCCGGCCGGCCCATTGCATTCAATGTGTGCGGGTACGCGTTGTATCCTAGGTACGCGTTGAACAGCAATGGTCCGATCGGTGTGCCCGGCCGGCCCATTGCATTCAATGTGTGCAGGTACGGGTTGTATCCTAGGTACGCGTTGAACAGCAATGGTCCGATCGGTGTGCCCGGCCGGCCCATTGCATTCAATGTGTGCGGGTACGCGTTGTATCCTAGGTACGCGTTGAACAGCAATGGTCCGATCGGTGTGCCCGGCCGGCCCATTGCATTCAATGTGTGCGGGTACGCGTTGTATCCTAGGTACGTGTTGAACGGCAATGGTCCGATCGGTGCGCACCCATTGGCTATGGCCTGGCCTGGCAACGGACGCGTTTTCAAAATTTTAACGAGTCTGATGCTGTAAATTCAGTTGGTCACCCACAACAATGTTGCAATTTCATGGGTGTCATGAAGTTGAACATTTGAAGGATGCTGGGGGCGTGTGTAAGTGGTGCGATTCCATGGATTGGCCAGATTCAGAAGATGCAAACGACTTGGACCTATCACTTTGGACACATGGGACAGTATCTGCCTCTGCAGCACACATATAATGCTGGCTGTTCCCCTGAGAGCTCACTTTCCTGCACTACATGCTCCAGGACGACATCTGCCACTACACTGCTGCTGTCTCTGCCCCCTCTGGACCCTGCAATGGCACGTACTGTGGAGAGAGCCCCAGCCTTCAGCACTGAGGAGAACCAGGCCCTGCTGGACAGCCTCCTTCCACAGTACAGCAAGCTGTATGGGAAACCAGGGGAGCAGGTGAGTGTTCTGTCCACTGCCTTTCTAAATGTGCATGTTGTCTGACTAGCAAGGCTAACAGTCTGCACGCCACTGGCTAGCAGGCTCACTGAGTAGTTGTCACCCCCCATAGTGTGTAGTTATATGCACTGGACAGGAATAGTGCAGTGACAGTGCATTTAAACAAGGTTTTACTGCCCAGGCAATGATACCATGTAGTAACTGCTGGCATACTGTCCATGGCCATCGTTGCACTGCCTGTGTACATCATGTGCCCCTGTGATTGAGACATGTATATCCAACTGTGTAATGCACGGTTATGTTGCATGTGTAGTAATGGCATTCTCACTTTGTCATCCTCACAGGTTGATGCCCACTAGAAGCATAAGATATGGCTGACCATCGTCCGGGCAGTGAGATCCGTGGGGGACTACAAGCGCTGGATCCGCAACTGCCAGAAGAGGTGGCAGGACCTTCGGGGCTGGACCCGGAGGATCGCACGGGTCCAGCTGAAGCTGTCGCCTCCTTGCAGGAGGGGCGGACACCGGACCCTGACCCCCCACATGCTGAGGATCCTGGCGGTGGTCTTCCCTGATCTGGATGGGCAGCTGAAGGCCAGAGAGCAGCAAGGAGGGGGTGAGTCCATGTCTGCATTGTGAACTATGTCTGCCATGCTATGTGCCCTCCTCTGGCCTGGTTAAACTTCCACAGTACATCAGTCTTGTGGTCCAGGACCCATGTCCCTCTATTGTGCACTGCCCACTCCTCATCTGATACCCAGGTGTGGCCCTTACAGTCGGGGTATTGTGTCACTTGGGTACTGTGTCCCTGCAGTTTGCTTGACTCAAGGTGGGGGACAGCATCTGTTTCCCTGACTCTGTGGTGGGCATCATGGGTGGGTCCATTGCTTACACAATGCCTGTGTTCTGACATGTGTTCTGCGTGTTACTTTGATATGTGGCCCAATTGCTGAGCTGATCCACCTCATGTGCCTGGGGTATCTGGCACACACCCATGCTGCGGGTGGGAACAATGTTTGGGCCCCAGGAGTGTGTATATAACGTGTGTCACACATACGTAGCCAGCTGCCTACTGTCCAGGGCTCATCCCTCATTCATGTGGGGCAGGACAGTCATGCCTACTCCAGGCCATACAATACACTCTGTACTCCCACTGCCGTGTATCAGCTGACACGTTTTGCTCAGTGATTTGTCCCCTCAGGTGTCTGCCTCTGTGTCAGTGTGCTGTGGCTTCGTTGTCAGGTCTGCTGGGGTGTTCCTCGGTTGGGGCTCCGCATGCCACCGGAGATGTGACCATAGGAGATGATACTTGTGTGACACATAGGTGTTTGATCACCTGACCGTGCAGACTGGGGTATGCGAATATGAAGTTCAGGCAGCTGTTTCCCATTCACAGCAGATTGTGAGGTGCTCAGGTGCTGAGGGTAGTGTTACAGGTCTCCCATATGTCCAATGGGTATGACCTGGACAGATGAGGGTTCAGATGATGTGGTGTGTGGGGGATGTACATGTGCACTTGTTCAGCTCCAGGACTTGCATTCCCCATGATCTACTATTGTGACACAGTGCAGAGTGTTGTTGTCTGGCTGCCCTGCCCATGTGACTGGAGACAGTGATGTATGACTTAGCAGGCATGGCTGTGCCATGGCATGTGACTTCCTATTAGTGATCATGCAGGGGAGTGACATGTGCTACATGCACACCATTGTGGCAATGGCTATCAGGACATGGGTGCATCATGGTGTCTGTCGCTGGTATGCATGACATGCATTTCCTATTTGACTCTGGGCATCCCTTACATCCGGACACCTGTACTGACTCAGTGGCAAGAGTTGTGATGTGTGCATGTCCACATGCTTCACCGGGTTCTCTGCACTGTCCAAATACTGTGTAGGTGGTGCATGTGTCCACACTGGGGTATTGCCATCCAACAGACACCAGACAGATGGGTGCAAGGCCAGGTGGGATGTGAGTGCCATGGTTGACCATCAGACTGACAATTGACTTCTCCTGTTCTGTTTGTGCAGTTTTTGCAATGTTCAACTAAGGATGCCAGGGCTTGCTCTGTAATGTGCTGTACTTACTGTGGTGTGTGCGTTCGGTGCAGGTGACTGATGTCTGTCTGTTTCCCTATTCATTGCAGATACATCCACGGCCACAGGAGGGGACAGCTCCACGGACCAGGAGGAGCCGCAGAGCCAGACTGGGTCAGCAGCCGAGGAGTGGTCGGAGGGACCCAGTGGCACGGAGGGCGAGGGGAGCCACACCGAGGAGTCCTCAGCACCATCCACCTCAGCTGAGGACCAGAGCAACTCAGACGATGACTCCCTTATGGAGGCGGGTGTCAGCAGCCACCACACCCCAGCTAGTGTTGCTGTCCCCGCCACCACCACCACCACCACCACCACCGCCCTCCCGTCGGCTCCCATTCCCGAGGTCCGTGGAGGCTCCCATGTTCGGGAGCGTGTCTCCTTCGGGCCAGGCACCGCACCCCCTGCCCCTGTGTCCCCTGCTGCCCTGAGTGAGGAGTCTGTGTACCTCCTCCGCCAGCTCCATGTAGGACAGACAGCGATGCTGAGTGTCCTCCATGCACACACCAGTCTGTTGACTCAGCTGGTGTCATTCATGGAGGGCATCTCATCGGGCATGTCTGACCTACAGAGGGGCAATAGGTCTATGGACTCCTCCCTGACGGCAGCAGTGTCCCTCCTCCGACAGTCCCTCACCCCTCCTGCCTCTGCCCCATCCACACTCCTCAGCACCTTACCCATCCCAAGCACACACACACTGGCACAGGCACACACCAGCACAGACACATGCAGCAGACAGACACACACGCCACAAACAAGACGCACACGCACGCACCGTCAGGGGACTGAAGCCACACTCACAGGGGATGGGGCACAGGCACAAACACACGCATCCACAAGCACTGCGCAGTCCTCAGTTGCCTCTCCCTCCAAAGACCCCTCCCTTGCCTCACCTGCAACCCCAAAGACACAGCGGCTCTTCCTCTGTGACCTTGGCCTCTTCCCCTCCATCCCAGCTGATCCAGCATTCAGGGGGAAGACTGTGGTTCACAGTGTGAACGACATCTAGCTTTGTCATCACAGTGGGATTGTAATGCAGCCCAGGGTCACCACATTGTGGGGGCCCTGGGGGTAGTGCTGTGGTGTCTCTGTGTCTTGCTGTGTCAGTTGCTGTTCCTACATGCTTGTGTGACATGTGTGATTTCTGCTCCCTCTCATCTGACAATGCCTGATTGCCCACATAGGGGATTTGGATCCATGAGTTACCTTTGTGTGGCACTGTATGCACATCTGTGTAATTGGTATTCAGGCCTCCTCATGTGTTGTGTGGTTGCCTGGGGACACTGGTACCCCCCCTCACCTGTTGTGTTTGATGTGCAGTGTGGGACTGCCTGTTTGTGTATGTGCATCGGCACCACTGCATTGGCATATCTTAGGTGTGCCATTGGCTGTATGTTGTTTGGTGTGTTTGCCCTGCTGTCCCTGGGACTCCTAGGTCATCAGTCAGCACAATGATCATTGTGTGTGTGTCCCATTGCTGCCATGGTATGGTATCTGTTCACCTCACATCTACAGTCTCCACTGGGTATCTGAATTTGTGTGCCCATTGGTGCAAATATGTGGGTCTGCATTCTGATGGTCACTTCTGTCATTGTGTCATTGATGAATGTTGACAGTGTCAGCCCCCATGGGTGATGTTTGTCTGCACATGGCCAAAGGTATGTCTTATTTGCACTGCACTGTTTGCCTCCCCCATTCTATGTTGCTATGGGACACAAGCACTACTTTGCCACTGATGTGTTTGTTGTTCTGTGACCAGGAATCATCTATGCAGTTTGGCAGTTGCAGCTTTTTCTTTGTCAACACTTACATTTTGGTCACTGTGATGATGGGGGTTTGGCCCCATTGCCACAATGTTCAATATGTGCTTCAGCTATGGACCCCACACTTACATTTTGGGCACTATGATGATGGGGGTTTGGACCCCATTGCCACAATGTTCAATATGTGCTTCAGCTATGGACCCCACACTTACATTTTGGGCACTGTGATGATGGGGGTTTGGACCCCATTGCCACAATGTTCAAAATGTTCTTCAGCTATGGACCTCACACTTACATTTTGGGCACTGTGATGATGGGGGTTTGGACCCCATTGCCACAATGTTCAAAATGTGCTTCAGCTATGGACCCCACACTTACATTTTGGGCACTGTGATGATGGGGGCTTGGACCCCATTGCCACAATGTTCAATATGTGCTTCAGCTATGGACCCCACACTAACATTTTGGGCACTGTGATGATGGGGGTTTGGACCCCATTGCCACAATGTTCAAAATGTTCTTCAGCTATGGACCTCACACTTACATTTTGGGCACTGTGATGATGGGGGTTTGGACCCCATTGCCACAATGTTCAAAATGTGCTTCAACTATGGACCCCACACTTACATTTTGGGCACTGTGATGATGGGGGTTTGGACCCCATTGCCACAATGTTCAATATGTGCTTCAGCTATGGACCCCACACTTACATTTTGGGCACTGTGATGATGGGGGTTTGGACCCCATTGCCACAATGTTCAATATGTGCTTCAGCTATGGACCCCACACTTACATTTTGGGCACTGTGATGATGGGGGTTTGGACCCCATTGCCACAATGTTCAATATGTGCTTCAGCTATGGACCCCACACTTACATTTTGGGCACTGTGATGATGGGGGTTTGGACCCCATTGCCACAATGTTCAATATGTGCTTCAGCTATGGACCCCACACTTACATTTTGGGCACTGTGATGATGGGGGTTTGGACCCCATTGCCACAATGTTCAATATGTGCTTCAGCTATGGACCCCACACTTACATTTTGGGCACTGTGATGATGGGGGTTTGGACCCCATTGCCACAATGTTCAAAATGTGCTTCAGCTATGGACCCCACACTTACATTTTGGGCACTGTGATGATGGGGGATTGGACCCCATTGCCACAATGTTCAATATGTGCTTCAGCTATGGACCCCACACTTACATTTTGGGCACTGTGATGATGGGGGTTTGGACCCCATTGCCACAATGTTCAATATGTGCTTCAGCTTTGGACCCCACACTTACATTTTGGGCACTGTGATGATGGGGGTTTGGACCCCATTGCCACAATGGTCATGGCCTGCTTGCATTGTGGGTGCCACACACATTTATGTGTGGCACTTGTGATAGGGGGTCACATTGTATGTTCACAGTCCTGTTCAGTGTTGTAGGCATTTGACACAGTCTACACACGCTTGTCATGGTGTTGGGGGGATGTCTTTGTGTTGCATTCTTTCTGCTGGTGTGTGCTTCTTGTGGCATGTATTTGCCATCCTGTGAGTGGGGGTGTTGTTGGTGGTAGGCATCCAGCCCCCATGGGTAGAGGTGGTAGTAGTGGTAGGCACCTGGCACCCCTGGGTAGAGGTGGTAGTAGTGGTAGGCATCTGGCACCCCCTGGGTAGAGGTGGTAGTAGTAGTAGGCATCTGGCACCCCCTGGGTAAGGATGGTGGTGGTGGTAGGCACCTGGCACCCCCTGGGTAGAGGTGGTAGTAGTGGTAGGCATCTGGCACCCCCTGGGTAGAGGTGGTAGTAGTAGTAGTAGTAGTAGGCATCTGGCACCCCCTGGGTAAGGGTGGAAGTGGTGGTAGGCATCCAGCCCCCCTGGGTAGAGGTGGTAGTAGTGACAGGCATCCAGCCCCCATGGGTAGAGGTGGTAGTAGTGGTAGGCATGTGGCACCCCCTGGGTTAGGGTGGTGGTGGTGGTAGGCATCCAGCCCCCCATGGGTAGAGGTGGTAGTAGTGGTAGGCATCCAGCCCCCCATGGGTAGAGGTGGTAGGAGTGGTAGGCATCCAGCCCCCCATGGGTAGAGGTGGTAGTAGTGGTATGCATCTGGCACCCCCTGGGTAAGGGTGGTGGTGGTGGTAGGCATCCAGCCCCCCTGGGTAGAGGTGGTAGTAGTGACAGGCATCCAGCCCCCATGGGTAGAGGTGGTAGTAGTGGTAGGCATGTGGCACCCCCTGGGTTAGGGTGGTGGTGGTGGTAGGCATCCAGCCCCCCATGGGTAGAGGTGGTAGTAGTGGTAGGCATCCAGCCCCCCATGGGTAGAGGTGGTAGTAGTGGTAGGCACCTGGCACCCCCTGGGTAAGGGTGGTAGTAGTGGTAGGCATCTGGCACCCCCTGGGTAGAGGTGGTAGTAGTGGTAGGCATCTGGCACCCCCTGGGTAGAGGTGGTAGTAGTAGTAGGCATCTGGCACCCCCTGGGTAAGGGTGGTAGTGGTGGTAGGCATCTGACACCCCTGGGTAGAGGTGGTAGTAGTGACAGGCATCCAGCCCCCATGGGTAGAGGTGGTAGTAGTGGTAGGCATCTGGCACCCCCTGGGTAAGGGTGGTAGTGGTGGTAGGCATCTGGCACCCCCTGGGTAGAGGTGGTAGTAATGACAGGCATCCAGCCCCCATGGGTAGAGGTGGTAGTAGTGGTAGGCATCTGGCACCCCTGGGTAAGGGTGGTGGTGGTGGTAGGCATCCAGCCCCCCATGGGTAGAGGTGGTAGTAGTGGTAGGCATCTGGCACCCCTGGGTAAGGGTGGTAGTGGTGGTAGGCATCTGGCACCCCTGGGTAGAGGTGGTAGTAGTGGTAGGCATCTGGCACCCCTGGGTAAGGGTGGTAGTGGTGGTAGGAATCTGGCACCCCCTGGGTAGAGGTGGTAGTAGTGACAGGCATCCAGCCCCCCATGGGTAGAGGTGGTAGTAGTGGTAGGCATGTGGCACCCCCTGGGTTAGGGTGGTGGTGGTGGTAGGCATCCAGCCCCCCATGGGTAGAGGTGGTAGTAGTGGTAGGCATCCAGCCCCCCATGGGTAGAGGTGGTAGTAGTGGTAGGCACCTGGCACCCCCTGGGTAAGGGTGGTAGTAGTGGTAGGCATCTGGCACCCCCTGGGTAGAGGTGGTAGTAGTGGTACGCATCTGGCACCCCCTGGGTAGAGGTGGTAGTAGTAGTAGGCATCTGGCACTCCCGGGGTAAGGGTGGTAGTGGTGGTAGGCATCTGACACCCCCTGGGTAGAGGTGGTAGTAGTGACAGGCATCCAGCCCCCCATGGGTAGAGGTGGTAGTAGTGGTAGGCATCTGGCACCCCCTGGGTAAGGGTGGTAGTGGTGGTAGGCATCTGGCACCCCCTGGGTAGAGGTGGTAGTAGCGACAGGCATCCAGCCCCCCATGGGTAGAGGTGGTAGTAGTGGTAGCCATCTGGCACCCCTGGGTAAGGGTGGTGGTGGTGGTAGGCATCCAGCCCCCATGGGTAGAGGTGGTAGTAGTGGTAGGCATCCAGCCCCCATGGGTAGAGGTGGTAGTAGTGGTAGGCACCTGGCACCCCTGGGTAAGGGTGGTAGTAGTGACAGGCATCCAGCCCCCCATGGGTAGAGGTGGTAGTAGTGGTAGGCACCTGGCACCCCATGGGTAGAGGTGGTAGTAGTGGTAGGCACCTGGCACCCCCTGGGTAAGGGTGGTAGTAGTGGTAGGCATCTGGCACACCCTGGGTAGAGGTGATAGTCGTGGTAGGCACCTGGCACCCCCTGGGTAAGGGTGGTAGTAGTGACAGGCATCCAGCCCCCCATGGGTAGAGGTGGTAGTAGTGGTAGGCATCTGGCACCCCCTGGTTAAGGGTGGTAGTGGTGGTAGGCATCTGGCACCCCCTGGGTAGAGGTGGTAGTAGTGACAGGCATCCAGCCCCCCATGGGTAGAGGTGGTAGTAGTGGTAGGCATCTGGCACCCCTGGGTAAGGGTGGTGGTGGTGGTAGGCATCCAGCCCCCATGGGTAGAGGTGGTAGTAGTGGTAGGCATCTGGCACCCCCTGGGTAAGGGTGGTAGTGGTGGTAGGCATCTGGCACCCCCTGGGTAGAGGTGGTAGTAGTGGTAGGCATCTGGCACCCCCTGGGTAAGGGTGGTAGTGGTGGTAGGCATCTGGCACCCCCTGGGTAGAGGTGGTAGTAGTGACAGGCATCCAGCCCCCCATGGGTAGAGGTGGTAGTAGTGGTAGGCATGTGGCACCCCCTGGGTTAGGGTGGTGGTGGTGGTAGGCATCCAGCCCCCCATGGGTAGAGGTGGTAGTAGTGGTAGGCATCCAGCCCCCCATGGGTAGAGGTGGTAGTAGTGGTAGGCACCTGGCACCCCCTGGGTAAGGGTGGTAGTAGTGGTAGGCATCTGGCACCCCCTGGGTAGAGGTGGTAGTAGTGGTAGGCATCTGGCACCCCCTGGGTAGAGGTGGTAGTAGTAGTAGGCATCTGGCACCCCCTGGGTAAGGGTGGTAGTGGTGGTAGGCATCTGGCACCCCCTGGGTAGAGGTGGTAGTAGTGGCAGGCATCCAGCCCCCATGGGTAGAGGTGGTAGTAGTGGTAGGCATCTGGCACCCCCTGGGTAGAGGTGGTAGTAGTGGTAGGCATCTGGCACCCCCTGGGTAGAGGTGGTAGTAGTAGTAGGCATCTGGCACCCCTGGGTAAGGATGGTGGTGGTGGTAGGCACCTGGCACCCCCTGGGTAGAGGTGGTAGTAGTGGTAGGCATCTGGCACCCCCTGGGTAGAGGTGGTAGTAGTAGTAGTAGTAGTAGGCATCTGGCACCCCCTGGGTAAGGGTGGAAGTGGTGGTAGGCATCTGGCACCCCCTGGGTACAGGTGGTAGGAGTGGTAGGCATCCAGCCCCCCATGGGTAGAGGTGGTAGTAGTGGTATGCATCTGGCACCCCCTGGGTAAGGGTGGTGGTGGTGGTAGGCATCCAGCCCCCCTGGGTAGAGGTGGTAGTAGTGACAGGCATCCAGCCCCCATGGGTAGAGGTGGTAGTAGTGGTAGGCATGTGGCACCCCCTGGGTTAGGGTGGTGGTGGTGGTGGTAGGCATCCAGCCCCCCATGGGTAGAGGTGGTAGTAGTGGTAGGCATCCAGCCCCCATGGGTAGAGGTGGTAGTAGTGGTAGGCACCTGGCACCCCCTGGGTAAGGGTGGTAGTAGTGGTAGGCATCTGGCACCCCTGGGTAGAGGTTGTAGTAGTGGTAGGCATCTGGCACCCCTGGGTAGAGGTGGTAGTAGTAGTAGGCATCTGGCACCCCTGGGTAAGGGTGGTAGTGGTGGTAGGCATCTGGCACCCCTGGGTAGAGGTGGTAGTAGTGACAGGCATCCAGCCCCCATGGGTAGAGGTGGTAGTAGTGGTAGGCATCTGGCACCCCTGGGTAAGGGTGGTAGTGGTGGTAGGCATCTGGCACCCCTGGGTAGAGGTGGTAGTAATGACAGGCATCCAGCCCCCATGGGTAGAGGTGGTAGTAGTGGTAGGCAACTGGCACCCCTGGGTAAGGGTGGTGGTGGTGGTAGGCATCCAGCCCCCATGGGTAGAGGTGGTAGTAGTGGTAGGCATCTGGCACCCCCTGGGTAAGGGTGGTAGTGGTGGTAGGCATCTGGCACCCCCTGGGTAGAGGTGGTAGTAGTGGTAGGCATCTGGCACCCCTGGGTAAGGGTGGTAGTGGTGGTAGGAATCTGGCACCCCCTGGGTAGAGGTGGTAGTAGTGACAGGCATCCAGCCCCCATGGGTAGAGGTGGTAGTAGTGGTAGGCATGTGGCACCCCCTGGGTTAGGGTGGTGGTGGTGGTAGGCATCCAGCCCCCATGGGTAGAGGTGGTAGTAGTGGTAGGCATCCAGCCCCCCATGGGTAGAGGTGGTAGTAGTGGTAGGCACCTGGCACCCCTGGGTAAGGGTGGTAGTAGTGGTAGGCATCTGGCACCCCTGGGTAGAGGTGGTAGTAGCGGTACGCATCTGGCACCCCTGGGTAGAGGTGGTAGTAGTAGTAGGCATCTGGCACCCCGGGGTAAGGGTGGTAGTGGTGGTAGGCATCTGACACCCCCTGGGTAGAGGTGGTAGTAGTGACAGGCATCCAGCCCCCATGGGTAGAGGTGGTAGTAGTGGTAGGCATCTGGCACCCCTGGGTAAGGGTGGTAGTGGTGGTAGGCATCTGGCACCCCCTGGGTAGAGGTGGTAGTAGTGACAGGCATCCAGCCCCCATGGGTAGAGGTGGTAGTAGTGGTAGCCATCTGGCACCCCCTGGGTAAGGGTGGTGGTGGTGGTAGGCATCCAGCCCCCATGGGTAGAGGTGGTAGTAGTGGTAGGCATCCAGCCCCCCATGGGTAGAGGTGGTAGTAGTGGTAGGCACCTGGCACCCCTGGGTAAGTGTGGTAGTAGTGACAGGCATCCAGCCCCCCATGGGTAGAGGTGGTAGTAGTGGTAGGCACCAGGCACCCCATGGGTAGAGGTGGTAGTAGTGGTAGGCATCTGGCACACCCTGGGTAGAGGTGGTAGTCGTGGTAGGCACCTGGCACCCCCTGGGTAAGGGTGGTAGTAGTGACAGGCATCCAGCCCCCCATGGGTAGAGGTGGTAGTAGTGGTAGTCATCTGGCACCCCCTGGTTAAGGGTGGTAGTGGTGGTAGGCATCTGGCACCCCTTGGGTAGAGGTGGTAGTAGTGACAGGCATCCAGCCCCCCATGGGTAGAGGTGGTAGTAGTGGTAGGCATCTGGCACCCCTGGGTAAGGGTGGTGGTGGTGGTAGGCATCCAGCCCCCCATGGGTAGAGGTGGTAGTAGTGGTAGGCATCTGGCACCCCTGGGTAAGGGTGGTAGTGGTGGTAGGCATCTGGCACCCCTGGGTAGAGGTGGTAGTAGTGGTAGGCATCTGGCACCCCTGGGTAAGGGTGGTAGTGGTGGTAGGCATCTGGCACCCCTGGGTAGAGGTGGTAGTAGTGACAGGCATCCAGCCCCCATGGGTAGAGGTGGTAGTAGTGGTAGGCATGTGGCACCCCCTGGGTTAGGGTGGTGGTGGTGGTAGGCATCCAGCCCCCATGGGTAGAGGTGGTAGTAGTGGTAGGCATCCAGCCCCCCATGGGTAGAGGTGGTAGTAATGGTAGGCACCTGGCACCCCTGGGTAAGGGTGGTAGTAGTGGTAGGCATCTGGCACCCCCTGGGTAGAGGTGGTAGTAGTGGTAGGCATCTGGCACCCCTGGGTAGAGGTGGTAGTAGTAGTAGGCATCTGGCACCCCCTGAGTAAGGGTGGTAGTGGTGGTAGGCATCTGGCACCCCTGGGTAGAGGTGGTAGTAGTGACAGGCATCCAGCCCCCCATGGGTAGAGGTGGTAGTAGTGGTAGGCATCTGGCACCCCCTGTGTAAGGGTGGTAGTGGTGGTAGGCATCTGGCACCCCTGGGTAGAGGTGGTAGTAGTGACAGGCATCCAGCCCCACATGGGTAGAGGTGGTAGTAGTGGTAGGCATTTGGCACCCCTGGGTAAGGGTGGTGGTGGTGGTAGGCATCCAGCCCCCATGGGTAGAGGTGGTAGTAGTGGTAGGCACCTGGCACCCCCTGGGTAAGGGTGGTAGTAGTGACAGGCATCCAGCCGCCCATGGGTAGAGGTGGTAGTAGTGGTAGGCATCCAGCCCCCCATGGGTAGAGGTGGTAGTAGTGGTAGGCACCTGGAACCCCCTGGGTAAGGGTGGTAGTAGTGACAGGCATCCAGCCGCCCATGGGTAGAGGTGGTAGTAGTGGTAGGCACCTGGCACCCCATGGGTAGAGGTGGTAGTAGTGGTAGGCACCTGGCACCCCCTGGGTAAGGATGGTAGTAGTGACAGGCATCCAGCCCCCCATGGGTAGAGGTGGTAGTAGTGGTTGGCATCTGGCACCCCCTGGGTAAGGGTGGTAGTGGTGGTAGGCATCTGGCACCCCCTGGGTAGAGGTGGTAGTAGTGGTAGGCATCTGGCACCCCCTGGGTAAGGGTGGTAGTGGTGGTAGGCATCTGGCACCCCCTGGGTAGAGGTGGTAGTAGTGGTAGGCATCTGGCACACCCTGGGTAGAGGTGGTAGTCGTGGTAGGCACCTGGCACCCCTGGGTAAGGGTGGTAGTAGTGACAGGCATCCAGCCCCCATGGGTAGAGGTGGTAGTAGTGGTAGGCATCTGGCACCCCTGGGTAAGGGTGGTAGTGGTGGTAGGCATCTGGCACCCCTGGGTAGAGGTGGTAGTAGTGGTAGGCATCTGGCACCCCTGGGTAGAGGTGGTAGTCGTGGTAGGCATCTGGCACCCCTGGGTAGAGGTGGTAGTAGTAGTAGGCATCTGACACCCCCTGGTTAAGGGTGGTAGTGGTGGTAGGCATCTGGCACCCCCTGGGTAGAGGTGGTAGTAGTGGTAGGCATCTGGCACCCCCTGGGTAAGGGTGGTAGTGGTGGTAGGAATCTGGCACCCCCTGGGTAGAGGTGGTAGTAGTGACAGGCATCCAGCCCCCCATGGGTAGAGGTGGTAGTAGTGGTAGGCATGTGGCACCCCCTGGGTTAGGGTGGTGGTGGTGGTAGGCATCCAGCCCCCCATGGGTAGAGGTGGTAGTAGTGGTAGGCATCCAGCCCCCCATGGGTAGAGGTGGTAGTAGTGGTAGGCACCTGGCACCCCCTGGGTAAGGGTGGTAGTAGTGGTAGGCATCTGGCACCCCTGGGTAGAGGTGGTAGTAGTGGTACGCATCTGGCACCCCCTGGGTAGAGGTGGTAGTAGTAGTAGGCATCTGGCACCCCGGGGTAAGGGTGGTAGTGGTGGTAGGCATCTGACACCCCTGGGTAGAGGTGGTAGTAGTGACAGGCATCCAGCCCCCATGGGTAGAGGTGGTAGTAGTGGTAGGCATCTGGCACCCCTGGGTAAGGGTGGTAGTGGTGGTAGGCATCTGGCACCCCTGGGTAGAGGTGGTAGTAGTGGTAGCCATCTGGCACCCCCTGGGTAAGGGTGGTGGTGGTGGTAGGCATCCAGCCCCCCATGGGTAGAGGTGGTAGTAGTGGTAGGCATCCAGCCCCCATGGGTAGAGGTGGTAGTAGTGGTAGGCACCTGGCACCCCTGGGTAAGGGTGGTAGTAGTGACAGGCATCCAGCCCCCCATGGGTAGAGGTGGTAGTAGTGGTAGGCACCTGGCACCCCATGGGTAGAGGTGGTAGTAGTGGTAGGCACCTGGCACCCCCTGGGTAAGGGTGGTAGTAGTGGTAGGCATCTGGCACACCCTGGGTAGAGGTGGTAGTCGTGGTAGGCACCTGGCACCCCCTGGGTAAGGGTGGTAGTAGTGACAGGCATCCAGCCCCCCATGGGTAGAGGTGGTAGTAGTGGTAGTCATCTGGCACCCCCTGGTTAAGGGTGGTAGTGGTGGTAGGCATCTGGCACCCCCTGGGTAGAGGTGGTAGTAGTGACAGGCATCCAGCCCCCCATGGGTAGAGGTGGTAGTAGTGGTAGGCATCTGGCACCCCTGGGTAAGGGTGGTGGTGGTGGTAGGCATCCAGCCCCCCATGGGTAGAGGTGGTAGTAGTGGTAGGCATCTGGCACCCCTGGGTAAGGGTGGTAGTGGTGGTAGGCATCTGGCACCCCCTGGGTAGAGGTGGTAGTAGTGGTAGGCATCTGGCACCCCTGGGTAAGGGTGGTAGTGGTGGTAGGCATCTGGCACCCCTGGGTAGAGGTGGTAGTAGTGACAGGCATCCAGCCCCCATGGGTAGAGGTGGTAGTAGTGGTAGGCATGTGGCACCCCCTGGGTTAGGGTGGTGGTGGTGGTAGGCATCCAGCCCCCATGGGTAGAGGTGGTAGTAGTGGTAGGCATCCAGCCCCCATGGGTAGAGGTGGTAGTAATGGTAGGCACCTGGCACCCCTGGGTAAGGGTGGTAGTAGTGGTAGGCATCTGGCACCCCCTGGGCAGAGGTGGTAGTAGTGGTAGGCATCTGGCACCCCCTGGGTAGAGGTGGTAGTAGTAGTAGGCATCTGGCACCCCTGGGTAAGGGTGGTAGTGGTGGTAGGCATCTGGCACCCCTGGGTAGAGGTGGTAGTAGTGACAGGCATCCAGCCCCCATGGGTAGAGGTGGTAGTAGTGGTAGGCATCTGGCACCCCCTGTGTAAGGGTGGTAGTGGTGGTAGGCATCTGGCACCCCCTGGGTAGAGGTGGTAGTAGTGACAGGCATCCAGCCCCACATGGGTAGAGGTGGTAGTAGTGGTAGGCATTTGGCACCCCTGGGTAAGGGTGGTGGTGGTGGTAGGCATCCAGCCCCCATGGGTAGAGGTGGTAGTAGTGGTAGGCATCCAGCCCCCATGGGTAGAGGTGGTAGTAGTGGTAGGCACCTGGCACCCCTGGGTAAGGGTGGTAGTAGTGACAGGCATCCAGCCGCCCATGGGTAGAGGTGGTAGTAGTGGTAGGCACCTGGCACCCCATGGGTAGAGGTGGTAGTAGTGGTAGGCACCTGGCACCCCTGGGTAAGGGTGGTAGTAGTGACAGGCATCCAGCCCCCCATGGGTAGAGGTGGTAGTAGTGGTTGGCATCTGGCACCCCTGGGTAAGGGTGGTAGTGGTGGTAGGCATCTGGCACCCCCTGGGTAGAGGTGGTAGTAGTGGTAGGCATCTGGCACCCCCTGGGTAAGGGTGGTAGTGGTGGTAGGCATCTGGCACCCCCTGGGTAGAGGTGGTAGTAGTGGTAGGCATCTGGCACACCCTGGGTAGAGGTGGTAGTCGTGGTAGGCACCTGGCACCCCTGGGTAAGGGTGGTAGTAGTGACAGGCATCCAGCCCCCATGGGTAGAGGTGGTAGTAGTGGTAGGCATCTGGCACCCCTGGGTAAGGGTGGTAGTGGTGGTAGGCATCTGGCACCCCTGGGTAGAGGTGGTAGTAGTGGTAGGCATCTGGCACCCCCTGGGTAGAGGTGGTAGTCGTGGTAGGCATCTGGCACCCCCTGGGTAGAGGTGGTAGTAGTAGTAGGCATCTGACACCCCCTGGGTAAGGGTGGTAGTGGTGGTAGGCATCTGGCACCCCCTGGATAGAGGTGGTAGTAGTGGTAGGCATCCAGCCCCCCCTGGATAGATGTGGTAGTGGTGACAGGCATCCGGGCCCCTATGTGTATATGTGGCATTGGTGATGGGCATCCAGCCCCTATGGTGCTGCTGTTTCTGGTGTAAGTAATTTGTGCATCCCTCTGTGTGTGTGTGATATGTCGGGTACGTGTAGTTTGATTTTGTGGTTGGTGTCTGACTTACCTTCTGCGCCGTACGCGTCCGTGCCTGTTCCGGTAGTAGATGTAGAATATTGGTAGGATCGGAACGATGGGATTCATGGTTGGTTCGTCTCGTTCGTCTTTGTCGTTGCTGCGCCTCGTCCTCGTCGCTTGCGTGTTCGTCTCGTAGCCGTGGATCGTGTTGTGGCGCGAATCGGAGCTTATGTGCGCCTCTCCCGGATGCTTTGACGTGCCGTGCGTAGCGACGGGTTCGGCGCGTACGGGAAGCGCATCGTACTTGTCCGGCCGGACGGGGCTGCTTTTTGGCTTCTGGGCGACTCGAATCTGCGTTTACGGATCCGGCTCGGTCGGGGAACAGGACCTGGATTGGGTGAGTACGACTGGGTCGGAATCTGTGCTGTTGTGCGCATCGTACTTGTTCGTTCGGATTAATGTGCGGATCGGTCGGGAAACAGGCATTCGCATGGCTTTTTTCCCGAACGAATGGTGTTAGGTGCGCCTCCGACCGAGATCGGAATCGGCCCCTAAGAATGAATGACCTAGAACCCAGACCTAGATTAACTCAATACGAAGCCTTAGAGGAATGGGAAACCGAGGCATTTGAACGTGATCGATCCAGGAGTAATAGGGTTTATCAGGGATTTTTCCCCAGATACCAAAATGAGTCGAGGGACGGTCAGATGAAACAGTGGAGAAGAGCAATGCTTAGAGAGGGTCTGTATCCGATATTAATGGCAGAAGAATAATTAGGGGGTAAATGCACAGAAAAGACAAAACACTTGACTATATTTGGAGATTCCGAAGATGAATTTATGGAAGATATATTAAAGAATCCGCCACCATATCAGGAAGGGACAAGTGGATGCACCCCAAGTGCACCCTTGTTAAGGAAACCCTTGGTACCACAAGTATTGCATGATTCCCCAGTTAGTAGAGTACTTCACGATAAAGAAAAGGAAGCAATAGATAAAAACAGAGCAGAATTAATTCAGAAAGTAACACAATTGAGTATTCATCCTGATTCATTGACCATACCTGTAACAATTGGTCCAGTGGTTCCCTTGTACGGTGACAAAGTAACTTATCCCAAACCTCTAGTTATGCCTACACCTGTGAATGTTCCTAAACCTGAAGCAGTAGTAATGGTTGAGGATCACTTTAGTGATTGTGAGTCTATGATTTCATTAAGGGACTTGCCCATTCGAGATTCTGTAAATAGTACCCCCAGAAGAGTAACACCTGGTTGCTCCAAAGATGTAAACATAATAACTTCATCAGGAACGAAAAGTGCCACAGTAGTTACGCCAGAAGACTTAGAAAGATGGGCACAAGGATCAGACAAGCAGAATTCACCCCCAAAGATCATGGACATTTATAAATTAAAAGTTGAGTTAGAAGAAATGATAGCAGGAAATGTAGGGGTAGATCGCCTAAATACTTACGATGAAGAAGAATTATTGTTCGTATGCAGAAGCATCACAAGAAATGTAAAAATATTCCATGAGAAATTATCAGATTTAGCTCTACAGATGGGAATTGAAATAGTGAAGTCAAAAGTATTACAAAAACCCTATAGAGCAGATTTTTCAGATAAGGATTTGGAAAACATGAATGCCTCTGGAAGAAAATTACAAGTAAAAGAATTAATGACAGTCTTGCAGAAATGGGGAGAACTAGATAAATGGAAGGTTAGATGGACAAAGAAAAAGGAAGAGGCCCGATACAGTAGAACAACTTCTGAATATTTAATGAAGGAAACAGGGAAAGGAGATCAAATGTACCCGATGCGAGAAGTTCCAGGAGGGGGATATGTACATGTCCCATGGAGCAGACAGGATATTTTGTCATTTACGAATGATTTTCCAAAGTTGAGGGAAAAGCCAATTGAATGGTACAAGCAGGTTGAGAGGTTTGTGAAGGTGTCAAAGGTATTGTTGAAAGATTTGGATGGTTTGTTCGACATAGTGGTACCTGCCGATTTGTGGACAGTTTGCAAAATCACAGTTGATTGGCCCAGTGAAGAGTATCCTAGAGATCCAAAGACAGGTGCCCCGTCAAGCGATGTCATGAAAAAGTATCAGCAGGTGATAACTTACCTGAAAGGAAAAATACCACCAAAAGAAGCAGACTGGGTGAAAATAGACAGAACTACCCAAGAAGCCAGTGAATAGGTACATGCCTATTACGAACGATTATTGCAGGTATTTAAGCAGTATAATGGATTTGATGACATTGGAGATAAAAACATGAGTCAGTTTGTCTATCGATTTGTCTACGGTCTAAAGCCAGAGATTTGTCAGATGATTAAGCAGCATATGTTGTGTTGGCAAGGAAAGCAAATAGATGAAATCTTGAAATATGCGAAATATTGTGGAGATGACATTGAGGATAGGCACAAGATACTGCAAGAGAAAGTTATGTGGGCTCAGGTAAAAATGGCTGAGAAACAGGGAATTAACTTGGATAATCCGAGTGAGAATCAGGGAAAGGATTCTGGAACGAATGGTGATACTGGAAATGGTAGAAATTTGAGAAGACGAATGAGCAGAGAAGAGGCTAAAAAGAAGTTTCCTTGTCATGGGTGCGGAAAATTGGGGCATTGGAAGGATGAATGTAAAAGATTCGGAATAATAATGGCCCAAATCAAAATTTAAATCCACAGACGCAGAATGACTCACAGCAGGGTGTAAATCCTCAGAGTCAGTAGCCACCTGCACCTATACAGGGTAATGTAAGCAGAGCAAAGCACGGTACAGACGTCGGATATCAAGGAGGAAGTGGTAAGAATGATTATGTAACCTCACAATTTCTTTTGCAGGACGACTTTCGTACCTATAGCCAATGACGGTGCCTAGGAGAGGGGGAGAAGGAGTGCGTACTTGGCGCATCCTTACCGGTAGATCAGTCAGGTCCATATGTTGAAGGGAATGTGAAAGGTAATGATATTACCTTCCTTTTGGACACTGGTGCTACCAGGTCTACTGTAAGAACAGCAGACATCCCAGACCTTCCTCTCTCTGGAGAAGCTATCCAAGTTGTGGGGGTGGCTAATCGAAAGATTAGAACACCTCTTACCGAACCAATGGAAGTAAAAATCGGAAACTTTAGAGAAATGCATCAATTTGTAGTATGTGATTCCAGTCCAGTAAATTTATTGGGCCGGGATTTGTTATGCAAAATGAATTGCACAATTTTCTGCACGCCGGATGGTGTGGCAGTTCAGACCCCAGATGAAGACCATGTATATAAATTTATGATTGCAAAGCAAGGTACAGAAGTAGATGAGATGTTTTCTTTGATAACAAAAGACGAGTTACCAGAAGAACTGAAAACTACAGTGAATTCCATGGTATGGGATTTCACAGGGAAGGAAGTAGGACTTATGGCCAAAATAGACCCAGTTAAGAGTTCTGTAAAGGAACGTGCAATTTTCCCAAACACCAGACAGTACAAAATGAGTGCAGAAGTAAAAGCAGGAGTCATTGAAGAAATAAACAGAATGGTAAAACAGGGAATATTAAAAGAGGTAATGAGTAGCCCTTGTAACTCACCAATCATGGGTTTGTAGAAACCTAGTGGAAAATATAGGGTTGTTCAAGACCTGCGCAAAATAAATAAGATCGTGGAACCCTGTTGTCCTATAGTGCCAAATCCTGCAGTGATTCTATACCAGATTCCTTGGAGTGCAGGATGGTTTACTGTGATTGATTTATGCCATGCATTCTTTTCGATACCCTTGCATCCAGATAGCCAGTATCTTTTTTCATTTAAATTTGAGAACAAAGTCTATGTATGGAATCGTGTTACTCAGGGGTACACGGAAAGTCCTTCCATCTTCAATCAGATATTGAAAAAGTGCCTAGAGAAACCAGTGATGCCAGGAAGCTCAGTCTTAGTGCAGTATATAGACGACTTACTGGTGGCATCTAACACCAGAGAGGACTGTGTTGTTGACACCATTACATTATTAAATCATTTAGCTGAAGAAGGGCATAAAGTTTCACCTGAAAAATTGCAGTTCTGTACAACAGCAGTTAAGTATCTAGGACACCAGATTGAGAGGGGCAAAAGGAGAATAACAGCTGAAAGAATAAAATTAATAAAGAAAATGCAAATGCCTGTCTCTCAACGAGAAGTGAGAATGTTCCTTGGAATAGTAGGGTATTGTCGACAATGGATACTAGGATTTTCACTGTTAGCAAAGCCCTTAATTCAAATGATGAAAAAGAAGGCAAAGGACCCAGTTGAGTGGGATGATGAGAGCGTAGGAGCTTTTGTAAAATTAAGAAATGCTTTGTGTGCAGCACCTGCCCTAGGCATGCCTGATTATAAAAGAAAATTCGCATTATTCTGCCATGAAAGAGAGAATCGTGCACTTTCAGTCCTAACTCAGAGACATGGTTTAGACAGACATCCTATAGCATATTTCTCTGCTACATTGGACCCAGTGGCAGCCGCATTGCCAGGCTGCTTAAAAGCAGTGGCGGCTACCTGTTTGAGCATTGAACAAAGTGAGTCAATTGTAATGGGACACCCTGTAAAAGTGTTTGTTCCACATGCGGTTGTGATTTTGTTGACAAGAACCCGAACTCGGCATCTTACTCCTAGTCAGCTGACTAAATATGAAAGAATAATACTGGGTGCTGAAAATGTGACCATTGTAAGGTGCACAATAGTAAATACAGCTACCTTACTACCAGACCCATATCATGAAGAAGTTAAAGATGACGAAGAGGAACATGATTGTTTACAAGTCACAGAGTTGTGCACGAAACCACGTCCTGATATTAAAGAACTACCGCTCAGGAAGCCAGACAGGGAGCTGTTTGTTGATGGTTCGTGCCAAAGGCATGAAGATGGAAAACTAACTGCAGCATATGCAGTGTGTGAATTAACTGGAATAGTCGAAGCATCCTATTTACCGGGAGTCAAATCTGCACAAATAGCTGAATTGATTGCATTGATAAAGGCTTGCAAAATTGGGAGGAATCAAAAAGTAACTATATTTACAGATAGCCAATATGGTTACGGGGTTGTGCATGATTTTGGCCAACTATGGATGCAGAGGGATTTCATGACTTCTTCAGGATCCCCATTAAAAATGGACAGTTCGTAAAAGAACTACTGGAAGCAATACAATCACCAAAAGAATTGGCTGTGGTGAAATGATGCCGCACACCAGTCAGGAGATGACTGGGTGGTAGTCGGCAACAGATACGCAGATCTTGTGGCTCAACATTGTGCCAAAAACAGATTGTCAGTAAATAAAAGGGTGGAAAGAATGGGAATCAGCTGCCAACTTATGCTGTATGCACCTCCTGAAACATGGAATGATGTAAAACGATTGCAAGATGATGCTGATGAGAGTGAAAGAAGTACATGGATTAAAATGGGATGTTCTCAAAGGGCAGACGATGATGTATGGATTTGTGCCGATGGCAGACCAGTCTTGCCTGACTGTCTGCTTTCACAAATGGCCAGGATGTATCATGGAGACACACACGTAGGGAGAGATGCAATGATTAGGCTCTTCAGACAAAATTGGTACAATCGAAGGTTTAGGGCGGTAGCAGAGAGTCTTTGTCAGAGATGTTTAACATGCCAAATGCATAATCCAGGAAGAAAAAAAAAAATTGGGTTTGGAAAAATTGGAAAGGCGGAGGATCCATTTATGAGATTGCAACTTGATTTCATTCAGTTACCACGGTGTAGAGGGCTGAAACATGTACTTGTCATAGTGTGTCTGTTTTCAAAGTGGGTGGAGGCTTACCCTACCAGGAGGAATGACAGTATTACAGTCGCAAAGTTGTTGTTACGAGAACTCATTCCGAGATTTGGTTTTCCAGTAACTTTGGAATCAGATAGAGGAAAGAATTTTAACAGTGAAGTGATTAAGATAATCTGTGAAGCATTCCAAATTGAGCAAAAATTGCACTGTGCATATCGTCCAGAGGCTTCTGGAGTGGTTGAACAAATGAATGGCACGATAAAATCCAGACTGGGAAAAATGTGTGCATCAACATCATTAGATTGGCCAGATGCATTGCCTCTTGTTTTAATGGGACTCAGAAGCATTCCTGCTAGAAATACCGGATTGAGTCCGCACGAGATAACGATGGGAAGAGCAATGAGACAAGCACATGTTCCCACAAATAAACTGCTGAATATATCTGATGATATGGTTCTGGATTATTGCAAAGGATTGGCTGACCTAGTGCGTTCTGTCTCTCACCAGGTTGGAGAAGACGCAGTTTCCAGGCAGCCTGAACAAGAACATGACCTGAGTCCCGGAGACTGGGTGGTAGTGAAGAATCACACCATAGAAACGTGTCTATCACCTAGGTGGGGCGAACCTTGTCAGGTCATACTGGTCACAAACACAGCAATGTGTGCAGGATTTCCTAATTGGATTCATGTAAGCCACACCAAAAGAGTACCAGATCCTGAAGAAGAAAATACTCAGACAGTATCGATTGCTGAGGAAGCTGAAGGTTGCCCAGCTGAAGAATCTCAGGAACAAGATTCGAAGGAAGCTGAAGAAGAACAACCGAGCACAAGTCAGGACTGGATACCGGTGGTGGAAATTCCTGAAGTTTACCACAGAACAAGAAGTCAAGCAAATTTAGAAGAAATTGAAGAAGATCAGATAGGTGAAGAAGAAGCAGCTCAGGAAGAAAAAGAAGAGATAATAAGAGAACCTGAGCAGGACCAGATAGGGATAGGAAACTGGGCTCAAAATAAAAACGAACAAACAGATTTTGAGCAGGGACAGACAGGTTTAGAAGAACGCGGTCAGGCTGCAGAAGTACAAAGTGCAATAAGCCCTGATCAGAACCAGTTAGATCCAGAAAAGTACACAGAAGAAGAAGATCTCGAAAAACACGAACATGAAGAATTAAATAAAGAACAAGGTCGGTTATTAGAAACTCACAGTGGAGCTGCTGAAGAGAAGCAAATCAGACCTGAAAAAGAACAAATAGTAGAAGAAACAGGAATTGAAGAACATCAGATTGTAACACAACCTGAAAATAAAAGAATTTCTGAAGAAGAAAATAAAGAGAAAGTGCAAACAGAGAAAACAAGAAAAGGTGATCATTGGCCTAGTGTCATTAAAAGAGTAAAATACCACATAACAACCAGAAGTGAAGATCCAGAACAAGTAAACGAAGTAACAAGCCAAACGGGACAAGAAAGTAAAACTGAAAAATGAAGAAGTAAAAGACTGAAGCTTGTGAACAATAAATTTAAAGGTCCTGATTGGACTTATATTATTCTCGAAGATTACGAAAGCTCAGAGACAAGTGAAAGTGGTGACGAAGGAACCAGTGCGGAACTGACTTATGAAAAAGAAATAGAACCACCTTGAGAACGTAAAGAGACTTGAAGAATACGATAAGAAGAGCAATCCTCCTTGTCAAAAATGCCTGACGACAGAGTTACCGGGAGACCAAAGCAGAAAGGTTGTAAAAGATGTTGTGCTATATGCATATGCAATCTGGTAGTGATGCTTATAGTATGGTTAGTTGTGATTGTAGCAATTCCTTACCTTATGATAATAGATAAAAAGATTAACAACGAAACAAAGGAAAGGACAGATAACTTGAAAAGTAATAGAGTAGAACTAAAGGCAGAAGATGAAACAGAATTTCATCATGAAGAAACAGATAATGACACTAGTCTGAATGTTTTCACAAAATTATTGTTTCAGTATGTAGATACCATGGAAGTTAGTAATTGTTATGTCTGTATGAAACTACCTGAATCAGTAGCAGAAGGGTTAACGTATCATCACTTGCCATTAACCTATGGCATATCATGTAGTGTACTGACTAGTTTGTTTTATAGAACAGGGCGACTTCAGTATTATTATTCAAATATAGATGTGATATTTTCTGAGGTTCTGATTCGAAAGAATATGAATCCAGTGCTTAGTAGTAAAGATGCACAGTTTATGGGAGAATTTTTCTTAACAATGAAATCAATAGACATAACACATGCACATAGACGCAATCTAACATGTTCATTACATGAAGAAGAAAAGATATTTTTGAATTTAGTGGAGAATAGAAGACAAGGTTTTCAAAAGAAAGCTTCTGAGCATAAGGCTCATTTGCCACCTTGGGCTGAGAAAGAAGGTAGTTACACACCTGGCAAGGCTCAAGCTGCTATGGCTCTAGATTTTGTAAGGATAGGGAAAATTTGTCTACATAGGTTAAAGACTGAGTATAACAATGTTTTCATCGGTACCAGTGAATGTGAACACAATTTCTTAATTCTTGGAGGTTGGGGACTCAAAGGAGGAACAGATTCAGTTTTTCCTGGAATCTATTATGTGTGTGGGAATAAGGCTTACTTTAGGCTTCCTGCACGGTGGTATGGAAGTTGTTATTTTGGAATAGTATTTCCAAAGATATACCACGTAAAAAGAAACACTGGGAGCAATGAAAATAATAGTGAATTAACACGTAGTAAAAGAGCTAGTTTTTCTGAAATCATAGGTGATATATTTGGTGCATTGATACCTTCAGTGGGAATAATTCTGAACTCAAGGAAAATATGTAAATTATCTACAGTGGTTGATCGTTTATCAACTGACACTGCTGGAGGATTTCTAATGATTAATGCGGAGATGGTTGCGATTAGGTCTATGGTTATGCAAAACCGACTTGCTCTTGATATTATATTGGCAAAAGAGGGTGGAGTCTGTAAATTATTGAAGACGAAACACTGTTGCACTTACATACCTGATAAAAGTGCAGAAATTGGAACGTATATACAGAATATAACTAAACTTGAGAAGGAACTAAAACCACTGGAAGTTGATAGTGTATGGGAAAGATTGACAAATAGTATTGCGTCAATTGGTACCTGGTTTGCTAATGTAGGAAAAGGACTTATAGGTCAAATATTACTACCCTTAGCAGGGATAGCAATATTAGTGCTGTCAATAATAATATGGTGCAAATGCTGTAGAAAGAATGAATCTTATAATGTGACAGGAAAAGGAAAAAAGCAAAAGTTTGACGAAATCGAACTTGAAGATTTAAGAAGTGAATTATACAAGAAACTAAAAGGGGATGTGAAAAATAGAAAGTGTAAAAATAAAAGTGAAACTATTTTATGCTAAAAGTTGGCATCTGGTTGTGGGTAGTAATTGATGGCTCAGAAATGCCATCAGAGGGGGGATTGATGGAGCAAGGACTCACAAATGAGACTTGCTCGGATGCAATCTTCTCACAAGTATTAATGTATTAAACTTTGTATTGTTCATACTAATAACTGCACACACAAATATAAGTAGCAAGGAAGCTTGCTTATGTGTTTAAACTAACAAGTAACGCTTGTCTATTCTAAAATGGCCGCTAAAACGCGGGAACTTTACTGCGCATGTCTCAACCATATCACGTGGTGTGACGTCTTTCTTTGCTTGGTGGGAAACTCTTGCTTCTGCGCAGTGTGCATTAAAATGGCTGCTTCATGTTTTCACGTGCTACAACTTGCTCTTGTGTTATAATTAAACTGTGGTATTCTAACGTACTAATGCGGGATAGAGTTTATAAATAAATGGGAATAGAGTAGAAAGAGTGAGTACACAGTGAAACATTTTATTTGTGATTTTAATATTTTCTTCTTTGACTTTTATTAGTTCGTAAAATTGGGCCTGGGGTTGGTGAACTGAAACTCGAGAGACAATGATCCTGCGCATGCGTCCTGCATGGCTGCCCAGAGAGAAAAGGATTAAGTCAACCTGGACGTCGTCCAAGGCCGTGACCTGATGGCCAATATTGCTGTACCCATGAATGTCCCTACTAATATGCAACAATGTACATGAAGAATGTATAAACTTTGTTGTGAGATGGGTGGGAAATAAAGCAAATGTATTAAATGTGATGGGCGGTATTTTAAAACAATGGGCTTTAAGAAATATGAATTAAATCAATATGGTGTGAGGATCAACCCCCTGTCCCTGTCCAATCAGAAATAGTTGGCCCATATTTTTGCAACATTAATGGGAGGTAGAATGGGCGAAGAAGGGTATAATAGATATAGTACTAGCTAATTAGTTGAAGTTAGAGGTTCGAGATCCATGACGAGCTGATCGATTGCAGACTGAACCGCTGTCCAGAGAGGTCCTGAGGAGGGGGCGGCGGAGTCCATTAGAAGGAAGTCACGCGAGAATCGAGGAGAAGTCGAGTATCAGAGAGTGGAACGACGCAGGCGTCGTTGATAGAGAGGTCACCGGTCCTGTCCTGATCCGGGAGGAGGTCTTTGCTCTTCATCCTTCCAGGGTCCTATCTTTTCCAACTCCTTGGCCAAGGGGTTTGGTTCTCGCTCTTAAGGTAAATATAAATGCAAACCTTAGTTGCGCTGCTGTCTCTATCTTCTCCTTTCCTAAGGGACCGTCATTGATCGATAATTGATTATTATGCTTCATCCTTGATATGCGATTAAGTATCATGTGGTTCTGTATTTTACTCTGCTAAATCTTCAGATAAATATTTTAAAACTTCCTGACTGAGTGATTATTTCAGGATTATGAATTGTAATGAATGTCACTCATTTTAAACTTCCCAATTAGCAAAGGGTCCATTGGTAAGTCATTACTCTTCAATTGGAAAAGTAATTGGTAGCAGGGATTTGATAAAGAGTACCAACTGACCCACCAGTGGAAATTGCTAGCGTAGTATGAATGTATGGGCCCAAGTGAGTATTTTGTGTATGAATGCTCGTTGCTAGTAACCCGCCATTGTGCATGTGTATGAGATGGCCATGTACTGTGTGCCTTGCCATACATGCATTCATTTCTGTGTAGTATTGTAATGAACATGTACTATGTGTAATGCTGTATGGCCTCTGATGAAGATGTAGCGATTTGTGTGCCATGCATTTATGTTCTCCTGTGCTGACACACAGTGTGAATGACACAGGGTCTCTGATACTTCCTTTTCTTGTCTCCTATGCCTGCAGCTGAAGGTCCACCAGCGTAAGGCCTCATGGAAGAACATTGCACGGAAGGTGCGGACTCTGGGTGTATCCAACAGACGACACACACACTGCCACAAGAGGTGGGACGACATCTCCCGTCTGAGCAGGACCGTGGCAGAGATGACGGTGGGGCTGGTCCCTCACAGTGGCAGGTTGCCGCCCCGAACCATGACTCCACTAATGTCCCGCATCTTGTCTGTGACACAGCCAGAGCTGTATGACCGTTTGAGGGACCATCAGCAGGGAGTAAGTGGTGAGTATTCTGCGTAGGCTGACTTTGGGTGTGAGTGACTGCATGAATGGCGACCGTGAGACATTGCTGATCCTGCTGCTGTGTAAATTTTTAGGAACTACTTCTCAGTGGCCTATGTGTTCAGTGCAGGTGTCATGTATTTTCCCATAGATGGACTTGATCATGTGTTTCATACAATGGCCCTTGCCATTGCATGATGAGATGTGTCCTTATGACATCTTCTGCATTCTGGGTGTCATGGACATCACCAGGCAGTGTACAGCAGTGTGCATCATGTCAGTGTGCATTTAACGATGTGTGCACTACAGGACTTGTAAATGGTGTGAAGTACACATCTGACACCAACGTGCATCAGTTTGCAAGATGAATTGCTCACCTTGTCAGACATCAGTAGCTCATGGACATTATTAAGTAGAAATTTGAATCTGTATCTGTGTTGTCCCCTTACAGTGACTCCATATGTGACAGAGGCAACATGCTGAGATGTATGCCTCTCTCACATACAGGCACGTGGGTATGCTTGCAGAGATGTTTAGGTTACATTACAAGGAGGCAGGGACCTGCTATTTGCCGGTGTGAACCTCACATGGCTCATTGATGTAAACAATGCATATTTCCATGCATCTTCTGTGTTCAGCATGATTGTTGCACATGCAGACTGCACAGGGTGTTGTGCAACTTGGGGTTGTCATTATCTAGTCTAGTTCTGTGCTTGCATTTGATGTTTGTGTGTATGGCACTGTACTGAACCTATGTCTCTGTCCATTGCAGCATCTACCGAGTGCACGGAAGGCCATGAGACGGACACCAGTGCTGAAGCATGTGGCACGCATGATAGCCATGAGATCACTGACACTGATGTGACCAGCGCCTCGGAGGGGGACAGGAGTGTCCTTGAGGTATCACGCGCAGAAAGCACAACCTCAACATCATCGGACTCCAGTGGGGAGTCAGCGACAATGGTGGTCACAGGGAGTGACAATGCTGCCTCTTCCTCCACCACACATCGGCCAGTGCCCACCATCCCGGCTACTACCACTAGTGCTGTCTGTGCCCGCAGGGCTGTTAAGGGTAGAGTCGCCTTCACCCCAGGCACCGCTGCCCCTGCCCCTGTCTCCCCTGCTGCCCTCAGTGTTGAGGCGATTGAACTCTTGCGCCAGCTGTGTGTGGGTCAGACAGCTCTCCTAAATGCTTTCCAGGATCAGGACAAGAAGTTGGGACAGGTTCTGGCATTTATGGAGGGCATTCATTCGGACGTGGGTGGGCTACACAGGACTGTCCAGGGTTTGTCCTCCAACATGACGGCAGCCATTCAGCTATCACAGCATCCAAGTCCAGACCCAATGCCTTCACCAACCACCCTGCCAGTGGCAACCCCTGAGGGGAGTGACCACACAACTGAGCCCTCAGGCCCGAGTCGTCGACACCCAGCACACGACAGCAGCGCTCCAAGCGTGCAAGACCACAGACACCATCCCTAAAAAGTGATACAGGCACACAGGGACGCAAAGAAAAAAGCCCTTCACATGACACTCAGGGGCAGGCAAAGAAGCAGGCCTCTAGCTCACGGTCCACAAGATTGCACCCATCACAAGAGACTCCCATCCACACAACTGCTCCAAGTGACAGACAAACAGTTGGCATGCCTGATGTGGTGCTGGTGCCGCTGAAGGGAAAGCCCACAAAGCAACCTAAGACTGCTTCACCCAGGACCTCTACTCCCACCCACACCCCTGTGAAGCGTGGTCAGGAGAGCAATGTGAGTCGTTCACCAGGGCCACAGGGGATGGAGGGCAAAAGGCAAGCAAAAAGCAAGGCGAAGTCCACATCCTGCAAATCCCCACAAGGAGGGCCACCTGCACCTGTCACACCTTTGGTGGAGAGGGACTCTGTTGTGCCAGCCACACTTCCCACTACTCCCAAGACACTTCTGCAATATCGTATACCCAAGAAGTGTAGAGGCAGCCCTCAACATTCACCCTCACCCACTGTGTCTCACGGCAGCGTCTCTCCGCCTCCACGTGCCACCATGCCACCCGGTCCGAGCAGCCCTACACCTGCCACAGCCACTACTGCCTCTGTGTCTCACGGCAGCATCTCTCCGCCTCCACGTGCCACCATGCCACCCAGTAGAAGCAGGCCTACACCTGCCACTGCCACCACTGCCTCTGTGTCTCACGGCAGCATCTCTCCACCTCCACGTGCCACCATGCCACCCGGTCCAAGCAGCCCCTACGCCTGCCACAGCCACTGCTGACTCTGACAAGCCTCTCTCGCCCAGGTCCAGTTCCGCCAGTGGCCACGACAATCAGCCACCTCCCAGTCCAACTGACAGGCAAGTCTGAGGCACAGACCCCCTCCCATACCCAACTCTCCCACAGCGGTGCCTGGACTGCGCTTTGATAGCCCCGGTGCTTTGTTCATTCACATGGCAGTGTACGGTGTTCCACATTCACTGTAAACATTTTCATGCACACATGTGCATTGTTTGGACTGTGGACTGGCCAATGGCCTTTTATTTGTTTGACATTTTGTGCCTATCATGATTGTGAGAGGGACGGGCGGAAGAATAGGCGAGGAGGCCGGAGTATGGGCTCAATGTTGTAGTGTTTTATAATAAGCATACAGGAAAGTCTCAGTTGGTGGGGCAGGGTGTAGGGCGCAACTGTGATCTTCTTCCAGGCGATAGCGGGACCTCTGTTCCTCTGTCCTCCGGGGCGTGTGTTCCTTCTCGTCTGGGATGGATAACCCGGGAGGCTCATGTGGGGAAAATAACACAAGAGAGGGGCGGTTACTACACCTTGCCGCTGCAATAGAAGGGCAAGACAGAACCCTTCACCAAATATCTAATCCACCGGCCGGTGTGACACTAACAGAGGAGTGGACTACGGTAGCCTAGAGGTGCACAGCATAGAGTATATACATATATATACACGGTCATTCAACAGACCTCTTCCTGAGAATCCCGCAGGGCATCTGATGCACTCTGCCCACGTTAAACGATCGTTCCGACGATCAGTGAGATAAAGGGGGGTGTTGGAAGCCGAAGCAACCGTGAGAGATTGGACGTGGTGCAGGTAGTGGTAGTGAAGGGGTCAACACACACCCACTCAGTGAACACTCCGTGAGTCCCTTAGGCGGCACAGCCTTTGCTGTAGTCCTCCCCTACAATTCCTTCCCCGCTCCCTTCCCAGGCCACGTACCGTGTCAGCCGCAACTCTCCGGAGCTGCGGTGGCTCATCAGCATCCTCCGGGGCGTCCACCACTCCTCTGTCCAGGAGTCAACTCCGTCGTCCTCGTCCGAGTCCGGAAGGTCGGTGCTTCTTACGGTCTCCTTCTCTCGATCCTCCTCTTGATCCGTCTCCGTCGGCGCAGCGTCTCTCTCCACGTCCTCTTGCTTTCTCCCTGACGGCGACCCTTCTCTTCCGGTGACTTCCGCCTTTAAGGTCCGCGACTCCGCCCCTCGGTCGCTTGATTGGTGGACAGGTTCCAGCTGTCCGTGACGTCCCTGGAGGCGAGAGGCAGTCGGCGTGATTAACCCACGCTGTTCCGGTCCATACAAGTCTCTAGGTGCGGGAAAGGGGTAAGAGAAGCATGGAGACAGGGGGAAAACATCCCGTCCTCACTGACCCCCTCACAATGATATTTTGCAATAAACACTGTTACTCCTGTTGTATCGTTTGTTACTGCCCTTGCTTAATTAAACATTTTGATGTGTGGGTATGGATGAATGTGCCACATGCTCTGCATGGCACTTCCACATTGCCATTGACTTCATTCACTTTGTCATTGTTTGGCAAACGTAACACACACTTTTGGTCTGCTTTACTCTGAGGTTTGGGGGTGCAATGATGTTTGTGGGGGTTGATGTACTCTTGCAATCATCATTTGCTGTTGATTTCAGTATGATTGTACACATGTCATGTTAGGGGCTATACCACAACAGAGGTGAATTCTACACACAGTCTAACTTGCGGGGTGTCCAAGGTTGGTGATGTCTGTGTGATGTGTTTGGATGTGTGGACAGCAGTGTGTGTGTGTGGTAATCTTGTGAACGCCTGTCTTCGTACTCACATGGGTATATTTGGATGTGTGCAGTTGAGTGGTCACACAGTGTGCTTGGCCTGTCCTTGTCAGTGGTGTTGAGGTGTATGTGGCCCTGTACATGCCAACTACAAACATGTATGTTCCAGGTGGGGTTTGCCCCCTACTACTCATCTTGGCAGTGGCAGGAAGGGGTTTCACACCACAGGCAGCTTTTGGCATTACTTTGCAGGTGGGGTTTGCCCCCTGATACTCATCTTGGCAGTGGCATGAAGGGGGTTTCACACCACAGGCACCTATTTGGCATTACTTTGCAGGTGGGGTTTGCCCCCTAATACTCATCTTGGCAGTGGCAGGAAGGGGTTTTCACAACACATGCACCTTTTTGGCATTACTTTGCAGGTGGGGTTTGCCCCCTACTACTCATTTTGGCAGTGGCAGGAAGGGGGTTTCACAACACAGGCACCTATTTGGCATTACTTTGCAGGTGGGGTTTGCCCCTAATACTCATCTTGGCAGTGGCAGGAAGGGGGTTTCACAACACATGCACCTTTTGGCATTACTTTGCAGGTGGAGTTTGCCCCTACTACTCATCTTGGCAGTGGCAGGAAGGGGGTTTCACAACACATGCACCTTTTGGCATTACTTTTCAGGTGGGGTTTGCCCCTGATACTCATCTTGGCAGTGGCAGGAAGGGGGTTTCACACCACAGGCACCTTTTTGGCAGTACTTTGCAGGTGGGGTTTGCACCCTGATACTCATTTTGGCAGTGGCAGGAAGGGGGTTTCACAACACAGGCACCTATTTGGCATTACTTTGCAGGTGGGGTTTGCCCCCTAATACTCATCTTGGCAGTGGCAGGAAGGGGTTTCACAACACATGCACCTTTTGGCATTACTTTGCAGGTGGAGTTTGCCCCCTACTACTCATCTTGGCAGTGGCAGGAAGGGGTTTCACAACACATGCACCTTTTGGCATTACTTTGCAGGTGGGGTTTGCCCCCTGATACTCATCTTGGCAGTGGCAGGAAGGGGTTGCACACCACAGGCACCTTTTGGCAGTACTTTGCAGGTGGGGTTTGCACCCTGATACTCATCTTGGCAGTGGCAGGAAGGGGGTTTCACATCGCAGGCACCTATTTGGCATTACTTTGCAGGTGGGGTTTGCCCCCTAATACTCATCTTGGCAGTGGCAGGAAGGGGGTTTCACAACACAGGCACCTATTTGGCATTACTTTGCAGGTGGGGTTTGCCCCCTACTACTCATCTTGGCAGTGGCAGGAAGGGGGTTTCACAACACAGGCAGCTTTTTGGCATTACTTTGCAGGTGGGGTTTGTCCCCTAATACTCATCTTGGCAGTGGCAGGAAGGGGGTTTCACATCACAGGCACCTATTTGGCATTACCTTGCAGGTGTTGTTTTGCTACAATACACCTATGAACTTGTTCACATACATCACTATCCCTGAATATCAGATGGGCACACATTTTGATGTTGAACAGGGTGGGATGGTAGGAGCTGTGATGGTATCAGGTAATGTCAGCTGCTACCAACAGAGGCACACGATGTACATTTGGGCCAGGGCCAACACAATCCTTACACGTCCCTGTGACTGCCCATGCGTGCCGCTGGCCCTGCCTACTGGATTGTGCGGAACTTTTCCCGCATCTTCACCGCTGCGGTGACGTGACCGGGAGGATGACGTTGTTGATGGATGACCCCGATGCGGAGGTGTGGCATTGACGTACCTGCGGTGTTGTCGGCGGCATCTTTGTTGATCGCGGATCAGGAACAGCAGCGGTAGGGCTTGTAGAGCAGGATCCATTGCGGTAGCGAACACGTGGAGTTGTGTGTTATTGTCGTTTTCCTCCGCAGTATTGTTTCCGCCGTGTTTCAATGGGTGGTTTCTCCGTTGCGGTCCGATTGCCTATTTGAGGCATTGTGATTCGGACGGCGGTCTACACGTCATTCCGCACGGCGGTCTCCCGCTATTGGCTACGTCCGCCGTCGTCGCGGAACCAAGGTACTGGCGGTACTGAAAACTCTGCGGCGGTAGGGATTTGGCCTATGTCTGCCCATCGTAATATGGCGGTCGGAGATTTGCGACCGTGGTTGGCAAAACAGCACCCGCCAGGCCGGCGGAAGCCACCGCAGCCACGGCGGTGCCAATCCGCCCGCCATCGTAATCGACCCCTTAGATGCCTGCTAAAACAGCAGATACGATTTTAGTACGTGATTGTAACAAGGACTACAAACTCGCCCGACACGTGGAAGGTAAGGAACACTAAGGGTCCTTTTAAACTATGTAGTAGTGGGGTAGGATGTTACTCTGCTGACACGCGGTATCCTTTGCAGTTAATAATGCAAACAATGATGTAAAACGTAAAATTAACAACCTACTGGAGGTCACATAGTAAGACAGTTTAACTTACTTTGAAATGGACACAGGCATAGGGGCGTCTATCACTATGGGTTCAGTAAAGAAGGTGCTGAGTGCTATATTTCACATGTGAGGAGTTTTAACCACGCTTACAGTAGAGTAAACTAAATAAAACCTTACTCAATTCTCACACCAAAACAATGCTTTATGGGGCTGAATCTTTTCCCTCTGTTTATTAGGCCTCATATACAGAAAAAGCCTTGCCTCCTGTTGATAAAAGAAAAGCACAGGACAGAATTTAGTGGAAGGAAGAAGTTTTGGGTGATTGTACTAACTCATATTTTAAGGAGCGATTTTATTGATCCTTTTCCTGGATTATCGTTTGAACGACTTTTGCCAGGTGGCATAGATGTTCCTCCCAGGTGGGGCTGTGAATGACTATGTCGTCGATATATGCCGCAGCATATGCGGCACAGGGTCTAAGAAGGTTGTTCATCAGCCTTTGGAAAGTAGCCGGGGCTCCGTGTAACCCGAAGGGCAAAACTGTAAACTGATATAACTCCCGGGGTGGAGAATGCGGTTTTATCCTTATCGGTTTTCGTTAAGGGACCTGCCAGTACCCTTTACAGAGGTCTAAGGTACTGATGTACTGGGCTTTCCCTAGCCTTTCCACCAGTTCGTCCACCCGGGGTAGAGGATAGGTGTCGAATTGGGAGATCTTATTGACCTCGCGGAAGTCGATACAAAATCGAATAGAACCGTCCGGCTTCGGTACTAAGACAATGGGCGAATTCCATTCGCTCTTGGATGGTTCTATGACACCCATGTGGAGCATTTGTTGTATCTCGCGCTCCACCGCCTGTCTACGGGATTCAGGAAGGCGATACGGTCGTAGCTTTACCCGCTTCCCTGGCAAAGTGGTAATTGAGTGTTCTGTGAGGGTGGTACGACCTGGGGTGGAGGAAAAAATGGCCCTGAAGGGCCACAGGTAGGTGTCTAGGGCCTTCTGCTGTTCTACAGACAGCTCAGGATCCCTGCTCAGATGGTATGCCACCGGGTGGTCTTGGGCCAGAGAGACAGGAACGGGGGGGTTCCCCGTACCATCTTTTCAACAGATTAATGTGGAATATCTGGGTGTTGCTTCTCTTCAGGGGGTCCATCTCAAGACGATAAGTGACGGGGGTGACTACTTCCACGACCCGGAAGGGGCCCTGCCACTGACCTAAGAGTTTGTGGTCTGAGGTGGGCATCATAAGGAGGACGTAGTCGTCTACCTTCAATGTACGTGGTTTAGTGGTTTTATCATACTGTCGCTTCTGGCCCTCTTGTGCATTCTCCAGGTGTGTTCTACATATGGTATGTATTTCTTGGAGATGGGTTTTCAGGTTCATAACATATTCGGGGAGGGGTTTGGTCCCTTCTGGTCTTTCTTCCCATTCTTCCTTGGCCATGTCAAGCAAGGTACGGGGCTGTCGCCCGTATAGGAGTTCAAATGGCGAGTAACCAGTACTCCTCTGGGGTTTACACCTTATAGCGAACAGGGCTAGGGGTAGCATTTCCTCCCATCGGCGGGTTTCGAGATCTAACATTTTTTTCAGGGTGGTCTTCAGGGTGGCATTATATCGTTCTACTAGCCCGTCCGTCTGGGGGTGGTAGGCCGCTGTACGGATCTGTTTTATCTTCAACTGAGCACATACTTGCTTCATAAGGCGGGACACAAAGGGCGTTCCTTGATCGGAAATCACCTCCCGGGGAAATCCAACCCTGGAAAATATGTTCACCATGGCCTTAGCTATTTGTTGGGCGTTTGGTTGTCTCAGGGCCACTGCCTCGGGGAACCGGGTGGCATAGTCTACCATCACCAACACATACCTACACCCGCTTCGGGAGGGAAGCAAGGGGCCGATTATATCCATCCCCACACGAGAGAAGGGCTCCTCAATAACGGGTAAGGGACATAAGGGCACCTTTGGAGGTTGATACCGACTGTTCTTCTGACAGATGGGGCACCGTCTACAATACTGACGGATCTGCTGATAAACGCCTGGCCAAAAGAATTTCCCCAGGATGTCCTGTTCAGTTTTTTCCTCCCCAAAGTGCCCCCCCAACAAATGACTATGGGCGAGGAACATCACTTTCTCTCTATAGGACTGGGGTACCAGTAGTTGGAGTGGTTGGTTCTTCCCCCTTTTCTGTATACCATTCCCTTCTTTATGACGAACTGAGGACCTACTTTGTCGGGGTTTTCGGTGTCGGTGGCCTGACTCCATGCCTCTCTTAGGGTTGGGTCTTCCGGTTGGGCTGCAAAGAAACCCCTATCGTATTGCCACAGGGGTTCTTCGTTGGTCTGGGTCAGGGCTATGTGCGTCCAGTGTCTTTTCTCTCCTCTTCTGGTTCCGGCTTTTGAGGTCTTTCACGGAGGGACAGGCCAAGATGGACTCGTTGGCAAAGGGGGCTGACTGGCACCAGTCGTCCTGATCGACGCTTTGTTCCGGTATTACTGTGGACATATAAGGATAATCGGACCCTAGAACCAATGTCTCTGGCAGTCGTGGCACCAGCCCTACCCGCAAGGACACGGGTTGTTCAGAGGGTCCGTGCTGGACCTGCACGTTGGTAGTGGGATACCTTTTGTTGTCTCCGTGGACACATTGTATGTTGACCTCCCCTGTGGTCCGGGTGACCCCCCAGGTATAGCCGAAGGCCGAATCACGCTCTGCAGACAACCCGTATCCATCAAGGCCCGTCGGTTTTCTCCATTTACCCGTACTGTCCTATGATATGGGGGATTTCTTCCCATAGGGTTACAGTAGTACGAGCGGGTGAGGCCCACCTCCATCGGTTCCTCCCTTTTGGACATACTCGGGCTATGTGGCCGTAGGCGCCACAGGAAAAACATTGTGGGCCTATATGGGTTGGGGCCGATCGAGGAGAAGGGAACAAGGGTGCAGGCACCACAGCCAGGGCCTCTGGTCGACGAGAAGGAAGAAGTGGTCTGTTCGCCCGAGGATGTCCTCCCCTGTAGGTCTCCAGTGTTGTTCCTCTTTGCCCCGCTGTGTCTCTTGTGCCCTGTAAAAAGCACCCGCAATTTCGACGGCTCTCTCAAAGGTCAGTTGGGTGTGTTGCCGAACCCATTTCTGGGCAGGGGGTGCAAGGAAGAGAGGAACTGTTCCAGATAAACTTTCTCCATAATGTCCTCTTTGGACGATGTTTGGGGTTTCAACCACCGGTCGGCCAGGTCTCTGACGCGGTAGGAGAGGGCTCGGGGTGTCTCCTGTAGCCCCTCCTTAACCTGACGTAGCCGGATTCGGTAGGTGTCTTCGTCTAACCCTAACCGTTCTAGGATGTCCCTCTTCACGTCTGCATACGGGGTGAGACCAAGGGGGTTTGCTGCCTGGTAGGCTGCTTGCATGTCGCCTGTCAACAGGGGGTCCAAGATATTGACCCCATTTGTCTGCGGTCCAACCGGCAACCCTGGCCATACGCTCGAAGTTGGAAAAGAAGAAGTCGGGGTCCTCTCCGTTGACGTACTTCTGCAGTACTACTGACGGGAGTGTGGTAAACCCTCTCTGTTGCCCCAGGGTGTCCGCCAGCCTGCCAAACGTGGCCTCATGTGTCTGGGTATGTTCTGTTAGGGTCTTGTGTAACTGCCCTCTGTCCTCTTCCGTGGCGGTCAGGAACCGCTCCAGGACCTGGCCCAGTTTGTCCTGCCCTTCCGCCATCTTCTTCATCGCGGCCTCCATCTTCCCGGATCCCACTTCTGACACCAGGTGTGAGAGGGACGGGCGGAAGAATAGGCGAGGAGGCCGGAGTATGGGCTCAATGTTGTAGTGTTTTATTAATAAGCATACAGGAAAGTCTCAGTTGGTGGGGCAGGGTGTAGGGCGCAACTGTGATCTTCTTCCAGGTGATAGCGGGACCTCTGTTCCTCTGTCCTCCGGGCGTGTGTTCCTTCTCGTCTGGGATGGATAACCCGGGAGGCTCATGTGGGGAAAATAACACAAGAGAGGGGCGGTTACTACACCTTGCCGCTGCAATAGAAGGGCAAGACAGAACCCTTCACCAAATATCTAATCCACCGGCCGGTGTGACACTAACAGAGGAGTGGACTACGGTAGCCTAGAGGTGCACAGCATAGAGTATATACATATATATACACGGTCATTCAACAGACCTCTTCCTGAGAATCCCGTGGGGCATCTGATGCACTCTGCCCACGTTAAACGATCGTTCCGACGATCAGTGAGATAAAGGGGGGGGTGTTGGAAGCCGAAGCAACCGTGAGAGATCGGACGTGGTGCAGGTAGTGGTAGTGAAGGGGTCAACACACATGCACTCAGTGAACACTCCGTGAGTCCCTTAGGCGGCACAGCCTTTGCTGTAGTCCTCCCCTACAATTCCTTCCCCGCTCCCCTTCCCAGGCCACGTACCGTGTCAGCCGCAACTCTCCGGAGCTGCGGCGGCTCATCAGCATCCTCCGGGGGCGTCCACCACTCCTCTGTCCAGGAGTCAACTCCGTCGTCCTCGTCCGAGTCCGGAAGGTCGGTGCTTCTTACGGTCTCCTTCTCTCGATCCTCCTCTTGATCCGTCTCCGTCGGGCGCAGCGTCTCTCTCCACGTCCTCTTGCTTTCTCCCTGACGGCGACCCTTCTCTTCCGGTGACTTCCGCCTTTAAGGTCCGCGACTCCGCCCCTCGGTCGCTTGATTGGTGGACAGGTTCCAGCTGTCCGTGACGTCCCTGGAGGCGAGAGGCAGTCGGCGTGATTAACCCATGCTGTTCCGGTCCATACAAGTCTCTAGGTGCGGGAAAGGGGTAAGAGAAGCATGGAGACAGGGGGAAAACATCCCGTCCTCACTGACCCCCTCACAATGATATTTTGCAATAAACACTGTTACTCCTGTTGTATCGTTTGTTACTGCCCTTGCTTAATTAAACATTTTGATGTGTGGGTATGGATGAATGTGCCACATGCTCTGCATGGCACTTCCACATTGCCATTGACTTCATTCACTTTGTCATTGTTTGGCAAACGTAACACACACTTTTGGTCTGCTTTACTCTGAGGTTTGGGGGTGCAATGATGTTTGTGGGGGTTGATGTACTCTTGCAATCATCATTTGCTGTTGATTTCAGTATGATTGTACACATGTCATGTTAGGGGCTATACCACAACAGAGGTGAATTCTACACACAGTCTAACTTGCGGGGTGTCCAAGGTTGGTGATGTCTGTGTGATGTGTTTGGATGTGTGGACAGCAGTGTGTGTGTGTGGTAATCTTGTGAACGCCTGTCTTCGTACTCACATGGGTATATTTGGATGTGTGCAGTTGAGTGGTCACACAGTGTGCTTGGCCTGTCCTTGTCAGTGGTGTTGAGGTGTATGTGGCCCTGTACATGCCAACTACAAACATGTATGTTCCAGGTGGGGTTTGCCCCCTACTACTCATCTTGGCAGTGGCAGGAAGGGGTTTCACACCACAGGCAGCTTTTTGGCATTACTTTGCAGGTGGGGTTTGCCCCCTGATACTCATCTTGGCAGTGGCATGAAGGGGGTTTCACACCACAGGCACCTATTTGGCATTACTTTGCAGGTGGGGTTTGCCCCCTAATACTCATCTTGGCAGTGGCAGGAAGGGGTTTTCACAACACATGCACCTTTTTGGCATTACTTTGCAGGTGGGGTTTGCCCCCTACTACTAATTTTGGCAGTGGCAGGAAGGGGGTTTCACAACACAGGCACCTATTTGGCATTACTTTGCAGGTGGGGTTTGCCCCCTAATACTCATCTTGGCAGTGGCAGGAAGGGGGTTTCACAACACATGCACCTTTTTGGCATTACTTTGCAGGTGGAGTTTGCCCCCTACTACTCATCTTGGCAGTGGCAGGAAGGGGGTTTCACAACACATGCACCTTTTTGGCATTACTTTGCAGGTGGGGTTTGCCCCCTGATACTCATCTTGGCAGTGGCAGGAAGGGGGTTTCACACCACAGGCACCTTTTTGGCAGTACTTTGCAGGTGGGGTTTGCACCCTGATACTCATTTTGGCAGTGGCAGGAAGGGGGTTTCACAACACAGGCACCTATTTGGCATTACTTTGCAGGTGGGGTTTGCCCCCTAATACTCATCTTGGCAGTGGCAGGAAGGGGGTTTCACAACACATGCACCTTTTTGGCATTACTTTGCAGGTGGAGTTTGCCCCCTACTACTCATCTTGGCAGTGGCAGGAAGGGGGTTTCACAACATATGCACCTTTTTGGCATTACTTTGCAGGTGGGGTTTGTCCCCTGATACTCATCTTGGCAGTGGCAGGAAGGGGTTGCACACCACAGGCACCTTTTGGCAGTACTTTGCAGGTGGGGTTTGCACCCTGATACTCATCTTGGCAGTGGCAGGAAGGGGGTTTCACATCACAGGCACCTATTTGGCATTACTTTGCAGGTGGGGTTTGCCCCTAATACTCATCTTGGCAGTGGCAGGAAGGGGGTTTCACAACACAGGCACCTATTTGGCATTACTTTGCAGGTGGGGTTTGCCCCCTACTACTCATCTTGGCAGTGGCAGGAAGGGGGTTTCACAACACAGGCAGCTTTTTGGCATTACTTTGCAGGTGGGGTTTGCCCCCTAATACTCATCTTGGCAGTGGCAGGAAGGGGGTTTCACATCACAGGCACCTATTTGGCATTACCTTGCAGGTGTTGTTTTGCCACAATACACCTATGAACTTGTTCACATACATCACTATCCCTGAATATCAGATGGGCACACATTTTGATGTTGAACAGGGTGGGATGGTAGGAGCTGTGATGGTATCAGGTAATGTCAGCTGCTACCAACAGAGGCACACGATGTACATTTGGGCCAGGGCCAACACAATCCTTACACGTCCCTGTGACTGCCCATGCGTGCCGCTGGCCCTGCCTACTGGATTGTGCGGAACTTTTCCCGCATCTTCACCGCTGCGGTGACGTGACCGGGAGGATGACGTTGTTGATGGATGACCCCGATGCGGAGGTGTGGCATTGACGTACCTGCGGTGTTGTCGGCGGCATCTTTGTTGATCGCGGATCAGGAACAGCAGCGGTAGGGCTTGTAGAGCAGGATCCATTGCGGTAGCGAACACGTGGAGTTGTGTGTTATTGCCGTTTTCCTCCGCAGTATTGTTTCCGCCGTGTTTCAATGGGTGGTTTCTCCGTTGCGGTCCGATTGCCTATTTGAGGCATTGTGATTCGGACGGCGGTCTACACGTCATTCCGCACGGCGGTCTCCCGCTATTGGCTACGTCCGCCGTCGTCGCGGAACCAAGGTACTGGCGGTACTGAAAACTCTGCGGCGGTAGGGATTTGGCCTATGTCTGCCCATCGTAATATGGCGGTCGGAGATTTGCAACCGTGGTTGGCAAAACAGCACCCGCCAGGCCGGCGGAAGCCACCGCAGCCACGGCGGTGCCAATCCGCCCGCCATCGTAATCGACCCCTTAGATGCCTGCTAAAACAGCAGATACGATTTTAGTACGTGATTGTAACAAGGACTACAAACTCGCCCGACACGTGGAAGGTAAGGAACACTAAGGGTCCTTTTAAACTATGTAGTAGTGGGGTAGGATGTTACTCTGCTGACACGCGGTATCCTTTGCAGTTAATAATGCAAACAATGATGTAAAACGTAAAATTAACAACCTACTGGAGGTCACATAGTAAGACAGTTTAACTTACTTTGAAATGGACACAGGCATAGGGGCGTCTATCACTATGGGTTCAGTAAAGAAGGTGCTGAGTGCTATATTTCACATATGAGGAGTTTTAACCACGCTTACAGTAGAGTAAACTAAATAAAACCTTACTCAATTCTCACACCAAAACAATGCTTTATGGGGCTGAATCTTTTCCCTCTGTTTATTAGGCCTCATATACAGAAAAAAGCCTTGCCTTCTGTTGATAAAAGAAAAGCACAGGACAGAATTTAGTGGAAGGAAGAAGTTTTGGGTGATTGTACTAACTCATATTTTAAGGAGCGATTTTATTGATCCTTTTCCTGGATTATCGAAAGGTTGGAAGAGGGATGAGGGAAGCAAATTGGTAATAAAGAAAATAAAACTAAAAGTGAACTATCTTGAAACTTCCTTTTTGTTTCAGAAATTTTGTTGGGTCCACATTCATTGGGACTGTATGCGAACATAATGGCATGCAGGTGTTACACGAAAACGGAAAAGTGAGTTTATACATCTTACAATTGATTGATTGATTGATTGGTGAGGGGGAATACATGATGGCTTCCTAAATGGTTTGTATGTACTTTTAAATAATTGTGGTTATGGTCCCATATTATTTGGTACCCAAAGGAGATTTGACAACTGTTCTTTCGATCAGATATGGTGATTTGTCTTTAAATAAAGTGTTAAAGAATAAATTATTTTAATAACATACAGGTGTGGTATCCGAACCTTAATGTTATCGGGGGTGTATACGAAGTGATGGGTGAGACTATGTTAAGAGTGTGAAGTGTGTGTGAAATTTGACTAACAAGTCCAAAGGGAGATCTTTTCTGACTTAATAGTCAAGTGCGCCTGTTACCCCTAGCCTCGGTTCAAACAGATAGTATTAGGAACATAAAGAAAATGAGATCTGGTAGTCCTATTTCCATTCTGCAGTTTCCACGTTTTAACTTTTACCTCTTTACCCTAGCCCCAGTAGCAAATAGGAGGTAATGAGAGGCAAATGGTAGGGCAGTGGGATGTCAAGCCTGTGCTATCAGTGATGATTAGAGGGTGTTCAAAGTCACTTGTGTCACCACAGGCATTTTTGTAAATTGACATCAATAGTAAGTAAGTAAGTAAGTACAATTTATTGCAAAAAAATGTCGCAAAACATACGTACAGCATGGATTAGCAGAAGGCACAAATAGAATTAATCAGGATTAAAATAATCATAAAACTGATAGTATAAACTATGAAATAGGGTAAAAATCAAATCATTGCTAAAAAAAATATTGTAGGCACTTGGTACTGGAATTCATAATATCAACTGAATATGACAGAGGGACAACAAGTGCAACTCTGCAATCACATGCATAATGAACCTTAAATAGGTCATCACGTACAGAATAACATTCTAAAAAAAAATCGAGGGAAAGGGAACTCCCAACTGTTCATTTCTTTGGGAGCAAATTTCATAAATTTAAGGAAGTGAGACATCAACAAGCTGGATTCACCCTTGAGGCAGGTCTCCACTGCTACCTGACAGGTTCTGATGAATAGGCATCTAAACATTAGTTTGAGCCAGTATTTTCGAGGTGTAACATGGCTAGAGCAGATACAGATGATATGACTCAGTTATTCTGACTTTGCTCCACACAGACTTCAAGAACTAGCTGAGCCTTGCTCCAGTCTACCATGCCAAAATGCTCTCAAGGGAATCAGACCAAAGCAGTATCTCATTCATGTTATTTTCTATTCAAGTGACCAAGAGTGTTTAAGATAGTTTGGAACCTTCTGGCGAATGTATAACATGGGTAACAGGTTAATGTGCGATTGTTTACATAGATCTTCCACATCCTGGTTAATTGATAGCTGTTTAGCCTGTTGTTTACTTTTTGGGGAAACAGTTTGTCTGGAAGCTACTTCATCGATAGATCCCTGGCTTCTAATTGTTTTATCGCTTTTTCCAAATAAAGTAACCAGCTAAAAACTTTCTTTATCATTGACCAAAGGTAAAACTTCAAAGTGTTCAGTCTGCTCTTTTTAACTTATAAGTGAGAAATCAGCCTTCAATGGGCGTTTTACATCTGGTCATGTTCAACTCTAGTCTTAGTCGAGCTTAGGAGGAGGCAGGAGGGAGCCTGAATACATGGTGATAGCACTTGTGATGCGCTATCTCAAGCCAGTCACTCAAGTTATGTTTAAGCACAATCATGCCATACAAAATTGTTGGAATTATTTACACTCCAGTCCATTACACAGTTGGCTTGTGTCCGGACATGAAACATTCTTGGGGAGATGGTAAAATGTTGAATTTTGAAAGGTAGCCTCATACCTGATAGATGTCTTGTGCTGTATTTCATGCCCCCTCTCCTCAAACCAAACCACTAAATATTTGGAGCAAGACACCTTGATGGATTCATTACCAATCAGCCAGTGACCCTTCTTTTTTTCTTTCTTCCAAAGACTGAGGGGCATATTAGCAAGAACCTCGTTAAAATTATCGCCGTTTTAGCGGCAGGAAACTGCCGCTAAAACGGCGATAATGGCTTGCTAATATGCGTTATAGAATTCAATAGAAGCCCAGGTTAGATGTGCAGGACATTTAACCTGGGCTTCTATTGGAATTCTATAACGCATATTAGCAAGCCCATTATCGCCGTTTTAGCGGCAGTTTCCTGCCGCTAAACGGCGATAATTTTAACGAGGTTCTTGCTAATATGCCCCTATGATCTTTGTTTTGGATGTGTTGATCTTAATGTCATTGCTTGTGCAATATATTGTAAGATTATTTATTTGCCTTTGGAGGCCCACTCTGGTTAAATCCAATAGAATAGTATTGTCAGCATGCTGTAGAATGTTGACCTTCACTTCTGCCAATTTAGGCAGGCAAGCTCTTTTTGGGAGAAGGGCTTTGCACAAATCTGCAAGATATAAATTAAAAAGAAAGGGGCAAATAAGCACACTTGCTTCAGCCCTTTGTTTACAAATTATTTTTCCAAAGTGACCCATTTGGACATTAGTCTTATCTTTATCCACGTATTTGGGTTGACCAAGGATAGCATTTAATAGGGGTTGCGGAATGCCCCATTCATTTATTTTTGCCAAGCACTTACCCCTGTTGACTGTCAATGGCTGTTGTAAAATCGATAAAAGCCACGTACAGCAAGCTCTCTTTGCTGGCCAGGGTATTCTCCATGAGGCCTGAGAGCGCAAGTAAATTGTCCTCAACGTTACAGCCTTTGACAAATCCAGATGAATAAAAAGCGATTAGTCTTTTCTCTGTGGCCCACTTGTCCAGCTGTTTTAAAAGCAGCTTTGTATATACTTTGCTATCGACATCCAACAATGCAAAGAGGCAAAAGTTCAGAGACAATCCAATTGAGCCTTTTTTATGTACAGGGACCAATAGTGAGCCTCTTCAGGTATCCGGGATGATATTGTTAGTGGAACATGAGTTATAAAGAGGTCATAAAATTGCCATCGATTGATCCACCATTGATTTAAACAAGCATTGGCATAGCCAATAGGTCTCGCCTTTGGGACCTTATAAGTGTTTAGCCATGCAACAGTTGATGTTGTTGCACCAATGATATTGTGCTGCATAACTAAATATTTATAAGGTCCCAAAAGCGGGACCTATTGGCTATGCCAATGCTTTTTTTTGTACAAAAGCACCAATTACAAACCATGCTGTGAGGGGGAACAGATGCACAAGAGCGAGGGATGTCGTCATGTGAGGGGGGCTAGAAGCACAGCGGTGCGGGCGCAGCTTGGAGGCTTCTAGCGAGTAGACATTAAAAGGTGGTGGCAGGGCGACAGATGCTCAAAGAACATTGCAGGCAGACGATGTTTGGTCTCTTAGAAGTGGGCGCTATTTCACACCTGCCCCACATAATCAAATGTCTTGAAATAGATGACCTAAGCACCCTTCCCCCACCCAAACACATGCACACATTTCACGGAAGTAGTAAAAGGTTTAGGGGTTTGGGATTTTTTTAAATGATAATTACGACCTTTCTATACGACCCTTGCAATGTTACAATAACATACATTGGGTTTCTACTTTCGTTACGTTGTTAATGGTGTGTTAGAATGGCACGTTTTAATGCTATTTAGTTGCAATGAGAAATTAATTTTTCCAGGCACTGTCCATAAACGATACCTATTTACAAACTATATTAAACCCGTTGTGTTATAACATTGCCAAAATATGCCGATCAATTAGGATGACAACAATGATATCACCTGAAAAACACAGCAATTCACTTGAAGAAGCAGAACACGGAGTGTTTGGGAGGTGGGGGCAAAGGGGGGTGATGTCTGAAGCTGGTAAAGAAAACCTCTTCGCTCACACGTTAGCCCGATGGCGTCTTGCACTCTATATACGTCTCTTTTTGGGCGTGGCACACGCTGTGCAGTGATGGTGAAGAAGGAGAAAGTGTACGTTGGGTGGAGGGGTGATTTGCGCATCCATAAGGCCGGCAAGACATTTCTTCAAGTTACTTTGAGTGGAGGAGCGGCAGCCTCCTTTGTCCTGACGTAGGACACCAGCACCAAGCGGAGGAACCCACTGCCACAGAATCCTCAATCGCCGCTGCAATTTGACTGCATTAGAACCAGAGAGCCGAGGAGTCCAGACCTCAAACCCTCCCAGAGATTTGCAGAACACCAACAAAAGTAGTTTCACATTGCTGCAGTTGTTTTGTCCCCTTTTTCACAGCGTTTTACGACTCACAAATACAAGTTATCAATAGCTCTTGTACATGTGTAAAGGAAAATCAGATCGAGCTGCTGAGTTATAACAAGTAAATTAAGCAATGAAATCAGCTTGTCCCGGTCGGGGGAAAGGCAGTGGCTATCAGTGGTTGTATTTGGGGCCGGCGGCAGCAGAGGCCATTAAGCAGCTTTTATTGGAGGTCAGCTGCTCTAGCGGGCTCGCTCGTGTTACGGCCACAAAACCGAGTGGGAGTGCAGGAGTGAAGAGGCCAAGAGCAGGAACAGACCGAACAGCAAGCCTAGGATGTGGCCAAAGTGCAGTTACGGTAAAGAAAGAAGCTGCCACACGCTGGTGACCTAGAACTGTTTAAAGCTAAATAAACAAGCGCGGTGCGCGCGCACTGGAATTTGAGGTATGCAACTGGCACCTGGCCGCGTTGCTGCTCACAGGTGAAAGGGAAACGAATCAAAAAAGGTATGAAAACCCAATTGCTTCCTGCAGACAGGTTGTCACCATTGCCATTGGAAGTTACCAGTGTTACGGCCAAATGGCTGACCCCAATTCCTGCTCACATTGGACATGCGGATTGCGCCGGAAAGTGTCTATGATTGGTACACACAGCTTCCACTGTAAAGTGTTCATAATGGGTAAACACGAATGGCTTCCAATGAAGTTGTGCAAGCAAGCTCAACTTCCGTGGATAATAACCATGTTTGGAACACACTGCTATCTGTGTTGGGTCATCCTCAGCGCCTCTCATTCAGAGTTTACTTTCTGCATCATTAGCTGTGTGCGTTAAGTCGTGCAGAAGCAAGGACCACCATAGCGTGCGAGGCACGTAGAGCACAAAGGAGAACCTAAAATCCGCAGCCAAAGCCATTACATTAAAATCAACATGCAAAAAAAACTGACATCTAAAACATGGCGCCAAAAACTACAAAGAAAATTTGGAGCTAATGATGAAATGTACTAAACCTCAAGGGCAAAAATGTAATTCCTGATCTAGACTGAAAAGATACCACTGCAGACGCCAGCACGGCTCTAATCACCCCCGGCGGCAGTGACTCAGCAGGATTTCACACCGGTTAAAAGCAGAGACGTCTTGCTGTCTGGAGGGGAGAGATGTGCCGCGGTGAGCTTTGGGCATGTCACTGAGAGAGAGCGCTCTCAGGATTTCTCCGAGGGGCAGTCTCTGTGTGTCACTGAGGGGCAAAAAAGGGCACTCTTAGGGCACCACCGAGGGAACAAGGATGCCTTCAGTGCGTCACCAAGGGACGCCTGAGACAAGGTGCAGACTAAGCGGTCAGAGAGCGTCGACAAGGAGCGGCCTCAGGATATCGCCCAGGAATAAATAAATAATTAAGAGCACACCTTGAACCTCGGTGATACACTAAGAACGTAGAGCGTGACAGGAGCCCAGGTCTCACTGCGCGATGACTGCGTCACCGACTCTTTGACAAAAGAACATATCAGTCCTCTCCGCTGTGCCTGCTCCCTGGGGCAGCCAAGCGGTGCCTCCCATGGCGCATGCAGCAGTATTTACATTGCAGTTAATATCAGGGCGTTGTGCCCCCGGCACCCGATGCCCGCCTAGCGATGCCAGAATGGACAGCCTGCTTTTTCCGGTTATCCTGCAGCATTGGCTTTCAATTTTCAAAGCCCTGCAATGCTGCCAATAATACCAACCCATTTCCTCGCTCTAATCCCTTGGAGCAAGGGCTCTCCATTTTTAAAGTGCTTAACCCTGACAAACAGGAACAAGCGCGCGCGCCTCGTGCTGGCAGCAGGGGGAGGGGAGAGAGGAGGGGGCCTGCGCCGGTTTCCCTTGCGGGAGCGAGCAGGAACCATCTGTTAATTACAAACAGATGGTTTTGAAAGCTCGCTCCCGCAAGGGAATCGCCAAACGTGCACTCGTTGCCATTCAAAGCAATGCAACGCGTGCACGTTTTTGACTGCAAAAGTGAATCGATTTCAAAAGGTCTTTTTCCTATGCGGCGCATGCGCGCTGCGTAGGCGAGACCTAAAAAGAATGCCGAAATCCCATTAGGGCCTGGACTCCCATTGTTGCGAATAGATTTAACAGCTGCCTCTATGTCCGACAACAAGAAGACACCTGCATTCACTTCACAATTATTAACAATCTGACCTTGGGTGATCTTATCTATTGGAACACTGCTGTCATAATATCACTTAGAAATATAGTTGATGCGAGCAGCTGGAGCGATATTCGAAGCAGGTGACTTTTTCCTTGCATCTAAGTATAAATAAACAATTGTCCAGAATTTCCTAGAATCCTTACGTTTAGCTGCATATTGCATCCAAATAAACAGTTTTTCTTCCTTTCCTTCCTTTATATCACCAACCTTTGTCCTAGAGGCACTGTGAAGATATTCAACTTTCTGTCCTCGGGCTCTATTATCATGTCTTACCTTCTATTGCCAAATGATTCTATTTAACAATGTCTTTAACTCTCTTCATTCTAAATCCTCCTCAGAGTGCCCCTGTAGAGTTCAGAAATTATTTTTATTTAAGGTAATTGTTCTTTCTAGAATGTTTAAGGCTGTGACCATTACTTTGTAATACAGTGAGGCCATCTAGCAATAAATGTAGGAGGGCCCTCTTTGGCCATTAAGAATTTTTGTATACTTCTGTGTAATGCTTTTGATATTTCCTCTGAATGGTCAGTAAATTCAAGTTGCCATTTAAATGTATTTATCCGTTCCGTGTGTGCTGATGAAAGTAGCATTTTTTGTGGTAAATAACACTCTTGGTCCCAGGTTAATGTGATCTTTTGGATGAATTGATTTCTGGCTAGAGTGGGAACAATGACATATCCTTATCGTACTTGAAATCTTTAATCACCACCCATGTGTAATCCAAAATAGCTAGTCTTTGCGGGGAAAAATTAGTATATCCTGCTGGTCTATCCAATTTAAATGATTGCAAACCTAAATTCTGTAAATCTTCGCTCTGTTATCTGACTTGAATTTAGTAACTACTGCCATGGGAATATTCAAATAAGTATCATCTATGTCATGTAATTCAATTACGGTTTCATCTTTAAATAAGAAAGAGTTAAAGTCACCAGTAATAATCCACATTGTATTAGGGTTTTAGGGTTTTTACTTATGATCTCAACAGCAGTGGTCAGATTTTCGATTGTGAGTTTTTTCTCATCACTTCTGGGGTTGACATAAATGTTATGTTATAAGGGTTTGTAAAGCGCGCTCCTGCCAGGTGGCGTCTTGGTGCTAGTGTCCTGAAAAACGTGAGACAACAGTGATATGTGAAGGCTCAATTTACTTTGGGGTCTAACCTATGTTAAAGAGCCAGGTTTTCAGCTCTTTCCTAAATCCTAACAGATTAGGATGAGAACTAAAATGGTTGGGGAATTCATTCCACCATTTAGGGGCCGATTCCGATCTCGCTCGGACAGCCCTCTGAGAGCTGTCCGTAGCCTTACCTTGCGACCGACTCGTACTGGGAGCCGGTCCGTCCGGGCGATGAAGTACGATGCGCAAAAGTGCCACAATTCCGAACGACGCGTAGGCTTCGATTCCAGCAACATTTCCCGTACGAGCCGCATATCCAAACGCCCATCCGAGTCGCCCAGAAGCAGTTTCCACAATAGTTTCCGGCCGGACAAGTACGATGCGCAAATCCTACGCGCCGAACGGGTCGCCACTAGCAGCACGTCACAGCACCCGGGAGATATGAATAGCAGGTCCGATTCGCGCCACAACACGATCCACTGCTACGAAACGGACCAACTCACAACGTGTACGAGACGGAGCAACAATCAGCAAGTACGAGACGAACCAATGATGAATCCCATCGCGCAGGTCATCCCAGTACTGTATATCTATGACCGGATCATGAACAGACGCGTACATCGCAGGCGGTAAGTCAGACACCCACACAAACAAACGTCACAAACACGCGAAATGCTACACACACATAGGGGGGGACATGCCTTCCACCAGCAAAAGTAAAACCACAGGGGTAGCATGGTCCACACCACCAGCAGTGCCCACACCTAGGGGGGAGTGCCCAGCACTACTAACATCCCCACTCATAGGGGGCTGGATGCCCTGCACCACTACCATCCCCACTCATAGGGGGCTGGATGCCCTGCAACACTACCATCCCCAATCATAGGGGGCTGGATGCCCATCAATACCAGTACCCCCCACTCATAGGGGGCTGGATGCCCTGCACCACTACCAGCCCCACTCATAGGGGGCTGGATGCCCTGCACCCCTACCATCCCCACTCATAGGGGGCTGGATGCCCTGCACCACTACCATCCCCACTCTTAGGGGGCTGGATGCCCTGCACCACTACCATCCCCACTCATAGGGGGCTGGATGCCCATCAATACCACTACCATCCCCACTCATAGGGGGCTGGATGCCCTGCACCACTACCATCCCCACTCATAGTGGGCTGGATGCCCATCAATACCAGTACCCCCCACTCATAGGGGGCTGGATGCCCTGCACCACTACCATCCCCACTCATAGGGGGCTGGATGCCCTGCACGACTACCATCCCCACTCATAGGGGGCAGGATGCCCATCAATACCAGTACCCCCCACTCATAGGGGGCTGGATGCCCTGCACGACTACCATCCCCACTCACAGGGGGCTGGATGTCCTACACCACTACCATCCCCACTCATAGGGGGCTGGATGCCCTGCACCACCAGCATTCACACGCATAGGGTGACTAAGCAAACCCCCACCCCTACCATCTTTGCAAGATTCTATGTATGTGTGTGCCAAATGCCCACAACACTGATTCTGATAGTGAACATACAATGTGACTCCCATCACATGTGTGCCCAAAAGATGACTGTGGGGTTCAAAACTCCAGCATCTCAGGAACATTGTGGTAATGGGTTCCAAAGCCCACATCACTACAGTGACCAGAAGGTGAGTGTGGACAAAATAATAGCAGCATCACCAGACCAGCATTTGTGCCCACTGGTCCCAAATCCACAACCAATGTAGTGGCAATGTGGTGGTTGTGTCACATACAAACATAGATGTGAGAGGCAAAGATTGCTGTGTATCACAAGAACTCCCTCTGCCATGTGCAGACAAGCATTGGCCATGAGCCCTGACAATGCCCACAGTGTCCAATTAGACTATGTGAAAAGTGAGCATCATGATGCATACACACATATCTCTATGAACAGACACACAAACTGAGGAATCCTGTGGAGACTGTCGATGTTAGGTGACAAAGTCCCATACCATGGCAGCAATGGGACATACCAAACATGAGCAATGTGCAGGATGATGAGCTACAAGATGCATGGACATTAGGGAAAAACCTCCAAACTACATCCACACAATGGAACGCAAAAGCAATACCAATGCAGAGGTGCAGATGCACAAACACAGACAGGCAGACCCACACTGCATATCATTCACAACAGGTGTGTGTGTCTCAGTGTCCCCAGGCTAGTACACAACACATGACGGTGGGATGAACTCCAATCACACAGATGTGTCCACAGTGCCATACAAAAAGTAACTAATGAACTGGGCACCCCTTTGTGGTCAAGCATACATTGTCAGATGAGTGGTATAGCAATGTATTCATGTGACACAAGCTGGGTGGAACATGTCACGATTGCCGAGCCGGGATCGCGGGACTACAAAGATGGCCGCCAGAGGGAGATGTGCATGCGCGAGGACGGGCCAGGCAGGAGAAAACCCAGCCTTCCTCACGCAACAGCGCTTCGCGTTCAAGCTCCTGGACCTGTTTCCGCTTCCCTGACTTCTCTTCCGGGTCGTCGCGTCTTTCACTCTTCACCGGCGTTTGGTGTGGTGGTCGCGCATCGGGTCACTCGTCTCCTCCGCTCCCCCTTGTGAAAATCTCCTGATATCTGCATAGAAGAAAAGAAAAGAAAAAGACCACAGCTGGTTTAATGTGGTTACGGTAACAGCGCTACGCGCTGCACTTTTATGTTTCTTGTTTATTGGCACTTACCTCTCGTTTACCTGCATCGGTGTTCGGGGCATTGTGGGCATCCGCTCCAACCCGTTTCTTGGGGCCACTAGAGAGAGAGAGGGTGCAAATACCTGTAGTTAAGGTTACCTTTTGTTCATTATCGAATCCTGTCGTGACAGATGGTTACAAATTATGACAAGCTACATCTGATTCATAGGTGGGCATAACTATACTTACCTATTACAGTGATTCCTGATCTCTTGATTACCCCTTTATTAAAAAATGTATTATTGTTTCTTCCAGCACCAGACATATGTTTCACACTATATTGTATTCCTGTTTCACCAATAAAAGAAGAAGGGAATAACAAGGTAGAGGAAAGAAAATAACAAAGATTCACACATAAGAGAGAGTTGTTCTATCACCTAATGTATTTACTGATTCTCTCCTATCTGCAGCCTTTTATTTTGCTTTGACGACACCTGTGGCTCCTGGGTGGCGACGAGGATCTCTACCCCTTCTTTCCTTGTTTTGTTTCCCTTCTTCCCCTGGTTACCATTGTAGCCTAAACGTAGTCAGGCGCAATCGGTGATAGGGAGAAGTTGTGGACCTAGCTTCAAGTTCTGTGACGTTCCTGTGGAAACTCAGGTGAGATTCTTACAGAACAGCAACCAACACAGCAAGAGACAGACCCACTACAGCACTACCCTCTAGTACCCTAATTTGTGGTGACAGTAGCCTGTACGCCAATCCCACTGTGATTACAAAGGTCTGTTTTGCCTATACTGTGGAGCACAGTCAGCTGTGCATACTGGGTCATGTGTCCAGAACAACAAACTCACATCACACCTCCATAAACACAAATCACTGGCCATGTCCTGCAACCAATGTGCAAAATGTAGGTAGGGGCCTAAACATGAAACAACTCACATGTGGCCACCCTCAACACCACACACCCTGATCTGCAACAATGTGCATCAGCTAGGCACACAGGGACTGTTGACATTGCTCAAGCACCCATTACAATCCCAGGGGTGGTGGGGGGATCTAAGGCACACAAAAATCAACACACATGGCCTATCAACAACACCTGTGAATGTCTGCCACACTGCACAGTATGCGGAACATTGGCATAATGTGAAGACAACACAATTCATTGGGAACCCTGCCACACACCTACACCAATGAGGAACCAAAGGAGACCCACAAAGAACACATGTTGACACCTTCCAACATTGCAGCAATGACCCTGATGAGTGGGAGTAGTCACACACACATACGAGTGAGCCTCACACTGACAGATACCACATAGGGAAAACAACATGATGTTGGAAACACATAAGTGCCAATGGGAATCCTGAATGTGTCCCATGTGCGTTTGACAACATCCCCTGAAATTACAACTAAAACAGCCAGGGATGACAACCTAATGACCAGTAGTCTGCCATGCACATACATCCCAGTAAACCCAGGGAAAAGAAGTCTGATGAACACAGGACAACTCAGCAAGTGCACATAACAGGAACATCTGCATGGAACACAGGCTGAGTCGAAAAAAGGGAAGGGAACACACACAGACATGCTCACACAACACACACCATGTGCACAGACAATGCCACGGAATGACACTATGCCATGAGGGGTCTCCACTCCTGGGGAATGTCAGCTGTGAAAAACGTTGTTTGTGCAGGGTCCTGTCATGCCAGCACACCACTTGCACAGTGAGCCAACAATTACAACACAATGAAAGCTCTGGTCACAGCAACATGTGTACGGGAGTGTCCCTTCAGTCATCTGCACATACGCAATACACATGTAGAGATAGTTGCACTGATGACACAGATGACTTGTGTACCATGGATGCACAAACCTGCCTGTCCAGTGTAGATGGGCCCAGTCAGGGAATCTCACCATGTGCCCAAATGTAAGTTCAACATATGTGCAACAGTGTATGCAAAGATGTGAAGTAGCAAACCCAAAGAGATAATCCTGGTTACAACATTTTGCAATCATTACACCCTGTAATTGCAGCAAAGGATGTCATGGATACATAGCAGAAAAGTACACATATCCCATGGACCACATGGAGTCCATCACATCAACAAATCATCCTGTTGTACCTTTAAAACACAAGTACAACATCAATTCCATGATACTCATCATCAACATCATGTACATTAGATGCAACAACAATGGATAACAACAATTTGCTTTATTAAAAAATAAAACTCCTCAAAACTGGTAATTCGAGTCCACAATGTCAAAAGGCCAATGGCCAGTCCATTTCTCAATTCAACCAGGGTGACATGTGACAAGTTGTCACCCATTGCTTGCCTGCACTGCTACGACCAGGGAACATCTCCCCTTGGAGGGGCATACATGGGGCAGGCCAGGCACGACAGGGACAGGATCAGGGGACAGCAGAATGGGGCAGGGGAGGGGTGGTGGGTGCTGGAGTGTCACTGGCAACTGCAGTGGAGGTGTCTGACACAGTGGGCACCGTCACAACTGCAGGGAGGAAGTCAGATGGGGTGGTTGCCGGCACCACAGCAGTGGGCAGGTCAGATGGTGTGGACGTGGTCTCCACTGCAGTGCCAAAGTCAGACGGGGTGGATGAGCTCTCCACTGCAGTGCCAACCTCCAAAGTAGTGTCATGGGGTCCAGGTGAGGTGGGCAGGACAGAGGGGGGAGACACGGACTCCACACCAGTGGCAGGAACAGGCTGAACGTGTGAGGTGGGGGTGGAAGTGCATGTGGTAGGGGGGAGGGCCTAATCATTTTGGGGATGCGGTATCGGTGTGTGGGTGAACCAGGGGCAGGGTGTGGCTGGGGGACCTGTGGAGTGGTGGCCTGGGGGTGCAGGACGGAGACTGTGTGGTGGAGCTGCGGGATTGTGGTGGGGTCTTGCTCTTCCTAGTCCGGGGGGACTTGCGGACGGGGGCCTCAGTGTCCGTGCGCCTGGGGGAGGGTGTCTGTGTGGCAGGGGAACTCCCCCCTGTGCGTGGTGACTTCCTCTTCCCCTTGTGAGTTGGAGCAGATGGATCGGTGGGGAAGAGGCCAAGGTCACAGAGGAAGAGCTGCTGGGAAGGGGGGGTTGCAGGTGAGGCAAGGGAAGGGATTTTGGAGGGAGAGGCATCTGAGGACTGCGGAGTGCTTGTGGATGTCTGTTTGTGCATCTGTGACCCATCCCCTGTGTGTGTGCCATCAGTCCCCGGAGTGTGCGTGCCTGTGGCTCTGGATTTTGGCTTGCGTGGCTGTGTGCTGCTTGTGTCTGTTGTGGTGCGTGCCGGTGCTGGTGCTGGTGTGTGTGTGCATTGGACAGGTAGGGCAGTGGGGATTGTGGATGTGGCAGAGGTAGGAGGGGTGAGTGACTGTTGGAGGAGGGAAACTGCTGACGTCTGTGTGGAGGCCATGGCCTGAATAGTCCGATGTAGGGCAGACATGTTTGATGAGATGCCCTCCATGAAGGACACCAGTTATGTCAACAGACTGGTGTGGGAATGGAGGACACTCAGCATCGCTGTCTGCCCTACATGGAGCTGCTTCAGCAAGTCCACAGACTCCACACTCAGGGCAGCAGGGGAGACAGGGGCAGGGGGTGCGGTGCCTGGCACAAAGGAGACATGCTCCCTTACACGGGGGGCTCCACGGACCTCTGGGATGGGAGCAGATGGGTGGGTGGAGATGGTGGTGGTGGCGGGGACAGACTCGCTCTGTGTTGTCTGGGGTCTGCTGACACCCGCCTCCACAAGGGAGTCCTCACTGGAGATGCTGTGTTCCTCAGCCGAGGTATTTGTAGCTGAGGTCTCCTCAGTGTGGCTCCCCTCACCCTCCGTGCCACTGGGTCCCTCCAACTCCTCTCCAGCAGACCCAGTCTGGCTCTGCGGCTCCTCTTGGTCCGTGGGGCTGTCTCCTCCAGTAGCCGAAGATGTTTCTGCAAACAATCAGGATAAACAGATACACATCAGTCACTTGTTTCACCTGAGACATCACAGTCATTACAGCACATTACAGATGACGCATTTGCTAAATATTGCTAGAAGTGCTGGCACATATTGAAAAAGACACCTGTCATTCTGCCAGTCAACCATGCCACTCATACACTTCCCCTCCATGGACCCATCTGTCTGGTGCATGTAGTATGCCATTACTTATATGTGCACACATGCACCACATAGACATATCTCAGAACATCTTAAATTGTGAATGAAATGTGTCAGTACACACATATCCCATCTCCTGCCACTGACTCAGTACATGTGTCAGGATAAGGGATGGCCAAACTCATTGTCAGTTAAATGGATATGCTTCCTTCACAAGACACCATGATGTGCCCATGTATTGATGGTCAGTGCCACAATAGAGTGTATGCTGTACAACTGACATAACGGCAGGATACACATTAGCAAGTGGGATACCATGCTACGGGCCAGTCTGGCTAATCAGTCATCACTGGATAAAGTCACAGGGGCAGTGCATCCATAAATAAAAAAGTCTGCACTGTGTCACAATCATTATCATTTTGGGGAATGTAAGCCCTGCAGCTGTCAAGTGCACATGTTCCACTACTGCTACACACATCTTAAGGCATATGATGATCCCACGTAATACAAATGCGACAGTTGAGTGACTGCAAGCACCAATCTGTGAACATGATAACATCACAGTCTGATGAGAACGAATTGAGGCTGCCTGCACTATTATGTATAATACATCATTATGCACCGTCAAGTGATCACACACATGTTTTTCCCCATTGTGATGATCCATTAGCCACACCTCAGCTAGCTGCCAAAACCAAAATGCTCAACACCACAGGAGTCTAAGAAGCTAGGCCACTCCAGAATGACACTGAGGCAGACACCATATTGCATATTTCACAATGAACTAAATGTAGGCTGACACACAGGAGTAGGAGCACAGAGTGTTCCTCATGTCCGGAGTAGGCATACCTGTCCAGTTCCATGTACAACATGGGATTACCCTGAACACTAGGCATGTGTTCATGCATGTGTGACACACATGATGTACATTATTATGAGGCCCCAACATTGTCTTACCTGCTGCATGGCTGTGTGGTAAATACCCCAGACACATATGGTGAGCCAAAGCATCAATTGGAACACATATCATTTGCCCACATAGAGTACATGTCTGATTTCTGGCAATGTGCAGACACATGGCAATCAATTGCCTCTCTCATGAGGACAAAACAATGCACCGGTAGCAGATGCTGTTTACAACCTTAATTTTGGACAACAGCAGGTACACACAACACAAGTGACACAAGTCACAGACTGAAAGGGCCACACCTGTGTATCAGATGAGGATTGGCCATGAACTAATTTAGGAACATGACTCCTGTTCAAGCCGACAGGAGATCTGTGGGAGTGTAACCAGGATGAAGGAGTGCAAAGAGCATGTGAGACATAGTTCACAGAAAAGGCATGCACTTACCCCTCCTTGCTGCTGTCTGGCCTTTAACTGCCCATCCAGGTCAGGGAAGACCACCGCCAGAATCCGGTGCATGTGGGGGGTCAGTGTCCATCGTCCGCCTCTTCTGTGAGGAGGCGACAGCTTCAGCTGGACTCTGGCGATCCTACGGGTCCAGCCACGAAGGTCTTGCTACCTCTTCTGGCAGTTGCGGATGCAGCGTCTGTAGACCCCCACAGATCGAACAGCCCGGGCAATGGTCAGCCATATCTCCTGCTTCTGATGGGCATCAACCTGTGAGGATGACAAGGATAAAAGTCCATTACCAGACATGCAACATGTTTGTGCAACACACAGTTGGATATACATGTCTTCATCACAAGGGCATATGATGTACATAGGTAGTGCAACTATGGTGATTGACAGTTGTCCTGCATTTACAAAATTAAAACATTGCCTGAGTATAATAACTGTGTCAAAATGCACTTTTCATGCACAGTACCTGTCCACTACAGGTACATACACACTTTGGGGGTAACAACTACTCAGTGAGCATGCTAGCCACTGGTGTACACAATGCCATTAGTGCCAGTCAGACAACATGCACAATGAAAAAGGGATGTGGACTGCACACTCACCTGCTCCCCTGGTGTCCCATACAGCTTGCTGTACTGTGGAAGGAGGCTGTCCAGCTGGGCCTTGTTCTCCTCCTCTGTGAAGGATGGGTCCCTCTCCACAGTACGTGCCATTCTTGGGGCCAGAGGATGCAGAGACAGCAGCAGTGATAGCAGAGATGTCAATCTGGAGCATGTAGTGCAGGCAAGTGAGCTCTCAGGGGAACAGACAGCCTTATATCTGTGCTGCAGAGGCAGATTCTGTCCCATGCGTCCAAAGCGATAGGTCCAACACGTTTGCATCCTATGAATCTGGCCAATCCATCGCATTGCACGGCTCATACACGCCTTCCGCATCGTTCAAATATTTCAAACCCATTATACCAACGAGTCTGATACATTGTTGTAGGGAGCCAACTGATTTTTCAGAACACGAATCGTACAAGGGCCAAATCCGCGTCAGTCCCCATTGCAGTCAATGTGCAAGGCGTGTGTGCAAGGCGTGCGCTCGCCTCGTTCCCTAGGTGTCCGACGCGTCTTTTGAATTGGTCACCCGCGTCAGTCACCATTGCAGGCAATGTGCTAAGTATTCCACCCACAATAGCTTTCCATGGACACATGGGCACACCAACAACAATACAGCCTGTGACACAGTATATCAAGGGGCATGCCAGGCTGCATTACCTGTGTGTGCATATGTGGGTAAACATGTGATTTGGTATGTGTCACTTAGTGGCACCCACTCCCAGGCAGGGCAAGGTGTCATGGGGACAGATACCTTTGTGTGTTGGACACATAACCACTGTGATTGACGACTGTACAGTTCAGATCATGAGGCATGTACACAGTTCCCGGGGTACATTGTGTATGACATGTGACTTACCCCCTACTCTTAGGTGGAATGGGATGTGTGTCACAGGGTGTCCCAGTGCCAGAATTGTGATGTTCATCCACAGTATGTGTGCATTTAGCTACGGAGATTACTCTGATTTCATGTGCTCAATGTCAAACGGTCACCACATCCATGTGTATTGTCAATGTGAGTTGATGTGGCGTCTGTGTGTCACAGACACCATGTGTGAGATGCAAAAAACGTTGTGGCACTTCATCTGTGTGTCATGTGTGCGTTGTGGTGTGTATATGAGACGCTACATCATGATGGTGTCCTTGTGGCGACACAAGGTCCCTGTGTGTGTCTGTCAAAAACCTGTGATGTGTGGTAGACATCTGTCCTCACTAGTGACTGTGGTGTGTGTCTGGTATGTGACACTCATACTGATGTACTGTGGCAGAGCCCAAAGATTGGTCACAGCACAACACGGACCTTGTTGTGTGGACCTGTAGAGCTGAGATTTCAGATGATGGGCATGTATCTGACATGTGTGCACATACACTACAGCACATACATCATGTCTTTGTGTCCTGTTGTTTCATGTGCTATTAAGCATGTACACTGGCACCTAGAAAGGGGAACTGACAAACTGTCTTTGCTCATCTATGTACTGCAGGAGACCAGCTGTCCACAGACCGTTCCCTGACCTTGCCACCATGGTTGAACGTGACTGCATGCGACGGTACCGCTTCACTAGGCCACTGATTGAAGAATTGGCGGAGCAGTTGGCACCACACTTGCAACCTGCCGGACATACCCTACTGCGCTGACCCCCAAGGTGAAGGTGATGGCAACCCTACACTTCTTTGCCACCGGTACCTTCCAACACACAGTTGCTACTGCTGGTGGGATGTCACAGACCATGTTCAGCCGTGTGCTACGAGATGTGTTGGAGGCGATGTTGCATTTCCTCAACCACTACATCCATTTCCCAACACCACAACGACTCTCTGACATCAAGGGTGACTTCTATGCCCTGGGAAGGATGCCACATGTCATTGGCTCCATTGATGGGACACATGTGGCTTTGGTACCACCACAGGCACATGAGCAGACATACCGGAATAGGAAACATTTCCACTCAATCAATGCTCTGGTGGTATGTCTGGCCGACATGACCATTTCACATGTTTGTGCACATTTCCCAGGTTCAGCGCACGACGCTTACATCATGCGGAGTAGTCGCATCCCAACGATTATGTCACAGATGCAGCACCAGCGTGCCTGGCTTGTCGGTGTGTACTGACTGTTTACTATTGTGTGATTTTGCTAAAGTTTATTTACACCCTCTTTTAAGACTCATCTAATGTGCTATTGTCTTTATGTAGGTGACTCCGGATACCCCAACATGCCGTGGTTGCTGACACCCCTCAGGAACCCTGTGACACCGGCGGAGATGCGCTACAATGAGGCACATGGTCGGAGCAGGAGAGTGATCGAGCGGACATTTAGACTCCTGAAAAGCAAATTCCGCTGCCTGGACAAGACAGGAGGGGCCCTCCCATACGCACCTGCTAAGGTGTGCAGAATCATCATAGTGTGCTGCATGCTACACAACCTGGCAGTGATGAAGAAGTTGCCTCTCATCCAAGATGACGATGACCAACCTCCACTAGCCGTGGAGGATCCTGCCCTGGGGCATGATGCCAGTGATGATGAGGGTGAGGATGATGTTCGTAGCCAGCTGATCCTCAACTTCTTCACATGAATGTGAGTATACACTGATGTGTCTTCAAAGTATTGTGTTTGCCTGATATCTGTTGGTGGTGCACTTGTGCTGCTTGAGTGTGACTGTGTGCTACTTGTCAGGATGATTGCTGTGATGTGTCCTTTCAGGTAGTCTGTACTCCCAAACAGTGTTTAGCTGATTGATATGTTGTGTGTACATAGTTTTGTTACATTTGTGGGCATGTATATTGTTGTTGTATGCTGTAATTCAAGGTTTTTGATTGTGACTTCTGTCTGTCCTTCACAGGGTACTTTGGCTGCTGTATGGTGAGGTCTGAACCCCAAAACCCAGATCCTTGTTCCAGAGTGCAAGTAGTCGTTGTCCCAACCAATGATGTGCCACACACCCCTGGACTTTCCTTGTTTACAACTTGTTTAATGATTGCTCACTGTTACGTGAGGTTAACTTGCATCAGTTGGGGAATTTTCACGTTGTGAATCTTTAATAAACCTGTGCTTCACTTTGGGATGTGCTCCGTGTGTATCTACACATCAGACAGTCATTAGCATCCTGTACCTGTGGAATGCTTGCCACTGACCCAGGATGGGTGTGGTGTATGTGCATTCCACTGTATTTCCTGTTGACATCACTTATGAGGATGAGTTAGCTGGACATGGTGCTTGTGTTGCCCTAGTTGTGTGTCTCCCTCATATGTGTCACATTACCATGACTCACATAACAGTGTTCACATTGCTGTGGTAGTTTGCATGCACAGTGTTCCTTATCAGATCATCATCGCCATGACACAGACAAAGTATAAATCACGACAGAGGCAAGTGTTGTGTGAATGTGATTTTATTTACAGACATGTGTAAGGATGGTGAACGGAATTTGAAGTGCTGTACAATGTGATGGTAATCCAAAGTTCACAGGTGGGTTGGTAGTCTTAAGAGATGAAATGTCCAGAGTAGAATCCACAGTCATTTGCTGCATTGTCACAACTTTGACCCTCCATGTCAAGTGGGAGATTTGTGTGTCAGTCGACAAGGTTAATTGGTTTGCACACAAGGGACGACATACAGAACAGGTGTTGAGTTCCTGGGGGATATGCATGGCCATCAGCGTCTCAATTCCCCTTCTTTGGACGACCCCTCTTCTTTCTTGGGGGACCCTCATGTGCAGGCTGCTGCGGTGCAGAGGACTCTCCGCCAGAGTTCTCCTCCCTCCCTGTGGCAGTTGCGGATGTTGTGGCAACAGATGTTGTGGGCGCACAGGGAGGTGTGGCCATGTTGGTGCTGATCTTGCGGAGGCATGTCAGTATGTCCCTATGCACCGCTGTTAGTTCATCCAATTTGTCCCACTTGGACTCCATCCGGGACATGTGGGAGTCCAAGCGGGCATGATGTGCATCCTGCTGTTCTTTGATGTCCTTGAGGATCCCCACTACCTGTCCAAATCCTCCGGTGCTTTCCTGGTACACATCTATGATGCGTCCCAGGTGTGGCTCATCATGCAGTCCAGCCCCCTCTGCAGGCCGTGTCCTCTGCCTGCCCACCCTCCCACAGCCCCTACCCACACGGGCAGGATCTGCCGTGGCCGGCACAGGCAACACTGGGACCACTTGAGTGTTTGCGACGGTGGTGTTGTCCCTTGCTTCCAGGGTGCCCTGTGTACCTGTTCCGTTGTTGTTCAGTGGCCTCGGCCTGTCCGTGTCGGCAGGGGTACTCGGTTTGGTATCAGATGTGGCAGGTGTGGTTGCAGGGGGTGCTGATGTTACTGCTGCTGGAGCTGCACGATGAGTCACATGGGAGGTGCCAGGTTGTTCAGGGTCGTCGTCCGAAGAGGACAGGGACTGATCCACACCGGTGAGCTCAGGGTCCGCCAGAGTCTGGGACTGGGACTCTTCTTCAGGTCGTGCTGTGTCCCCAGCATCCCCTGTGTTTGGAGGAGACACACAATGTATGTTATGTTTCTACCAACATCAACGTTTCACACACATGACATTTGCCACTGGACATCATAATGAGAGTCTGTACATTGCATTGTCAAAAGGTGTGACAGACTGAGGTTGATATTGTTGAAGCACTTTGTCATGGCAACCTGAAGCATCTCGATGTGCACGTCAAGCTGTGTGCATGACCAGCTCATGTATTGATCAATTGTCTGTCCATGTCCATTGCTACTCAGGTTCCATCACATGCCTGACACAGCTGTATCATCCCTGTCCACATTTGTACTATAACGATGACATACATACAATTCCACTTAGGGTATGTATCAAGCTTGGTGCATGTGTGGTGGAATTTGTTGCGTTGCTCTGTGCATCACATTGGTGTGTCTGTGCAACATGGTCACAGTCCGGTATGCCTGTGATCCAATTTGAGATACTTTCTGGTTATCTGTGTTCCTAGTTCACATCTCATTTCAAACAAGTCATGGTGTTACCGTGCCTAATTATGTTGGTGCAGAGTTTTGTTTGTGCTAACGTCTTTTATCTTGTCTATTTCCTCCACAGTGAGAGGGATTGGGCACAGCAGCACTCTTTCTTTTCCATGCTCATGACAGTGATGGGCAGAGGTGTGTGTGTTACAGTTCTGCTGCTGTGAGTTGCATGCGTCATCCGATGCAGTCCAGGATAGTCATTGTGTTTGGATTGTCCATGACAGTGAGTGATGTGTTGTGTGAATGATGCGTACAACGCAGACCAATGTGGTATTGAAATGCAGCTCACAAATGCACATTTTGTGTATGACACCATGCTACAGTGTCAGCTATATGTGTGTGTCCATTGTAGTCACTGTCAGGTGTCCACTGTCAATGATGTATATGTGACATTGTGTGTGCTTGGTGCTATGTACTATGTCTGCATCTCCCCAATTGTCATCTACGAAACACACCTTCACAGGCAGGTCAGGGGACACCCCAGGGACACTGAATCTCCAGACAGTGGGAGGATACCTACAGTTCCAATGGCTGTGAGTGTAAATGTGTTTGAGTTGGCCAGTGCGTAGGTGTGACTTGCAGCCAATTCAATTTGTTCGAGCAGAGAAGGTGTGTTTTGATGCGGCATTGATGGCATTTGGAGTCATTGCAGGACCTCCTTCACCCACAGTGGCCAGGTAATCCCCCATGTGGCATGCTTCCATTGCAGGGAGTCACAATTTACGTTCAGGCTGTCAGTCAGTAGTTTCTTGTTGTTTGTTTGAGCACAAGTCCCAGCAGGGCCTTGTGCTCCCACAGCAGAGGCCATTGTCTGTGTTCTTGGTAGAGACTTTTCACTCTCTCTCTTGTGGAGCATAATTCTAGGTGTGTATTTTGGTGTTGGTGGGAGGGGTGTGTGTGTGCAAGTACCTGCTGGTAGATGTGGTCAGAGCAGGCAGTACTCCTCCCCCAGTCCAGTTATCCCACCATGCAGCATGCTTCCATTGCAGGGAGTGTAAGTTACCTTTCAGGCTGTCAGGCATTGGTGTCCTGTTGTTTGTTTGAGCCCAAGTCCCAGCAGGGCCTTGTGCTCCCCACAGCAGGGCCTGGTGTCAGCCATCTTGGCAGTGCTTTTGCACTTCCTGTGAGGTGAGCATGGTTCAGTGGGAGCTTGCTGGGACATGTGGGTGGGGACTGTTGGCTGTGACTTCAACTCCCATCATGCTTTTGGCTACACCCACCTTCCCACAATACCTGACCTTACTTCCTCTGAAGCTTTTTCCCTATGTGGTGGTGTGCCTGTGTTCACAAGTTGGCAGGCAGTGTTGTCCTGATGTTTGTTTGCACAAAAGTACCAACAAGCCCATGTGCTTCACACTGCAGAACCCAGTGTGTTAAATCTTTGTGGGATATTTGAATGGATTCTGAGGGAATGCATTATACCAGGTGGGTTGTGTTGCGTTTGTGTTAAGGGGTGTGTGTGTGCAAGTACCTGCTGGTAGATGTGGTCAGAGCAGGCAGTACTCCTCCCCAGTCCAGTTATCCCACCATGCAGCATGCTTCCATTGCAGGGAGTGTAAGTTACCTTTCAGGCTGTCAGGCATTGGTGTCCTGTTGTTTGTTTGAGCCCAAGTCCCAGCAGGGCCTTGTGCTCCCCACAGCAGGGCCTGGTGTCAGCCATCTTGGCAGTGCTTTTGCACTCCCTGTGAGGTGAGCATGGTTCAGTGGGAGCTTGCTGGGACATGTGGGTGGGGACTGTTGGCTGTGACTTCAACTCCCATCATGCTTTTGGCTACACCCACCTTCCCACAATACCTGACCTTACTTCCTGTGAAGCTTTTTCCCTATGTGGTGGTGTGCCTGTGTTGACAAGTTGGCAGGCAGTGTTGTCCTGGTGTTTGTTTGCACAAAAGTACCAACAAGCACATGTGCTTCACACTGCAGAACCCTGTGTGTTAGATCTTTGTGGGATATTTGAATGGATTCTGAGGGAATGCATTATACCAGGTGGGTTGTGTTGCGTTTGTGTTAAGGGGTGTGTGTGTGCAAGTACCTGCTGGTAGATGTGGTCAGAGCAGGCAGTACTCCTCCCCCAGTCCAGTTATCCCACCATGCAGCATGCTTCCATTGCAGGGAGTGTAAGTTACCTTTCAGGCTGTCAGGCATTGGTGTCCTGTTGTTTGTTTGAGCCCAAGTCCCAGCAGGACCTTGTGCTCCCCACAGCAGGGCCTAGTGTCAGCCATCTTGGCAGTGCTTTTGCACTCCCTGTGAGGTGAGCATGGTTCAGTGTGAGCTTGCTGGGACAGGGGGGGGGACTGTTGGCTGTGACTGCAACTCCCATCATGCTTTCTGCTACATGCACATTCCCAGCAGCCCAACCTTCCTTCATTTTGACTCAGCTTTCCTGTGAGGTGGTGTGACGTTGTTGGCGAAATGGATGACTGTGTTTGTTGGTGATTTATACTAATGCCTTGCAGTATTTGTCGTTAGGTTTGTACATGTTATGTCGTAGTTCCATTTTACTGTGGGATGGCAGGTATTGTATTGTGTTTGGGTAACTGGCATACACATCACAGGATACTTGCCTTTATGTTGCTATGGCTTTGCTGGCAGGTATTGGTTTAACAGTCCCCTTGAGAGTGATATATGTGTATTGCCGCACAAAATTGAGTATATTGTTTGTGTACTCACCAGGCTCTGGTATTCCTGTTAATCCATGGATGCTCTCCGGTGGTAGGATGGCCCGTACCTTCTCCTCCCAGGTCCTGAAGTGCGTTGGTCTGGCAGGAGGGCCACCGCCAGTGTCTGTGCTCAAGGCGTGCTCCCTGTTGATGAGCTTCTTGACCCTCCTGCGCACATCATAGTATCTGTTCTGTATGTCGTCCTTTGTGCGCCGACAAGGAGCTTGTGCGTTAACCTTGTCGACAATCCTCTCCCACATCTTGGTTTTCTGTGACATGGGGGTCTGTTGGACCAATGTGCCAAACAACTGTGGCTCTACCCTGAGTATTTCGTCTATCATGACTTCCAACTCACTATCTGTGAACTTTGGATTCTTCTTGGGGGCATGGTGCTGGGTGGTTGTGGTGATTGATGTGTGTGTGAGGGTGTAAGTGAGTGTGGTGGGTGTGAGTTTGTCAGTGAATATGTGATTTGGTTTTTAAGTGGTGCAAATGGTGTAGTTGTTGTGTGTTGTGTTAGTTGTGGTGTGTCTCTGCAGTGTGGTGGGGTTGTCTGCTGTCCTATGCCTGTAGTTTGCAAAGGATCATGGTAGGGATTTCTGGCCTTTATATAGTTGGAGTTGTGGGTGTGTCTTTGTTCCTTTTTAAAAAAAATTATTTATAAATTGGCTGTCATTGCTTTTTTTTAATTTTTTTGTCTTATTTCCTTTGCTTTTGTTGTGCATGATGGAGACGTTCGTTTGACCGGGTTGGACGCTGCCTGTGGCTCGCGCTGGGTGACCTGAGTCTGTCACACTGACAATCTGCTGTGTTTCGACGTTGGTGTACGCCTCGGACGCAAAGGGCTCTATTGTTTGCTTGTCACTATTTGCTGTACGTCTCAGTTTTCATGCTCGTGCTCCGTGCGAGTCGGTCGCGTTTCACACATATTGCATCGTACTACGCGGCTCGTGCATCGCGGGTACGTTTTGCTCGCGTCAATTCCTAATGCGTGTCGGTCGGTACGATTCCCGGTCAGTTTACGGGTGAATCAATGTTTCCCAACGGTTCGGTCGTGCGGCTTGTGTTCCGTGCGGGTGGGTTGTAATTCACACACAAGGCATCGTACTGCGCGGGTCGTACGGCGCAGGTCCGTGTCGGTCGGTCTCCATTCCAGGTCTGAGTCGGTCGGTATGGTTTACGATCGAAATCGGCCCCTAAGAAGAGAATTTCCTACAGCCCAGTTTTATTTCCTTATTCTAGGAACTTGCACTTTGTTAGCTGTGCTAGACCGTAGCGCTCTACTCGGTTGGTACCATTTAAAGGAGTCTTGGAGAAAACCTGGAACATTTTGATGTAATCCCTTATGGGTCTAGCATAGAACTTTAAATTGAACACATTCCCTGACAGGGAGCCAATGAGGTTCTCTGATGAATTTTGATACTGAACAGAATTTAGGGATGATCAATGCCATTCTGGCGGCCTCATTTTGGAGAGTCTGCACTTTTCATAAGACTCAAGATTGTGCTCCTGCCAAGAGGGCATTACAATAGTCACTCTTAGAGATGACCAGAGCCAAGATCCAAGAGCCAAGATCACTGTTTTCCTAAGATCAGGAGAGAGCTATGGCAACATTTTTAGAATTTTTATCATTAGAAAACACGAAGATACTACCTGATTGGAAAGTGAGCTTGTTATCCAACATCACTCTGAGATTTCTGTCTTACTGTACTGGGGTGGGCAAAGGTCCCAACCTTTGGGGCCACCAAGAATTATTCCATAAGGTCTTGTTGTTCCAGAACTGCAGTACCTCAGTTTTATCTGAGTTCAGTTTTAGGAACTTCTGGGCCATCCAATGCGCGATGTCAGACATGCAGGCACGGAACTGAGATGCTATCTTGTTTGGGTCTGCGGAAACTGATACTACAAGTTGGGTGTCACCAGCATATGAACATACTGAGAACCCATGAGAACTTATTAGATGAATGAGAGGAGTGATGTATACATTAAACAGGGTTGGACTCAGGGATGACCCCTGAGTAACCCCACAGGGTAGATGGAAAGGCGTGGAGGGAAAACTTTTTAATGGCACTACCTGCTCTCTATCTGTAAGGAAGGAGCTAACTTGCTTCAGGGCTGAACCTCTTATCCCAATTCTGTCCAGGCGCTTGATCAGAGTGGCGTTCTCTACAGTGTCAAACGCCAACGATAGGACCAGTATTGCGCTGTCACCCTTGTCTACAATGAATCTAATCTCCTCTGCAGCAGCTAAAAGGGCAGATTCAGTGCTGTGCCTTTGCCTGAAACCAACCTGTGCAGGATGTAAGCATTTGTTGGTGTCAAGAAAAATAACGATCTCCTGGTTCATTGCCTTTTTTAGCAACTTAGGGCAGACAAGAGATGGGTCTATAATTTGTTTCGTCCACTGGGTTCTAAGAAGGTTTTTTTGATCAGTGGCAATATAGATGCTTTTTTCAGCTCAATGGAAAACGTCCACTTTCCAAAATCCTATTAATGATGGGTGTGAGGTAAAGTGCAATCGTATCCGATACCTTGTAAAGCACCTTTGGAGGGCAGGGATCCCTTGGGGATCACGATGTAGTCTTTTTTAGCCCAGAGGCAATTTGCTCAGTTGTGAGTAGTGTGAATGAGTCTAGAAAATATGAGGACTCACAGCAGATGGTATTCTGCACTTTTTCTCTGCCAAGTTTAGACAGGGGCGGAATTGTGAGATTATTAAACTCCTTAAATATGTTGTTCACATTATTAAAAAGAATTAGCCCATTTTTTCACAGAAATCTTGATTAGCTGTGGTTTTATCTTTTAATAACCTTTTGTAATTTTCTTTTTCATGTGTGCTATATTTTGCTCTCCATATCTGTTCCTGATGTCTGCACTTTTTCATTAGCTCCCTTAGTTCTGGAGAGAACCAGGGTGCAGAGTGTGTTTTATGGTAGGTTGTTTTATTTCTATATGGTGCTACTTGTGAAATCGCACCACTTATCCATGAGTTTAGCGTGTGTGAAGCCTGCTCAATACCCACATATAATTCCGGTAATGTAGTTATTAGCAGCTTATCTAATTTATTGTTATCAATTTTGTTCCATGCTCAAAACTTGTATGATGAGGGTCCTTGCATGGATGTACATCTATTACTAGGTAAGATAAGATTAAAAAAAGACACATTGTGGTCCGTCCAGGTGAGAGGTAGTATTTTCTTGATATTTAAATTAGGATCATTAGAAAATACGCCGTCCAGGGTGTGACCAGCAATATGGGTTGGTTCCTTAATTATTTGGACCAACCCAAAACTTTCTAGGAGGGAACTCGTATTAGTGTGGGCTGATTGTTCCAAATAAAAGTTAAAATCACATAGAATGGTGAAAGTAAGGTAATTGACACAGGTTTCCATAAATCCCAAAAGGGATTGAATAAAGTTTTTTTAGGGCCTGGAGGTCGATAAATAAGTAGGCCATTAAATGTGTAAGAATTAAAGATTTTAGCGTAAAAAGCAGTGCCTCAGAATTTAAATGGGAGAGAGGTTTAGCTAGGATTTTTATCGAACAGCGATGCACGAGGGCCAGCCCCACCCCTCGTTTTAATAGTCTGTCGTGTCTAACTAATTCATATCCTCCTGGTAAGCAGGCTATAAAATCAGGGTCAGACGCTGCATTGGCCCAAGTCTCTGTTAGAAAGGCAATGACTGTATTGCTCTGATCCATAAGTTCGGCAGCATGTTTAATAAGAGAGCGTGTATTAATCAAAAGGCATTTGGCTTTATGGGTGTCTTGGTCTTTATTCGTTTTATAGACGGGATTAGTCGAGGCATTTTTAGTATTGGTTTTTTCTGACTGAGGATCTAAAAATAGATAGTGACAAATATTACATGATGTCTTTGTTACTATTATATTGGGATCTTAGCGTGGACATGTAGGTCGCTTACCTTGTCCGTTTAGTGCCAATGACGCCTCCTTGGAGTACATTAGGCGGGAACACCGGTCAGGGGTTCTGGCGCTCGGCGCTATCCGCCCACGGGCAGGTGCAGACGGGCTTGCCTTTGGGGCACCTTTGGCATGTCAGTGGCGCACCCGCTGCACATGGACGCGCTTCCGGGCCTCTGAAGTAGGCAATGGTGTTAGGAGGCATGTCAGATTGAAGGACCGTCAACTGATAAGCTGTGGGCAAATTAAAAAACGAACTGGGGTCCAGCAACTCCAATCTGGAAGTGCAGGCTCCCCTACACTTCCAGACTACTGGTAACAAATATTGAGTTAAAATAACATAACATATGATAAATATTACATATGATCATGGACTTTAGATCTGTGTTTAATTGTGCATATAAGCAATCTAACTGAAGAATTGTCATATGAATCAAATTAACCAGGATTTCAATTTTCTCAGCCCTAATTGTGTTGTGGATGTAGATGGTGTCCCCCGCCCAGGCAGGTGGCCACCGCACTTTGATTGTATAGTAGGGGAGGAATATTCTGTGAAGTCTTCTAAAGATTATGATTCCACTGTTCATGTTTCTTGAACACAAACAATAAAAGTTTTTCAGCATGGTTACTATTTCTTCATGTTGCAAAGCGAATTTTAGCCCCAGATACTCCATGAACACAGTCCAATTTCCCGGGCCATTAAATGCATAGCATTTGCTCGATTAGGTTCTAGAAAAAAGAGTCCCGGGCAGCCAACTACAGTCATCATTCGCTGGGAGGTTGTAGATGGGGGTAACCCCATTATAATAGGTGGTTTTATTTAACAAAGTGGTCACTTTTAAGTTGAGATCTGGCCCTTGAGTCATTTCACAGCCAATCACACCCTGCAAGATGCTACAATTTTTTGTTGATGAGTCCACCTGGCCAGCTTATTTAGGGTTTCACAAACAATTGATTTCTTGATCCTCCAGGAAGATGGGGAGGGATGGGAGAGACATTTTAAACCCCACTCATTTAACAGTGTTCTGTTATCCATCAGGGATGCAGCTGTTTTGCTGCTTTGAAATGTTACTATAGTGCTCTCATTGTCATCCCCTCCTTGTGGCAGTTGGAAAGCGATTCTTTCAATGTCTGTGGAGCATATCTCAGTAAGGCCCGTTAGGGCTCTACAGAATTTAGGCTATTACTTCTGTTTAGCGTATCCACGCGCCCTCTGTGGGTGCAAAATCACATCTCTAGTCTCACCAATTTGAACCAGCCTTGTTGTTCTTTTTTGTGTTTCGAGGCCTGAAGTTGCAATTGCTTCCTCGGGCATTGAAATGTGTAGCTCTTTGTCAGTAGCACCGATTGAGGCTCTTAGCATATTTCCTAAAGGCATTGATTACCTAAATGGACCTTGCTCAGAGCATAGGTGCAGCTCCTTTTCTGGTGCCGACACTTATACTGCTTACATATATCCACTTGTTGCTTCCTTATGATCAATCGCTTCAGCGAAATGATAATCAATAAGTATCGGGTTAGGGTTAGTTTTTTTTTTTAAATCTCTTTATTGAAGTTTTCATATATCAAGAAATACCACCACTGCCTCGCAGGGCAGGGACATCGAAAAAAAAGAGCAACAACAACCAACAACATGAGAGTGATTGACCGTAGTAGATATCTACCTGTGTACTTTATGTGGCATACAATGGTATCATGGCTGGAGGGAATAGAGAAGGGGAGGCAAAAACACAAGTATGAGAAGACATCAACACAGGTTTATTCCACCTCAGAGGGTGCTTGTGTCTGCGTTCGCAGCAGGAGGTATTGGCGCAATGGTTCCCACACATCCCTAGGTTTCGAGGTAGATGGAAGTTCTTCTGCATAGAGCTCGAGATTTTCTTTGCAGTACACTAAATCTCTGAGCCAGTGATCTGCCCGAGGGGCCATATTGCTTTCCCACGTCAACGCCACTCGACGTTTTGCCATGAGCAGGGCGATTCGAACAAATTTGCCAATGACTCCTTTTAAATGAGGTACATAGCATAAAACAAACGTGTGGTGTACATTGCAGAGGAGCCCCGGCCATAGTCTGAATCTGTTGTACTGCATCATCCCAGAAAATGGACACCAGTCTACAACCCCATGCTAGATGTAGGAAGTCCGCCTGTAACTGACCACAGCGCTTACAGGCACTGGTGTCGCGAAGACCCAGTCTGTGCAGTTTGTGAGGGGTATGATACACTTGATGAATATATTTAAAGTGGAGGATCCTCAAATTGCCATTGGGTGTAAGGGAGCCGGTTAGTGTGCAAATCTTTTCCCAGTCCAAGGGGGACAACGGGGGGGGGGCAATCTGTTCATTCCAGCGCACTAAACTCTTGTCTGGGGTACCAACTTTCTCCTCACGCACCGCCCTATAAAGTTTGTTTATCAGTTTGCGTTTCGTGGGTGTAACCAGCAATAGCTGCAATGCTTTTAGGGGAGGTGGGTCCTCAGGGAATGTGATGTAGTGTGCTTTAATGGCGAGTTTCAATCTGTGCATAGTAAATTGAAATAGCATAGTAGGATGAGCAATGTATTCAAGGTCGTCAGAGGTGAGGAAAGTGCCCTCGGGGTATACATCAGACATGGTGTCTAGGCCCGCTTCACGCAAAGAGCGCAATGGGCCCTCTTCCTGGGTGACTGAGAGTGCCACATGATACTTTAGCGGCAATGCTGCAGCGTATAATGGGAGTTTATCGGTAAGCTTACCAATGGCCCGCCATGCACCTATAGTAGTATCTAGTGTATTAATTTCCCTTTTGGGCGTGCCTCTCTTCGAGTGTGTGAGAATACCAGCGAGCGGGATGGGATGGGCATCACCATCCTCTACAGCTACATGGGGTGTGAAGGCGTGGGGGCCGTACCAATAGTATGCATATTATGCCTGTGCGCAGAGATAATAAATATAAAAATCTGGTGCACAGAACCCCCCCTTGTCATATTCTAACGTTAACGTGGTCCAGCTCACTCTAGCTTGTTTATTTCCCCAAATAAGTCGCAGTAGCGAGGAGCGGATTGTCTTAAAAAACTGCTGAGTCAATACAATAGGAATATTACAAAAGAGATAGAGGAAGCGTGGCAGGATTATCATCTTTATAATCGCTATGCAATCCGCTAGCGATAATGGTAGTGCTGTCCATTTGTCCACCTGCTGGTCTAAGGCTGTGCACGCTTTCCCGTAGTTCTTGCGAATCACAATCTCGGGGTCACGGTGTACCCAGATGCCCAGATATTTAACTGGGTCTGTAGACCACAGGAGAGGATAGTCAAGAGTGGGCGGGGGTGTCGTCTCAGTCAGCGGTATCACCACCGATTTATGCCAATTGATGGTAAGACCTGAGAATAAACCAAACCGGATATATTCGCGCAGCACGGGAGCAAGGTATCGTTGAGGCTGCCTTATAAATAGTACCATGTCATCAGCATACATGGAAATGCCCACCGGGCGGTGCATGAAATTCAAAGCAGTTTCTCTATGTCGCTGTCGGATAATGCACGCTAGTGGCTCTAACATGAGTGCGAAGAGTAATGGCGACAGGGGGCATCCCTGCCGTGTGCCTCTTTCTATCCGGAAGGGTTCTGAGGTCAATCCCCCCACCCTCACTCGTGCCGAGGGTTCAGAATATAATAGCCGCACCCAACTTATAAAAATATCAGGGAACCCCATATGTCGCAGTATATGAAACATATAGCCCCATTCGACAGAGTCGAACGCCTTAGCTGCATCTAGCAGTACTGCGGCAGCTGGTAGGGTCGGGTCTAACACATGGAACATAGCAAATATGGTGCGGAGATTATTAGATGTGGACCGTTCCGGTATAAATCCAGCTTGATCCGGTAATACAAGACTGGGCATCAGAGGCTGTAAGCGGTCAGCAAGAATTTTGGCTAGAAATTTTGCGTCCAGATTAATTAGTGAGAGCGGCCGGTAGGACTCACACACCGAGGGTGGTTTGTCTTTTTTAAGGAAGGCAATGATCAAGGCCTGTCTCATTGAAGGCGGGAGACGCCCTGTCTCGTTCGCCTCGCTATAGACTTCGAGCAAGTGAGGCGCCAGTAGGTCGGCATATTCCTTGTAAAATTCCGCCGTGAGACCATCCGGTCCCGGAGCTTTTTTATTCGACAAAGATCTTATGGCTGTCTTGACGTCAGACTCCTCAATCGGCTGACTTAGGTACTCACGGTGACCATCTGCCAACCACGCGCAGGCAACATCTGACAAATACTCTGCTAAGTCGTGAGATCTCCCACCCCCATGTGAAGTGTACATATTAGCGTAGCAATCGCGAAACTGTTCCACTATATCTAGTGGCGTATAGAATTCCCTGCCCCGATCATCCACAATCCTGGTGATATGTTGGTGAGCAGAACGGGACGCAAGGCGAGTCGCCAAGTTATGTCCCGCCCGACCCCCCTCCCCATAGGCCCTGGCAATGTGTCGCTTGGATAAGTAACGGACTTCTGTCTCCGCCATCTCCCTATATGCCTGCAGTGATTCATGTATAAGAGACAATGTGGTGGGACACGGATCAGCAGTGTAATCCCTTTCAAGTTGCGAGAGTGTCTTTTCTATCTGCTCCAGCTGCCCCCTAATGTCCTTGAGAATGCCCGTTGTGGTGCTAATGCATTTCCCTCTGATAGTAACTTTGAAGGCTTCCCACAAAGTACAGGCACTATCGACTGTGCCCGTATTTAACTCAAAGTACTGTATGATTCCTTCTCTGATAGTGTCAGCATAAATTGGGTCTAACAAGGCCTCTGAGCGAAACCTCCAGGTGAACGGACGGGGAGCATTGGTAGGTATAGTGATGGTGAGTTTGACTGGATTGTGATCAGATAAGGTGCGGGGGAGGGTGCTATCGCTGTAACCCAATCATTCGCCCCTCGCTGAGTAACCAGTAGTCCAACCGGGACCAACTACCGTAGGCAGGAGTTGCGTGCGTGCCTTCTCTAATGTCACAATTCCTAAGGCGCCACGAATCCAGGAGACCAAGTTCTGACATGGCATCTCTGATGCACCTGGCAGTTTTGGGAGTGCGGCCACTTTGGTGACTGGATTTGTCCCGGTGCGGGTCCAGATGAGTATTGAAGTCCCTCCCCCCACAGTATCTCTGCAGCGGGCCAATCCCTCAATACATTGATAATGCGCAGAAACACTTCAGGCTCGTCTGTGATGGGGCCGTATACATTCACAAGCGTTAGCAAGAAGGTCCCCAGCCTACCGTGAACCATAGCACACCGCCCTTCAGTATCTATATGCGTTTTTATGGGTGTAAAAGGCAATCCCCGCTTTAACAATATGAGCACTCCTCTGGTGTAGGAGGAGTAAGACGAGGCAAGTTTATATCCGGCCCATTTACTAGCAATAGTAGCCTCTGTCCGCGCGGTCAGGTGCGTTTCTTGGAGGAGAGCAATCCGGACTTCCTGCCTGTCCAGATACGCAAACACCTGACGTATTTTCTTGGGGGAGTTGAGCCCTCTAACATTCCAAGTTATACATGTATATTTATCCCCTGTGTTAGCCATTGAAATAAACAGTAATAGGTACATTACACTGCCATTGATCTTGTACGGTGTTACCATATGCATACCAGGATCCTAATTTTAGGTCAATCACATTAAACAAACCCGAACATATAGTACGAAAACCCTCCACCCCCACCCACTTTAGCTTTCCCAACATGCCAAAGCCATTCCCGAAGCATAGGTAAAATCCCCCAAAAGGAGGCATAGAACAATACAATTTGGGGAACACCCACTGGGGAACGCTGTGGCGTTTCTACTCCCTAGATGCTAAGGGAGGTGGCCGACCCCTGCGATGTACAGTCTCACAGACACCCCTCGGTAATTAGATACATCAGCGTGTAGTGGGCGCGCAAGAGCACTAATTGGCAAGGAAGGCACTTAACAAGCAAATGATATGTAGACAGGCATAGTAACCATTAGATTCTCTCGGGTGAGTTACATGAGACTGTGCAAGCAAGGTAGTACAGCTCTGTGGATATCACCAAACCTGCAATACGGAAATGAACCCAGTTCAATGTTACATGTCTCAGTCTTCCTCTTCCGACGCGATGGGTGCTGTCTTTTTCTTGGGACTCAGAGCTTTCGCAAAGTCTAGTGCTTGCTTTGGATTCGTAAAGATTTTTGCTTTCTCATCCGTGCCAATGCGTAGCCGCGCCGGGTATAACATGGCATACGGAATTTGTTCAGCAATTGGAATCTTTTTCACCGGCTGATATTCCTTTCGTGCTGCTTGGACAGTAGCAGTGAAGTCCGGATAAAATGAAAGTGTGTTGCCGTGATAAGTAATCGTGCCCTTCTGACGTGTCACTCGGAGGACGGAGTCCCTGTCCCTGTAATTAAGCAGCCGAGCAATGATCGGTCTGGGTGGAGCCCCTGGCGGAGGGCGAACCGACAGGGTCCGGTGCGCTCTCTCCACGACAAGAAGTTGTGACAGGTTGTCAGGTCCGCAGATATCACGTAGCATGTTTTCAACATACGTTTCCAGTTTTCCCACATTGGTCGACTCCGGCAGGCCCGTTATACGGAGATTATTGCGGCGTGAGCGCGCTTCGAGGTCTTTGTTTTTTGCCTGAATGATAGCCAGTACCTTTTCCATGTCTAGCGTCTTGGAGGTAACCTGTTGGAGGTCATCCTCCGTGTTCGATATGCGCTGCTCAGCCTCTCCAATAGGCGTGGCATGCGTATCCAGTTTCGTGGATATGTGGCCCATGCGGTTATTCAGGGCTTCAATTTTGCCGTCTATTGATTGCAGACTGGCTTGGATCACCAGTAGAGTTTTCTCCATGACAGTGGAGGACTCCGCGGGAGCGTCCAGCTCCGAGTCCGATGTGGCACCTCGTGTCAGCCTGCCAGGTTTCCGCTGATCGAATGTGAGGCGCGGCTGGTTCTTGTCTGGTTTCCCCATCATGGGGAGCGGTGCCAGAATGCTAGGGAGAGAGACTCTGTGTGGGCAGTCCTCAACAGCACCGCAGTAATCGGGAGCGCCAGCTAAGTCGCCAGTACACCGCCCCCTAGCAATGTGAGCGGGTAGGCAGACAGTTCATACAGGCCCAATCCCAGTCAGGTCCGACCGGCCATCCAAGGAAGGTAAAAATAAGAAAGGTTAGGGCCCGCGAGGGGGGCCGATGCAGCACTTATGCAAAGATTGATCCGTAGTCGCCCCACCGCCGCACACATACAGCCAAACCAACAGATCGCTCAAAGGGAGAAGCGGCGGCAGCGCAGCCGCACTGGAATCAGGTGAGTCAATGGCCACGCATCAGCAGCCCAGCAGCGGTCCAGTGCGCGGCCCAGCACCCTCAAGTCGGGACAGAGAGAGTAGGAGAGTACGGTAGAAGGCGAGGACTCACCAAGGGCGTGAGACCAGCATCACACCAGCCCAGCAGCTCGGGTGCACCAGGAGGGGTCAGCAGCTATGTATGTCCATGATGGCCTAGTAGGCCGCAGTTGTCTTTTACCCCCTAGCGCTGGTTGCGTGCAAAGGGGCAATGTCACCAGGGACACTGTGACCACAGTTGGCGCTACGACCATCCAGGAGCGGGGGGAGGTTAAAGGGCCCAGAACACCAATGAGGCCCAGTGTGTTTGTCCGCTATCGCCCACCGCCCTGGGGCAGGCCAGAATCAGTCCCCTGGCTAGCGACTCACCGGCGCGCTGATCATGTGCTGGTCATCTCCGCTCAGGATCCTCCCACGGTGTGCATCGTGGGCCCCGGAGGCAACGATCGTTCCAGCAGGGGGGGGGTGCACCCAGCCCCGCGCCACCGCCCGGCGATCACAGCCGCCGCAATAGCACCAGCGTCACCACAGGCCAAGGACGCGCCCCCCGCAGTCCCGGAACCGGCCCCCGGTCCCGATCGTGCACCCGGTTATCTCTCCCGAGAGATCGTCGATTGCCTTGGGCGGGGGTCGCAGCATGGGACACTGCCGCTTATGGGTTCCGCTCCAGCCACCGCGCCTCGATGGAACAGAGACGCCACCACGGCGAGTCACAGCCACTCAGCATCTGTAAGGCCCCGTCATGGCCGCCATGTGCGCTCAGCTCCTCCTCCTCGAATCAGCGAGGAACGATGTCCAGGGGCGTCACACACCCCCGAAATCGCCGCCGTCCAGTGCCCCGCAGCAATAGCAGATGGCGCCACTTGGTTTGGGTAGCGGATGTCGGCAATGAGACAGGATAATGTAGGATGATGGCGGGCCGGCCGGCGGAGCTGCACTACAGCGCAGCCATCTTCGCCGCACGCCAAGCCACGCCCCCCGGGTTAGGGTTAGTTATGGTGATAACTCTCCTGTATCAATTCCTGTTGAGTTTCCAACACTCAAATCCTCATTGGATACTTTATTATTTGTCTCATCAGGCGAAGAACACATTGTAGATGGAAGTTTATCTTTATCCGCCAGGGTACTGTGTCTTTGACTCTTAGTTGTGCCTTATTTGATGAGTTTTGTATAAAATCCGCAGGTGGAACTCCTAACCTTTTTACTGGAGTCCGTGATGTTTTCGAATCAGAGTCTTCAGTCAGGGCTTTAGGCAATGTCTGGGGAGGAGCCTGGAAGACATTCGGTGCCAGCATTCTTAGGTGGAGAATTTTGTAGCTTTATTGTACTGTCCTTTTCAAATATTTTATATACTCGTTGTCCCTCTGGCAGCCGTAGGTATAATTTTTCTGGGCCTGATGTTCTTTTTTCAGTTTTTTCAAACGTTTCTTGTTGTTTTTAGACATTTTAACTGGTTCTGACACAGGATCCATTTCCCGTATTACTTTTGGGTTCCCTCGATGGGGATGTCCACAGATTCCACCTCATTGATTATGTTTTTCTCACCTTTTTCCACATGCAGCATGTGTGCTGTAATTGCTAAGCTCGTCTGTTCCTTAACATCTATTTGAGGATTTTTCAATTCTGCAAGTTCTTATTTTAGGCCACAGATTACTGATTGCATTATGACAGTCAGTGAGGCCAACTAATTAATAACGGAGTAATAGTACCATGTTTCTTCCAATTTTTTGTTCTCCTTCTGTACTCTGTAAATCAACAAATTTTAATTGTTTAGTTTAGAATCAATTGCAGCCGTGTAAATTGCTAAAGATTGAGTGTCCATCTTGCCTGAATGAGTCCGGAGAGACTGAACGATTGGTGACATCAATGCATCTAATGAAGGTCACCAGGCTAGTGATGTATTAACATCTGTATTGTTAGTTGTCTTGTGAGCATTCTTATTTTAATCAGATTAATTGCATCTTTATTGGTATTGGTGATAGGCTCATCTGTGGTGATTTCCGGCGTTATGTCAAAGTCTTTGATTTTGCTTATGTCTAAATTTATTACCTTATTTATGCGTGCATCAGCCCAATAATTGGCCATAACCAGTTCTCTCTGCTGCTGTACGTCTACATCTTCATTGATAGATAGTAATTTGTGATGCATGTTGGACACGTCACAAACATTATAGTGAGAGAGTTCCTTGCAGAACGGCAGTATGTAACTGTCCTCAATTTTGGGGGATTACTCCGAGATAGGCATGGATCTAGAGTGGTAAACTGAACATTCATGTTTTTTTCTTGAGGTGAAATATAGGTATTTTTGCTGGTGCATGTTTTCATGACTTTATAGTTAAATATTAGTAATGGGCCTTTTATGATTATAGTGTCCAGGAATATAGGTGGGACTGATATTTATTATTCAGGTATCATGTATGGATCTATTAAATCTGTTATACACATTGGAGATATTTGACCAACAGCCTTATATTTTACATCTCTTGGCTTAGCTTCGACCTGCGTTGGCTCAAGACTCAGAGTAAGTATTGGTGACATAATGAATTTTCTACTGATAATGTAGTCTGCAATCCCAATTTGCTTGGTCTTGTACATCATGTATTACCAAGTTCGGGCCTTCATTGGGCATTTCCTTGATTGTACTCCAGTTTATCTCATTTAAATAATCTAGGTCTTTTAAGCCTGATAAATCCTGTATAATTGAAGTGTAAATTTTCCTAGAATCTTTGCTATGCAGAGTTGTTAATTCTTTGATATCACTTTTATTGCCCTTGTCGTGCCCTTGACCACAAGTGAGGGTACGTGTTATTTTACTGGACGGTTTGTGAGACTTAAAGTAGTCCATTATGCCCTTCGACTGATTATGCGACTTAGGAGCAGTTAAGGAATGTTCTGTCTCAGAGGTTAATTCTACGCATGGGATAGCACTTACATAATTCTCCATAGCAGCTCCTTTAGAGTGTTTTTACTGCTTTTTGGCTTTCCAATTTTCGAGACTTATTCAAATGTTGATGGGCTTGCAGCAAAAAAGAGCTACACATTCTCATATTGTGCTCTGAAAACTGCTTATTATCTAATGTTTGTCCCCCCGCTTTTCATATAGTTCAATTAAGCGAAAAAAACAAATATGTCAGAGAGACCTAACAATTGCAATGCCAGTAGCATATATGAGACTCTCAGCTAGTGCTTATCGGTGATGGGGTTCAAAGAGGTACTTCCACGATGCATGGCTCACTTCATGCTGGTGAGTGCTGTTGTGTCAGCAATGACGTCAATAAATCGTCGCTAGTAAAGCAAGGATGAAGGGCCACACCTTGAGAGCAACCTCAGAAAAAACATCTCAAGAAACCAGTGCCACTAGAGCAGACCAAGGCAGGTAGGATCCTGAGGAAAAAGCAGCAGAGGGATTACCCAACTCCCTACAGGAGGAGCAAAAAAGTAAAAGAAGGAGAACAGACAAAGTACACAGGGGAGAAATAGGAGAGGGGTGCAGGAGACACGCGGTGAGCAAGATGAACCGGCACCTATGCCGGCGGTCTCCATGCACCGCGGCTCAACCCAGCGCTGCAACGCCTAATGCACTACGACTCACCTTCTTGCCTCTATCAGCCTCTGCCTACAGCCCCCATTCTCCCCTTCTCTCCGTCACTGTCGCCTGCCAAATGACTTGTGCTCACCGCTGAGTCGGCTCCGCTAAAAGACGTGGAGGCCAGACCCCAGCCAGGGTGCCGGGATGAAGCAATCTAGGCATGGGAGGCGGGAGCGCTGGTGGTAAAGCAGACGGGCTGTCAAGCAGTCAGTGGTCTGGCGGTTGGAGGCCTCTTCTCTTGGCGGCACTGTAGCACGTAACACATAGCACGTAGAATTGATATCAATCAAAACCTTACGGGCAGCTCATTAGGTTTGATGGGTAATGGTGATTGCTCCATTCATGGTGAACGTTTTCTATTCTACACATGCTCTGTCACATTAGGTGTCTTTTGAGCCTTGTGTTTTCCAGAATAATTGATAATAAAAATCTATACATACATACAGGGGAGGGGGTTTGTGTCATCCCCTTGTATCTTTTACCCATTAGTCTGTTCAAGTGTCATTCACATTTCCTCCCACCACAACATACAGCATGGGGCAAAGTGCCAGACACTTAATCCATGGACTCTCTTCACTGCCAGTGACCACATTATGCTTGTCCACATATGACCCTCCGACTGTAAAGTGTTCCACTTCAGTGCCAGGGTTCGGTGCGCCAATCTCTGCATTCATTAAATATTTTATTTTTCTTATGTGTGCAGTGAGACATTTTTTAATTACTTTTCGGAAACATAGTCACACCACCTTCACACGGTGGAACTTCTTTACTTTTTTCTTTTTTTATAACAAATTTTATTGGGTTTTAACAAAAAGTCATGGCCGCACAGGCCGATAAATACACACAGGATGATGGAATCAGCATACCCATGAACATGCATAAGAACTCGCACATTCAACCCCACCCATCCCACCCCAGCACAAGACAGCAAAACATGGTTTCTACAACAATTTGATCTTTAGTCATTTGTTCCAATCCCTTCTTTCTCAGGGTGGAAAGAATGAGTAGACACGGCCAAGTAGGAAAATGATTTCTGTGCTTGCTCGCTGTGCAACGACTGAGTGGTTAAGTGAAAGAGGACGAAAGCACAATATATCCGCATGTTTTTATCTAATTATAGCCAAGTAAACAGAAGCAGCTTCTTACTGCCAAAGTTCCCACTCTGGTAGATAAATATTTGTCATGAAATGCAAAGATCCTTCCTGCCGCTCCACTTTCTATCACGTCTCGCTGGATTTTCTGCTTTTCCTCACTTCTCTCAATTCTAACCTTTTCCAAGTTTCTTGTTTATTTTCTGTAGTTTTGCCACCATTCACAGCTGGGAGTCAGCAGCTTGTTTGACAGCCCTTGATCATTTCTAGGTGTATTTTAAAGGCAAGGTTTTACATTTGAAGGTTTGCTTTCCAAATTTCAGTCCTTTTTTAAAAGAGCCAATGATTGGAAAGATTGCAACAGAAGAGCAGCTTGTTTACGGGTAAACGCGCTTTTCAGATTTCACAATGTTATTATGCGTTCCATAGATTTTGACATTTTAGACAAAATGATAATAATTCAACGTTTTCCAAACGTACTATGAGCAAATTAAACCCATGTTGCTAGATTCTTGCCAAGATGGCTGACGCATTCCTGTTGAAGCCTAGGGGTTAACTTTTAGACTTGTCAACATCGTTCCTTCTTTTGTCTCATTTTCAAAGTAGTATTGTTAGCATTTTCTGTGCTCGCCCTTTTCCACCCCGATAATACAGCGCCCTGAAGCGGGACTCCCTGGCCTTAAGGCCCTTATGAAACATATGTCGTGGTTCATCAAGCCATTGTTCTCCAGTCTCCTGTGGTCTAGGAATTCGCCACGTTCAAAAGAAACCGGGGCCGGCCTTTCACACACTCAGCTGTACACGGGGACCCTCCTTCACGGATATTTACCGTGTAAGGGCGCTCCACAAAGCCTCTGGTAACCATTAACGTGTCTTGTTTCATTCAAAAGAGGACTAGTTACACGAGCCTACAACGGGTTAATAATTAAAGGGGATCACACAGGTTACGTCTGTTACCAGTATTCAACCGAAACACAAATTAACTTAATGTAGAATTACAGATGAATGGTGGGCACAAATTCTTTAATAAAATGCAAATGAAACACGGGGGAAAACATATACGAATGAATTCAAATGTAAACTCAACAATTGAATGGCAGCTGCAGTTTGCAGAACCACATCCTGTCTTAGTCAAGAAAAGCACACAAACTAATTCTTCAGCTCGTGAATTTGGACGCCTTACAAGGAGAACGCAAAATACAACATGATTTACCTCTTAGCACTTTTCGCGGGAGACAATGGCGCTCGCATATATTTGTTATTAGAATGCACAGCAGTGTTTGAAGACTTTCCTGGCCAATCAGATCACTCAGAAAGAGGGAACTAACCGACAGCAAAGGCATGCTTTCCCCGACTCTGAATCTGTGATGCAAAAATGGTCCTTCCACCCAATCGGAATGTGACTTTCAGAGCTTTTTCTGCAGCGGTTTGCTCATTTGGAGGCACTTATTATGATGTCACAGCACAATGCATGTCAATTAACATTGCTTAGCTAGTACAGTGGCAATAGCACACAGTATACATTACACTTTTTCAATTCAGTCTTCAAGAGGAGTACTCTACCACTGCCTAATATCATTAATGAAGCTTCCAAAAAAGTGATAGGTGGAATGCTTCAATAAATCTCAGTCACAAGTATTTACTCAGTGCCTCATCCGTTATTTTTGACACCATGCCACCTCAGTTTGGACCTATCCTTATGTAAATCAGTCTTGACCCTGCTCCAAACACTCCAGCCAGAACTGCCACGCAAGGCCATACCTGAATCAGAACTCAAGCAACCCAAGCCCAGTTTTGGCCTGATTGGGGTTCTTCCATCAGGTGTAGGTTAGCTCCAGTGGCCCAGTGAGCACGGGCCACATCTGGGTTTACCTGTCGCACGCATGTATGCCGTCTCAATGATGTATGCAAAAAAGTGATGAGTGGAATGTTTGAATAAATCTCAGCCTCTGGTAATTACTCAGGGCCACAGTTTGGGCTGGACTGTTCCTATTGGAGCAGAGTCAAAACTGATTTGCATTTGACTGGGTACAAAATGAGGTGGCAGGGTATGTAAAATAAAGATGGACTGAAGTGCAGCCCAAGTAATTACCAATGGCTGAGATTAGTTCAAGCATTCCACCCATCACTTTTTTGTGTAATATAATTAATGAACATTCTTGATGAATTATTATGCATTATTATGAGATAATTGCCATTCCACCACTTACTCTGAACAAGAACCAGTCTGCTGAAAACTTTACTGTTGCTGTACCAATTCACTCTGTCCTTTTGGGGCATTGTTCACTTTGCAGATGCAGGCATATTAAGTGAGACTATGGCATTGTCTTCTTTAAGGTAGCTCTCAAACTCTAAAATTTGGGGTGCCATTCCTATGACCTTAAAATGCTGGTTCAACAACATAATACCAAGGAAATTGCTTCTGTAACGAAGTCCTATAAGGCCATACTGGAAAAAGGTAAGAAAGAGATTAGAGAGAAGGCTTGGGAAGACCTAGAGAGGGCTGGGGCAACTACGGGATAGCTCGGCCTTTTGGAAGGTGGTGAACCACCCTTTCTTTAGAGGCTACCGAAAGCCCCAAGTAGAGTCCCTTATTCCTGACTATACGTGGGTGGAGCATTTTACAAATGGTTTAAATCCCACTGAATCTGAATTATGTTCTGACGTGATTATGTTTGACCAGGATGCTGCAATCTCTTTTAGTCAGACTATCAGTGTTCAAGATGTTGAGCTTGCTATCAAGAGAAGTCTCCCAGGGAAGCTTCAAGCCCACGTGGGGTGCTCTCAGACTTATTTAAGGAAGACATCTCCCTTTTGGCCCCGTTAATTACTAATATGTGAAACGCGTCAATAGTTGACCCACCTGTCCCTTCCTGGAAGGAAGCGATCATGGTCCTAATTTTTAGCAAGCATTGGCAAAGCCAATAGGTCTTGCTTTATCAATGCTTGTTTGTAAAGGGAGGAAAGCAAGTGAGGAAATAAGAGGCAATCAAATGAGAGTGACAAGAAAGGCAAGCAACAGTTGTGGTCCTGGGAACATGATCTCCCATAACCCCCACCCCCAGTCATTCATTCATGTATTTGCTTGTGCTTACAATAAGGACACCTACAGCTTTCAGACTCTTGTATTTTGCTTCCTTGTGTTAGTATTACGTGATTTGTTAAACTTGTTGAATATTGTGCTTTCTTCAAGAGTGTTTTTTGCATGGTCTGTATGTTGAACTGTTCTCGCTCAAAGGATTTATTTATACGTCATTTGTGATGAGCGCTCTTTTCCATATCGGCACTTTAGAACTAAATAAGAGAAAAAGACAAAATAATGCTTTAAGCTTCACCCATGATGTATTCACAGACAGTACAAATAGTTATTCCGTGGAGTAGGCACTCTCCAGGGTCAGCACTTGCAACCCCTGTTGGTGTTTTGAGTCTACATAGAGTGTTTCTTACTGAGGTGCGGTATGGGCAGGGACTACGTCTTTTCTAGAAATATTAGGGATGCTGAAGCGATTGTGACATTTGGGAATAGGAAGTCAAATGTGCTTTGCTTGTTGGAAACCATTTCGGAAAGCCCCACAAAGTTTGTAGATTTCTTCTCATCGGAGGAAGCAACCAGCACCTACCAGTAGTGCCTACGACACTGCAGCTGCTAGAAGTGTCCTAGGCACCTAGTGCTGCCGGGGAAACAAGGTGTAGACTCCATGTCCGATCTGCTGACATTGGAATAGGCGCATTGTTGATGTAATCAGCTACACATTTACTCAGCGCTTGTTTGAAAACAAAAAGTTCTGTATTGATCATGGGCTTGAGCAGGGAAGCGCTATGCAATATGTGGCGAGACCTCAGACAGGGACCAATGACTGCTAAGCAGGGGACACTGGTAACTCAGTGGCGGCTGCCGATATTTGAAAGTGGTAAGGCGTAAAAAATCTGGATGAGTGCCTGGTGGCTAGCGAGCGTAGTGAGCGAGCCCCACCACAATAAGGAGGGTCCGGGGGATTTTCCTCCCGAGAAAATTTTAAAAAAAGAGTGGGAAATGGTGCATTTTCAACCAAATTTGTGAAAGCGAGATGGTTAATAAAGCAATAAGGAACATGTAGTTATGACATCAATAAAGAGATTTCATATGATAATGACATAGGTAGCTGCTTATTCAGTATAACCACAGAACTTCTGAGAGTACCTCACAGATTTCTTTATTTATTGATATACCTTTACAAATGAAATCTACTGAGGAAATACACGTCATTGTTATTTGTCGGACCGAACACAGTGAGACAGCAAGGAATAAACATTCTTGATAGAGCGCAGTGATATTCTGAAAATTGTAGGGGTACATTATATTCATGAATAGTCCGTACCCACATATATTCTTATGTGAGTGTTAACCTTAGTTAGAACTCGTGCTGTTATAATCAGTGGTAAATGAAATGTTAAGATGAGTTGTGCCATTCAAGAAACGTAAAGTGGCATTTAGAGGGAATTATGTAACTTTTGATGTTCATTGCAAATGCATAATGAGGTAGCTATATGTAATGTAATGCAGTAGATTTAAACGTGCATCATGTTGAAGTTGCACACGCATAGGTGACTAATTGTGTTTAAATGTGATGAAATGTAGTGCTTACAGATGTAACATTTTAAAAGTGTTTAAGTTGATGTTAAAGGCCTAGATGGAGTATTTGCTCCTTCGCGTTAAGAAAGGCCTATTCGTTTCCTTATGTTAGCTGGTTTATGTAGGCCCGAAATGTATTTTCCCCTGGTGAAGCTCTCATTTGGAGACAGTCAGCGAAACTCATGTGCGTGCAAGGTTGTTCTGTTCTCATGTTTCTGTTGCAGGTGCAAGGACACCGTCCTCGTTAGTTAGAATAACGCTTTTGTTTTAGGAGTTAGGTATGGAAGAAACCGGTTACAAAGTCTTCAGGAATGCCGATAATTGGAAGTTGTGCTGAAGAAGCCTGAGACCCAAGGACACACCAACCGTTGCTGGAACGAGTACAAGTTTTGTGGAAAGTTACCTACGAGAGGTGCCTGGCCAGAGGAGGTGTTTCAGGAGGCGTGGCCATTAAGTGTCCATTTTGTATTAGGGACAGTGGCCCGAGGGATGAGGGTTAGAAGAGAAGAGCAGAGAGGAGAGGGCAGTGAGCCGTTAGAGGGTAGAAGGAAGGGATCGATTCTTAGAATGAAGACTTAGACTGGCTTTTACAACGTGAATGCACTTCTGAGGAAGTCTTCACGAGCTGACACCTTTTTCTTAATCTTGCTTGGGTAAAGTTAAGTAGGTATGCCACTTTAGAATAGTGTAGGGACAGATTAATGGATTTCCTTTACAGATACTAATGAAGACTAATATAGACGTTGGTGCAGGTATTGCTTGTTTAGTATTCCTGGAATTGCTTATTCTCTTTATGCTATATCGGATTATATTGGTTCGTAGGATGGACTTTGTATTAGTGCCCTTGTATTTTTACAACCTCGTCCTGAGGTGTCTGTATGTTCAGTTATTTTTGGTTTTGTAATAAGCCCCTAAACTTGGAATTCGGAGTCAGTGATCTTTTCCGAGATTTTCTTAAATTGATTCATGCCAGTTTGGAACGAATGTATTGTTTCTCCCCTTTACACTTCTCAGCAGGTAATAAAGATCCAGTCGACCGAGGGTTCCTAGTAATTTGTACTGAGGAATCGGGCCTTAACATTTGGTAGCGAGAGGATGGTTACCTCTGTAGTAAGGGGAGAAGTAGAGAAGGGTAGTCATTGAATCCCCATAGAGCCCAAGTGATGGTTATCCGGTGGATTGTGAGCGGAGGACGACGGCGCTTGATGGAAATCGACGGCGAGTGACGGTGCGGCGGAAACAGCAGTTCGTGGTGGAGTGAGTATGAACAGGGATGTGAGTCTGTTAGATTGCGGTGTTGTTTTGATTGTGTGATGTCTTGCGGAGTTGGAATGAGAGTTGAGTGACTGTGGTTTCGGGCCGAACGCGTGCGGTCCATGAGATTTGAGTATTGATATCCCGGGATAAGAGATTGTGGTGTAGAAGACACCCAGAGTTGAAATTGTCTGACCAGAGATTGTGGGAGTCATGAGACGTCGTTGACTAACCCACCGGTGATAGGGAAATGTGTGTGTGAGTAACCGACGCAGGTCGTGGGTTACTGCATGTGGAACATCGAGTGATTGGATCCTATCGATTAAGCACATGACTGTCCGGCCGTTCGTGGGCAGATAGTCTGGGGCAATTGTCCGGTTGTTCGCGGACAGACGGTTGCCAGAGTTGAGGTCGACAATTGCGAGACTGTCCGGTCGTTTTGTGGACAGACAGTCAGAGAAGTGACTGTTCGGTCGTTTGATGGACAAATAGTTATTTCAGCGCATGAATGAGACACGTGAGTGTGCGAGAGACGAATTGTAAAGGAGGGGAACTGCTGCATGAGGAGGAAGAGTGACGTCAAAGAGTGTCGCGCTGTGATAGGTCGGTTGGTGTGAAGCTGCGCTGGTATTGGTGGATTGTCATCAGGAAGTCGAGTGAAAACAAGTGAAGAAAACGTTGATTTCATCATGAAATGTTTTAAAGTTTTACGAGATATGTGTAGAGGAGACAGATGAGTGGTTACTCGGGGGGGAGAAGAAGCTCCACCCGAGGATACCCCAGCCCATTATATGGCTACGAATGTGGGGTTGCATACTATAAGTTGGCTCGAAAATTGGCATAAAATGACTGAAGATGAGGGAGAATTGACTTTTCCGCGCTATGGCACTTTCAGGTTGGAAGTGTTGTACCAATTGAAAACGGTGATGTCCTCATTGCGACCTTTACCCAGACCAACACAGTTTGAGGCGCTACATGCATGGATAAGAGCAGCACATGATAGGAAAAGAGACAGAAGTCAGGAAAGGGTGAAAAATGACGTCAATCAGGGCGTTTCAGGATGCGCGATGGGACGCATTGGAGAAGAGATGGAGGGTGGAAACTATCGAAGGGGATAGGCTATTTCCGTTAATGATTTATTTATTGATTTATTTATTTATTTATTTATATAGCGCCTGAATCGACCCCCGAAGGGGTATCTCTGCGCTTCGGACAAACGGCGTGAAAGTAGTGCTACTACAGTTGGATCAGAAACAGAAGCGAGTAGTCTTGAGCAGTTTCCTGAATTGCAAATGATCAAGGCATTGCCTCAAATGTAGGGGGAGTTCATTCCAATAGCGGGGGCCTAGATGGGAGAGAGCTTTTCCCCCTAATCTGGCCTTCCTAACTTGAGGGACCACCAGAAGATGTTTGGAGCTGGAGCGGAGAGACCTAGAAGGTAGGTATGGTGTAAATTTCTCCAAGAGATTGGTGGGACCAAGATTGGACAATGCCTTATGGATGGTACAGCAAACTTTGAATCTTACCCGTTGCCGTATTGGAAGCCAGTGAAGCTGCAAGAGAAGAGGGCGGGAGGCGGTCCTCGGGGGGACATTAAGGACCAATCGCGCCGCCGTATTCTGGACTACCTGCAATCTGCTGAGCGAGGCCTCATTGGCGGAGATCAGCAGACCGTTACAGTAGTCCAGATGGCTTAAAACAAGCGCTTGAGTCAGAGTCTTCCGCGTTGAATCAAGAAGTAAAGGAAAGACTCGGCGGAGTAGGCCCAATGTGTGGAAACAGGAGCCAGCAGTCTGGGCAGCATGCTCCTTCAGGGTAAGTGCTTGATCCAGACGGATTCCTAAATTCTTAACAGTGGATTTGGGGGCGGGAGGGGCACCCAAATCAGCCGGCCACCATTCAGGCGTCCATAATAAAGGGGCCTCCCCAAAAAGCAATATCTCCGTTTTCCCAACATTGCACTGGAGGAAATTACTCTTCATCCAGCGAGAGATGGCTCTCATACCAGAAGAGAATGTCGACTGTACAGAGGGAGTCAGTTTGTCGAATGGGAAAAGCAGCTGTGTATCGTCGGCATAGGATATGGGGGTGAACCCATATGTCCTCAGGAGATAGGCCAAGGGAGCAACATAGATATTAAACAATGTAGGGCTCAAACATGAGCCCTGAGGTACTCCCTTGGATAATTCCATCGGTGCCGAACGATACGGGCCTAGGTTGACGGTCTGGGAACGCGCAGATAGAAAGCTCGTCATCCACTGAAAGGCAGAGTTTCTTAGTCCAATCTCCTCCAACCTTCTGAGCAATATCTGATGCGAGATCGTGTCGAACGCGGCAGATAGGTCCAACAGCACTAGAATTGTGGAGTGGCCCTTATCAAGGGTCATCCTGATGTTATCTGTGACTGCTAACAGAGCCGATTCGGTGCTGTATTTGGGCCTAAAGCCTGACTTGGAAGGGTCTAAGCAGCCAGTAAGTTCGACGTGGTTGGAGAGATGTTTGTTGATATGTTTCTCCAACAGTTTGCTCAGAAAGGGAAGGAGCGAGATGGGGCGGAGATTGGAAAAATCCGTCAAAGGAACCTTGGTGTTCTTACGAATAGGCCTGACCTGTGCTGCTTTCCATTCTGACGGAACATTACCCTCTCTCAGAGAGAGGTTAAGGAGAAATTCAATTGAGGGAGACAATTGGTGGGCTAAAGAGGTGACAACTTTGGCTGGAATAGGGTTGAGGGGTACCCTGATTTTACTTTATGGATCAAAGATTCTACCTCTACCGATGTCAGTGGAGGGAAACACTCTAGTAACTGAGAGTTTGCCTGTGCTGGCTGGTCTGGTGTCATTGAGGCCAGGGAATGACTACCTGGTGAAATGATTTTTTCATAAATAAGTTCTATTTTTTGCGAAAAATATTGTGAAATAGCGTTGCATAACGTTTGTGAAGGAGCCTCAGGATTCTCACAGGCCTTAGGGTTGATAAAAGAATGAAGGATATGATGTAAGATTTTAGGGGTGTTACCACCCTGGGCTAATTGCGATGCAATATGGGTCCTACGCTCAATTTTTATATTTTTGTGATAGCTGGACAAAGTGGTCAAAAACTGATCTTTATCCCTCTTGTCGTGGGTGGTGCGCCAGCATCTCTCATATTTCCTACAGAGTTGTTTCTGTGCTCGCAGCTGGGGGGAAAACCAAGCTGTCTGGGGGCATTTAGGGTAGTTTGGCAGTGATTTCAATGGTGCAAGGTGGTCAATAGCCATGGAAACAGCAGAATTGTATTTGGCCAAAGCTTCCTCTATATTGTCTGATGCAATATTCTGGGGTATTGGGAAAGAAGTTAAAAAACTCTCCGGGGTAATTTTCTGCCATTGCATGCGGGTGGAATATGTAACAGGGGTAAGTCCCTTTGGCTCTCTTGAGCCCTGTATAGAGAATTCGATTATCGCATGGTCGGACCAAGTGGGTTGTTGGGGGGGTTCACATTGAACCCTTGGAGAGTTCGAAAAGATAATATCTAGTGTGTGGCCAGCTATATGAGTAGGGCCTTCATTGAGCTTAAATAAGCCCAAGAGGGCTAGGTCTGCCAAAAGTGTTTGTGAGTCAACATTAGAGGTGCATTCACTATGAATGTTAAAATCCCCTAATAATAGAAAATTACTGCATGCAATCACGTGGGGGGCTATTAATTCGGTGAGTTGTAGTGAGAATTCAGCTAAGGGTCCAGGAGATCGATAGACTAATGCTCCCTTCCAGCTAACTTGGGAGGAGAGATCTATTCGAAAGACTAAGACTTCCATACTGGCATTACAGCACTGATCCAGTGTGGTGACTTTAATGCTATCTTTGTGCACAATAGCAATTCCACCCCCCACCTTCAGTTGTCGGTCCAACCTAACAACTTTATAACCTTCGGGTATAGCTAACGCAATGGAAGGGGCAGAGTGAGGCTTAAGCCAGGTTTCGGTCAGGAATCCTAGCTCGGGCTGCGCTGAGGACAATAGATCCCAAACCTCGGTATGATGCTTGGGCAGAGATCGAATATTACATAGCAAACTTTTCCATCCCATCTGTGGCTTGTCGTGGGGTTTGCCTATGACACGGCCAGGAAAGGTGGTGGGTTTAAAGTTGGGGGGCCTAACGCATAGGGAAAGATAATAAGGTGCCTCGTGAGTTGGTGTCGTCTCATCAGTGGTACCCTGGAACCGACATGCACGGCAGGAGAAAGGACCTTCTGGGATTGGCCAGGTCTCCGTCCGGCATGAGAGAGTGAAATCAGCCCTTAGATCCAGTAACTCCTTTCTGGAATAAGACCGAAGAGGAGTAAGGCCCCGCTCAAGAATGAATTGACCAGGGTCCCTGGCTCCTGGCGACGTCCAGTCGCGGACGGGCGCAGACGGGCTTGCCTTTGGCGCGCCTTTGGCGCACCGCTGGCGCGCCCGCTGCGCGAAGCGTCTGGCATGGCATTTAAATGGTTTCAAGCAGCTGGCTGCTAACTGTAGAAGAGGCCCAGAAGAAGTGGGGTGAGGAAGACGATAGTGACTCAGATGATAGCTTGCTAGACAGACTGCTATCAGAAAGACCACCTCCATATAATCCAGATTCCGTAGAGGGAAAGGCAGTATCAACAGAGGGAACTGGAGAATCGCAGACTCAACCTAGTGCGAGAGTAGTCGGAAGAATATCAACCGGAACAGAAGGGATGGAAACACACACACCAGCAAGCATCGAAGCTAATGGAGTTACAGTTGTTACAAGACTACCGGATGCTCTTACAGTACCGGTTACCATCGGCCCCATAGTGTCAGTATATGACCCAGATCAGGCAGGAAATGGAAGTCTAGCATGATCAGTAGCAGGAGAAGGGACAGGCTCTGGAGGGAATGGCATAGTGAGTGGAATAGGTCACCTTCCGAGACCCATGGAATCAAGTACTCCTTTGCCAGCCACGACAGACTCCTCTAGAGGACAGGGAGATGTAAGAACGGCGAGACCAAGGTCTTTGGCCGACTCAAGATCTTCCATAAGGATGTGGGAACCACCAGTGAGAAGCCCTAATGATAGGATGACAGGAGACTGGGATCGCGGGAACACAGGAAGCCGACCAGTCCTAGGGAATATAGTGGAAGGGAACCGATGTGAGGATCAGGACAGTGAGAATGGAGAGTCAAGTGGTGCATCAAGTCGAGGGACCCTTAAAACGGCTATAAGAGCAAAGATGTTGGATGTGATGAGGTTAAAAGCTGAGGTAGATGAGATAATTAGTGGGAACCTGCCATTGGAAAGAGTAGAGCTTTATGGACCAGACGAGTTGCTGTTTGTAGCGAAAGATGTAACTCGCAAGGCGAGATCAGCGCATGAGAAACTGACAGACTTGGCAAAGAGACACGAGGTGGATCTGTCCAAAACTAAGATGCTGCAGGGAAGTCACAGGTTGCAGTACAGTGACCAGGAACTGGAAGAGAAGAGAGTGATAGGGCTGAAAACTCACATTCGAGAATTAATTGTAGGGATACGTGCATGGAGCATGCTTGACAAATGGGAGGAAAGATGGTCCAAAAGAAGAGCAACAAAAGAGCGTAGGAGAGACACCGCCTCCAGGAGGGGGATGATAGGAGTGGGAAATTTTCCTTTGCGAGAGGTACAAAACGGAGGGTATGTGCATGTGCCTTGGAGTAGAGGTGATTTGGCAGCGTTTACAAATGAATTTCCTCGGCTGAGGGAGAAGCCTGTCGAGTGGTACAAGCAGGTCGACCGATTCGTTAAAATCTCGAAGGTGTTGTGGGTTGACCTGAACACATTGTTTGATATTGTAGTACCAAGTGATTTGTGGGCAGCTTGTAAAGTTGCAGTTGATTGGCCAACTTCTGAACCAGACAGGGATTTGGTTACCATGGTCCTTCACCAATTGTTATGAAAAAGTTTGAGCAAGTAATTACATGGCTGAAATCCAAAATCTCACCACAAGACATTGATTGGGTTAAGATAGATCGAACTGTTCAGGAACCAAAAGAGTCCGTACATGAATATTACGAGAGGCTCTTACAAGCCTTTAAGCAGTACAGTGGGCTAGACACGTTAGACCCCAAAGACATGGGACAATTCGTTTCCAAGTTCGTCTTGGGTCTGAGACCAGAAATCAGCTTCATGATTCAGCAGCATTTGATCTGCTGGCAGAACAAGACGGTGGACGAAATACTGCGGTACGCCAGGTACTGCAGCGATGAAGTGGACTCGAAACACAGGAAGCTTAAGGATAAGCTAATGCTAGTCCAAATGCAAAACGCTGACAGGGAAGTTCAGACGCAGCCCAGTGGAGGGACGCTAGGGAGAAGACAGGGAAACAATCAAGGAGGGACCCAGAATGGGCAGGGTCCGGGAAGGGGGAAACCTATAGACCGTAAGACAGGGATGGATGTGGCAACACTGAAAAAGACAACTGCGTGTCACTTTTGTCACAAGATCGGGCATTGGAAGCGTGAGTGTAGATCGAATCCAGCGAACCAAGTGTAACAAGAGGGAGAGACGGTGCAGGTATCTGAGGTCGTCAATACAGTGCAAGGGGGGACATTGTGCCCGCAGGTGCAAGTTCCCCAACCTCCGAGAATTCTGCAGGGAAATCGAACGTACCAGCAGATGCCCCTTTTCGAGGATTGTGATGATTACATCTCGGACCCGTTGACATGACGGTGCCTGAGGGGGGAGGAAGACTGCACTCTTGTGGCAGTCTTAGAGGTAGACCAGAGGGGACCGTTTGTGGAGGCGAATGTTGACGGTCATCTCACCACCTTTTTGGTTGATACTGGTGCTACCCGTTCTACTGTGAGATCTGCAGTAGTTCCCAACCTACCCCTCTCGGGACAATCAATCCAAGTAGTAGGAGTGGCGAATAAGAAGATGACTAACCCATTGACTGAGCCGATTCCTGTGAGAATAGGAACTTTCTGAGATCGACACCAATTTGTGGTGTGCGACTCAAGTCCAGTCTGTTTGCTAGGACGTGATCTTTTGTGCAAACTGAATTGTACCATCTATTGCACCCCCAAGGGAGTGGAATTACAGACAAATGATGATGATGCCACCTTCAAGGTTGCCAATCAGCATTTCTGCAAAGAGATGTACCCTATGTTAACAGTGGAAGAGCTTCCACTTGACTTACGAGACTCTGTTTCATTCGATGTGTGGGATTTTACAGGAGAAGAGATTGGACTGATCAGAGGTGTTGAGCCAGTTAAGATCCAGGTCAAACAAAATGTTGAGTTTCCGAGAACACCCCAGTATAATCTGTCGCCCGAAACGATCACAGGGATTAAACCTGTAATCGATTCCATGATTCAGCAGGGAATTCTGAAGGAGATAATGGGCAGTCCATGCAACTCACCCATCATGGAATTGCAGAAACCAAGTGGGAAATTCAGAATCGTGCAAGACCTGCGAAAGGTCAACGCAATTGTGGTTCCGTGTTGTCCAGTGATACCGAATCCATCAGTGATACTATTCCAGATCCCATGTGAAGCCGAGTGGTTCACGGTGATTGACTTTTGCCAAGCATTCTTTTCGATACCTTTGCAGGAGGAGAGCTAATATTTGTTTGCTTTCCGTCTGGAGGATCGTGTGTTAACGTGGTGTTGTATCCCTCAAGGGTATACAGAGAGTCCATCAATCTTCAATCAGATCTTGAAGAAGAGTCTTGTACTACCGCAGAATTCTGTTCTCGTGCAGTACATTGACGATCTCCTCATCGCGTCAGAAACGGAGGATGCTTGTAGGATAGATACGATCGCCTTACTGAATCATTTAGGGGAGAATGGACACAAGGTGTCCCCAAACAAGTTGCAGTACTGTCTGAGTGAGGTTCAGTACTTAGGTCATCGAATTGAGAAAGGCAAGAGAAAAGTGTTACCAGATCGAATTGAGGCGATCATGAACATGACTGTGCCTACCACTCAGAAGGAAGTCAGAATGTTCTTGGGAATGGTTGGTTATTGTCGCCAATGGATTTCCAACTTCTCACTAAAGGTGAAGCCTCTACAGAGGCTGACGCATAAGGACGTGAGTGATCCGGTACCATGGGACAATGACTGTCTGATTGCGTTCTTGGAGTTGAGAGAGGGCTTATGGCGTGCTCCGGCTCTGGGAATGCCTGACTACAACAAGTCCTTTTCATTGTTCTGTTATGATCGAGAAGGTTGTGCATTGTCAGTCCTGACTCAGAGTCATGGAGGTGTCCGTAGACCAGTTGCCTACTTTCCAGCTACTTTAGATCCAGTAGCTTCAGCGTTGCCCGGATGTCTCAAATCCGTTGCTACAGCGGTTGTCAGCATTGAGAGGTGTGAAAGCATCGTTATGGGTCACCCACTCATAGTATATGTTCCACATTCTGTTGAGCTTTTGATGACAAGGACTAAAACACAGCACCTGACAAACAATAGACTCACACGTTACGAGCAAGTCGTACTTGCCGCAGAGAATGTGACTCTGAAAAGGTGTTCTGTTTTAAATCCTGCTACATTGATGCCATTGCCAAATGCAGATGATGAAGATTGTGAAGACCATGACTGTCTTGATGTGACTGAACTTTGCACCAAACCGAGACCTGACATTGTTGATGAACCTCTGTCTGACCCTGATGAAATTTTCTTTGTCGATGGTTCATGTTTAAGAGACAATATGGGTCATTTGAGAGCAGCGTTTGCTGTATGTACCATTACTGGAGTGGTTGAAGCTGCTTGCCTAGAAGGAGTATACTCCGCACAAGTGGCCGAAATCATTGCTTTGACTCGCGCCTGTTTGGCAGCTGATCAGATCCGAATCACCATCTACACCGACAGCCAATATGGGTTCGGTGTGGTTCATGACTTTGGACAGCTATGGTCTCAGAGGGGTTTCTTGACATCATCTGGATCTCCCATCAGAAATGGAGAATAGGTGAGACAACTGTTAGAAGCATTGCAATGTCCCAGGGAAATAGCAGTGGTAAAGTGCGCTGCACATGGGAGGGGGACGGATTTTGTTTCTATCGGAAATAAGTATGCGGATGAAATTGCACGTTTTTGCGCTGAACAAGGGTGTATATTTACTGGAGATTACACTGGAGAGAGCCAAGAAAGAACCCAGCTCAGCATGATGTTAGCCATGGCAGACACTTGGGAGGAGCTCAAGAGACTGCAGGAAGGAGCTTCAGATCAGGAAAGAGATGTATGGATCAGATCAGGGTGTGAGAAGGGGGATATTGACATTTGGGTTTCAAATGATGGTCGAGCAGTGTTACCAGATGACCTATTGAGCCCGATGGCAAGGCAAATTCATGGTGCTGTGCATCTAGGAAGAGATGCGATGGTGCGAGTGTTCAGACAAACGTGGTACAATCCACGGTTTTGTGCGTTTGCTGAAGCAGTGTGTCATAGGTGTGTTACCTGTCAACAAATGAATGCTGGAAATAAAACTGTGGTTGCACTGAGTCACATTGGGAGGTCGGGAGGACCTTTCAGTAGGATACAGCTTGATTTTATCGAAATGCCTAGGTGCAATGGACTGAGGTACATTCTAGTGGTGGTATGTGTTTTTTCACGATGGGTGGAAGCTTATCCAACATGAAGGTGTGACACCCTTACAGTAGCGAAGCTATTATTGAGAGAGTTGATTCCAAGGTTCGGTTTTCCAACTTTGTTGGAATCGGATAGAGGAACACACTTCCACAGCGAGATCATGAAATTGCTTTGCGCTGCTTTAAATGTTGATCAGAGACTCCATTGTAGCTATCGAACAGAGGCTTCTGGGATAGTAGAGCAGATTAATGGAACTTTGAAAGCATGGATGGCAAAAGTGTGTTCGTCTACATCTCTGAAGTGGCCTGATGCGTGCCTCTGGTGTTGATGAGTGTTCGCAGTGTCCCAGATAGGAGGAACGGTCTTTCCACGCATGAGATCCTTATGGGGAGGGCGATACGATTGCCAGCATACCATTTTCAGCATTGATAAACATCACTGATGACTTAATCCTTGATTACTGCAAAGGACTAGCTGATTTGGTCGGTTCTATGTCTCAGCAGGTGGAAGCTGCTGCTGTTCCGGCTTCAAGGGATCTCTGCCACGACCTGTGCCCGGGTGACTGGGTGCTTGTCCGTAAGCACGTGAGGAAGAGCTGTTTGGATGCTCGGTGGCGAGGCCCTTACCAGGTGATACTTGTAACGAACACAGCGGTGAAGTGCGGAGGGTTGGCGAATTGGATACATGCTTCCCACACCCGCCGAGTTTCAGAACCCTTGGAAGAAACAGCTCCTCTCGAGAATGAAAATCCAGCTGTGGCGGCAGGGCCATGAGAGAGGACAAGCCAAGCTGTGAGGGTTGCTGACGAAGCTGGTTGCTCACCAGACCAGGCTGAGGAGGGTTACGCTACACACAACCCAGGTATTGACTCTGAGGAAGAAGGTAACGTTGCAGGTGATATAGAGTCAGACTCAGCCGAGGGAAGTAGTGTGCAGAGTGTTCGAGAGGAAAGCAAAAGAGAATCATGGCCTGAAAGACAGAGAAGGTTGAACCTACGATTGGCCCCCGAAAGAGATCTTGTCCCTGTGTCTGAGACATCGGAATCAGAAGTGAGTGAAGAAGAGCAAGCCCAAGGAGGCCAGAGAAGGTCGAGAAGGACAAGAGTGCCTTGCCAGAGATACGCTGCCCCGGAGTGGACTTACGTAGTAACTGATGCCGGGAATAGTGAGTTCCGGGAGGCTGAGGTCCGTGCGAGTGATCAGCAGGAATCCTCTACTGAAAATTGATGTAGGACTGATAGTTCCAGGATTCGAAGTTGAAGGAGTGCTGACAATCACAGTCTCAAAACCTCCAGTTTTGAGTAAGGTGCAAATTCTGATATTGCATAAATTAGTTTTCCCAACGTTTGGATTTGAAGCATCACCTCATGAACTGGTAGATGTTCGTCTTGAGATATTGCAACATGTTCTAGCTGCAATCGGATCTGAACTTGTCGTAGATTGCGAGTGAACTGTGCGTTGTAAATAGGTGCTCCAAAGAAGATAACCTAGGCCAGAGAGGAAGAAGAATAAAATTAGGGCTTTTCAGCAGAAGAAGAAAGAGGGCTAGGGAAGTCTTTTTGGACTGTGTAAATAAAACCAGAAGAACTGAACTTTGAACGAATTTCCAGGATTTCATGAACTTTGTTTGAGTTTCTGAGCAGCAAATTGAGGTGGAAAAAGAGACTTTTGTGTATCCTCTAATTTGAACTGTTGTAACGAGAGAAGATGGAGTCTGGAAATCCGAACCGTAGATCCAAGTGTATGATAGGTGCTTCCATAGTGGGAGTGATAGTTTTAATAGTTACAGTTATTGTAGTGTCAGTTATTGTTCCACGTGAGGTAGAAGTTGTAGCGGTGAAAGGGACACCTACACCCAGTACTTCTAGCAAAAGGAGGATATCATAGGAGCTGAAAAGGCTATGCTAGATCAAAATAGTCGTAGATTGCATGTAGATTTGTCTAGAGGTGATTTTAAGCTTAATGCATATGCCAAGCTGCTATATGAGTATATCGAGACGATGGATGTGAGTGACTGTTATGTATGTATGCAATTGCCTACATCAGTGGATGAGGGCATTAGATATCATCATCTTCCGTTGACTTATGGGATTTCATGTAGTTTGTTGCTTAGCATGTTTTATGGGAGAAGTCATTATGAATACTTCTTTTCCAATTACGATGCGGTGCTTTCAGAGGTTCCAGCATATAAGCACCTGAATAAGTACGATTATTATAAGCAGGAGGATAGAATTGGGAAGTATTTCATACCAACTATAACGTTAGATATCGCTTATGCACACAGACATAACCTGACGTGTTCACTAACAGAGATAGAAAAGAAGTTTGTAGATCAAGTAGAGGATAGATATAGACAGCTAACACAAACACGTAACACTGGAGAAAGTCCATTAGATTGGACAAAGGAGGAGTTGGCTCATAGAGAAAAAGGGAGCTATGGCCCTATAGCGTTAGATCTGGTGCAAAAAGGGAAGCTGTGTGTGAAACGTGTCCAGACTTATTATGATAAGGTTTATGTGGGACAGAGTGCGTGTGATCAAATTTTCACCATGGAAGAGTCAGCGAAGAACTTTTTGCAGGGTCCGGTACAAGTGGTGCCAACAGTGTACTTTGTATGTGGGAAAAACGCTTATGTGAGATTGCCTGCCAATTGGTACGGTACTTGTTACCTGGCAGCTGTTTTCCCCAAGATTTACCATGTAGAGGAGCTAGGACTCCTGGAAGGAGGAATACATTCTAGGGTAAGGAGAGATGCAAGTGCAGGAGGAGTGATTGGAGATATTTTTGGAGCTGTGATACCAGGTTTAGGAGTGGTTTTGAATGATGTGAAGATTAGAAAGCTGGCGACTGTTGTGGACATGTTGTCGACGAATACAGCTAAATCGCTATTGCTTGTTGATGGAGAGATGTTGTCGATAACGACAATGGTGATGCAGAACCGTCTTGCTTTGGATGTCTTATTGGCAAAAGAGGGCGGAGTCTGTAAAATGCTGAAGGTGCAAGAGTGCTGTACTTATATACCAGATAATACTAAAGATCTGAAGAAGTATATAAGTAACATCACTGAGATTCATCATGAGATCCAGGATCTGACTGAAGAGGGTGTTTGGGAGAAAGTTGGAAAAGGGTTTGGTAGAGTGGGAGGGTTGGTTTGCAAGCCTGGGAAAAGGTATTCTTGGTTACATTCTGAGACCTATCATAATAATCGTGGTCTGTGTGATTTGCCTGTGGGGTTTTGTGAGGGCTTATCAGTGGTACAGGGCGAATCAAGTTGAAAGATCCTTTAGGGAGAGGGAGGTAAGGATGTCTAGACTGCAGGACAGTCATTATGAGAATATCAAGAATCTGGAAAGGTTCCGACAGGGAAGATTGGCTACAAGCTCTGCTTAGGTCGGTTCTTTCTCCAGGGAGCTGTGATTTTGTTGATGACACTTGTCATCAGAGGGGGGAACTGATAGAGCGCAGTGATATTCTGAAAATTGTAGGGGTACATTATATTCATGAATAGTCCGTACCCACATATATTCTTGTGTGAGTGTTAACCTTAGTTAGAACTCGTGCTGTAATAATCAGTGGTAAATGAAATGTTAAGATGAGTTGTGCCATTCAAGAAACGTAAAGTGGCATTTAGAGGGAATTATGTAACTTTTGATGTTCATTGCAAATGCATATTGAGGTAGCTATATGTAATGTAATGCAGTAGATTTAAACGTGCATCATGTTGAAGTTGCACATGCATAGGTGACTAATTGTGTTTAAATGTGATGAAATGTAGTGCTTACAGATGTAACATTTTAAATGTGTTTAAGTTGATGTTAAAGGCCTAGATGGAGTATTTGCTCCTTCGCGTTAAGAAAGGCCTATTCGTTTCCTTATGTTAGCTGGTTTATGTAGGCCCGAAATGTATTTTCCCTGGTGAGGCTCTCATTTGGAGACAGTCAGCGAAATTCATGTGCGTGCAAGGTTGTTCTGTTCTCATGCTTCTGTTGCAGGTGCAAGGACACCGTCCTCGTTAGTTAGAATAACGCTTTTGTTTTAGGAGTTAGGTATGGAAGAAACCGGTTACAAAGTCTTCAGGAATGCCGATAATTGGAAGTTGTGCTGAAGAAGCCTGAGACCGAAGGACACACCAACCGCTGCTGGAACGAGTACAAGTTTTGTGGAAAGTTACCTACGAGAGGTGCCTGGCCAGAGGAGGTGTTTCAGGAGGCGTGGCCATTAAGTGTCCATTTTGTATTAGGGACAGTGCCCCGAGGGATGAGGGTTAGAAGAGAAGAGCAGAGAGGAGAGGGAAGTGAGCCGTTAGAGGGTAGAAGGAAGGGATCGATTCTTAGGATGAAGACTTAGACTGGCTTTTACAACGTGAGTGCACTTCTGAGGAAGTCTTCACGAGCTGACACCTTTTTCTTAATCTTGCTTGGGTAAAGTTAAGTAGGGATGCCACTTTAGAATAGTGTAGGGACAGATTAATGGATTTCCTTTACAGATACTAATGAAGACTAATATAGACGTTGGTGCAGTTATTGCTTGTTTAGTATTCCTGGAATTGCTTATTCTCTTTATGCTATATCGGATTAGATTGGTTCGTAGGATGGACTTTGTATTAGTGCCCTTGTATTTTTACAGCCTCGTCCTGAGGTGTCTGTATGTTCAGTTATTTTTGGGTTTGTAATAAACCCCTAAACTTGGCATTCGGAGTCAGTGATCTTTTCCGAGATTTTCTTAAATTGATTCATGCCAGTTTGGAACGAATGTATTGTTTCTCCCCTTTACACTTCTCAGCAGGTAATAAAGATCCAGTCGACCGAGGGTTCCTAGTAATTTGTACTGAGGAATCCGGCCTTATCATTCTATTGCTTGCATTCCTGAAAGCACCTGCAGCAAACCAGTTTATGTAGGCTGAAAGCCATTTGTCTGGCAATAAAGACAGCACAGAGCACCCAGGGCTGAGGGCTCAGGTCAGGAGTCAGACGAGCTGTAAACTGTTGGGGAAGGAAATCGTCGACAGCCCCAGTCCATTGTGAAAATGTGATTTTATTTACAATTGCATGCAAGCATTACCGATCCTCCTACAGAGAGAGACACGGGTTATGGCTGATCTTCCTCTACAGTCCGCAGGCTGCTCTTTCTGTGGTTGGCTGCACAGATTACATACAAAGTTGTTCTATTTTTTTATCATTACCCAGTGCTCATAGAATGCAGCTGAAACACACTTTGCACTTTTGCAAGACTGTTTATTGTACACATGAAGAGCAGCTGAATGGCTCAGTGACGGTGTAACTTCAAAAGACTACTTATTATGACCGCAGACATTACACACAAAGTGTACTTTTTTCTAAATACATATAGTGCACATGGAGTGCAGCTGTAGGACTTCCTATCATTCCAAACAACTGCATTTCTGTCATTACAAACACTGCACCTAGGATATTGCTGGTGGGCTTCAGTACTCTCAACAGGCAGTGCATATATAGTGCACTTGTTGGCAATACATAGTACATGTTCTTGGCTTGCATCTGTGTCTACCAATAATTAAGAAGATTACATTTTTGTAACAGCAGGCAGTACATACAAAGTGCACTTTTAGCTTTACACATAGTGCACAGGGACTGGAACAAAAGTACTTCTCGAGTCCCGACCTACTGACATTTTTGGGTTTACATGCAGCTTCTGCAGCTGCTGGACTTCCTGTGCTGTCAGCAGGCTGCTCTTTTTGTGGCTGCATATAGTTCATATATAATGCCCATTTGGTTATTACATAGCTCACAGGAAGGGCAGCTGAATATCCTCATGTACTTTCAACACAGGTGCAAACTTGGTGCTACTATTTGTATGTCTCAAATTTCTACAAGAAAGGGTTAGTGAATACACGTAATTATACTGAAATAAAAGTGTATTTACCACATTCACCAAGTTGTGCCGGAAGACAAAGCATTGTGACCCGTATGTACTAGGAACTCTGATGCACATGCATGATGCATGTGTTCTTGTTATTGCTATGTGTGAAGATCAACAATGCTGAAATTCAGGCATGAATAAGGCTCATTGACATGATATCTCATTTGCATCTCACATATAATGCCAGCATTATAATAAAATAGACTAGTGAATAATTGCTCTATGCATTTATTATGTATACACATAACTTAACATGGGTAAACTTTAGTAAACACCCTAATAATAACAGTCTACATACGAGCCAGACTCTGAGGGGGTATTTAACACCTTGAGTGAGTGCACTAAACTACATAAACAAACACCACATGTCCTGTCCCAATTCAGATATGGTATCACGCCGTTCCCCGTATGTAGGCTGACTGCAAGCCATTTGTCACTAGGCCTTAAAAACACACTAATGTCTGAGGGCTGAGGAGTCCGACGGGGTAAACTGTAGTTTGAGAACTAAGAAAATCGACAGCAGCCCGAGTCCATTGTTAAAATGTGTTTTACATTACAGCATGCGAGCGAGCGGCGAGCCTGCCGGCATTATCCTCCTACGGAGAGAGGCCCGTGTGATCTATTGCTGCAATTGGGTGCTTAAATAACAAGCATTTGCAATGCAATCGTTCTTGCCTTTGGGACCTTATATGTATTTAGCTGATGCAGCACATTAGCCTGGGTGCTGAAACCTCTACTGTTCTTTAACATGGAGGGAAAGTAAGCACCAAACTGTGTGACACGCCAGGTATGGGAACACATGGAGAGAAATATTGCCTTTCAGCTGGAAATTGCCTTTCAGCAGGAAATATTGCCTTTCAGCGGGAGTCCAAAGCTCTGTTTTTAATATAAAATCAGGGCCTTCGGTGGTCATATCACTGAAAATACAAGATTTGAAAAAAATATTATTGTCTAAGGGTGCTCGTGGAAGACAATTTCTATGGACTGGAATCTAGAGAATGCTAAAGTGATTCTGGTATTTTACTGACCTCTGCTGGTCGTTTTCTATCAAGAAAGTTAAATAGAGGCAGTTTCCAGAAAAATAAAAAAGAAAGTCCCTCAGCAGAAAGTAATTCTGGTATTTTACTGACCTCTACTGGTCGTTTTCTATCAAGACAGTTAAATAGAGGCAGTTGAGCAAGCAGAAAGTAATTCTGGTAATTTACTGACCTCTACTGGTCGTTTTCTATTAAGACAGTTAAAGAGAGGCAGTTGAACAGAAAAAAAAGTCCCTAAGCGGAAGCAGACAAGTCCTAGGGCTGATCTCCAGAGCCCACAAAGTACATACACATATAAGTATATACTAAAGTATATACAAGAGGTCTCGAATGCTCGACCTAAAAATTAAATGCAATCACCCACACCCCATCTTATTCCTTGACCCACTGTTCCCATTTAGTTCCCCACTCCGCACGGAACCTCTGCAAGGCTCAACCTAAGTAACATCAAATGGCCTTGTGGGATTGCAGCACAGCTGTCTGATCCATGAATATTGATTTCAAAAGTTAAAAACAATGCTAGAATGTGGGGCCATTGAAACCACAAACCCACGGCTTGCACCATGATGTCTGCCGAAGAGCAGCAGTGCCAAGGAGCAATTAAATTATGCGATGTGTGAGCTACACATAAGCAAAAAACAAACATAGATACGTGAAATAGGGCATCGTGGCAGCTTTGAAATTGTAATACCTGTTTTTAAATAACATTTCTTTGTAAATAAATAAATAAATAAAAATCCAGGATTTGTAAAGCGTGGTAGATCACCGGTAAGGGTCTCAAGGCGCCGAATTGTAGGCATGGGGAGATTAAGTTATTTTCCCAGAGTCACAGGATGTTGACGCCTAAACTCGAATCTAGTTCCCACCGGCTCCGAAGTTGTCAACTCAGGCCGTTACGCCACATCCTGTCTCCACTTTGGAGTCAAAGTTACACTGTAAACAAATAACATTTTCCCCTACCCCTTAAGCTGCACAGTAGTGGCGTAACGCAAAATAATGCCCTTCCCTCCCTGCAGAGCGTGACGAGGGGCCACTAAGTCTCCCATATTTTCACAAATATTCACAGAGAGAGGGCTGCGAGATTTGGTGCTGCAATTGGGTGCTTAAAAAAATGATATGCAATCAATTCACATACCCACTATTGTTGAACACCACATGTCCTTTCCTGAGTGTCAGACGGTCTAAACTATTGTTGATGAACTAAGGAAATCGACAACAGCCCGAGTCAATTTAGAAAATGTGTTTTACTTTACTTCTTGCGAGCGACAAGCCTACTAGCATTATCCTCCTACGGAGAGAGAGAGGGCAGTGTGACCTAGTGCTGCAATTGGGTACTTAAAAATAATATGCAATGCAAATGGTAATACCACCAACTTGAACTCACTTCTAAACTTTCACTTACCTATGGAAGGCTGAAGCTCAGCACGTTTCAAATGCATCCACACCAATGCTAAACACCTGTCTCTCAACGTGCAGCAAGGGGAGAGCGAGAAGAGACAGCCTCCTCCCACCCCCGCACTGCCTCACGTGGCATGCACACACTGCACCAGAGGCCCCTAGTAACCTAACTGGTCTCCAGTAAGCAAATCCAGACACTGCTCCTGCTGTTACATAGCAAGAGACCAGCACCAGGATTGGCTCGGGCAGCCACACTCACCGCTCATTACTGAGACTGGGGGCTGCGGCTTGGATTCACCCTCGCTCAGTAATGTGCAGGTGGAGAGACTCTGAGAGAGGACTCTAGTGCGCATGTTGGATTGGCCGGAGAAATGCTGCAGTCCAACCTAATATGCACACTTGGGCCCAGGTGTCCTCAGGCTACTGACGAGGTGTACTGTCTGTCACTATTGTTAAGCCCCACCCTCTCAGGCCCGCTTGTGATGCACTGACGAGGAGTACTGTCTGTCAATATTGTTAAGCCCCACCCTCTCAGGCCCACATGTGTAGCACTCCAGGTCCTGCCTCAGCATCAGCCTGGCGCTCAATACATGTTACACTCTCGACTGGCCCGCGGCTGAAGGCTGACTGCCACAGGCAGAATCAGAAAGCAAACTTTAAAATGTATAGTTTACTCACAATTAATTGGGGCAGCCAAAATATGAGTTGGGCAATGCCCCCACGCCCTAATAAAGGCACTGCCTCTGCGGTAACATACACCACAAATGTGTCCCTACAGCAGCATTGTTTCTGTCACTAATAGAAGCGCAGATAAAAACAAGAAACACAAGGGAGAGGGCAAGCAAGGATGGCGGCCAGCAGGAGGAGGGAGGGAGGGAATGAGCAGGCAACACCCCATGCTGGGGGGAGAGGGACAGGCCAAGCATCCACGGGGGCGTGGGAGGGAGCAAGCGACAGCGAGAGGAGGGTGATTGGGTGATGGAACAAGCAAGAATGCATAGTGAGGGAGAGCAATTTCCAACACATGCACTCTTATGGAGGGCTACAAGGGAAATAAACAAGAAGAAAGCACTATGTAGGGATCAGCAGGCAGGGAGAGTGGAAAGGGGAAGAAATAGTGCCTCGATCATGTCGGGAGCAGGTGATGGGCACTGGTTAACTTGAATCAATTGGTGCTTGGTCCCTGCTTCATAGAAAGTACTGGAAGTGACATTTGGCCTGCCCTGGCCAATTAAGGAGCCTGCAAAGAAGAGGAGCACAGAAGCCAATAAATGGTAAGAAATGGTCTCACAAGCAAGGGGAAAAAACAGCACAGCTGTTAGTGTTCCATATCATTATTGGACAGTATTTATAGAATTCCAGATAGAATTATAGTTTCCAAGCTTGAGGTTTGGGCAGCTGAGAATCAGTCTTTGTCAGATGTACATTATGGGTTCTGACCAGGTGTAGGCACAGTTGAGCAATGCCTCAATCTTCATGTCATAGTTGGGAAGTATATTAAAACCAGAAGTGGCTTTATCCATATGGCTTTTATAGACCGCCTCTGTGCTTTTGACACAGTGCTCTGCCCAAAACAATGGGATATTATGAAGGAGATAGGTGTTGATAAAGGACTTATTGACTTACTGCAACGAATACATATGGATACCTCGGTTAGAATTCACTATGGTACCAATGGGAAACTTTCATCAAGCATAAGATCTACATGAGGTGTCCGTCAGGGATGTGTGCTGGTCCCCTTTTTGTTTTTATTGTATATAAACGGTTTAGACAAATATTTATGCAAATTTGGTAAGGGCTTGCCCTATGTTGGCAACCACTCTGTGCCAGTGCTTTTATACGCAGATGATGAGGTTTTAATAGCAAAGACGGCAAAGGGTCTCAAATTTAACTTGATGCTTTTAGTTCTTTTATGGCCGAGCTAGGCCTAAAAACAAACCTAGAAAAAACGTTTGCAATAAGTTGCAGACCAAAGAATTTAAAAACTCAATAGATGGGGCTGAGTTAAAGAAAGTGAGCAAGTTTACATACTTAGGTATCCCATTTGATTCGGCAATAACTTGGGATCCAATGGTTAAAAGCAGGGCACTCTTTATGTAAAGATCCATTGAGTCGATATTCCGAATTGCGACAAGACTAGGCCCTAAAACCATTAGGCAAGTTCTTCATATTTATAAATCCAAATGTGTGGCAATTGACTGTTATGGCACAGGGATCTTGGTGTACACTGGCATGGAACAGCTACAAAGGGTAGAAAACAAATTCTTGTGCAGGACGCTCACAGCCCCCCCATTCAACCTCCACTATATATTGTGTCATGTGGAGGGTGGGTTGGAATTTTGGAAAATAAAATTAAACTTAGCCTCCTCCTACTATGATGGTAAAGGTTTAGGGAACACCTGAAGCAAGACTTTCGAGAATGATATTTACTGATTGTTTAACTTTAGATACTGTGGTAGCTATATCATAGCTCATGTATATATAGACAGCTCTTATTAACTTGGGTTAGTCAGAACTTTTTTTTAACCCCCAAAAGTATAAAGAAAGAATCTAAGGCCCTTGTTAAGGAGGCTTTCATGAATCCATCCATGTGGCTACATTTGGCTAGACAATGAGCGGAAGCCACTATGAATTGCTTAAAACTACACCAGGTTTAGAATTTTATCTTAACTATATTGCTAATCCTCAGCATTGATTCCTTTTAAAACATTTTCGCTTTAATACCATTCATTTTTTATCAGCGTTTCCCATGCAAGGGTCATGGTTCACTGCATTACCTTAATGTCCCTGCCATAATGTCTCAGAACAGAGTAAGTACACTTTATGCTCTTTTGCTCACCCTATAGGCCCCTCCAGGAACGTTTTTTGTACCCTTTCTCAGGGATGCAACTATTAGGCAGTATATGCCAGCTTTACTGTTTTTACAGCAATTGAACTAAGCTATGTCAGGTGACTTTGAACTTCATTAGAAGCGCTCTATTTGTTAGAATAATTACTGAATTGCATACGTTATTTAAATTATTGTTTTAATCTTGTCATTGCATGTTTTAGATGAAATGCATCTTTTAACGGCCACATTTTATGTTTTATTGTTTCTTAAACTGTGTCTGCTTTTATGGTTTGCTTTTCAAGCCGAATAAAGCTAATTTTGAATTTGTTGAGTCCACTTGAGCAATTAAAATTAGGGAAAAATTAGGCTCAATTTTTAACAAACTCATTATTAGTATTTGTTGTGCTTATTAATATTTGTTGTGATAAAAGAAACAGAACAGACAAACTGGATCACTTTCATCTTTCCACCCATATTGTATCTATTTCCGCTATATCATTTGGCGCTTCTGGGGATCTGTAATTCCAGAAGCCTATAAGTGTCATAGGCCTGCTTTCTGCTTGGCAACACTGGAGCTTTTGCCTGTCTCCAGTTTTGAATGATATTTCTCTTTGCTGGGACAAGCTCCAGTCCCAGAAAGACGTTTTCATATCTGTTCAAATCAATGTCTTCCAGAATGTTTATCAGAGCTATGGGCAAGAGTGACATGGTGGTCAAGTACTACTGAGAGAACCCTACTCCACAGACTTCCTCAAAAGTTCAGATTAGTCTGCAATTCCAGATCTTATGAACTAAATCGCCATCATCTATTTGGCATCTAAGGTATTTAGTAGAGGAATCACTGTGCATTTGCTATAGCCTCTCTCAAGTGAAATAAAATTGTTGTAGACAATTAAATTGTATAAGCTGATATCTCAGTGGAATGGCAGTCTTCCTAGGAGCCATATGGGCAAACTGCCAGGCTGCTTCGAATGGGCTCAGACAACTTTCCATGCAAATGTAAGGATGTGGAAAGTGCCTGGTGTGTTAGTGACTAATGATCTACTTATACTTGAAATCTTCTTCAGCAATGATGACATGAAGGGGGTGAGCTTCTCTTTCAAGAGATCAAAGTCAGGCAGTGTGTCTGTATTGTATAGATAGGGGAAGAGGGGGTGCTGAAGCAGCACATACAGAAAGAAATTGGTCTGAAGGAGACTAAGCTCCTCCTGCAGGTCCAGAAAGGATTAAATAGAATTGTGGATAGTCACCGTCCTAAGTGTAGCTATCCCAAGCCTGTCTCAATACTCGAGAGAGAGTACAAACCTGGCGGGGTCTCCTTGGTTAGTTTCTGTACTATTTCAGTTGAGACAGTGCTTCTTTCCTAATCTTAAAAACTACTTTTGTTTCTGGGACGATGAAGGCTTGCCAGTGTCCACCATACATAAAATCTAGCAGTATGTTATCTCCCAGGACCCACACCTCTATTGTATAAGGCAGATCTGCCTTATAGAACAGAACCAGCCATTGGCAGCAACCCGATGTTATGAATCATTATTCGTAACAGTTTACAATTTCTTATTTTCAATTTTTGTACATGAGGCCCTTTGAGAATATTACGGAGACATAATGGAAATGTGCTGTCTGATAATGTATATACTCTAGCAGATGATTAGCAAACAAGCATAGCCAGAGAACCTTTGTGGAAATATGAACAGTTTGTGATGAAGGTGTACAGTCCTAATGTAAGGGGAAAAAGATAATGCTGCATAGCTAGATGTCACTGCACAGGCTCACCCAAGAGGACGATCCAAAACATGAACCACCATGGAGCATCACCTTTCGAAACAGAAATTACAAATATATTTTTTTGCTCAAAATGAAAAAGTTACCTTGAATCACATGAAGAGGAAATGAAACATAATTAATACAATTAGTTTGAAAATGTATTTGATGGGGAATGTGGCACTTTAGCCATTCTCTATTTGTATGCCAATACTAAACATGAGGTTTGGACTGGGCTCTAGTCTACAGTTTGGGTGAATGTTTGCATGGACTGGATTTTGATCATTACTTTACTTCAGGTGAGGTACTGACAGTGTGAGAAAGCAGATTATTAGTTTGGGTGGATGGTAACCCACCACAAGTAATAATGTCACTATTCTTGTTAGGCCCAAGAAAGGTTTCAGTAACTTAAACATGCGCTCAACCCCTGGTAGCTACGAAGCAGAGCAGACAGGCTTAACTTAAGAATATGTGTAAAGCATTTAGAAGTACCAAAACAGTTAAAATATTGACAGCACAACGGAATACAAATCTCCACTTCATAATTATAGAGAATAATCTAATGAACACAATGACACCAAAATGACAAAAATCTAATAAGAGGACCCGGAGATACGAATTTCTATTTAAATAAATAGCACCAAAAATGGTTAAGTGCCAACCATAGTGATCTGGTTGCGCTTGACCAGTACCTAAGTGTGATATAAGGCTGACCGCAATGAAGCGCAGGTCAGATATAGAAACCAGATTAGACATGGTTGGAACTTTTACCTTTTGATTTAGTCTGAAAAATCTTCAGTGGGACAAGGCAGCAGGCGGTTGCCAAGAAAGTCATCACAAGGCCAGATAGCCGTCAGACAAGATCCCGGTGAAGCCATTGACTTTTGGCAGGAAAGATATGAAGGAGAAAATCACATTTTTGCCTGAGGAAGGTCTTTGCCTGCCACTTACTTTTGGCACCTTCGCCCGGTGAAGATTTCTATGTTTTGGACTTAGGGCCTGATTACGGGTTTGACGGACAAGGCTACATATCTTTGGCCTAGTGGCAACTCATCTTCATCAGATTGACTTGGCAGCCTTGTCCTGGTCCTTCCGGAGGTCTTTGGAGCCAAAACGTTAATAAGCCCCAGGTTTCTCAGGATGTTAGGAGGCGCATTCCTTGATACATCCAAGGGTCCTACGACCTCAGGAACAGCATTTGGGGGTCAGGACTCACTTCACTAGAAAACACAAGGAGATGATGGACGGAGCGCTGAAACTTTTCAGACACTCACCCCCAGTCACAGATCTGGGTTGAATCCATCATCGTTTTTAGCTCACTTCGCCACCTCAGTTTAGACGCAGCTATATGTAAATCAGCCTTGACCCTGCACCTCATGGGAACAGTCCAGCCAGAACTGCCAAGCCAGGTCTTCCCTGAACCGGAAACAAGCATCCTGGGACCGGTTTCGGGGTAACCCCCCTCATCAGCCAGGCTAGCTTGAATCTAGTGGCAAAGTTAGCACGTGACCCACGTCTCGGCATATCCTGCCAACTTGGGGCGAACAAAGCAAACACAAGGAGATGATGGACGGAGCGCTGAAACTTTTCAGACACTCACCCCCACTCACAGATCCGGGTTGAATCCATAATCGTTCTTTAGCTCACTTCGCCACCTCAGTTCAGACCCAGCTATATGCAAATCAGCCTTGATCCTGCGCCTCATGGGAACAGTCCAGCCTGAAAACTATGGATTTAGGCCCAGATCTCTGTACTGGGGTGAATGTATGACATTGTTCAACATTCTGTCCATCAATTTTTCTTTTTGCATTTGTCACCCCGAGTGGGACGGGTATGCCAAGATGTGGGTCTCGTGCTCTCCATGCCACAGGAGTCAAGCAAGCCTGGCTGATGAGGGGTGAAACCCCGAAACCGGTCCTAGGATGCTTGTTTCCAGTCCAGGGAGGACCTGGCTTGGCAGTTCGGGCTGGACTGTTCCCACGGGAACAGGGTCAAGACTGATTTGCTTATGGCTGGGTCTAAACTGGAATGCCATGGGGAGCAAAAAAACGATGGATTTAGGCCCAGATCTCTGTACTGGGGTGAATGTATGACATTGTTCAGCATTCTGTCCATCAATTGTTCTTTTTGCGTTTGTCACCCCGAGTGGGAAGGGTATGCCCAGACGTGGGTCCCGTGCTCTCCATGCCACTGGAGTCAAGCTAGCCTGGCAGATGAGGGGTAAAACCCCGAAACCGGTCCTAGGATGCTTGTTTCCAGTCCAGGGAGGACCTGGCTTGGCAGTTCGGGCTGGACTGTTCCCATGGGGAACAGGGTCAAGACTGATTTGAATATATGGCTGGTCTAAACTGGAATGGCATGGGGAGCAAAAACGATGGATTTAGGCCCAGATCTCTGTACTGGGCTGAATATATGACATTGTTCAGCATCTTGCCCATCCATTGTTCTTTTTACATTTGTCACCCCGAGTGGGACGGGTATGCCCAGACATGGGTCCCGTGCTCTCCATGCCACTGGAGTCAAGCTAGCCTGGCTGATGAGGGGTGAAACCCCAAAACCGGTCCTAGGATGCTTGTTTCCAGTCCAGAGAGGACCTGGCTTGGCAGTTCGGGCTGGACTGTTCCCATGGGGAACAGGGTCAAGACTGATTTGCATATGGCTGGATCTAAACTGGAATGGCATGGGGAGCAAAACAAAACAATGGATTTAGGCCCAGATCTCTTTACTGGGGTGAATGTATGACATTGTTCAGCATTCTGGCCATCAATTGTTCTTTTTGCACTTCACTAGAAGCCACCTGGAGGGTCAGGGGCAGGTCCAGTTGAAACTGGTCAGCTGGGCTCTTCATGAAAAGTGCTTCAAGCAGCTTGTTGTGTCAATGTACCTAAGTGGGCTGACCCTTGTAGTCCAATTTATTGTCTTTGTCCCAGGCACAAGTGAGAGCAAATGCAGCCTTTCAGATGTCCTCACAGGTCTCAATAGCAGATGCAGTGCTTCCTCTGTCTTCCACAGGTCCAGTAGTGTTCTGAAGAGAGTGCCCAGGGGGGCAACATTTATGCCTGGCACTAGCCAGTGGGTGGGAGTGACTCTTGGCTCCTCCCTAACCAAGAGGAAAAAGGTTCCCAGGGTTAACCTTACCCACTTTTGCAAGAGTTTCTGTGTGCCCTACTACAAACAATCCCACAGTGCCTCTCTCTGCCTAAGTAAAAAATAGCGAAAACTTTCTCCCCCTTGTGCAGAGCCTGTGTGCCCACCCCAGAGGTGTGGCATGGGAAATAAGCAACCTTTTCTGTGTGGTCTCTTCAAACCAGTTCTGTGCAGCTCCTCTCCCACTGGAATTGGTATCTCCCTGACTGGGGGAACATAGAAGGGCCCTATGCAGGTGTCAGCTAACATTTGTTTGTGACAGTGTAGGCCTTTCTGAAGTTAATCAAGTTCTTGAGCGCAGCCCAGATGGTCATTATGACAGAGGAATTGAACACCTTCCCACACTCAAGGCCTTTGACTCAGCTCTGGGAGCTGGGGGCTATTCAGCTCCTGAGTGACAGTTGGAGCTCATGCAAATAGGCATTGAGAGGCTTTTAGTAGGGAAAGGGTAACTTTCCAATTAGTATTAACTTTTCCAAAATATTTATTACAAATCTGACTTTACCAGTGGATTGGGCCTGTAATAAATATTTTTAAAAGTCCAAATGAAATGTGCAGCTGTTTCCTAGTCAGAGATAATTTTATTAAGTGTAATATTGAATCACAATGCTTTCCTATGGAAAAGCTAACCCAGCTACAGTGAAAATAGTTTTTTTCGGCCTTTTCACTGTAAGGACATGTTTAACATTAAACATTTACATGCTCTACTTTTAACAGAATGCACCGTGCCTTATGGGCAGTAAGGCATACTTTGGGGTGACCTATTAATAATTAAGGGGAAGTTTAAGGACTGTCAAAAGAGGTAATTTTGATAGCTCAAATTTGCAATTTTAAAACTGCACAGCCAGGCTAGAGTGGTAGGCTTGCAGTCATGTTTGCACTGTCACTGTAGTGGGTGGTACGATGGATACTGCAGTCCACTAGTAACATTTAACGTACAGGGGCTAAGTACACTTGGACCATGTGCTAGGGACTTATAGGTAAGTTAAATATGCAAATTAGGAATATAGTCAATTTCAACATGTTTAAATGTCAGACCATATGCATTAGGGGATAGTTAGCACAGTCCTAGTGCACAGAGTCAACAAAGCCATGATGCCTCCTTCTAATCAGGAACCATGTTATAAAGTCATTTGGGGTAAAAAAAAAACGCATGGTGCGGTAATACATTTTCCTAGCAGTAACATTTCTGCACAGTATTTGCATCTACTGAGTATCAGTCTTGGCTTGAGCCTGAGGGTGTTATTAGCCACCCAGGACTCATCCTTATACCCACTATTTCGGAACCTGGGTAAAAATCACAATAAACAAACATAATGATTCTGTGGGATTCTTTTTGGACAGGTACACTGTATATATCAGTTAAAACATGTGCAACAAATGCACATATAAGCCACACTTTGCCAAGAATGTTATGTTGTGTCATTGTATCATCATAATTCTAAAACTATTAGACATTAGTTCAGATGGCTCAGTGCTTAGAAGTGATAAGGGTAAAATCTTTATACATAGGTGCACATATGACACCAGGGATGTCGAATTAATAAGTCCAGTAACAAAGTCCAGTGCAAATTCTTTATCTTTGTTCAACAAAGTTCATGAAGGACAACCTTGGGTTAATGTTGACATTTCAACCCTACAGAGTTAATGCTCGGGGCTCATCAGGACAGGTGCTGTCTAATAACCTGCAACTGAAAAAAGAGGGCCTTTCAATCAACCTATACAGACTGTTTAACTGACAGAGAGTGTGTCAGGAAAAGTGACAACATACCTCTCTAGCGAATTTTGTAGTTGAACCATTAACCGGGGTAATCTTTACTGTCATCACAATCTGTACTCCTGATATATATATATATATATATATATATATATTATATTTATATATATATATATCATCTGCTGGCGGTCGCCAGTGGATAGTTATAGTTAGGTCCTATTTTCCATAGGAAATTCACAACATTCTATTTCCAATAACTTTGGCGCCGGTTGATGAATCTTCGCAAAATTTTCAAAACTCGTGGGGCGCTCCGGTCCGCTCCTATCCTGAAAGTTTCGGGGTGATTCGGCAAGCGTGGGCCGAGAAAAGAGGGGTCCCAAAACGTGTTTTCTCCATGCAATTTTCCATAGGAAACTTTAGACACGGCTACAGCCCGAACTGCTGAACGGAATTACACCAAATTTGGCAAAGAGGTAGTTCTTGGTTCAGAAAGAACCCTTTTTGTTAAATGGTGTAAATCCGTTCAGTAGTTGCTGAGAAAATCAAAAGTAAAAACACAGATATATCTATGGCCACGGAGGTGCCGCGCACCCTCCCGATCACGAGCTGTATGCAAATTGGCTGTCAACACTCCAAACCAGGAAGTGTTGGCAGCCATCTTGTGACAAGAAAAGAGAAAAAGAAACGCGCAAAACAAGAAAAGGGGGCAGGGTAGAAACACCCTGACCCCCTAGGCCTGCTCAGGGGGTCCCACAAGGACCCCCAGGGCCCAAAAAAGCAATTTTTTCAAAAACAAATCGGCGAGATTCGCGCACCCAGCACGAATTTCGGCCGAAAATTTTTAAAAAACGAAGCGCGGGCTCCCGCGCTTTGTTATTATTTAGCCACCAGGTGGGCCAGGTCCCGGGGGCACTGAAAAAATGTGTGGGGGGCCCCCAATCCTCTTGATTAAAGAGTTGCGGGGGGCACACAGCCCCCCAGCAGCCCCAGGGACCGCCACCCCCGGGGCTAATTTTTAAATGTGTGGGGGGGCCTCCAAGGCCCCCCCAACCCCGGGGACCACCACCCCCCGGGGCTTTCATTAATTTGTTTGGGGGGGCACACTGCCCCCCCCCCACACGCCTGGGGGACCGCCTCCTCCCCGGGGCACAAAAAATGCTAATTTGGGGGTCCGGAACAGACCCCCGAGCCCCGGGGACCACCACCTCCCCGGGGCTGTGCATTGGATGGGAGGGGGGCCATGCGGCCCCCCTCCTGGCGCCAGTGATGGCCCTGGGGCCCGCCACCCCCCAGGGCAGGCTCCTGCAGTGTCCCGGGGTGCCTGCTGTTTGCAATGACAGGGCGGGAGCCTCGCGGCTCCCGCCCTGTCATTGCAAACTGCTTTGCTTCACCTCTCTGTAACGCAGCTCTGTGGCGCTTACTGGAGGTACCTGGTGGGCTAGTAGGCCCCAGGGACCCTCAGGATTCAAGGGGAATTAATCCCCAACTTAAAACCCACCACGGGGCTCGTTTGCACAGTTGTGGAGGAGAGGGCGGGCCTGATGTGACATGTGTGTACTTATCCAATCACTCCGCCAAAACCCAAGCACTTATAAATTCACCATGCACTCTCCTTGCAGTATTCTAATCATCCAGTTAGTACCCATGCACTCATGCAATGACCCATGCACTAACTCATGCACTGCTACAATACTCTGAGCACTACTGATGCAGTCCAGCCATCGCCCTGTCACTACCCATGCACTCCTCCTATCACCCAGCGAGCACCATGTACTTATCCAATCACTCCGCCAAAACCCAAGCACTTATAAATTCACCATGCACTCTCCTTGCAGTACTCTAATCATCCAGTCACTACCCATGTACTCATGCAATGACCCAGGCACTAACACATGCACTGCTACAATCCCCTGAGCACTACTGATGCAGCCCAGCCATCTCTTTGTCACTACCCATGCACTCCTCCAATCACCCAGCCAGCACCATGTACTTATCCAATCACTCCGCCAAAACCCAAGCACTTATAGATTCACCATGCACTCTCCTTGCAGTACTCTAATCATCCAGTCAGTACCCATGAACTCATGCAATGACCCATGCACTAACTCATGCACTGCTACAATACTCTGAGCACTACTGATGCAGTCCAGCCATTGCCCTGTCACTACCCATGCACTCCTCCGATCACCCAGCGAGCACCATGTACTTATCCAATCACTCCACCAAAACCCAAGCACTTATAAATTCACCATGCACTCTCCTTGCATTACTCTAATCATCCAGTCAGTACCCATGCACTCATGCAATGACCCATGCACTAACTCATGCACTGCTTCAATACCCTGAGCACTACTGATGCAGTCCAGCCATCGCCCTGTCACTACCCATGCACTCCTCCAATCACCCAGCGAGCACCATGTACTTATCCAATCACTCCGCCAAAACACAAGCACTTATAAATTCACCATGCACTCTCCTTGCAGTACTCTAATCATCCAGTCACTACCCATGTACTCATGCAATGACGCAGGCACTAACACATGCACTGCTACAATCCCCTGAGGACTACTGATGCAGTCCAGCCATTTCCTTGTCACTACCCATGCACTCCTCCAATCACCCAACCAGTTCCATGTCCTTATCCAATCACTCCGCCAGAACACAAGCGTTTATAAATTCACCATCCACTCGCCTTGCAGTACTCTAATCATCCAGTCAATACCCATGCACTCATGCAATGATCCATGCACTAACTCATGCACTGCTACAATACTCTGAGCACTACTGATGCAGTCCAGCCATCGCCCTGTCACTACCCATGCACTCCTCCGATCACCCAGCGAGCACCATGTAGTTCAAATAAAGCTTTATTCGGCTGCTATATAAAACAGTCATAAAAGCACAAAAATTAAAAACACAACCTGTTATTTGCCTATAATAAATAGAACAAAATAATTTACATAATACACACATTACTATATCAATAAAATACTTTTCCTTATATAAAATACAGCTTTTAAAAACTGAGCTACCCTCCATGCTATGTGCTCATTCTCTAGTAATTGGAGTAAATGCATTGCTTGACAACACTGCCTGAGCCCAAATTTTCTTAAAAAGGGATAATCCAAGCATTCCTTTGCTCTTGATAAAATTTGCAAAACAGGACTAGGTGCATAGTAGATTGAACAGAGATGTTGTCACAAGGGCACAGTATTAAAGTACGAGACCAGTCATTCATTTTCGGGAATGTCATCAACCTATGAATATTACCCAATCGTAACCTGGTAAGAAGAAATCTATCAAAAGTTCCTGGCACAAAGGATAAATAGGGCTCCATCCCTATGGTGGTACATAACAATTGGTGAGATCTCACGGTTATTTTTGCTGCAGATTCTCCATGGAATCTTTTAGCTTCTAAAAACTGAATGCCCTCTTTCTTTAGTGACTTTCTTGAAATCTCCATCATAGAAGACGGTGTTAAAAAATATTCAGGGTGCCCCAATTCAATCATAAAATCACGTACAAATTTGATCCAAGGGATTGTAAGGGCCCCTGCTAATTTTAGGGTATCATTTAAAATCTCTCTTTTCAACTCTGTCTGGTCCTTACACCAGATTCTATGCCACAGAAGAATAGGCTCTAGTTTTAACAAATCTGCTAAATGATGGAGAGCTAACTCTTCGTGCAAATAAAGGTAGATGTACTAGGAGGAACAGAGAGAATATAACTTGTAAACGCATTTTCAATCGTTTGTAAACAATTAATGTCCACAAAACCCCACAGCCCGGCTCCATAGATTGCCATCGAAACGCACTTTGCTTTATATATATGCAATAATTCTGTTGGCGGTTTCCTACCTAACTTATTAGCGAAGTTTGATAGTGCGGCAGTAGATCTGGCAAAGGCTGTTTTTTTAGCAGATATAGCGGGGCCCATGAATCATGATGATAAAAAAGTACGCCTAGGTAAGAAATTTTTTTTGTAGATGCTAATTTCTTCCCGTCTATGAACATTTCACGGGTCTTCTGCTTTCCTTGCTTGCACCTCATGACATACGTCTTGGATATATTAGTTTCAAGACCGAGATCGCTCATAAATGTGCTAAAAATATCCAAGGCTCTCTGGAGGCCGTTTTGGGTGCGGGCCATCAAACGGCATCATCCGCATAAAGAAGGGCGGGAATAAAGCGGCCACCAGCTTGGGGAAATCTTTGCCCTGAAGAAGCAATGCATCTTCAAGTCCATTTATATAGAGGTTAAAAAGGAAGGGGGCCAGCACACAACCTTGTCTGACCCATTTCCTGATCGGGAAAGCTTCAGTGCATTCTCCCTTTTGTCCAAAACGGACACTTGCTGAGGCATCACTGTACAATCGACGTAGGAACGTAATAATTTGTAAATCAACCCCCACCCCTTCAAGGACCTCCCACAGCCTATTGTGCTTAACTGAATCAAAGGCCGCGGTGAGGTCAACGAAGGCCAAGTAGAGGCTGCCTTTTTTCGCTCGTGTATACTTGCCTATCAATAATGTGAGATTTAACGACTGCTCAATGGTACCAAGACCGTCCCGGAACCCATACTGGAGGTCAGATAAGATCTTATTTTCCTCGGCCCAGTCTGCTAAATGTTCCAGTATAACCCTCCCTAGCACCTTAACCATAGAGTCTAGGAGAGAAATTGGTCTGTAGCATCCTGGATCTTCACGATTACCCTTTTTTAAAATTGGGATTATTATTGATCGTGCCCATGTTGGAGGAAAGGTTGACCTTATACTAGCATTAAAAACCTGTGTCAGTATTGGCCCCCACAAGGGGACATTATGTTTATAAAGGTCAACTGGTGCCCCATCGGGCCCAGGTGCCTTACCGCCCGCACTTTGTGCCAGGGCTCTAGTAACCTCCTCCAGAGTAATTTCTAGATCAATATATTCGCAGGTATTTATATTACAATCCTCCGAATAACTACCTGGGTTCCCTCGTTCATTATATAAGTTGGAGAAGTGGGTAATCCAAGCTTCTTCTGTAATAGCTATCTCCACTGATGGGCCTTTACTTGGAGCTAGAAAGGGGGTTCTCAGAACCTTACAAAAAGCGGTACTATCTTTCTGCTCTGCAGCATTATGTAAGGAATCCCAGGCATCGTTACGAAGGGTTTGTTTTCTTTCTTTTAATGCCCTTCTGTAATCTAATCTAGCTAGACGGACATTGGACAGTATTCTTGGCTTAAAGTGCAGTACCTTTTTCAAATTGGAATATGCCCTTGAGCATTTTTTATTGAACCAGCCATATGGTTTCGGTTTATTACTAAATTGCACAGTTAGCAAACTTCTGACCTCCCTGGTAATATCTATGGAGCAGTACACTATCGTTGCATCCGAAGCATCCTCACTTAAACAGGTATCTATCTCAGTCCTACATTTTACTAAAACATTTTTGGTTAGCAGATCTGCATCAACCTTGGTCCACTTTAATGAAAATCCATTTACTTTATTCAATTCTACAGTTCCCTGCATACGAGCACCATGTACTTATCCAATCACTCCGCCAAAACTGAAGCACTTATAAATTCACCGTGCACTCTCCTTGCATTACTCTAATCATCCAGTCAGTACCCATGCACTCATGCAATGACCCATGCACTAACTCATGCACTGCTACAATACCGAGCACTACTGATGCAGTCCAGCCATCGCCCTGTCACTTCCCATGCACTCCTCCAATCACCCAGCGAGCACCATGTACTTATCCAATCACTCCGCCAAAACACAAGCACTTATAAATTCACCATGCACTCTCCTTGCAGTACTCTAATCATCCAGTCACTACCCATGTACTCATGCAATGACCCAGGCACTAACACATGCACTGCTACAATCCCCTGAGCACTACTGATGCAGCCCAGCCATCTCTTTGTCACTACCCATGCACTCCTCCAATCACCCAGCCAGCACCATGTACTTATCCAATCACTCCGCCAAAACCCAAGCACTTATAGATTCACCATGCACTCTCCTTGCAGTACTCTAATCATCCAGTCAGTACCCGTGCACTCATGCAATGACCCATGCACTAACTCATGCACTGCTACAATACTCTGAGCACTACTGATGGAGTCCAGCCATTGCCCTGTCACTACCCATGCACTCCTCCAATCACCCAGCGAGCACCATGTACTTATCCAATCACTCCGCCAAAACCCAAGCACTTATAAATTCACCATGCACTCTCCTTGCATTACTCTAATCAGCCAGTCAGTACCCATGCACTCATGCAATGACCCATGCACTAACTCATGCACTGCTACAATACCCTGAGCACTACTGATGCAGTCCAGCCATCGCCCTGTCACTACCCATGCACTCCTCCAATCACCCAGCGAGCACCATGTACTTATCCAATCACTCCGCCAAAACACAAGCACTTATAAATTCACCATGCACTCTCCTTGCAGTACTCTAATCATCCAGTCACTACCCATGTACTCATGCAATGACGCAGGCACTAACACATGCACTGCTACAATCCCTGAGGACTACTGATGCAGTCCAGCCATTTCCTTGTCACTACCCATGCACTCCTCCAATCACCCAACCAGTTCCATGTCCTTATCCAATCACTCCGCCAAAACACAAGCGTTTATAAATTCACCATCCACTCTCCTTGCAGTACTCTAATCATCCAGTCAGTACCCATGTACTCATCCAATGACCCAGGCACTAACTCATGGCAAATACAGAGGAGGTCATGCTAATCACAGGGGTACCCCAACGCATAGTGTTCCCTAGTGTATGTAGGTGTTTTCACTGTATTCTAAGTGTCTTTTAGCATAGCACTGGCTCTAGGGCCGGTTAGTCAGTCAGTTACCACCAGTACCCGTCAGCAAAAGTTGGGGGCACAGGAGGACTTTCTGCTCCTCTGTTGGTTCTTTCTGCACATCTCTTGCTTCTTCTTGCACTTTTCTTCGTCTTTCTGGACTTCTGTTGCCTCTTTCTGCATTTGTCTTGCTTCTTTGTGCGCTTTTCTTCCTCTTTCTTCACACGTCCTACCTTTGTAGGCATAGTTAGAAATTAGCATTTAAAAAACCTTTGAAATTCACTGAAAAAACCATAGGTTTCAGGCATGTTATAGTTAGAAATTAGCATTTAAAAAACCTTTGAAATTCACTGAAAAAACCAAAGGTTTCAGGCACGTTATAGTTAGAAATTAGCATTTAAAAAACCTTAGAAATTCACTGAAAAAACCATAGGTTTCAGGCACGTTATAGTTAGAAATTAGCATTCAAAAAACCTTAGAAATTCACTGAAAAAACCATAGGTTTCAGGGGCGTTATAGTTAGTTGGACATTTCACTCGTACAAAACCATAGAAATTCCCCGTTATAGTTAGTTCAGCTAACTATAACTCGCGCCCCGCAATGCACTGCTGATGACGTCACATATTACATCACTCATGACATGGTCAGTGACATCACTGATGACATCACTGATGACATCTCAAATGACATCACTGATGACATCACTGATGACATCATCCATGTGATAATTTGCTGCATCTTCTCACACCCTAATATAACCTTTGATACACCCACTCTAAATTACAGAGTGCCATTCGCAAAAAAAAGACACTCCAACACCAATAACTACATACCCACTCACTGATTCTTAGGTCTACACACACATCCACTCACTCACCCATACAGTCACTCATACTTACGGTCACTCAGTACAGGACTATCATATGCACTCATACACCTATATAGACACTCACACACCGCCACTCATCCATAGAGGTACTCACACACCTAGTCAGTCATGCAAATAATTAATCACACTCCCATTTACTCACCTATACAGTTATACACACACCAGCTCACTTACTCATACAAATACTAGCACATTCTTACGCTCTTATACAATCACTGATACAAGCACACACTCATCCATACAGCCACTCTCACAATCACACACTCTCGCTTATAGCCATTTATATCCTCTAACACACATATATACTGCCTTTCACATATGTAGTTACTCACACATGTACCACTGAGATATACATTCACTCACTAACACACCCATACACACACTCACCCACCCATACAGTCCATCACAGATGCACTCTTGAAACCATGCACCCAGTGAATCACCCACTCACACATCTATGCACAGAGTCACACACACCCCACCCACACAAACACTCAGGCACCCATACAGATACTCAGACAACCAATCAATAACTCATATAGACACTCATGTAGCTATTCACAAACGCATGCAGCCGCTTACACACCAACAGACAGACGGATACAGACATTCACACAGTTTAGTCACTAACCCATGCATTCAGTAAGATACGTTTAATCACTCACTTATAGAGTCAGTCACGCACCTACTAAATCATCCATTCAGACACTTATACACCCAATCATTCTTCAATACCCCTTTCCCTATATATATTAAACATATTTAAACTTTACAGAAACACACAGTCACTGGATGATGTCATCAGTGATGTCATTTGAGATGTCATCAGTGATGTCACTGACCATGTCATGAGTGATGAAATATGTGACGTCATCAGCAGTGCATTGCGGGGGCGCGAGTTATAGTTAGCTGATGCATGCACAGCAACCCAACTGTAAAGATACCCTGTCGGCCCACATTGTGTCCAAATGTAGCAGGACACACAGTGAATCACCCACTCACACATCTATGCACAGAGTCACACACACCCCACCCACACAAACACTCAGGCACCCATACAGATACTCAGACAACCAATCAATAACTCATATAGACACTCATGTAGCTATTCACAAACCCATGCAGCCGCTTACACACCAACAGACAGACGGATACAGACATTCACACAGTTTAGTCACTAACCCATGCATTCAGTAAGATACGTTTAATCACTCACTTACCTACTAAATCATCCATCAGACACTTATACACCCAATCATTCTTCAATACCCCTTTGCCTATATATATTAAACATATTTAAACTTTACAGAAACACACAGTCACTGGATGATGTCATCAGTGATGTCATTTGAGATGTCATCAGTGATGTCATCAGTGATGTCACTGACCATGTCATGAGTGATGTAATATGTGACGTCATCAGTAGTGCATTGCGGGGGCGCGAGTTATAGTTAGCTGATGCATGCACAGCAACCCAACTGTAAAGATACCCTGTCGGCCCACATTGTGTCCAAATGTAGCAGGACACACAGGAAAATACTGAACCCGAATGAAGGACCCCCACCACCCGTGACTACTCCACAGGCCAAAATGTGTGAACTTGTTCTTAATTTAGCTGTGCTTAATTAATTTGGGGTTCCTGCAACAAGAGTTGTGCTTGATTGTCCCAACCCATGAAAAATAGACAGTCAATTTAAGTTCAAATATACATTTAAAAGCACCTGGTGACCACCAACAGGCGGTCTAAAATTTGTTATCCTTTTATTACATGGTGAGATGGTGTGTCCAGAACAGTGACAAATCCATATAATTAGCTGCATGGCATCAATAGAGTCTGAGTATATACTGAGCATATTATGCCTCAATATATACTCCTCCACTATGGTTGAAAAATGTTTATGTGTGCCCAAATCATCACAATGTGATAATGTTCATCTCAGTCCACTGACTCTTACCTGTGGTTGTTTATTTAACTCGCTCTGTAACCCTTCCTTCCTGATGCATGCACCATGAGCATATTATAGCTCAATAAATACTTCCTCACAGTGGTTGAAATATGTATATGTGTGCCCAAATCATTCCAGTTTGATAAAGTTCATCACTGTCAACCTGCTCTTGTTTATTTAACTGGCTCCATAATACTCCCTTTGCTGCTGGTCACTGCTAGCTTCAGTCCTTGGTCTAGGTGGCCCCAATCTTTTGGTACTTGCCCTACATTCTCCTTTAATGCATGTAATTTGGTAATTTTCAAACCTAAACTGTCTTTTGAAGCCCACATTCAAAAACGTACCTTAACTTGGTTTCTCATTATGAATGTTTGATCCTTGATCATTAATAGACTGGACTATGGTAACGTCTTATGTATTGATCTCCCCTCCTATCTAGTATATACGCTGCAGCGTATTAAACATTCTGCTGCCAGTCTTGCATTGGATATACTCAAACATGCCAGCATTACAACACATCTCAAAAGACTGCATTGGCTTCCGATTCATAAGATATGTGTTTTTAAGGTGCTCTGTGTGAGAAGTTGGCCTGGTATATGCTGTTCACTAATTAAAGTGGGCACCTTGCACCAGTCCAAACGACCCTTATTGATGATTAGGTTAAAGACAACGTTTATTGAAAGCTATCCTAGTGGTAGCTATTGAGAGCAGCCTTCAGGCTAAGTCTCGAAGGAATGTAAAGCAGCTTGTTTTACCAGTATATAACCTCCTGAATGACCAAATGCGGGCTCCAGGGGGAGACCGAACCATATACTAAGTAAGTGGTATAAGAACCACGACTTGACTAGACACAGTGCCTAGAGCACATAGAATCGCTGGGACTCTAAGGAACCACCCAAGGTAGTGACACAGAGGACCCACGGAGGACGGGTGCAGTGTGGGAACACAGACGCAAGCTCCGTACAACTCTATGGGAAAGTCGCGGTTCAGAATTTAAAGATTAAGGACACTTAGGAGCGGACTTTCAGCAAACCCAGCTAAACATAGAAGGTTCTAAGGCCAGCACCCTTGAGAGTACCAAGGTACCTGTGTTACCTATCCCAGAGGAGCCGGGTGCATAGGTCAAGTCAAGTGGTGTCGGAAACCCTCATCGTTTTCAATGGCGTGATGCGGAAAAGTACTGCTGCTGTGGAGAAGAAAAGTGTCCGGTGTGATCCAAGCCTGGATCGGAGATGTGAAGAACCTGAAAGCAGAAGGGACAAAGTCTGGGTCACTTCACGTGACCAGGAGCGGAGCAATCGAATGCCCACCGATGTCGGGTGCTTCAGGTGAGATGAGGTGAAGCTTGACTCTGCAGCCACGGGGACCAGGAGATGTCGACAACAACCACAGTCCGGATTCGAGCTGCCCTACAAAGGATGTCGAGTGCTGGGGGGTCAATGTCCAGATTGAACACCAACAAGCCTTGGCAACAGCAACCCACGCGGTCAGAGGAAAGATGCTTCTGCGAGGATCGGCAAGGTTCTGGGGACTCTCCAAGTGATGGAGAGTCAGGGCACATCTGGAGAAACCAGGGAAGCCCACTGAAAGTTAAAGTTGCCTTCTCAGGGACCCACAGGCCAACGGACCAGGGATCGCGAAGGGACCTCAAGCTGAATCACCAAATGCCAGCCCACGGAACACTCGTGGAGTGTAGGCCAGAAATCTTCAGTGGAATTACTGCTCGGGGTCAGGACTACAAGTAGCCCAAAGCACAGCTTCAGGGATCGCCGAAAAGCATATGCTGCTGCAAATGTACATGGTGTCCAGGGGTACGGGTTTCACGGTCCCCACGAGGGATACGGGCCTCAGAATTGCTGAGAGCGCAGATCGACCTTGGAGACCTTGGGAACCCACCTCCTGTGTTGCAGAAATCTTTGGAGTCCTTCGGGAGCTTTGTAGATGCAAACTGGTCAGATGCGTTTAGGTGCCTGCTCAGCAGGGGAGTAACTCCTTTACTCCAAGGGAGATTCTTCAGTCGTCCAGCAAAGCGTAGATCGTCGAAGGTTACTTGGTTTCTGTAGCAGAGTTTAGTCCAGGTAATATCTAAAGTCCTGTAGTCAGGGGTTCCTACTTTATACCCAAGGAAGGGGTGGGACAAACTCTGGGGACCCACCTAATGGAGGGTCAGGACAGAGGGTGGCTACACCCATGTCCTTTGTCCAGTTTCGCACCAGAGCAGGAGCAAATGGCTCCTGCAACCGGTTTGAGCTGGACTATGCACAGGGACACCAAATGTGCCCCCAGTGCAGACATCAAAGCACTCTGAGAGTGCACCCACCCAGCCCCAATACACTAAAGCCTGTCTGGGAGGTGGTCACACCTCCCTGTGACAGGAAACCTATTGTCAAGCCTTCCCCTGCCGGAGTTTCGTCCAGCAGCAGGAGGGCAGACTCGTGTCTGTGGCTGGCAGCATCCATTTTGTGATGCCAGGGCCCTGTGAAGCTGGTACCGGGTGTACAGGTATTGTCATATTTCTCCCTCTAGGAGGGTGGAATCATACCTCCCACACCAGTTACTGGTGTGGAGGTATGATTCCAAGGTGTTTGACACCAAACACGACATGTTTCCATGCAGCCATATTAAAGTTAGCATTTACCGCGAGGTTATAATGCACTTAAGTATATATGGTTGGCTGCATCACAAACAACCCCGGAGAATTGGTTCCGAAGGCTGCAGAGGGGCTCTGCTCATGCTTGGGCACCCTCTCACATAAAACCCAGCACCCTGCCTTCAGGATTGATAAGGCCTGCCATAGGGGTGACTGATAGGTTTATATGTGCAGTGATTAGGATAGATATAGTGAACCTATATCTAAGTAAGGGGTGCATGCACCACCTTACACAGGCTGCAGTAGCAGACCTGTTGTGTCATTTTAAATGGTCTCTCAGGGGTGGCATAATACATGTTGCAGCCCCTGGGAGGCCTCTGGGGTACCTATACCCTGGGTACATAGTATACCATATACTAGGGACTTATAAGGGTACCCAGAATCCAATCTGGAGTGTACCTAAAGTACATGAACAACCAATTTAGGGAGTAAGCAGATAGACTGGGGTCCTGAATAGCAGGATCCCAGTCAGACTAAGTCGAAAACCAGCAAAACACCAGGAAAACAATGGGGGTAACCATGCAGTCAGATTCCACCTTCCTACACTCTGCTTCTGTCACAAGGCAGTCTTCTCAACCACCGCCAAGAACTATTTATCTCTGATGTTTTATAGATGCTTTCTTCACAGGCTGTTCCGCTCAGCAACTTTGAATTTGGTAGTTCTTCCAAAGCTCTGTAAGTCCGGTTTTGGAGGATGTGCATTCTCCAAGCTTACTGCCCAGGCATAGAACAGCCTTCGTCTTGCAATCCATACTGAACTGAATCTTTTAGGATTTTGTAACGCTTTGAAAATGTTCTTATTTCAATAATTTCCATGCTTGTTATCTAACAGCCTGCTGGGCCAGGACACCTACATGTAATTGGGAGCTTTATTAAATTAAAATCAAATCAAATTAATGTGAGATGTTCTTTTTCCCATCACAACTTGGTAGAGCTATCTATATACAATGAAAGGGTGAATTGCTAACTTCAAGGATCCTAGTTTAAATCTTGTAGTCACTTGGACTTGAAGGTCTATAGATCATCTCAAATTCATCTCATGATTTGGAGACAGGCTGAGGCTAACATGCTAATACACAATGCGTGTTGTTTTCTCCACTATAACTTGTTGGAGTAATGTACATCTACTGGTGTGGCTATTGTGATACATCAGTAGGTACCTGTATCTAAACGTTGTATACACATCAGCTACGGCCCTGTCTTGCTTTACGGTCCCAAAGAAAAGAAATTCAGCACTCCCAAGATGAGGCACTTGGTAAAGCAGGAAGAAACACTTGGAAAGGAGACTCAGCACTCACAAAATGAGGAACATCAAAAGGCAGTTTCAAAATAAAGTGTGGGATTTTATTAATACACCACTCTTTAACAGAAAGACTTTCCCAGATGTCAAATGAAACAGGTAAAACAACAAGCAAATGTTTATAGATATATATGTGCACAAGCAAATAATAATAAAACACTCACAAGTAATCAAATGGATAAAACAGAAGCAGGTAATAATAATGGAACATTCACAAGTCAAATACAAGAAAGTAAAACACAAGCAGATAATAATAATGGATGTCCAATGCAAGAAACAAGCACTGTCAAATGCCAAGAATAAGCACTGTCAAATGAAAGACTCAAATATAAAGAGCATGTATACACAACAAGAAAACATCACAGAGCAATCAAGCTTATTGCTTAAACATTTGAGAACACATCATTCTGGTCAGCTTGACTGGGAAGCCCTTTTCAGTCATCCATAAGTCTTAATGGGACGGCAAAAATTTCCCCAGGATGGTGCATCCACCCCATGAGTGAGCTTCTGTCTGCTTGCCAAAACCTTCTGTCTTTAATACCTTTACTAACACAGAGAGAGACTTCTAGAAATTCCTCCTCCCTTCATCTACTGTGAACCCAAGGCTGACCGTACCGGTCTGTTTCAAGGTCAAGATGGAAGCTAGCCAACCCTCTGTGTTTTGACTCTGAGGCAGAGAAGTACATTCATCTCTCACTGTTCAAACGCACATCCCGCACGTTCTGTTCCAAGCAAAGCTGTTTTGCTCTGTGCTGTGAAGAAAGAAAACATCCCACTCTGAAGCTGCAAGAAGGCACGAAATTAAATCATGCAAGAGCACAAAAGTGATGTTTTACATTCAAAATGGAGTCAATTAAAACACATAGTCTCAAAGGTCACCAGAATCTCACAATGCATATAGCATTACAGGCCCAAATAGTGTAACTGACAATGAGATTAACAGGGTTACTCACTGGGTTACACACACCGAACACGGCTGTCCGCGGAGACGCACTCTAGTGGCCTGAGCAGAGAGATACTTATTATCAGGCGAGACTCGAGGGTGCACCTTCCTGTGTTCTGGCATTCAAATCAGAGAGCATGGATACTCTGTAGCTGACAGTGACCGGCAAAAAAAGGAATTATTATGGAACTTTATCGAATTGTGATGATTTGGGCACACATATATATGTTTCAATCACAGTAGGAGAGTATATTTTGAGCTATAATATGCTGATGGTGCATACATTAGAAAGAAAGGGTTATGGAGCGAGTTAAATAAATAATTACAGGTAAGAGCAGGTGAACAAAGATGAAAATGATCAAATTGTGGTTGTAGTCCAAAATATCGAGTGTGAAATCTCGAGTTATGAGAATATCAAAGCCAAAATATGGACGGGTAAATTATTGAGGAGGCAAGTGCATATAGTTAATTTTATATTTTATATTCTTTACTCCGCATCTACAGACCTTGAAGATATATATATCGCCAAGGCACATATATATACATTTGAGTATAGTAAAACTAAACATGTTTCAATCAAAGTGGAGAATTATATTGTGAGATATATTTTGCTCAGTATATATTTCAGACTCTTGATACCCTGCTAACTTTCGCTGATTACATTGATGTGTCACTGTATATGGTATACCATCTCATCATGCAATAAAGGGTGGAAGAATTTTGGACCTCTTGTTCGTGGTCACCGAGTGCTTTTAAATTCAAATTTACATTTAAACTTTAATTGATAGGCAATGTTTGTTGTCTTGGACTAATCAGGCACTATTGTTGTTCAGGAGCCACAATTGAATTAGGCAGATACATTGAGATCAAGTTCACTGCCCCAGGGAGCAGTCACAGGTTGCAGTGTATCCTACAAGAGGGTACTGTATATTTCAGCATTTGCTTGCTGAGCCCGCTACATTTGGGCACACAACGTGGACAAATGGGGTAACGTTTTGCATGGGTTGCTCAGCATGCTTCTTTACTACACCATAGCCCAGCCAGAATAGACTTATAGGCAATTATAAATACCATTTATCAGGGAAGATTTTGACTTCAACTGTTATTGGATCCCCATATGATTTTTTCAGCTACATATGACAGGAGTACACATTGTGGTAACAATAAAGATTACCCCAGGTCATTAATCAACAACATGATTCGCTACAGAGGTATGTTGTGACTTCTCCCCTTACACTGTCTTCCACTTGAACAGTCTGTCTAGATTGATTGAAGGCCCTCTTTTCTTTGATTGTAGTTTATTAGATAGAAGACACCTGTCCTGATGAGAAGCGTGCATTAATTGTATAGGGTTAAAACTACCATATTCACCCACCGTTGTCCTTCACTAACTTTTTTGAACAAAGATAAATAATTTGTACTGGACCTCTTTACTAAACTAATTGATTAGAAATCCCTGGTGTAAAATGTGCACCTATGCATATCAATTTCGCACTTATCACTTCTGAGCACCACGCAGTCTGCACTAATGTCTAATAATTTTAGTATTTTGATGATATAATATTACAACATGATTGGCCTATGTGTCCATTGTTGAATTGGTATACAGTCTAGTCTATTTCGTATTCGATGTGTTTTTTTAGTAGTGTTTGGGCTATATCAGTAGCCCAATCTCACATATAACAAATCACAGTGTTTCTTTCATAAGTGTAAATTGTTTCTATTGGACAGTGTTGTAGCCCACTACACACACGTTTTACTTTCCTAGATTCAGTCACTGTTTGGTGAAGATTTTTGGTAGTCTTCAAAGAAGATGTTCATATGTGCATAATTGAACACAGTTATATATTTTAGGTTTTAGAGTAATGCCAAAAAAGCCTGGAATTGAGCATAAATTAGGTTTGGCAAATGTTAAAATAACATAGGTGGCTCAAAGAGGTTTAAGGTGGAATGACATCCTATCTTTCATTTAATCTCTTACTGCTTGTCAGCATCCCCATTGTATAATTATTCTTGGTAGAGGGAATGATATTGGTCAACTCACTGGTGTTTGAATTGAAATTGAGATGAAAGCTACATTTAAATCTTTAATGACTCTATTTCCTCGCACCCATTTTGTGTTTTCAAATATTTGGCAAAGGATAAAATAGAAGAACTCATTATTAGAGGTGGGAAAGCATGAGAAAACACTCAGACATATAAACAAAACGCTGTCTGCCTTCCTAAGAGATCACAGCATGTCTACCACATATCACTGAATCATTTTGTTTTGAAAAGCTTACCTATATCGTGCAGATGGTGTACATTTTATCTCAGATGGCAATAATGTGTTCATAAATAACATCTGCCATATGCTAAACCATATGTAAATCCAAATTACACACTTGTAATAAAGGCTCTTTTAAGAGCCAATCTAATTGCAAGATCCATAAATGTCAAAATGCATGGCTTTGTTTTTTAAAAATATGTTTACGGTACCGCAGTACTCTCTAGAAACTTTCACGACAGTACCACTGTACCCCATATTTTTTACAAATAAACATATAGCTATTTGCACACATTATTCCCTACCTAGCACCACCATACCTAACTGATAGTAATAAAAACTACAACACAGCACTTATTTTTAAAGTTATTCTTAAGGTCTTTCACAAAACACTGGCAAAGTGCTGTAAAACCCAACATGGCTACCTTCATCTTTTGGAAAAGAACACATCAGCCAATCAGATAATCCCTTGTCATCGCTATACCGCGATAGTACCACAGTACTTCTGCAGCCACAGATATCACTAAAAGAAATCCCTTATAACTTAACATTTTCATACTCTACGTACGTGCACTACCCCATTGAATCATCTGTGCCCCATAATATGTAATACTGCCAAGTTTCAAAGAAATTCAGCTAACGGTTTTTGCTTTATGCAAAATGCAAATGTCTATAAAAATTCCATTGGATTTCAAGCTTGTTTTGTGACCCTCTTTTTTCTTTGCACCCTGTTGACCAAACACAGTGAAACTTTTAGTCCTCCTAAAATTCAACGGGGGCAGCAGGCCTGCAGACTTTAACGCACATTCGTCAAATGGGTGCAAAGTTATTAAGGGATAAAATTTCTAAAAATTCCTAGCTCTGGTCACCCTAACTATAACTACCGCCAGTAGCCACTCTTTAATTATAGTTTGACCAGAGATAAGGATTTTTCTGAATTTTGTTGAATCACAATTTGATGCATACAGCAAAGCAACTATAACTTGCCATATTATTATTCGATGTAAAAAGAATATTTGGACTAGTATATAATATTGTATTTAAACATGGCACAATTACTAATTTATTTAAAACAGGTTATTACATACAGTAAATAATAGAGCTGCAATTGGCAAGTTATAGTTGCTTCACTGTATGTGTTACTTTGTGATTCGATGTTATGCTGTGGTCCCTAGTATAAGTTGGACAAATAATGTTGTAATTAAATACTGGAAAAAATAACTATAACTGTTGTATTTCTGATGTTTGTGTAGTTTAGATGTGCTGTGTAATTGCATACTATTATAGGAAACTAACTATAATTAACGTCAAACCTTTGTTTTTTGGGGGGGAATTTATATATATTCAATGAAAAAAACAAAGGTTAAAACTTTGCTACAGTTAGGAAAGCTTTACTTGTTCTTTCTATAAAAAGCAAACTTAAAATATGCAAACATTACGAATTTCTAAAGTTATAGTTATACCTTACATTTATAATTTACACTCCACCTTTAAATTAATATAGCTTTATTTAATCTTTACCCACAAACCAAACTTAAACTACACAAAAATTAGAACTTATACCTTTAATTTATAATTAATGCAACACCTTCAAGTTATTACAACTCGTGCACCTCCATACACACTGTATTCAACTTGATAGCTACACTAGATTAACTATAACTCGCGCCTTCTCCATGCACAGCTTATGCCAATTTTTATTATATCACTTATATCATCTAGAATAATATTATTTATAATAATAGTTATGACATCGCATATATCTTTTGTGAGAACACAGTGCAAGGTAGAGTGGTACAGTGGTTGATCCCTACCTATTACCACTTCATTTAAGTGGTAGTAGGTAGAGAAATGTATTTATGAAATTCTACATATTTTAACAGCAGTTTAGGGAGAACTGTGGATTTAAAAAAAAAAAAAATTAAGTAGCACAGTAATTTGTAGGTACTACTGCGGTACTCTGAAGACTTTTTTGTGACAATTTAGTCATGTTAAAAATAGAAAGTACCCTGTATGCACTATATTTGTAAAATATAGTGTAGTACATTGTATTTTTAGTTTTGAACAGATTTATTTTTCTTTTAATTTCTTTTAATTACTGCAGTACTCCTGAGGCAGTACCACAGTGCTCTGTACATTTAAAACATATATATATATAACTTATTATTAATTTTCCCTACCTAATAAGACTTTAATAAATAAGTAAAGTGGTAATAGGTAGGGAAAAATATCAAACCTAATACTTACTTATATCTAAGGGAGTAACGCAGAACACATCCAAAGCGGACCTAAAAATAACATGCCTGCCTTTAACTTTTGTAAAGGCAGTCATTAGCCAATCACATAATGCTTTGATAACGCTATGTACCGTGGTACTTCCGCGAAATACCGCAAAATGTTGCAAAAAGACCGCGATAACAGATATCACTAAGTTAAAATGCTTTCTAACTTAAAAAATACTTATCCTACTTACTTGTAGAACCCAAAAGGATCATCCGTTTTCACACTACATGAGACACAAAAGTCTATCGAAAATGCATTGGTGGAAAAACACATTTTGGGACCCCCATTTATTCTTTGCAGCCCCTTGGCCAATCACTACGAAACTTTCTATCCTCCGCCAATGTAGAAAAAGTTCTAATAGGTCTGGAAAGTTGTGTGGAGATTCATCAAACAAGCCCAAAGTTACTAGCGACCAAAATTCTGAGGAATGTAGTGGGGGAATCCTAACTATAACAGAAAAGTTTCTATATATATATATATATATATATATATATACATATATATATATATATATATATATATATATATATATATATTATCTACTGGCGGTCGCCAGTAGATAGTTATAGTTACAACCTATTATCCATAGGAAATCAGCGACATTCTATTTGAAATAACTCTCTTGCCGGTTGACGTATCTTCGCAAAATTTTCAAACTTTGTGGCCCGCTCCGGTCCGCTCCTACCCTGAAAGTCTCGGGGGATTCGTCAGCGAGGGCTGAGAAAAAGGGGGTCCCAAAACGCGTTTTCCCCATGCAATTTTCCATAGGAAACTTTAGACACGGCTACAGCCCGAACTGCTGAACGGAATTACACCAAATTTGGCAAAGAGGTAGTTCTTGGTTCAGAAAGAACCCTTTTTGTTAAATGGTGTAAATCCGTTCAGTAGTTGCTGAGAAAATCAAAAGTAAAAGATAGTGATATCTATGGCCGAGTAGGGTCCGCGTACCCTCCCGATCACGAGCTGCATGTTAATTGGCTGTCAGCTGGCTGTCAACATTCCGATTCAGGAAATGTTGGCAGCCATTTTATCCTCGGTAGAACCGAGGGACAGAAGCTAAGTGCGTAAAGCGCACAAAGGGAGCAGGGTAGAAACACCCTGACCCCTAGGTTTGCTCAGGGGTCCCACAAGGACCCCCTAGGCAAAAAAAATCGAGCGCGGTCTCCGCGCTTGATTGTATTTGCCCCGGGTGGCCCAAGTCCCGGGGGCATGGTGAGGGGATAATTTAATGTGTGGGGGCCTCAAAGGGCCCCCAAACCCGAGGACCGCCACCCCCGGGGCTTTTTTAAAAATGGTGCGGGAGGGCTCTGAGCCCTCCCACAGCCCCGGGGACCACCACCTCCCGGGGCTTTTTTTATTAATTAAAAAACCTGTGTGGGGGGCTCCAGCCCCCACATGCCCGGGGACCGCCACCTCCCGGGGCACTAAACATTTAAATATGGGGGTCCGTTACGGACCCCAGAGCCCGGGGACCACCACCTCCCCGGGGCTGTGAACTGAATGGGAGGGGGGCCGCGCGGCCCCCTCCTGGAGCCCTTGATGGCCCTGGGGACCACCACCCCCAGGGCCGGCTCCTGCAGTGTCCCGGGGTGCCTACCCCCGGGACACTGCTGTTTGCAATGACAGGACGGGAGCCTCGCGGCTCCGTCCTGTCATTACAAACTGCTTGGATATTGGAAGAGAGAGCAGGAAACCTGCTCTCTCTTCCAATATCCAAAGCCGATTGCTTTCCACATGGGGAGCAGCATGTTAGCTGCTCCCCATGTGCTAAGCAATGCCGGCTCCCGTAGGACACGGGGAGCCGGCGGGACTGTGGGGGATTGGGGACCCCCACAGTCCCCAACGAGAGGAGCCAGCCCGGGGATGGGGTCCCCGGGGCAAGTAGTGGCCCGGGAGGGGGCCACGCGGCCCCCCTCCCAAAAATAAAAAAAAACGGAAAGGCCGGCCCCGGGGATGGGGTCCCGGGGCCAATACAGACCCAGGGAAGGGGGCCACGCGGCCCCCTTCCCGTTTTTTTAAATTTGTAATTAAAAAAAGGGGTAAGGCCCTGGGGGATGGGGTCCCCAGGGCATAAAAACTGGAAAAGGAAGGGGGCCACAGAGCCCCCTTCAGGTGACAAAATTTTTTTTTTTTTTTAAACGATCGGGCCCGCAGGCCCCGCCCCTTCCTTCACCACTTTGCAAACGCGCCCCTGGCGCGTTTGCAGAGAAGGCAATTCCCCTTGAATACTGGGGGTCCCTGGGGGCCAACTAGCCCACCAGGAACCTCCAGTATGCGCCAGGGAGCTGCCTTGCAGAGAGGTGTACAGAGGCCACGCCCCTTTTACACCTCTCTGCAACGCAGCTCTGTGGCGCTTTTTGGAGGTATATGGTGGGCTAGTTGGACTCCGGGGACCCTCAGGATTCAAGGGGACTTAATTCCCCAACTTAAAACGCTCCACGGGCGCGTTTGCACAGTGGTGAAGGGAGGGGCGGGGCTTCAGGTGACATGTTTGCAAACAGGCCCCGTGGCGCGTTTTAAGATAGGGAATTAAATCCCCTTCAATCCTGAGGGTCCCTGGGGGCCAACTAGCCCAACAGGTACATCCAGAAAGCGCCACAGAGCTGCGTTGCAGAGAGGTGTAAAAGGGGTGTGGCCTCTCTACACGTCTCTGCAACGCAGCCCCTGGCGCATATTGGAGGTTCCTGGTGGGCTAGTTGGCCCCTAGGGACCCTCAGGATTCAAGGGGACTTAATCCCCCAACTTAAAACGCGCCACGGGCGCGTTTACTAGATGTCACCGCAGGCCCCGCCCCTCCCTTCACCATTGTGCAAATATTCTTCTAAAATTATCCGAAATACGAATTCCTATTTACTCACCTGTTATAAGGAGAGACCTCAGTGCTGCATCTTTCAGCCCAGTACTGGTCCTGAAAAGTAATTTTAACCGTACTTACCAGTAACTTGAATTTCCTTCCATAGGATATCATTGCCTGCTTTTTGTTGAAAAAGTTTCTAAGTGTTGATTTTTGAAACATACAAATATTCCTCTAAAATCAGCCGAAATACGAATTCCGATTTACTCACCTGTTATAAGGAGAGACCTCAGTGCTGTATCTTTCAGCCCAGTACTGGTCCTGAAAAGTAATTTTAACCGTACTTACCAGTAACTTGAATTTCCTTCTATAGGCTAACATTGACTGTTTTCACTTGGAAATTCTTCTAAGTGTGGAGTTTTGGAACTTTAAAATATTCCTCTAAAATCAGCCGAAATACGAATTCCGATTTACTCACCTGTTATCAGGAGAGACCTCAGTGCTGTATCTTTCAGCCCAGTACTAATCCTGAAAAGTAATTTTAACCGTACTTACCAGTAACTTGAATTTCCTTCCATAGGCTAACATTGACTGGTTTCACTTGGAAATTCTTCTAAGTGTGGAGTTTTGGAACTTTATAATATTCCTCTAAAATCAACCAAAGTACGAATTCCAATTTACTCACCTGTTATCAGGAGAGAACCCAGTGCTGCATCTTTTAGCCCAGCACTGACCCTGAAAAGTAATTTTAACCGTACTTACCAGTAACTTGAATTTCCTTCATAGGCTAACATTGACTGGTTTCACTTGGAAATTCTTCTAAGTGTGGAGTTTTGGAACTTTATAATATTCCTCTAAAATCAACCAAAGTACGAATTCCAATTTACTCACCTGTTATCAGGAGAGAACCCAGTGCTGCATCTTTTAGCCCAGCACTGACCCTGAAAAGTAATTTTAACCGTACTTACCAGTAACTTATATTTTCTTCCATAGGAATCCATTGTCTGGTTTTCAGCAGAAAAGTTTCAAAGTGTCGATTTTCACAAACTACAAATATTCCTAAAAAATCGCCTGTATGACTTAAACGCATTCTTTCAACTGTTTACAGGAGATGCACCAGTGCTGGATCCAGGATCCAACACTGAGTAAGAAAAATAACGATAACAGTTTTTAACTTCTAAGTGAATTTCCTTCCATAGGATAACATTGGTGATTCTATGAGAAAAAGTTTCTAAGTGTGAACTTTTAAAGTACAATAATATTCCTTAAAAATCACGACTGTAACCAAAACGCTTTTACTCAACTGTTTACAGGAGATGTCCCAGGACTGAATCTAGGATCCAGTCCTGTGGTTAGAAAAGTAATCCATAAAGTAACTAATTGCATTTAACTAGAAATTCACATTGAGCTGAATGTTGCATTGTGTTTGAAAATGTGTTGCCCATTGCAACAACTGTAACTACTGTACTTAAAGTCTATTGCCTATGTGCAAAGTATTTAAACTAAAGTAATTCATTCTGAAAAGTATTTTTGTAATGTAATGTATAATGTAATTACAATGTAATTTAAAAAATAAAATATTTAAAAAAAAAAAATTCTAAAAAATTTGGAAATCAGTATGAAAAAAATTTATATAACAATTAATACATTTAAAAATTGTCATTTACAAAACCTTTGAAATTCACTGAAAAAACCGTAGGTTTCAGACATGTTATAGTTACAAATTAGCATTTAAAAAACCTTTGAAATTCACTGAAAAAACCATAGGTTTCAGGGACGTTATAGTTACAAATTAGCATTTAAAAACCTTTGAAATTCACTGAAAAAACCATAGGTTTTAGGGACAGTTATAGTTAGTTGGACATTGCACTCGTACAAAACCCGTGAAATTCCCCCGTTATAGTTAGTCCAGCTAACTATAACTCGCGCCTCACAATGCACTGCTGATGACGTCACATATTACATCACTCATGACATGGTCAGTGACATCACTGATGACATCACTGATGACATCTCAAATGACATCACTGATGACATCATCCACGTGATAATCTGATGCACCTCCTCACACCCCAATATAACCTTTGATACACCCACTCTAAATTACAGACTGCCATTCGCAAAACCATAGACACTCCAACACCAATAACTACATACCCACTCACTGATTCTTAGGTCTACGCACACATCCACTCACTCACCCGTACAGTCACTCATACTTACGGTCACTCAGTACAGGACTATCATATGCACTCATACTCCTATATAGACACTCAAACACCGCCACTCATCCATAGAGGTACTCACACACCTAGTCAGTCATGCAAATAATTAAACACACTACCATTTACTCACCTATACAGTTATACACACACCAGCTCACTTACTCATACAAATAGTAGCACATTCTTACGCTCTTATACAATCACTGATACAAGCACACACTCATCCATACAGCCACTATCACAATCACTCACTCTCGCTTATAGCTATTTATATACTCCAACACACATATATACTGCCTTTCACATATGTAGTTACTCACACATGTACCACTGGGACATACATTCACTCACTAACACACTCTTACACACACTTACCCACCCATACAGTCTATCACAGATGCACTCTTGAAACCATCCACCCAGTGAATCACCCACTCACACATCTATGCACAGAGTTGCACACACCCCTCCCACACAAACACTCAGGCACCCATACAGATACTCAGACAAGCATTCAATAACTCATATAGACACTCATGTAGCTATTCACAAACACAAGCAGCCACTTACACAGCAACAGACAGACGGATACAGACATTCACCCAGTTTAGTCACTAACCCATGCATTCAGTAAGATACGTTAAATCACTCACTTATAGAGTCAGTCACGCACCTACTAAATCATCCATACAGACACTTACACACCCACTCATTCTTCAATACGTCTTTTCCTATATATATTAAAAATATTTAAACTTTACAGAAACACACAGTCACTGGATGATGTCATCAGTGATGTCATTTGAGATGTCATCAGTGATGTCATCAGTGATGTCACTGACCATGTCATGAGTGATGTAATATGTGGCGTCATCAGCAGTGCATTGCGGGCGCGAGTTATAGTTAGCTGGACTAACTATAGCGGGGAATTTCACGGGTTTTGTACGCGTGCAATGTCCAACTAACTATAACTGTCCCTAAAACCTATGGTTTTTTAGTGAATTTCAAAGGTTTTTTAAATGCTAATTTGTAACTATAACGTCCCTGAAACCTATGGTTTTTTCAGTGAATTTATATATATATATCCAGCAGCACGTCTAGTGAGAGTGAATTCAGCTCCGACCCTGGATCAAGTGCAGATGAATCACTCATTGAGAAGGGGGATTTTCACAGGGAGCTCCGTCTCTTGTGATGATTAGGCATCAAGGCAGAAGAGGCAGGGCACAATGGTGCTTCAAAAGACACAATGTAGGATAAGGAGGGGCAAGAGGAAGAGGTTGAGGCAAGAACAGAGGCCGGAAATAGGAGCACTACACAGTGACAGTCTTCCAGGGGCAAAACTCCTGGTTGTAAAAGTTCATCAACAAAACTCACCCAAAATCTGGAGAGGATACTCAACCTGGGATTAACATTCTGCTCAACCTCAGGCCCTAACTTTACAGACACAAGAATGGAATTGTATAAATATACCAGGAAACTAAAGCTTCATAAATATTAACAAATGAAGCCAGACAAATTAACCACTGACATCAATGTTAGATCTGAACCCTCAGTGTTGAAGATTGCATATGTTCCTAACTTATTGGCTATTCATGACCTTGCAGATGAGATTGCACAGGACTCTAATGATAATATAACTCTGCCGAGTGGACGAAATAAGTAAAGATTACAAATAAAAACTTCACATGCGGCTACCTTAAATGAAATGGGGTTTATCACTTATGAACCAGTGGAAAGTGAGTTCAAACTTAAAACCAAATTCTGCCCTCAATTGCATCCAGGCAATACAATTGACCTATTTCAGGAATTTAGTGGTAGAAGACTTGAATAGCAATTTCACACTAAAGGACTGGAATGACATTTCAAGTTTGAGGAAGAACACCTCATTGATTATCAAGCCCTCGGATAAGGGGGGAAATATTCTCCTGATGGACCGAGCTGCATATTTAATGGGAGCAAAGAGGCAATTAAGTAGCACAACCCACTGTATCTACCTTCCACAAAATCCCATGAGGAAAACTGAGGAGGCGTGTCACTCAAAATTGAAATTGTGATATGATCACAGTCTTTTAGAGTGGAATGAATATCAGTGCCTCCGAGTAGAACATGTGAGGATTGCCACAATATATTTCCTCCCTGAAATTCAGAGGAATGCTAAAGTACCACCTGGTAGGCCTATTGTAAGCTCCATTGGGTCCCTTTTGGAGAATAGTTTGAGATACTTGCACTTGTTCCTGCAACAATATGTCACCATCCTGCCATCCTGCTTGAGGGACTCAACTGACTTGACGTGTTGTCATTATATACATCGATTGATCATAAAGATGGAATTCGAGCATGTGAATATTTTTTAAGGGATAGACTCATAGAACATCTTGAACAAATGCAGATGATGATTGACATGCTAAATTTCTGCCTTACAATGTTTTCATTTTCAACAAGTTTTACTTATAACAGAATGGTACGGCTATAGGCACCTCCTTGCCTGGGCCGATGAAAATGAACAATACGTGAATAAAGTTACATTATGGACACGTTTTATTGACGATTTGTTCATTTTGTGGGTAGGAGATGAGATGGAACTGTGCAATTTCATAAGAAGTTGAACTCCAACAAATTTTATACCCAGTTTACCAGCACGCACAGTAAATCTCATTGTGGCTTTTTGGATGTTGAACTGGATGTATCTGACAGTAAATTGGTAACAAAGATACACAGAAAACCAACAGCCACGAATTCCATCCTGCATGCTAATAATGCTAATAATGGCCATCCAGGGATCTTAAAATGGAGCATTCCTTACAGTCAAATGCTGAGAGTGAGAAGGATATGTTCAACTGACAAGGAATTGTATAAAGAGATTCTAAACATGATGAGATTTGTCTAACAGGGTTATCCTCTAAGTGTCCTAGAGAATGTAAAAGAAAGGGTTGGCAAAAACGAAGGGACTGGCTATTGTACCAACAGATCAATGATCCAGCCCAAAAAGATGAGGTGAAGAGGCTCGTTCTAGAGTACAATGTAGTCCAATCCAGTATCAAGAAGATTTTTCAAAGAAATTGCATGTGCTGAGTAAGGATGAACACTTGAAAGATATAGTGTGTACAGGCCCACGGACAGCATCTAAAAAAACCTAAGGGCCTGATTACGACTTTGGCAGAGTGAAAGCGGACCTTCACGCCAGCGCACACTCCCAGACCACCAAAGTCGACCTCTGCCCACCCGCCAGATTACGGGTCATCTTGTGGTCTGGCGGATGGGAGCGTGACGGTCCTGCGATGTTGCAGTTCAAATGCTCATATGTGAGCCCTTGAACTGCATTACCGAAGCAGTGCCTAAGTAAATTCCTTTGTAGTCCTTGCCGTGCAGGAACTGGGGTGCATGCTCACAGGGGAGCAACATGTGCCCCCCTACATGTATCCCGAGGCCCTGAAGCAACAGGGGGCCCTATAGGGCCCTCTTAGTTTCTTGACCGCCAGCATATTTTCATGGCATGAGCACCGCCATGAGGCTGCTGGGGGTGAGGAAACAGCAGCACTGGCAAGCATATTGCTGCCTCAGAATGCCACGCCGCTGCCAGCGATCGCGGATCCCCGATGGTTGCAGCAGTCCTATGGCGGTCCGACCTCTGTTGTCGTAATACGGCGGTCGGACCACTGGTGTGGCAGTCCCCAACAGCCACCACACCTCCACCGCGGGTTTGGCGGTCCGATGGACCACCAAACTCGTAATTAGGCCCTAAGTAATTGGATGACATTCTAACATGTCATTTTTTAGGGCGAGCCTGGGCAGCACATGCGCTGCTCTGTGAGGCATGCTGTATTCAGGTATGGACTTGAAGCTCCGCCCATCTTTTCAGTTAGCAAAACCAAAGGGGATGATGGACGGAGTGTTGAACATTGCAAGCACTCACCCCCAGTCAACTGATCTGGGTTTAATCCATCATCATTCTTTAGCTCACTCCGCCACCCCAGTTCAGACATGGCCATATGCAAATCAGTCTGACCCTGTGCCTCATGGGAACAGTCCAGCCCGAACTGCCAAGCCATGTCTTCCCTGGACCGGAAACAAGCATCCTGGGACCGGTTTCTGGCTTACAGCCGTCATCAGCCAGGCTATCTTGAATCCAGTGGCAAAGTGAGCAAGGGACCCACGTCTGGGCATACCCTGCCAACTTAGGGCGAACATAGCAAAACCAAAGGGGATGATGGACGGAGTGTTGAACATTGCAAGCACTCACCCCCAGTCAACTGATCTGGGTTTAATCCATCATCATTCTTTAGCTCACTCCACCACCCCAGTTCAGACATGGCCATATGCAAATCAGTCTGACCCTGTGCCTCATGGGAACAGTCCAGCCCGAACTGCCAAGCCATGTCTTCCCTGGACCGGAAACAAGCATCCTGGGACCGGTTTCTGGCTTACATCCGTCATCAGCCAGGCTATCTTGAATCCAGTGGCAAAGTGAGCAAGGGACCCAGGTCTGGGCATACCCTGCCAACTTAGGGCGAACATAGCAAAACCAAAGGGGATGATGGACGGAGTGTTGAACATTGCAAGCACTCACCCCCAGTCAACTGATCTGGGTTTAATCCATCATCATTCTTTAGCTCACTCCGCCACCCCAGTTCAGACATGGCCATATGCAAATCAGTCTGACCCTGTGCCTCATGGGAACAGTCCAGCCCGAACTGCCAAGCCATGTCTTCCCTGGCCCGGGAAACAAGCATCCTGGGACCGGTTTCTGGCTTACAGCCGTCATCAGCCAGGCTATCTTGAATCCAGTGGCAAAGTGAGCAAGGGACCCACGTCTGGGCATACCCTGCCAACTTAGGGCACAGGGTCAGACTGATTTGCATATGGCCATGTCTGAACTGGGGTGGTGGAGTGAGCTAAGGAATGATAATGGATTAAACCCAGATCAGTTGACTGGGGGTGAGTGCTTGCAATGTTCAACACTCTGTCCATCATCCCTTTGGTTTTGCTTTGTTCGCCCTAAGTTGGCAGGGTATGCCCAGATGTGGGTCCCTTGCTCACTTTGCCACTGGATTCAAGCTAGCCTGGCTGATGACGGCTGTTAGCCAGAAACCGGTCCCAGGATGCTTGTTTCCGGTCCAGGAAGACATGGCTTGGCAGTTCGGGCTGGACTGTTCCCATGAGGCACAGGGTCAGACTGATTTGCATATGGCCATGTCTGAACTGGGGTGGCGGAGTGAGCTAAAGAATGATGATGGATTAAACCCAGATCAGTTGACTGGGGGTGAGTGCTTGCAATGTTCAACACTCCGTCCATCATCCACTTTGGTTTTGCTTTGTTCGCCCTAAGTTGGCAGGGTATGCCCAGGCGTGGGTCCCTTGCTCACTTTGCCACTGGATTCAAGCTAGCCTGGCTGATGACGGCTGTTAGCCAGAGACCGGTCCCAGGATGCTTGTTTCCGGTCCAGGGAAGACATGGCTTGGCAGTTTGGGCTGGACTGTTCCCATGAGGCACAGGGTCAGACTGATTTGCATATGGCCATGTCTGAACTGGGGTGGTGGAGTGAGCTAAAGAATGATGATGGATTAAACCCAGATCAGTTGACTGGGGGTGAGTGCTTGCAATGTTCAACACTCCGTCCATCATCCCCTTTGGTTTTGCTTTGTTCGCCCTTAGTTGGCAGGGTATGCCCAGACGTGGGTCCCTTGCTCACTTTGCCACTGGATTCAAGCTAGCCTGGCTGATGGCGGCTGTTAGCCAGAAACCGGTCCCAGGATGCTTGTTTCCGGTCCAGGGAAGACATGGCTTGGCAGTTCGGGCTGGACTGTTCCCATGAGGCACAGGGTCAGACTGATTTGCATATGGCCATGTCTGAACTGGGGTGGTGGAGTGAGCTAAAGAATGATGATGGATTAAACCCAGATCAGTTGACTGGGGGTGAGTGCTTGCAATGTTCATCACTCCGTCCATCATCCCCTTTGGTTTTGCTTTGTTCGCCCTAAGTTGGCAGGGTATGCCCAGACGTGGGTCCCTTGCTCACTTTGCCACTGGATTCAAGCTAGCCTGGCTGATGACGGCTGTTAGCCATAAACCGGTCCCAGGATGCTTGTTTCCGGTCCAGGGAAGACATGGCTTGGCAGTTCGGGCTGGACTGTTCCCATGAGGCACAGGGTCAGACTGATTTGCATATGGCATGTCTGAACTGGGGTGGTGGAGTGAGCTAAAGAATGATGATGGATTAAACCCAGATCAGTTGACTGGGGGTGAGTGCTTGCAATGTTCAACACTCCGTCCATCATCCCCTTTGATTTTGCTTTGTTCGCCCTAAGTTGGCAGGGTATGCCCAGACGTGGGTCCCTTGCTCACTTTGCCACTGGATTCAAGCTAGCCTGGCTGATGACGGCTGTTAGCCAGAAACCGGTCCCAGGATGCTTGTTTCCGGTCCAGGGAAGACATGGCTTGGCAGTTCGTGCTGGACTGTTCCCATGAGGCACAGGGTCAGACTGATTTGCATATGGCCATGTCTGAACTGGGGTGGTGGAGTGAGCTAAAGAATGATGATGGATTAAACCCAGATCAGTTGACTGGGGGTGAGTGCTTGCAATGTTCAACACTCCGTCCATCATCCCCTTTGGTTTTGCTTTGTTCGCCCTAAGTTGGCAGGGTATGCCCAGACGTGGGTCCCTTGCTCACTTTGCCACTGGATTCAAGCTAGCCTGGCTGATGACGGCTGTTAGCCAGAAACCGGTCCCAGGATGCTTGTTTCCGGTCCAGGGAAGACATGGCTTGGCAGTTCGGGCTGGACTGTTCCCATGAGGCACAGGGTCAGACTGATTTGCATATGGCCATGTCTGAACTGGGATGGTGGAGTGAGCTAAAGAATGATGATGGATTAAACCCAGATCAGTTGACTGGGGGTGAGTGCTTGCAATGTTCAACACTCCGTCCATCATCCCCTTTGGTTTTGCTTTGTTCGCCCTAAGTTGGCAGGGTATGCCCAGACGTGGGTCCCTTGCTCACTTTGCCACTGGATTCAAGCTAGCCTGGCTGATGACGGCTGTTAGCCAGAAACCGGTCCCAGGATGCTTGTTTCCGGTCCAGGGAAGACATGGCTTGGCAGTTCGGGCTGGACTGTTCCCATGAGGCACAGGGTCAGACTGATTTGCATATGGCCATGTCTGAACTGGGGTGGTGGAGTGAGCTAAAGAATGATGATGGATTAAACCCAGATCAGTTGACTGGGGGTGAGTGCTTGCAATGTTCAACACTCCGTCCATCATCCCCTTTGGTTTCATCTTTTCAGTTGGCTCCTTTTACTGTCCTTTCTAAATGGTTGCTTTTGATTCATGAATAGGCTTAGTAATCCCTCCTTAGTACCACCTTGTCTACATTTGTAACCTTCCATGAGGACTGGCCGTTTTACTTGTGTTGTTACTCGGTATGTTTTATTTAGTCTGTGAGCACTATTTTCTTGAATGATTTGTCCTATTCCACCCACGACATGCTTTCCTGTAAAGCAGCACGGTGCAGGTTTATATTTACAAAACCAGCTTGCATCTTTTCATCGACATTTAATTTTTTGGCAGCGCGATCCGCTTTAACTGTATCGACCGAGCTCCTTTCTTTATTTACTTTGGCATCGCAGTCCGCTTTCACTATAGTGGCCGTGCTCCTTTCTTTATTTACGTTGCCAGCATGGCCCGCTTTCACTATAGCGGCTGCGCTCTTTTTTTTAATTTACATTGCCATCGCAGTCCGCTTTAACTATAGCGGCTGCGCTACATTCTTTCTTTATGTTGCCAGCGCGGTCCACTTTGACTATAGCAGCCGCGCTCCTTTCTTTATTTACTTTGCCATGGCGGTCCATTTTAACTATAGCGGAGTGGGGAGGCACGCTTTTTGCACATAAAGGCGTGCGGCCGCCATTGGCTAGTACTCCGTACTATACAGGGAAGTCACTGAGCCCTTTCATCGACCGCTTTACATAAGCACCGTTTTCATTACACACAGTAACATTCTTTTTTCTCAGCTTGCCCATACAAATGGCAATAGCGCTGTGCAAATTTCATCACTCAACTGCATAAAAAAAAACATTTGCAATGCAGTAGTTCTCACATTTACGAGAGTTTGAGCTATTGGCTATTGGCATTGTAAATGACAATGCCTTTTATTTATGTGTTAGTTTTCAACACAAATGAATAAAAGGCATTGTCATTTACAATGCCAAAAGCTTAAACTTTTGCAAATGCGAGACCTATTGCATTGCAAATGCTTGTTTGATCCTGGAGGAGAGAAAAATTGGTTATCAAACAACACCAAGGGCTTTATCAGATGCAATTACTGTAAAGCTTGCCTGTATAGACTGAACTAAAAGACAGATCAGACATTTGAGGGTCGTAGTATTACAATCCATGATAGGATCACTAGTAATACAGACTACGTGGTATATGTATTGAAATGTGAGTGTAATAAACTACATATTGGTAGCACTATCAACAAGTCAAAGTTAGAATTCTGCAGCATATGCGGGCTATTAAAAATGGTGACAGGTACTACCCCGTGGCCAGCAATACGAACGATCTCTGGCAAGGTTCAAGTACTTTAAAATTAAACATGTCAAGGCCCATCCGCGAGGAAGAAATAGAGAAAAGGAATTGAGGAGAGAAGAATCATGACTAATCATGATACTAGGTACCAAGACCCCTTGGAGGCTATAAAAGGATGCGGAACTACATGTTCATCTGTAGAATCTAGGTGTACAATGATCGTTGATTTACAGTGTATGGGTGAAGGATCTCACTTTCTCTACAACAATCCCCGTATTATGATGTTATGACTATCAATTTTAGATCTGAATCCCTTTGGATCTTTAATCTATTACCCCAGGCTGCTGTATGTTGTTTGGTTGCCAATGTCCTTAATTGCTTTGAATGGATATGAATATTATGGCTCTGTATTCATGGCACCTCAGATCTTATGAGTTTTTTTAATATTTGACCATTAGGTTCTCCTAGTTGGGCATCCTATTCAGAACTAGGATGAGAAATTATACCTGTTGATGTGTTGTACTGTGGCTATCTGAAATATGTTAATTGTGCATGTTTTAATGTTTTAATTGACAACTGTGGAAATTAAGCACATGTCACTTTAGAGTTAGAGAAATTGTGCAATATTTCTGGCATGAGCCACTTTTTGATCACCAAAGCAACATTAGCTGGTCTGGAATAATGCATGCACAGGGTACTTTACGACCATCAAGTTAATATAGACCAGAGTACCCATTGTATGGTAGGGAATGGCCTATTGAGCATCTTGAATAGTAGCACATGTAGCTTTAATTACATTATACTGCACATATGCATCAGCACTTTAGAATTAGGGTCTCTGGAGACAAAATATGCCTGACGTATTGAATATAACATGTGCAATAACATCAGCTGGTCTGAAAAAGGTATGCACGGGACCCTTTATCAGGCTGATATTGACTGATATATCAGGCTGATATTGACCAGAGTACCCATTATATTGTAGGGAATGATCTATTAAACTTCTTGAAGATTAGCACATGTCACTTTAAGCATTCTATATTACACACGTGACAGCAGTTTAAAAACAGGATCATGGAGGATAAAATAAGCCTGACTCATTGAATATAGCATGTGCAAAATTGTATTAAACTTGAGTTGACACGTATGGACCATTTAGGGTCATGTGCAATATATATTAATGTTGTGCTGAAGGAATACATGTGACCTGTAATCTGGGAGATATGTGTGAAATGCACATATCATAAAAGCGAGTGAACGCGAAAACTGAGTATGAATTATTCTAATGCATTGGCACTGGATTATGTAATGATATGAATGTATACTCGGACATTTTTAATCTAACTTAATTTTGCATGAGTCGTTTCCGATTACTGGGATAATATCAGTTGGTCTAGAGCAATGAGCACAAGAGGGGTCTTATGATTATTAAGTTAATATTGACCAGGGTATCCTATGTATGGTAAGGAATAATCTGTTGAACAACCTGAACATCGGCACATGTTACTTTAAGTACATGATATTAAATATATGTATTTGCAATTTAGAAATAGGATGTTTATGGAGAAAGTATATTTACACTATCGAACATAACATGTGCAATAATAAATTGTATTTGAGTTGAAGTATCAATTCGAGATATGTGCAATACGTATTTTGCCTTGTGCAGAAGAAAACTATCTGACTTGAAGTTCGGGAACATGTGTGGAATGCGCGTGCTTCAAATTGGAGTAACTGCAAACATTTGTAATGAATTGTTCTAATGAATTAGTACCATAATGTGGTATCGCATGAATTTGTAATACCATTTGAAACGACTTGGTGATAAGGATATAAATGGAGGACAGAATGAGCCTAAAATGTGATTGAGAAATGTGGTGTTGATCCTTCTAGAGCTTAAGGGTCATTGAAATTGAGAAAGGACTGTGATATAATGGTGTCCACCACAACAGTAGGTGAGGGCCCAGTTGAAGGCGCTGAGCAGAAATACGTCGGCCATTTAAAAAAAATTATTTTTTGTTCACTTTTATTAGCAAAGAGTTGGTGTTCACCAATAAACATTTATTTTTCCTGCACCATTTTTTCCGCTATGATTGAGTCTGTACCTGTGCCGCTGTGTCACGAGTCAAGGAGGAAGACTGATATATAAAACATTGACCAATAGAATTGTACATAAATGGTGATATATTTGAAATAAACACTGCTTATTTCAAATATATCACCATTTATGTACAATTCTATTGGTCAATAATTATACATAAACGGTGATATATTTGAAATAAACGCTATGATAGAGTATATTTTCTCTTGGGCGACTAATATAGCCCAAACACAACTAAAGAACCACAGATAATAAGAAATAAACTAGACTGCATACCTACATTATATTACACTCTACTTACACCAATCACAGAGACATTGAAGAGCACATGACAATGCAGACCAATACATAATGGTATAACAAGGGAAATACATCACTAACATGATATGGAATTGGTCATTTGATACAACTGCACGTCAAACAGAGTCTAATTTTAATCACATGATATAAAACACAAATAAGAAGTCCATAACTCATATGGTGAATAAGTAACACTTATTGCTATTGGATTAGAACTATAACTGGGTTGCAAAGATAGCCCAATACTACTAAATGTATGATAGCACTATAGATACTTTGGTGACTGTTGTAATACTACAAAAGAAGATTCATAAACCTAGATATTGCTATACCTTTTACTAATTTAATTACTACATTACAACATTTAAAAATATTACTGGTAAATACAACTAGATACTGCTGTTATTAAATCACATCTATATTTTCCAGTAAAACTATTATGTGATTTCTGAACGTTTCATACTATCATTAACAATCATGTTTTCTTATGTTTCCTTTTTACATACAGGTTTCTGTACATTTTACAGTATGCCTACAAAATGTTACTAGGGAAAAAAAAATGAAAATATACTTTAAAGAGATGAGAGAAACACTAACTTAGAGCTAGAAAAGGTGAAAGTGGACGGAAAAAGATTAATTCTGGTAAGCTTAATACTAAATCTCTGCATGTTCATGAGCAATTTTCTGTTCATAAGAATCATATACTTGCGAAAAAGGTCACAAAGACAACTAACATGTCTGCTGAACAGACATCCAAACACAAAAATGACCCTTTAATTATATTGTTCACTCATATTATATCTAGACAATTTAAATTTAGAGTACTTGCTAATTTACTTAAAAAACTTCCCTTTCAAAAGAAGAAGACTGATTTTCATACAGAAATAACATGTTTATCATATTGTTCAGAAAGCCTTCGCAGTCAAAGGAAAATTGTTTATTTTAATCATTATTCATTAGCTTTATTCGGTTCATAAAAACAAACCATAGAAGCACAAACACATAAAAGCATAACATACATAACAGATGATAAAAACAAGGTAGATCATATTGTAAAAACAATGCAGTAGCAATATAAACCATCCATGAAAGTTCAAAGTACACACCACAGCTTGTAATTAAAATCATAATCAATGTCAATCAGCCCCAGATAACATCAACAATAAAAAAAGTTATACGACGGCAGCCCAACAAAACAACTGTACAATATACTGAAAAAAAAATTCAGTACAGTGCCAATCCGACAATATTCTCAGCAGTTAGAAATCAATATGCTTATGCAAGACACATTCACAGTTCATAAACAGCAGAGTTATTCGACCAGTTAAAACAATAAAGAGTTCCTGTGCTGTAATGCATGCTTAAGAAAGGTGGCCACACCTACACAAACATCGAGTGTGAGAAGCGACTGCAAGTATAAAATTGCGGGGATGTAGCAAAAATGTAAAGTGCCCCTTAAGAGTGGGTTTGAAAACTTTCTGGTATCAAACACACAAAGTGCGCCAGGGTTTGCAATGAGCGCTCGTCACATGAGCGCTCGTCAAACTGACCTAAAGGAAAAGAAAGCTGGTATCTAAACAGGCCCAACCAAAATCTGGTTAAAAGGGCCCTGTCGCTGCCTTTCCGGACCATCGCCAGATAAGGCTCCAGTCCAGAGGTTGTTTGAACCAGCATGTCCTCTCTGTTAGCGGGTTTTCTCAGCTCGGACGACTCTCTTTCACATCTCATGAGGTCACTAAACATAGATTTTAGCCAACTCTTATCCCTTACGGTAATGTCACCAGGCAACGAAACAAAGTTGGGTCGACCTAGTTTATTGCTTATATCCTTGATGTACCTGAGCCAAGAAATACGAAGGCCCTTATCACATGGAAGACAGTCAATGATAATTTCACTATTCTGTGAAGCTTTCAGGTTGCGCCAGATGGAACATCATAAAATCAAAGGGGACAAATTGATAGCATCTACAACACATGGTAGACCAATTTCTTCATGAACAGAATATGTTGTTGACCCTGGTGACACCCCAAAGATACGCCTACATACTCTGTTTTCCTCATCCTGCAATTGTTTAACAGCCTTGAACCCTCATGAACCATAAGTAAGAATGGGCACAGACTTCCTTTAATATATCTCAACAAGAGCCGCTACGGGCTTATTGCCTATTTTTGAATCCAGACTAAACAGAAAGCCTACTGAGTTATAGAACTTGAGACATCTCTGTTGAAGGCATGGAGCCCAAGACCCTCGACAGTTGAAGGTAACACCCAAATTTGGGAAATCATAGGTTCTTTCAGAGGGTATTCCCTGCAGTGGAAAACAGGAACATTTGGGGTTCCTTGGACCACAGGGCAATACAAAAATTTTAGTAAGATTCGTATTAAAATCCAGACCGTCCATAAAGCCAACAAAGGAATCCAACAGCAGCTGAAGAGCATTCAGTGTTTGGGAAATTAGGATAGCATCATCTGAGTATAAAAGACCAGGGACATGCCAGCCCTCCACAGTCGGTATGTCCTTGCCCCTGTCAGCCAGGGACGCGTCCAGGCCATTGATGTACAGAAGAAATAAAACTGGAGCGAGGACACAGCCCTGCCGAAACTCTCAGTGCAGTCGCCATTCGACCCATATCTAACATAGGCACTAAGATCGAAATAAAGAGCATGTAAAAAGGGCACCAAACCAGAGTCAAGTCCCAAATACACAAGCACTTCCCATAGTTTAGATCTGACCACACTATCAAAAGTGCATGCCAGATCCATAAATGCAAGATACAAAGGCCCCCCTTTAGCCGAAGTATATACCTTTTATACCTTAAAAGGTATAAGATGAGGCACTGCTCTTGAGTGCCCAATACATGTCTGAAGCCATATTGGGTATCAGAAATTATATGGTTATCAGTAACCCACAACATGATTCTGTTAAGGATAGCCCTGCCAATGACTTTCACAGAAGAGTCCAGAAGAGATATGGGCCTGTAACAGTAGATGGAAGTCCTATTCTCTTTTTTGAAGACAGGAACAATAATAGTTGAGTGCCACAACTTAGGCAGGCTGATCTTGCAGGCTAAGTTAGTTAAAATTGGTGCCCACTGATCCACCTCCAATTCATATAAGTCCATGGGTACCCCATCAGGACCCAGAAGTTTACGCATAGGGCTATAACGAATGGCTTCGGCCACTTCCTCCACTGAGAATTCAATGTCCAGTGGGTAAGTGGGCATACAAAGATCAGTTCCTCCACTGGCATGGTCAGACGTGTGATTTACTTGCTTGAAGTGGCCCACCCAAGAATTGGCACTGATGTTATCACAAATATTATTGGAATCGGATTTTACCAATTGATTATTGTTGACTATGTGCAGTGGTCCTGCAGGAGGTGATGAGTGTGCACCAAGCATCCTCCCTGACTTCTGCCTTCCTTCTGCTAATAGATAGCTTATATGTTCTTCTACAGGAGGCGACCTCTGTCGGACCGGTGGGATTGCCCTAAGGGCACACTGCAAATAACGGTTGGCCTCCCTGCAGGGCTTGCCAAACCAAGAGTGGGCAACTGACTTAGAGGGTGCGATCAGCTTCATTAGGTCTTATTAATGGTATGCCCTAAAGTATGTAGTACATGCATACTGCTTGAAGAATCAAGGGTCAGACTCAGGCAATCAAAGAGCAGATTCAAATATTCTATACAAAACCTAAGCTGTACAGGTTGACTGACTTCCATGCTAACCTGAGTCCATCACTGCTTGTAAGAAGATTTGTTCCTCCAACCACGGTGATCCGTGGCCTCAGGCATGGCAAGGTAACATAAAGGGGATTATGATTGCTAAAAATGCTGGGAATAACTGCACCAACCTCCAAAAATCCAAGCATGTTCCTACTAACAAATATGCAGTCAGTGGTTGACACGCCTGCTCCTCCAACAAAAATAGGTGCTAAGAGACAATGAGGGGTGACCCATTCGAACACTGTACATAGATCATGTCTAAACAGGTAGGGGATAACATCAGGTCTCTACACTCTCTAGAATGGATAGGGGCAGCCATGAAAGAAGGATTGATTTTCTAGAGGGGTGCCAATCTCAGTTAGTCCACGAGTCACCATAAAAATCACGAATACACATATTGATGATGAGGGCCAGTACGTTTTTTTAGTGGGTAGACTTATTGGCCTTCGCATACGAATTGGCTGTATCTATGCCCTGAATCTGGGCCAACAGCAATTCTTATCTGCACTCTCTAAGATCCTCGCACTAGATCCCGATACCCCATTGTTACTAGAAGGAGATTACAACTGCATGGGAGATGTTGACTGTGACTGCTCTGGTCCTCCACTAGCGGACTTACCTATGACGTGAGTGGCACAGGGCTATAGAGAATGGGTGGGGCATTGGATCATCCAGGACACAAGGCATGAACTGAATCCGGGACATAGGGAATTCTCCTTCTTTTCCCCAGTATATGACTTGCATGTCCTCTTAGACAAAATACTAAGCTCAGCTGGGCTTGTCGCCTGGGTTATGCGCACTAAATACCTAGGTTGAACTCTATCGGACCATAACCCCATTTTAGCTGTGCTACGTTGGTGAGGGTGCACATTGCCCATCCCCACCTGGAGGCTCTTCCACAGTTACCTATGTGATCATACCTTTAGGGCCCCCTTCGAGACTGGATTGCTGACTACGACTCCACAAATGCTCATACTGTCTCCCATACAGACATTGACTGGGACGCATTCAAAGCCGTGATAAGGGGGCACTGCCTCAGTCAATCGATGGGTGTTAATCTATCGCTCTGCACTGAATTGACCGCTTTGGAGGGCGAAATTCACCACTTGGAAACTGAAGCCCCAAACCGCCCTGAGATCATGCCGTCCCTACACGAGCAGCGGGAGAAGCATGCTATGACATTGGGGAAACTCCATTTCTTGCACCGGTCAGAACATATAGAAGCTTTGCATGTATTGCGTGTGGGCAAATTGTTGGTGTGGCGTGGCTGACCCACCCAGAAGCTGTATCCTTTCACATATAAGATAATAGAGAAGATTATGAGATTTTGAAGAGAAATTCAAATGATTATCAAACTTTTTTTTAACTTTAGATTGTTATACCTCAAGGAGGTTTATTGACTGAGCAAACCTAAGAATTTCTACAAGGAGGAGACTGGGAGGAGGAGACTATGAAGGGCCCTATTTATGTATAAGGGTCCCCTTAAGGATCTTTATAATTGTTTCAGATAGAGGTGAGTGTGTATGTGCGACCTCAAATATGCGTAGAGCAGCTGCATGATGCATGTGACGGGAGACAAGTGGACGATAGGTATGCACGAGGAAACTGCACATGATGTGGTGGTGGGAAATGTTGGAAAGAGAACGTTTGGATGTTTATCAGTACCACAGTAGTATGTGACACATTGACTGACATTATATTTGGGGTTTAAGAAGAACACTTTAAGTATATACACCCATTTGGTATTGGAGTACACATAACAGTGCCAAGTGTATTGGAATTTACACAAAAGTTACAACTCACGTATTATTTCTTTGTAGTGATTGCATTTGTCTTTTGGGAGAATCTATATGTTGGTCCTGAAGAAGGTGGCGACAAAACTGTCTGTGACCCACCGAAACGCGTCGACAAGAAGTGCGATACTGAATCCATATTTAGTATTGGGGTGATTGAGATATCAAAGTAGACACCACCTACAAAGGGAAATTTATGGATCAGTATATTCGCATTGATAGGTGTTTTTTTTCTCCGTAGTTTTATATTGCGCGAACTTGACCCGAAGGTATCAGAGCGCTTTACATGAGCACCAGTTGCGTTACACAAGGACACAAGTTGAAGTCTATGTGATGTCTCTCCCTGTTATTTGATGGGAAATTTAATTTTATTTTCATGTATTGTATTGTTCTTTTGTGTACTTTGCACTGCAAGATTCTTTGTGAAAAAGGTCTCTTTTTTTAAACAAAAATGAAAAAATCTTTTTTTAAACAATTTTATCTAACAAAGGTTTTAAGTATGTGTATGGTATTAGGGCCATGAAAAATGATTATGATATTGTTAATGTATACATTGTAAGATTTTAACATTAAGAATTTTGATCATGTCATTAAAATTTGTGTCTTTTAATACTGTTGTGCGACTGAGTATAGAGGGGAGGAAATTCTGCCTTCAAATTGAGTGTGGGGTGAATGTGAGATTTACATGTGCAGTTGACCATTTCCCAGGGGAGATTGTACTGTATTATTGACCCACCCAGAAGACAGGGGAAACCCCATTACCCAAGTTGCTGGGCAAGGGGGGAAAAGATCTACTCCCAAACTGGTATACATGATGTTTTCATGAGGCAATATCAGGACTTGTACGGAGCCAGTGACCCTGTCGCAGACGAGACGCTGGGAATGGGTAGTAACACAAGGATGGTGGCCTGCTGGGGACCGCAGATCTCCTTGTCTGGGTTTGCTTTTTAATTAAAGCTACTCTTTTTTTCTTTAATGCATCCCATTTTCCTTAAAAGAAAACAGGATGCGTTTCAAACACAAAAATGAAACATTTCAGTTTCATTTTGTAAGAGTAAAAAATGCTTTTGCTGGCAATCACAAAAGGGAAGGGGTCTCCTGGGGACCCATTCCCATTTGTGACTGGCTTACCACCTACTTGAAGTGGACGGTAAACTGAGAATGTTTGGCGACCGTATTCCGTTCGCAAAACAATCGAACATGGCCTTGCGACTCGCTATTAGGAAGGGACGCCCTTGGCAAACCCCTTCCTAATAGCGACCCGCAAATGCTAATTTGCGAGTCGGTAACAGCTTACTGACTCGCAAAATAGGGTTGATACATGCTACAACCCTTTTTAGCCGGGGCAAATGACCCAAATCTCCTTTTGCGACCACTAAAAATGGTCGTACATGTGGCCCTTGGTTTCGTGGGTATATAAATCGGCGCTGGCCATAAAGGTAGGTAACCTGCCAGCTTTAACATTTAAGTGGGAGGACTCTGTTGGTAGATCCTTCAATGGGAAGGAATGAGGTCAAACCTTGTAGTACTCTTACACTCTTACACGTAACACAAGATTCAAGTACACCCAATTCAACTACCAACACTGTACTTACTTCATACCACATAGACTAAATGTAATTTTACAGACTACTGACTTGAGTTGCCCCAGATGTGCCCTGACCGATGCAGACTTTCTTCACATTGTATGGAGTTGCCCAATAATAAACCACTTCTGGCTTCATGTCACAGCAGACCTGGAACATACGATGGGCCATTGTCAGCTTCACAAAGTGGAAATTTGCCTTCTTGGGCTATAGTCCCAGAAATCTGAGAACAAAGTTGGTAATAGATTTTTGGACCTAGCATTGTGGATAGCCCACAGAGACATTGCCCATCACTGGAAATCTCTGCATGCCCCCCTACCGCCACAGTCGGTGGCAGATGGAGGTGGAGAAGTGGGCCACGGCTGAGGGCGTGGTGCAGTGCACTAATGAATTGAGAAGGGTTTGTCAAAAGCCTATTGTAGATCTGTGAATAGAGTTGGTCACTGGCTTCTTGGACTGCGACCCCTAGATGTCGCAGGCACAAGTGGAAGTCGTGAATATCCCTTGCATTTATCGTTTTCAGATTGCCCAAGCCCATTAGTCTTCACCCTTCTACTGATAGGAACATCATCAAGATAGTTAAACACCGATACATCAGGCACAGCTGGGCAGGATTTTTATGCTTGTTTTAAGTTTTGTTATTATTTGGTGGGAAGAGATACGGGGTTGAACAAGATACCGGTAAAGGATGTGAATATGAATAACTGTTGGCTATGCATATTGAATCCTAGATGATTATGGTATACAACACTGTCATGGCTGGATCATAATATAGTCTGTTGTTCTCAACATGCAATGTTTTAAAGCTTGCTTGTAACTTGACTGTACCCTGTTAGTAACATATATGCCTGTATACTTATATCTCTGGTTAAATTGGTTAAATCCAATTAAGAAAGTAAAAAACAAAAATTGTCCTGACATTATACCTTGTCAAAACACCGTCATTGCAATTGGAACAACCATATTATATTCCTCTTCATTCTAATCTTGCACAAGTCAACAGTATTACGGACTATATCCTATTTAAATAGTATGATGCAGTCTATGAGAACAAAAATTGTCCAAAAGTTTTATTTACTCAGAATGATTCTGAAAATCCATTGATGGATTTATCCAATTACACCATGGGCAGTTTTCAATTTCAAGAACATTTCTAAAATCCCAATTCAGATTTGCATTTGTTGCGGAAGAGCAAACTATAAGAAGCAAGTAAAAATAATAAATCTCCTGAGAAAAACAGAAAATGAGGATAAAGTGGCATGGAGAAATCTAACTCTCGGGGGGCGTAGCTAACCAGCCATGATGGCGGACGCATTGTAAGTAGTTCCGCATTGTGGCCCGAGAATCCTTCAGTTTTCCTGTGCTAGAGGAGGCCATCGAGTCGCCTTGACAATACTACTGAGTGCCCGGCGCCGGCGGGGACCGGCGGTGAAAGTTTGGAACCGCGAGGCGCCTTGCCCATCGCGAAACAGCCACCTGACTTGTGGCGCCAAAATGGAGTATGGTTGAGACCGAGCCGGGACCCAGAGGCGACCGGCTGTGACCGCCCCATGCGGGCGAAACAGCGCTGCCTCAATCCAAGCGGGGGCTGTATCGACCCGAGTGGCCTGGGCCTCTGAGCACCTACCGCTGGCAGAGACATGCGGTGAGGACCCGGAGCGGCGAGGCGCCTGGCCAACTGGGAGCCGTCCGCCCGTGTCATGGGGTTGGAGAAGAAGCGAGCTGAAGTCGAGCAGCGGTCCTGATCCGGCCGACAGAGGTGATCCCCTGAGACTGGGACAGCGCTCCCCCCTCTGCACTGCGGAACCGCAACGACTCACCGGGACCGAGTTGAACCGGCCTTGTTGACCCGGGTGAGTCGTGGAGTGGCGTTAAGACCCGTGGAGGAGCAGGCCTGGACTGTGGAGCGGCCCTGGCCTGGATACGCAGCACTGTGTGGGGTGCTCGGCGCGATTCGATGCATGCCCTGCTGAGAAGCGGAGATGGAGTCGCCCGACCGGGAGCTGCGCCCGCCTGCGTTTTTCTGAACGCGGCCTGAGTGATTGTAGCGCGGCACTGCCTGGAGGCGAGTGCTAACTGGGCCGGATTGTAGGCCTGAGGCCTGGCCGTCGTCCTGCGCTCGGAGGGAACTTGTGCACAGCCCGGAAGGTGTGCTGATCCAGCCCAAACAGGGGCTATTGCTGGATTTAACCTAAGTGGAGCTTCATAGGGGCCTGCCAGCTCATGTTGGACTTGAAAGGAGGGTCTGCTGCCATAAAAAGACCTTTACAGTAAGCCTCAGGGAACGCGACATACGGCTGAGCCTGCACTGAGATACAGCCACAACTGAAGCGAGGCCTGGAACCAGAGACTGCAGCGGACTCTGCCTAGCCAGACCAGGCCGCAGCCTTCGGGACACACACGGCATTGGCCGCTAGGACAGGGTGAGCAACAAGCTTTGTGGAACCAGCTGTCCACGGGGCACACCCTGAACAGTCTCGTCACATCGGGTGTGAGCCCAGGGGACTAAGGAGGTGAAGCGTGTCAGTCCCATACAGCATCACCACTAAGCACTGGTACGGAGATGCAAAGTGAACCAGAATAAGTAAAAAGGAAAGGAAGCGAGCGAAGCCAAGAAAAACTCAGCCATGGGCGACAGGTACCAACCAGAACCCGCAGATCTGATCAGCGCGCTGTGTGTCCCGGGAGCCTCCTGCAGACCCCAAGAAAGACAATAAGACGCGGCCAGCTGCGCAGTCACTAAACGAAAGTGCACAATCCACAACACGCAATGGGTAAGAATCGGACGGGCACGGGAGCCATGCATACCTAGCCGGCCCCTGACCCCGCACAGCCAGTCCAGCCTGCCATGGCATCTTCCACCGGTTCGTCCACGCTGGAATCTAAAATAGATTCGGTGCTCCAGGCGATGGCGGGCATCGGTGAAACCCTAGCACAGACCAGAGCGTCACTCGAAAGCCGCATACATAAGGTCACGTCAGACTTTACTCTCCTACTTGCGGATCACAAGAAACTGGCTTCGAGGGTTGGGGAGCTGGCGGCAGAAACTGCGGAGGTTGCCCCGATCGCCAAGGCACTGACCGTTGATGTCAGAGAACTCACTGCGCGTCTGCGATCATTGGAGCATAGAGTGGACGATGCTGAGGGCCGCTCCCATAGGAACAATGTCCGAATGGTGGTGTTGCCGGAAGGTGCGAAGGGAAGGGATGCGTCCTCATACGTTGAATCCTGGATGAAGTCACTGCTGCCTGTAGATCCATTCTTTTCCTACTTCGCAGTAGAACGAGCACACAGGGTGCCGTCAGGCCGACCGCTGCCAGGTGCAATACCTCGCCCTTTCCTATTTCGTCTACTAAACCTTAAGGACAGAGACACGATACTCCGCAAAACCAGAAAAATTGAGTCAATCAAAGTAGACAAATCTCAGGTCCTTTTCTTGCCGGACTACGCAGCAGGGGTGCAGAAGCAGCGCAGCACGTTCCTCCCGGTCAAGAGGCAAATGCGAGAACTGGGCATAAAATACTCCCTCATATTCCCGGCCCGACTATGGGTAATCGCAGATGGGTCCACTCACTTTTTCAGCGAGGCAGCAGATGCATGGGACTGGCTCGAATCCGCAGGCCACCATACCTCGCCAAGTCAGAGGGGTAACGTTGGAGAATCAAACACGAGAGGTCGCAGAAGTCGTTGCAGAAGATACAAGCTACAAGCGGAAGGTTCGCCAAGACAATTGAGGACTGCTCCTAATCCAGAACAAGCGCTACAAGAAAGACAGGGCATCCTGAGAGTGGTGGAGAGCATGAGAAACAGACGGCCTAGCAGAGACACTGATGCCTCGTCGGAACGTTCGCTGAGCGGAGGCAGCTCATTGGCAATGTGGCCAAATGGCGAGGACTCGCAGACACTGCCTGTGGTGACGCCGCAGACTGCAGACGATTTAATGTAGTTAAACGACACATTGGATGGCCCTGTACGTATGTATTTGCACCAAATCTGAACACCCAACCTCCAAGGTTAGTCATACATTACGCATGGCATCCCAATGACACATGCGCAGGGCACGCCAGGCCGAACCAGATTCCCTGTGCGCGCACTGACTGATGGGCGCCTGGTGCACCACACAAGTTAAACACACCACGCGCGAACACTTGGGTTACGCGGGCCCACAATGCTAAGGCGCTCTTCGCTAACTACACATCACTCGAATTTCTTCCCCCCTGACATGATCGAATCGGCGTATATAGCCGTCAGTTGCCACACGGCATTGTTAATTGTTTGGGCAGATACCTGTTGTCCTTCTCCTCTACCCAAGTTCAATCCCACACAGCTCCCTCTCTCACCAACTCTACGCGTCGACGTTCACACGAACCTCAAACAACCATGGTTGTGCCTCGGGCTCATTGACTACAATATGTACAGCTACCCAACCCTAGGCGTGTTGGGTGGGGTACACACAGTGCAGTGACACATGCCACCCACCAACGTAGTCACCTGGAATGTCCAGGGGTTGCACACGCCGGCCCGCAGATATAACATCTACGCATATCTTAAGCGTCACAAAGCCCACCTAGCGCTCTTACAAGAGACTCACATAGCACAGCCAGAGATCCGCAAACTACAGCACAGATTGAAAGGTCAGATACTGGCCACAGGCTATTCATCTTTTGCTAATTGCCTAATTTGGATCAGACCCAGGACATTATTTACACCAGAAGAGACTGAAATTGATACTTATGGCAGATATGTCCTATCTAAGGGGCGGCTGAATGGGAAACATATGGTGTTATGCTCCATTTATGCCCCAGACATGAATCAAAACATGTCCTGGCATACATTGTCCGACCTACTCTCGCTCTGGTGCGATGTTCCTTGGCTACTAGGTGGGGACTTCAACTCGGTCCTCGACATCACCATAGACAGGTCCTTCCGTCCACTGTCATAAACAAATGCAGCATCTAACGCGCGAGGCTGTGTGAGTGGTTACGCCGCTGGGGACTATCGGATGTGTGGAGAGCCCTTAACCTGCAGTCGCGCCTGTGCTCTTACTATTCACATCCACATGGGCTACATGTCCGCATCGACCATTTTGTTGCAACCCAGCAGGTGCTGACGCAACGTGCCAGAGCAGACTACTTGGGTAAAACGCATTCAGACCACAACCCCCATGTATTACAGTTGCAGGGAGATGAAGAGGGACTCACTACCCACCTCTGGAGGCTGCAGCCCCTGGCATTGGAAGACCCCCATTCAGGCAGACAGTAGACGCAGCGATAGGCACATATTTCGAAGAAAACATTGGCTCCGTAACTGATGCAGGGGTACTGTGGGATGCGGGAAAGGCAGCGATCAGGGGGCATTGCCTGGGCTTAAGCTGGTCCGTTAGAAAACAACTCGACGATGAAATAAGTCGCATCGAGCATACCCTAACTAGACTGGAAGCTGACTTGGTGCACGATGGGGCCACACAACAAGTAATAGATGCACAAAGGCAGAAACACACGGAGGTGCTAGAGAGATTACGCTGTTTAAATTACACATCACATGCAGCACGCACTCATGCCGCAGCTGACAGGGCGGGCAGGCTACTTGCACGTATGATTAGACAGGAACACGCACAGACACCTATACTGCGTTTACAGTCCGCCACCGGACAAATACTCAACAAGCAACATGATATACATAAGGAATTCATATCACACTACACCAGAGTATACAAATCTGCGCACCGTGCGACTACAGAGGAACTGGTCTCCTTCCTCCCTCCACTATCCCTGCCACAAATCACTGCTGAACAGCGAGAGGAATTGAATGAGCCAATCACATTGCCGGAAATACAGGAAGCGATACGCTCGCTGGCCACTGGTAAAGCTCCGGGGCCCGATGGCTTCCCAGCTGAATACTACAAAGCCTATTAACAAACACTGGCGCCACAGCTTCTCTCCATGTATTGTAATACGGCGCTAGAGATGGGCATTTTGCCAGATACATTGCGTGAATCTTTATTAGTATTGTTACCAAAGCCAAATAGGAACACGGAGTTACTAGGCTCATACCGCCAGCTAGCACTCCTAAATACAGATTATAAGGTTCTAGCTAAACTGCTAGCTTGTAGACTAGCTCCTCTGGTTCCAAAGTTGGTTCACACGGACCAAAATGGTTTTGTGCCGGCTCGCAGCACGTCTCTAAATCTACGTCGGTTCTTCAGAGTGGCTCACTACTCTAGGGTAGACTGGATCATTCTGGATGCCTAGTATTAGATCTGGAAAAGGCATTCGACACCTTAGAGTGGGGTTTCTTGTTTGCTGCGCTATGTAAATATGACCTGGGGGAAGAGTTCCTAAGCCTCGTCCAGCTTCTTTATACCCAGCCGGTAGTTAGAGTTAAGACTGGCCCGCACCTATCAGATCAGATCCCAATCGAATGAGGTACACGACTGGGCTGCTCGCTCTCGCCGCTACTGTTTGCACTGGCCATCGAGCCACTGGCCGAGTCATTGCGCAAAACACAAGACGAGTGGGGAGTCCCCTTGGGTGATGGCATGCATGGCGTCTCGTTATACATGGATGACCTGCTTATATAACTCAGAGACGTTAGGTCATCTTATGCATCGATAGAAAGAATACAGCTTGAATTTGCTAACGTTTCAGGGCTCTGTGTAAACTGGACAAATCATGCCTGTACCCTTTCTCGGAGTCCACTTTGGACCCACACCTGTCCCTCAGCGGCAAGCCAGTACATTGGCAATTATCGGCATTCCGATACCTCAGGATACTTATCTACAGAGAGCCTGCGGACCTACTTGAGGGTAACCTGGTGCGAGTCATCACTGCGATAAGGGTGCAGATGACTTTCTGGGGCACTCTGCCTCTGACTGTCATGGGGCAGACTGCATTACTCAAGATGGTAGTTCTCCCGCGACTTCTGTATCACTTTGTAAATGTTCCCCTGTGCCTTAAACCAACGCTGTTCAAAAGCTTAGAGCTGGATGTGCGGACGTTCATCTGGGGTGGGTGCGCAGCAGGGTGGCACTAATCAATATGTACCCTTGGGCGACCAGCGGAGGTCTTTCACTACCCAAAATGGAACAATACTATCTTGCAGCGCAGCTTCAGTGGGTGGCGAGATGGCTCGACGCACACCACCTGGAGGATTCAGCGACTCGTGCCCCAGGACTCACCCACCCCCAGATGGTGGCGTTGTTCCATCCTAACAGAAAGGGCAGACCGCCTGCCCAGTTACTGGTGGAAGTGGCCCACCACTACTTCCGTCGCAGTCTGCGAGTCACGTACCATGTGACCCTGTATGCGATGTCTCTCCCCATTCTAGGCACAACCAGAAGACACCGAGCTGTCACCAGCACGGAACTACCCCAGTGGGAGGAGGCAGGTATTCTAACGTTAGGGGACTTATATAGCGACGGACAGCTCCTGCCGTTCGATACACTTGCTGAAGATACAGGCCTACCCCGGGGTCAGTTCTTATTACATGCAGCGGTGGCACGCACGCTGCAAGCAACATGGGGTAATGTCGCGCAGGAGCCGGCCACGCATTGACTATGCAATATCTGCATGAACTGGTCGCCATCTAGTCAGATGGTTTGCGGACTCATTAAGGGTACACACAGCACCGCAACTGGAATCCCTTCGCGCCCACTGGGATACAGATCTGTGGCGCCCCAGCACTGAACGTGAATGGGAGGATATCCTCAAGAGCCCTACCCGTATCCCCTGCAACGCCAGGTTCCGGCTCATCCAGTACTATATAGTACACAGGGCTTACTTGACCCCAGCCAAAATAAATAAGTTCTTTAATCGAACTGACGCCAGCTGCCCAAGATGTGGTGAGACAGGAGGGGACTTACTACATATACTATGGTCCTGCACATCCATACAACCTTAACAACCTTATTGGGGAGCGGTCACCAGAAGTCTAGCACAGTGCACAGAGCGTACGCTTAACTGGTTGTGGGAGGTGTGTATCTTGGGATTATACAAGAGGTCTAGTAAATATAAAGTGACATCCCGCTACATAGACTTAGGGATTATAGTAGCCAAGCGCCTACTCACGCGGTGATGGAAATCCCCGGAACTTCCACTGGCGAAATCCTGGTTCCATTCGCTACTTTGCTGGGCGCAGGCGGAGAGCATAGCGCTGCGTCGGGAAGACGCGATAGGTATTCGGAAGCAACCGCTGGCGACGGAATGGGGCACAATTCTGATGGACTTTCGCACAATATGGCAGAATTACCCTGAGTAATCTGATGGCGCACCTGAGTGAGCGGCTAGCTAGTATCTGACGGACTGGACGAAGTGCGCGAGGCGAGTTAATACATACGTCACAGGCTCAGAGCTATGCGCTGCATGACGGGAGCTGTGCCCCCCTCTGCTAACATTTACCCAGGCCAAACAGTACAACATACGGCAGATACCTGTTATGTAGTGAGGACCTCGGCAGAGGCATACACCTAAGGAAACACATAACTGTGTGTGACGCACAAGTGAATAGATAAGCAACATGGTAATATGTTATACGAAGTTCAGAACGAGGCGCTACCATCATTATTTCAGCTCTGAGAGGAGGGATAAATGTGTTATTCACCCTGTTAAATCAATGTTATGTTGTAAACAGTTTAAAGTTTTAATGGAAGCATACTGAGATGTACGGCCGCCCAGGTTAATTATTGATGTTAAAAATTGCATTGTGATGTAACTATTGACCTGATGCACACCATAAAATGGAAAACCAATAAACAAATTTAAACAAAAAAAATGGAGAAATCTAACTCTCTTCCTGTTTGCAGAAGAAAGACACGATGTCTGTACATATCATGTCATTTGCAATTACTACCTTCTAAAACTAGACCATAACTTGATGCCTTCAGGTGGAATTCATAACAATCTTGAAATGTACCCAAGTCCATCAGAACTGCAGCAACTGAATTTATATGAAACCAATTTAATTCAAACTGTCCATCCTTTTCAAGCCATTGTTAGAATGCAACCAAAATCTGGGAACTTTCAACCACAAGCATTAGTATGCACACTGAAAAGAAAAGTTGTTTTCCTACCATTAGATTTCAACAAAAATGGCCAAGCGCGACATTGCCATGGCCTGGATGCAACTTGACCCCCCTACAATAGCTAAATGGCGCAGAGGCGTGGATTGGTGTGCCGCTCAAGAGAAACCCTTGTTTGAAGCCAGGGGCTGCCCGGCCAAATACCAAAATATATGGGGTAAATGGACGAATCAACTGGGATAATGGGGCCCATAATTTTAGCTCCTTACTTCTGATGGACTGCTTGTTTCACCATGTGATGTGCTCGATCACTGTGCATATTGTGTACTGTTATTCCTTGTACGCTAGCAATGTCATATATACATGGACCTGTGCGCTGTGCTGTTATTGCTCACTTCCTTTTGTTCTCTCAAAATCAATAAAGTTGATTATCAAAAAAAGATTTCAACAAAAATATAACCACTCTTGGAGATAAACACAAAATAGAGGAACCTTAGTGGTTTTAGTCAACCTGAAGACAAAAGGATTTGGCAAGAATTATTAAGCATTGAAAAAGTGCAGAAAGCAATACATTACCTAAACAAAAAAACAACTGTAGGAAAATGGATTATTAGTAGGTGGGGGTATTCACCGTCAACTAGTAATGATATCACAATCACTTATAGGTCTAGTCAAGTCTCAATAAATGAATCCTTGGTCAACCCTTGGCAGCTTGACAAACAAGCAGTCAGGCTTAACTTAGGATACAGGTATGTGTGAAGCATTTAATATCACCAAAACAGTAAATAAGTTAAAGACAAATACAAATCCAACACCAATTTATAAAAATAGAGAATATATTTATCTTAAAATGACAGCAAAACGACAAAAATCCAATGAAGGGAAGCAGAGATGTGGATTTTTAAAGACTAATTGAAAAATTGTGCACCAAAAAGATTAAAGCACCACTCATGGCTATCTGGTCATGCTGGACCGGGATAAAGTTTTAGGCCCACAGCGATGGAGGACGGGTCAGATAGGCTGAGTGCTAGTTCCCGGTCAAAACTTTACCTTTGGACTTAGTCTTTTTCTTAGAGCTTTCCTCTCGTCGATGGGCTCGTCGGCGGGTCCTCCGTTTTTTTTTATTCGAAGTTCGATTCGACAACTGCGGCCTGCTGACGCGCGACGTCTAAGTAAGATTATGGTAGTTTTCGTCCTCGATGTCACCCACAAAGGAGCTGTGGAGCTTTCAGCGGGACAAAACAGTGCGGTCAGGCCGATTTGCAAGTCGACAACAGCAGCTTCACGCTCGCCATCAAGCTGGTATCCTCCTTGAGCTTTTCCACAAAACTTTGCCGAAAGTCTCTGTCTTTGTAGATCTTGTAGTTTCTTGCTTCACTTGGGGGAAATAAGTGTCTACTAGCTCATTCTAACAGTTCAGAGACTCTGTATGGCCTCTTGGGGGCAAGGCTCAATTTCCCACACTGCACCTGCACTGTCCAGGACAAATCCAGTTGCAACTGGTCAGCTGGGGTCATCATCTCTTTGGGCTTGCAGGTGACTTCTTCCAGCTCTGTTGTACCTGTTGCTGATCAGAGAGTCCACTCGTTTTCCTTTGAGACAGGCACAGTCCTTTCTTGTGGAGCCTTGCGAGTGCAGCAGGTGAAGTCCTTCTGTGGTGCAGTCCAAGTGTCCAACAGGGTAGTCCTTCTTTTTCTGTTGTTCCAGGCAAAATACTGAGGAGCTCCTGCAGCTCTCCCATATGTATCCTTCATTCTGGGCAGGCAAGAGGGTGGGGACACCTCAGCCAATAGGGGTAAAGTTACCTCCCTCTGCTATGACCAAGTCTCACCTTGGTGTAACCCAACCCAAAGGTATGGCTAACATCTAACTACACTCCCCTTCCAGCCCCTCTTCTAATCTAATTAGGGGGCTCGCGTCTGGCTGTTGATCAAGGAAGTGGGGGCTGGCCTGGGTCCTATGGCATCTGTTCTCCTGTTTTTGAAGTCCAGCTTCTCTCCCCACCACCCTGGGAGCAAATCTCCTCCCATCAAATGGATGTATTGTTTCAGCTCCAGGCCTCTTCACACCTACTCAGGGAGCAGCGTGGTTAAGGATGTCAAAGGCTGGCCAATCAGAAGAGGCTGCTAGAGGGCTGATTTAGGTAACTTCAGAATAGTTAGTTCTACAACTGCTTTCCTGTAATAGTTACTTTAAATTGAAACTTGGCAAGTTGTTGGACTTATTGTGACCATTAATTGATACTTTGAATGATACTGCTAACTAGCTCCAAAGCAAAGATAGACTTAATTAAGTTTACTAAAGTCTTCCCCATGTTAGCCTATGGGGCTTGCAGCACTATAATAGGGAAAAACTACTTTGGCTGTTTCTCCTTACCGTGGCATATAAAGCATTTTTTATATTGTCCCTGCTTTTTTTCTATGCACCCTACCCTTGCGGCACCTAAGGCAGACATTAGGGGTACCTTATAAGTAATAAAAAGGTCGTTTTGGACTTTGGAAGTACTTTTAATTGCAAAGTCGAATTTGGACATAGTTTTATTTTAAAACCAGCTTGCAAGGCAGATCGGCCTTTAAAATGTCACCAGACAACACAGCAGTGCACACTTAAGTTCAGTGGGGTCTTTAAACCTACATGCCCTACTGTTAGAAAATGGGTTAGGAAATGGGAGTAGGTCCCTGACCTTGCTCCCCCTCGCTGCTGCTTGCTCGAAAGGTCTCCCGACTCTTCCGTGCGTTTCCCCTGCTGCTGACTTTCAGCCATTCATTACTGTGCTCTCTCGCTGGGGATTGCCACCGCTCACGCACTGTATTCGTTATCTTTTTTAATCCGTTTTCCTGTTACTGTTGACTCCTGCTGTTATATTCTTTTGTGCCTGTCGTTAGTGTATCTGTTTTTGTAGTTTTTTTCAGGTTGTTCATTTTCTTTGTTTCACTAGTTTTCTAGCCTGCTCCCTTCCTGCCGCTCACCCTTTCCCATCTGTATTTGTCCCTCCCGCCTCCCTGTGCCCCTCCTTCCTCCCAGGACCTTCTTAATGGAGGCAGCTGCGTGGCCACGTCGAAGTCGCACCAAAGGCAAGCCTATCTGCGACCGTCTACGCCTGGACCACGCTCAGTGGCAGGAACCCTGGTTCTCCCACCAGCCACATGTACTCTGCTGCCGAGCTCCAAGCCCTGGGCCCCAGTCTCCATGACAACAACTGCTGCCACACCTCTCCGCGCTCTATGGTCGGACCCTTCACCTGCTGGCACTGCCTCTTCTCCTGCAACACTGGAGCACCTGCACCAATGACGACCACCACCGCGCAGACCACGCCATCCACAACTGCCCCAGAGCAACTCCACTGCAACGTGCTCAATGAACTATCACTTTGCAAGCACTCCATTGAGATCTGGGACACCATCACCTCCCTCACCCCGACATTATCTTCATCACCGAGACCTGGCTCAACCCGCGTCTGCTCCTGACATCACCCCAGCTACCCCTGACGGCTACAAGATAGTACACCAAAACCACACCAACAAACATGGAGGCAGTATCGCCATCATCCACAAAGATACCATCCTTTGCACCACCACAATGGACGACACCACTCCGATAAAGGAGCACCTCAACTTCCAGCTCCACACCGATGGCAGAACCACCATCAGAGGCACCCTTGCCTACAGACCTCCAGTACCACGCACCAGTCTATGCAACACCATTCCCAATTTCATCACTCCGCTCGCCATCGTCTCCAAGCACTACATCCTCCTCAGAGACCTCAATTTCTACTTCGCAGACCTCAATGGCAGTGACACCGCCAACCTCCACAAAAGCATGAACAAAATCTGCCTCACCCAACTCTTCACCAACCCCTATCACAGCACCGGACACACTTAAAACCCCATCTTCATGGCCAGTGACAGAATCAAGTACAGTCATGTCACTGAGCTCACTTGGATCGACCATTCCATCATCCACTTCACCATCTCAGGGTCCCCTGCACTGCTACCAAGCCACCCAACACCTCACAATGCAAGAAAGTGTCAGAAAGCCAGTGGAGAGATGCCCTCAACACCTCCCACCCCGCAACTGAAACCAACCTAGAACAAGTGGTCAAGAACTTCTCTGCCTGAATCACCAACTGCGCCAACAGGGTCGCCCTTGTCAAGCCCCCTGAATCCAAGAAATCCACCACACAAGCCACCTGCTACACCACGGAACTGAAAACCTCAAAGCGCAACTGCAAGCGGCTAGACAGGAAATGGCGCAGCAGAAAGGATCCCACAGACCAAGCCATTTTCAGGACAGTCCTCAGCCAATACCACCGGCTCTTAAAGGACACAAAAAAGAGTGCCCTAATCAACTGCATCGAAGCCAGTTCTAACCACAGCAAAGAGCTCTTCAGCATCATCAGAGAATTTGCTAACCCCGCTGCCACCGAAAACACCATCATTCCTTCCCAGGAGCTTTGCGACACCCTGGCCGACTTCTTCCATGACAAGATCTCCACCCTCTACAAGAACTTAAAACCTCAACCCACCTACCTCCACATCGTTCTTGCTTCCACAGACATGAACTCCGGCCACGTTCTCGCCGCTTGGGACCAGCTCACCACAGAGAACCCCACAGCCATCATGAACTCCGTCCACCCAGGATCCCCACGAACCCCTGTCCCCACCACATGGTTAACCTCAGAAACAACAAGATCAGCAGCGAGCTCACCTCCATTCTCAACACATCCATCACCAGGCCCACCTTCCCCAAAGAATAGAAGCATGCAGAGGTAAAACCCCTTCTCAAGAAACCATCTGCCGACCCCAACAAACTCAAGAACTACCGCCCCATCTCTCCTTTCCCTTTTCCCGCCAAAGTCCTTGAAAAAGCAATCAACCACCAACTCATCGAACACCTGGAGAACAACAACCTGCTGGACACCTCCCAATCCGGATTCCGCAAGAACCACAGCACCGTAAAGCGCCCTGATTGCCGCCACAGACGCATGAGAACCTTCCTCGACCGGGGAGAAATTGCTGCCCTAATCCTCCTTGATCTCTCAGCAGTGTTCAACACTGTATCTCACCACACCCTAATCATGAGGCTTCATCAAGTCGGAATCCAAAGTGACGCTCTCAAATGGATCTCTTCCTTCCTCTCCGGAAGAACCCAGAGGATCTGCCTTCCTCCTTTCACCTCGGAACCCAGGAGCATCATCTGCAGCGACCCTCAAGGCTCAGCCCCACACTCTTCAACACCTACATGACCCCACGGCCAACATGGTCAGAACCCATGGACTGAATATCATATCATACACAGACAACACCCAGCTCATCCTCTCGTTATCAGAAAACCCCTCCACCACAAGAGCCAACTTCCACAGATGCTTGCCGAGCGTCGCTGATTTGATGGGAAACAACTGCCTGAAACTCAACACAGACAAAACAGAGGTACTGACCTTCGGGAACAACACCCCCCATGGAACGACTTCTGTTGGCTCTCCAAACTAGGAACTTCACTCACTCCGTTGGACCATGCCTGCAACCTTGGCATCATTCTTGACTGCAAACTCACCATGAAAAGCCAGATAAAGGCAGTCTCCTCTGCCTGCTTCCTCTCTCTTAGCTTGCACTGAAAAATTATCAAATGGCTGCCCGTCAACACTAAACGTACCATCACCCAAGCCGAAGTCACCAGCCGGCTCGGCTACGACAACGCTCTCTACATCGGAATCACAAATCGCCTCCTAAAGAGACTGCAGACCTTTCAGAATGCAGCAGCCAGTCTCATCCTTGAGCTCCCCAAATGGACCCACATCACCCCCCCAACCTCAAGAAGCTTCACTGGCTCCCCGTCCAAAAGAGATGGCAGTTCAAGATGCTGATCCACGCCTACAAAGCCCTCCACAAGCTAGAAGAGAGCCAATTAGTGTCAGCGAAAAACACTAGAAGTAAGATGTTTTCCACATTTATTCCTCACAGGAAAAGGTGGGCAATATGATGATCATCCAGTCCAAATTTCTGCATCAGAGTACCGACCTACAAGAATATATTTAGAGGAACTACTCTTTTGATAAGATAGTCCTTATATTTTTACACTACTGTATGAAAGTGAACTTTCAGTCACTTTTTAATCTGTTGCACGTTATGCAAACTGGAAATGTTTTTCTAAAATAACAGCACAGGATTTTGTTGAAAAGGTGCAGGACAAAGATTATAATCAGAATATAGCTTGATCAACATTATGGCATGAAAGGTGCAGGGCAAAGATTATAATCTAGAATATAGCTTGATCAACATTATGGCATGTCAGTGAGGGATGAATGAATATTAGTTTCGAAGACATTAAAATGTATGCTCAGAAATTTAGGACCACCTACTTGGTTTATTACTTTAAGCTGTGCTGAATATGCATGGGACGATTTTTGTATCAATTTCTTCTAAAAGCAAATGCTAATATTCCACACATTCCAAACCAACTGCTGAATTATGTTCTTTGGATCCTGCCAATGCTGGCAGATATTTCAACAACAACTGTGAAGCTATGCTTCACTACTTATCCAACAAATAAAAAACTCCCATTGGAGAAGTAGTTGATATTTGTGGGTGAAAACAGTATCAAGCAAGTGGTGCACAACACATTTATATGCTTCTCTGGATTAAATATGCACCTAAATTTGGATACAACTATGAGAAATCAGTCCTAAATTTTATTGAACGTTATGTCATTGGTGATATCCCAAAAAAACAGCAAAACGATAAACTCTTTCAAAAAGTTTTACGGTTCCAATCACATAAGTGCGGTAAATACTGCTTAAGAAAATATTGCAACAAATCTAAATGTTACTCAAAATATCTCTTTGGATTCCCAAGACCAGTTCTGCAGAAAGGAAGAGTCAACAATTTCATGTCAACTGTAAGACATACTGCTACTGACAAATAACCTAAAAACACTTACTATCTTAGAAGACCACAAGCATTACAACAGATTAACGACTGCAACCCTTTAATTCTACATATGTGGGATGCTAACATGGATATACATTTTGTTGGCGATAATGCTACTGTAGTTGCACGTTATGTTAGATCCTACATTACTAAGGCAGAAAAAATAGATATGAAGGAAGTGTGGGAAGAAATATCTGCTGAACAATCCTTAAGTAAAAGATTATACAGATTTGTTCTCCAAATGCTATCTCACCGTGATGTTGGTAGCTATGAAGCATGTGACCGCTTGAGGTCCTCAAACTTATATGGTAAATCATGGGCAATCATGTGGCTTAGTTTAGGCTGGTTATTGTCACAAGGAAGAGTTTTGAAAAAGCCTACCTGAAATTGAATGCCTTGCACATTTTGATCCCACAGACAAAGACATTTTGAAAACGAACATGTTGAACACATATTACCCAAAGAGAAGTCCATTATTAGAAAAACTATCAGTGTATGAAGGTGCTCAGTTCTACACATATAGAAATAATGTGACAGAAGACATCAACGCTGGATATTTTCAAGTTGAACATACCAATGGTTGTTTAACATGTCATTCTAAACCTACTCTTATTAATCAACGGAAAATGAGTTGTGACACAGGAGGAAAAAAAAGAATTCTACTATTTACTATTTCTTCAACTATTTAAACCATTTTACAAAAAGTAAGAAATTATAGGTTCCTTTCAACCTTATGAAGATGCATTTCATGTTTATAAAAATGATATTATATTGCCTCAATTTCAGACATACTTAGAAATGTTGGAACCAGAAATAGAGGAAAAGAATAATATTAATGCAGAAATTAAATGTGATACTGCATCAACTAATAAATCCACTACCAAGACTGGTGGCCCACTTGGCCAACCAATTATTGATACTGAAACTGTGGCTGCCATGGACAAGAGTCATCCTGCAATGGATGAATCGAAAAGGATGTGGATAATTTGGATTACGTAGTATCTCAATTAAATAATGAACAACTAGAAATACACAAAGACATAAAAAAAGTATGTAGATCATGGACTTTAACATGAAAATGGGTTATGTGAATGTTGTACTTATGAACCTACATTACAATATGTGAATGGCCAAGCAGGAACTGGGAAAAAGTTTCTTATTAAAGTAATTACGGCTTACATGCATAAAGTTACTACCACAAATTTATCTTGAGTAGTTATTGCTCGTACTGGCTTAGCACCACATAACATCAAAGAATTACCTTATACTGCCTATTGTTACTAACTGTGGAGCATGATAACAAATTGGAATACTTAAAATTGAATACTGATACATACCAAGAGCTTGGGAGAGACCTTAAAAAATTAAAGGTTTTGATCATCAATGAAGTGAGCATGGTTTCAAACTTGATGTTGGCATTTGTTCATTTGCATCTGCAAGTACTCAGAATGTCTTATGATGTGCTGTTTGGAGGAAATATGTCATTGTTTTTGGACACTTACTACAACTAACACCTGTAAAAGATGAACCGATTTTCAATAAACTTTTGCAGGAGCAAGCTGAGAATTGTTTGGGAAGTACAGGCAATGTGAACAACTGGTTGCATTTCACATACAGAGAATTAACACAGAATATGAGACAAGCTAACGATGAAGAATTTGCCAATATATTGAAAGGCCTTTACCTTGGTATTGTACCAAAAGAGGTGAAACTATTGCTAACGCAACAAAATACTACTAAATTATTTAATAAGCTTCATTGTGTTAAGGTGGCGGCCTGTCCTGGGTCGTTCTATTCCTGGAAAGGCTTCACTACGTATTACTTTGTTTAACGCTGCCTTTTCTTTACAAAGCTCAAAACTAAAACCCTTGTGTAGAGAGGTATGTGCCGATGTTTGCACAGCTGCTGGATACTTCATCAGTTATGGGTTGAACGGGAGCCAGGAGGGGGGTGTAGAGTTGGGATTCCTATCCCAGTTGGATAGGTCAGGGATATTGTGTTGTCCTGGCACATGGTTAGGGTGGGCATATGTAGCATGATGGTTACACTACGTTCGTCCTGGAGTGGGGGGGGGTAAGTTGTTGTTTTTATGTTTCCTTGTTTATTCAATTCCTTAAGCAGCACTTTCGAAATGTCGTAGAGGCATAAAGGGAGGATTCTTACCATTCACTGACATATCACACGTATAAAAGGTAGATTTAGGATACTTACCTGGAACATCCAGGGTCTGGGTACCTACGTCAAAAGACATAGGGTCTTATCCTTTATGAAGCGCTATAGGGTAAATATTGCTTGTCTCCAGGAGACGCACCTTAGCGATACAGAGATTGGTAAGGTGGCCAAGAAATGGAAAGAACAGCTGTATCATGCCTCCTATTCGACTTGCCTTAGAGAAGTGCTGGTGTAGATGGCCCCAGTGACCCCACATGTGCCCAGATATGTGGAAGCTGACGTGGAGGGGAGATATGTCTTCCTGCAGGGTAGACTTGATGGGAGGGCTGTCCCCTTGCTAAATTTATATGCACCCACTGTGGACGATCCCTGATTCTTCTTCAAGCTGCAGGTAGTGGTTGGTTCGGATGTTGATGGCCCGTTCCTTTGGTTGGGGGATTTTAACTGTGTCATGGATGGGGAGGGGTTGGCAGCCCCCTAATTCTGTATGAAGCCGCAAATTACTTTGGCTTTGCACAAGGTGGTGTCCAATTTGGGGTTGCTGGACATTTGGAGGGCTCATAAACCATTGGACAAAGTTTTCAACTGCTTTTCGCCTACACACCAGGCGTTCAGTAGACTCTATAGGGTGTTAGTTGCGGGCTTGCCACTTGATAATTTATCGACGCTTACACACTTAGCCCGTTTCCTATCTGACCACTCGCTGGCACTTTGTGAGCTGTATTCGGATGGGCTTTGGCGCCAACGTGTAACTGGCGCTTCCCGGTTGATATCCTGGGGGATGTTGTGGGTAGGGATGCGCTGTCTCAGGCCTTGCCTGAATATTTGCAGGCTAATTGGGGCTCAACGGATATTCTTGCTGTTGAATGGGATGCCATGAAGGTTGTGATTAGGGGGTGTGTATGGGTTTCACCTACGGGGTACGTAGGTAGCTGCCACCGGAGCTACAAGTAGAGGGAGGGGCACTGGCTGAATTGTAAAGACTAGATTTAATTAGATTTAATTGAGGATTTGTCAGAAAATAGCTGAAAAATGGGGCAGGCTGGATGCATACACGCTTACACAACACAGGCAATGCCTGCATCGGGAGGGCGACAAGTCGGGCAGATTGCTGGCCTGGCTGTTCTGGGGGAAAAGAGGCTCGCCTCCTGTAATTCACTTGATGGAACCAGATGGTGCGGTGGGGGCATCTTAGGGGGAGGTTGTGGAGGCCTTTAAGCGTCATTTGGAAGGGGTGTATGGGAGGCTGTTGGAGGCTGTTGTAGGCCTGAACCAGGTTCAGGTTTTCTTGGCACGCTTGAATATGCCCCATTTGGGAGCACTTGATGCTGATGTCACACTGGAGGAGCTTAGAGCTGCCTTGAAAATGTTACCTAAGTAAAAAAAACCCGGGGGTGGATTTCCGGTGGAATTCTACCAGGTGTTTACAGCAGCACTAACTCAGTGTCTGGACTGCTCGAACTCACGTCACTAGTGGCGGTCCCTTTAAGCTGGTGGAGCCTGTAGCCTTTAAAACTATGTGCTGCATCACAGGAAGTTGTTCGGCGTTTCCCCATTCTGTTGGACTTACCTGTTTCTTCAGAGCGGTGTCCGCTGTGGCGTCCTCAGATTCCATATTCCTGTTGCGGCATCCTCGACGTCTAGGTCTCTGTCATCGCGTTCGTACGCTGTTGCATTGGGCGCTTTCGGTTCTTCAGATTTATTCCATTCCTGCAGTAAACACAAAGGAAAATTCAAGGTTTTGAACAGCAGTGTACTGTATGGTAATGCGCTACGGCGCTAAATTTCTATTAATGATTTACCTGATTTCTTCTTAGTTTTTTGGACCCTGAAAGTTAAGGCAAACTCTGAGTTAAACACTTTTTCTGTGATTTAAAACTTAATCAGATGTATGACAACTAACTGAATTATTAGTTAACAAATATTATATCTGCACGTATTGTTTATGTCAGTGCATGATGTAATTAAGTTGAATGCCTTCAAGAGTATACATCTTTAGTTTGTTTTTTTAAATCTTCATTTTCATCTTATTAATCCAGGGAGACAATCTAGACACAGGTCGTTTAGACACATACATCAGGAGAATCTAACAAATACTGCAAATGATCGCTGACCTCTAAGAAAGCCTTTCCAACTTATCATCACTAGTATAACATCGAGCAATGTTAATCCTAATACCCCAACTTTTCCCTCCACTCCCCTCCCCCCTTGAGCTTCCATGATAGGTAACTTTGGATTTCTTCTTCATAACGGATCATTTCCATCAACAGAGTCATTGTGTTCATGGCCACTCCCCATGGATCGGTACCTCTTTGTCTGTGGGGGGTCTCTCTTCCCCACCCTGGACACTACACATCTCCCCTAGTCTCTCAGGCGTGGCTTCCCTCTGGGAATGTGTGTATGTGAGCAGGCTCCGAGTCATTTCCGCCCACGCTGCCAGGGTTTCTTGTGCAGTGGGGTCCCGTCTCGTCTGTCTAATATGCTCCTCCTCTGCTCCTGCCCACACCACCACATCTGCCTCCCAAGCCTCCCTTGTCGGAGCCCGAGGACTTATCCAGTGGATTGCAATTCACCTTTTTGATATCAGGAGGCCTAGAATAGCATTACGAGTATATATCATTTATATGTATATTTAACGATAAGGATGCATAAAATAAGTGAATGTTATTTAAGATATAGGCAAGATTCCTCTAGGAAGTATTTTTTCTTCCTCGCTCATACCAGAAGTATTTAAGGTGGGTTATTAATCACTCTCAAGTATTTATGTACAAGGTTAATAAAAATTAGTTACATGACTTCTGTTTTCTTTTAAATTCAGCCATTGTGCAACATGAACCACTGATAATAGAGGAGAGGACATAAGGTGCCTTATAGTTAGGCTTTCCTGTTTTCAGTTTCTATTTTTGTAAGTTCTGGTGTTTTTTTTTTAGTGTTTTCAATACCTTAAAAAAACAGTGGTTACACATTTTCCCGCCATTAAAAACAACAGTAACAGTGTTTTTCCGGTGTTTATGGAACATTTTGCTTTTATTATTGCTTGCTTTCTGCACTGATAGTGCATGGTATATAGACAGTGTACGTACAGTGTATATGAGGTCCAAATACATTTTTACAAATCAATCTTATTGTAGTTCACCATACAATACTTCTTCTATGAGTCTTTGGTCATGCGCGCTCGCTCTTTCCTTCTAATGTAAACTTTTATCTGTGAAAAGGCCCTCTCAGCATTGGCACTTGAGACGGGATACGCCAAACCAGCCAGTACACAATTTGCTAACTCTGGCCACTGACATAGCTTTCCATGCCAATACTGGTGCACCTGAAGATTGCGATTCTCTGGGACAGGTTCAGCAACATATGTGTTGAACTGGGCGCATATGCCCTCAGAGTTATTGTAGCGGTCAAAAAATGAAGCAGTACTTTTCAAAGTCCGTAGAAAATTCCCCTTTGCGGAAGGGATCTAGAACTTGTGCAGAGTACCACAGTGAGACTTCACTGACTTCTAATACCATGGTTGGTGAAAGAGCATTTCTATGCATAATTGCAAGACATTTCTCATGCTTTGTGAAAAAATAAATTCCTGAATTGATCTACAACATTTCTTTGCTTACCAAGTGGCAAGCATTCTAACATGGAACATGTTGCAGTGCCAAAGTCATTTAAAGTGTCGCCCAGCCTACTCTCAAGGAGATGTTTCACATCTACACCAATTAACACTGAGCACTTGGTAGACAAGGGTGTTTTCACACTATACTTTTTTGTCATGTTTTCCTGTAAAAATCTAAGAATGCAGTAGTGTACTTTTTTCACATCACTATCAATATGCGACCAAAGATCCTCACATTTTCTGCCTTTGCCATCACCTCTAAGCAAAAATTCTGAAAACAGTTCCCACATGAATTATATAGCATTCAAGGCCTCTAGAACTGAGAACGACTGGCTAAATGACACAGTTGGAATGACCAGAATGAACTACAAAGTCAATAGCATTCTTCATTCACTCTGAAGATTGTAAAGATGCTTTCAGCATGCCATCTAGCAAGTGGCATTGATCTCTTCAGTTCGGTTTTAATCTTTATTCGACTATCAAAAAGTAGCCATAAAAGTACAGTCATAGTAAATTAAAAGATGTTAAAACCAATACGATCAAATTAGTAAAATCATTACATCTTATGAGTCATAACCATAACATTCTTGTATTAATGACATCACCAATAAGGCAGAACATAGTTATTTCACGGAGAAAAATCAATTACAAGTATGCTAAAATCCTATTAAATCATATCAATTCTTTTCTGCTAGATACTAATAGTTTTTCTCATATTGATTGCTTTCAGAATAAACAGGGCAACACTATAGCAAGTCAGGGGGTCACCTAATGTCACCAAATATTTCATAGCTACTTTATGTGACTTAATATTTTGGGTGATGAACAATGGCTTTAAATAAAAACATCTACATTTCTTATAAAAATTACAAAATAGCATAAAGTGCAATGTGCTCTGTTTGCTTATTTTGTCACATGGACATAATATATCTTCAGGCGGATGAGACCGCATTGTAGGGAAGGCTACAAGATAGTGAACGATGCCACATCTTAATCTTGTTAAGACAAAACGGTGCTGGGCATAGGTCACATATGACAGATAGTTATTGGCACTCGCCTCTATGCTGTACGATATGTACTCGGCAACAGTAGATTTATTATTTTCAGCCTTAGATCTTTGGTCCGTCCTCTGTTGTAAAAAGGTGTCTCTGATCTCTTTTTTTTGATATATCAGAGTTTTGGATGTTTCTGACCATACTGATGTTTTATACATGTTTTCTAAGGCGGAATTAATATATAAAAGCCATGGAATTTTAAGTGCATCATACAATTTAAGACAATCTAAAATAATTGATTTAGTAAAAGCAGTTTCTTCCCTTTTCCATATTGAGTCCCACAGTAGCAGTGGTCGGGCCAATAGGAGGTCTTCCAGAAACTGGAGACCCACCTCGAAATGTGCAATGGTGTCTGATGCAGATGGCGGTAAAAAAAGCAAATGTTTCAGGAACAGATTTTCTTGCATTTGCAGGTCCTTATTTTTTGTATGGCCCCATACCCCTGCCCCATAGAGGGCTATACTTGTTCCTTTGGCTTTATATAATGCTACCATCTCATTAATTGGCTGATTCCCCAATTTAGAAGAAGATTTAAAAATGCCCTGGGTTGCCCTGCTCATTTTGGCTCTAGTGTTTGAAATATGTTGGGACCACGAGCCATTTTCCATAAAAACAATACCAAGATAGCAAAAAGAATTAACAGTCTTAATAGGGCTATTATCAATAAAAAAGGTTTTAGAAGGTTTAGGATTGGGCCCACAAATCATGGTATATGTTTTAGATTTATTTATGACCATTTTCTTCTGTATCATAAAAGTTGAAAATGCGTCCATCAATCTCTGTAGGCCTATCGGGGTTCTGGCTACGAGTACGGCGTTGTCCACGTAAAGTAAGACAGGTATCGGACGACCTGCCACCATAGGGGCGTCAGCCTTTATCGTCTGTAAATAATTATCTATCCCATTTATAAATAGAGAGAATAAGATTGGTGCTAGCACACAACCTTGACGGATCCCCCGCCCCACTTTAAATTTGGGTGTGCATTCTCCCTGGGTGCCAAAACGGATCTGGCTAGATAGTTTCTCGTACAGACGGGAGAGGAATCCGATAATCGCCCTAGGTGTTCCCATCGAGGTTAGGGTTGACCAGAGCAAGTTATGGTCCACTAGGTCGAATGCACTGCTTAAATCGGCAAAGTAGAGATATATGAAGCCTACCTTTGCCCTAGTATACTTGCCATTGAGCAATGCTAAATTTGTGCATTGCTCAATGGTCCCTATTCGCTTTTTGAACCCATACTGCACTGGTGTTAGGATCTCTTACAAGAAGGCACTTCAGCTCAGGTATTGATTTTTGACAGTTCATCACACAACTTTTTCATATAGGTAGCTGATTAACTGCAAATACAAACAATATCATTCCAATCTTTGTTGAACTTAGAATGAACTTTTTGCAGAAGCATTCCAAGTAATATTGCGTCCCATGTTTTCAAACAGTCTGGTGTCATGTTTTCACCACTATCCCTGATGCTTGTTGACAGCACTCTTTTCACATATACCTGTCACTACACCTTGCATTGAATGTTTAAAGTCTGGGGTGTTTGGAAATTCATCTACTATCAATACTGACTCGCTAGAAAAGGGAGCTGATATATCATTTTCTGTGGGTAAATGTGATGGTACATATTGGGGAAGATTCTTATGAAACCAGCCATTTTACCTATCAGTGAAAGAATCAAATGTAGCCAAACTATCAAATTGATTTTGATATTTCCTGATTCTATACAGTTTATAAAATAATTAAATAAGAACTAAAATATGCTTCTAAACCCTGCATCTTTAGACCAAAGACCACAAAACTGAAAAAGGAAGAAGAAACAATATTTTAGTGACATCCCTAAAGAATAAAACTCAAGCAGAATAATGTTAGCCCAGTCTTTCTTGCTGCTACCTTGTATAACAAAGTTACATTGTATTGGCCTCTTCAGGAAGAAATAAAAATGACTTTCACTCTCCTTTTCCTTTCTTTGAATGGTATTTAGTTTGTGGTTGTGCCGGTGTTTTTTCAGTGTTTATATGTTTACACTGGTAAGGGCTATAGCTCTTTCGGTGGGGTTTTATCAGTTATTATAGGTTTAAACCTAAAACAGGATGGCCTACTTATAGAATATTCAGTACTTAGCAATAGATTGCAGACTTCCAATGTACTTAAAGAATTGATTTTCATTGTGATATTCTTGATTCCTAGAAAGAGGAAAACAAAAGTGTGAGGCGCCAGATGACCAGAGTAACAACCAATTGACACTACCAAGCTACATCGTCCTCTCTTCCCCGAGGTCCAATTTTGACTTTGAATTTATTGAACCTTTTTTGGCCTATGGGAAGTTGGGAACTCACATTGTGGTTCATTTCACTCCTGTGAAAAGACCCACGTAAGAACCTGACACTCAGCACTTATTGGAGGTATTTCTGGAAGCAAAGGAGAGGGGGTACCCCCAAAGAGCATGAGCAAAGGCCTTATATTTATGTTATCTAAGTCGGGTGGGATCGAATTCGATCCTGCTTTGTATTATCTCCTAACGATGATAAACTCTGACATCAAAATCTTATGTAAACTTTTGGCCAATCGCCTGAGGCTGGTGATGAGTGGACTGCTTCATGTGGACCAATGCGGCTATATTCCTGGTCACAGCACAACCTTGAATCCGCAGTGGCTTGCACACGTGCTCCATGAGGTAAAAGACAGGCAGGAGGAAATTGTGTTGGCCTCAATCAATATTGAAAAGCCTTTTGATACGATTGACTGGAGGGTTGCTGTTGGAGGTGATGAAGGCCATGGGGACTAGGCCCCAATTTAGAGCCTGGATTCAATTACTACACACCGGCCCTGGTGCACAGGTGAAGGTGGGACAGTATAGGTCAGACCGGTGGGACATAGAGCGTGGTACCTGACAAGGATGCCTGATGTCACCCCCACTGTTTGCCCCCGCAATGGAGTCGTTGGCAATACAGGTGCGTCGGATTATGCATTAAAGGGGGATAGAGTTAGGTTACACTAGACACATCATCTCGCTCTATGCAGATGATGCGTTATTTTATCTTAGTAAAAACAACAATTGATGGACAGAGTGCAGAACAATGTCATACATTCACCCCAGTACAGAGATCTGGGCCTAAATCCATTGTTTTTTTGCTCCCCAGGCCATTCCAGTTTGAACCCAGCCATATGCAAATCAGTCTTGACCCTGCGCCCAATGGGAACAGTCCAGCCCGAACTGCCAAGCCAGGTCCTCCCTGGACTGGAAACAAGCATCCTAGGACCGGTTTCGGGGTTTCACCCCTCATCAGCCAGGATAGCTTGACTCCAGTGGCATGGAGAGCACGGGACCCACGTCTGGGCATACCCGTCCCACTCGGGGTGACAAATGCAAAAACAACAATTGATGGACAGAATGCAGAACAATGTCATACATTCACCCCAGTACAGAGATCTGGGCCTAAATCCATCATGTTTTGCTCCCCATGCCATTCCAGTTTGAACCCAGCCATATGCAAATCAGTCTTGACCCTACGCCCAATGGGAACAGTCCAGCCTGAACTGCTAAGCCAGGTCCTCCCTGGACTGGAAACAAGCATCCTAGAACTGGTTTCGGGGTTTCACCCCTCATCAGCCAGGATAGCTTGACTCCAGTGACACGGAGAGCACGGGACTCACGTCTGGGCATACCCGTCCCACTCGGGGTGACAAATGCAAAAACAACAATTGATGGACAGAATGCAGAACTACGTCATACATTCACCCCAGTACAGAGATCTGGGCCTAAATCCATCGTTTTTTGCTCCCCATGCCATTCCAGTTTGAACCCAGCCATATGCAAATCAGTCTTGACCCTGCGCCCAATGGGAACAGTCCAGCCCGAACTTCCAAGCCAGCTCCTCCCTGGACTGGAAACAAGCATCCTAGGACCGGTTTCGGGGTTTCACCCCTCATCAGCCAGGATAGCTTGACTCCAGTGGCATGGAGAGCACGGGACCCACGTCTGGGCATACCCGTCCCACTCGGGGTGACAAATGCAAAAACAACATTTAATGGGCAGAATGTAGAACAATGTCATACATTCACCCCAGTACAGGGATCTGGGCCTAAATCCATCATTTTTTTGCTCCCCATGCCATTCCAGTTTGAACCCAGCCATATGCAAATCAGTCTTGACCCTGCGCCCAATGGAACAATCCAGCCCGAACTGCCAAGCCAGGTCCTCCCTGGACTGGAAACAAGCATCCTAGGGCCGGTTTCGGGGTTTCACCCCTCATCAGCCAGGATAGCTTGAGCAAAAGAATGATGGATTTAACCCAGATCTCTTGACTGGGGGTGAATGTTTGGATTTGTTCTGCATTCCGTGCATCAATTGTGTGTATTTTGCTTTATTTTATCTTAGGGCACCCAGGACATCTGTGGCGATCTTACTGTAGCTTCTGAGAGAGTTTGGTGAGGTGTCTAGTCTTAAAATTAATAAAAGGAAGTCCTCATTGTTTCCACTGCCGGCGTTGGTTGGGGTGCCCAGGGAGAGGTTGCCAGACCTGGGGGTTAAGTGGGAGATTGATCATTTTGATATCTAGGTATGATGGTGGCACACACACAAAAAAGCAATTGCAGTATAACATTGACTTCTTGCAGGCATCTGTGTGGTTCTGGAATACCCTGCCATTATCTCTTATGCAAAGAATTGCAGTGTCCAAGATGGAGCTTCTGCCCCACGGAATATATGTGATACAGAATTCCTTGTGCCCCCTGCATGCAGGTGTCTTCCGCCAGCTGAATACCCTTCTCACCTCACTTATTTGGGTAGGGAACGAACCAGGGTGGCCCATCAAATATTAATGAGGGGATATGAGGACGGTGGGCTTGGGGTTCCGATGGCAGGTTCAAGTGTGTGCTCTACAGCTACATTTGTGATGCGTCAAACTGCTGCAGTATGGCAGAGATTGGTGACTGTGGTGATCAGGAGAGCCCCCTTTCACAGGGAGTTGCCGCTGTGGGTTTTAGCTCCATTTCGACAGATGGAAGAGGGTATGTTGTTTCAAACCTGTCAAAAGGGAGGTTGTGATCTGTATCCAAATGACATATTTATATTCTTTGAGGTTGTGAGGATTCGGTTTCAGGCTGGGACCTGGGCAGTTTCTGCACTATGCAGGCGTGACTGACGTTGGCTACACTAGGAGCATTGCTGACACTCGGGGCTAGGCACCACCTTATCTCGCTGTTTTATAATGTGCTGCTGGCGGACACACTTAATGGGCTGCCAAGAGTGTGATGGGTATGGAAGGGGGACTTGGGACTCTGTTCTCAGATGTGGACTGGGCCAGTGTATGTGCGTTGTTGAGGACTGTGTCCAGCAATGGCCAGTTCAGATTGATTAATTTGAATTTTGTGCATCATACTTACATGACTCCAATGTGCATGAACAGAATCTATCCAGAGCACACTTCTGTGTGTCCTTGTTGTGAAACTGTGGAAGCAGTTTTTATGCACCTGGCATGGGACTGCCAACAGGTGAGAGAATTCTGGGTGAAGGTAGTGGATAGGTTGGGTCACGATACACCATTGGCCAGTGCACTCACACTGCAGTTTTGTCTGTTGTGCCACCTGGTTCACCCTAAGAGGTACAAAGGACTTATTGGTTCCTGCAGTTGACCCTGGCGTTGGCAAGGAGGTGGGTAGCCATCACATGGATGGTGGTTCGAGCTCCCGCAGAGGCGCTATGGGTCCGAGATGTCTCTGAGTGGTCGGTGGCTGAGGAAACTCAGATGCGACAGACTCACTCGGATGCTTAACTTCCAGTCAGTTTGCAAACTTGGGGTGTACCATGAACTAAATTTCTGTCTCCGGGGGGGGACGCCACAGAGGATGACTCCAGGGATAGCGAGGTGTAGTAGGCTGGCGCAAGTAGTGGGATATAGCTATATAGGCTATGTTTTGTGCTAACATATAGCTCTTGCCCCCTGATGTGCTCTGCAACTGTATTCGCCATCATGATATGAACCATGCTTGCCACTGCTACTATTGTAATTCTTGTTAACAGTGCTGCAAGGTTGTTTTTCATTGATAAAATGACGAATAAAGGATTGAAAAAATGATCTTCTTTCACAATCAAAACTCATGGTTTGTTTAATGCCAACTGTTGAAAAATGTGTTCATTTAAATGCTACATCTGGAAAGAGAAGAATTTTAACACTTTCCTTCTAAAGATCAACTGGTGAATGACAGGCTAAACATAAGCAAAACGTTAGCTACAAAATTACAAAATATGGAAAAATCAGTTTCACGTACAGCGGGATTGGAGAAAGATTTACTGCTATGTAAAAATTGTCATATAATTTTATGTCATAATTTAAATGTAGAAGGACAAGTAAATGGAGCCATGGGATTAGTGGTGGACTTTGACATGTCTGAAAAGAATGAAGATATCAAATTGATTTGACCACATGAAATTGCAAAAACAGATCTCTCGGTGTTCAGCAAGATTCTTACTTGTCAAAAATGTATATAATCCTAGCTAATAGTTTCATCTTTATTTGGTTTATGCGGTAACAATACACAGATCACAAGACTATGCTTAGATTATGCACTCATTAACATTGGTTCCTCAGTATTCAAAGGAATTGCATGCTTTGCTCTATCTTGCGTTAAAAAACTAACAGGACAGTATAGTACCGAATTCAATGAGACAAGAATTAATACAGACAGTAACTGTGTCAGCGAATTCAGTCATTTGGGAAACAGATACACTCCTCATCTTGGTCAATATCCCATTTTAACAAAACCTAAACTGTCTTTTAAAAGAAACAACATTTCAGGCTACAAATACAAAGGAGAATTGGAACAACCTAAAAAAATAAACAAACAACAAACCACATGGAAATTACATGAAATCAGTTTCAAAATCTGAATGGCATAACTTTCTATAGCAATGTCATTGTTAATCTACTTTTGTACCTACGGGGCGTGAAAGAAATAATAAACCAGCATGTATATCAGCATTTATGCAACACCTTGAAAAATCTTCATCAACACATTCTGTCATAGAAGCACATAGGCCACTCTACAAATGGCATAAAATATATGGTAATAGGTTAGAGGTGCTATTCAGTTTTCTATCAATGATCAACATGTATGGCTTCTCTAGAAAGTATAGTTAACTAGACTCGCCTGAGTTCTGATCTCTTTGGTCTAAGCTACTCTTGGGAACACAAATGTTTCCAACACCTACATTCAAGGTCCCTTATTACACAGTTTGAAAGATTTGTATATCTACCAATACCTGACTGCAAATCAATTCCATTTAAATATTTAATTTGTAAAGCTTTGCAAAAAAATATGTCCAAACTGTAAATCAGGTGGGGTAAAGAGAAAAGCTAAACACAAGATCTATAATATTTGGTCATTACAAATGCATCAGGCCTAATTATGTGCAAAAACAGTGCATGTCAGATAAATATGTACATATGACTGGAATCAATTCCTTTTGGTACAAAATTGTATTTTATTATTATTATTGTTTTTATGTACTAATATTTTTCAATTGTCTCTAATTCTTTTTCTCTTTTTAATATTTTGATATTTTCGATGATTAATTTTACACACAAATAATACAATATTTACATTTCACAAACACATACAAAAAATGTTTTTCATAAACAATACACGACAGTGCTGTACAAAGAAATCAATACATTAAAAATAGGAGAGGGAATTCATATGTTGACAAATAATTTCAAAGGCTGGCGGTCGATGAGGACACGACGCGCGTTTCGGCGTTTAAGCCTTCGTCAGGAACACCGTCTCAACTTTTTCTACAATAAAGTGCACAATAAACATAATAAGATACATATAAAAGCACTATAGGCCTGAAACTCAGATATTGATACAAATATGAGCACTATGTGCTTCACTATCTTTAATGTCTGTGCCAATGTTAACAAGAGAACATATGTTTCTCTAGATAAATACTTTATGAGAATAAGTTAGTCTGAGAACACGCATACGTTATATCATGAAGCTAAAACTCAAAATATATTTAAAGTGAAGGGAAGAAAAGAAAAGGAGACATTACCTTATATCTCCTTAGATGAAAAAAACCAAGATTTAGCTGAATCACCCGTGCAAAAAAGTTATACCGAAAATACTTGATCATGCTCAAGAAACAACTGTAATCAGTTGATGAGAAAGAAGAAGAAACAAATCTTTTATATCATAGCTATCCTACAGTTATTCATGATTATCTGAAGCCCATTTATCGATATGACAGTAGGCTAAAGGGTAATCTCATAAACATGACGTGTACCTATAATCCTAGATCAGGACAATGGTCTGCGATCTGTACCAGGACAGGTCAATACTCCTTTGTCGAAGAAAGGCGTCACACAGATTCTTTAGTTTCTGTAATGATATGTGACATCAAGGAAGTAAAATATTTATATCTATCCGTTATTCGATTGTAATAGCAGTTTATTCAAGCGATTTGAGGGGGTAATCTACTAATATATACCTGATTACGGAGGGCTGCTGAATATCGAAAAACGGATATTAATCTGATTTATGCCTCCTGAATGCTACTCAATCTGTAAAAGTAAGGGAAAATTTAAACGAAACATAAGAACCACTGATTAGTCCCATTGGGTTTTTATTCGTTTAATTAAAAGAAATGGCTCTGCTCTAGCTAACCATATAGAATAAGGGTGGAATTAGATTGTGATACTCACAATACACTTGGAAAATGATATTCAATCATCTAAAAAACTTGGAGTGAAACTTTTAATAGTTATCTTCACATACAGAGCAACTGGCATGCGATGCTGAAAAAGAATAAAAAGATATGCATAGCAGTTTTTGATTAGATGTCAACAAGTAGTGTTCCATGTTATCATTCATATGGGACTGATCAATTTTTACTTACTCAATATTTATTAGAGGTACGCACATCGCCGTTAACGGATTATATAGTTGGCCAATGGCCGTTTTATTTCCTTTTTCACAGGCCTTGTCTGAAATTATAAATATGAATGGATGTAAATCAATCTCCACAATATGCTCCCATATAGATACATTTTATCGATATGCCTGATACTGTACTGTTTTTATATATATATACTGGGGACAACCGAGCATGGGAATATCGATGTTTTAAAACTTCTGTACCCATTGTTCTACTTCATGTGGGATGGCATAGCTGTGATGTTAAACGGAATCCACCCTTAACATGTACACGCCATTGGTGGTATATATATCCCTTACGAATGTACTAAATGGCAACTAAAGCTAGTATTAGATCATTATACTAGGCAAAGTTCATTGTCAACAATTATATTTATATGTTATGGGAGTGTAGCCATACTGGCAACACAATCTACCTACTATATATGGAAACCAGTGAAGATGAAGACGTTCACGTTACCATAAAATAAAAGCCTGGTTTGTCCTCCTAATCTTAAACCGTTAGGTTTTCTTCTTCTAGTTGTTTACTTTTTAAGCATAACATAAATGCAAGTCAGGTTAAAAACTATGACAACAACTTTGCCCAGATATTCTGGCCTCGCAATATGCGCCTGTAGCCTTAGTGCAGGAATCGTAACCTCACTTACCGGTATGGAAAAAGAAGCGCCGGCTCGGTTATTCGTCCTCTGTGTGAACAGCAGAGACAGATGTACATAATACTAGGTATTTTTATAAAGCCGGTTGTGTTGTCTAGATGGCGTCTGACGTCATCAAGGTGAGCCGATGTTAAACCTAAGTGCTGCCTATTCGAGTCTGTTCATGGAAATAGAAAGCGGGCTCAATAGCAACTTGTTAATGGCATCCATTTTGTAATGGATGATCTATATTCGTTTTGCTGTAAAGTAGTCAACGTAAGAAGTATTCCCGTAAATTGTAGGATTGCCCTCATTTGAAGATAAAACATGATTGCTCAGCATTATAGTGAGAGTAATTACTTAGACCCTCCTTTGCAGATAACCGTGTTCGATAGGCATTATGGTGAGTAATATTGTTGTAAAGATTATTTTACAAAACTCACATGTTGAACTATGGGAAAACACAATAGACCATTGTGAGATATATATTTCAAAAGATGTCTAGGGACAGGGTATTCACGATTCATTATTATTGCTTTATATCAAAAAATTGTTGTAAAGATGGAACAATATTTTCTAACAAATACTGTCCATATAGTAATGTTGTAAGGATTATATTACAAAGCTCACATATTGAACTTTGTAAGAACCCAATAGTCCATTGTGAGATATATATTTCAAAAAATGTAAGGGGACAGGATATTCATGATTCATTGTGAATTCTTCAATTCAAGAGATCTAGAGGTGAAACAGTATTTTATTACAGACTTACTGTCCATACAGTACATTACTGATTGTATTCAATGACTTGGGCCCACGGTATTTCCTGATTCAATCCTTTTTTGCAAGTATCTAACGTGAATATCCAATATACCTCACGTTTTTTCCTTATTGGTTCACTGCTTTGATTATTTTTCGGGGAAGTTGTTTCAAGGATGAACCATTTAATGTCATCCTCAGTATGGTTTAGTGTTACGTAATGTTCCACTATTGGTGCAGACATTTTTTTAGTACGAATCGCTGAGCGATGCTCAGTGAGTCGTATGTTGAAACTACGTGAAGTTTCCCCAATATACCCTAGTCCGCATGGGCAGAGTAAAAGGTAGATGACATTTTTGGTTTTGCAGTTGGTCATATTTTTCACCTTTACAGTTTGGCCATTCAATTGTATTCTGTCATTTTCTATTGCCAAAGGGCAAATTTTACACGTGCCACATCTGAAATTTCCTACCACAGGTAAAGTCCCAACAATACTTCTCTGTACTGGTTCTTTTATTTGGGGTAGCCGTGATCTTACAATTAGATCTTTAAGGTTTTTGTTCTTGCGGTAGGCAAATAAAGGCTTTGGGATTTTCTCTTTAGATTCTTTATCAACATTCAGGCTACCCCAAATAAAAGAACCAGTACAGAGAAGTATTGTTGGGACTTTACCTGTGGTAGGAAATTTCAGATGTGGCACGTGTAAAATTAGCCCTTTGGCAATAGAAAATGACAGAATACAATTGAATGGCCAAACTGTAAAGGTGAAAAATATGACCAACTGCAAAACCAAAAATGTCATCTACCTTTTACTCTGCCCATGCGGACTAGGGTATATTGGGGAAACTTCACGTAGTTTCAACATACGACTCACTGAGCATCGCTCAGCGATTCGTACTAAAAAAATGTCTGCACCAATAGTGGAACATTACGTAACACTAAACCATACTGAGGATGACATTAAATGGTTCATCCTTGAAACAATTTCCCCGAAAAATAATCAAAGCAGTGAACCAATAAGGAAAAAACGTGAGGTATATTGGATATTCACGTTAGATACTTTCAAAAAAGGATTGAATCAGGAAATACCGTGGGCCCAAGTCATTAAATACAATCAGTAATGTACTGTATGGACAGTAAGTCTGTAATAAAATACTGTTTCACCTCTAGATCTCTTGAATTGAAGAATTCACAATGAATCATGAATATCCTGTCCCCTTACATTTTTGAAATATATATCTCACAATGGACTATTGGGTTCTTACAAAGTTCAATATGTGAGCTTTGTAATATAATCCTTACAACATTACTATATGGACAGTATTTGTTAGAAAATATTGTTCCATCTTTACAACAATTTTTTGAAATAAAGCAATAATAATGAATCGTGAATACCCTGTCCCTAGACATCTTTTGAAATATATATCTCACAATGGTCTATTGTGTTTTCCCATAGTTCAACATGTGAGATTTGTAAAATAATCTTTACAACAATATTACTCACCATAATGCCTATGGAACATGGTTATCTGCAAAGGAGGGTCTAAGTAATTACTCTCACTATAATGCTGAGCAATCATGTTTTATCTGCAAATGAGGGCAATCGTACAATTTACGGGAATACTTCTTACGTTGACTACTTTACAGCAAAACGAATATAGATCATCCATTACAAAATGGATGCCATTAACAAGTTGCTATTGAGCCCGCTTTCTATTTCCATGAACAGACTCGAATAGGCAGCACTTAGGTTTAACATCAGCTCACCTTGATGACGTCAGACGCCATCTAGACACCACCACCGGCTTTATAAAAATACCTAGTATTATGTACATCTGTCTCTGCTGTTCACACAGAGGACGAATAACCGAGCCGGCGCTTCTTTTTCCATACCGGTAAGTGAGGTTACGATTCCCGCACTAAGGCTACAGGCGCATATTGCGAGGCCAGAATATCCGGGCAAAGTTGTTGTCATAGTTTTTAACCTGACTTGCATTTATGTTATGCTTAAAAAGTAAACAACTAGAAGAAGAAAACCTAACGGTTTAAGATTAGGAGGACAAACCGGGCTTTTATTTTATGGTAACGTGAAAGTCTTCATCTTCACTAGTTTCCATATATAGTAGGTAGATTGTGTTGCCAGTATGGCTACACTCCCATAACATAGAAATATAATTGTTGACAATGAACTTTGCCTAGTATAATGATCTAATACTAGCTTTAGTTGCCATTTAGTACATCCGTAAGGGATATATATACCACCAATGGCGTGTACATGTTAAGGGTGGATTCCGTTTAACATCACAGCTATGCCATCCCAAATGAAGAAGAACAATGGGTACAGAAGTTTTAAAACATCGATATTCCCATGCTCGGTTGTCCCCAGTATATATATATAAAAACAGTACAGTATCAGGCATATCGATAAAATGTATCTATATGGGAGCATATTGTGGAGATTGATTTACATCCATTCATATTTATAATTTCAGACAAGGCCTGTGAAAAAGGAAATAAAACGGCCATTGGCCAACTATATAATCCGTTAACAGCGATGTGCGTACCTCTAATAAATATCGAGTAAGTAAAAATTGATCAGTCCCATATGAATGATAACATGGAACACTACTTGTTGACATCTAATCAAAAACTGGTATGCATATCTTTTTATTCTTTTTCAGCATCGCATGCCAGTTGCTCTGTATGTGAAGATAACTATTAAAAGTTTCACTCCAAGTTTTTTAGATGATTGAATATCATTTTCCAAGTGTATTGTGAGTATCACAATCTAATTTCACCCTTATTCTATATGGTTAGCTAGAGAAGACATTTCTTTTAATTAAACGAATAAAAACCCAATGGGACTAATCAGTGGTTCTTATGTTTCGTTTAAATTTTCCCTTACTTTTACAGATTGAGTAGCATTCAGGAGGCATAAATCAGATTAATATCTGTTTTTCGATATTCAGCAGCCCTTTGTAATCAGGTATATATTAGTAGATTACCCCCTCAAATCGCTTGAATAAACTGCTATTACAATCAAATAACGGATAGATATAAATATTTTACTTCCTTGATGTCACATATCATTACAGAAACTAAAGAATCTGTGTGACTCCTTTCTTCGACAAAGGAGTATTGACCTTTGCTGGTTCAGATCGCAGACCATTGTCCTGATCTAGGATTATAGGTACACGTCATGTTTATGAGATTACCCTTTAGCCTGCTGTCAGGGACTGTCCAGGACTATGTCGGGAACACAGTCAGGGACTTGGGCAAAGACTGGGAACGGGGTAGAAAATGTACACAGAGAGAGGAGTACAGCGATGCCCAGGATCACACAGGAAGTCAGAGCAGAAAAGGGATCCAAAGGGGAAGCCTGTACAAAGGAACAAGATGGCTAAGACTCAAAGGAAGGGCACTCACAAGGCAATTTAGCATTCAGACTAACTACACCCAGGACGGACGTGCAAGACATATATATAATACAACATTAACAATAAAGGGAATGTGGGGTAAAGCACTCAGGAGCTCCACACAGTAAGACTGAAGCTCAGTAAGTTCCTCACCCACAATTGCTGTTACAGATACTGACTGAAAATACCCACATATAGGATATGTATGCAAAGGCAGGGTCTGTGGAGCTTATACCTATGGTGATGTTATAACAGTAACTCAAAGACAATATTCACAGTGAACAAGAAACACCACCTAGGTAGTCAGCTGTGCCCACGGATCCTGGCGATCAAACAGGAACACGCAAGGCAGTAACAGCAAAGGGTAGAACTAAACACAAGCACAATAGACAAGGAGCTAGCAAGGAGGAGTGCTTAACAGGAAAGGAAGGAAATCACAGGGCACATTTGGCAGAAAGCAGGTAACAAACATACAAGGTAACAGAAGCAAGACAGCAGAAATAGAAAGACAGCAAACTAGAACTGGAACCAAGGAAATGGGAAGAAAGGCAGGGACTGGAAAATTATATACAGAAGGGGAGGCTACAAGGGTATACTAGAATAGTGCAGGTTCAGGAATCAAGAAAACAAAGTAGCATAGAAGGCAGTGCTGGGGCAGGAACAAGAATTGAGCAAAAGCTCAGGAGTCAAAGTAGCACTGCAGGTAGTGCTAGTTCAGGAGAAGGGAAACTGCTGCAGGTCAGGAACAAGGAATGCTAAGGCTCAGGAGTCAAGGTAGTGTCACGACTTGCTCCCTGCATTCCCGTGTCCACCACCAGGGGGCTGAACTGGGGGACTTTCCAGTCTTCTAATAAGCTCCCAGACCCTCCCCTGCATGCATATCCAGACTTCCAGCCATTTGGACACTTATTGGGAACTGACATCCATTCCCAATCCATGCCGGGTTTTGTGAAAGCCAGCCTGCTTATATTTGAAGCCAGCCTACTCATGCCTGAAACTCCACTACCCAGAATTCCCTGCTCACTGCTTTGTCTCCACCCCTTCAGGCCAAGGATGGGTGGAGGAATTCAGTTCACCTGTGGCTGGCTGCTGCTAGCCTGCTCACACCTGCTGCATATGATTACTGTGAGCTCTTTTAAGCCCCAGCTCCCTTCAGCCCAGTGTTGGTCATTGTAGCTGTTTACCGGTGAGACCGATCCTTGTTTCCAGTGCTCCCTGAGCTTTTGCTATTGTTTCCAGTGTTTTCTGAGCTTTAGTTCTGCCTTTTTCCTGACCTGCTGCTGTTTTCCTGGTTCCTGAATTAGCACTGCTTACAGTGCTACCTTGACCCCTGAGCCTTAGTATTCCTTGTTCCTGAACTGCAGCAGTTTCCCTTCTCCTAAATCAGCACTGCTTATAGTGCTACCTTGTTTCCTGAGTTCCTGGGCTATAGCTAATCCTTGTTCCCTGATTCCTGGGCTATAGCTAATCCTTGTTCCCTGTTTCCTGGGCTATAGCTAATCCTTGTTCCCTGTTTCCTGGGCTATAGCTAATCCTTGTTCCCTGATTCCTGGGCTATAGCTAATCCTTGTTCCCTGATTCCTGGGCTATAGCTAATCCTTGTTCCCTGATTCCTGGGCTATAGCTAATCCTTGTTCCTTGATTCCTGTGCTATAGCTAATCCTTGTTCCCTGATTCCTGGGCTATAGCTAATCCTTGTTCCCTGATTCCTGGGCTATAGCTACCTTGTTTCCTGAATTCCTGAGCTATAGCTATTCCTTGTACCTGAATTAGCACTGACTGCAGTGCTACCTTGTTTCCTGAGTTCCTGAGCTATGGCTATTCCTTGTGCCTGAATTAGCACTGACTGCAGTGCTACCTTGTTTCCTGAGTTCCTGAGCTATAGCTATTCCTTGTACCTGAATTAGCACTGACTGCAGTGCTACCTTGTTTCCTGAGTTCCTGAGCTATAGCTATTCCTTGTACCTGAATTAGCACTGACTGCAGTGCTACCTTGTTTCCTGAGTTCCTGAGCTATAGCTATTCCTTGTACCTGAATTAGCACTGACTGCAGTGCTACCTTGTTTCCTGAATTCCTGAGCTATAGCTATTCCTTGTACCTGAATTAGCACTGCCTGCAGTGCTGCCTTGTTTCCTGAGCTATAGTTATTCTTTGTTCCTGTTCCTGGGCTTCAGCTATTTCTAGTTTCCTTGAACCAGTACTGCTTGCAGTGCTCTCTTGACTCCTTGTTTCCTGAGCTGTAGCTATTTTCCTGTTTCCTGAACCAGCACTGCCTGAGGGTGCTACCTTGACTCCTGAAGCTTTAGTAATTCCCTGTTCCTGAACTAGCACTGCTTGCAGTGCTACCTTGATTCCTGAGCCTTATCATTTCCTTGTTCCTGACCTGCAGTGCTACTTTGACTTCTGAGCTTTTGCTCAATTCTTGTTCCTGCCCCAGCACTGCCTTCTATTACTACCTTGTTTTCTTGATTCCTGAACATGCACTATTCTAGTATACCCTTGTAGCCTCCCCTTCTGTATATCCATTTCCAGTCCCTGCCTTTCTTCCCATTTCCTTGGTTCCAGTTCTAGTTTGGTGTCTTTCTATTTCTGCTGTCTTGCTTCTGTTGCCTTGTATGTTTGTTACCTGTTTTCTGCCAAGTGTGCCCTATGATTTCCTTCCTTTCCTGTTAAGCACTCCTCCTTGCTAGCTCCTTGTCTATTGTGCTTGTGTTTAGTTCTACCCCTTTGCTGTTACTGCCTTGCGTGTTCCTGTTTGATCGCCAGGATCCGTGGGCACAGCTGACTACCTAGGTGGTGTTTCTTGTTCACTGTGAGTATTGTCTTTGAGTTACAGTTATAACATCACCATAGGTATAAGCTCCACAGACCCTGCCTTTGTATACATATCCTATATGTGGGTATTTCCAGTCAGTATCTGTAACAGCAATTGTGGGTGAGGAACTTACTGAGCTTCAGTCTTACCGTGTGGAGCTCCTGAGTGCTTTACCCCACATCCCCTTTATTGTTAATGTTGTTTTATATTTAAGTGTATTGCACATCCGTCCTGGGTTTAGAGATTCTGAATGCTGAGCCGTCTCATGAGTGCCCTTTCTTTCTGAGTCTCACCCTTCTTGTTCACCTCTACAGGCTTCCCCTTTGGATCCCTTTTCTCCTCTGACTTCCAGTGTGATCCTGGGCAGCGCTGTACTCCTCTCTGTGTTTGTTTTCTACCCTGTTCCCAGTCCTTGCCCAAGTCCCTGACTGTGTTCCCCACATAGTCCCGGACAGACCCTGACAGAATGACCAACCCACATTTCCAGGGTCACTTGTGAGGTTTCTTTGTGTTCAGTTAGCTACCTTTTTACTAAAACCCACCCTGTCAGTTCTTGCCAAGATGTTTAGCAACAGATCCAGAAAGTCTGCGTATGCTGACAGGAATCCATTGTCAAGGCAGTGCAGTTCTGTACACCCTATTAGAAAGTCCTTAAACTCTAGAGATCGATTCATGGAACAAAACAGACTTTTACGTGCTGAATATTATTCCCTGTGGTTGGCTGATCCTTCTATGTTAGATTTTCATTCCATCTGTGACCGAGCCTGCAGCCTGCCTGCCATCTGTGCCCAAGCCTGCAGCCTGTCTGCCATCTGTGCCCGCGCCTGCAGCATGCCTGCCATCTGAGCTCAAGCCAGCAGCATGCCTGTCATTAGTACCGGAGCCTCCAGACTGCCTGCATTCAGAGCACAAGCCCTCAGCTCACCTGCCTACTAAGTCAGAGTCTCCAGCCTGTCTGACTTCAGAGCCAGAACTTCCAGCCTATCTGAATTCAGAGCCAAGATTTCCAGCCTGTCTGACTTCCGAACCAGAGCTTCCAGGCTCTCTGCCTCCAGGACCAGAGCTTCCAGGCTCTCTGCCTCCTGGACCAGAGCTTCCAGGCTCTCTGCCTCCTGGACCAGAGCTTCCAGGCTCTCTGCCTCCTGGACCAGAGCTTCCAGGCTCTCTGCCTCCAGGACCAGAGCTTCCAGGCTCCCTGCCTCCAGGACCAGAGCTTCCAGGCTCCCTGCCTCCAGGACCAGAGCTTCCAGGCTCCCTGCCTCCAGGACCCGAGCTTCCAGGCTCCCTGCCTCCAGGACCCGAGCTTCCAGGCTCCCTGCCTCCAGGACCCGAGCTTCCAGGCTCCCTGCCTCCAGGACCCGAGCTTCCAGGCTCCCTGCCTCCAAGACCCGAGCTTCCAGGCTCCCTGCCTCCCGCACCCGAGCTTCCAGGCTCCCTGCCTCCCGCACCCAAGCTTCCAGGCTCCCTGCCTCCCGCACCCGAGCTTCCGGGCTCCCTGCTTCCAGCACCAGAGCCTCCGGGCTCCCTGCCCTCAGCACCAGAGCCTCCGGGCTCCCTGCCCTCAGCACCAGAGCCTCCGGGCCCCCTGCCTCCAGCACCAGAGCCTCCGGGCCCCCTGCCTCCAGCACCAGAGCCTCCGGGCCCCCTGCCTCCAGCACCAGAGCCTCCGGGCTCCCTGCCTCCAGCACCAGAGCCTCCGGGCCCCCTGCCTCCAGCACCAGAGCCTCCGGGACCCCTGCCTCCAGCACCAGAGCCTCCGGGCCCCCTGCCCTCAGCACCAGAGCCTCCGGGCCCCCTGCCCTCAGCACCAGAGCCTCCGGGCTCCCTGCCCTCAGCACCAGAGCCTCCGGGCTCCCTGCCCTCAGCACCAGAGCCTCCGGGCTCCCTGCCCTCAGCACCAGAGCCTCCGGGCTCCCTGCCTCCAGCACCAGAGCCTCCGGGCCCCCTGCCCTCAGCACCAGAGCCTCCGGGCCCCCTGCCCTCAGCACCAGAGCCTCCGGGCTCCCTGCCCTCAGCACCAGAGCCTCCGGGCTCCCTGCCCTCAGCACCAGAGCCTCCGGGCTCCCTGCCCTCAGCACCAGAGCCTCCGGGCTCCCTGCCCTCAGCACCAGAGCCTCCGGGCTCCCTGCCTTCAGCACCAGAGCCTCCGGGCTCCCTGCCTTCAGCACCAGAGCCTCCGGGCTCCCTGCGAGGCTCCCTGCCTTCAGCACCAGAGCTTCCGGGCTCCCTGCCTTCAGCACCAGAGCCTCTGGGTCCCTGCCTTCAGCACTTGAGCCTCTATTTTGCCAACTTTTTGACCCTATGCTTCCAGTTTGCCAGCCTTCAGAGGTCTCAAGACATATACATTCAGAAACTGTATCTCCAGCATCAGAGACAAAACCCTCCAGAACGTCACAATTTTCCTGCAGTCCTCTGGCATCTTACACTACATCTATGATGGAAATGGACTTACTTCTTAGGAGCCACGGCCTTGAATCCAATTCCAGATTCCGGGAGAGGGTCTTTGGAGGGGGTGTACTGTCACGACTTGCTCCCTGCATTCCCGTGTCCACCACCAGGGGGCTGAACTGGGGGACTTTCCAGTCTTCTAATAAGCTTCCAGACCCTCCCCTGCATGCATATACAGACTTCCAGCCATTTGGACACTTATTGGGAACTGACATCCATTCCCAATCCATTCCGGGTTTTGTGAAAGCCAGCCTGCTTATATTTGAAGCCAGCCTACTCATGCCTGAAACTCCACTACCCAGAATTCCCTGCTCACTGCTTTGTCTCCACCCCTGCAGGCCAAGGATGGGTGGAGGAATTCAGTTCACCTGTGGCTGGCTGCTGCTAGCCTGCTCACACCTGCTGCGTATGATTACTGTGAGCTCTTTTAAGCCCCAGCTCCCTTCAGCCCAGTGTTGGTCATTGTAGCTGTTTACCGGTGAGACCGATCCTTGTTTCCAGTGCTCCCTGAGCTTTTGCTATTGTTTCAAGTGTTTCCTGAGCTTTAGTTCTGCCTTTTTCCTGACCTGCTGCTGTTTTCCTTGTTCCTGAATTAGCACTGCTTACAGTGCTACCTTGACCCCTGAGCCTTAGTATTCCTTGTTCCTGAACTGCAGCAGTTTCACTTCTCCTAAATCAGCACTGCTTATAGTGCTACCTTGTTTCCTGAGTTCCTGGGCTATAGCTAATCCTTGTTCCCTGATTCCTGGGCTATAGCTAATCCTTGTTCCCTGATTCCTGGGCTATAGCTAATCCTTGTTCCCTGATTCCTGGGCTATAGCTAATCCTTGTTCCCTGATTCCTGGGCTATAGCTAATCCTTGTTCCTTTATTCCTGGGCTATAGCTAATCCTTGTTCCTTGATTCCTGGGCTATAGCTAATCCTTGTTCCCTGATTCCTGGGCTATAGCTAATCCTTGTTCCCTGATTCCTGGGCTATAGCTACCTTGTTTCCTGAATTCCTGAGCTATAGCTATTCCTTGTACCTGAATTAGCACTGACTGCAGTGCTACCTTGTTTCCTGAGTTCCTGAGCTATGGCTATTCCTTGTGCCTGAATTAGCACTGACTGCAGTGCTACCTTGTTTCCTGAGTTCCTGAGCTATAGCTATTCCTTGTACCTGAATTAGCACTGACTGCAGTGCTACCTTGTTTCCTGAGTTCCTGAGCTATGGCTATTCCTTGTGCCTGAATTAGCACTGACTGCAGTGCTACCTTGTTTCCTGAGTTCCTGAGCTATAGCTATTCCTTGTACCTGAATTAGCACTGACTGCAGTGCTACCTTGTTTCCTGAGTTCCTGAGCTATAGCTATTCCTTGTACCTGAATTAGCACTGACTGCAGTGCTACCTTGTTTCCTGAATTCCTGAGCTATAGCTATTCCTTGTACCTGAATTAGCACTGCCTGCAGTGCTGCCTTGTTTCCTGAGCTATAGTTATTCTTTGTTCCTGTTCCTGGGCTTCAGCTATTTCTAGTTTCCTTGAACCAGTACTGCTTGCAGTGCTCTCTTGACTCCTTGTTTCCTGAGCTGTAGCTATTTTCCTGTTTCCTGAACCAGCACTGCCTGAGGGTGCTACCTTGACTCCTGAAGCTTTAGTAATTCCCTGTTCCTGAACTAGCACTGCTTGCAGTGCTACCTTGATTCCTGAGCCTTATCATTTCCTTGTTCCTGACCTGCAGTGCTACTTTGACTTCTGAGCTTTTGCTCAATTCTTGTTCCTGCCCCAGCACTGCCTTCTATTACTACCTTGTTTTCTTGATTCCTGAACATGCACTATTCTAGTATACCCTTGTAGCCTCCCCTTCTGTATATCCTTTTCCAGTCCCTGCCTTTCTTCCCATTTCCTTAGTTCCAGCTCTAGTTTGGTGTCTTTCTATTTCTGCTGTCTTGCTTCTGTTGCCTTGTATGTTTGTTACCTGTTTTCTGCCAAGTGTGCCCTATGATTTCCTTCCTTTCCTGTTAAGCACTCCTCCTTGCTAGCTCCTTGTCTATTGTGCTTGTGTTTAGTTCTACCCCTTTGCTGTTACTGCCTTGCGTGTTCCTGTTTGATCGCCAGGATCCGTGGGCACAGCTGACTACCTAGGTGGTGTTTCTTGTTCACTGTGAGTATTGTCTTTGAGTTACAGTTATAACATCACCATAGGTATAAGCTCCACAGACCCTGCCTTTGTATACATATCCTATATGTGGGTATTTCCAGTCAGTATCTGTAACAGCAATTGTGGGTGAGGAACTTACTGAGCTTCAGTCTTACCGTGTGGAGCTCCTGAGTGCTTTACCCCACATCCCCTTTATTGTTAATGTTGTTTTATATTTAAGTGTATTGCACATCCGTCCTGGGTTTAGAGATTCTGAATGCTGAGCCGTCTCATGAGTGCCCTTTCTTTCTGAGTCTCACCCTTCTTGTTCACCTCTACAGGCTTCCCCTTTGGATCCCTTTTCTCCTCTGACTTCCAGTGTGATCCTGGGCAGCGCTGTACTCCTCTCTGTGTTTGTTTTCTACCCTGTTCCCAGTCCTTGCCCAAGTCCCTGACTGTGTTCCCCACATAGTCCCGGACAGACCCTGACAGAATGACCAACCCACATTTCCAGGGTCACTTGTGAGGTTTCTTTGTGTTCAGTTAGCTACCTTTTTACTAAAACCCACCCTGTCAGTTCTTGCCAAGATGTTTAGCAACAGATCCAGAAAGTCTGCGTATGCTGACAGGAATCCATTGTCAAGGCAGTGCAGTTCTGTACACCCTATTAGAAAGTCCTTAAACTCTAGAGATCGATTCATGGAACAAAATAGACTTTTACGTGCTGAATATTATTCCCTGTGGTTGGCTGATCCTTCTATGTTAGATTTTTATTCCATCTGTGACCGAGCCTGCAGCCTGCCTGCCATCTGTGCCCAAGCCTGCAGCCTGTCTGCCATCTGTGCCCGCGCCTGCAGCATGCCTGCCATCTGAGCTCAAGCCAGCAGCATGCCTGTCATTAGTACCGGAGCCTCCAGACTGCCTGCATTCAGAGCACAAGCCCTCAGCTCACCTGCCTACTAAGTCAGAGTCTCCAGCCTGTCTGACTTCAGAGCCAGAACTTCCAGCCTATCTGAATTCAGAGCCAAGATTTCCAGCCTGTCTGACTTCCGAACCAGAGCTTCCAGGCTCTCTGCCTCCTGGACCAGAGCTTCCAGGCTCTCTGCCTCCTGGACCAGAGCTTCCAGGCTCTCTGCCTCCTGGACCAGAGCTTCCAGGCTCTCTGCCTCCTGGACCAGAGCTTCCAGGCTCTCTGCCTCCTGGACCAGAGCTTCCAGGCTCTCTGCCTCCTGGACCAGAGCTTCCAGGCTCTCTGCCTCCAGGACCAGAGCTTCCAGGCTCCCTGCCTCCAGGACCAGAGCTTCCAGGCTCCCTCCAGGACCCGAGCTTCCAGGCTCCCTGCCTCCAGGACCCGAGCTTCCAGGCTCCCTGCCTCCAGGATCCGAGCTTCCAGGCTCCCTGCCTCCAGGACCCGAGCTTCCAGGCTCCCTGCCTCCAGGACCCGAGCTTCCAGGCTCCCTGCCTCCAGGACCCGAGCTTCCAGGCTCCCTGCCTCCAGGACCCGAGCTTCCAGGCTCCCTGCCTCCAGGACCCGAGCTTCCAGGCTCCCTGCCTCCAGGACCCGAGCTTCCAGGCTCCCTGCCTCCCGCACCCGAGCTTCCGGGCTCCCTGCCTCCCGCACCCGAGCTTCCGGGCTCCCTGCCTCCCGCACCCGAGCTTCCGGGCTCCCTGCCTCCCGCACCCGAGCTTCCGGGCTCCCTGCCTCCAGCACCAGAGCCTCCAGCACCAGAGCCTCCGGGCCCCCTGCCTCCAGCACCAGAGCCTCCGGGCCCCCTGCCTCCAGCACCAGAGCCTCCGGGCCCCCTGCCTCCAGCACCAGAGCCTCCGGGCCCCCTGCCTCCAGCACCAGAGCCTCCTGGCCCCCTGCCCTCAGCACCAGAGCCTCCTGGCCCCCTGCCCTCAGCACCAGAGCCTCCTGGCCCCCTGCCCTCAGCACCAGAGCCTCCGGGCCCCCTGCCCTCAGCACCAGAGCCTCCGGGCCCCCTGCCTTCAGCACCAGAGCCTCCGGGCCCCTGCCTTCAGCACCAGAGCCTCCGGGCTCCCTGCCTTCAGCACCAGAGCCTCCGGGCTCCCTGCCTTCAGCACCAGAGCCTCCGGGCTCCCTGCCTTCAGCACCAGAGCCTCCGGGCTCCCTGCCTTCAGCACCAGAGCCTCCGGGCTCCCTGCCTTCAGCACCAGAGCCTCCGGGCTCCCTGCGAGGCTCCCTGCCTTCAGCACTAGAGCCTCCGCGCTCCCTGCCTCCAGCACCAGAGCCTCCGGGCTCCCTGCCTTCAGCACTTGAGCCTCTATTTTGCCAACTTTTTGACCCTATGCTTCCTGTTTGCCAGCCTTCAGAGGTCTCAAGACATATACATTCAGAAACTGTATCTCCAGCATCAGAGACAAAACCCTCCAGAACGTCACAATTTTCCTGCAGTCCTCTGGCATCTTGCACTACATCTATGATGGAAATGGACTTACTTCTTAGGAGCCACGGCCTTGAATCCAATTCCAGATTCCGGGAGAGGGTCTTTGGAGGGGGTGTACTGTCACGACTTGCTCCCTGCATTCCCGTGTCCACCACCAGGGGGCTGAACTGGGGGACTTTCCAGTCTTCTAATAAGCTTCCACACCCTCCCCTGCATGCATATCCAGACTTCCAGCCATTTGGACACTTATTGGGAACTGACATCCATTCCCAATCCATGCCGGGTTTTGTGAAAGCCAGCCTGCTTATATTTGAAGCCAGCCTACTCATGCCTGAAACTCCACTACCCAGAATTCCCTGCTCACTGCTTTGTCTCCACCCCTGCAGGCCAAGGATGGGTGGAGGAATTCAGTTCACCTGTGGCTGGCTGCTGCTAGCCTGCTCACACCTGCTGCATATGATTACTGTGAGCTCTTTTAAGCCCCAGCTCCCTTCAGCCCAGTGTTGGTCATTGTAGCTGTCTACCGGTGAGACCGATCCTTGTTTCCAGTGCTCCCTGAGCTTTTGCTATTGTTTCAAGTGTTTCCTGAGCTTTAGTTCTGCCTTTTTCCTGACCTGCTGCTGTTTTCCTTGTTCCTGAATTAGCACTGCTTACAGTGCTACCTTGACCCCTGAGCCTTAGTATTCCTTGTTCCTGAACTGCAGCAGTTTCACTTCTCCTAAATCAGCACTGCTTATAGTGCTACCTTGTTTCCTGAGTTCCTGGGCTATAGCTAATCCTTGTTCCCTGATTCCTGGGCTATAGCTAATCCTTGTTCCCTGATTCCTGGGCTATAGCTAATCCTTGTTCCCTGATTCCTGGGCTATAGCTAATCCTTGTTCCCTGATTCCTGGGCTATAGCTAATCCTTGTTCCCTGATTCCTGGGCTATAGCTAATCCTTGTTCCCTGATTCCTGGGCTATAGCTAATCCTTGTTCCCTGATTCCTGGGCTATAGCTAATCCTTGTTCCCTGATTCCTGGGCTATAGCTAATCCTTGTTCCCTGATTCCTGGGCTATAGCTAATCCTTGTTCCCTGATTCCTGGGCTATAGCTAATCCTTGTTCCCTGATTCCTGGGCTATAGCTAATCCTTGTTCCTTGATTCCTGGGCTATAGCTAATCCTTGTTCCCTGATTCCTGGGCTATAGCTAATCCTTGTTCCCTGATTCCTGGGCTATAGCTACCTTGTTTCCTGAATTCCTGAGCTATAGCTATTCCTTGTACCTGAATTAGCACTGACTGCAGTGCTACCTTGTTTCCTGAGTTCCTGAGCTATGGCTATTCCTTGTGCCTGAATTAGCACTGACTGCAGTGCTACCTTGTTTCCTGAGTTCCTGAGCTATAGCTATTCCTTGTACCTGAATTAGCACTGACTGCAGTGCTAACTTGTTTCCTGAGTTCCTGAGCTATAGCTATTCCTTGTACCTGAATTAGCACTGACTGCAGTGCTAACTTGTTTCCTGAGTTCCTGAGCTATAGCTATTCCTTGTACCTGAATTAGCACTGACTGCAGTGCTACCTTGTTTCCTGAATTCCTGAGCTATAGCTATTCCTTGTACCTGAATTAGCACTGACTGCAGTGCTACCTTGTTTCCTGAGTTCCTGAGCTATAGCTATTCCTTGTACCTGAATTAGCACTGACTGCAGTGCTACCTTGTTTCCTGAGTTCCTGAGCTATAGCTATTCCTTGTACCTGAATTAGCACTGACTGCAGTGCTACCTTGTTTCCTGAATTCCTGAGCTATAGCTATTCCTTGTACTTGAATTAGCACTGCCTGCAGTGCTGCCTTGTTTCCTGAGCTTTAGTTATTCTTTGTTCCTGTTCCTGGGCTTCAGCTATTTCTAGTTTCCTTGAACCAGTACTGCTTGCAGTGCTCTCTTGACTCCTTGTTTCCTGAGCTGTAGCTATTTTCCTGTTTCCTGAACCAGCACTGCCTGAGGGTGCTACCTTGACTCCTGAAGCTTTAGTAATTCCCTGTTCCTGAACTAGCACTGCTTGCAGTGCTACCTTGATTCCTGAGCCTTATCATTTCCTTGTTCCTGACCTGCAGTGCTACTTTGACTTCTGAGCTTTTGCTCAATTCTTGTTCCTGCCCCAGCACTGCCTTCTATTACTACCTTGTTTTCTTGATTCCTGAACATGCACTATTCTAGTATACCCTTGTAGCCTCCCCTTCTGTATATCCCTTTCCAGTCCCTGCCTTTCTTCCCATTTCCTTGGTTCCAGTTCTAGTTTGGTGTCTTTCTATTTCTGCTGTCTTGCTTCTGTTGCCTTGTATGTTTGTTACCTGTTTTCTGCCAAGTGTGCCCTATGATTTCCTTCCTTTCCTGTTAAGCACTCCTCCTTGCTAGCTCCTTGTCTATTGTGCTTGTGTTTAGTTCTACCCCTTTGCTGTTACTGCCTTGCGTGTTCCTGTTTGATCGCCAGGATCCGTGGGCACAGCTGACTACCTAGGTGGTGTTTCTTGTTCACTGTGAGTATTGTCTTTGAGTTACAGTTATAACATCACCATAGGTATAAGCTCCACAGACCCTGCCTTTGTATACATATCCTATATGTGGGTATTTCCAGTCAGTATCTGTAACAGCAATTGTGGGTGAGGAACTTACTGAGCTTCAGTCTTACCGTGTGGAGCTCCTGAGTGCTTTACCCCACATCCCCTTTATTGTTAATGTTGTTTTATATTTAAGTGTATTGCACATCCGTCCTGGGTTTAGTGATTCTGAATGCTGAGCCGTCTCATGAGTGCCCTTTCTTTCTGAGTCTCACCCTTCTTGTTCACCTCTACAGGCTTCCCCTTTGGATCCCTTTTCTCCTCTGACTTCCAGTGTGATCCTGGGCAGCGCTGTACTCCTCTCTGTGTTTGTTTTCTACCCTGTTCCCAGTCCTTGCCCAAGTCCCTGACTGTGTTCCCCACATAGTCCCGGACAGACCCTGACAGGTAGCACTGCAGACAATGCTAGTTCAGGAACAAGGGAAACTGCTGCATTTCAGGAACAAGGAATGCTAAGGCTCAGAAGTCAAGGTAGCACTGCAGGCAGTGCTAGTTCAGGAACAAGGGGAAACTGCTACAGTTCAGGAACAAGGAATGCTAAGGCTCAGGAGTCAAGGTAGCACTGCAGGCAGTACTGGTTCAAGGAAACAGGAAATAGCTACAGCTCAGGAAACAAGGAGTCAAGAGAGCACTGCAAGCAGTGCAAATCAGGAACAAGAAATAGCTGAAGCCCAGAAACAGGAACAAAGAATAACTATAGCTCAGGAAACAAGGTAGCACTGGAGACTGCTAATTCAGGCACAAGGAATAGCTATAGCTCAGGAACTCAGGAAACAAGGTAGCACTGCAGGCAGTGCTAATTCAGGCACAAGGATTAGCTATAGCTCAGGAATCAAGGAATATCAAAAGCTCAGGAAACACTGGAAACAAGGGTATCAAAAGCTCAGGAAACACTGGAAACAAGGATCGGCCTCACCGGTATACAGCTACAATGACCAACACTGGGCTGAAGGGAGCTGGGGCTTAAAAGAGCTCACAGTAATCACATGCATCAGGTGTGAGCAGGCTAGCAGCAGCCAGCCACAGGTGAACTGAATCTCACTCTGGCCTGCAGGGGTGGAGACAAAGCAGTGAGCAGGGGATTCTGGGTAATGGAGTTTCAGGCATGAGCAGGATGGCTTCCACAAAACCCGGCATGGATTGGGAATGGATGTCAATTCCCAAATAGTGTCCAAATGGCTGGAAGTCAGTATGTACATGAAGGGGAGGGTCTGGAAGCTTGTTATGACACTGGAGAGTCCCACAGTTCAGCCCCCTGGTGGTAGACACAAAAACGCAGGGAGCAAGTCGTGACACCTACTGTCATATCGATAAATGGGCTTCAGATAATCATGAATAACTGTAGGATAGCTATGATATAAAAGATTTGTTTCTTCTTCTTTCTCATCAACTGATTACAGTTGTTTCTTGAGCATGATCAAGTATTTTCGGTATAACTTTTTTGCACGGGTGATTCAGCTAAATCTTGGTTTTTTTCATCTAAGGAGATATAAGGTAATGTCTCCTTTTCTTTTCTTCCCTTCACTTTAAATATATTTTGGGTTTTAGCTTCATGATATAACGTATGCGTGTTCTCAGACTAACTTATTCTCAAAGTATTTATCTAGAGAAACATATGTTCTCTTGTTAACATTGGCACAGACATTAAAGATAGTGAAGCACATAGTGCTCATATTTGTATCAATATCTGAGTTTCAGGCCTATAGTGCTTTTATATGTATCTTATTATGTTTATTGTGCACTTTATTGTAGAAAAAGTTGAGACGGTTTTCCTGACGAAGGCTTAAACGCCGAAACGCGCGTCGTGTCCTCATCGACCGCCAGCCTTTGAAATTATTTGTCAACATATGAATTCCCTCTCCTATTTTTAATGTATTGATTTCTTTGTACAGCACTGTCGTGTATTGTTTATGAAAAACATTTTTGTATGTGTTGTGTACATATGTGTTTGTGAAATGTAAATATTGTATTATTTGTGTGTAAAATTAATCATCGAAAATATCAAAATATTAAAGAGAAAAAAGAATTAGAGACAATTGAAAAATATTAGTACATAAAAATAATAATAAAATACAATTTTGTACCAAAAGGAATTGATTCCAGTCATATGTACATATTTATCTGACATGCACTGTTTTTGCACATAATTAGGCCTGATGTATTTGTAATGACCAAATATTATAGATCTTGTGTTTAGCTTTTCTCTTTACCCCACTTGGTACATTTCCCTACAGCTAGCAAGACCCATTGTTTTCAGTAGGGGTCCCCTTTTTACCAAATTCAAACTGTAAATCAGAACTTTTTTTAACACAAAATTTAACAATGGCAACAAAGTATCTAATTTTGATGATTCAAAGATGTACTCTCAATAACTGAAAAATCAATATGTGTAATTCTAACTTTATTGCTTCTCAAATTTCTATTTCAGGACGCACTTATACTACTTGTGCTATAATTTTATTTAATGGAGAAACTGCAGCATCGGGACACTATACCATCTACTTGAAGAACAACACAGGTTGTACAGAATGTGATGATCATACTTTTACTTTTAAGCACAGGCTATTGAAAAATTTACAAACATGTTTTCTTGTTATTTTACATAAAATATTCTAAATTACAATGTTATCATTGTTATAAATCTACAAAGGTACTTGACAGCTTGACTTACATAATTTAGTAGATATGTCATTATGTGGCCTGGCATGGTTGATGACATTTTAAGAAATCAACTGTTAGTATAGGTGTCTTCTCTGGTATTGCATGTATGGCATTACTTACATAGATATGTCAACAGTTGGACATGCACAGAATGTATAGCTTTCTTTTCACAATCAATTACATTTGTTTTTCCTCAGTGTTTTATGATGACAAGTACCATATGAGCATCTTGAACTGTAAGTGTTCTAAATGATGACATAGGTGGGTACCAGATATGTTACTTACACCTGATAAATACATAAAAAGGAAAACAATCTTTATTGACTTGATGTTATGTTTATTACATACCATCAGATATCACTAGAGTTTTAACTTACCACCTTCATCCATTGCAGGTGTGGAATACTTGTAAGGTGGCTTCATTAAATAGAAAAATTTTAATTCCATGCTGCCCTACCTTAACTAATTATATTAAATACAGATAACGGATATACAGTTCCTCTTTCGTACATCTGGGAGAGTTGAAAGCTAATCACATGCTGTTTTAGAAAGCCACAACTACAATCAATTTCTGTTTTGCAAAAGCAAAACTAGGTATGGCCCTCTACTTTATTGAGCTGTACTGTACTTTGTGAGAGTGTATGACATGCCAATCCACTCTACTACATGACGTGGCACTGAAGTGTAAGACATGTCACTCCACTCAACCAGACCCCACTGTACTATACAACATTCCACTCCACTGTACGCTACTCCAGGGTATGCTCCACTGTAAGACACTGGAGGACACCCCACTGCATTACATGACCCTCTACTGTAAGTCACTCCGCTCTCCAACACTGTACTCACTGTATTAGACTTAATAACAATATTCCCAAACATACTGAACTCAATTAACTCAATGTCACTTCACTCAACGTCACCCAAATAACGAGACTCGACTGAAAAACACTTCACTGTACGGCACTCCACTGTAGTGTATGCCACACCACTCAACTCAAAACCACGTTTTGACTTACCTTACACTTATCTTTCATCACTATATTAAATTCTAAAATATATTTCTGCTACCTGAAAAAATATATGGTTAACATTAACACAATCTCTTTATTATTTGAAATATTTAGGTAGTTCTTAAAAGAACCATTTTTTTATTCTTGTTTTGTTTTTGTCAGGACGTTTTGTCTTTTCTAACAGGTCAACTTGACAAAAAAAACAAAAACAGGTTGGACAGGCTAGAGGAGGACAAGAAAGAGAAGGGAAAAATAAAACTAGGGATGTTGGGGAGGACACTGGTGAGCGATGCCAAGCTCCCCGTAAATATTCATGTCCTTCTCACCAGCAACAATTATTGTGTGACACAGTAAGCAGTAGGTGGCAGTATTTGCATACTGGTCCAAAATAATACGATCTTGGCTCAACAGGTGGGGTGGCACCGCGGTGTCAGGAGCAGGTACTTAAGGGAGAACAGATGGAGTGGATGGTGGTGGAGGTCCCCCTGACGCTGCAGAGGTTCAAGGGGTTGCAGTGTTGGCAGCTGTGGCTGCTAAGGATGTTGACACAGCAACTACTGCAATCCCTGCAAAACACAGCCCACCAATACTAAAACATAGCCAACAACCATAGAGACTGTGGTTACTGGCAGAAAGTAACAAGAAATGGGCTATAAACACAAGCCAATACTACACCAACAACCATAGACATTGTAATGGCTGTACAAAAGGAATATAGCTTTGTTTCTCCTTTACAAAAATAACATAGAAGTAACAGTTTATACCTCATTAGATGCATGTATATATTTTCATACATTAAACTGTTAGATTCCTATATGATTCTGTTTGACTATTTTGAAAAACAAATAGGCCCTTCATTTGTGTTATGCTATAAAGAAATGTTTTAAACATTTTAAAAAATCATAGAAATTCAATGAAAAAAACTAAGGTTAAGGATTAGTTATAGTTAGGAATGCATTATTTATTATTACTATACAAAACTACAATAACCTTTGACATTTCAAACCTATAGTTATAACTTAGATTGATATCTTCTGTCCCGTCCCAAAAATAATATAACACACACAGCTCTAAACACAGTGTTATCAAATCAGTAGCCACACAACTTTAACTATAACTCACACATTCTCCATTCACTGTTTATACCCTTTCATATAATATCACTTATAGAATGTTAAGTGATAGCCATCCGAGCAACACTTATGATGGGTATAATCAAATCATTGTCCTTGGCAGAGTGCCAATTTATAGGTAATGCTATGTGGCAACTGATTTGATTACACTGTATTGTTATTTTATTATATTATATAAACGATGTAATTTCAGGTGTTGCAGTGATGTTATCAAAGATGTCATAGAATTAATCATGAGTGATACAATATGGGAGGTAATTAGAAGTGCATGGTTAGGGCACGAGTTATAGTTACTTTAGGGCATGAGTTATAGTTAGTATAACTGGTGAATTTCAGTGCCTTCTTTTGTTTAAAATTGTATGTTTTAACTGATATTTTCACCTAATTATAACATCCCTTTCAACTTTTGTTTTTTCAGTGAATTTCTAAGTTTAAAAAAATGTAAAGTAACATCTCATTACAATTCCAAACTTAACGTCATTTAACTTTTGGTGAATTTCTAGTTTTTTTTTTAACATAAAGGAAGATGTCCAATGCAATGCGCCATGACGTCAAAGGTCACAACACCAAAATATAAAAAGTGGGCCTATTGGCTTTATCAAGGGGTGAGCATATCAACATATATAAAGCAGATCTATCATCTTTGTCCAAAAATCACCAATAAATTTAATCAAATGTATATTTCACTCATTTATACAAAGCAATGTTTAATACAAGTGATTATAGCAAAAAAAGTTTAGATACGTTTTATTAAAAAAAAGAATCAACATGTCTCTGAGTCTTTATTTTAACAATTTTCAGCCCACAAAATGCAATTATAAAAACAGCCATAAGAGAGCCTTGCTTTCCAGCTGAAGAGCAGAGAGCTCCAGCTAGGATTGCTTTAGAAAAATATGGTAAGTTCTCCTCGGGTCATGGATTTAATGACCTAAGAGATTTACAGTTGTTTTTTAATGGTGCTGGAGGGCTGCAGCCTTCCCCCCTGACATTAAAACAAGCATTGTGTTTAACAGAACAAAGGTCCCACACAAAAGAATATAAACTGAAAATTTCACAATTTCGTGATAAAAATTGGAATAAACAATTGTTTAAATTACAAGATAGGTATTTAATGCTAATGTAGATAAAACAAAACAATATTTAACACGTGGGCAACCGTGACAAGGCAGAGGAAATCGGCCGATTTCCTTGCCCCAGGCAAGTGACTTAAAATTGTGACTTTCCAATATACGTGAATATAAATAAACACAAGTCACAGTAGAGTTTGCATCTCATACTCCACAACCATTACAAATAGTAGTATAGAGTTAGGGATGTCTGTGTCGACGACGTTTCAATCCCGCAGAGAGTATCGGGATCTCATCAGGACTAATAGATAGAGCAGGTGCCTGAGAAGTTGCCAAGAGTGCGGCAAATCAAGGAGCCGCGATGAGCAAGGCCAGAGCGAGTTGCTGGCTGAGAAGTTTTTTCCGGCGGACTTCTCAGCCAGCAACTCGCTCTGGCCTTGCTTGTTTATTCCTTTTATCACGAAATTGTGAAATTTTCAGTTTATATTCTTTTTGTGTGGGACCTTTGTTCTGTTAAACACAACGCTACCCTTGGTCCCCGCTGACTTCCAGGGTTCCTTGTTTTTTTGTTATATTAAAACAAGCATTGGCAAAGCCAACAGGTCTCGCCTAAGCAAGAGCTATTGGCTTTGCCAGTGTGTTTTAGCCTTGTTGTATACCAGCGTGGCTGCTGTTCAGCATGGCTAGACATTAGTGGCTTGAAGTGGATTTGAGTGTCATAGATTGGTAGTGGCATATAGTGGAGAAGAGTGAAGTGGTATAGAGTGAATTGGAGTAGAGTGGATTGGCGTGGAGGGAGTACAGTGTCTTAGCTTACAGTACAGTGGAGGATGGGTGGAGTGGAGGGGCATAGAGTGGAGTAGTGTGTCATAGAGTGGTGTAGAGTGTTGTAGAGTGGAGTAGAGTGTCATAGAGTGGAGTGGAGTACAGTGAAATGGTGTAGAGGGGAGTAAAACTGGTATAGAGGGAGTGCGTAGAGTGGAGCAGAGTGTCATAGAGTAAAGTGGAGTGGAGTAGAATGTCATAGAGTGGAGTGGCACAAAGTGTTGTTGAGTGTTGTAGAGCGGAGTGTCAAAGAGTGTTGTAGAGTGAAGTGGCATAGAGTGGCGTAGAATGGAGAACAGAAGTAGAGTGGAGTAGTGTGTTGTAGAGTGGAGTAAAGTGGAGTGGCATAGAGGGAGTTGCATAGAGTTGAGCAGAGTGCCGTAAAGTGGAGTGGCATAGACTGGTGTGGAGTGTCGTAGAGTTGATGGGCATAGAGTGGAGGGGCACAGAGTGTTGTAGAGTAGAGTGTAGTAGAGCGGAGTGGAGTAGAGTGTCGTTGAGTGGAGTGTCGTAGCGTTGAGTGTCGTAGAGTGTCATGTCAGATCATAGAGTGTCAGGTAGCAGAGTGGAGTAGAGAGGAGTGGCAAAGCATAGACTGAAGTAAAGTGTCATAGAGTGGAGTGTTGTAGAGTGGAGTGGCATAGAGTGGAGTGGCGTAGAGTGCAGTTGTGTGGAGAATCATAGAGTGGAGTGCCGTGGAGTGTCATAGAGTGCAGTGGAGTGGTGTAGACTGCAGTGGAGTGGCGTAGAGAGCACTGAAGATGAGTGGTGTGTTGTAGAGTGGAGTGTTGTGTCATAGAGTGGAGTGGGAGTCGTAGAGTGGAGTGGAGTAGAGTGGAGTGTCATAGAGTGCAGTGAAGTGTTGTAGAGAGGAGTGGAGTGCCGTAGAGTTTTGTGGAGGGTCATGGAATGGAATGGAATGGAATGGAGTGAAGTGGAGTGTCTTAGAGTGGAATATTTGAGAGTGGAGTGTAGTAGAGTGCAGTGGAATGGAGTAGAGTGGAGTGACATGGCACAGAGTGTAGTGGCATTTTGTAGGGTGGAGTAGAGTGGTGTAAGGTCCAGTAGAGTGGCATAGAGTGGAGTAGAATGGCGTAGAGTGGAGGGTCATAGATTGGAGTGGCGTGTCATAAATTAGAATGCAGTTGTGTGGTGTGGTGTGTTGTAGAGTACAGTGGAGTGGCCTGTCGTAGAGTGGAGGGGCAAAGAGTTGAGTGGCGCATAGTGGAATGGCATAGAGTGGAGTAGCGTAGAGTGGAGTGTCGTAGAGTGCAGTGGAGTGGCGAGTCATATAGTGTCATAGAGTGGGGTGGCATAGAGTGGAGTGGCATGCCTTAGAGTGGAGTGGCATGCATGTTGTAGAGTGGAGTAGAGTTGTGTCGCATGACGTAGAGTGGAGTAGAGTGGCGTAGAGTGTAGAGGTGTAAAGTAGCATAGAGTGTAGTAGAGTGGTGTAAAGTGGCATAGTGTGGAGTATGCATGGTGTGGTAGCACACTGCCATTACAGACAACACATTTTCAATTGATATGACCATTACATTTGCTCAGAGATACAGTTTTACTGAAAAAACTATACAGTGCACAAACAATAATGTGTGGAAAGGCATCATCTAGTGTATTGATTTGTTTTGATCATATTCAAATATTTGTTTCCACCACACTCTAGAATTACAAAAAATGTGCTTCATTTGTGCTTTCCTAATCCTGATATATTCTGAAATATTTTCACAATTAATTTATTTTTAAATATTGTTGTGTGCTAGAAAAATGCCTTTCCTTTCACAAGCCCAGTAGCCAGCAATCATGTCACATAAATCCTCTGACTTTGTACTCAGTTAAAGAAAAGTAAACACCAAGCTCCCTGGAAGTCAGAGTCTGGCATTTGACCTCTGTATTTGAAAGCACAGCAAATATGACAAGATAAGAACAAAATTTAAAGGCCCGGTTCTACAAAGCGAGCACTCATGGAAGAATACAAGGAGCCATGGTAAACAGTCTGTGCTCCACAGGAGGGACAAAGACATGCTGGACAGCCTAAAATAAATAAAGTCAGCAAATAGAAAGCAAGCAAATGTAAGTTACAAAACACAAAGCCAATGGTAAACAATGGGTGGAATGCATTCCTAGGGAAGCTTTCAGATTGTCCCCAAGAAATCTTTAGCAAACCAGGCAGCTGTGCTGTCTGGTAGGCTTTAAGCTAAAAAAATGTTTGCTGGTGCCCCTGCTTGTTCTTGAGACCCCACAGCAAGAAAATATTCACTAAAAAACAGCCCAAGGGCATTATGGGTGATCCTTGCCGGAGCAGTGAATAATAAATGAGTGGCTCTGGCTGCTCCTTTATTATTCACTATTTCTTTTTTTTTTAATGGTTGTTGGTGTCCCGGTGCCCACCTGGGACACCCACATCTTTCATTTTCATTGGGGGGGCAGTGGGAGCCTCAGGACCCCCACAGCCGGCTCCCCAGCCAGGATCCATCATGCGTGCCGACGGAAGCTGACATTTGTTTATTAAGTGGGTGCCCCAGTGCCCACTCAGGGGACCCACTGCTCAATTTTTGTTGGAGCCACAGGGGATCCCCAGGGCCCCCACGGCCCCAGCTGACTCCCCTTGCGGTAGTGAGCCATTTTTTAATTATTACCCAGGGCACCCAGAATAGAGGCCACGTTCGGGCAGGAGGTGGAGCTCAAAGGCCCTGTTGGGTGCTGGTGGTAGCCGGCACCTTGACTTCTTGCTCCTGCAGCATTTTGTACTGCTGCCATCGGCCAGAGAAAACGTCTGTTCCCTACCCGGAAGAGTACCTGAACAGACTTGGGGAGGGGGAATCGCATACCCAACTCCCTTTATAAAAACATCGACCAGGGGGATGCGGTCCCTTCGGCCTGAAGCGGCTCAGAGAGGGGGGCTACATGACCCCCTCTCATTATTAAAAAAATGGGCCCGGGTAATGGGGTCCCCGGCACATGAAGAGGCTCAAGTGGGGGGTCCCACGCCCCTCCTCTTATTATTTCACTCAGCCCTGAGCTGATGGGGTCCCTGGGGCCTAAACAAGGCTTGGGAAGGGGACCACATGCCTCTTTCCCTTATAAAACCCGAGGTGCTGCCCCTGACCCATGCCCTACCGGGGAGATTTATTTTGTTAAAGTGCAGGAGCCTGCACTCTTTTTTTAAAACATTTTGCAGCAGACCCTCCCCCCCCCCCCACACCAGGCCTAGGGAGAGCAGGGTGTACCTACCCGGCTCCCTTATATCTTTTTTTACCTTGTTTCCTGCACAAGGGACTGGGCCCTGAGTTCTAAGATGGCTGCTGTCACATCATTTAAGATATGGTGGTAACCAATCAGATAGCATTTTGAGATCTGTCAGCTCTGCATGTCCTCTGCGGAATGATATATACAAAATGTTTGAGCCTTAATTTCTCAAAACTACTGAACAGATTTACACCAAATCACCAAAAAGTAAATTTTCTGGACCATAACAAGCTTTTATTTAGTAGTGTAATTACGTACAGCCATTTGAGCTGTAGCTGTGTCTAATTTTCCTATAGAAAAATGAGTGGGGAAATCGTGTTTTGGGACCCCGCCCCCCCTTTTTCTTGGCCGCTGCTTGACGGATCACCCTGAAACTTTCCAGTTAGGAGCTGAGGTGAAAGAAAAATGTTTGGGGAAGTTTCGTAAAGATTCATCAAACCGCACCAAAGTTAGGAGATATATATATATATATATATATCACACTCTCAGAAGAACAAGGACAGGAAAACTGTGTGTCCGTCTCCACCATTCAAATTACATGGTTATGTATATTTGCAACATGAATTAGGGCCTGATTTAGATCGTTGTGACGGAGTAACTCGTTCGCCCAAATATAAATCTCATAGGCTATAATGGGATTTATATTTCGGCAGAGGGGATATCCGTCACCGTTGTGACGGAGTAACCCGTCCGCCGAGATCTAAATCAGGCCCACTGAGAGACTAGGCAATATTGTATATTGCAAGCTCATCTGGGAAGCAACAGAGAACTGAAAAGAATGTGAAAGCCCAAGAGTATGATTCACAAACATTTACAATGATGTGGATGATGGCAATCTGGGTGCACGGCACCACACTTACTACAACGTTAGGCCTTTCTGGTTACAGTGTGTACTGTCATCAGGATCACTTGTTCCAAGCAGAAATAATACACCACAATAAGTTCCACAAACTGACCAGTAACAATGAGAAGTTGGTGATAACAACAAATAACAAACAGGCTACGTATAAAACTTTGTACCTCGCTCCCAGGTCCAACCCAATAGAAAAAACACTGCACACTAAAAAAAGGCATCTGCATACGGACAAAGATATATAGACTAGCACTATTTATGGTATATACGATATACAAAATCTATACATTGATTGATTGATCACTAATTTACATTTGAGAAGCACAAGCATGTTTAACTATCTTTATTACAGCTTTCCCACACCTTCCTATCTCCTCCCCGAGTGCATCCCCCATCTCTCTGGATAAAGTGACCTTGCCCGTCACAATCCTACTCAAGTATTCTCTCTGCATCCGCTTACACCGAGTCCTGATGCCTTCTATGCTAATCCTCCCCCCTCAGTTGATATTACGACCGATCTCAAGCGGGATACTATCTCCCCCTGCAACCTTTGTGAGGGATATACTTTGCTATCCAATACCCCTCTTCCTAAGGGGTCCTATCCATTATCTTATTCTAGGCCGGGCGCTGGTTGCGATAGCCTCCCTTACATTGAGGAGAAGATGGCTGACCTCAAGCAGGATCTCTTTACTGTCAAAGATAACCTGCAGACCCTCTTACATTTCTCCCTGAAGATGGAGATGTTTTGGAAACTATATCCCTCCCTTGGGACCGATCAACCCAGTCTCCCATCAAGTGTTAAACACGGCGGGATGAAATGTCTTCATTCAATTATCCACTTAGCCCTCTCTGGAGAACCCGGCCTTTTCCAAACCACCAGTCAAGGCCCCTTAGGTTTTTGCCTCAGTTGTCGGAGGACGACACCCTCGCACTTCTTCTATTGTACAATGGCTCTGGATGTGTCTCCTCTGACTCAACAATAAACATCCCAACTATCACCTCTGACCCTGGTAGAGAACCTAGTGTTGACCTTAGATCTGTGAATAGGGATAACCTACTTCAGATCACCACGTCTCACCTTGAAGCGGTCACTACCAACTTACACATCAAATCGATGCTTCTCAACTGCAGGTCAGCAGTGAAACACGCAGCAGATATCTCTGAACTCATCATCACTCAAGATTTGGACCTCCTGATCCTCACTGAAACTTGGCTCAATGACTCCTCCTCCCCAGTTCTCAACATCTTAATCCCTAGGATTATGACATTATCAGATGCGATCGACCTGTTAAAACTGGGGGGGAGGGGGGCATTGCTTGCATCCATCGCTCCAGCCTCATGTTTAAACATACTCAAAATGCTTTGATGTCCTCCTGCGAGCAACTAGTCACCAAAATCTGGAACAATGGCAAGATTGTCTGTGTGCTCCACATGATAAATCATCCACCAGGTGATAATCTGCTCTTCATCGAGCAAATTATGGAGTCCATTACCTCATGCTCATTCCAACACCCCAGCCATATCTTCCTCGGAGACTTTAACCTTCATTGGAACAACACAAATGATCCTTTAGTATCCCCTATTTAAGGCTTTCCCCTCCGACCTCAAATTCACTCAGGTCTGCAAGGGACCCACCCACAACAAGGGCGCTACCCTTGACCTTATCATAGCGAAAGACATCATACAACTTGATGACATTTTACCCTGTGACTGGTCGAATCATCACCAAATATCCTTCTGCATCCTGGAAAAGGTCCTGCGCAGACAGGGCCAACCGCTAAAAACCAAACAACGGATTCGTAATCTGAGAGACATAAACATTAATGATCTAACATCCATTAGCAAGAATCGTCTTCAGCCACCCCCTAACATGTCCAACCTGGACGACCTTACTGATCACTACATTAACTCTATCACTAGTATTTTCGACACTATTGCTCCGAAGCAACTCAAAAGGATTCCGATCAAACAATTCAAACCCTGGTTTAATGGCTCCCTAAATGATGAACGTCGCAAACTAAGGCTTTCAGAGAGACTTTGGAGAAACTCTCCCTCCACTGCAAGCCTCAAATAGTTAAGGATGATGAAAAGCGCATGTAACAAACATATTCGCAATGCTAAAACCGATCATTTCAGAGCTCAGCTTGACAGCGCTAAAAACAGACCCAAGAAACTGTTTGAAATCATCAAGCAACAAGCTAACCACTCTAACAACCATATCTCGACACCCATGACCTCCTGTCCTAGTGGCAAGGACTTCTCAGCCCACTACTCCGATAAGGCAAGAAAAATTTTACTTGAGCTGCAACCTAACACTTTAAATTTGCGGCCTTTGAACTCCCTCGCATCATCAAAAAAAAAAAAAAACTTCTTAAAGCCCTGGACACCCCAGCGGCACCTGACCCTTCAGGAGACCACTGTAACGAACTTGCAGAATTCTTTGCCACCAAAGTTCATAATATTCTTAAGCACCTCCCACAAAGAGACAATGACATACTTGAGCCGAATGATGAGGGCCAGCATGGAAATAATTGCCATCTGGAAACCTTCACACCACAGACTCAGGAGTCATTCTTAGCTACCTTAACCACGATCAAATCAGGGTCACCATTGGACCCTGCACCTCTTAACATCTTAAAATTGATGATCTGCCCTTACAAAGCCAACAGAAGCCTTCGATCGGACGAGATGTACCTTGCAGTGGTACCAAGGATCAGGAAGGCCAGAAGTGGTGGCCGGCGCTTCTCGTACAATGCACCAAACTGTGGAACAGCTTGCCGTTGCAGCCGCGTAGACAATCCAACCACTTAGCGTTCCGGAAACAACTTAAAACCTTGCTTTTTCCATAGAAGGCAAGCCCTACTCTAGTGTCCTTACAGCGCTGGGATGCTTCCGGGTAGCCATGCGCTTTACAAATATCCTTCTATTCTATTCTATCAGAGGAGCCTACGGAACCTTCGGTAGCGAGTGCACCGTCCTACCACACAACGTGCGCTCCCAAAAACAACGCATCTTTGAATTCTTTTCTTCTTCGAGATGACACGGAGCTGCTCCAATTTATGGCATCCTTAAAACCTTCCAATCACTTCAGCGATCCACTACCAGCCAAGTTTTTTAAAGATCTCAATTCGGCCATTCTCCCACTTTGGTCCCGGATTATTCTAGAATCTCTCTTACATGGGAGGATTTCAGATTGCCTCAAGATGGGTCAAGTCACTCCCATCCCAAAGAAGCCTAATGCCTACTTAGCTGATCCCAACAACTTCCGTCCGATCACCAGCATCATGACTTTAGCTAAATTGCTCGAGAAATGCTTACACACACAGCTCTGCAACCTCATAGGGAAATTTCAGCTCCTTGACCTATACCAGTCGGGTTTCAGAGTGGGGCACAGTACTGAAACAGCACTAACTCAAATTGTTGATGAAGCCTTGAGATCTCTTGATCAAAATGATCCTTGTCTTCTGATCCTTCTTGACTTGTCCTCAGCTTTTGACACCATCAAATTGAAAGCCTGATTGCTCTTCTTCAATATAAGATGGGGTTATCGGGCCCTGTCTTAAATTGGTTCGCCTCTTTCTTACATAACTGCACCCAATCAATCAATCAATCAGGGGTTTGTTAAAGCGCGACTACTCACCCGTAAGGGTCTCAAGGCGCTAGGGGTGGGGGGGTGCAGGTCCCATTTCATCAAGGAGGGGGTCTGTCGAAGAGCCAGGCTTTGAGGTTTCTTGCGAAGATGGGGAGCGATGTTGTCTGTCTGAGGTGGAGCGGAAGGGCGTTCCATGCTTTGGCCGCGAGGAAGAGAAGGAGCGGCCTCCTGATCTGGTCTTTCTGGTGCGGGGGACCACGGCGTAGGAGAGCTGGGCTGATCGTAGGGTCCTTTGGGGTGCGTGGAATTTGAGTCGGCTGTTCAGGTATGCTGGTCCGGTGCCGTGGAGGGCCTTGTGTGCGTGGGTGAGCATCTTGAAGGTGATTCTCACCTCGACGGGGAGCCAGTGGAGTGTGCGCAGGTGCTGGGAGATGTGGCAGTGTTTTGGCAGGTTGAGGACCAGTCTTGCGGCGGCGTTCTGGATGTTCTGTAGCTTGCGGGTGAGGTTTTTGTTTATTCCGGCGTAGAGTGCGTTGCCGTAGTCGAGTCTGCTGGTGACCAGGGCGTGAGTGACGGTCTTTCGGTGTTCGAGGGGATCCATTTGAAGGTCTTACGAAGGAGGCGGAGGGTGTGGAAGCAGGAAGAGCGAGACAGAGTTGATCTGGCGGTGCATTTTGAGCTCGGAGTCCAGGATGATTCCCAGGTTGCGTGCGTGGTCTGTGGGGGTTGGCGGGTTTCCGAGGGCGGGGGCCACCAGGTGTCGCTCCAGGCATCGGGGTTTGGGCCCATGATGAGCACTTCTGTTTTGTTGGTGTTTAGTTGTAGGCAGCTGTTTTTCATCCATTTGGCGACGGCTTCCATGCCTTCTCGAAAGTTGCGTCTGGCGGTGTTGGGCTCGTTGGATAGGGAGAGGATGAGCTGGATGTCGTCTGCGTATGACACGATGTTGAGTCCGTAGGTTCTGACGATGGGGGCAAGTGGAGCCATGTAGACGTTGAAGAGCGTCGGGCTGAGGGAATCAAAGTTAACCAATCCCTTGCAACCAGTACCCCGGTCACTATTGGAGTACCTCAAGGCTCCGCACTTTCGCCCACACTTTTCAACCTTCTCATGGAACCTCTCTCTGATATTCTGAACCGCTCTAACATTCACTACCATATGTATGCTGAAGATTTCCTCTCCAGATGACATAAAAACTCTAAATGATGCACTCCTAAAAACGCAACAATGGCTAACTCATAATAATCTATTGTTAAATACTCTCAAAACACCCCCGCAACCACTCTGCACTTACCCATGACTGGCTCAAACAACTTACTGCTCTTAACTGCACCCCTCATGTTGTGGACTCAGCTAGACCTTTAGGCATAACCCTGGATAAATACCTAAATATGCAAGATCACATCAGTGCAACTATTAGGGGAGCCAATCTTCAGCTCAACACTCTAAGGAAAATCAAGCCATTCCTTCCGCCCGAGGACATCCAGTCAGCAGTCCAATCCCTAGTTATCTCACGCTTGGAATATGGGTTGGTGACCCTTGCTGGGCTTCCTAAAGCTAGTTTGGCTCCGCTTAGAGCCACTCTGACCTCTTCGGCCAGACTCATCACAGGCTCCAGAAAACATGATCACATCACGCCAGACCTAATTCAACTAAACTGGCTGTCCATTGAAGCTATGATCCGGTTCAAGATAGCTTGCCTGATGCACAAAGCTATTCATTACAACACCCCCGTTTACCTGGCAAAAAAACGTGAGCTATCTGGCTCGAGTCGAAACTTAAGAAGCTCTAACACCCTACTATTGAAACCTCCCAAATTCAATAAGAAAAGAACTTACAATCATGCTTTCTCTGGTCTTGCTCCAAGAATATGGAATGCTCTTCCTCCTGAGATCAGATCCAACCCATCTACTGCCTATTTAAAAAAACATGTCAAATGGCTACTCCTGAATGACCATCAACAGCATTAGCCCTGATAACATCTTTATCTACTTCTATACGCCCTACTGTTTGATACTCTTGTATACCTTTTGTTCGAAGTGTATTATGCTTCTTCTCACGTGTCCTTTTGATTTATTGCTCTGCTGAAACTTTACAGGTCCCAATTATGACCTTGTTGTTGTTAAGGTTCCTCATTTGTTCCATTTTGTTGTTATACTCATGCTTTTTTCCTCTCCTTTGTACAGCGCTCTGATACCCGTATGGGTCATGTTCGTGCTTTATAAAACTTTTCAAATAAATAAAATAAAATAAATACTTTACACTTATATGTGTATGCCTTTTATGAAATGTCAGTGATATTGTCTGAACACTTTACACCAAGAGATGGACATTAAACTACACTTAAATAAACTAAGCGCGTCGATAACATTTACATTGAGAAACTATAAAAGCATAGCTAGAATAGAAAAGAATAAGGGAAATAAACATATTTTTCTCCTTCCCAATTTTTTATTTCCTCTTTAACCCCTAGAACCTCAAATCCAACTGCATGTGAATATACATTTAAGGAACATTGACCGATAAATGAAAGATTTAGAGTAATATTGTTCAAATAACCAGATAAAGAATGAGAGTGATACATGTTGGTGGCTCCATCTTTGTGAAACTGATTAAACTATAAGATAAATCAAGATACATAGACTTTTAACTGTGTTTGAACAAAGCACATAATAATTTGCCACCACGCTAAGTAATCTATGAGTTACATACGTCAGAGTCCTATGGGTTCAGGGCACAAGAGACACTGACGTAAAATAAATGCTCAGATGTATTCACATTGCCTTAACCAATCTTGTAAAAGAAACTACAAAATAAAACGCCATTTTGTCAGCAAAGCCTCCTGACCAGCCGATCATGGGAACGTGAGCCAACCATTCGTAAATAATTTGTTCAGGAATGGGCAGCATATAAAGATGAAGGGTGCAACCACAGGGTTACTTTGCAAGAATAAAATGGCCACTTCTTGTGCTCTAAAGCCAGTATGAACCCGATCTTTATGCAAACTGAAGCATCTCTGGTATTCCTACACACAAGATACAGAACGGGTATATTTTTGGACTGCTTGCACCACTATATTGGAATACAGAATAAAAAAATCAAGTAATCTAAAATGTAGGGGCTCATTTAAGCAACACCTTGACCAGAAAATCAAGAACGAAAAGGTCTGCTGCTCACCTATTATTTCTTTAGCGTTTTTACAATCGAAAAAGATGTTCTCTTGGTACATTTTGGTATACTTGGTTAGAGTCCTGTCAAGGGCGTAGGTACTATTGGTGCAGCTGGTGCAGTGGCTCCAGGACCCAGAGCGTTGAACCCTGATAATTCCTCTGTTTTATTACCCCAACAACGGGACGTCTTAAGGATTTTAGGGGCCCTGGGCCAAATGTATTTTGGGGGCCCCTGTTCGAAACATCTTTGCATTTATGATTCAATTTCAGCTCTTTCATGCCCTCTTTGGCCAGGTCACTGACAGTACAGACGCACTAGTTCAAATTCTAATTGTATTTACATCTAATATTCAGGGACAGTGACGTGTTTTCAATATTGTTACACAGCAGCAGGTCACTAATGTTACTGCAAATAATCTCTGTGACACCCTCCCATTTCTCATATGTGAGATCCTATTGTCATCTAAAAGAATTTTTTTTTAACAGATGTTGCATGAAACATAAACACATTTCTCTGCACAATGTCTATAACAGACTCTCACACATCACCCACATTAAAACACATTAAAGGAAAACGGTATTTAAAACAACCTGTTTAAGAATTATTCAAGGTCAACAGGCCAAGACTCTCAGCAGAACAGAGCTTGCTCTATCTGGGGGGGCCCCTGAAAGGCCATGCCTTAAAATGTCTCTGACCCCAACAGTACTCAAAGGAGCCATTTTCCTTGCTTTCTCCAGGACGCGTGGCATCCTTGCTATGCTACTGAGTCCTGTGTCTGCTTTCTGTCACCAAAGAGGGATACACCATACCAGTTGTTGGGTAAGAATGATCTCATGTGTGCACTTTTCACTTCAGTATGTGTTGTGAATACAGCCAGCAGCAACAGAAAAGCGTGCATAACTAGTGCATGAACAACAGGGATAAGTATGTTCATAGCTAAGACACAGCTACTCGGTGTTTGGACAAAATATTGATTACAAAATATCTGGAGCAGGAAATACCGGAAATTAAATATCGCGACACACATATCGTGATGCACAAATAACGTTGACAATGTTGCTGTTTGAGGTAAAATTGTTATAAATATTATCGATGTTTTTAATATTGTTTGCCATAATGTAATGATTAAAAAAAAATAATAATAATATTTGAATGTTTTAGTTTATATGTTAATTTTATGTGTTACAATTAGTTTATGTAAATGGTATTAATTTTATTTAAATATAGTTTGCAATTGTAAGTGATTTAAAAAATCTTATTTAGGATTTCAATAGTAATTTATAGTTTTGTAGTGAGTTGTTGGGTTTATAGGGGAAAGGGTGGGAAGTTAATTAGGTATGAAATTAATTATGAATGATTTAATATGTTTTATTTAATTACATGATTGATATTTATTATTCATATTATGCAATACTGATTTATTTTCGTTATATGTCATTTGGAGGCTGTTAGGTTTGTAGGGGTGTAGGGTGAGAAGTTAATTAAGTAAGAATTAATTAACTATTAATTATTATTTGTGAATTAATTATTTAATTGAGTTTTAAATATATATGTAAATTATGGATAACTTATTTATTTTGATTACATTTTAGTTGCATTCTGCTAAGTTTATAGGGGTCTAGGCTGGGAAGTTAGTTAAGTAATAAATAATGAACAACTCATTTTTATTGCTATTTAATTATTTAATTGATTTTGTATATGTAAATTATGGAATACTTGTTTTTTAGTTATATTTTGGGTTGAAGCTTCTAGGTTTGTAGGGGTATAGGGAGGTAAGGTAATTCATTCATAATTGAATAACAATTATTTATTAATTGATCATTATTTTATTGATTAGTAATTATGTAAATTGATTGTGTTTAGTTTTTTATTGTTAATTAATAATTTTTATATTGAGAGTTAAAACAAATTCTGCATTCATAGTGTTACTTATATATGTAATGTGTTTGAAGTGAAGTACTTTCCCTACTCTTGTTTAGACTGCAGTAGGAATAGTAACATTAACCTCTTTGGAGCTCAACACTGATGTAGCGGAAATCTCGTTTAAATTGTAGGGGTGCATCATAATCATGTGTAGAACGCATCCAGATATAATCATGCAATATTATTGCTAACATGGGGTGTTAGAATTGTGAAACGTGTTAACACAATTATATGACGTGCTTTAATTATGGATTCATGTCATGGAGAATTAATGTAGAAAATAAATGTAACTAGCAGAAAACGTTAACACGAAGAACTCGTATTGTGCAACTGACACTTATACGTATATTGAATGTGCTGAAGACACAGAGAATGTAGGAAGTGTATCAGCTCTGACAGCTCCTGATCCAGGGGTTGCAGGAGTGATATCAATAGGAATAAGAGGGACAGGAGTGTCCACCTGCGAGGTACAGGACAGGAAGGTGTTGATACTGCTTCACAGTTGCCGGAAGCTCTTACAGTACCAGTTACCATTGGTCCTGTCGTTCCTATTTACGACCCAAGATCAGTGGGAAATGTTGGACAGGGACAACCCATATCTGTTGAAGGACCTAGGTTAAGAAGAAAAGGAAGTGCGAATGGGAACTGTCATCCTTTAGTGACTATGGAGTCTAATACCCCTTTAGTGACGACCGCTGACCCTTCCAGAGTACGGATTGGTTCCAGTACTATACGGTCTATACCTATAATAAGCACTAGTTCAGATCTGTGGTAAGAGGATCAAGTGGCATGTCTCAAGAAGCAAGCACAAGTCAAAGAGCTCCTGACAATCAGCACGTTCTAGACGTTGCGTATTTAGAATCATGGCTGAGGGATCACAATAACAGCAAGGAGACTCAGAATAGTAGGTTGAGTCAGGGTACTCCTAAAACTGTGGGGAAGTCGAAGTTGGTGGATGTGGTGAGGCTGAAGGGTGAAGTTGACGAAATTATCAATGAGCATCTTCCTTTGGGATGAATAGACAGCTATGAGCCGGATGATCTGTTGTTTGTAGCGAAGGATGTCACACGAAGGGCAAGGCAAGCTCATGAGAAGCTGTCGGAGTTGGTTCAGAGGTATGGAACATACCAGATAAATAACGTAATTTATGACACGTGATTGCATGCACCGATCATTTTGCTTGTTTGCTTGCTTGTGATTATTATGCATTTACACAAATTACAAGTATTGTCACCACGGCATAGGTGGTTCTCCTCAACTAAATGTCATCACGAATAACTGTTTTTAATGTGTTCCTTGTACCCTCTTGTCTCTCCCCAATCTAGGTCTGTCCCCAGGAGATATACTGAATATCCATGTAATGTATACAGGGCATGGTTTGCACATACTTTACCTGTCCATCCCTGTTGGAGTAGAATACGGTCTTTTTGGTCCTGACGAAATGCCATGATCCTCCGGGACAGTAATAGGCATGAAACATGTTGACCTTTTGACTTGCACTTACTGTAGCTAAACCATTACATCTATTATATGCTCGACACGTTTTTAACCATGACAAAGGGACCCAACAATTAAATTATCTCTGGACCCCCTTAGTCATTTTTATTACACACTTTCCTTACCCAATCTACTCACATCTATTCACTCACCCTCACACTCCACATCGGCAAAAAAGAAAAGAACTCCGGTAAAGAGACTCCTCGAGGGGCCCGTTGGGCATTGTAGCATCGGCCCAACGAGGAGCTGCCCAATGATGAAGCATGACACCCCACGGGGTGAATGAGGGCCCTTGCTCCTAAAAGGAGCACTCCCCTTGAGTCACCACATTATAAGACCTAGATCACCACATAGGAACTGCACACTCCTTGTTCTCATAGCTAATGGAAAATGATGTAATTTGACAAAAGGGAAATAAATGTTACACAGGTTTGTGGGAAAACAACCCGTGATCAAGGTCTGCGAGAAGACCGAACTGTGTTGGGTGCTTGTACTCACCTTAAATAAATTGAAAAAAGCAAGAGAAACTTGACTGGGAGTGCGTTCCTTTGTCTGATGCTGAGGCACCAGGATTTGTAAAAAAATTATATATATATATATATATATATATATATATATATATATTCACAACACTTATCCCCCAAAAGGAGGCTTCTCACCGCACTCACAACTCCGTGCTTCTCTATGCAGTTCCAATAAATTTCATCCACTTAATGCAGTTCAAGGGTGTTTATTCATAGCCTGCCAACACACCCCTACGCGTTTCAGTCTCCACCGAGACCTTGTTCACGGGGAAAAAAACGACAAAACAAAGCGGCATTCTGACATATTTAAACCATATGACATCACTTCCTGTATGTGACTGCATTGCATTTTGGTAATCGTAGTCATACTATTTCGGCGCTTCGATAATTGTCGTTAAAGATTATTGAACTACATATTTTGTATAAAAAACAGTTAGTAATAATGAATTTCTTACAGTGCATCATTGTATTTGCATAAAATTCCTTTAGCTCTTCATACAGTGACTCTGAAATTAGCGCTCTGGTTATATTCCACATTATTCCTGCTATAACTATAGCTATAACCAACTATTCCTATAAACACCATTTGCCTTATAGGTTTAAAAAACGAAGATTTTTTCTCTTCTCTTGAGATTCCCAAAGTTAATTAAACTCAACTCATTAAGGGGGTGTGCAGATCTTGAAACACTTATTTCAATTCATGAATGGGAATCGAACCCCTGGTTTGATGCTTAACCTCAAGTGTACGAGTGCGCTGCGCTATCTAATCAATGCTGCCCTCCAGTGGGTACAGTCTATATAGCCTGGTGTCACTTATGGCTCAAATTCAATAATTTAACATTGCCATTGCCGTTGGCTGTATTATACAACCCCTAATTATCTCGGCATGATTGTTGTTATAAATTGATACCTTCAAAGGGGAAAAGTTCCCACCCTTGGCGATCTTCCATTTATATAGAGAGCGCACCCTTGGCATGAATTACATTTAAAGAGCGCAATCCCCTGCACTTCTCAACTGGTTAAGTCACTCCCCCACATGGCACCAATGCATACAATTCCATCGTTCTGGATCCAGCCCTCCAGTGGGCCCGCACCTCTCAAGGACAACCTCATATATATCCAATTCTTTTTAATATCATCTGAAAAAAGGGGACATCTATCACTACGGTGCCATTTATTTCTAATCAATATGCACCTGGATCAATTCTATGCAGTCACATACAGGAAGTGATGTCATATGGTTTAAATATGTCAGAATGCCGCTTTGTTTTGTCGTTTTTTTCCCCGTGAACAAGGTCTCGGTGGAGACTGAAACGCGTAGGGGTGTGTTGGCAGGCTATGAATAAACACCCTTGAACTGCATTAAGTGGATGAAATTTATTGGAACTGCATAGAGACGCACGGAGTTGTGAGTGCGGTGAGAAGCCTCCTTTTGGGGGATAAGTGTTGTGAATATTGGTAACGGCTCGGTCCTGCCGTACTCGTCACGCACCACCAGAGAAGCGCCCTTTGGTCAGGAAAATGGAACCATGCGGAAAGGGATATATATATATATATATATATATATATATATCAGCATACTCCTTTCATTCCTTCCTCTGTTCGCTGCCACAGGAAACAAAGGAGCCAGGACCACAAGTAGGTGCTAGAACAGTTTATTTCAGCCTAGATACACCATCAGCATGACGCGTTTCGATCCCGTGGGATCTTGTTCACATATATATAGTGTAACAATTATTAAAAATGATTATTTTACATTACAATATTTTTGTAATATTTTAAAGGTATTACTATGACAATAAAAATATATATTTTCATAGTAATAAATGTAAAATATTAAAAAAAATAATAATGAAAAATAAATATATGAATTAATTATGTTACACTATATAAATGTTTATATAAACTCAAACACATATATATGTGTTTTTGTGTTTATATAAGTATATATTTATATATAGTATTAAATATTAGTGGAATTTATTTAATTTACATTATACATTATATTGACATTTACTACTTTAAACTCTATTAATAAATTGATTATTTTGTATAATTTTAAACGATATTAGTGTCAACAATATTTTTTTCTGATATTTTTTTACTTACCATTATAAGTATAGGAGCACGATATTGTGGTAAAAGGTATTGTTGACACAATATCTCTCTCAACGATATTGTTTAGCACAATGTTGTGTCAGTAATCCAGCTACTCATGGAAAGACACAACAACTGACAGGCCCTAAACCATGGGCTCAACCCAAATAAGTCCATGACAAGTTGACAACATCAGTAACAAGAATAATGGAAAACACAGTGAACAACATGGACACCCTTCCCATTCACATTTGCATGTATTTATTTATTTTGTATCCCTGCATATTCTAATAAGCAAGTATTCGTGCGTCCCCACACTAGATATGGCTTGAGACAGATTTATGTTAATAACAATGAAGCAACGCACTACAAAATAGACACATTCTATTGCTCTCTCTCATCTCCACTGTCAAGCATATCTGAATGTCGATGATGCCGTCTTCTCGTTAGGTCTGTGACATGCTTGTTGCCATTGTCTGCGCTGTGGCTCCTTCCGGGTGTCTGATGAGCCAAGCATGAGAACCCAGACAGGAATGTGCAAGGTAACAATTGTAGCCTCCTCGGTGCCCAGGGCAAGAGGAGTGCTCCTCTGCCATCTCCTGTCAGGGGTGACCACTGACTGACGGATTACTTGTGTGCGCACTGCCCAGCTGGCTTCTTGCCTTTGGAGTCGCAAGGGTGATTGACAGCGGAGGTCAAAGTGTGAATGAGCATGAATGAGCATGACATATTTCGCCTGATTGAGTGTGTGAATGTTTCCAAAAGTTCAAGAATGAATGTCGCCTGCAGCAGACATCTTAAGAATGTTAAAGGATGAACAAGGCAGTTCAACAGGAACGTGGATAATCAGACAACAGTCATGCACTTGTGAAGGCCCAGCGTCCTGAAAGAGCCATCTTGCTAGAATTGTGTCTGGATCTGACGGCCAATAGTTGAGATAGCTCGACAACTTGAATATTGACTTGGACAGTGCGAGAATCAGACGATGCCTCTCTTAGCAGCAAAATATCTGGCTACCAATCACGACCGGCTCTAGAACATGTCCAGTGCAGGGCAATACTAGGCAGCCATCTTGGGCACCCTCAGCAGGGGATTACCAGAGTGCTCATGCAAGCAGCAAAAATCGTACTTTGCCCTGAGAGTCATGCATTTGTACGGTTCCTGCTGTCAGTGACAAGATCCAAAGAGAGAGATCAACCTTTTTGTTTTTTCAATTCAAGTGAACCACATACATGACATTTTACAGCTGACGTAACCAATAATGTATTGGAAAATTAGCCTAGGATTTATGAACTGGCGGGGAATTATGCCATCCTGATCAAACTATGCCCAGATTTCAGTTTTGTTCTATCCCCACAGAGACTGCAGAACAGTAAGCAAGCTTAAAAGTGGCTTCATTGAAGGTGCTCTGCCGGCAGGAAGACTCAGTGAGCTGAATGCTTTTCACTGACAAATGCATTATTCTTAGGTCTTACATTTAAATCCTTAGCAAGGCAGACTGAGCCGTATCTCCTTCCAAGGTCAGTACATTGAGTGCTAAAAATTGAGGACTAGTAATATCTGTTATTTGCACGGTCTAGAAACGGTAGAAGTGCAGTTCTACATAAAAAAAACAAGCATTAGCTTTATCAAGGTCTTTTAGCCATGTTGTACAGCAATGTGCCTCTTGTGCAGCGTGGCTAAAAGTTAGAAAAAGCACTATGACGCAGTCAGAGCTGACTGACCTCAAGGGGCAGTGATGCGTTTTCTTTTTATGGGATTATTCTTTGGCATAACCCTTTGTATTACAAGGCAATCCCTCTCGTGGCTGAAGCAAGTCATCCCTAATTTGTTTAAAGACAGGGAGGTGGTCTTCCAGTTTATGTACAATTTTCTCGTAGGATGCCATCAAAAACAGTTTGCCAAGCCACTGCGGAGATAGTGTCTGTTTTCCAGAAACAGAAATTACACATTTTGGCGACCGACAAGGCCATCGCGAATCATTGACCAGCTTGATGGGTGATGTCTGGGTACGGGGAGGTGTCATCAAGCAATACTGCAGTCTTTTAATGTCCCTGTGGTCCCTAACATGGTTTGCATTTCAAACCAGACACCATCCCAATAACGTCTCAACTTCTGACATTCCCACAACTATGTGAACGATGTCACTGTCATCTTTGAGCTCATTCCTTCTTTTGAACGAGAAGGTTGAGTCAACTAAGAGTTTATACAATCATGAGCCCATCCCCTTGTAGTTTCCCCATGTTTGTGGATAAGGTGGGTAAGGGTCCCATGGTTGCTGTAAGGCAGTGTGTCAGTTGGTGAAATCTCCACAACAGGTTTGGCGAGAGCCTGTATCTGGTGTTGACTTCTACGAAGGACATTGTTCTGTCGTCTAAAAGTAATTGATCTAATTTAGTCACCCCTTTTCTGAGTGAGGTCCATCCAAACGGATTCTCGGCAGGATTAGTCTCTGTTTTCACAACAACAAAAAAATGTTTTCAGGAACAAATGACAATAATATCTTATCACAAACAGAAACCAACAAGAAATTTGAATCCGCATTTATGCATCAATCTTTTTGTTAATGATGATTTTAGGGTTATGGGGTGGGTAGAGGTAATGGAAGTTAAGGGTGATTTTAGGGTTCAGGGGTGGGTAGAGGTAAAGGGACGTAAGGGTGATTTTAGGATTCAGGGATGAGTAGAGGTAAAGAAAGGTAAGGGTGATTTTAGGGTTTAAGACAGCATTTGGGTAAATGTAGGTATGGGCGATGTTAGGGTTCAGGGATAGGTTCAGGGATAGGTAGACGTAAAGGGAGATAAGTGTGATTTTAGGATTCAGGGGTGGGAAGAGGTAAAGGGAGGTAAGGGTGATTTTAGGGTTTAGGGTGGGTAGAAGTAAAGGGTGGTAAGGCTGATTTTAGGATTCGGGGGCAGAGGTAAAGAGAGGTAAGGGTGAATTTAGGGTTTAGGAGAGGGTTTGGGTAAATGTAGGTATGGGTGATTTTAGGGGTTAGGGATGGTTAGAGGTAAAGGGAGGTAAGGATGATTTTAGGGTTCGGGGTGGGTAGAGATAATGGGAGGTAAGGCTGATTTTAGGTTTCAGGGGGGCAGAGGTAAATGGAGGTAAGGTTGATGTTAGGGCTTAGGGTGGGTAGAAGTAAAGGGTGGTAAGGCTGATTTTAGGATTCAGGGCGGAGGTAAAGGGAGGTAAGGGTGATTTTAGGATTCAGGGATGAGTAGAGGTAAAGAGAGGTAAGGGTGATTTTAGGGTTCAGGAGAGGGATTGGGTAGATGTAGGTATGGGGGATTTTAGGTTTCAGTGGTGGTTAGAGGTAAAGAGGGTAAGAGGGTAAGGGTGATTTTATGGTTCAGGGGCAGATAGAGGTAAAGGAAGGTACAGGTGATTTTAGGGTTCGGGTGGGTAGAGATAAAGGGAGGTAAGGCTGATTTTAGGATTCAAGGGGGCAGAGGTAAAGTTAGGTAAGGTTGAAGATACAAAGTCATCACCAATCCCGAATCAATTTGTCTTGGAAGCAAAGCAAAATAAATAATCAAGTTGTCTTGCAAGCAAAACAAAAAACAATGACCACAATCCGAACGCGAACGGCGTGGAAGAACACTAATGAAGAAATCGGTCAGCACTTGGTTCATGCTATAGGGAGGAAACAGACACATGGAGACAAACTAACAGCCAACACGCACTTACACGTGCTATCCAATGAAAAGCAAGAAATTAGGGGTGAAAGCGATGCCAGCTAGTGGTAAATAATGGGCAGGCCTACAGCACTTTTTAGTGTTTTTTTTAAAGTAACAAAAGTTTAGCGATTCCTAAGGGGTCGCAAATCGACCTACCTCATTAATGTTAATGAGGTAGGTCATAATTTGTGACCTATTAGGAATCGCTAAAATCATGGGGATGATGGCCTGCTGGGGTCAGCAGACCTCCATGTCTGGGACTGCTTTTAAATAAGCAATCATTTTTTTAAAATACAACCCGTTTTCCTTAAAGGAAAACAAGTTGCGTTTAAAAGAAAAAAATGAAATGTTTTATTTCTATTTTTTAAGAACAGGCAGTGGTCCGTGGGACTACTGCTTGCTCTTAAAAAACATTTTCGCCACCATTCACAAAGAGAAGGGGTCCCTTGTGGACCCCTTCCCATTTGCGAATGGGTTACCATCAGATTGAATCTGATGGTAAACTGCGAATGCTTTGCGACCGGTATTTGGTTGCAAAACATTCATACATAACGCTGTGATTTGGTATTAGGAGGGGACGCCCTAAACACGCCCCTTCCTAATCCTGAATCGTAAACCCATTTTGCAATTCGGTCACAGGTTACTGAAACGCAAAATAGAGGTTGGTACATAGGAAAAGCCTTTTTTGCGTTCGCAAACGGGCCGGCTCTGCAAACGCAAAATAGCTTCATACATGTGGCCCTTTATTATTACCCTATTGTAAAAAATACAGTTCATCACAATACATCATAGCATACCACAGTTTCTGCTACCTTGGGTGTAGCAGGATAAGGGTAACGGGACTGTACCACCCTGCAGCTTACTGCTACAATATAAATAAGACCCTCAGAAAACTCAATGGCATTATGAAGGGTTCGCCACAGGTCCCAACTGCGACTCATATGACCTCAATGTCAAACTCTATGCCCAGAGGCGTGGCTCTTGAAATTCAAATCTTTCAGATGAATTGTCACTGATCCTCTGGTCCATCAAAACACTTTGCTTGTCCTGGCATCCTCTCACAGGTACCAGCAGCTAGCTGATAGGCAGCCTTTCTGTGCACAGTGCCAGTTGGTGTGGACAGGCCACAGGGGTTCCCGGGGGTCCTAACAGTGACAGCTGTACACTTTCATGCTACTGGCAGCATCTTGCTACATTGAGAGGTACTCACATTGCTACAGCTCCCTGGCATTTTGAGTAGGGGGCAGATTTTACTGACTAAACCCTGGAATATTTAAGCAGCACCTTGATATTGCTGGGAGCAACACGACTCACAGTTTGCCCTCTGATATCATCTGCAGATCTCTAAAATATTTGAGCAGCACAAACATGGATATTATCAGCTCCTTGGTATATAAAGTCAGCACCCTGCCATACGGTGGTAGCACCCTGGAATATCATGTCTTCACCTTGGCATATCATGTTAGCTTGGCATACGTTGTTAGCATGCTGCTATATGATGAAAGCAATTCTGTTGTTATATTATTTTCTATCACAAGAATTATCACTGGATGTTCATGTGAACTATTCCAGGTATTATACACTCTGGCACTGTACGTGAACCTGCTATTTCTCCAGGGACCACATTATAGTGGCAGGGTTTTCCTACAGATGTTTGTGTATAAGATATGCAGCATTTATCTCATTGCACAAATGTGTAACTTTTATGCACACCGCTTCCTAAAAGACACATAAATGGGGTGCTGTAAAAGAACAGTGGCTGGGTACTGTGGCTGACCAATTTTGGGATAGTCTTACAAGTAGACTTTCAGAAATGTCTCTAAAAACTATGGTTTTTTAGTCAAATTTCCCGGAAAATGTGCAACAAATCATTGGGTTTTTTAATCTCAAGTCTGTAAGGTGCTCAGTATAAATGTAATAAATAATACATACATTGATTTGTTTTGTAGGTTTAACCAACAATTGACTTGTGTGCAAAGATGGTATAATGTGGACCCTGGGCAGAAGGGGGAGCCACCCTTTCCGCCCAAGGTGATTAAGAGAGGGACGGAGAGGCATGGGGTGATAGCAGAGGGGTGATTCACTTTCCTGCTGGACAGAAAAGTGAGAGTATGCCGGCCTGCTCTCCTACAACACCAGAAGAGATTGAGGCAGCAATCGCACTTCAACGAGCAGTGGAAAGACTGCCCTCAGCAGACGGGAACATCCTGCGATGCTAGAAGATAGAGATAGGCCCAGTAGGGCAGTGTCAGTAGGGGTCCCAGCAGCCATAATGGCGTGTTCTTCACCTCTGCAGCTGGGAAGGGGCAAAGCCTCAGAGGAGCATTAAGGTCATCCTCTGGTGAAGGAGGCCCTATCATAGGATGTGAAGACAAGAGAGGTCCATTGGATGCAGGGAAGAGTGGCTGCTACCTATGAAGGGGGAACAACCCTGGAGCTCCATCAAAAGGTCTCACACCCCTTGGTGCAGGTGGGACACAGCCTTAAAAAAAGACTTAGCATACAGAAGGAGGCAGCCAGTGGCTCCACCTCCACGAGGGTGCTCGGAATCCATAACGTAGCCCCAGCCTTTAAAGGCCAGAGAAGACTGGAGAGATAGATAGAGGGAAGGCAGAAACCCCTGATCAGAGGGTCTCTACAGTTATGGACCCACACAGCATGGACAAAATGAATACAGCAGTGCAGTGTAGCTTGTCCCATGGAGGGAGAGGCTTAGTAGAAGCCATGTCTCTAGGGGCCAACACTGCAAAGGGGATTAAGTTGTACTAAGTGCCCATTGTGTCACATTTGCATATGGAAACAATGGACAACCTGAAGATGATCTTGCAGGAGGTGATGTGAAGGGAGAATTGTTAACTGAGATTTACTCAACAGGGACTAACCACGTGAATGTTTCCTATAAGATAAACTCACTTTGCAGGGCATTCTGCAGGAAATTGGTCTACATGATAAATGAGGCGCCTAAACCCCATCACAGGATCAGGATAACAGAGTGAAAAAGGCATAAAAATGGAGATGAGTTTTTGGAACAGCATAACTGTATGACGTGTGGCTTCAGGATGATCCTGTGCCCTGCTTAGTTGAAATATTTTCTGAGACGTCTGATACTCAGCGATTTGGAGTATATTGGAAAGGTTAGTGTGCTCAGAGCATTGGCCAGTGGTGTAGAAAATTAAGCAACATAGCATATCCTTCTTGGATTTCTTTGAAGTGAGACAAGCCATGAGATTGTGGGGGGTGTTGAGGGACTGATGTGTGACATTTGTGGTGGATAAAGAGAATGTGGTGCACATAATTCATAGGTTGTCAACCAAAGATGAATATCTGCTGCGAATGTAGAGAGAATTGATGTTGCTGTATTTGTAATGAAACATGTTGTTTTACGTGAGACACATACTTAGACTTAACAATGTTGTGACTGATGCGTTATGTCATTCACAGTGGGCTATCTTTTGCGGTGGACCAGGAAAAGGGAGAAGAAAAGAAATAAAAGGAGGCTGGTAATAATTGTTATCCTGAAGTGTGAATAATAAACAGTGGTGGCTGGTGAGATTTGAATGTGGTGGGGCGTAAAATTTCATGGAACGCTTTACATAAGCACCAGTTACATTACAAGGACACAAGCATCATTCACCCAGTGAGTTGTTGGGAGAATACGTGCCACAACACACAGAACGATACCAAAGGGGATGATGGACGGAGCGTTAGAGCAAATCAAACACTCACCCCCAGTCAAGTGATCTGGGTTTAATCCATCATCATTCTTTAGCTCACTCCACCACCCCAGTTCAGACATGGCCATATGCAAATCAGTCTGACCCTGTGCCTCATGGGAACAGTCCAGCCCGAACTGCCAAGCCATGTCTTCCCTGGACCGGAAACAAGCATCCTGGGACCGGTTTCGGGTTCAAAACCCTCATCAGCCAGGCTATCTTGAATCCAGTGGCAAAGTGAGCAAGGGACCCACGTCTGGGCATACCCCTGCCAACTTAGGGCGAACAAAGCGATACCAAAGGGGATGATGGACGGAGCGTTAGAGCAAATCAAACACTCACCCCCAGTCAAGTGATCTGGGTTTAATCCATCATCATTCTTTAGCTCACTCCACCACCCCAGTTCAGACATGGCCATATGCAAATCAGTCTGACCCTGTGCCTCATGGGAACAGTCCAGCCCGAACTGCCAAGCCATGTCTTCCCTGGACCGGAAACAAGCATCCTGGGACCGGTTTCGGGTTCAAAACCCTCATCAGCCAGGCTATCTTGAATCCAGTGGCAAAGTGAGCAAGGGACCCACGTCTGGGCATACCCTGCCAACTTACGGCGAACAAAGCGATACCAAAGGGGATGATGGACGGAGCGTTGGAGCAAATCAAACACTCACCCCCAGTCAACTGATCTGGGTTTAATCCATCATCATTCTTTATCTCACTCCACCACCCCAGTTCAGACATGGCCATATGCAAATCAGTCTGACCCTGTGCCTCATGGGAACAGTCCAGCCCGAACTGCCAAGCCATGTCTTCCCTGGACCGGAAACAAGCATCCTGGGACCGGTTTCGGGTTCAAAACCCTCATTAGCCAGGCTATCTTGAATCCAGTGGCAAAGTGAGCAAGGGACCCACGTCTGGGCATACCCTGCCAACTTACGGTGAACAAAGCGATACCAAAGGGGATGATGGACGGAGCGTTGGAGCAAATCAAACACTCACCCCCAGTCAAGTGATCTGGGTTTAATCCATCATCATTCTTTAGCTCACTCCACCACCCCAGTTCAGACATGGCCATATGCAAATCAGTCTGACCCTGTGCCTCATGGGAACAGTCCAGCCCGAACTGCCAAGCCATGTCGTCCCTGGACCGGAAACAAGCATCCTGGGACCGGTTTCGGGTTCAAAACCCTCATCAGCCAGGCTATCTTGAATCCAGTGGCAAAGTGAGCAAGGGACCCACGTCTGGGCATACCCTGCCAACTTACGGCGAACAAAGCGATACAAAGGGGATGATGGACGGAGCGTTGGAGCAAATCAAACACTCACCCCCAGTCAAGTGATCTGGGTTTAATCCATCATCATTCTTTAGCTCACTCCACCACCCAGTTCAGACATGGCCATATGCAAATCAGTCTGACCCTGTGCCTCATGGGAACAGTCCAGCCCGAACTGCCAAGCCATGTCTTCCCTGGACCGGAAACAAGCATCCTGGGACCGGTTTCGGGTTCAAAACCCTCATCAGCCAGGCTATCTTGAATCCAGTGGCAAAGTGAGCAAGGGACCCACGTCTGGGCATACCCTGCCAACTTACGGCGAACAAAGCGATACCAAAGGGGATGATGGACGGAGCGTTGGAGCAAATCAAACACTCACCCCAGTCAACTGATCTGGGTTTAATCCATCATCATTCTTTATCTCACTCCACCACCCCAGTTCAGACATGGCCATATGCAAATCAGTCTGACCCTGTGCCTCATGGGAACAGTCCAGCCCGAACTGCCAAGCCATGTCTTCCCTGGACCAGAAACAAGCATCCTGGGACCGGTTTCGGGTTCAAAACCCTCATTAGCCGAGGCTATCTTGAATCCAGTGGCAAAGTGAGCAAGGGACCCACGTCTGGGCATACCCTGCCAACTTACGGTGAACAAGCGATACCAAAGGGGATGATGGACGGAGCGTTGGAGCAAATCAAACACTCACCCCCAGTCAAGTGATCTGGGTTTAATCCATCATCATTCTTTAGCTCACTCCACCACCCCAGTTCAGACATGGCCATATGCAAATCAGTCTGACCCTGTGCCTCATGGGAACAGTCCAGCCCGAACTGCCAAGCCATGTCGTCCCTGGACCGGAAACAAGCATCCTGGGACCGGTTTCGGGTTCAAAACCCTCATCAGCCAGGCTATCTTGAATCCAGTGGCAAAGTGAGCAAGGGACCCACGTCTGGGCATACCCTGCCAACTTACGGCGAACAAAGCGATACCAAAGGGGATGATGGACGGAGCGTTGGAGCAAATCAAACACTCACCCCCAGTCAAGTGATCTGGGTTTAATCCATCATCATTCTTTAGCTCACTCCACCACCCAGTTCAGACATGGCCATATGCAAATCAGTCTGACCCTGTGCCTCATGGGAACAGTCCAGCCCGAACTGCCAAGCCATGTCTTCCCTGGACCGGAAACAAGCTTCCTGGGTCCGGTTTCGGGTTCAAAACCCTCATCAGCCAGGCTATCTTGAATCCAGTGGCAAAGTGAGCAAGGGACCCACGTCTGGGCATACCCTGCCAACTTAGGGCGAACAAAGCGATACCAAAGGGGATGATGGACGGAGCGTTAGAGCAAATCAAACACTCACCCCCAGTCAAGTGATCTGGGTTTAATCCATCATCATTCTTTAGCTCACTCCACCACCCCAGTTCAGACATGGCCATATGCAAATCAGTCTGACCCTGTGCCTCATGGGAACAGTCCAGCCCGAACTGCCAAGCCATGTCTTCCCTGGACCCGGAAACAAGCATCCTGGGACCGGTTTCGGGTTCAAAACCCTCATCAGCCAGGCTATCTTGAATCCAGTGGCAAAGTGAGCAAGGGACCCACGTCTGGGCATACCCTGCCAACTTAGGGCGAACAAAGCGATACCAAAGGGGATGATGGACGGAGCGTTAGAGCAAATCAAACACTCACCCCCAGTCAAGTGATCTGGGTTTAATCCATCATCATTCTTTAGCTCACTCCACCACCCCAGTTCAGACATGGCCATATGCAAATCAGTCTGACCCTGTGCCTCATGGGAACAGTCCAGCCCGAACTGCCAAGCCATGTCTTCCTGGACCGGAAACAAGCATCCTGGGACCGGTTTCGGGTTCAAAACTAGGGTGAGTGTTTGATTTGCTCCAACGCTCCGTCCATCACCCCCTTTGGTATCGCTTTGTTCGCCGTAAGTTGGCAGGGTATGCCCAGACGTGGGTCCCTTGCTCACTTTGCCACTGGATTCAAGATAGCCTGGCTGATGAGGAGTTTTGAACCCGAAACCGTCCCAGGATGCTTGTTTCGGTCCAGGAAGACATGGCTTGGCAGTTCGGGCTGGACTGTTCCCATGAGGCACAGAGTCAGACTGATTTGCATATGGCCATGTCTGAACTGAGATGTGGAGTGAGCTAAAGAATGATGATGGATTAAACCCAGATCAGTTGACTGGGGTGAGTGTTTGATTTGCTCCAACGCTCCGTCCATCATCCCTTTGGTATCGCTTTGTTCGCCGTAAGTTGGCAGGGTATGCCAGGCGTGTCTTGCTCACTTTGCCACTGGATTCAAGATAGCCTGGCTGATGAGGGTTTTGAACCCGAAACCGGTCCCAGGATGCTGATTCCGGTCCAGGAAGACATGGCTTGCAGTTCGGGCTGAACTGTTCCCATGAGGCACAGGGTCAGACTGATTTGCATATGGCCATGTCTGAACTGGTGGTGGAGTGAGCTAAGAATGATGATGGATTAAACGCAGATCAGTTGACTGGGGGTGAGTGTTTGATTTGCTCAACGCCATCCATCCATCATCCCCTTTGGTACAACACACAGAACATCATACACAGACTACAACAGTAACACACAGGACATCACACAGAACACAACAGTAGAATGTAATTAAATGAAACGGAGCCTTTTGCAAGATTCAGTGTGGGCTTCGACTAGAAACACAGAGAGTCAACCCTATTAATAACATGACTCCTACTCAAAGAACTGTGTAGTTCATTAGTATTTTCCAGATGAAATTGCAGGGGATTCGTGTTGTCCGTTCAGGTACCTCTTGTTATTGGTGCCAAATTTGGGACGTATGAGCTAGGATGGCTTTAGGTGCAGGTGAACTATTTTTTTTCAAGTATCGTTTTTGTGAAAATTATACTTAATATGCAAAAAATGTTTGATGGTTTTCTATGTGAAAACTGTATAAGAGGTATACCCTTGTCCACTAGAGTCATACGAAATATGTACACGGTGTATTTCTATACATTTTCTTAACTCATGTGGTGAAGTTTTCTACCACAGCGCATGCAATAGCAGCGCGCAACGTTTTTCACTGTTGCCACAAGACACTGGGTAAAAATTATGTAAAAAAGTGTACAAAGAAGAAACACAAAACTTATGCGAATAAGTAAAATCCAATAATAGGAATTTAGACATGATTTCAGACCCATTTTATCAGCTTTTAAAAAGCAAGGGCAAAGGACTTTTTTTTAGAATCCAGGATGCCTGTCTATGGAGCTCTGCCCCATAGACCGTCTAGACAGACGGGCACTGTTTAAATTTTACACATCATTGAAAACGTGACTGTTACATCCTAACCAATAAATCATTTCCATAGGCTCGATTGGCAAAAATGTATTTGAAAAACATCGTTGCTAACACAACTACTCTTCTGTATGGAAATATGTAGTATACAAGAAGACTTAACATAACATGCCAACAACTACTAAGGGTAAGAAAAAACACAAAGGAACACATGTATTGATAGAGGGATTCACTAAGAACCAGTAGTAGGCAACACCCAAGGAGACTTGCCAGACACTTTGAAAGAGACACATAAACAGAAAAAAACACACCAAAAGTGACAGCAAGACAAACGCTGGCATAAGAATCACATGGCACTCTTAACAAGCCCAAGAAATCTACACATGAAACGACCAGAAAACCACTACTGGGAGATGCAAACACAAGGATGTACAGAGAGAGAAAGCTAATACAAGCATCACTGTGAAAGAAACACATAGCACTTCGAGCGGCAACACGGTGAGGCAGAGAAATGGAAAGAGGCGCACATATTAGCAGCCACTAAAATGCGCACAGCACACATACACACACGAATATACACAATGGGTCACAGGCATATCTGCAAAAAAATTGAGACAGCAGCATTAATTAGATCAAATGCCAGGCAAGCATAGTGGGTCACGTCAACGGAACCGCCACTGCGAGCGCAAACAGGCCGAGATAAAAAAAAGAGACAAACTAGAGCTTTGAGTGCAGCACACACCCACGCAGGCAGGGCCGGTCCTAGGATTTGTGGGGCCCTGGGCAGGATAGGAACATGCGAGGCCCCTCTAATTTGCATAAGATGTAATGTCAAAGGGAGGGACGTCATAGGAAGTGTCAACTGACCATTCATTTTCTGACAGTGTTGAAGCAGCTTTGCAAGAAGTGGATATCACTGAGATGGCTACCATTTGGGCAGCCATTATTGCGGTTTGCTATGAGCATAACCACCACTTGTTAGTTTTAACACCACTATGCTTCACTGCGTCCAGCGTGTCCCATCTGTAAAAGTAGCTTTAGAAGCCCCTCTGGGGATTGTAGTCCTAATGAGGTATATTGGCAGTAAGAGGAATTGTCCTGTGGACTACAACCCATAAGAGCGAGAAGTACGCCGAGTCTTCAATACATGCGAGTCATTGGTGTCTGTTCCGTTCTGGCAAGTGCCTACTAAACTGGATATACCATCAGCCCAGCGTGATGCCAGTAACAGTACCCATGCTCCTCTCCATCGAAGGATGCCTCCGTAGTCATAAATAAAACAGGGTATATAGGGCCCTATTGTGAATGTGTCAGTAATCCAAGCAGAGTGCTCATTTAAACCTGCTTCACAGGAAGGGCCTTTCTCAGCTGACTCAGACTATCGTACTTTATTTCCCCTCCCCTTGCCCCAGCCCTCAACTCCTTCCTGCTGCGAGAAAGTGGAGAGCTGAAACCCCGGTACAGAGATGGTTTGCTTTCTGGTGCTTCACAGACAATCGCCTCGGCTTTATTGCATGGTCGAGCGCATGGGTTTATGGTGAGTGACAACCAGTTTTGTATACTAATAAAGTGTTGCTGCTCCTAAACATAATGCTCCATAACTCCACTCAAACGCCCATGCACCTCTTCCTGCCTTACCTCTCCTGTTTCTTCTATTCCTCTGGTCTTTCTCCATTCTCCTGTACCCTCCTTTCTCTTATTTCTTGCTCCCCCTCTTTCTCACATTATCCTTCCACCCTCTGAAGTTGTCTTCCTGCCCCCACCAATGCCCTGATCTCCCTGCCCCGCAGCCCAATTCCACACCTCTACAACTCCTGTCAAATGCAATTTTTTTCTTCCTTGCCTTAGCTCCATCATTCCTCCCTATTGTTCCCATAATCCACCAGGCCCTCCCCTGCTTTCCTAACTCCCCCCACCTCCTTCCACTCACCCTCAGCCCCTCCTGCTTTCTTTTTTAATCTCCGATCACTTGCTCCCTTCTTGCTACTAAGGCTGCTTTTCTGCATCCACTCTTGAAGGCCCTATGCATTCTAAAATTCACGCACATGGTAAATCAGCAAGTAGCGTAACTTGCACTAAACAGTCATGTTTTGCTTGACCAGGTTATTTTATAGCAACGCCAAAAGCTCTAAATCTTAAAAACGCGAGACCTGTTGCATTGCAAATGCTTGTTTTTGTTGTGAGCCCTGCAAGATGCTCTCTGCTTTTCCTTCATGCAGGGGCAGGGCTCACTTCACACCTCAGGAGAGTTCAAGCATCGGCTAACTGCTGTTATCATGCAGATGCAGCGATTAGGCTAAGAGAAAGAGGTGTCAGTAAAGGAAAGCTGATACTGGCCAGAAACCCTGCCCTGCCCTGTCTGCCGCAGCTGAAAGTGATGAGGGAGTCATATTGCCCTTTCAGCCCATGGCAGCATGGCCCAGGAGAGGGGGGCCCGCCTTGGGTCTTTCACCATGACTGCGAACCCCAAGGGAGGGGGCTGCCCACATGGAACTCGTACAATGGCACATTTTCAACAGGATGAAGGGCGCGTGGGGGGCCCCGTTGTAGTTAGAAGGCTGCGGGGCCCTGGGCAGCTGCCCACACTGCCCATGCCTAGCGCCGGCCCTGCACGCAGGTGTACCCCAGCTCTGGTTACTCAATGAGGGATTGGGGGGGATACCGTGATTTTTTGTCCTACACAACTTACTTCCCCAGCAGGTGCGCAGCCTCCTCCTGAAGATCTGCAGTTAGAACATATATGACTGGGCAGCAGGATCACGTCACGCCGTCACCTTCATGCAGGATTGCGTGCCTACCCTGTGATTACTCAGATGGGGTCGGATTTTCTGGGAAGACTTACGTGACATGCAGCCTCAGACCGGGCTGTGAATGGAAACGCCCAGGGGTTACATTAAATCAGCGCGGAGGAGCTTATGGCATTCCAGCTCCACGTTCATTGCACTGAGGGCTGTGAAAAGGTAAGCCCTGCGTCATGGCGTAATTTTTAGAGCGCCATACGTACACACTTTTGTTTGTGCTGCTTTACTGTGCCTGGCTGTCTCTCGGGGGGAGAGAAGTCAGGCAAAAAATACATGTTTCATCTACATGGTGACAGTTTGTAAACTTTTACTTTGGGATGCGTAATGGAGAAATCGACCCTGCAATATACACAACATACACACATTTCTGTCTATGTGAAGCATTCAGAGAGTAATAATTAAAAGAACCAAGTTAAACAAGCATTGGCACGATTAATAGGTACGGCTCTAATGCGCGAATGGCTCTAATGTGATAATGACCACCCCACGACCACCAACCGCCTGCTCTCCTGGACCAACATCAACGACGAGGACACCAGCGAGATCATGAACACCATCCACTCCGGTTCACCGCTAGACCCGTGCCCTCACCACGTCTTCAACAAAGCCAGTACAGCGATCGCGCCCCATCTCCGGAGAAATAATCAACATCTCCTTCGAGACAGCAACCTTCCCGGAAAGCTGGAAGCACGCCGAGATCACCGCCTTACTCAAGAAACCCAAGGCAGACCCCAAGGACCTCAAGAACTTCCGACCCATCACTCTGCTCCCGTTCCCCGCGAAGGTCACCGAGAAAATCGTCAACAAACAACTGACCCGCTACCTCGAGGAGAACAACATCCTGGACCCTACCCAGTCCGGCTTCCGCATCAACTACAGCACAGAAACCGCCCTCATCGCCGCCACCGATGACATCAGGACCCTGCTAGACAACGGAGAAACAGCAGCCCTCATCCTCCTGGACCTATCAGCCGCCTTCGACACGGTCTGCCACCACACACTACGAACACGCCTTCACAACGCCGTGATCCAAGAGAAGGCCCTGGACTGGACCACATCCTTCCTTTCCGGCAGAACTCAAAGCGTCCGCCTCGCCCCCTTACGATCCAAGGCCACCAAGATCATCTGCGGCATACCCAAAAGGCTCCTCCCTCAGCCCGACGCTGTTCAACATCTACATGGCACCCCTCGCCCACGTCGCACGACAGCACAACCTCAACATCATCTCCTACGCCGACGACACCCAGCTGATCCTCTCCCTCACCAAAGACCCTCACACCGCCAAAACCCACCTCCACGAAGGAATGAAGGCCGTCGCCGAATGGATGAGGACCAGCCGCCTGAAGCTGAACTCGGACAAGACGGAGGTCCTCATCCTTGGCTCCAACCCTTCAGCCTGGGACGACTCCTGGTGGCCGACATCACTGGGAACAGCCCTGACACCCACCGACCATGCATGCAACCTAGGGGTCATCCTCGACCCCACCCTCTCCATGACTAAGCAGGTCAACGCCGTTTCCTCATCCTGCTTCAACACCCTCCGAATGCTCCGCAGGATCTTCAAGTGCATCCCCACCGAAACAAGAAAAACAGTCACCCAGGCCCTCGTCACCAGCAGGCTGGACTACGGAAACGCCCTCTACGCAGGAACGACGGCTAAGCTCCTGAGGCGGCTGCAACGCATCCAGAACGCCTCTGCACGTCTTATCCTCGACATCCCCGCCGCAGCCACATCACACCCCACCTGAGAGACCTGCACTGGCTCCCTGTCAACAAGAGGATAACCTTCAAGCTCCTCACCCACGCACACAAAGCACTCCACAACTCCCGGACCAGCCTACCTCAACAGACGGCTCAGCTTCTACACCCCCACCCGCCAGCTCCGCTCCACCAGCCTCGCCCTCGCCACAGTCCCCCGCATCCGGAGAAACGACTGCCGGCGGCAGATCCTTCTCCCACCTCGCCGCCAAGACCTGGAACACCCTCCCCACCAACCTTCGGCAGACCCAAGACCTACTGGCCTTCAGAAGACTCCTCAAGACCTGCCTCTTCGATCAGTAGCAGCACCCCCCCTCTTCCCCCAGCGCCTTGAGACCCTCGCGGGTATATAGTGCGCTTTATAAGTGACCTGATTGATTGATTGATAATGGACTCAAACATCATTTGTCAACGTCTGTATCTCCATGTGAAACGACATTAAAGCCAAACCTATTAACTTTGCCAATGCTTGTTTTATATGAAAGAACTGTTTTATGCACCCATGTGTATGTGTGTGTGTGTGTGTAAACATGCGTCCATGCATGTGTGACACACATAATTACTGACTAAAATATTTTAAAGTCTCCCTCAGTGACAAAACAAAACAAGATTTATTTTTGGATAAAATGCATGAATGACATAAAGAATTTAATGTGTGATAATTCATTGTATATATGAGATTTAAAATATTCCCCTGGGCAGAGCTAAATTCAACTCTAAGGCCCTCTTTACAACCAGCCTGGTAATTGGTGTAATATATATCCCATCTAATAAAGTCCGACTCCACCGAGTTGTGATTTATTGAGTGTGATAAATATCACCCAATTTACAATTTTTGATGGAATAACATGTGGATTTGGGTGCTTACTGCATCAAAATCCGAATCTTCAGGTCAATACCGGGCATTTTTCCTCTACGAATACGGACAGGCTTGACCTGCCAATGTTTATCACAACTCATAATTGCAATATGTACAGTAACAGTAGCTACTGCACTTATCGCATTTAACCGGGCCACTCATAATGAGGGTGTTTGTATATTTTAAACAATTGATATCAGTAGGTCTTACAGGCAGCTGCACTGTCAAGCCAGAAAATTCCGCCTGTCATGCCTCTGTATGCCCCATCAGTTATCATTTAGGGCCAGATGTACGACCCGTTTTTGCATTCGCAAACGGGTTTGCGAACCCGTTTGTGCATGCAAAAATATATTGGGCCATGTACATAGCCCATTTAGCGAGTCGCAATTTTTTTGCGACTGGCTAAATATGTTTTGCGACTCGCTATTTGGAAGTGGCGTTCCCTTCCCTTTGCAAATGCATGCAAAATAATTTTTTAAGGGCAGGCAGTGGTCCCAGGGACCACTGCCTGCTAAATGAAACGAAAACGTTTCATTTTTTTTTTTTTAAATGCAGCCCGTTTTCCTTTAAGGAAAACGGGCTGCATTTAAAAAGCTGCTTTGATTAAAAAGCAGTCTCAGACTTGAGTGGTCTGCTGAGCCCAGCAGGCCACCATCCCTGGGAGGGCTGGCATTCACAATGGGCTCGCAAATTGCGAGAGGCTCATTAATATTAATGCACCTCGCAATTTGCGACCCCATTGGGAATCGCAAAACAATGTAAACACACTGTTGTACATTTCATTTAGCGCCTCGCAATTTGCCACTCGCAATGTGTCGCAAATTGCGAGGCGCTAAATGAAAGGGTCGTACATCTGGCCCTTAGTGTATTGCAGCATGCATAGTGATGACATAGATTCAGTAGCGAATGTCCGTAGAACAAGTAGAGATCCGAGGTTCAGAATGGACAATTATCAATCGTTATAGCATATAGCAGAATATCAGACCTTTGTGAACTGTATGTTGTATCCTTTTCATTCCTTTCCCTGGTCTGAAAGCTAAAACAATGCCTAATTAACACTGCACTTAGAGGAAAAAGGCTCTGGGCCTGATTACGGAGTAACCCTGTCCGCCAAGGTCGTAATCAGGCCCTTAGTGTTGATAGTATGTCATGTAAGGAACACTCCATAATACTTGTGGTTCAAAGTAAGTTTGCTGATAACATGGGCAGGAGTGCACCAATTATCCTGTGGTAAACAGTAGCATGGAATCATTTGGACTTCCATGAATTAGGACATTATAACTTAGTCCATGCTCACAATGTGAGCCTGTTGTAGTTTCTCTAGAGCCCCGTGGACTTCTGTATGTGGGAAGGGACAGACATTTGCCAAAAGAAGCATCAAATCCTCTTCAGCTGGAACTTCCCACACACCACTAGCCCTCGGTCTTACCCATCTTTCCATAGGCGAGTCTCCGGATATTCAGGTCGGCCTTTAAGGGCCCGAGCACCTCCTCCTTGGCCTCCCTACTTGTAGTACCTTGCATTGTGCTAGTCCTCCCAACAATAGTCTCATAGAGGTTAGCATCGCTGGAGCGGCTGGTGGGCAGCCTCATCCTCACCCTGGTGAGCTTGCAGGCCAAGCCCAGCCTTACAACCCTCTAGGAGTACTACCACTGCATGTGGAGAAACAACCCGCGTTCACCACCAGGCTCTATCAGACCCTATAATGATGAACCCATCTCCATTAGAAAAAGAGTAATCCTCTGAAGCAATAATAGGCGGAGCTGAAATGAGGGATTGCTTGTATTAATCCCTATTAATAGATTGTGAAAGTATAAGCTAGGTTTCATGTGAATGATTAAAAGAACAAATAAGGGAGTGGATCAATGTGACCAATGCCAAACGATGGACACTAACAACACAAAGATTGCTGGGTCTTGAGAGGTTGGAGAGAATGTAAGGCAAAGCAGTCACCCACTAAGAACACCAACAACAGATGTGATCACTGGACCACAAGAGACACTGGATCCAATATGGACTCTGCCTCATATGTCACTTTCTGGTTTATTGCTTTCTGACACAACTGTTTCTGGTGGTAGGCTTTGATCCCAAAAAGAAACAAACGCTGAATTATATGTCGAAGAAAAACACTTATTTTCGGGTTTGATGAACATTAGTCCTTCGCTCAAATAACTTTCTAAACTGTATGTATAGGGGCCAACAATCACCAACAACGGGCATTTCATTGGTTGACGGTGTAAGCTTAAGTTTTGAGTCCTGTTGTGACATTCACTAGACGGCCCCAATACAATGCATCATCCTTTGCTAACATTTTAACACCTGAACCTGATCGAAATATTTGCCCTCGTTTTCAGTAGGGATCATGCAGTCTTACCATTTTTTTCTCAAACTGTCACATATTACCTGACATGGGAATTAGTAGCCTGCTGTTTGTGGCCCGAATTTATGTTGTGTGCCCTCAAGTTGTCATGGCCATAATACAGATGCAACGTTTTACCCACTTTCAAAGTGCCAGGTTGCAGGCTTGCAAAACACCCTGCTTACTTTTGTACAAGCTGACAATAGCTCATTTAATACATCAATCCAGCTGATTGATTCACTTCTGTTGTCAGAGGGGGAAAAAACTTTTCTTCTTTTATTTTGAGTTTTTATCGGTGGTGTTGGTCATGGGATATTAGAATGCCCTTCAGCCCAAGGAGTATTATATTATTCACTTTGTAATTTTCCTTATTGAAGGCATTCTTCACTTTGTTACAGTCAAACTGCACTTATAGTAATTATTAATTGTCCCTGGTCTCAAGATGGATTGTTGTAGAAATTCCTGGGCACGTATATATTCAGAGTAAGCGTTTGTTTATCGCATTTAGTCATTTGCACTTAGATTATATTTATCACAGCACAGGCTGGGATGTCTTTTTTTAAACCAGAGATAGATGAAGCCTGTAATTAAATTTGTTTATGGCTCTCTGCATATTTATCACTATTTCCTCTTCCTGTCACAACTCAAAGAAAAGTAGTAGGTTTTTCACTTGTGCCTGGAATATATATTGTTCCTTCTTTTCATTCATTATATTGTAGCTTAAATGGAAATTAAAGATTACCTGATACTCGTTATACAATACCCTTTAGTTTTCAAATTAGAAGCAGTGTCCAAGGTGGTAAAATTCATTTAAAGAAGAAAGTGTTTATTTAGAAGTGGGTACTTTATCCTGGGACACCTTTCAGGAGATCCATTATCACCCCAGGAGTTAGTGTCCAAAACACATGAAAATGTGACACACCGCATGATGTAATATGTACAAATGATACACCTCTAGCACTGCGCGTGATGCCATATTTTTTCTGCACTTGCTTACGACCAGTATTTAGATGCTGTCAGTTTCCTTATGCGGTATAAGCACATTACACAAGTAGACTTATCAACATGTCATTGCACATTTCTACCATTTTTGCACAGCTCTTGAGGAACAACATTTTATGTCGAGATAGAAAAGTGTTCTCACTATTTATTTACCAAATCGTGTTCATGGCTTAAGAAAGTTTTGCCATTCTCCTAATACATGAAGTATGGTCCTGTTGAAAGACACTCTTAAAACTATCATTTCTGCGTAAGACAGCACTAAGACTGTCCTAAACCTGGGACGCTATCCAGTGTCACTGTTTATCTCTTTCCCCGTTCTCCTTACTCCAGGTCTACTATAAACCTACACACTAGTAGTGTGCGGTTGGCTGTGGTTCTGCAAAGTGTGGAAATTGCCATCACTTCTGTTGGATCGGGATTTCAAGGTTAGTGCATTTCGACAGTATTCCATAAGGCCTTTTTATAAGTTTAGCGATACCAAAGGGGATGATGGACGGAGCGTTAGAGCAAATCAAACACTCACCCCCAGTCAACTGATCTGGGTTTAATCCATCATCATTCTTTAGCTCACTCCACCACCCCAGTTCAGACATGGCCATATGCAAATCAGTCTGACCCTGTGCCTCTTGGGAACAGTACAGCCCGAACTGCCAAGCCATGTCTTCCCTGGACCGGAAACAAGCATCCTGGGACCGGTTTCGGGTTCAAAACCCTCATCAGCCAGGCTATCTTGAATCCAGTGGCAAAGTGAGCAAGGGACCCACGTCTGGGCATACCCTGCCAACTTAGGGCGAACAAAGCGATACCAAAGGGGATGATGGACGGAGCGTTAGAGAAAATCAAACACTCACCCCCAGTCAACTGATCTGGGTTTAATCCATCATCATTCTTTAGCTCACTCCACTACCCCAGTTCAGACATGGCCATATGCAAATCAGTCTGACCCTGTGCCTCATGGGAACAGTACAGCCCGAACTGCCAAGCCATGTCTTCCCTGGACTGGAAACAAGCATCCTGGGACCGGGTTCGGGTTCAAAACCCTCATCAGCCAGGCTATCTTGAATCCAGTGGCAAAGTGAGCAAGGGACCCACGTCTGGGCATACCCTGCCAACTTAGGGCGAACAAAGCGATACCAAGGGGATGATGGACGGAGCGTTAGAGCAAATCAAACACTCACCCCACTCAACTGATCTGGGTTTAATCCATCATCATTCTTTAGCTCACTCCACCACCCCAGTTCAGACATGGCCATATGCAAATCAGTCTGACCCTGTGCCTCATGGGAACAGTACAGCCCGAACTGCCAAGCCATGTCTTCCCTGGACCGGAAACAAGCATCCTGGGACCGGTTTCGGGTTCAAAACCCTCATCAGCCAGGCTATCTTGAATCCAGTGGCAAAGTGAGCAAGGGACCCACGTCTGGGCATACCCTGCCAACTTAGGGCGAACAAAGCGATACCAAAGGGGATGATGGACGGAGCGTTAGAGCAAATCAAACACTCACCCCCAGTCAACTGATCTGGGTTTAATCCATCATCATTCTTTAGCTCACTCCACCACCCCAGTTCAGACATGGCCATATGCAAATCAGTCTGTCCCTGTGCCTCATGGGAACAGTACAGCCCGAACTGCCAAGCGATGTCTTCCCTGGACCGGAAACAAGCATCCTGGGACCGGTTTCGGGTTCAAAACCCTCATCAGCCAGGCTATCTTGAATCCAGTGGCAAAGTGAGCAAGGGACCCACGTCTGGGCATACCCTGCCAACTTAGGGCGAACAAGCGATACCAAAGGGGATGATGGACGGAGCGTTAGAGCAAATCAAACACTCACCCCCAGTCAACTGATCTGGGTTTAATCCATCATCATTCTTTATCTCACTCCACCACCCCAGTTCAGACATGGCCATATGCAAATCAATCTGACCCTGTGCCTCATGGGAACAGTACAGCCCGAACTGCCAAGCCATGTCTTCCCTGGACCGGAAACAAGCATCCTGGGACCGGTTTCGGGTTCAAAACCCTCATCAGCCAGGCTATCTTGAATCCAGTGGCAAAGTGAGCAAGGGACCCACGTCTGGGCATACCCTGCCAACTTAGGGCGAACAAGCGATACCAAAGGGGATGATGGACGGAGCGTTAGAGCAAATCAAACACTCACCCCCAGTCAACTGATCTGGGTTTAATCCATCATCATTCTTTAGCTCACTCCACCACCCCACTTCAGACATGGCCATATGCAAATCAGTCTGACCCTGTGCCTCCATGGGAACAGTACAGCCCGAACTGCCAAGCCATGTCTTCCCTGGACCGGAAACAAGCATCCTGGGACCGGTTTCGGGTTCAAAACCCTCATCAGCCAGGCTATCTTGAATCCAGTGGCAAAGTGAGCAAGGGACCCACGTCTGGGCATACCCTGCCAACTTAGGGCGAACAAAGCGATACCAAAGGGGATGATGGACGGAGCGTTAGAGGAAATCAAACACTCACCCCCAGTCAACTGATCTGGGTTTAATCCATCATCATTCTTTAGCTCACTCCACCACCCCAGTTCAGACATGGCCATATGCAAATCAGTCTGACCCTGTGCCTCATGGGAACAGTACAGCCCGAACTGCCAAGCCATGTCTTCCCTGAACCGGAAACAAGCATCCTGGGACCGGTTTCGGGTTCAAAACCCTCATCAGCCAGGCTATCTTGAATCCAGTGGCAAAGTGAGCAAGGGACCCACGTCTGGGCAAACCCTGCCAACTTAGGGCGAACAAAGCGATACCAAAGGGGATGATGGACGGAGCGTTAGAGCAAATCAAACACTCACCCCCAGTCAACTGATCTGGGTTTAATCCATCATCATTCTTTAGCTCACTCCACCACCCCAGTTCAGACATGGCCATATGCAAATCAGTCTGACCCTGTGCCTCATGGGAACAGTACAGCCCGAACTGCCAAGCCATGTCTTCCCTGGACCGGAAACAAGCATCCTGGGACCGGTTTCGGGTTCAAAACCCTCATCAGCCAGGCTATCTTGAATCCAGTGGCAAAGTGAGCAAGGGACCCACGTCTGGGCATACCCTGCCAACTTAGGGCGAACAAGCGATACCAAAGGGGATGATGGACGGAGCGTTAGAGCAAATCAAACACTCACCCCCAGTCAACTGATCTGGGTTTAATCCATCATCATTCTTTAGCTCACTCCACCACCCCAGTTCAGACATGGCCATATGCAAATCAGTCTGACCCTGTGCCTCATGGGAACAGTACAGCCCGAACTGCCAAGCCATGTCTTCCCTGGACCGGAAACAAGCATCCTGGGACCGGTTTCGGGTTCAAAACCCTCATCAGCCAGGCTATCTTGAATCCAGTGGCAAAGTGAGCAAGGGACCCACGTCTGGGCATACCCTGCCAACTTAGGGCGAACAAAGCGATACCAAAGGGAATGATGGATGGAGCGTTAGAGCAAATCAAACACTCACCCCCAGTCAACTGATCTGGGTTTAATCCATCATCATTCTTTAGCTCACTCCACCACCCCAGTTCAGACATGGCCATATGCAAATCAGTCTGACCCTGTGCCTCATGGGAACAGTACAGCCCGAACTGCCAAGCCATGTCTTCCCTGGACCGGAAACAAGCATCCTGGGACCGGTTTCGGGTTCAAAACCCTCATCAGCCAGGCTATCTTGAATCCAGTGGCAAAGTGAGCAAGGGACCCACGTCTGGGCATACCCTGCCAACTTAGGGCGAACAAAGCGATACCAAAGGGGATGATGGACGGAGCGTTAGAGCAAATCAAACACTCACCCCCAGTCAACTGATCTGGGTTTAATCCATCATCATTCTTTAGCTCACTCCACCACCCCAGTTCAGACATGGCCATATGCAAATCAGTCTGACCCTGTGCCTCATGGGAACAGTACAGCCCGAACTGCCAAGCCATGTCTTCCCTGGACCAGGAAACAAGCATCCTGGGACCGGTTTCGGGTTCAAAACCCTCATCAGCCAGGCTATCTTGAATCCAGTGGCAAAGTGGCGGGGGTATGCCCAGACGTGGGTCCCTTGCTCACTTTGCCACTGGATTCAAGCAAGCCTGGCTGATGACGGCTGAAATGCCAGAAACCGGTCCTAGGATGCTTGTTTCCGGTCCAGGGAAGACATGGCTTGGCAGTTCGGGCTGGACTGTTCCCATGAGGCACAGGGTCAGACTGATTTGCATATGGCCATGTCTGAACTGGGGTGGTGGGTGAGCTAAAGAATGATGATGGATTAAACCCAGATCAGTTGACTGGGGGTGAGTGTTTGATTGGCTCAAGCGTTCCGTCCATCATCCCCTTTTGTATCGCTTTTTATAAGTTTGGCGGTCTCGCAGCGGGTCACCACTCCAGAGAACGCCAAAAGCATAGTCACTCCGCCTGTCAGATTAGGACTTACATCCTGGTCTGGTGGGCAGTGCTTTGGCGGTCCCACGGCAATGCCTTTCTAAGGCTCATATGTGAGCCTTAGAAAGGCAGTGCTGTGGGGCCGCCAGTGTATGTTCCAGCCCGGAAAGAAATGCACCATGTCTTACATTTCTTTCCGTGCTGGAACTGGGGGTGCAGACATACAGGGGGCACACCATGTGCTCCCCTGCATCCATCCCTGTGCACTCAAGGCAACCCGGGAGCCCTGTAGGGCCCCCTTAGTTTCCTCACTGCCACCCTTTTCATGGCGGGCTCACCGCCATGAAATGGAGGGTGGTGAGGAAACTCAAAATATGCTCGGCGGTGCTGGCTGCGGCACAGCTAGCATATTCTTACCAGTGAAAGACCGCAGGCCCAGCGTAATCTTTGATCCCATTGGTGCCGGCGGTCTCATGGTGTTCTGACCGCCGGAGTTGTAATATTGCAGGAGGTACCCCATTGCGGCGGTTGCTGGACCGTCACCGCGATTACGGTCCTATGGACGGCCGTAGTCAAGAATCCCAAATTTTTATTTTTTACAAAAATCAAACATGTTCAGAAGAGGTTATTTGGGTTATGCCTTTAAATAAGGGGTGGGGGTAGTCTGTCTTCTGTGTCTACAATGGTCCCACCAGGTACAGGCATGAAGAAGGAAGAGAGCATGATGTGTGGTGCAACAAAAAGACAAGGAGTTATGAGCAAAAGTGAAGTGAGGGGATGGAGGTGTGAGGGACTAAAAATTAGGGAAAATTAGAAAGAAATTAGGAAAATATATATAGGGGATAATTTACAAGCCACTTGCGACTCTCTAGAGGCGCAAAGTGCAGACCCATATCTACGAATGAATGAATTTGTATTTGTAGAGCGCAGCAGTTACCCGATGGCATCAAGGCGCTATAGACTACCGTCCAAAAAGAGATTCCCTGAGAGAAGATGATACAGGAGATGGCTACATGCAAAATAGCCAAGTCTTTAGAGCCTTTCTAAAGGGCAGATTCTGGGAGATGGCCTTTATGTTTTTTGGGAGGGTATTGCAGAGCTTACTGGTGGCAGTCGAGAATGCTCTGTCGCCCCATCTCTTCCTTGGTGTTCTGGGTACTTGGAGATGTAGATTAGAAGATGAGCGAAGGAACCTGCCAGGGGAGTACCAACTAAACATGGATTTTAGTCTCGTTGGGTAGGGGAGATAGAGAGCCTTATGGACCATACAAAGAGATTTGAAGCTGATGCGTTTGTTAATTGTAAGCCAGTGTAGGGTTTCCAGCCCCTTGGCAGCTGAGTGTCTTTTGGGAATGCCCAGAACCAGTCTAGCAAGGGCATTCTGCACCAGTTGGAGTTTATACTGCGCATTCTTGTTCAAGTCTAGGTAGAGTGAGTTGCAGTAATCCAACCTGGACATTACCAGGGCGAGGGCAAGCTGCTTGTGTGCGGGGTGCAGGATAAGAGGGAAGATTTTCTTCAACATCCTTAAGATCCAGGTGCAAGTGGAGACAGTGCGGTTTGTTTGGGCATTAAAATTGAGGTCCGGGTCCATCAGAACTCCAAGGTTCTTAGCCTTGTTTCCTGGAGTAGGACACGTTCCTAGAGAGTGAGGCCAACAGCTGCTGTTCCAGCTTGTTGCCCCTGGGCCAAAGACCATCACCTCTGTCTTATCCCCATTCAGTTTTAAGGAATTACCAGCCATCCATTCTGCCACCTTAGTCATACAGCATCGAACGTTCTCAGCTAACGAGCCTGTGTTCTTAGGAATTGATACCATGATCTGTGTGTCGTCAGCATATGACACTACCTCCATTCCGCATGAGTGAATGATGTTCGCTAGGGGTGCCACATACAGATTAAAAAGTGTGGGGCTTAAAGAGGAGCCTTGTGGAACTCCACAAGGCAGGGAGAAGGCTTCAGAGTAGAAGCGCTGAAGCTTCACCTTTTGAGATCGGTACCCTAGGAAAGAGGACAGGAGGGCTAAGGCTTGATGTGAGATGCCCAGCCCTTGGACTCTGTCTAGCAGCAGAGTGGGAGAGATGGTATTGAACGCTGCAGACAGATCCAGGAGTAAAGCAGCAGTCCCTGTCCTTCATCCACTCGGCGTCTGATACTGTCCGTGGCTGAGATTAATGCTGTTTCTGTCCCATGATGTTTTCTAAAGCAAAACTGGGAGTCATTGAACCAGTGTTGTTGTTCAGCAGTCTCCATCAGCTGAATATTGAGATGCATTTCCAGAACCTTAGCAGGTACGGGAAGCAGCGAAATCGGGCGATAGTTTTTGCAGTCCATGGTGTCAAGATTCGTTTTTTTCAGCAGAGGCCTGATAATAGCCTGCTTCCAACTCTGTGGATATGACCCGGAGCGGATCAATAGCTCACAGAGTGGGGCAGCTATATTACTGGCAGCCATATGGAGAACTGTAGGGGGGCAGGCTTTGGAGTGCAAGCCTGCATAGGTTCTCAAGAGGTATTGCTCGACCAGCTTAGAGGAGAGAGTGGAGAAGGCGGAGAGGCCCTTGGTCTTTTGGTTCATGTCTGGTAATGTGTCTTGCAGTGCTCGAGGGGAACCACGGAAGGCCGAGGGATGGGCTGGAGAAGGGGAAGTCGGACCAAAGCCTGTGGATGTCCATAATCTTGGAGTAGAAGAAGGTGGCTAGCTGATTGCAGAACACCTGCGAGCTCTCTTTGCGTGGCTTTTAATGGTCTCGTAGATATGGAGTAAGACAAAGCAGTGCAAGTCGCTGCCTTGCCCTAAAACTGCGCTCCTCCCCAGAGCAGGCGTAACAAGGAGAATTATTTTTATTTCTCCTCCTTTTTTCCTCTTTGTATGTGTGGTACCTTTTGCAGCAAACATAGAAAGAGGAAAACACCTCTTAGTATTTTTTTGTATCAGGAAGGTACCCCTTCCTGCACAAAAACAATCCTGCCAGCAACGCAGACACCATTGCACTATGGTGCAAGGGTGCCTGCATTGGCGCACGGCTGCAAAATGTGCACCGGCGCTGGCTGAAAGGACAGGAATGCACTGTATGTTATAAATACAGTGCATTCCTGCCCTTTCAAATTGGTGTAGTGGAGTGCAGCAAAAATGGCTTGCGGCGCTGCCCTACTCCAATTCTTTGTAAATGAGGCCCATAGTTTCAACGGAGAGAAAAGGCACTGCAATATGTGACTTATGAGGGAGGAGGAAAGGATGCAGAACACAGTATGGTTGTGGGGAGATCAGATCTATAAAAGGGAGGGTGAAGGAAGGAAGTGGACTCTTTCAACCTGTTCCAAAAGGAGGAGGAGCAGGAGACAAGGAAACCAGACAGATGGAAAAGACAGATCAGTGAAGAGGAAGAAATACAGTGGGGGCCTATTTGCAAACTAATTTTGTATGTTTAATAGTACTATACAAGTACTACTAAACCTACTACAAAATGCAATTCACAAACGTACAAGTGTAAATCTCCACCTCTCCTATCTTTTCTATGGGGAGATCTTCACACATGTAGGTTTACTACTTAGGGCCTGATTACGAGTTTGGCGAAAAGGCACCTCTGTCGCTTTTTAGACAGTATTCCTGCCTGCTGCCTTGGTGATCTGTCCGCCCGATTAGGATCCTGGCGGGAACTCGGCTACAAGACCGACACTGGACCGCCGATACCGCCGATACTCCAGCTACCGCGTCGATGGCAAGAAAGCCAGAGGCAGGACTTGGAGGCAGTCCAGCCAAGGTTCCTGCCGTCCGGATTACAATATGCCTTTCCATCAATCTTTTCCTGGCAGGGACACCGCCATGTGCAAATCGGCAGAAAGGCACAAAAAGAGGTGAAAACTCACCTTTTTTTGAGGTCCCACTCTGGAATCTGTGTTGGACGCAATTGTGCATGTCCCTCCAGTGCTGCTGCCACCAGATTACAACGCTTTGCAACCCTGTTGTTGCCGGACGCAAAGGTAGGCTTTACCATCACTTCTCCCCTAATAGTGCATTGTAACAGTTTGTTATATTTAAAATGCAACAAAACATACACAACACATAACCTACCCATACATTACGACACATACATAACATATATATGTGTTTCAGATATATAAATGTTGTATTTACCTAACTCTCCAGCAGCGAAACGTCACTCCGTTGGGACACCGCTGCCAAGAGACCACCAGCCTATCTGGAACATCATAATAAAGAGGGCGGGAGACCGCCGAGCTGGCGGTCTTCTTAGGACCGCCACCGCGGCGGTACAGCGATGAGACCGTCAAACTCAGAATCAGGCCCTTAGTATTAAATGTTGGAAGGGCAGGTGGAGTAACTCGAAAAAGGGAAATATTTACTACTACATGAGACGGGTAGGAGTTTAGGGAGCACTCAGGAGGGGTGTCGGGAGGGCTGGGAAGGGATTTAGGGACAGACTAGCACCCACACATAAAAGAATCAGCCCATTGCTTTTCACAAAGTGCATTTCTAAGGATGATATAGCCAAAAGGGCCTAAAACAGTAGTAAAATACTCCAGCTCAGAGGTACAGTAAGTCCAGCGGCACACATGGCCAACCACTGTTACTGCAACACCTTCCCATGGTGTTAGGGACTTAAACTAAAACCCAGTAGGAAATAATCTTAAATTAAATTAAAGTATTTAAAATAGTTAAAAATATACATATATATATAATTTAATGTTAAACAAACTACAAATAATGCATACGTATTATTTAATTATAAGTATTTTATCAACATTACATTTTATTAAAATGTAGGAGGTCATTACGATGGCGGATGGAAAAAAAAACGACCGCCATGGTAGCGGGAAAATACCGCCCGCCGCTACCGCGGAAAACCGATGGCTAGATTAGGATCCCCAGCGGTAAAACCACAACCGCGGCGGAAAGGAGACACGAAAATCCGCCGTACGCCTGCGAAAAGGGCACAAAACCGTCCGCGGCGGTCGGTGTCGCAGCGGAAACAGGCCAAACGCCCGCAACCACAGCGGAGACACCGCCATCAAAATTATGATATCCCCGACACCCCCGCGGTGCAGTGCGCTGCTACCGACCGCCGCGGTCGACAACAGTGAAGAATCAGTGAGACGGCGGAAGCGCCATAGCCGAGCCACCACTGCGGACGCTCTGCAAAAAAAATGGCGGTCGCCAGAAAAACACACAACATGGCCCAAAAGTGCACCAACCACACAAGGCATGCACCCAAAAATAGCCAACACAGCCCAAAGACACCCCCCATGGGAAACACAAAAACTACAAATCCCAGGTACACACACACACCACACCTGCAACCAACACCCCATCCTGACACACCCACAGACACCAGTATAAATCCAGCACCCAACAGACCACAATCCTTTGCAAAACTCCACAACTGAGGGGACATCCACCACAGATGACAGGAGAGGCAAATCTGCACAACACACACACATCACCACCACCACTTCCACACCTGCACCTCTAACACCTTTGCACAGCACACACCATACACATCACAACCACCACTAACACTCCCAAACCTGCACCCTAAACACCTTGACACATCACACACCATGTCACCACAGAGAATGCCCAAATTCACTGAGAGCGAGTTGAGGGTCATGGTCGATGAGATAATCAGGGTAGAACCACAATTGTTTGGTAACCAGGTCCAACAGACACCACTGGCAACAAGAACGGAAATGTGGAGAAGGATAGTAGAGAAGGTCAATGCAGTAGGGACCGTGCCACGCAATAGAGATGAAATCATGAAGAGGTGGCACGATCTGAAGGCAGTGGTCAAAAAGAGGAGAGCCAAGAACCATGAGCTGGCTCAGAGGACAGGCAGTGGCCCTCCCGTTCCACTCAAAACATTCACTGAATGGGAGGAGAAGGTGCTTGGCATTCTACATCCAGAGAGTCTCTCAGGAATACCCGGGGAGTGGAGGCTGGTAAGTACAAACAAATGCCTAACATCACACAAATGTACTGTCTTGCCCAATCACAAAATAATACCTCCTAGGTACAAATTCATTCATGTGCACAACACTCCTCCCAACACATCTCTCACAGATACAACAGACACTCCCCCTGAAGCCCCCAAAGGTAGTAAGCAACATCACCATGGGTACATGTGTACATGCTGCCAGCACTACAACTCCCACCAGGCCCCCTTGTCCCACAGCTGAGCAGGATGTAGCCCTCCCCCACCCAGAAGCAAGCCTCAGCCATTGTGTTCTTCACCCTCACCTAACAGGTAGGTAGCCATCATCACAGGGAGGTGGGTGGGTGTTTGGGAGGCCTGCACTACAACTCCCACCAGGCCCCCTTGTCCCACAGCTGAGCAGGATGTAGCCCTCCCCCCACCCAGAAGCAAGCCTCAGCCATTGTGTGCTACACCCTCACCTAACAGGTAGGTAGCCATCTTCACAGGGAGGCGTGTGTGTGTGTGGGAGGCCTGCACCACAACTCCCACCAGGCCCCCTTGTCCCACAGCTGGGCAGGATGTAGCCCTTCCCCCACCCAGAAGCAAGCCTCAGCCACTGTGTGCTACACTCTCACCTAACAGGTAGGTAGCCATCTTCACAGGGAGGTGTGTGTGTGTGTGGGAGGCCTGCACTACAACTCCCACCAGGCCCCCTTGTCCCACAGCTGAGCAGGATGTAGCCCTCCCCCCACCCAGAAGCAAGCCTCAGCCATTGTGTGCTACACTCTCGCCTAACAGGTAGGTAGCCATCTTCACAGGGAGGTGGGTGTGTGTGTGGGAGGCCTGCACTACGACTCCCACCAGGCACACCCTGCCCCATCACTCAGCAGGATGGAGCACCCCCTCCCCCAGAACCATGTGGCAGCCATTGTGTCCTTCACCCTCACCTAACAGGTAGGTAGCCATCTTCACAGGGAGGTGGGTGTGTGTGTGGGAGGCATGCACTACGACTCCCATCAGGCACACCCTGCCCCAGCACTCAGCAGGATGGAGCACCCCCTCCCCCCCAGAACCATGTGGCAGCCATTGTGTCCTTCACCCTCACCTAACAGGTAGGTAGCCATCATCACAGGGAGGTGGGTGGGTGTTTGGGAGGCCTGCACTACAACTCCCACCAGGCCCCCTTGTCCCACAGCTGAGCAGGATGTAGCCCTCCCCCCACCCAGAAGCAAGCCTCAGCCATTGTGTGCTACACTCTCACCTAACAGGTAGGTAGCCATCTTCACAGGGAGGTGTGTGTGTGTGTGTGTGGGAGGCCTGCACTACAACTCCCACCAGGCCCCCTTGTCCCACAGCTGAGCAGGATGTAGCCCTCCCCCACCCAGAAGCAAGCCTCAGCCATTGTGTGCTACACTCTCACCTAACAGGTAGGTAGCCATCTTCACAGGGTTGTGTGTGTGGGAGGCCTGCACTACAACTCCCACCAGGCCCCCTTGTCCCACAGCTGAGCAGGATGTAGCCCTCCCCCCACCCAGAAGAAAGCCTCAGCCATTGTGTGCTACACTCTCACCTAACAGGTAGGTAGCCATCTTCACAGGGAGGTGGGTGTGTGTGTGGGAGGCCTGCACTACAACTCTCACCAGGCCCCCTTGTCCCACAGCTGAGCAGGATGTAGCCCTCCCCCCACCCAGAAGCAAGCCTCAGCCATTGTGTGCTACACTCTCACCTAACAGGTAGGTAGCCATCTTCACAGAGAGGTGGGTGTGTGTGTGGGAGGCCTGCACTACGACTCCCACCAGGCACACCCTGCCCCATCACTCAGCAGGATGGAGCACCCCCTCCCCCCCAGAACCATGTGGCAGCCATTGTGTCCTTCACCCTCACCAAACAGGTAGGTAGCCATCTTCACAGGGAGGTGGGTGTGTGTGTGGGAGGCCTGCACTATGACTCCCACCAGGCACACCCTGCCCCATCACTCAGCAGGATGGAGCACCCCTCCCCCCCAGAACCATGTGGCAGCCATTGTGTCCTTCACCCTCACCTAACAGGTAGGTAGCCATCTTCACAGGGAGGTGGGTGTGTGTGTGGGAGGCGTGCACTACGACTCCCACTAGGCACACCCTGCCCCATCACTCAGCAGGATGGAGCACCCCCTCCCCCCAGAACCATGTGGCAGCCATTGTGTCCTTCACCCTCACCTAACAGGTAGGTAGCCATCATCACAGGGAGGTGGGTGGGTGTTTGGGAGGCCTGCACTACAACTCCCACCAGGCCCCCTTGGCCCACAGCTGAGCAGGATGGAGCCCTCCCCCACCCAGAAGCAAGCCTCAGCCATTGTGTGCTTCACTCTCACCTAACAGGTAGGTAGCCATCTTCACAGGGAGGTGGGTGTGTGTGTGGGAGGCCTGCACTACAATTCCCACCAGGCCCCCTTGTCCCACAGCTGAGCAGGATATAGCCCTCCCCCCACCCAGAAGAAAGCCTCAGCCATTGTGTGCTACACTCTCACCTAACAGGTAGGTAGCCATCTTCACAGGGAGGTGGGTGTGTGTGTGGGAGGCCTGCACTACGACTCCCACCAGGTCCCCTTGTCCCACAGCTGAGCAGGATGTAGCCCTCCCCCCACCCAGAAGCAAGCCTCAGCCATTGTGTGCTACACCCTCACCTAACAGGTAGGTAGCCATCTCCACAGGGAGACGGTGCAGTGTGTTTGGCTATCCGTCCCACAAAATGCTACATGCATGCTGTCCCACCACTATGGAGGATGTGACACTACACCCCCAATAAGAAGCATGTGGCAGGCAATGTATGCTACCCACCCAACTCACAGGTAGGTAACCGCATCTCACAGGTCGGGGTGTGTGGGGCTGGAAAGCTTGCACAACAACTCACACGGGCCCACCTGACCGGCAGCACACAAGACCCATTACTCCCTGGCACCAACATGCATGTGTCAGTCATTGCAATGTACACTTCAAAAGAACTTGCATGTGGACATATCATGCTGACCTGTCCCACACTGGACCAAGATGGAAGCCATCATCATACACACACAGAGAGGTCTCACAAATACAAGGAAAACACAGCAAACACAACATATCCACAGCCACAACATAAAGCCAGATATGCATTTAATAAAACATGTCGGCATAGGACACCAGGCCTCTCAATTCACAACTGCACACCCAGATAGCATTGGCAACTATAGTGTGCACACACCTAAGAAAATGAAACTGTGACAGCGACCAAAGTGTGAATGACTGAAACACATGTCGATGGAACTCCGAGCACAACCATGCACACCACTACATGCCATCTGACAGTAGCAGTGGACCAGACCACCTAGGATCTACTGAAAGCAAACTTAAGCATGTCTGGAATTGCAAATACAGATATCTACACCACAATGATAAGGTATGCATGAAACTACAATGCTCACTCACTGTGCAGAGAGAACCGCTACAAAGGCTCAACAAGTGACACATACGCGTAAATGGATGACATATGATTGATCAATAACAGGATGCCAACATGAGACTGTCAATGTCAAAAAACATATATTGTGCATGTCATGTCTTGAGAACTCCCAATATGGACAAGTAATGCATGTACCACAACAGCTTGTAATGCATCACTGGATGTCGGTCAATGCAAATTTGTACAGTGAACAACTGCTGGATGTACAAACAGTTGATGTAACACTGCTAACACTAACTTTGCTGGGTGCAACACAATGACCATTTCTCATCTGACCCACAGGTGACCAAGAACTCACTGCAGAGGATGACACCACCCTGCAGAGCCAGTCCCCCCCGGAACAGAGACAACTGAATGAGGACTCCCTGGATTCCTTGGATGAGGAGCTCCACGCTGGCCCATCTGGTGTGGCAGGCCGCAACCAGTCCCAGGCACCCATTGTCCCCCCAACCACATCAGCTGCAGCCCCTGACCATCCTCTGACAGCTGCTGTCATGGCCTGTGTGTCAACCACCACCACCACCACAGCTGCCCGCAACACCCTCCCTGCCCCAGGTGTTGAGCAGCCCACTACATCGACTGCGGAGGCCAGGGAGAGGATGCAGCAGGCCAATGTGAGGACCGGACAGGACCGTGGCAGCAGTGCAGGTGGTCGGGACAGGGTCATGCAGAGGGGGACTGATCCTGGGACGGAAGCCCTGGGCCACATCGACAGAGTCCTTGGGGCCTACCAACAGGCCCAGGGACGAATGGGCCGGTTAGAGGAAGAATCTCGGGAGCACCTCTTGCTGCTGAGGTCCATGGACACACGCATGGGACAGATTGTGGACCTCTTGGGGCAGCTAGTGGCGGGTCTGAGGGACAGGCCAGCGCAACATTCTACCCCTCCGCCTCCCCTGTTGGGCAGCAGGATGACACTTCATCATCCTCCCCTGCGTCCACAGAGGGGGTGAGTCCTCAGACACCACTGTCCCTGCAGCAGTGGCTCCTCCAGTCAAGCGCAAAAGGGGCCGTCCAAGGAAAGGCCAGGGGGACCCACATGCCAAAGCACCTGCCAAACGCTAGTCCCCGAGCCAGCTATGATGGCAGACCACTGCACCACTGCATTGACCTTTTGGACTATCCTTCATCACACTGCCATGTGAATGGCATCCATCTGTTGGACTGGGTCTCCACATCATTGTGGGGACTACTCAAGTATCTCATTTACCTTGACTGTCAACTCACTTCTTCAATTACCCCCTTCACATTTCCTCCACCCTTGCATGTCACAGTTGTTAATAAATACACCTTACACACATGTTGTTGTGTCTGCTCCATCTTTAATACAGGATGTGCAACCTTCACCTTGTAGGACATGGTCCAGGGGAATGGAATGTAGGTAACAAGTGAGATGCTGAAGGGACCTACGGAAAACAGCAGAACAAGAGTCACTTGTATGGGTGTGGCATTGCACACATCACACGACACTTGTCAACAAGGTACTCAGATCTACAAACTTTACACAGAGCAACAGTCACCATAGAGACAATCTGTTCCACACTAACCAATCACACATACATTGGCAGGCAGCAATGAGTCAACACCAAGCTGCAGTCAGCAAGCTCACATACACCCACACAGCAACAGCAACACCATCAGACCATTTTGTCCCTTCTACATCATCACTCCCCTTCAAGTGAAGTAGCGGGTGATGAGCTGACGACGCATGTCGACCCCTTCCTCCTCTCCACTGCCCTCATCACTGGATCCGGCTTGATTTGCAGGCGGCGGCCTTGGCTGCTCATCATCGTCATCCAGGATCAGGGGTATTGCCTTGCGAATGGCGAGGTTGTGGAGCATGCAGCATGCCACCACTATCTGACACACCTTCCCTGGCGAGTACATAAGGGCCCCCAGTACGGTCCAGGCACCGAAATCTTGATTTTAGGAGACCAAATGTCCGTTCTATCACACGACGTGTCCTCCCATGGGCATCATTGTATTGCACATCAGCTGGCGTGACGGGGTTCCGCAATGGGCTCAGCAACCACGGGCGGTTTGGATATGCTGAGTCACCTGTGTGTGAGAGACACAGATTAACCTTGCAGTCCCAAAATGCTACACAACAGCATGTCACACACACACACCACTCTAATCCACTATACATACTCACCCACAAGCCATGCACGCTCAGGAAGCAGATTGGCCATCAACTGAGGAACGATGCTGCTGCGCAAGATGTGGGCATCATGGGCTGAGCCGGGAAACTTGGCACACACGTGTGAGATGATCATGTCCGACAGGCACACCACTTGAACATTTACCGAGTGTGAATGCTTCCTATTGCGGTAAACCTGTTCACGTGCCTGTGGTGGCACAAGCCCAACATGTGTGCAATCAATTGCACCAATGACATGGGGGATATGTCCAAGGGCATAGAAATTGCCCTTCACAGCCACCAACTCTGGTCCCCTGGGAAAATGGATATATCTGTCTTTGTACAGCATCATGGCCGACAGGACATCCCTCAGCACCATGCTGAACATCGGCTGTGACATCCCGCCTGCACTTGCGACCGTGTGCTGGAATGAGCCCATTGCAAAGAAATGCAGGCATGCCATCACCTTAGCTGTTGCGGTGAAAGCTGTTGGATATGTCCGACGTGGCTGCAGGTGGGGCTCCAACATGGCACATAGGTTCTGCAGGGTTTGTCGGTCCAGCCTGAATTTGCGGATTATTTCCTCATTCTCCATGTCTGCCAGGACTGTGAACGGACGATGGATATTGTGCCTCCTCCTCCTAGGACAGATCACAGTGCACAGATGTCAATGCAGAAGACCATGAAATGTGCATCACATCAATTACTTCTACAGACACATTCCCAAGTCTTACAACATGCACCATCAACCGACAGGGCACTTCACAACTAGGTTCACATCAGGCACACTACTCGTACACCTGTCCCCTTACCAGCAGCAATTATCTGTGCACCCCTCCGGCTCATTCGCATGCACAGTGTGATATACTAACAGATATGTGTGCATACCTGTGAGTCTGACCCCCAGCATATGTTGCTAATTGCAATACTAGCCGAACACACCATGTTGCTGGCCCTGATACACCACCCAACACAGGTTGCACATGGCACACATCAACTACACACTCACCACCGGCTGAGCGTGGGGGACATGTGTGTGCATGTGCATTGGACAATGTGCTAGTTGCTGATGCCCCTAGTCCAGTCAATGAGACAACATTGTGCGTTACATTGCACACACAGACATTGACCATTATCTCCATATGCTATGCAACACAGTAACTGGACAGTCTACATTTCATTACACAGCACATGTGACATGTGCGAGTGTATGTGCCCATGCAATGTATTGGCGACCCATATATGGTATGTGTTGGTGACGTGGAGTGACATGTCCCTTTTGTGCATTTGCCCTCATGAGGACCCTTCAATTGTTGAGACCCTGGGCACTGCATATGTTGGCCTATGCAGAGAGCTGGAGGACACGTTAGGTGCAGCACAGCTACTCCACAACTCCATTAATGCTCACTCCAGGCACTGTCTGCCAGACATGTGGCGGTGCCTACCGCCTGGCCACTGAGGTGCGGCACCGCACATAACCCATGCACGATCGCGGGAGACACCGCCAGTTATGTATGTGACAATTGCGGTCACCATGCACCGCTACCCAAATCACGGTCACTCCAGGCACTGTCTGCCAGACATGTGGCGGTGCCTACCGCCTGGCCACTGAGGTGCGGCACCGCACATAACCCATGCACGTTCGCGGGAGACACCGCCAGTTATGTATGTGACAATTGCGGTCACCATGCACCGCTACCCAAATCACGGTCACTCCAGGCACTGTCTGCCAGACATATGGCGGTGCCTACCGCCTGGGCCCTCTGGTGTGTCACCGGCATGGACCATGCCCCTGCAGCCAATGGGAAGCAGCCTCGCGGTAGCCTGATGCGAGTTTGAAAATTGTGGTGGGCGTGCACCACCCCCGCGGAGGCGGTCACTGGAGGCATTCATAAGATGCACCACCGCGGTAGCGCGCACATGCATCCTATGGTGTGTCACCGGCATGGACCATGCCCCTGCAGCCAATGGGAAGCAGACTCGCGGTAGCCTGATGCGAGTTTGAAAATCGCGGTAGGCGTGCACCGCCACCGCGGAGGCGGACATTGGATGTATTTGAATGAGGCAGACCTTGTACACCAATTGCAGCACCCTGGGACCACTTACACAGCCCCAGGGGCCTATATATGTGTGGGAGGGCGCACCACATTCCCACAGCTACCAGGGACTGCTGACTGACACCCCTGCACCTGCTGCTGCTGCCTCAAGGGACTGCTGGCTGCCACCCTGCACCTGCTGCTGCTGCCCCAAGGGACTGCTGGCTGCCACCCTCCACCTGCTGCTGCTGCCTCAAGGGACTGCTGGCTGCCACCCTGCACCTGCTGCTGCTGCCTCAAGGGACTGCTGGCTGCCACCCTGCACCTGCTGCTGCTGCCCCAAGGGACTGCTGGCTGCCACCCTGCACCTGCTGCCTCAAGGGACTGCTGACTGCCACCCTCAACGTGCTGCTGCTGCCACATGTCCATTGTGATGTCGAGGACTCAGAAGATCCGTGCCAGTCCCTTCACCAGTGAGGAGCTTGGGGTCCTGGTAGACGGGGTGCTTGCACAGTACCCAAGGCTTTATGGCGGACCTAATGTCGTGGTAAGTTTCCCAGACTGTGAGTGAGAGTGCAGGGTGTGCACACGTGGGGTGGAGGTGCTTCGGTATGTGTCAGTGGTTGTGGGGCTCTGACATGCACTGCCCATCATGTTTGCTACTGCAGGAAGGGCTTGGTGGGCTCTTTCACACGTTACCCTGCATGCCTATCCAGAGTAGAGGGACATGTCATGTAGTGTCAGCCATACAGTGCAGCTGCATTTTGGTGATGCAGGAGTCTGGCCAGTTAGCGTTTGTGTGCATGGCTGTGTTGCTCCCAATTGACCCACTCAGTGTCAGTCGACCTGCCCTGCACAGTCCCCACCGAATGCCACATGTCAACATCACTGCATGTACAGTGTGTACCATGTGTGTTTGTCTCACGCCTCTTCATCTAAGTCCCATCTCTGCCATGTATATTGCACAGGAGCAGGCGTGGGAGAAGGGTGTGTGTATGACAGTCGTTGTCACTCTATGTGAGTCCCAAGACACAGTGAGGCTTTCACAGGGCTAGGACACTTAGGTCTGCGCAGTGTTGGACACAGTGAGTCCAACAACATGACACATGTTTTGCTATCTTCTGTATGTGTAGTTGTAGGTAACTGCAGACAGTAGCTGAAGGCAGACTACACGTTGCTTGGTGTGTTGGTATCCTGCATGTGAATGGGGTGTGGAGGTACTGTGTCCACCATCGAACATGCATGCCTGTACGTCTGATTGACCAATGACATTGCATCATGTTCAGAGCAATTGTTGGCTATGTGACAGTTGTAGCTTGAGTTTTGGATGAGTCACTGTCGTGCTACTGCATTTTCGTTGTGTTGTTATTGTGCACTGTGTCACTGGCACATCACCCCTCTTGTCTCCCATGCCTTCAGCTGAAGTTCCACCAGCGTAAAGCCGTGTGGAGGGCCATTGCCTCCAGAGTCCGGGATCTGGGTGTGTCAAACCGAAGGCGCACCCACTGTCATAAAAGGTGGGACGACATCTGCCGGCTGAGAAAGAACATGGCCGAGATGATGCTGGGGCTGCTCCCTCGGACTGGCAGGTTGGCTAGGCGCAGCATGACACCACTAATGGCCCGCATCCTGGCTGTCACACAACCTGAGCTGGACAGACGACTGAGGGAGCATCAGCAGCGAGACAGGGGTGAGTATGTATTGCAGGCTGCCTTTGGCTGGGAGTGGGTGCATGTGTCTACAGAGTGTGCAAATTGTCAGCTGTGTGATGTTGGTTGTGTGGTGCAATGTTTTGTGAGTGGCCTCTGTGCTGGGTGTATTTGCCATGCTTTTGCCCAAACGGCACTTCATGAAGTGAGTTTTAGCACTGTGCATCTCTCTTACATTTGGAGTTGTGGCCTTCAGGTACCTTCTGCTGTGGGGTAGTGTGTGAATTCTGATGGATGGTAATGCCAGTGTGCCAACTGTGAATGCGTTTCAATGAATGTGTGCAATTCCAGATCTCAGATGTCTGCCAGTCAGACATCTGAGGCCAATGTGCAACAGTAGATGTGCCCATGGCCTCGATATGGTGGATGGCATGTGTGCAGGGTCATTGTGGGCTGGTATGTTGTAGTCTGTGTGGTCCCCTACTGCTCCACACATGTAGGTGATGTGCACCATGTCGTGGTGTTCATCCTTGCCAACATCGGGACAGTGTGTGTGCACAGGGCATTTTCGGCTGTGTCTGATGTGAGCCAACTGCAGGATGGAGTGCTGTGTGAATCACCTGGGTCGCTTATGGCAGGACGTGTGGCGGACATGCACCGGTGTGTCGAACTTTTGGGTGTCAAGATATATGTGTGCACAGGGTGGCATGCAATGTGCTGCACTCCTCTTTCTAGGATGCAGATGTATTGGCACTTGTTAGTTCTGTTGATGCCACTCATCTCACAGTACTTCTCTCTCCTATGCAGCAGCTCCCGTATGTGCAGAGGGAGAGGGGACGGACACCAGTGGTGAGGCTTCCACTGCTACAGCCTCACCGGAGCTGACTGACACAGATGTGACCAGCGCCGAGGAGGGGGACAGGAGTCTGCTAGAGGACTCACAGCTGGAGACACAAAGCTCTACCTCATCTGACGCCAGCGGTGACACATCCATGTTGGGGGGTACAGGGAGCGGGGAATCTGCCTCCTCTTCCACCACACAGCGTCCAGTGCCCAGCCTCCCTTCAACCTCCACTGGTGCTGCCCGTGTCCGCACAAGTAGGAAGGGTAGAGTCACCTTCACCCCAGGCACAGCTGCCCCAGCCCATGTCAGCCCTGCTGCCCTCAGTGCAGAAGCAGTCGAGCTATTGCGCCAGATGTGTGTGGGGCAGACAGCACTTCTCAATGCCTTCCAAAAACATGACAAAAAGTTGGGGCAGGTTATAGCTTTCATGGAGGGCTTACATTCCGACGTTGGTGGGCTACACCGCACTGTGCAGTCCTTGTCATCAACTGTGACAGCAGCCCTGCAACAGGCACATAGTCAGGGAGCGACTCCCAGCACTCGGTCCGGCCCGTGTCACTGTGCACCTCTGACGACAGTGACAATGCCCAACGGACCCCAAAGTCCCGATACAGAACCCGCAGCACACAGGAGCAGCAGCAACCCAAGCGTACTAGGGCACAGACACCATCCCCACATAAGAGTAAGGCCACCCCAGAGCGCAGAGAGAAAAGCCCATCAGGCGACAGCAAGGGCCACAAAGCAAAGAAACAAGCATCAGGGTCACAGGCCTCACCTTCCTCCCCTGCCAAAGACTCCCCTGTCCCAAAAACGTCTCGCAGAGGCAAAAAGACAGTTTCCACACCCACTGAGAAGGTGTTGCCTGCAAACATTACACAGGATGAGGGCCCCATGGATAATCCATCCTTGACCCCCACTCCCATCCCAAGTCCTGTGAAGCCAGCACGGGAGGACACTGTAGGGGGCAAAGCTGGTGGACAGAGGGAGGCAGGGTGGCGGCAAACACCAGGCAAGCGCACAGCGGGTTCCAGCATGTCCCCAGAGGGGGGGTCACCATCCACACCAGAATCAGCTTTGGTGTTGGGGTCACCTGTTGTGTCTGCCCCAGTTCCCCTCAATCCCCTGACAGGGAAGCCTTTCAGGATCCCCAAGAAGTGGAGAGGCACCCCTCCACATTCTCCGGCACACACTGTGTCTCACCAGGGCATGAGTCCACCTCCCCGGGCCACCACCCCACCTGGTCCAAGCAGCCCCCAGCTACCACATGCACAGTTGGCTCTTCCACAGTTGTTACTCCCACTGCCCAGGGTAGTCCGCCAACAGACCCCAACACACAGTCAGCTCCAAGTCCGACAGACAGCCCCATCTGAGTGGTGGTCACCCTCACACACCTGTCTGTCCACAGGGGTGCGTGTGATGCCCTTTGTCAGACCCATTACTCTGTTGCTGGGCATGGCATGGTAGAGTTGCATACATTCCCTGTGTAGCTTCTGATGTGACTACTCTGCACATTGTACTTGCCTTGTGTTTCACTGCTGTGTGCCCCCTGCCTGTGCAGCTTCTCATGGACTCACTCTGCACTTTGTCCTGCCCACTGGCCTTGTTGTTCACTGCTGTGTGCCCCCTGCTTGTGCAGCTTCTCATGTACCTCACCTGCACTTTGGACTGGCCACTGGCCTTGCTGTTCACTGCTGTTTGCCCCCTGCCTGTGCAGCTTCTCATGTACCTCACCTGCACTTTGGACTGGCCACTGGCCTTGTTGTTCACTGCTGTGTGCCCCCTGCCTGTGCAGCTTCTCATGGACTCACTCTGCACTTTGTCCTGGCCACTGGCCTTGTTGTTCACTGCTGTTTGCCCCTTGCCTGTGCAGCTTCTCATGTACCTCACCTGCACTGTGTCCTGGCCACTGGCCTTGTTGTTCACTGCTGTGTGCCCCCTGCCTGTGCAGGATCTCATGGACTTAACCTGCACTGTGTCCTGGCCACTGGCCTTGTTGTTCACTGCTGTGTGCCCCCTGCCTGTGCAGGATCTCATGGACTTAACCTGCACTGTGTCCTGGCCACTGGCCTTGTTGTTCACTGCTGTTTGCCCCTTGCCTGTGCAGCTTCTCATGTACCTCACCTGCACTATGTCCTGGCCACTGGCCTTGTTGTTCACTGCTGTTTGCCCCTTGCCTGTGCAGCTTCTCATGTACCTCACCTGCACTGTGTCCTGGCCACTGGCCTTGTTGTTCACTGCTGTTTGCCCCTTGCATGTGCAGCTTCTCATGTACCTCACCTGCACTGTGTCCTGGCCACTGGCCTTGCTGTTCACTGCTGTTTGCCCCCTGCCTGTGCAGCTTCTCATGTACCTCACCTGCACTTTGGTCTGGCCACTGGCCATGCTGTTCACTGCTGTTTGCCCCCTGCCTGTGCAGACTCTCATGTACATCACCTGCACTTTGGACTGGCCACTGGCCTTGTTGTTCACTGCTGTGTGCCCCCTGCCTGTGCAGCTTCTCATGGACTCACTCTGCACTTTGTCCTGGCCACTGGCCTTGTTGTTCACTGCTGTTTGCCCCTTGCCTGTGCAGCTTCTCATGTACCTCACCTGCACTGTGTCCTGGCCACTGGCCTTGTTGTTCTCTGCTGTGTGCCCCCTGCCTGTGCAGGATCTCATGGACTTAACCTGCACTGTGTCCTGGCCACTGGCCTTGTTGTTCACTGCTGTGTGCCCCCTGCCTGTGCAGGATCTCATGGACTTAACCTGCACTGTGTCCTGGCCACTGGCCTTGTTGTTCACTGCTGTGTGCCCCCTGCCTGTGCAGGATCTCATGGACTTAACCTGCACTGTGTCCTGGCCACTGGCCTTGTTGTTCACTGCTGTGTGCCCCCTGCCTGTGCAGGATCTCATGGACTTAACCTGCACCGTGTCCTGGCCACTGGCCTTGCTGTTCACTGCTGTTTGCCCCCTGCCTGTGCAGCTTCTCATGTACCTCACCTGCACTTTGGACTGGCCAATGGCCTTGCTGTTCACTGCTGTTTGCCCCCTGCCTGTGCAGCTTCTCATGTACCTCACCTGCACTTGGACTGGCCACTGGCCTTGCTGTTCACTGCTGTTTGCCCCCTGCCTGTGCAGCTTCTCATGTACCTCACCTGCACTTTGGACTGGCCACTGGCCTTGCTGTTCACTGCTGTTTGCCCCCTGCCTGTGCAGCTTCTCATGTAAATACTGTGCATATTGAAATGCCCACTGGCTTTGCTGTTGCCCAGATTTGTTGGCTCTATATGCAAATTGTGAATAAACACAGTTGGTCCTGCAGTGAGTTGTGTCAGTGTCCTTCCTGAATAAAGTTGTTTCTGTGTGTGCATGGTTAACTGTGTCACAGGCTCAGTATGCCACTTCGACATTGCCAATCGGTTGTGTCACATTTCATTTTTGCAGGGGTGGGAGGCACTTCATTTGTACCTGACTGTGATACTTATGGGTGCAGTGCAGGAGGTTGGCAATGAAGTCTTGTAGTCATCTTCCTTCTTGGCTCATGTTATCTATGGTGGACACATGTCAGGTTTGTGGGCAATGGCAGCACAGGGTGGGAGTTTGGGCACAGGCTTACAGGCAGGCAGGCCAGGGTCATGGGGTCTGTGTGAGCTTCCTTTCTGTGTGCCAATCAGTGTCGGTGTATGGACATCTTGTGGTGATGAGTTATCCAGGTCCCATGGCTTACTTCCAATGTGTGCACTTGGGTGGTGGAGAAGTGTGTGGTGTGAAGGGGGTGACTTTGTTGTGACTGTGGATGTGTGTGCACATGCATTGTCAACTACTGCCATGTGTGACCCTGGAGTGGTGTGCCTGTATGTGTACTTGTTTAGCCCTGTGGTTGTGTTTTGTGCACATGGCAGTATTGTGTGTTGCTGTTGTGGGAGGAGGTATGTGTGCCATATCCTACTTGTGCTTGGCTGTCATGTAGTGTGTCACTCGGTCCTGTGTGTTGTGCAGCAGATGTTGTCTTGTCCAGTATTTGGATGCCTATGTGTGGCTGGTCAGTGTTTGTGTTCAGGGCCTTCCTTACATCCCTGTGCCTATACATGGGTGTCCTTGCTGTCTCCAGGAGTTGTGGCATTGGGGTGACCGTGGTTTGTGTTGACTGACTGTGTCAGCCATGTGTGCTGTGATGAGCTGTGTGTGTTCTCACATGTGTCTTGTCTTGCATGTGCATCACACATGCTTGATGGTTTAGTCACTGCCCTTCCATTTGTGGGCACCTCACTTTGGCTTTCCTATATGTTGTCCTCCGTTACTGCTGGCATGTGGTGTGTGTATGTAGCTGTGACTCTGGGTGGTGTGTGTGTGTGACTTGTCAGGTGGTGTGTGAAGTGAAGTGTTTGGTCCTCATCTGTGTGTGTGTACATTTTGTGCCTGGCCTCAGTGTTCTTGGCTTGTGTGTGATGTTGTTGTGGTGTGTGTGTTGGCTGGGGCCTGGCCTTCTGTGCTATGTGTTCCTTTGCATAGGGTCCTGCTGTGGCTGTATATGCAGTTGTTGGGACGTGGGGCATGGTGTGGCTGTAGTTGTGTTGTTGTTGTGCAGGAGTGGCACTTGTGAGACACATGTTGTGTCCCTTCAGGGCGGTTGCTGGTGTGTTGTGGATGTAGTTGTGGCTCTGTGCTATTTGTACGTTGCCCTTGGTATGCGCTGGCCCTGTGCTCTGCGTTGTGTGCATGTTTTCATGCACACTGACCGCGGCTGATGACGTGACCGGGACATTTGTACATGAATGCGGTACATGGGTGGGCAGTTTGTGGCGCGACGTTTTTGTGACAGGTGGGACATGTGTGTGTGCAGTGCTGGCTGTGTGCCTGTCCCCACAGGGGTGTGTGGTGTTCCCATGCGATGTTTTTCCCCCTGGAGCTGTGTATTGTGTTACTTGCACTGTTGTGTCTGTACGTACCTGCGGAGGCGTCCGTGGCGGTGGATGACTTGCAGGTAGTGGATCATGTACAGCACCAGGAGTGCGTGTAGGGCAGGATCCATCGCGGTGTGTCCCGGGTGTTATTTTTTCTGTCTCCCCTGTGATGTCTCCGCCGTCTTTCGCTGTGCGGTTTCTCCGTCGCGGTGCGCTGCCTTGTTTCCGGCATCGTAATATCCTCGGCGTACGGGACGTCATTCCGCACGGTGGTGTGTGGTGATTGGCTCACTCCGCCGCAGTGGCGGGCGCTGTTCGATTGCGGTCGGCGTCACTCCGCGGCGGACGTTGAATGCCTATGTTTTCCCATCCTAATATGGCGGGCGTGAAGACCGCGGCTGGCGTGCGGTAAAAGGCATTTTACCGCACCGCCGCCAATGCGGTCGTGCTTCCGCCCGACATCGTAATGGGCCCCGTAATTATGTCTATGCATCACTCTTAATAACTATTATTGCATAGTAAAAAAATACTTAGCTGAAACATTTTTTTTCATTTACACTTCAGAAAAATAACTTTTAAGATTAAATTCAAAAATAAATTCCCATCTAAAGTAAAAAAAAAAAAATTATATTATGCATTAATAGTTATTAAAAGTGATGTATACAATTAATTATATTGTAATAAAAATAGTGTTATGTTAATTTTGAATAAAAAGGGTTATTAAAATATTTTATAATTAAATTATAAAGAATTGCTTTTCCTAGATTTTTGTACATTAAAATTATATTTATTTATACTTTAAACTATTTTAAATAATGTAATTTAACTTAATATTGTTTACTATGGGGTCCCTACCTCCATTATGTCCTATTGGAGAGTGTTGTAGTTGCCGTGATTGGACATGTGTGGTGCTAACTTACTACTGTGTCCTATTTGGCAGTAGTAACTTACACTCAAAAGTTTGACTACACTCCCTTTTCCAGGGGGTGAAGAAGTATAAGTCCATACTTTTGAGTAACTTTACACTCAGGCTTTGTGAATAACCAAAATGAGTAAAGTTACTCAAAAGTGTACAAATAAATTATATGTGTATATTACTCTCAACTAGAGTTATCATTACAAATAGCCTCAAATGTGCAGTGCAGTGCATTTTCTCAAGAAGGATCCAAGATATCTGATTCGACAATGCAAAATACTACTTGTGTCAGTATGCTTTCATCTGGTTTGATATGTCTGAGGAAATATGCATTAGGTTGGCATTTATCAGCATAACCTAGCACTGCCCTAACTGTACTGTGCCTCTTTATTTTTCAAAAAATATAGGGGGGTCTGATTTAAAGTATGGCAGATGAGTTAATCTTTCACAAACATGATGGATATCCCGTCTGAAGTGTTACAAGTGCCGCTTAAATGATGTACTGCCCCACAGATTCACTGAGAAACCTATTTGGGCTTCATAGATGTGAGTTAAGGGTGTGTATGTACCCACATTGCACACTCCAGTTTTAATAATCTGAAACCCCCTATTCATAGTTGGTCGTGCCACCTAATCATTGAATTTGGTGTCTAGGGGTGGCAGCTTACAGAGAGTGCCTTTCCTCTTGTCGTAACCAAAGCTGCAGGAAAACACCTTCTGATTTTGTTCTGTGAAAACTACGCAGGTGCGATTTTTGTGCTTTTGCAAACCCACAAAATCTGTGTCCGTGCATTTGCTAAATGTTGTGGTGTGCCTTTCTATCAATTATAGGAGCAAGACCTCTGACCTCTTTTCTAGGCCGGCTCTCTCCCCAGCAGCTCTGTGGTACTGTGCAAGACCTCTGACCTCCACCTGGTAGGTTCGAGGCTGCTGTCTGCCCGCTGGTGCCCGTTCTCGTTCCTGCTCTTGCTGCCCGCCTCCGCCAGGGTTATTTCTACTTCCTTTTTTACCTGCCTTATTTTCCACTTGCCTTATTTTGACGTGCTTTGACGTGCCTTATTTTACTTGCCTCATTTTACCTTCCCCTATTTACTTGCTTGTTTACCTTACTAATTACTTATTTACTTATTTTCCTTATTTGCCTTATTACTTAATTGCCTTACTTACTTATTGCCTCCGTTTTTCCCGCCGCTGCTGCCCCAGCGGCCCCTCCCCCTGGTTGGTCCCTGCTCCCGCCTGCCAGCTGCTCGGCCCTCCCCGCTTCACTATTTAATGGCGGCCGCTGCGGGGGAGCGTGAGCAAGACCTCTGACCTCTGGTCTAGGCCGGTTTTCTCCCCAGCAGCTCCGCTGTACTGTGCAAGACCTCTGACCTCCACCTGGTAGGTTCGAGGCTGCTTTCTGCCTGCTGGGGCCCGTTCTCGTTCCTGCTCCTGCTGCCTGCCTCCGCCTGGGTTATTTCTACTTCTTTTTTTACCTGCCTTATTTTCCACTTGCCTTATTTTGACGTATTGTATTTTACTTGCCTCATTTTACCTTCCCCTATTTACTTGCTTGTTTATCTTACTAATTACTTATTTACTTATTTTCCTTATTTGCCTTATTACTTAATTGCCTTATTTACTTCTTGCCTCCGTTTTTCCCGCCGCTGTTGCCCCTGCGGCCCCTCCCCCCGGTCGGTCCCCGCTCCCGCCTCCCAGCTGCTTGGCCCTCCCCATTCACTATTTAATGGCGGCCGCTGCACGGTCGCGCAGCAGACGCACGCAGCGGGCGTGCCCGCGCCAAAGGCAAGCCCGTCCGCGCCCCAACCGTGACCAGCGCCAGGGACCCTGGACCTCGAACCATCCACCGCTACGACACAGCCACCCTCCTCGCACTCAACCCCGGAAGGAACAACAATTGCCAGCAGTCCACGCCGAACTCGATCCACGGCCAGTTCTCCTGCCGCCACTGCCGCCAGACCTTCACCACCACCCCAGCCGCCAACACCACCGACACCCTAAAATGCATCCTCCTCAACGTACGCTCCTTGCACAGACACGTCGTAGAGATCTGGAACATCCTGGACTCACTCTCACCTTGACATTGCCTTCTTCACGGAAACCTGGACCAACGCCTCCTCCACCACGGACATCGCCATCGCCATCCCGGACGGATACAAGATCCAGAGGAAGGACCGCCCCAACCACCCGGGAGGAGGCCTCGCCATCGCACACAAAAGCTCTCTCCGCCTCGCTACCTCCAGCAAAACCTTCCCCGCAGCCCAACACCTGCACTTCTAGGTCCAGACCAGCCCCAACTCCACACTCCGCGGCACCCTCGCCTACAGACCCCCCGGCCCACGGGCCCTCTTCGCCGACACCATCACCAATCTGGTCACACCCCACGTCATCGCCACTATGGACTACATACTCATCGGAGACCTGAACTTCCACCTCGACAACCCCAGCGACCCCAACTCCACCACCCTCCGTGACAACCTCGCCAGCATCGGACTGAAACAACTCATCACCACACCTACCCACAAGGCAGGACACACCCTCGACCCCATCTTCGCAGGAGGAAATAGCGTCCACTTCAGTCACAGCACGCAACCCCCATGGACCGACCACCACTGTGTACACTTCCTCGTCGACAAACCCAAGCCTCCCAATCCCTCTCTGCGCCCCCCACAAAGAAACTGGAGCAGAGTCACCGAGGAGCAACTCAACTCCACCCTCAACCTCACAACCCCCACCGCGGCAACTGACGCCAACCTTGCAGCCAGGAAACTCCACACATATGGATCTCCTCCTGCGCAGACAAGCTCACCCCGCTACGCAACCCCGACAAACAGCACCCCAGGAAAGCCGCCTGGTTTACCTCCTACCTCCAAGATGCCAGACGCACCTGCAGACGCCGCAAGAAGAACTGGAGAAACAGCAAGACACCAGAAAACTACACCACCTACAAGGACGCCATGACCAAATACCACCAACTCATCAGAACCACCAAAACGACCTTCATCCACAACAAAATCGTCGCGAACTCGTGCAACTCCAAGGAACTTTTAAGCGTCATCCAGGAGTTCGCCAAACCCCGCAGCGAAGCCACGGACATCACCCCTCCCAGGACCTCTGCGACAAGCTCGGATCCTACTTCCACCTGAAGATCAAAAACCTCTATGACAACTTCAATGACCACACGCCCGACCCCACAGCCTTCCCGACCTCCAGCAACACCAGCCAACCCACCATATACTCCTGGACACCGATCACGACCAAAGAAACCACCTCAACCATGAAAGGCATCCACTCAGGGCCCCAACAGACCCCTCCCCACCACACATCTACCACAGAGCCACCAACACCATCGCACCCGAACTACAACGCACCATCAACACCACCTTTGTGACCGGCACCTTCCCCGACAACTGGAAATGTGCAGAAGTCAGGCCCCTGTTCAAGAAGCCCTCAGCAGACCCGACGGACCTGAAGAACTACTGGCCCATCTTGCTCCTCCCCTTTGCGGCGAAAGTCGCGGAGAAGACTGTCAACGCGAACTAACAAGGTTCATCGAAGACAACGCCATCCTCGACCCTTCCCAGTCCGGGTTCCACAGCAACCACAGCACCGAGACCACCCTACTCGCCGCCACAGATGGCATCTGCACCCTCCTAGACCAAGGCCACACCACAGCCCTGATTCTACTCAACCTGTCAGCTGCATTCGACACCGTCTTCCACCGCACTGTCACAGCCAGACTACACAACGCCGGAATACAAGGAGCCACCCTCGACTGGATCCGGTCGTTCCTCACTGGCAGAAGCCAAAGGATCAGATAGCCACCCTTCCTCTCTGAACCCACGGAAATCAACTGCGGAGTCCGACAAGGATCATCGCTCAGCTCAACCCTCTTCAACATCTACATGGCCCCCCTCGCCGCCATCGTCCGTCAGCACGGCCTCAACATTGTATCCTACGCGGACGACACCCAGCTCATCCTCTCCCGCACCAAGGACCCCGCCAACACCAGACTCAACTTCCAGGCAGGAATGCAGGACGTCGCAACCTGGATGAATAACAGCTGCCTAAAGCTCAACTGGGAGAAGACAGAAGTTCTCATCCTCGGAACCACCCCATCGGCGTGGGACAACACCTGGTGGCCCACCGCCCTCGGCACCCCCTCTAACCCCACAGACCACGCTAGAAACCTCTGCATTATGCTCGACTCCTCCCTCTCCATGAACTGTCAGGTCAATGCTGTCACCTCCAGCTGCTTCAACACCCTCCACATCCTCCTTAAGACCTTCAAGTGGATTCCCCTCGAGTCCAGAAAGACAGTCACCCACACACTCATCACCAGCAGGCTGGACTACGGAAACGCCCTCTACGCCGGCATAAACAAGTCTCTACTCCGCAAGCGCCAGACGATTCAAAACACAGCCGCCAGACTAGTCCTCGGTATCCTGTTAGAATTGAATGGCCCATTGCCCTGTCCTCACGATGTATACTGTGTTGTGTTAGCATTCATGTAGCTATATCATATTAATCAAGATTGCAAATGTGTGTGTGTATCCAGCTTTTCTAAGGTTGTGCAGGCTTAAGTTAGCATCTGAGATGCCATTTTACTGCTGTAGTCGCCATGTTACGCTGTGAGCAATCCCCGGCCTCTGTGCCCCCCACTTTCTGCCTGAATCAGCAGAAGCTGCTGTTCAGAAAGTTTCCATATCTCATCCAAGGTTGGAACCCAGATGCACGAAGAGAATAGTTTATTCAGCTCTGCATTCCTATCCTTGGACATAGCTCTGCTCCCACACCAGAGAGAGCTGAGATCGAGTAAGATGGCCTTGGAAGCCTGATAACGTGTACCCATTCTGCAGGTGGTAGCTCATCCCTCAGTGCATCCTTTGTTCAGTCTTTCTGCCTAAGCAGTGTTTTTCCATCATGGGCGGGGTTTTGAGAGGTGTTGGAAGGCTTATTTTGTGTTACCAAATGTTTGGAAGTCAGTCCCCTCGGTAGCATCTAAGGAGGCTAGTCAGACTGGACTCCGCCGCAGCGCATTTACAATAAAATAACTTGGTTTGTATTCTCTACTGCGTCACCGACTCTTCATTTCTTGGAAGGCTAAGAGGAGGTAGCGAGTGATCCGGGTGGCCCTAATAGGGTCACTTCCTTCAATCCCTCGCCATGAGCACATCAGCCAAAACCTACGAAACCTCCATTGGCTCCCCGTCGAGAAGAGAGTCACCTTCAAGATACTCATCCACGCCTACAAATGCCTACACAACACCGGACCCCAATACCTCAACGACAGAATCACCCTCCACGCACCAAAAAGGAACCTCTGATCCGCCCACCTCGTCCTCGCCGAAACCCCACGCATCCACAGAGCCAAAGCAGGGGGAAGATCCTTCTCCTACATCACGGCCAAGGCCTGGAACGAGCTACTGATCAACATCAGACGAGCCCCGTCCCTGAACACCTCCAGGAAGGCTCTAAAGCCCTGGCTCCTCAGCTGAACGGAACTGCTGACCCCCCCCCCCAGCGCCTTGAGACCCTCATGGGTGAGTAGCGCGCTTACAATTCCCTGATTGATTGAATTATATACTCCGCCAAATGCGTACAGTGAACAAATCACTTAATCTCCCCGTGCCTAACAAAAATGAATGTGTCCTCATGTAATGCAACTGGTGCTATGTAAAGCGCTCTGATACCAGATTCGGGTCAAGTTCGCGCTATATAAAACTCTGTAAAATAAAAAAAAATAAAAAAAAATTATCCTCTTCATTTGGGAAATAAATATGTGTGCTGAAGTTGTGCATGTACCAAGTCGCAATTTTGTACATTTGTAAAATTTTGCTTTGTGCTCATTGTCAAGATATCTGACACTGTGGGGCAAATTCACAAAAGCATTAGGAAGTGGTACTATAGGAATACTCTTTTATGTACTCTTTGTGAATTGGCTCCAAACATCCAACAAATTCAAATAGGGAAATCAACAAGTTCAATGAGGACTCACTCCTTTCCCTTTGTACTAATTGTGTGTGACTATTCCCTGAATATTCCTATTTTATTCCCATTTTAGATGGTTTGTGGCCAATTCACAAAGGCATGTAAGAGTAGGTAAAAGAGCACTACAGGAGTACTACTTTCTGTTCTCCAAAATGCCTTTGTGAATGGGCCCAATTGATTTTACATTAAGTAACTGCAATGTAGAACTATTTTATGCACTTTGTTGACAATTCATAGAGTCCAGCTGAGGACTGCCAAACAAGAAGTGTGATTAAATCTAACCCCCCCTCCCCCCCCGCACACGTTTGCTCCTCTCAAGGTTTAATCCTTCCAAGATACAGTAGCTGCAGTTACCTAAGTATTTTAAATTTATGTGAAAACCACCATTCGGCCACTCATTAGTTAATCCGCAGATCTCTAATTGTATTGATCCGCAGCAGACAGAAGAAAGCTGATTCCAAATGTTCTAGACCAGTAAAGCTATAATGTACAGAGTGTTCCTTGGTGCTCAATCAGTTATACTGGCCATTAGTCACCTGTAATTCCTGTTCCAAATGCGGTAAAATCGTTCGTGCAGAAATGGCCTCTGCCGCGCGGTCCTTTTATTTACTGCAGTGTCCTTCTCCAGCACCAATAATCCATGCGTCGTGTATATTCGTCTTATTTATTACAAAATACACGTGTTGCACACGCTTCCCTTTTCATGTATTTTAAAGTAATAGGAGAATTACAATGATCCAGTTTTAAATGAACTGCTGATTTGTCCATTGGTCGACGAGCTACTTTAGAATTTGTGGTGTATTATAGGGAGGTCAAAAGCAAAAGAAAATTACCTTGTTCCAGGCGACGTCGTGACGTCTCATGACATTGTAATATCACATTGCAGGACAACAGTCCGTCTTCTATTTTTATTGCACAGCAGATTTGGAATTGTGTAGAAAGCAGGAGCATTTGTGGGGTTTGAAGTAGGAGACGGAAGTTACAGGAAGGAAGACATAGGGATTAGGGGATAGTTTCATGAAGGAAAAATGATTGGAACTGTGAGAATAGGAAAGGTGAAAATAATCAGCAGCACGCCAGGAACAGAGACTGTGTCTGGGCTCTCACAGAATGTAAAACTGTGGATGGATGACAGTCCAGGCTTCCTGTGTCCAGTTACAACAATTACAATTTGAGTAAGTGTATTACTAATTGACACAGGAATGATGATAGTCTTTCCCCAGCTCTAACAACTTGAAAAGTTAGAGCCTGATATAGTGTTTGGCCAGCAGGTTACTCCGTCACAAACGTGACGGATATCCTGTGTGCTTTATCACCGCCTTATTACAAATGCATTATATCCTACGGCACTTGTAATAAGGTGGTCACAATATCTGTTATGTTTGTGACAGAGTACCCGTCCGCCAAACCCTAAATTTGGCCCTAAGTTTAAACCCGGGCCCTTCTTTACTACCCAAAGACTTCTGCATGCAAGTAATGCAAGTGCTGCTGTTTAAACTGAAGAAAGTCCATGAACAGGAATAGCGGTTTCCGCCTGTAAGAGAAAGTAAAAATTCTGTCTAGAAGATTTCACATCAAATGATGGATGAGATTTTGACAGGTACCATTTGGAAGGATGGTGACCAGCATTAGTGTTAGTGTGCTCCTGTAAACATGCCAGCTCAGTGAGTTGTGAAATCTAACCCCAGGCATCGAATCTCTGCTTAGGTCTGGCATCTTTAAATTTTCTTCATAAATAGCTCACACACTCATTTATCCATCCTCTTCCATCCACCTCAAAGGAAAATACATTGCTCTGGCATGTGATGTCTAATGATTCATGGCCTGGAACATGACCTCGTTATCCTGAAGCCCTTTAAATCATCTCACAACAGATCTCAAAACCCAAGCTGGCATCATGAAACAAACATTCTGGAATGCCTATTGTTTGTGATAGACTGACTGGGCAAAAAGAACCATTTTATTTCCCTAACCTAGAGGGCCCCTTTAAATCTTGGTGGAGAATTCAAGATTATGACTAGGTCCCTTGTGGAATTATTCTTCTGCGAGAAACATGGGGTACTCAATTTGTACATCTTACACATCTGGTAATGCATTTTCTACTTACTGGGTGGCCTCGAGACTGTCCTTCTCCCCTCTCCATAGTGTCTTTCTCACATTTTAGGATTAGCTTTTCTATGACAACATCAGGTTTCCATTTGTCAGTTGGACAACAGAATATGGAGAATCCTTTCATAAGCTTATGGAGTGAGCAGGTATTTAAACGTTTCACAATTCTGAGTATTGTGGATCCTAGTGATGGGTGATCGTAGGGAGGCGCCCACTCTGTTCCTCTGTAGATGTTGTCTGCCATCCTCCCGCACAGTCATAATAACACTTCTTTTGATGTAGCTATTAATAATGCATTTTTTCCAGTTTCTAGGTGCTCTGAATTACAGGTGCAACCATTACCAGCATTAAACACTTCCTTCTCCTCACCCAAAGATCTGTCAATTTGCAAGGAAAGCTAGAGCATGCACAAGTGGAACAGCTTCCATCCTCTTGTAATCAAGTTAGCTAAAAAACCCATGTGCTGAATTCACCATGTGGCTGTTATTGTATTTCCCTGCTTGAATAACAGTCTACCTGTCTAATGTAATGTAATGTCTTCAAAATAAAACAATTTGCCTTTCACTAATGTTTTCTTATTGTTATGCACTCTAAATTGGGTCTCAGAAAACATCACACAGAAATAAACTTATTTATCTTTCACATTCTCTCTAATTTCTGTCCTGCAGTTCTTTTTTTAAGGCAAGTGCAAATACAACTTAAATTCCTCTTCACTACTGTAGTGCGGACCTGCTACTGGGGAAAATCCACTCTGCTTGATCGGCATATGCTGTACAGTACACTAAAGTTCTGGGTACTTGGACTGAGCCCCGAGCGGTTCATGCCCCGTTAATTTATACCTTTAGGCCTCACCAAGCCGTCGGGCTGCGTGGGGTTAAGGCACCTGCGACATCGAGCCAGGTGGCTCACTACATCCCCTCCAACGTTAGTTCAGGATACCGTCCTCAGGCAGCCCCGTGGGCAGCACAAAGTCTCTAAGGTTCTGGCTAGGTGCAGGACTGGGGCACATAGTATAACCTCAGACTTCCAGCTTGCACGGGAGCAGCCTTGCGCCCCTCGGAGGGCACCACAGCCATCATCCCTGATGGCAAAACATCAGTGACAATGGCAGAAGAAGCATTGGTTGGGGTGTTGTTTTGGGATGTTATGGAGGCTGGAAGACTCTGCCCTTCCCAACCCACATTGTCCGCATTCTTCCTATTCTCTCGGTCATGGTCATAGATTTCTCCATCACCCTGCTCAGCTCTGACGTGTATCTTCTTGAACCAGGACACATTCCTAACCACTTCTTCGAGACCTTGACGTGCTGACACCAGAGTCCCTTTTACATCAGGGATGGTCCACGTCTCTCGTTCATGCAGGGTGCAGAACTTCTATCCAGGGTTTTAATCCCGGATGAGGACCTGGTCTCCTGGAGCCAAGTCAGATACTCTGGATCGCCGATAGAGGCTAGCTAGGGTGTCAGTGTCCCTCCGTCTTTCTTGGGTCCTGTCCGGATCGAACACTGTAGCCCGCCAATTAGTGCTCATTGGGTGGATGTTGAGTTCAGGCCTCCCTGTCATCACAGCAAGAATCAAGCATCTTGTCGTAGACTGTGGCGTGTTCTGCTATGCTTGTAAGAACCGATGTAAGTTGCCCTCTGGATTGGCCCACTTGTCAGCGGGGATGCACATAATCTTGTTAAGAGCTTCCATGAATCCGTTGTCCTGAGGCCTTTGGGGAGTGAACTTCCTGTGAGAGGTCCCTAGATGTTCCAGAAATTCTCTGAAGTCTGCTCCCTGAAAGAGAGGTCCATTATCTGTGCACACTTCTTCAGGGACACCAAAAGTTACAAAGATTTTCTTCAGCAGGGACCCAACTTTACTAAATGCCGTGGACTCCATCAATTCCACTACCAGATATTTCGAATATCCGTCAACTTTTACCAGACATAGGCATCCATTGGGGAAGCTTCAAATGTCCAAACTGACTTTGGTCCATGGCTCTACACAGGGATCCTCCGTGATCATGGGGCTCGCACGTTCCTCCCGCCAGTCATCTGGCACTCAGTGTGTCACTGTGTTATTGACAGTCGCATCAAGTCCTGGAAACCACACTTACTCTTGGAGACGTGCCTTGGTTTTCACAGTTCATTGATGTCCCTCGTGTGCAAGATCTACCACGCTTTGGTATAGAGCCACAGGAATTACGATGTGGTGAAGTTTCAAGAGCAGGCCGTCCAGCGACATGCTCAGCTCATCTCTTACTCTCCATACCTGGGACAGTTGGTGCTTGCCCGTGGCTGTCCACTTGTTCGCATCCTGCAGGAACATCTTCCAGGCCCTCCTCCATGGTGACAATGACCTTCTGAAGGCCATTGTCATCCTGCTGGGCCCTGCAGATCTCTGCGGTCAGTGCCTTTGGGCACCCGCTTCGGGCTACCATCCGCACACACTCCCTCACTGCAGGCTCAGTGGATGACCAGCCATCTTGTGGACTCCCTGGGTGACAGGACAGGAAGTCAGCTGGGTCCTTTGCACAGGGTCGGTACGTGACTGTGAACCAGTATTGTTGCAACTGAAATGATTACACCATCATTTGATTGCCAGGGCCTCCCTCTCAATTTGGGCATACCAGGCATTGGTAGCAGTGAGGGCTCTTCTTGCGAATGCTAGGAGGGCCCACACACCTGGCTTCTGTTCTTGTGTGAGTACTGCCCATAGGCTGATGGAACTGGCATCGACAATCAGTTCTGTAGCCCTCTCAGGATCAAAATAGGCCATCATAGGGTTGGTCAGCCGAGCCCGTTTGACGTTCTCAAACTTGTATTACGAGGTGCAGGGGCGTGCTGGATGGATTCTGACTTTTTTTTATTTTTATATTCTGACTTCCTTGGGTCGACCTTCACCCTGTCCTTTGTGAAGAAAAATCAAAAATACTCGATCTGCAGATCAAAAAATGAGCACTTGTTCCTGTGTAATGTGAGTCCGTGATCACTGACGCACTGTAGGGTGGCTAGTAGACAATGGTGGTCCTCAAAAATGGCAGAGTAGGTTAGGATATTGTTGCTGATGAACATCACCCATTTCAGGCTGAATAAAGTCTTTCGCATGGTGTTTTGGAACACTTCTGCCACTAACAAGGTTGCATAAATTGAGCCGCATATATGTAGGCCTAGGTGTGTTGAAAATACTGTGATGTAACAGCTGTATGATTCCACTGGCAGATGATGGTAGCCAGCGTTGAGGTCCAGTTTGGAGAACCACTGAGCCCCGTTGAGGGCTACTATTATGTCATCAATGGTCAGGGTGATGTGCCTCTCCCTTTTTATCACTATGTTAGGGAGGCGCATGTCAATACACAACCTGATCGTCCCTGGCAGCTTTGGTTTGTCCATAATAATCATTCGGGAGAATGGGCACGAATACCTTTTCAATTACATCAAGGCATGCAAGCTCTTTGAGCTCCAGTTCCACCAATGGTGGGAGGTGAAAAGGTCTTCTATAGTGTTGAAGTGCTAGTAGCTTGACTGATTTGTTGATGTGTATCTTCATGGGAGCTCCCTTCAATCATCCTAGCCTTTGAAATAATTGGGAAAATACTCAACGATTTAGTCTGTCTCCAGATGCATGGACAGACTGCACAAAAAAAACTAATTTGAAGTCTTCTGCTGTGTGACATCCTAGCAGCATCTCCGTACCTTCCTTTTTGACATGGAAATTGGCCAGTGCTTCTTTCTGACCATGAAGCACCACTACATTGAGTACTCTTGCCAATGGAAGAGGACGTTCACCCCAAAGGTGTAGATTTTGGCCTTTTTCGCCTTGGTTGGTGAAGCATGGGCCATGGTTTCAGGCAATTTTATTTCCTCATGCTAATGACGGTCAAAGATGAACCAGTGTCAATTAGGTCTTTGACTGTTGTGCCAGCAATCCGGATCTCACAGACTGGCTAAGGTTTCTTGCCGCCACCTGCTGGTGAAGTGTATGAGATGAAGAACTCATTCTCTTTGTTGCTAGTCTTTCCTCCCTGGTCATCGCATGTCCATGATGCCTGATCACTGTAGCTGCACCTTGCATCATCTCCGAGAGTGAGGTTGTGGATTGCCAAGGGCAGTTCAGCTCTTCCTCACAGCCTCTGCTCCCTAACGGTACTGCGGCAAACACGAGCAAAGTGATTCACTTTCCTGCAATTGGAGCACGTCTTTCCTTGCGTGGGGCATCTCTCCAGTGGATGGTCTTCCATCCCACAGTTTCTGCAGCGGGAGCCAGAGCTGTGATAGGGCATGGTTGTGTGTCTTGAGGTCGGACGGCCCGCAAGGTGTCCACCGACTCTTTCTTTATGGGTAGTGGCTTTCCAGATTGAGCAGGCGCTGAGGTATTTGTCAGCACTACTTCCATTTTCTCTGCCCAGGATGCTGATAAGTCATGGGAATGTGCTAAGATAAGGATATCCTCTAGTTTAATGCATGGCTTGAATAGGGTGAGCTGCCGGAGTGCTTCAGATCCGCAACCCTGCATGATTTGGGCCCAACATCTTTGGCCTGGTCATTGTCGGTGCACGTGCTCGCTAACTCACAAAGACATGCGTAGAATGCTTCAATAGTTTTGCCCTCTCGCTGATGGGTTTGCTGTAGCTTGAATCAGTCAAGGTCCTGGTTTATCCAAGGGTCAAAATCCATGTTTTTGACTCTGATGGCAGCTTTGTAGTCATTGTTGGCGCCGGTCCCTGGTAGGTGCTCAAATAGCTGCTCAATTTCCTCACCGGCAACGTACAGCAGCAACAAGCTTTTGATCATGCCATCCATTTCCAGGGTGGCTTTGAAATACTTATTTAAATATTCTACCCAGGTCTTTCACCTAGGGGCTTCGTGGCTGGTCAACAAGTTCAGTGAATGGCTAGAGAGCTGTGAGGGAGCTGTCCATTCTCACTGCTCCAGCGGGCCGAGGAACCGCCACTGAAGCACCTGATCCAGCACGAGCATATTGGGCTTTATCCACCATATCCCTTGTGCAGAGACTGTGGGTAGGTACACTGCCTCATCAGGTGTGTAGACATCACTTCTGGTCCCCAAAGGGGTGATGGGGATGCAGGAGTGTTAGGCTGGTGGAGTTGTGTTAGCTTCTTGCCCGGAATCAAGGGTGATGTCACCAACCACAAATAAGGGCTTGCCCACTTCACCCCACTGGGCCTGGGCTCTCTGAAATCCATTAAATCTGACCTGGCCCAATATGGGGACAAATATGCATAGAAATAGCAAATTATTCAACAGATTTACACTTTTCTATTGGACAGTCACTTGTTCAAAAATATTTAGGGGTCGATTCCGATCTCGGCCGGTAGGGCAACGAATCGGATTCGGCTTAACCGGATCCGATTCGGAGAAACAGAAGAAATGTCCCCAGCACACGTAAGCAGTAATGCAATAGTTAAAATGCACGTTGTGAGCATAAATATACACAAGTGAGTTGATTCTTGTAATTTTCTTTCTTTTATTCTCTGGTTCCTCAGACAGCCTACACGTGTTTCGTCGCAAACAGGGTAATACTCCCGCGACTTTATCAAGGCTGTGCAGAAAACAAACAAGAGCAAGCAATGTACCACCTTACAGAATAACAGGTGTACAACAAATCCACAGTAATAATCAATGACATGCTCGAGTGTCTTCACGATAAATTTGTGCAAACATGCACAAGGTGGAAATCAGATGAAACTCCCCGATAGGTTCCGAATAGTAAAGAGGGTAACAACGTACCCAAAGTACCAAAGGATGGAAAAGAAAGGTGTATGTCATTATTCAAAGCAACTACAAAGTAGGTGCTGTGCAACCAGTGCATTCAAACAGAATTGAGACTCGTGAGTAAAAACACTAAGCCAAATGAGATAGGGTGTCGAAACGGCGTGAAGGAAAGTGAAAATAACACCGCCTTGTATAGCCCAAGTGGTAGTGAGAATGAGTGAACCACGATAAATACCTATGTCCTCCTTGTAGTCAAATCTATGAAATAAATAACAAAACGGCTAGAATAAAAATCTATCCTCTAGTAGGTAGAACATATACAGGTAGCCAAAAGCTCCTTACTTGAAAATCAACACCTACTTATTTTGTGGTGATAATTCCAACCCACAAAAGGGGTTCCGTAGCTTACGACGTCTCACTCTGTAGTTCATCCGTTGAAGGGATCCAATTACGTCCCAAACTCCCAAAAGTCTCAAATTCTACAACAGAGGATACCAAGAATATATCTCACAATACCCAAGGGGTGAATGACATATAAACGTATGTTGACCCTAAGCGTAGCTAACTAAAGGTAACGCATTCGGACAGTACTCAATGCATATATATCCCAAATATCCATGACGTAAACTGACCCCTTTATTTAAAGGGTGCGTTCCGCATTATCCATAAAACCAACACACCCTCCTGTGTCAAACGCACAATATGAAATATGCCGTAATCTTATCCGATTCGGAGCCCTATTTCCCGACCGATTCGTACGTGCGTCCGGGCGAGCGAGTACGATGCGTGCGCTCGCGAAATCTCCGACCGACTCGTTCGCAGGACCCGACCGCTCCGACCGACTCGCACGGGGACGACTCGCACCGCGCAATGGAGACGTTCCCCGGCCGGGTAAGTACGATGCGCACCTCGACCGCTCCGACCGACTCGCGCAGTCCGGCTCCAAGGAGCTGTCGGAGCCGCACTTTGGGGGTCCGTGTCGGACCCCCTGGAGCGTAGGCGTGCGAGTCGCACACAGGGGGACCCATGGGTCCCCCTACACGTGCATGTACGGCGCGACCCGCATCGACGCGAACACGCTGTAGGGGGCGCCCTTCTTCGCGTCGTGCCCATTGAGTCAATGGGAGCCCGTGTACGCGTCGTATGACTGGCTCCCATTGACTTCAATGGGAGTCCGACCGAATCGAGTCCGATAGCATACGTGAACATCGTACTCGTTCAATTGGGCTGCTAGGGTCCGATTCGGTCGGAAATCTCTCCGGGTCGGGGAGATTTCCGGACCGAATCGGAATCGGCCCCTAAGTTCCAATGCTTCACCCCCCCCTTACCCTCACAGATTTAAGCAACGCTTATTTAAGCCAAGAACCGGTGCATCATACAAAAACATTTATATTTTTCACTTTTTTTCTTCATCTACTTTTTTTTTTTTTAAAGTTCTTTTTATTAACCAGAAAAAACACAAATGCTTCAGAAAACATCATAATATACATAGTGTGAGGTTTGGCGTGAATAGATACAAAATATTCCCACAATTCAACCCTCCCAATGACCCGCCCCCCCAACCAATCTGACTCAGGGTACAATCATGCAGCCTGAACACCAACATGCCTAAGGCCCTTAATTAGACTGGGAGCTGTCCGGTTCTGCAGCCCACCCAGGCTCCCCATTTCCTCTCCCATTTGCATGGGCACCCCCTACTCTGATATACTGTCTGCTCAGCCCGCTGGCACCAATCTAAATCATTTTCCCAGGATTCCACCGTTGGTACTGCACTGGCGCCCCATGCCCGGGCAATGTTGCGTTTTGCCACCACTCCTGCCAAAGCAAGCCATGTCGTGGCCCATTTGGGCCGTACTATTTCGCCTGTCACCCCTAGTATATGCCATCTCGCATCTACTGGGACCTGCTCCCCCACCACCATTGTCATCACTCGGGCCAAGCCAGCTCAAAATGTCTGAATCTTGGGGCAGGCCCACAATATGTGGAAATAAGTTCCTGTCTCGCCACAGCCCCTGATGCACTGCGCCGACGTACAATGGCCCATGTGGTGCTGTACCGTCCTCGAGGCGTATGACCTGTTTAGAATGCGGAGTTGGATCAACCTAAATTTCGCTCATACAGCTATCTCTCTGGGGCTCTGCAGAGCCTCCCTCCAGTCATCGTCCTCAAGGAGACCCACATCCGACTCCCAGGCCGTCCGAAATGGTCCCAGACAGTCAGGTGTATTATTTATTAACTTTTTGTAGGTAAGGGATATCGCCTTATCTATCACTGGATCAAGTAGGAGTCTGTCTTCAAGTGGTGTGTACTCCGGTATTGTGTCCCCCTCCTTCAGGTGGCAGTGAAGTGCGTGTCTCAGCTGTAGGTATCTGAAGTGTTCGATCGTACCCATTTGGAACTCTCTCTGAAGACAATCAAATGTAATCATCTTCCCCTTTTTCCAAATGTCCCCCAGGAGATCAATGCCTATATTACTCCACCTATGGAAACCCTTCAGACGCCTTACCTCTCTTAAAAATTCTCCCTCCCAGAGTGGGGTTTGCTCTGTGAGTCTGGCCTCCCAAACGATCCTTTTGGTCGCCTTCCGCCATGCCGTGACCACTGTCTGAGTGTGAAGCGGGAGGGACAGAGTGCCCCTCCTCCCCCCGTAGAGAGCAGACAGGTAGCTACCCGTGCCCATTGCAAATCGATCGACCTGGTAGGCTGGCTCCACAGTCAGCGAAAAGACCCACCCATTGATGTTGACAAGCTGGGCTGCTCAATAATATTTCCTGATATCTGGTACCGCCAGCCCCCCTTCGTAGACCCCTTTCTGCAATTTCTTTAGGGCGATTCTGGGGCAAGCTCCCCCCCATATCAAAGTGCACTGTTCAGACTCAATCCCACGGAAGAAAGCTTCCGGGATCTGGAATAGGGTATTCTGTACAGCGTACAGGAGGCGCGGGAGGGCCATCATTTTGAACAAAACCACCCTTCCCATGAGGGAGACTGGTAAGCGCCGCCAATGGGCCACATCCCCCTTCAGCCTTTCCAACTGCGAGTGCACATTTAACTGCATGAACTCCTCCTCTTCATCTACTTTTTACATACACCTGGACTCAAATTTATCCATGACCATAAATTGAACATGAACTTCACCAGCTCTCAACATGTAACTTTATATACAAATATTCATGACGCAAAGATCAAACATAACTCAACAAACATAAAATAAGTTAACCTTACAGGCCAAATGCAGCATCTGCAGAAGTCTCTCAAGAGTGTTCTGGGCATCTAGCAAGTGTCTAGGGTCTCTGTGAATTGACTGATAATTTAGTAAAGGTGAGAGGCAATAGTCAGTGTTGCTCTGTTCAATGGTGGTGCATACAAGACCCTGCCATGTCAGAGCTGCCTCTGTGCGATGTTGCAAGCTCTTCTTCAGATTCTCATGCTGCTTGAAAGGCATTGCCAACATGGTGTGATCGCAGAGGTCAACTTCTCCAGTGCCACACTAATCGCAGGTGGGTGATGGAGATTCAAATTCTTCTTTGCAGCTAGTGGTCATCTGGGCGGGATGCTGGCCCTAGCTCCATGACTCAGAACAGGAACAGTGGCTAACATCAGTGACAGTCCACCAACTCAGGATGCCATGGAAAGGTCAGGCACTATGGCCTCACAATTGCAGGTTATTAGGGATGAGGAATTTTGAACTCTGTGTGCACAGGCTCATGGTTATGTCAGGCCATCCAATCAGTATCCCCATATGAGGTCATGCACACAGGTTCAACATCTGCAAGGTGTTTGCTGAGAAGCCTTCATACTCTGGGTGCGGAGCCTTCATACTCTGGGTGCAGGAACTGACAACAGTGATAGAGCATCAACTCAGAGTGCCTTCATACATAAAATTCACACCTGCAAGGGCTGCTTCTCAAGCATGACAATCAAATCGATAGGCTTCTTCAGGTAGGGCTGGGCAGAGTCGTACTCAGACTTAGCAGTGTGAAGTACCCCAGAGCACTGCAGGCAAACCTGAACTTAGGTTCTGGTCAGGAAGGCATGTTCAAAGCTCTCCACTCTACCTCCTTCTCAGCAGGGTTCAGCAGCATACATTTTCTCCGCAGCCCTAGATATAGTCTTATTCCTAAAAGAGAGACAGCAAGGGGGTCCTCACCTTCCTCTATTTATGTGTACAGAGCTTCTTCAAGAAAATAGTGAACACTAGTTATGCTATTGGGGTCAGCATGTACTCTGCCCTTGGGCAGCTATACCTGTCCAAATCGCCATTTAAATTCAAAGTTAGCCTCAAACCTTAAGAGGAAACAAATCACAACAAAGTGCACGTTTCCTTCAATGTACCACATCTCCAAGGGAAAAGATTTCAAGTGAAAATGGCATCTTAACTTTGAGCCCGATTCACAAAGGGACTTACGACCGGTAAAGTTACGAGTGTGGAGTCTCTGCACTCATGGTGGAATCTCTGCACTTGCTCAGTGCAAAGATTCCATCCTGAGTGCGGAGATTTGGCCATGAGTGCAGAGGCTCCACACTCGTAACTTTGCGAGTCGTAAGTCCCTTTGTGAATCGGGCCTTTTGTGTATTACATTCAGTGTTCTCTCCAGCAACGCAAAGCACTGTATGTGTGCTGCCCATCTGCTCTATATAAGGTATTCAACCTTTACTTTGCTTTCTGACCCTTCCTTTGTTTAGGTGTTTTTTCTTGCCATGTCACAGTCTGGCCTGCCGGAACACATTTGGGTCCAGGCCCAGAGTAACAAACGTTTTTTCTTTACTTATAGGGATAAAGCTACTGGAGGGACCGATGCTACATTGGATTATATACTAATAAAGGCTCCTTTTTTGGTAGAATGGAGGACTATACAATATTGAAAACATTCATACTTATCATTTCAACAGAAACTGGTTAAGCTGCAGGTGCTGTGCCAAATTATTCAAATTGTACCAGACATAAGTACATTGATATTAGACATATAAATAAAATCAATTGGTCAGTTGATAAAGTGGAGACTCCAATGCAACTGTGCATTTTGTTCGAACTGGTAGAGTTCATCAATAAAAGCCCAAGCCTTTTAAGGCACCAAGCTATTTTGGTTCGAAAAACCAGCAAAACCATCTTCTCACTAATACAAATCTGCAGCAAAAACAACTGTTATATCCAGCGCTACAAAGTAACAAAAACAAACTAAATTACTGTTTGAGAATGGTTGACAAAACAGGGCAATTTAGATAATATTCTTGTTCTAAAAAAAAAAGAAATGCCCAGCCCAGGACTGAGAAGAAAGCAAAGCTGCAATGGGCAACGCGCTTGGAAGTTTGTAAGGATAAGAATTAAGGAATTACCAAATTTTTGATTACTGGTGGCCTTGTCAGATGGGATCACATGTATGACTTAACTATTGTACGTAATTAACAGTGGCGGCTCCTCCGCTAAGGCGGAGGAGCGTCGCCCCACTGCTTTTAAGCAGTAAAATAAAGAAAAAATAAAATGATAATAACTCGAGGTTATCATCATTTCAATTGTTCCTGCTGCGGCATCTCTGCGGATCGGGGCGGGGTTGCTCTGCTCTCAGAGCAGGGGGAGGAGTGGTAGGCAGGCACACTCTGTCAGTGCGCATGAATGTTTGGCCGTACGTCTCGGACCAACCAAACATTCATGTGCACTTTGCATGCTCTCCACCCAGGCTGCACTGCAGCCTGATTGGAGAACATGCTCAGGAGGGTTTTCCTCGGTTTTCCAAACAAACAATTACAAATCACTTAATCATATATGTTATCATCCAAACAACAGATATAAAAGATAGATAGACAATGTAGCCCAAACAATAAACTCAACAGAGCTGCCCAAGGTAGAAGTCAATACAAAATTTATTAAAAAATGTACAGTTAAAATCTATCATAAAATCCACAATGTTTATGCATAAGACATGTAAACAATGTTGTATGGAAAATAAAACAAAGAACACAATTTCATACATTGGTATTCCCCTTCTTGTAATAGGGGACAAAGACAACTAATGACAATAATAAACCAGACCCCTTGAGAGAAAACAATAGACAGTAAAATTTGTTATACACTATAACACATTCGTAAAGAAAACCGAATGTTGACTGGAGCTCGATACCCACTCCTCTATAAGTATCTGTTGTCTAATTTCGAAGATGCATTCCCAGATGTGGTGAAAGGTTCAAATAGGTGATAAAGACAAGCATTCACAGATAAAAAATAATTGCAGTGGCCTATAGCAAGGGCGGGTATTTGCTTGTTGTCTTTTTAATTTATTTTTGCCTGATTTGCTGAGCATCTCAAATCAGAAAAGTGCTTACCTCCTAAAATAAGTGATGAAGAGGCCTCTTTGGTGGTGAACAGACATAATATCGAGTTGGAAATATCGAGTAGCAGTAATATCGAGTCCAAAATCTTGGACTACAAAAATATCAACAGTCAGAATATCGTTGTCAAGAATATCGAGTTGAAGGTAAGTAATATCGTTTTTCAAAATATCGAAGTAATTAATATCGTTAGCAAAAATATCGTTGTTAAAAATATCGTTGTTTGATTTAGTGTTATGTATTTTAGTGTGTATTTTACATGTTATGTTATGTTAGGATGTCTTGTAAAGCGCGCAGCTGCCCCAGCAAAGGGGCGTCCCGGCGCTGATAGCAACAAAGGCAGCTGACAACAAGGGAAGCCTATCATAACTAAAGAAAAGAAACCAATAGGCTGTTACGAGCCACAGAGGCAGGCAGAAAGGGAGTAAACTGCAAAAAAAGGGCCTAAAGTGAAGGGAAAAGATGTGTCTTCAGTGCTTTACGAAACGCCAGATAATTATCCATACTCCGGATATGTACAGGGAGGGCGTTCCAAAGTTTAGCTGCCAGTGAGCGAAAGGAGCGTCCACCGGCGCGAGCCCTCCTAACCCGGGGGACAACCACCAAGTGTTGGCCCAACGAACGGAGATGGCGAGTGGGAGTGTAGGAGGAAAGCAGGCCCGCTAGAATGCCAGAGGAAAGGGAATTCAAGATCCTAAAAGCAAAGCAGAGGGACTTGAACTCCACACGTCTCGCCACCGGTAGCCAATGTAGCCGACGAATAGCACTGTAAGTGGAACAGAATCTAGGCATGCCAAGAAGAGTTCTGGTGGCTACATTTTGGACTCTCTGCAGTCTCAGAATCTCCGTCTTGTTGGCCCCCAAATAAAGCGAGCTGGCATAATCCAGTCTCGACAGCACAGATGCCTGGACGATCATCTGCCGGATGGAAGGGTCAAAAAAGCCCAGCAAAGATTTGAGCCCACGAAGAATACCAAAGCATGTTGCTGCCACCTTCTTAGTTTGGGTTTGGAAATTGAGAGCCGAGTCGACCCAGACACCAAGATTTTTCACCACCTGTTTGGTGGCGGGTGCACAACCCAAGGTGGCGGGCCACCACTGTTCGCTCCATAGCTCAAGATCTTTCCCTACCAGCAAGACCTCAGACTTGCTGGCATTAAGCTGGAGACAGTTGGCAGTCATCCAACCTGCAACGTCAGCAAGACCGCTCCGAAACTTAACAGCATCATTCAGACAGTCATCGGAGAGGGCGACTACACATGTATGTGTTTCATTTTTTTGTGTAAGTATTGTATTTGTTTTTTAATATATGTGTTACACTTTTTCGAAGTTATTAATTTTTTTAAAGTAAATTTTGCGTTTTAGTTCTGCAGCGGGTTGTGGGTTTATAGGGGAATAGGGTGGGAAGTAATTTAATTATAATAAATTTAATAAGAATTTTTAGAAGTTATTAATTGATTTTAATTAAGTTTTGCGTTTTTGTTCTGTAGCGGGTTGTGGGTTTATAGGGGAATAGGGTGGGAAGTAGTTTAATTATAATAAATTAATAAATAAATTTGATTAATTAATATTTATGTATTTATTTTATATTGTTAATTGTGGTAATTAATTAATTATTAATTAGTTATTAATTGGTTGTTAATTATTAATAATTATTTGGTAAATATCTTAATTGTGTTATTTTTTTAGGAGCGGGTTGTGGGTTTATAGGGGAATAGGGTGGGAAGTAATTTAATTATAATTAATTAATTAAGATTTTTAATTAATTAATATTCATGTATTTAATATTGTTAATTGTGGTAATTAATTAATTATTAATTAGTTATTAATTGTTTGTTAAATATTAATAATTATTTGGTAAATATCTTAATTGTGTTATTTTTTTAGGAGGGGTTGTGGGTTTATAGGGGAATAGGGTGGGAAGTAATTTAATTATAATTAATTAATATTTTTAATTAATTAATATCTATGTATTTAATATTTAATATTGTTAATTGTGGTAATTAATTTATTATTAATTAGTTATTAATTGGTTGTTAATTATTAATAATTATTTGGTAAATATCTTAATTGTGTTATTTTTTAGGAGGGGTTGTGGGTTTATAGGGGAATAGGGTGGGAAGTAATTTAATTATAATTAATTAATTAATATTTTTAATTAATTAATTAATATCTATGTATTTAATATTTTATATTAATTGTGGTAATTAATTTATTAGTAATTCATTATTAATTGGTTGTTAATTATTAATAATTAATTGGTAAATATCTTAATTGTGTTATTTTTTTAGGAGTGGGTTGTGGGTTTATAGGGGAATAGGGTGGGAAGTAATTTAATTATAATTAATTAATTTATATTTTTAATTATTTGATATTTATGTATTTTAAATTTTATACTGTTAATTGTGATAAATAATTTATTGTTAATTATTTATTAAGTGGTTATTAATAATTATTAATTAATTATTCATTATGTTATTTGTGTCATTTTTTAAGAGTGGGTTGTGGGTTGATAGGGGAGTAGGCTGGGAAGTAATTTAATTTTAATATTTTTTTTTAATTGTTTAGTATAATATTTATTTTAAGTTGTTTTATAGTGTTAATAGTGTGAATTAATTTATTATTGGTTGTTTTTAAATTGCTTGTTAATTTTAATTAATTAATTAATTAATTAATTATTAATTAATTATGTTAATAGTGTTATGTTTTACAATATTGGTGGTGTCATATATAGGGGAATATGGTGGGAGGTAAAAAAAATTAAATTAATTAATTGTTTGTTAAGTAATTTAATTTTTTTTGCTTGAGTGGGAATAGTAAATTATTCCCCTATGCAATCCAAAACTTTCCCCACTGTTGCACTCGCTGGAGTGGGAATAGTAATTGTTACCCCTCCGCTATCCAACACTTTCCCTACTGTTGCACTCTTTGGAGTGGGAATAGTAAATTATTCCACTCCGCTATCCAACACTTTCCCTACAGTTCTACCTGCTGGAGTGGGAATAGTAAATTATTCCCCTCCGCTATCCAACACTTTCCCTACTGTTGTACTTCCTGGAGTGGGAATAGTAAATTATTCCCCTCTGCTATCCAACACTTTCCCTACTGTTGCACTTGCTGGAGTGGGAATAGTAATTTTATCCACTATACTATCTAACACTTTCCCTACTGTTGCACTCTCTGGAGTGGGAATAGTAATATTTACCCCTATGCTATCCAACACTTTCCCTACTGTTGCTATCTCTGGAGTGGGAATAGTAATATTTACCCCTACGCTATCCAACACTTTCCTTAATGTTGCACTCCCTGAAGTGGGAATGGTAAATTATTCCCCTACGCTATCCAACACTTTCCCTACTGTTGTACTTGCTGGAGTGGGAATAGTAAATTATTCCCCTCCGCTATCCAACACTTTCCTTACTGTTTGTTGTACTCCCTGGAGTGGGAATAGTAAATTATTCCCCTCCGCTATCCAACACTTTCCCTACTGTTGTACTTCCTGGAGTGGGAATAGTAAATTATTCCCCTCTGCTATCCAACACTTTCCCTACTGTTGCACTTGCTGGAGTGGGAATAGTAATTTTATCCACTATACTATCTAACACTTTCCCTACTGTTGCACTCTCTGGAGTGGGAATAGTAATATTTACCCCTATGCTATCCAACACTTTCCCTACTGTTGCTATCTCTGGAGTGGGAATAGTAATATTTACCCCTACGCTATCCAACACTTTCCTTAATGTTGCACTCCCTGAAGTGGGAATGGTAAATTATTCCCCTACGCTATCCAACACTTTCCCTACTGTTGTACTTGCTGGAGTGGGAATAGTAAATTATTCCCCTCCGCTATCCAACACTTTCCTTACTGTTTGTTGTACTCCCTGGAGTGGGAATAGTAAATTATTCCCCTCCGCTATCCAACACTTTCCCTACTGTTGCACTCCCTGTTGCGGGAATAGTAATTGTATCCCCTCCGCTATCCAACATTTTCCCTACTGTTGCTGTTAATGTAGTGTCAAATGTAATTGTAAAAGATTAAAAATATTTTAATATTTTAAATTATTATATACATATTTAATTTTAATTTTACTGGTATATGTATATATATATGAATTTATAATTTTTAATATGTTTATAACATGTTATAATTTATTATAATAGTTATTTATTCATATTATTAAGTACATTTATATATTATATTTTATATATATGTATGTTTAATTATTTTTAGCATTACATTTATTTTTTATAATTTTAAACATTTTTTAATAATTCTAACTATGGAGCCGATTATGATGGCGGGCGGACTTTGTCCGCCCGCCATCGCCCGGTAAATGGGACCGCCCGCTATGTGTGCGGCGGTCCCGCACATGTGATTAGGATGCCACGGTGGCGGTGGCATCCCCCATTTCCAGCATTGTGGCGGGCGGTGCTCACAACACCGCACGCCACAGTGTTGGAAATGCATGTTGTGCATCTGCATGCACAACGTGACAGGCACCGCGCGGTGCCTGCCAACTTGTGCATGCAGATGCAGGGGGGTACCCTAGGTACCCCCATGTGCAGCCCCCACCCCCAACACCCTGGGGGCCCGCAACGGGCCCCCAACAGCAAGACCGCGAGCCTTTCCATGGCGGCGACGCCACCATGGAAAGGCTCATCTCCGCCGGCATCATAATATGGATGGCGGTGTCTTGCAGACACCGCCACCATATTAAACCCTTTCCGCCCGGTCGACTGTTCGGCCGGGCGGAAAACATGCGGACGGTCTTACCGTCTGCCGGGCTCCCCTCCGCCATGGTAATATGGCGGGGGGAATTTGTTGGCGGACGGGCGATTATGGCGGGCGGATCGTAATCGACCCATAAGTTTTTTTAATTCTATGTATTATTTACTTTATTTTACATTATTTTTTAAACATTTAGAAAAAACTATATTTTTAACGATATTTTTAACGATATTTTTGTACTTACCATTATGTAGATAGGACTTCGATATTCTGGACAACGATATTTTTGTCCCGATATTTTTGTACCTCGACATTTTTGTTGTCGATATTCTGTCAGTGATCCCTCTTTGGTAGCATATGGTGACAACTTAATGCTAGGAGACCATATGCCCAGGGCCGTTTCTACCACTAGGCAGGACTAGGAGGCTGCCTAGGGCGGCAAAAGGTGGAGGGCGGCCATGGCAAAAGTTAAAAACATGAGTTCTTTACTCTCTTTTGACTTCACTATTGAATGAATCCGAATCTGCCATGTAGCGTAGCGTAGCGCGGGCGCGGCTCGTCTTCAATTAGACCGTCGACGTGACCAGGGTGACGTGACGTCACGTTCGGGGCCACGGCGGCCGTAGGGGCTGTGCCTGTGCGTGCGCGGCCGGCAAGAAGAGGCAGAGAGAGTTACCGCGGCGCTGCGGCCCGCCTGTAGGCCTATCAGGTACCCGGGGGGGGGGGGGTCGGCTGGCAGGCAGGCAAAAATTAATTTAAAGCCCGTATCCCTTGAAGGTCAATTGATGTTATGCCTAGTACATGTCCCCGCTCTCTGGGCCCATTACAACCTGATCTATGTAATATGGTCTCAACTCGCCTCGACTCCACGCACCATGGCCTTCAAGTTGAAGCACCTCCTGCTCCAATAAAAATGTTCTCCATAAAGCGCTGCGCGGCGCTTCTTGGAATTAGATCTGTGCTATACAAAGTACGGCAAAAAAGAGTTCGTAACTTGCTTCCCAGGGTTGGCTTTTCAAGGATCTTTGGGTGCTGGGGACTGACACCACTGCCCATCACCCACTGCCTTAGGTCACTGTCCATATGTCACCTCTACATTGAGTGGCACTGCCACCCACAGCTGGCTACCCCGGGCACTGCCGCAGCTACTAACAACCTTCCCTCGCCCTGGGTGATTGCACTGCTCATTATGCCGAACATGTTCCCTGGGTGCAGACACCACTGCCCATCTTCTAGCCATTGCACATAATGCCATCAGCTGTCCCCGCTCTAACATCTGCCATGAGCGCTGCGATCATTATATCCTACCCCTCACCTGGATACTATCCCCACTGCCCAGCTCCTGTCCAACAACCCCTGGGTGCGGTAAATCGCTGTGCATCACTTGCACCCTGCCTTGGGAGGTGCCATCCCTCCCCAACTCCCGCCCAGGCCCCAGCCCTCACCGAGTGCACAGCCTCCGCTTCGGCCTTTTGACCCTGCACTTCGCGCGTTTTCACTGCTACCTTGACTGCTGACGTCTGTACTTGCCCCTGCTGTCAGTCCTTACCCCTGCCGTGGGGGCTGCCACTATTGCCCGTTGTCTACACCGGCCCTGGGTAGTCACATTAGCCATACTCCTAGCCCCTTTTTATCCCCGGGTCCAGCCTCCATTCCCCATCTCCCACCACCGCCACCCTTGCTCACCCCGTCCTCTCACCTCCCTACCCTGAGCGCATCCACCAGTGCCCGTCTTCTGACCCTGCTGTCAGGAACGTCCTGCTGCCGCCACTGCGCGCGTGCTGCCACCGCGTCCTGCCCTTGTCCGCCCCCCCTCATATTTCCCCTCACGGAGGTACAAGAACCTATACCAGTTATTTGTATTTCAACGTACGAAACGTGCTTCCATGATTTCCTGTGAAGTCATACGGCGGTGAAAAAGTGTCCATGTTAGGAAAAATAACGCATTAATAAAGAAATTATGGTTACTGTTTTAGTTTTTGCGGCATCTGTGTAACTGCTGGAGGTTTGTCGTTTACTTTGGACTCAAATTCGATGGCAACTGGGATAAACAGCCATATCGTCCCTGCCAGATTAGAGCAAACATGCAACCTTAAAAATATAACACAAATCTGCGTCGAGCCACTGATCAAACCTTCCATACCAGATAGGATAGGGTTGGTACCCAAGTAACAAAACCTATGTTACCCAGATCACACTTATTTCGTCAGCACGTTTACAGATTCTGGGGCGATTTTGGATGAGGTTTACAGGGAGATCTGGGGCAATTCGAATGTTGTTTTAATGTTTATTTACAGTGTAAGTTATAGCCAAACCACAGCTGTTTAGCCAATATTGATAAGTATGTTAGGAGCAGCAAATAGAATTTGGACCTACCTTTAGTGACTACCTAAGTTGATGTTACAATTATTACTCGCATAAAGACGTAACTATATCCTATAGTATATAAAAGAATATGCAGGTAATACATAAACTTACTTAAGGGTCAAGTATCAATGCAAGCAACTACAGCAGAGGGATAAACATGGCTTGATGCAGCTAGAGGATACTTAAGAACAATCTTTGCATTGGAGAATCCCCATTGAGCTCCGCAAGACTCAGGTTCCCTGCATGCGGGCCGTTTCTACCATTAGGCAAGACTAGGCGGCCGCCTAGGGCGGCAAAAGGGGGAAAGAAAAATCAATTTGATGTTGAATGCAACTTCTTTTATATCTAATGCATTAATTCTTCTAGCCTGGATGACAGGGGGAGAGAGTGATGGTAGTAAAAGGGAGGGGGCGGCATTTTTCAATTCTCGCCTAGGGCGGCAAAACACCTAGAAACGGCCCTGCATATGCCTATTGGTCTTCAAAGACTGAAGCATTGCCACCCACAATGATAAAAATCACTTCTTGTTGAGTTTTCAAAAAACAAAAGTAAGAAGAAATCCCCATGGTCTGTAAATTGTATTGAAAACAAAACAGTGCCAGTGTATAGTACTTAACTCAAAATTGTCATATTTGAAATCTTATTAACAAAATGTCCTCAAGCATTCTTTGCAGTATGTAATATTCAAGATAAGGGGCTCATTACGATGGCGGAAGGACCGCCACCGCCGGGCCGGCGGTGGCGGTCTTTCCGCCATCATGAGGAAAATTCCCACCGCCAAATTAGGAGGGCGGTGGGAATCACAATGGTTCCGCGGCGGACGGAAAGTCCGTCCGCCATGGTTCCGCAAGGCGGTCCTCTTCCAGCCGCCTTGCGGAACCCGGAACCAGGGCAACATTGCGGCGGTGCTGTGCAGGCACCGCCGTAGGGATTACGGTATCCCTTTCCGCCTGTCTTTTTGCGGCAGATATCCCGCCGCAAAAAGACAGGTGGAGACTGGCTTTGGGGGCCCGTTGCGGGCCCCCTCTGTGTGGGGGGTGCACTGTGGGGGTACCCCCCTGCAGTTCCATGCACTAAGTGGCAGGAACCGCGTGGTGCCTGCCCAGTGGTGCAGGGAAATGCGGTGCATGCACCTTTATCATTGCGGACAATGCTGCAGCCAGCAGCACCGCCCGCAATGATAAAGGCCCAGGATGCGCCCGCCATAGTGGCGGGCACATCCTAATTCACCTAGCGGACCGCCGCCTTACCGCCAGGCGGTCCCAGAACCGCAACGATGGCAGGCGGATGTCCGCCCGCCATCGTAATGAGCCCCTAAATGTGGAACAGCTTTGCTGACTATTGTTTTAATGTACCCCAGCAAACATTGATAGCATTCTATGATACAGTGGTATATTTTAAGCTATGAGAGAGGTGAAAAGACTTACTCTAAATGTAGTGTCCTCGTAAGGTGATATGTTTCAGAAAGTGATTTTCCCAGGCGGAAATTCGCTTAGAGTTCAGTCACAGTTGCACCAACATGCTTGGAACTCAAATTGCACTCCCTCCTCTGTGTGATGTCCCCTTCCCTTTCTCTATGCTTCATAATCATGTACTCCGTCTGGGTTGGAGAACATGTATGTCTTTCCATTGTCTTTAAGCTGCAGTTTAGCCAGAAAAAAAGGTGCATCTGCACCCAGAAAGAGCAGCATCCTTTTAATATTGTGAAGGGCCTTCACATATTTTAATGGCACTCAACCACACTTGAGGGAGATGTGTACTATGGAGCCGGGTAGAGTCAAAAGCCCCTTTCTTGCTGCGGCCAGAATAACATGTTCACAGTGATTTGCATCACCCAACTCTGCCAAAAGTGTATCCATGCATGCACAGACCTCTTGTGGGTATATGAAATTGTAGTGTAGTTCCTATTTCCCTAATAGGCTCTGCACATTGGAATAATATACCCTATAGGTTTGACATAGGACTGAGGTCGGTATGTCCCTATCGAGTATATTAAACTTAATTATTTTGTGCCAGCTAGCTCAGAGGCCACTAGAAACTCCTTGAAAACAAGAAGGGAGTAGTTTCTGGCAACCGCATAAACATGACTACTTTGTTTCCCTTTAGAATCGGAACACTTCTCAGAATCGTGGAAACAATAGATAAGTTTCACTCAGCTAATCGTGCATGCTTAGTTTCCTCAGAGTTACACAGAAAGAATAGACGGGCGTTTCAATAAAAAGGATTTATTGAACAGTCTTGTTTCTCGTGTAAGAGATATGCGCTGTTATGATCACAAGACAGTATGCAGGATATATAATGTACAGCGTAAGCAGTAGAAATAAATAATACTGCGCTAGCATTATCTTTTAGCATATATTCACGTACATAAATAACATGAGCTAAAAATGCAAGTACTCATACGATGCGTCTCTAAGCTAGTTCTACCCCAGTGTACCTAACCTAACCTAGGTGTAGGGAAAGATAAGAAGTAGGTGGAGTATTCTCTAGTATAGTATACTAAGAGTATGTTAAGTCTAGTATGCCAAGAGTCCCTCTAGGTTCTAGTCAGCTCCATACCTTGAGAATGAGAGAGGTGGGAATCTCTTTCCGGATCTGGAACTCTAACACCCCGCGAAGGAGTGAGAACACTGGAAGCTGGATTCTCTGCGAGCAGGGATGACAGCGTCTCTTCTCAGTGCGTCAGGCCGGGATACGGGCTCCTCTGAAGTCGAGGTCTCCTCTAACTTGCTTGGGCAAGGGAAGGTATATTTATACCTGGTAGATGCCTTGGAATGTTAGCATTGACGTGAAGTCGGACAGAGGAAGACGTCAGGAATGAACCCTTAAGGTATAGCGGTTTTGCATAATAGATGAGTTCTTGGAGAAATCAATAATCCTGTGCTAGGGGAACTCCCAAGAGCTTAAGGGTCTGGTTTCTAAGAACTCGTTGTGACGTTAGGGTGGACGGATGTCGGTGACCATGCCTGTATTTGGAGTGCACGGCTAATGCCTAAATAAGGACTGGGATTCTATGCCTATATAAGGGCAATGCGAATTGTGCCTATATAAGGACATGTTTCAGGAAAACCTATATACGGACACCTAATGCGGAATACAACAAAATGCCTTCAGCATGGACACTTCAGTGTTCATGTCTTCTTCAGATGCTATGCCTCACATCTCCCGCTGCCTTTTGGCTAGATTTGCACTGTATATTTATCATATACATACATATATATACAAACTTGAAGTCCCCATCTACGGACAGGAGGAAGCATGCACAGAATTCATATCCTCACTGATTCACACCATTTCACAAGACTTCAACTTTGGGCTGAAGGTGGAAAATTGATACCACTGCACAATCCTCAAATCCTGGATTTCCCCAGTTACTATCCTTTTGTTTGTGTGCTGCCTTTTCCACTTTTGCCATGCAATGGGCCAGTGCCGCCATGTATTACACCATTTCCACCATCCAATCGTTAAGTACTTGAAATGCCACTTCCAGAGAAGATATCTTACTTCCATTAGATTGTGAGGAGCCCTGCAGATCTATCAGTGTAGCCATAATTGGTGATTATGCCATATGAGTGCAGTCACAAAGCTTTCCTGTGACTCACTATCACTTCATTGAGCTTCTGTAAGGACCAGGGATCTTGGCGAGAAAAAGGCATTTCTCCACTTCTAGGGGACGCTGTTTGTTCTCTTTAGGTCCCAAGTTTGCGGGTTGATAGAAATTGGTTGTGGCCTCAGGATAAATCCTTTCAGGGGTTTGCTATCACAAACCACAGGATGAAAACGGGGGGCACTTTATCAGTTATATACTTCTACACATAAACACAGAATTCCCAGTTAATGCTCTCAGAGCACACTTAAATGTTAAGCACCAAGGGAACATCAGGCCTTGGCTGCAAGGCAGGTCTTACCCTTCAGCAGATCCCCAGAGTCTGCTAAATTCCCAACAGAGCACCTCCACCTCAACATTGTATTTCTCACGTTTTCTGCAGCCTTGTCTCTCGCTCCCAGTGCCAGCTTGCAATCCATAGGATTGCCCCGCAGCTCAAGGAGAAGGAGGCTTCTTGGAGTGAAGTAAGCTGATTTTTAAAAGATTTTGTGGTTTAACTGTTTTTTATTGAGTCACACTCCCCACACATACACCCTCCAGAAATCCAAACTGACCAGCAAGGAAAGCTCAAACAGTGTTTACTTCCCCAAATTGAAAATAAATGTAACACTTCGTTCACAGTGAATATGTAGCAATAAGCCACATTCCATGAGTACACCGGCAAAGGCGAGCTGTGAGAGAGGTGAAGAGGAGAGGGAAAGGCAGCAACAGTGAGCTCCAGATATCAAACTTTTCTCAGAACTCCCTGTCCGTAACCGTCCATCCCATCTCTAGTCAACAGACCCTACCAGGCTGAAAGCAAGTTGAGAGACTGTACCTCACCAGGCGACTCTCACTCTTACTCTGCATATTCACACAAGACACGCTGGGGCCTCAAGTGTGGGAGTTTCAGTTCACCATTGCCTATCACTTATCAAGAGATTCCTTGCCACCACCACCATCACAGTTCTGTCCATAGTTGGGACCCCAGGTTGCCCCATGCTTCCTTCTCTCAAAGTACAGTGAGAATCCAAGTGCCCCATCTGTTGGGGTGAGGCTATTTTGAATCCTCTGGCTACAGCCAGAAGGAATCACTGACTACCTCCTTCTGTATGCACAATGGGGCTGTGGCAACGAAACAATAGTTGCTACCACCGCACTGAAACTTAGTCGAGACGTGCAGCAATCTACATGAGTCACAACTGCCCCTAAGTGATCCATGCAGCTGAGCAAGCAGAGTTGGCCCAAGGAACTCATAGAAGAGTAACCATTCACGCAGGTCCTGGGCTCTGCCCCAGTTTATATAAACATTAAGAAAAAAACATGTAACTATCATGGACTACTACTAACCTTGACCTTATTTGACAAATATGCAAGAAACGTTCCATAAGAATTCATATTTCTGCACCTCAAATTGATCCTTCAGATTTTTGTCAAGAATGGCAAGAGGAATGTTTTTTCTCCAACACAGTAAAAAATACTGTAGAGTAAGAACAACCTTGCCATGAAGATAGTGTTTAATCCAACTTAGCCCCTTTTCTTAGTTTAGTGCAAATCTGTTCAATAGTTTTGGAACAAAAACTGCAAACTAAAATGAAAAATAAGATATCCAGATATTTGTACTTCTAGGGTGCCTGAACCAGTTTGTTAACTTTGTTCGGAATAAAAAATTAGTAAGACTGGCACAAGCCACATGAACTATTGGCTAAGAATGCATGAAGAATGTAGATTCAACCAGCCCATTACCAGCACTCATAGTTCAGGAACCTCATTTTGTGCCATCCTTCTTTCCATTAGAGCCGAAATGGGGTTTTCATTGTTTGCATGTGTAATGTGTGCTACCAAAGACTGCATGTCTTACTGAATATATACCCTCTGTGTCTGAAATAGATGTCATCCATTTATGTGCATGTGCACATGCAGGATAAAATGCCAGACCTATTAAATTTGTCTTTGCTTTGATTTCTTTGCACTGTGGCACATGCAACTTTGCTTTTATAATTAATTATAAATGTGGAACTACAAGTTCCAGCCTGCAAAGAATAAGCCAGCTCTGGAACAGCTACTTGCGCCTAACATGGTATAACTCCTGGTAGAGCACATATCAAAATTATGGGGCCGATTCCGATCTGGGTCGGAAAACTCTCCGACCGAGCCGGATCCGGAGAGATTTCCGACCGAGCCGGACTCCTGCAGTCCGACCGAGCGAGTACGATGCGGCTTCATGCTGCCGGACTCGATTCGGTCGGACTCCCATTGAAGTCAATGGGAGCCGGTCGTACGACGCGTACATGGGCTCCCATTGACTGAATGGGTACGTCGCGAACAAGTGCGCCCCCTACAGTGGGTACGCGTCGGTGCCATCCGCACCGTACATGCCTGTGTTGGGGAGACCCATAGGTCTCCCCTGTGTCCGAGTCGTAAGGCTGCGGGTGAAGGGGGGTCCGACGCGGACCCCCGAAGTCCGACTCCGGGAGCTTTTGCGAGCCGGACGCTCCGACTCGATCCGGCTGTCCGAATCGAGCATTGTACTAGCTCGGTCGTGAAATGTCTCCATTGCGCGCCACGGTTTGCTTGCGACCGAGTCGTACGGAGCGGTTCGGAGCCGGAAACGATTCGGACGGTGAATTCGCGCTTGTTCGCATCATACTTCGCCGTCCGGACCCGTGTACGAATCAGACGGAAAATCAGCCTCCGAATCGGATCCGCTAATGCCGAACCCGATTCGGTGCCCTTCCAACCGAGATCGGAATCGGCCCCTATGTGTTCTGTGATAAAAAATGGTGGGTCAAACTGGCCAATATTTATCAAGGGGAAAATTCCTGGTATTTACTGGAACATAATGATTTTGATGCTCTAAGGTGAGAAGCAAGGAGGGAATTAAGCTGAACTAGTGTCTTATTAAAGCCATTAAGGAATCCTAACACGCTGAGACAAAGAAGCGGAGAATCTAATTGCTAGACCGCTGTGAATATTATTTGCTCTGCATTCCAAGAGCCTTTAGTTTAACTGCACCACTAAGTGTGTTGCTGAAAAAATGAAATTATGTTGTATGGGAAATCTGGCATTTCAACATATCTGAAAAGGTCAAGATAAAGATAATAGAGGCACCAGCATGGAACCCCCAAATTATAATACTGAATGTGTACTCAGAGGGGATGCTAGTGCAATAACCATTGATGCAATCTTGTCATAGTTTGCAAAAACGACTGTGAATACAGTAGTTTTTAATCTGGGGACATTAAGGAATGCTATAAGGTGATATCCTATAATAGGGAAAGAAGCTGTAGATGTTTTTTTTTTTTTTTAACTTTATTTATCATTTTCACATTAACACACATCAGGTTCCCATGTTAATTACACATTGCACCAACACAAAAACTTCTGTTTTGTTTTGAGAAGCGGTCGAATGTAAAATGCACACAATAGTCAGAGTTAAAGCACACATTATTACTGCATGAACACCGATCAGCCGACATGTAAACGATCACCAGACCAAGGCCCGCCGCCCCCTCCCCCCCCCTCCACCTAGAGTTTTGTTCTTGTGCCAACCTTAGCGGAGGAAGTCTAACCCACCCCGGTAGGCACTATCCCTGCTGGCTGTTGCGAATCAGAGGTAGAACCAATGTCCAGTAGGTATTGTCTGAGAGGACTCCAAATATCTCGGAGTCTGGATGCCACGGGTTGAGTTGTAGCAAACAGCTCACAGTTCGTGTTACAATGAATTAGGCTATTAAGCTAAACCTTTGTTGTTGGAGTGTTTCTGCTTCCCCAAAGTATCGCTATCTCTTTTTTTGCCATTAATAGGGCTATTGCTGTGAATCTGTGCATCTGCTCAGGAATCTCTCGCACATTCCCATTAGCGCCATCTCAGGTGTAGGGTCTAGAGTAAAATGTAAGAAGCTGTAGATGTTGATGGGCAGTAGAACAATACAAAGTGTTTCTTTGGGGCAGTTCACTATTGGTAGACAGTGATCACAAGCCTTTAGTGCACTTGATGAATGGGAAAGGCACCCTGCACCTGGAAGCTGAAGATGTTTCTTAGGACGTTGCTGTCCTGCCTCTGGGTGAGAGGTTTGGGTAGCAATTTACAGGTGAAGATTATGATTTGTGCACATTTGGGGCATATGGGCTCATGTGCCACTATAAAGCTTGTGAACAGTACTTCATAGAGGGCTATCTGAATCACGTGTCTGAGAACTTGGCGATGTCTTGTACAGAGCGTGATCTACCTGAGAAGTGTTGGAAAAGTTGGCCATAGATTTCATAGATCTCTTAGAGAGTATTGTTAGGTGATAATCGCTGTATAATTGTATTAGTAGAATATTTTACCAGAACACTTTTTGGATGTGCCTAGAACTAAGTGTGTTTTCATGTTTTCTGAGAGACTTATTTTCAAAGGAAGGGTTGCCTTTGTCTGTAAAAAAAAGAAAGGGGTCAAGTTCATTCACTTCATGTAGCATTCAGAATTTTTTTACAACAGAGTTCTGTGGAGCATGAAACTTTCTATGCACCCAAAGTCAAAAGCTTAGTGAGGAGAGTCGATAGAATATTTTGTGAGGGGAAACATTGCTGATGCAGTGGCGGCTGCCAACTATGGAGAGTGGTGGGGCAGGCAAATTGATGGGTGCATGCACGCACAATTACATTAACTAAATTGCAGACATGTATTTTATTATCCAAAGAGAATAAGAGGTGGCTGCGGGTCTTGGCACACACTATATGATTTTAGTTGAGTCCACAGTTACTCAAAATTATTACACAACATTGAAGTGTTGGGTGCTCAGGAAGGAAGAGATGCCACCAATTTCTCTTCTTGTTATAACAGGTCCAAATCTTCGAATAAAGTTTTCCCAGCACTCTCAAATTAATTCACGTAGAGTTGCATTGTTAGTCATCAATCTCTTTTATTCTTTTCTAAACAGTATAATGTACTTTTCATTGCCGCTGCCAGCGCGTGTTTCGACTATGCCATAGAGTATAGCAATAGACTTCGTCATGGCTACAACAACACATATATATGACTTCCAGTCAGTCCAAACTTAAACATGGCTGTCAATGCCGTCACTCAGACCAATTTTGGTAAGCCACCATGTGTACATATGATCACAATGTTGTGACTATCAAAAAATACTGAATAGTATTGAAACCTTGCTACCTGAAAATATAGATACCAGTGGCACACTCTGTTCAAAGAACCAAGAAGACAAAGAAACCAATAAAGTGTAAACATGCCCAAAAATAGAAAAGAAAATCTACAGATCAAACACCACTATGAAAGCTATCATTATAATGCCTGCTTACCTGATATAAAGTAATTCAAGGCTCAGCTTGTAATCAAGGGATCTCCTAGCATCTAATCGTCCAATTCTAAAAGTGCATCAAGACAGTAATTATTGTCTCGAAATAGGGTGAATTGATATTCTTCCACAGATCCTATTTATTAGATCTTTGCTCACCTTACTTATGCAGTCCGTCATACAAGCGCAGGGTATTAGTTATAGAATCTTATGTTCAGTCTCTGAAAAGTAGGTTGAAGTATAGTATAGCATCACAAATAGGTCTGCTTGTATAACACATATGCATACTATCCAAACTCCTGTGTTAATATAATCTATGTCTTCCATAGTGTAGTACTCACATTTCAACACTTATCCAATTATGAGTTGTGCTAGTATTTATATTCAATTCCCATAACCGGAATTGTCACTAATCCATATTAGGCAGCACATATTGTCTGTTATGTGCGTCCTCTGCTAGTTTATAGGACATCATGTAATGCAAACTATTTAAAGGTCTCAAATTATTGGCTTCATTTACATGCCTTATTTCTACAAACTATACCACCATATAAAATCAGATCCCCCTAAATGGTGCTGTATCATGAGCCAGTTATAGTCAGTACATATTAAATATTCCTTCCATACTCCATTAGTAGAGAGAGAGAAATAGAGTGTCAGCAATCATTCATAATACTAAAAGTGTACAATTAAAGCATATCAGTATTTCTATAAAACAGTAAAATATCTAAATTCCAAACCACATGTATATAAAGGCGTATAGGCAATCTCTTACTGTGGAAGAGTGCTTCCCGAACTTGTCTCAAGTAAAGTGTCACAGGTACTTGTTTGGCGTGCAGCTTGGCCGCCATTTTGATATCCTATTTATACTACCTATAGTCCATCGACTAAACATAAAGAGTGGACTACCGTTAGCCTTGTCGTATTAAACATAAAGAGTGGACTAACGTCAGCATTGTTGTATTGACATCAGTCTGTTTGGCCATGTTAAAATAGAGTACCTTCATTAAGTATACCCCGTGAAAAGTAAAAGTTTGTTCTTATTAAGATTATAATATGTGATAAAAGCCCAACTCACCAGCAAAAGGGGGAGAAGAAAGAGTAAACAAGTTAAAGAATTCCAAGTATCTATCAAAAGTCACTCATTACTTCTCTATCTACGCCTGAAATGAATCCCTCAATAAACTTCCTAAACTGCCAATATCATAACAGTGTTCAGTTGGGTCAGCAATCTTGAAAGAAATACCATCGTTGAGTGTACTCTATAAAGAGTTTAGACTTTCTAAGAATAACTCGTGTGTCGCCTAATTATGTGTATATTTCTGTGGGGTAAAGTATATATTAAGGGCCCAAATCACCAGAATAAGCAAAGAGAAAGGGTACAAATGTACATTTTTTAAGAAAGAGGGTCTTAACCCCTTTGCTGCTAGGCCTCCCCCACACCCCCGTGCTAAGCCGGGGTAATTCGCGCTTAGGCCCCTGTAACTTTTTGACCACATAAGGTATCCACGCCAAATTTGCGTCCTGTTCTTCCAACATCATGGGGATATTAAAGGTACCCAGGGTTTGTTGATTCCTCTGGAGGGGACCCAGAAATTAGCCAAAATTCAGCTAAAAAATTTTTGGGGGGGGAAAGTGGAAAAAAAGTGCAGCAGAAGAAAGCGTCTGTTTTTTTCCCTGCAAATGGTATCAACAAAGAGTTTGTCGTGCTGAAATTACCATCTTCCCAGATTTCAGGGACTGACAGACTTTTGTCAGAAAACCAAACTTTTTTACACAGTTTTGGCATTTTACTGGGACATAGCCTATTTTTGCTATTTTGTGTGCTTTCAACCTCCTTCCAGTTAATGGTAAAAATGGGTATGAAAGCAATAATGGATCCTGGGAAGCTATACATTTCAGAAAAGTAGACAAAATTCTAAATTCAGCAAGGTATCATTTGTGTAGATCCTTCACAGTTTTCTTATAGAAACTAACAGTTGAAAATAGGAAAAATTGAAAATGAGTTAAAAAAAAACAACCATTTGTGCCAACGTTTTCACCTGTAACTTCTTTTAAGTATGACAGATTTTTCAAAGCAATATACCGTTACATTTACTGGACCCTTCTGGTTGTGGGAATATATAGGACTTGTAGGTTCACCAAGAACCCGAGGAACACAAAGCCAATAACTGAGCAGCATCTTGCAATGGTTTTTAATTGTATGCCGGGTATATAGCAATTCATTTGGGAAAATATAAATAGTGAAAAATTTGTATAAAAAACACCTATGTATTTCTGAAATGGGAACAAAATATAGAGTTTAGAAACAGTAGCTATTTGCACATCTCCAAAATTGTGGGTATCCATACTAGCATGTGAATCATAGGACATTTTTCAAAGTGACTTCTTTTTTACACATTATCTTACATTTGGAAGGCAGAATTTCATCGAACGTCAATAGGTAATAACAGTTGCTCTACAATTCTGTGTCTCCCGATACAAATGGTAACCCATTTGTGTGGGTAGGTCTAGTGCCCGCGACAGGAAACGGCCCAAAACGCAACGTGGACATACCGCATTTTTACAGTGAAAACTGACCCTTTTTTTGCAAAGTACCTAGCTGTAGATTTTCAGCCCTAGCTCTGCCGGCACCTAGAGAAACCTAGCAAACCTATACATTTTTGAAAACTAGACACCCAGGGGAATCCAGGATGGGGTGACTTGTCTGGCTCTCACCAGGTTCTGTTACCCAGAATCCCTTGCAAACCTCAAACTTTGTCAAAATAAAACATTTTCCTCAGATTTCTGTGATGGAAAGTTCTGGAATCTGCGTGGATCCACTAAATTCCACCCACCCCGCATTCCCCAACATCTTCTGATAAAAATGGTCACTCAGTTGTGTGGGTAGGCCTAGTGCCCACGAAAGGAAACAGCCCAAAACGCAACGTGGACACACCACATTTTTACAGTGAAAACTGACTCTTTTTTTGCAAAGTGCCTAGCTGTAGATTTTGAACCCTAGCTCTGCCAGCACCTAGAGAAACCTAGCAAACCTATACATTTTTGAAAACTAGACACCCAGGGGAATCTAGGATGGGGGGACTTGTCTGGCTCTCACCAGGTTCTGTTACCCAGAATCCCTTGCAAACCTCAAACTTTGTAAAAAAAAACACATTTTCCGCACATTTTTGTGATGGAAAGTTCAGGAATCTGTGTGGATCCACAAAATTCTACCCACCCCGCATTCCCCAACGTCTTCCGATACAAATGGTGCCTCACTTGTGTGGGTAGGCCTGGTGCCCACGAAAGGAAACGGCCCAAAACGCTACGTGGTCACACCACATTTTTACAGTGAAAACTGACCCTTTTTTTGCAAAGTGCCTAGCTGTAGATTTTGAACCCTAGCTCTGCCGGCACCAAGGGTAACCTAGCAAATCTATACATTTTTGAAAACTAGACACCCAGGGGAATCCAGGATGGGGTGACTTGTCTGGCTGTCACCAGGTTCTGTTACCCAGAATCCATTGCAAACCTCAAACTTTGTAAAACAAAACACATTTTCCTCACATTTCTGTTATGGAAAGTTCTGGAATCTGCGTGGATCTACACAATTCCACCCACCCCGCATTCCCCAACATCTTCCGATAAAAATGGTACCTCACAAGTGTGGGTAGGCCTAGTGCCCGCGACAGGAAACGGCCCAAAACGCAACGTGGACACACCACTTTTATAGTGAAAACTGACCCTTTTTTTGCAAAGGGCCTAGCTGTAGATTTTGAACCCTAGCTCTGCCGGCACCCAGGGAAACCTAGCAAACCTATACATTTTTTAAAACTAGACACGCAGGGGAATCCAGGATGGGGTGACATGTCTGGCTCTCACCAGGTTCTGTTACCCAGAATCCCTTGCAAACCTCAAACTGTAAAAAAAAACATTTTCCTCATATTTCTGTGATGGAAAGTTCTGGAATCTGCGTTGGTCCACAAACTTCCACCCACCCTGCATTCTCCAAAGTTTCCCGATAAAAATGGTACCTCACTCATGTGGCTGGGTCAAGTACCAGCGATAGGCAAGGGCCCAAAACGTATTGTGGAGACATCAAAATTACCTATCACAAAACGACCTGGTTTTGCAAGGGGGGCACCTGGGTTTTTGGCCCTGGGCTCAGCGGCCATCTAGGGAAGCATACCAAACCCACAGATTTCTGAAAACTTGACACCCAGGGGAGTCTAGTGAGGTATGGCTTGCATGAATCCCCCAACGTTTCCCTACCCAGAATCCACTGCAAACCTCAAATTTAGCTGCAAAAATCACATTTTCCTCACTTTTCTGTGTGCGAAAGTTGTGGAATGACCGGGCTGACACAAATTTCCTACCACCTAGCGTTCCCCCAGGTCTCCTGATAAAAATGGTACCTCACTTGTGTGGGTAGGCATAGTGGCTGCAACAGGAAATGGTCCAAATCGTACTGTGGTGACTTCAAAATTACCTATCCTAAAATGACCTGGTTTTGCAGGGACGGGCACCTGGTTTTTTGGCCCGGGCTCGCGGCGATCTAGGGAAACCTACAAAACCCACACATTTCTGAAAACTAGACACCCTGGGGAGTCCAGTAAAGTATGGCTTGCTTGGATCTCCCAACTTTTTCCTACCCAGAATCCCCTGCAAACCTCAAATGTAGCTGAAAAAAATCACTTTTTCCACACATGTTTGTGTGGGATCACTGTGCCGGCACAAATGTCCTACCACCCAGCGTTCTCCTTGGTCTCCCGAGTAAAATGATACCTCACTTGTGAGGCTGTCCAATGCAGAATCAGCTAAAAACTTATTTTTAAACAAAATGTAGCGCTTGGAATTCGCGGTGCTATACCCTTAATCCCTATGTTTTTGGCCCTCCCCAGTCACAGACCTTTGGTCCACCCACACAAGTGAGGTATCATTTTACTCGGGAGAACAAGGCTTATTAGGTAAGCAGGCATGATAATGAAAGCTCTCACAATGGTGTTTGATCTGTAGATTTTCCTTTCTATCTTTGGGCATGTGTACACTTCATTGGTTTTTTTGTCTTCTTGGTTCTTTGAACAGAGTGGCCACTGCTATATAGGTTTTTTCCTGTACTAAGGTTCCAAAGCTATTCGGTAATTTTTGATACCCACGACAATATGATCGTTTGTACATGTGGTGGCTGACCAAAATTGGTCTGGATGATGGCATTGACAGCCATGCTTAAGTTTGGACTGATTTGTAGTTGTAGCCCTGACGAAGTCTATTGTTATACCCCATGGCATAGACGAAACATGTGTTGGCAGAGACAATGAAAAGTACATTATACTGTTTGGAAAAGAATAAAAGAGATTGATGACTAACAACACAACTCTACGTGAATTTATTTGAAAGTTCTGGGAAAACTTTATTCATGCATTACATTATCATTTTAAAGTTAAAATGTTTAACTTTGAAACAGTAATGTAATGCATGTCAGCGATTTAGTGCACAATAGCAAATAGTCACTTACTTTGCTGCACGTCCTCGCTCCAGTACTAGTGTTCTTCTCTTCTCCAGCACAGGCCCTAGCCAACTCCCCTAACCAATCCTGGTGCTGCTTTTATGCTGTTAACCAGCATGAGAGAAGCGTTAGGATTAGATGGAGCGGGCTTTCTGAGCGCACCCAATGGCATTGGAAGCCTGTGCTTGCTTTCAACCCAGCTGTCGTAGACAGCTGGGTTGGAGATGTTTAAAGTGTGCATGCCTGGCTGGCAGTCGCAAGACAGCCAGCCAAAGAGGCATGCGCACTTTAATATTAAGTGCCCAGCCCAACACTCATGCCTGCTGATGCCACTCAGCGGCAATGGCCCCGCCGCAGCCTGACACTAGGCTCGGGGCATAAGTTAGTGAAAAATAAAATGGCAATAAATTAACTTTATTACCATTTTATTTTTAATCTTTGGGGCATTTTCTGGGGACATTTTAATTAGCGGGGCGACACTCCTCCACCCTAATGGAGGAGCCGATCCGCTGATGTCACCTATATACAAAGTGGTTGCATTCCTACGGGAATAAATTGGGTGTGTTATTGTGCAACATACTTCTCACTGGGTAGTGCGCTATCCACATATTAAAGAAACGAATACTAGTAGCAAAAGTGAATCTAGATTGTTAAGACATGTCAGAAGAGGTATGGCCAGGTTTCACTGTAGGTTCTGAAGCTATAGCAGAAGAAAACACCATATAGCGAGAAGGTACAGCTGTGAAAACCACAAAGAAAGATATGGGTGACTAGGTGAAAATGTCAAACTTGGTACGATCATGAAAGTTTTTTTAGTTTATACTTATCCGCAGAAGGCGATTGATGGATCTACAGTACGGGCGTGGACTGATGGAGTAGAAAAGATTTGTGAAGTTTCTATTAGAAAATAAGAATGCAATGCCTATTGCACCTTTCCAATGATATTGGGTTTGCCTTACTTGAGTCTTCCAAGTTTGATAATGTGTCATGGAAGCCTGGTTAGAGATTTAAAAGTTCCTGGTGTGGAAATAAGTTGCATTAGGTGAAATATTTGGTGAAGGAATAATGGACTTATCTTACTCAGCCAAACCAATTGGTGTGCATTAATGCACAAAAAACATTGTGAGGCAAATGTAATGCCCTGTGAAAATTTAGGGTTATGTTTAACTTCCATTTCATTCATCATTCTTTTGTTTCTGTGTCATGTTGTTATTTTTTTAAACTTTGTTTTGCAGTATGTTTTCATTTGAAGATCAGCCTTGTGTTGTTCTACGTACAAGTCGATGTCTATTCTTCTTTAGTTGGCTTCTGTTTGTTCAGGACTTTGGTTTTGGACTCCTTGTTAAGTCTTGTCTATCAGACAGCGCAAACTGTCTGTTGGTAAAAAGACCTATTGTCATCTTACAGTAAGCTTAGATCCTGCCCACTGCTTACAGTTGGTTGGCTTAACTGTCACTCTCATTTGCTTGCTTTTCATTTGTCAACTTGTGTGCTTGCACTTCTTGTGTTTGTCCCACCCCTGGAGCTTGGATGCATTACTTGTGTCCTTTCACTGCTTGCTTTTCAAGCACTACTTTTTTCTTGTGTGTTAAGCTCTCCTTGAGAGTGCATCTGTTTTCCAATAGTCTCCCTCATCTACTTCTCTCCCTCAGCCACACTCTGTGTCACTCTCTGTCACCCATATGCCATATGTGTCATATGTGCCATATGTGTCGTTCCTCTCACCCACTTCCTTTGTGACACTTCCTACCACTCGTGCCCTCTGTGTGCCCCCCAAAAGTATTTTGAGCTGTTTTTAATTTACCAATCTAAATCAGTAAATAAAAAATAGTGCTTGCTTCATTTTGAACGCGCACATATGTGGTGTGCGTGCTTACAACATGACGTGGCCATCACGTGATAGTGCCTTTTTTAGGATTTTTTTCTTTAACCATGATGCACAGTGTCTGGGATCCTGTGCAGCATGGCTTAAACCCATTGGAGAAGCCAATATGTCCAAAAGGTGAGACCTATTGGCTTTGCTAATGTTTGTTGATAGTAAGCTTCTTTTCCTAGACTTTCCAGTTTACCAGTTGAGTCTTACTCTATTTGACATTCATGCAAAACAGTGCTGGGACATTCGCGACCCTATAGACTAAAGAGGTAGGCTACTGATTGTTCAGCAAAACTGCAGCCTACCGATTGACTGTTGTCATTCACACTATCCCTGAATTCTGCCTACCTATTTTATCTTTTTACATAATTGCTTTTATTTATAAGTACGCAATAGTTCTATGTTCATTCATTGTGCTTACAAACAGCACTGATTTCTATAGATGGCTGCAAAGTTTTGTGCACGTGCATGAGAGTTGGCAATGCATGTTTGCCTCTCAATGGTGTGCAGGTCGGCTAACTACCGTGCTTTTTTTTGCAGTTTTTTTACACCCCAAACCTGGCTCAAGAGTATTAGAGCGCTTTACAAAAGACTCAGACTACAATACACTTTTTGAAACATTTTTTAGGCACACGGCGATTACCCCCAAAATCACAGGATGTTGAGGCCAGGCCGGGAGTCGGGCCTAGCTCCCTAGGTCCCAAAGTCGGCAGTACTCGGCTTCATCTCCTCCCCAGGTTCCGTCAGCAGAGCGTTCTGCTCGGCCAGTTTCCTGTGTGCCAGTGGGTTACAGTTTTCCTTTGACGGCTGTGACAAAGAACGTCTTTTGCCACTAAGAAGAGGAGGTTACAGGGGAATATTAAATTCGGAGCTTAAATGGAGATAATTTTCAGCAGCCCTTGAAAGGCAGAGTCTCAGGGCACGCTTTAAATAATAATGGGCGGTTTCTCTTATGCTTCGAGCAGACACAAGGTGCCTTGAAAAGGTCATTTGTGTGCATGTGGAGACAGCAGAATAGCAACAATGCTAAATCAAAATACAATTAAAAGATAGTAAAATCACTTGACGGCATGGAAACAAATTCCGAATGCTTTTTGTGTTTTTTTGACTTGCTGTTGATCTGATGCCAGCACTGTTCAATATAGCATGACAATTACTATTTTTAGGTCTTGCGTACACACAGCTTTAGCTATGTTTTTGCAAAACAATTATAATAAAAATAGATTAATATATTTATATATATACTACATAGTGGTGGTCGCCACTTTGTAGTTATAGTTAGGACCTATATATCATAGGAAGAGTGTTTTTTGCTTTGCTAATCACTTTAGCGCCGTTTGACGAATCTTCATGAAACATTCCAAAAAACAGATCATCCACCGCATCTCCTTCCTTGAAGGTTTCAGGGTGATTCATCAAGCGGCAGCTGAGAAACAAGCATTTGCAATGCAATAGGTCTCGCATTTGTGAGTTAGAGCTATTGGTGGCGTAAATGACAATGTCTTTTACCTATGTGCTTTCCTTTACAGTACAGTGGCCTTTGGGACCTTGCAAGTGTTTAATGATGCAGCATATTATCCTGGGTGCTGTGCCGCCAGGGATTGAATAGTTATACAATTACTATACACTGGGTCATGCAGTCTGATTCAGGAATATACGCAGTTAGTTGAATGAAGTAATGTGACGAGGGATTTTATTTTAACTAGGTCATTAAACTTGAGGAAGAATTTGCATAAAAAACATTAAAATGTAAATGGACCTTTCACCAGTTGTGTACTAATTGTGGGAAAAACGCTATACCAGATGAGATAAGAGCACTAGAACACTGCTAAACAATTGGTAAAGGTGACCCTAAATTAAAGCACACATTTAGCTCAGTTGTACAGTGTGTAGTTAAAAGTCAGTCTTTAAAAGCACCAATTAGCTGCACCTCACTGGTGTACAAAGTAGGCAGTGATGAGGGAGGGGGGGGTGGATGACAGGTCAAGCTGCGAAACACTTTTCACAAGCTGGTTTTACTTATTCCAGAATGGCTTGGAAAGTACTGTACCAATTCAAAGCTTTTTCACTAGAAAGATGAATTACTTTTGCCATTTTCGAATTTGGCTTGTGCAGCAGTACGCTCAAAGACTTTGCTGCAATGTGGTATTAGAGGCTTTGTCACTTTTGCCTCACCGTAAATTGCAATTTAGCTAAAATATTGCAAGACAAATTAGCAGGTTTAGATTGTTTCCGTGAGAAGGAGATCTATTCCTAAACTTAGGGATTTACTTAGAGGTGCCCAAACCGTGTGCTGATAACTTTGCTCGCCCGCCTAATAACTTTCAACATAGAAATTACATTTGTCAACCAATAATATCGTGTCTTTACCAGAAATGAAGAAATCAAAGTGAAGTTAATGTAATTGACTGCAGAGGGAAAAGCTGGGCCAGAGTATGGCGTGCCCCCTGACATGGAGTCATCTGGTACCCTTAAATGCACAGTCATGTTCTTTCTACTGTAACATTTAGCTTTCCAATGAGTACTTTTCCAGCATAAAATGGCCGATAATTCTAATCATGACAACACTTATTTGAGATTAATGGTTTATCAGAAGGATAACTAAATGAGAACATTATTTAATGCGAGCCTGTGTACTTTTGTACTTGAGTACTGAACTCCCCCTCCCCTCTTCTGTAAATATGCGTTTCATTCTCTGTCTTCTGAACTTAAGGCATCTGTCGGAGGAGTGCTCTAATGGAGGCGAACATGATCTTGGCACGTGAGATGATTCCTCAAGTGTGTCAGAAGAAATTAACGCACGCCAGAAGCTGTGCGCGTTCCACCTTCAGTCTGTAATTGCACGGCAGGCTAGGGTTGGTAAATTGCAGTCTCTGGCACATGGATGTCCAATGAGTGTCACTAATACACTGGAAATGGTCTGTTCATTGTAACAGAGATGCACAAAGTGCAGATTATTATCTTGGCCCTTGATATATGACATCCATGTTATCCATTCAGCAGGAGGAGCTACAATGCCTCTTTCCTTCTTACAAAGAAAACTTCAACAAGCCCAATCCCCCTTAAAAGGAAGCCCAAACCAAAACGAATATCCTACCAAAAAAAGCCCAACGGCCGGTGGACATCGAAAAGTGCAAAAAAAGCTAAACAAAACACAAGCAAAGGAATGGGAGGCATGGCGCGGGGGCAGCACTAACACAACTGTGGCATTAAGAGAAGGTGGGAGGGGGAATGCTATAGTAAAATCTAAGCAGTTATGGCATCAACACTGAACACCAGGCAGACAGTAACAGAGCAGGACACCAAGAAAAGAATAGTCCCCTAAACAACAGATACAGAACCATATCGTAATGAGACATTACTTAGTCCCTGCTGCATGGGAGGAACTAAAGAGAAAAAGGAGGGACAAAGAGAAAGGACTGACCACTAGCCAAGCAAGGATTTTTAAAGAACACTGAAACAAACAAATCAAAAGTATGGGGATGGCTTTAAGCCCACAAAAGAAGTTACACAGGTCTTCGAATCATCGACCAAAAAAATGTGGGTCCCAAAAAGCAATTTCCCCATTCAATTTTCCACAGGAAAATTGAACAGCCATACTGTGAAGACAGCTGGCTTAAATTACACCTAGATTGGCAGAGAGCTAGATCTTGGGCCAGAAAGTGTGTTTTTGTGATTTAGTGCAAAATAGTTTTTGAGAAATTAAGTTTAAAAGCGTTGTTTATCTGGACAGTTGGGTTCGGAGGTTTGCGAGAGTCACGTGATCATGCAACTTCAAATAACAGAGCAATCCGATTGGCCGAGGTGGCTTTTTTCCCATTGGCGGCCTCCGTGCCACAGCAGCGAAAGGCTCCTGTGAACGCCTGTTGGAGCTCGCTCTCTGGTTGACTGGCCACATCATGAAGAGAAATATTGCAGACTCCATTTTAGGACACGGAGATTCAGTGTAAAGGGGCAGAGTAGGGGTATCCTGACCCCTAGACATTGTTGCTGGGATCCCAGAGGGACCTGGGGACAAATCAAAAACATTTTTAGGGGGTTTTCATGATCCAGCAGAAAAATGTTTAAAACAATGTGGGTCGAGGCCTCAGTGTCTGCAGTGGGTTGCAGCAAACAGGTGAAGGCCGTGCACGGTAGATGGTTGGCTGCATGCAGGGGGTCGGGCCCAGGACCTGGCTGTAGGTGAGGACTTGCGGCCAACTCCTCATGCTCACTGCCGATGGCGGTGTGTGGTGGGAGGTTGATTGCTTGCTGGGGTTTTGGATGTAGCGTCTTAGGTGGGACCCTTCTGCAGGTGCAATCGAGGGACCGGAGGCGAAGGTAGACGCGTCCTTGACATCACGCTGCCCCTCTGCTCTTGCAAGGCATGTGGGATGCACTGACTTTGTGTGCTTTCACATCCCTGATGTTCCATGCAATCAGTACTCCAGGAGAAATCCTTCCCACATATGAGCAAGTTTACAATCTTGGCAGTAACCTTCTTCTCCCTTGGAGGGTTACTGAAGAACTACCATACTAGTGACTTTTTGAACGATGGTGGAATTTCTTGCAGCTGTTCTTCAAGGTCTTTCCTCTCTTCTCCAGGTACCATTTTCATTGTAAATTCCTCAAGCACTTGGATAAATACAAAGAACTGAGGAATGCCAGCACAAGATGTGTTAACAGCCAGTTCCTAACCCCACATGAGGATCATGTTCCCATAAATCGAGCAAGACAATGATTTCAACCAATAAAATGTGTTTGTGTCATAGGTACCGTGGTACCGGTTTTCAGGTACTGCGATACTGCAACATTAAAAAATGAGGCAAATTTACAAAAAGACTTAAGGGATCCTCATTAATTCATCTAATTAGAAAAGTTCTAGGTTCCAACTTAAATGAAAATCACTGTTTCATAATAGAAAAAACATCTTTTTAACATTTGCTGAGAGTCCTGCAGTACTCCCGTGGGGCATGGAACAGCAATTAAAACACCCACGGATCTCCCTTGGGAGCCTCTTTTCATGCACTGGTTATACCCTTGCAGACTACATCAGTTATACCATATGAAATCATAGCATTCATAACAACACTTATAACTTCTCAAGTGACATCATTTGTCACAACACAGTGGATGATAGATTGGCGAGGTTCAGTTATGGTTGTCTGGTTAGCAAGCTGAAAAGTGTTTGTAACTATCAATCAATCAATCAATCAATCATAGGATTTGTAAAGCGCACTACTTACCCACAAGGGTCTCAAGGCGCTGGGGGAAGGGGGGGGTGCTGTGCTATTTATAATAATTTGTGTTGAAGTTATTTTATTGAATTCATAAATGCCAATGAAAACAAAGCCAAATACAAGCAGCAAGAGTATAGGAGAGTGATACAATTGTCAAGTGTGATACATATGAATCCAGCAACAGAGAGGGGGAGGTAGGAGGCAACCCAGTATAAAAGGCAAGCAAAAAAGCCAGAACAGGAGGGGAAGAGGGCGGAGGGAGCAACGGAGGGGGAATAGAGAGAAGGGAAGGGGCTGGACAAACGAAGGCAGGGAGGGCGGCCAAATGGGTCAGTTTTCCCCTAGGAAGGGGGTCCAAATAAGGAGGAACTCGTCAGCCCTATTCATCAGGTTATAGATCACCTTCTCGCAGGAGGCAGTCCTGAACATGGCCGCGAGCCATTTCTCGTGGGGTGGGGCTTGTGTAGAGCGTCAATGATGCAGTATACAGATTTTGGCCGCCATGAGTGTGGTAGTGAGATGGCGGCGGGCATGGTGTATTAGCTGAGGGAGGTCCACCAGGTCATGCAGGAGGAACAATGGACGCGATAGTGGAGCGGTTATATTCAGGGTCTCCCCTAATGTAGACCCTTCTGCAAACCAGAAAGGACAGACCGTGGGGCATTCAGCGAGAAGGAGACCCATGTCACAGGAAGCATATTTACACCTCCAACAGGAGGAGTGGGGCAGCAGACCATGGCACAGAGCCATGCCCTGTAGAATCTTAAAAAGGCTGTACTTCATCCGGGCCTCTCGGGTCCCTCCTCCCAGGGACTCCAGTATCTCCAACCAGTCCTTATCCTCGTATTCCACCTGAAGACGGGTCTGCTAGACCTCTCTGAGGCGCTCCACTTGCAGCTGTGAGTATAGATGGAGGATTAGAAGGTTATTCAGCACGGAAATCACGCCCTTATTTGACTCCATGTATCAAGGTATGTGATCACTGGGGATGGGGGACAGACCAGGGTCGCAAGCCTAGTCTGCTCGCAAGACAGTAGCGCAGCTGTGCCACAAAGGACTTGAGTTCACCCTGAGAGATAAGGTGCGACAAGGTGCGACAAGGTGTGCATGCCCGCCACGCCACTGCAGATGCCCTGATTACAAAATATGGGTGCTTTGTCATGAAGGTAGGCATCTACCGAGAGGAGCTTGTGGGCTCGTGCCCAGTTCTGTACAGTACCTGGACCATTAGGTTCAGTGCTCCAGCACTGGCGGGTAAGGGTAGGTAGAGGGGGAACAGCCCCGGCGAACCAGGACGAGCCGCTATTCTATTGTCACCCATAACTAGGGATCTTGAACCCTGGTATGCATGAATGCCAGTTGTGCCAAGTGGAGAGCCATACAAAAGTGCTCCACAGACGGGAGGCCCAGGCCCCTGTGGACCTGTGGGCGATACGTTTCTTAATTGCTAACTGGGGCCTCAAAGAACCCCAGATGAAGGCCTTGTCCACTTGGCAGAGTTTAGAGAGAGGCGTTAGCAGAGGGAGCATGCCCAGTACGTAGGTGAAGCAGGGAAGGGTCACCATTGTCACCTCCTGCTCGTGGCCCCAGAGGGAAAGGTTCAGGTGTGATCACTTATCAAAGTCGAGCCGCATGATGTCAATGAGTGGTTCGAGGTAGTCCTCTCATACAATCCAGGCCCCTATTGGCATAGATGCCCAGGAATTTTAGGCAGGCTGCCTTCCATTGAAACAGGAATCTTGCGACAGCAGCACAGGTGCTAACTCTTGAGACTGGGAGGGCCTCGCTCTTACCCCAGTTGACTTTGTAACCCGATACGGACGCAAACTCTTCAATGGTCTCCAGAACTGCAGGGATGGAAGAGGGCAGGGCCGAGAGAGTAAGAAGAGTATCGTCTGCATACAAGTATATTTTAGAAGGTCCACCGGGGGTATCAGGCTCTTACCAGACTCTATTCGCAGGAATGAAATGATATGCAGAGAATTCCCAGCTTCCTTATAGGTCAAGCAGGTCAAGTGTTACGTACTCGACCTGACCCAGGGTGATGAAAGGACGATAACTGATGAGCGTCAGACTATCACTTCAGAACTTAAGTGTTGTCTTGACTTTCGCCGCTTCTATAAAATAAATGACAATGTTTTAGCATTAAATAATCACTAATGGAAGATGACTATTTCAGGAAAACACTGTTCTAAATTTACCTAATGTCCCTTCCTCCTTTGTCAGGTGTATAGATGTTTCCAAGCGTGCACTTGCTGCAGCTACAATGGAAGGAACTATAATGTAACTCCTCGTGAATCAATAATATACTCTCACCCATGTGATACATATATTTATCTAATCTCTCTAACACGTACCTGTATATTTTCTAATAAGCGATGACTTCTTGCTTTTACTGCGTTACGAGATGCTCATTTCAAATAACAGCAATTCTTCTCCTTCTGGAATACCTAAGGGAACTCTTAGCTAACCCTGGGCAAAGCACTACGCTACGCTCGCGTAGTTTGCGAAGTTTGCGCTACTTCGCACTACGCGAATTGCACGTAGCACAGTGCAAACACGCGTAGCGTAGCGTAGTGCAGCGGTCATTTTTTGCTTGCTCGCGGTCCTCAACGTCAAGTTGGCGACCGCGAGCAAGCAAAACGACATCCCTGCAAGACTTTTTCCTCATTCACGATCAGCAACATCAAGTTGCCGATCGCAAGCTTGGAAAATAAATCTCCCGGCGAGATTCTCAACGCGGGGAGGTCAGGTTTCTCATCGCGAGTGGTCACGTATGCTCGCGACCGGTCGCGATGAGAAACTACCAGTCCGCGTTGAGAAAGCTGCCGCTCGAGTAAAAATCTACTCGAGCGGCAGTAAAAGACAGCTCGCACTGTGCAAGATGCCGTTTTCAATGATTGCACAGTGCGGACAAGCATCCGGCACTGTGCAATCATCGCGAACAGTGCACTACGCAGCTCGCGTGTAGCTTCGCGTAGCGCTACTTCGCGAACTACGCCCAGGGTTACTCTTAGCATAACAAGCCAGGCTTAATTCAAAAAAACCTTTTGTGGCATCTCTAACTAAATTCTAAAGCAAATTCTGGAGTATTTTTAAAGTGCGCAATTTTTAAATGTCAGTTTCTTTGCACATTCATATTAACGTCATTTATATTAAATAGTGTTCGTTTGTTCATTTTCTACATCGTTGCACAGTAAGGAAACATCAAAAGGCTTTCATCCAACAAGTCCACCAACAAATTCCAGAGAGTTTCTCATATAATATAACACAAGCGCCAGAAGCGCATTATCCAAATTGAAGAGTTTTGAGCTTTTCAATATTTTTGTCTTCCTTTTGTCTTTTTAGGTACAGCAGTCTTCTGGTGAATTCCAGAGAAAAAACAAAGCACGATGGACCCAACTCTCTAGAACAGGCAGGGTCAAGCTTTAGGCGGAGAGCAGTCCCTTCATATGGCTCACTCTACAACACCACAGACACTCTAAAACTGCTCATCTCAAATATCTGTTTTTATAGCAGAGCTTTAGCATAGTGCATCCATCCCGAGCTAGTAAAGTGACAAAGCATTTTGCTATGTATGCAGCAAAGTGTTTAAGCATAAAATTAACTAGTACCATCCACACCACGCTGAAAAATGACAAAAGCCTTCTACCATTCCAGGCACAGTATTACAGCTTTGGATTGGTAAAATGCCATCCAAGTCAACCAGGAATGAATAAAAGCAAACCTTCACACGTGCTTTGCTCTTATTAGTGCTCATCAGAGAGGTATAGCTTGGTCCAGACACAAGGGAACACCCTCTATAAATCAAAGCAATACTCATTCAGGCTTAGAGTGCTGCATAAATTATGCAAAAAGGGAAGCAAGGAAACCTGGGTAGTTTCCAAGTTTTAGGCGGAACACTCTACAACATCACACTCTACAACTGCTGTCCTCTGCTTCCTCCCAGAGAAGAATCCACTGTTTTGCAACAATCTGATTGACTGGCTGCAACATCGGATCAAATGTTATGGCTGCCATTACAGTACTCAGTGACTCAGTCCTGAGCCCTGAAAATAAAGGAAAAGGACAAATAAGGGGACAGTGTGAACACATCCTGCCCCACAGGCCCAACCCTATGTTTAAAAAAGAAAAAAGAAAATTACATTTAATTGTGGGATCTGCGGTGCCTGCAAGGCCCCAGAGTGGGACCCAGAGACGCACTCAATCTTCTACACCTGAGTTTTATGGTCTCATGCAAGATCTATTCATCCTTGCTAGGGAAAGCAACATCATTGCACCCGCGGGGGTGGGGCTAGGCCCTGCAACCAAATTCCTGCTGTGTAAAGCCGAAGGCTGTTTACAGTGTGGGAGTGGCCGCCCATAGTGGAGTTGGCTCAGGGCATAGGCAGTCTGTGCGGGATTGGGTGACTCCAGGCTGTAGCGGCTTCAGCCATGCACAATGTAGGGGTTTGCCAACCCCATGGGGTGTTCGACGCAGATCATCAGTAGGGGCATTGGGTGAGGCATGTGGCCATAGGCCAGGCCCTGCAGCTGAACCCTCTGCTGCACTCTGCTGAAGACTGGGCTATGGACGTTTTGCTTGCATGCGGAGGGTTGGGTGTATGCTCAAATTAGAATATGTTAAAAAAAAAAAAGAAAATCGCTAAAAAAACAAAGCTTAAAGTGACATTATAGTTAGGTCTGGTGACATGATCTTAAAATATGTTAAAAAAAACTGAAATTAATAGAAATAGTTAGGTGCTGAAATTAAAGCTGGAAGTTGTGTTTAAAAAACAATAAACTCTAAAATTCCCCAGATATAGTTTGAAAGACAATTTCAGTAGTTTAAGTTTCATGCTCATGGAGGCGGGGCTTGGCTGCTTGGAAGACGTCCAGTATCTAACATGCGCCACTGTGCTTTTTTGGCTCTAGATCAAATTAATGAGCTTTTCCCAGATACAGGTTCTTGTGATGTAGTGTCTATGAGGTGACACTGCTACCTTAAAGTACCTGCTTTAAGATCTGTGGTACAATGAGGGGACAAAATGATTTTGACTCTTAAACTCTAGCCCATAACAAAGTAGACCACCCTGGTGGTTCTGCTAGGTGCTGCCTAGAGTCTTCATTTTCATCTCCATGGACTGGTGTATGCTGGCAGCTTCCCTAGCAAGATGCTTGATGCGAAAGGCAGATGCAAAAGGTGCTGATGCTGACACAAACTTCTGCTATCTTGAAATAAGCTGCCTACACCTGGATGGGGGCCATTGGTGGCACAGAAGAAGCACTGGAACCCTTCTGGTGTTGTGCCTAATGCTGCTGTTTGTTAAGAGTGGGGAAGAGCTCCAGCCTTCATCTGCAGTTTCTTAACTACTGCCTGCCCAGAGATTCAAAATTGCAAAGACATTGGCATTCATATTTAATTGGACATTGTTGTTGCCGAGAGCCACCCCAGTGGTTGGGGCAATACTGAAATATGTAGTATGGAGAGGCCCTGGAATCAGGATCCCTCACATACCAAGGACTGTTGACCCGGATCCAACATACAGAGGCAGTGGACTAATTTGAAGATGCACTCTACGATGCTTTGAGAGACACACTGAGGCATTCTAGTCTATAGACAAACGGTGATATTGTCAAGGCTGCACAGGTTTGTTTGTGGGAACTGCAAGGCTGTCTGTCTGCACTTGGGACTGCACTTTTCCTGCCGTCAGAAATGTCCATTAATTGCTGAATTTCTGAGTCCCACTCAGGGGAGGTCATCAACGCCCAGGTGCATAATTTGTTCAATGAGTGCAACCCCTCCAGTCTGATTTTATTGATGTAATATTATTGTTGATTTCCACATACTGATTTCCCATATGAGGAGCTGCATGTTTCTAGTGAACAAGATATTCAGGTACCCACAGTGACCCTCGCCCAGGCAATATGTCAAGCCCAAGGTTTAAAGACAACTGCTCTCTGAAGCTATTTCAGGCAAACACAAGATGTCATCAGAACCCAGCATCAAGATGGCTGCTGTCATATTGCACTTGTTAATGGCAGAATGGAAGGCAATGAAGCTGTCAATAGGATTGTAGAACATCCCAGAACATATGTTAATAGAGAGGTCCAAGTGGTACACTCCAAACTGGCTGTATTCATATAGTCAACGGACAGGCGACTGGGTAACTTTAAGCAGATGATGCACAGCAGTCCTTACTCAGGTGATAAAATCTGGAGCTTGCATATGAAATTGGTGGACATTAAAGGCAGGAGTAGAAGGGACAATGTGTGCAAGTTTGGGGTAAAAGAAGACTATGGTAAAATGCTGTTATTCCGTGCAAACGTCATCCCAGAGCCTATAGAATTTGGATTCATCCCACCTCTAGCACTCCAAAGGGCGCTCAGAGTAAGCTTAAGTCCTGTCTCGTCCGAAACCAACAAGTAAAACAAAGGTTGTGCAATTTCATTTGTAGCCAACGACTTGCGAGAAAGCAACATGATCGTAGGAAATTCCTGGAACTGGGGCCAATCCTCAAAAAATAGGACTTATTATTTGTTCTGCCTTTACCGGCATCTGTGTTAATAACAGTAGATGACGAATTCATATTACATTACAACACTGACACACGGAATACTTTCTGGAATCTATTGAAGATTCAGCAATGATCTCCAAAGATTAAAGGGATTCATTCTCAAAACTCCTCTACATATAAAAGAGCTGTCATGGCGCACTGGACGCACCCCCAACCCAAAGGCGCCGTCCATCACCCCTCTTGTAGGGATGAAAAACAAGACCAGATGCGTAGGTAGCCCATGGGAACAGAAACAAATTCAGACCTCATTGAAACTCAAGACACCAACCCCCGAGGAATCACCATGGTGTAACATCCTGTTTTCTGTTGGTGTTCTTGCATTGGTACGGCTCCTTTGGTTTGTTTACTATTATTTTGTAGCAGAGGCTCCTGACTTGCTAGAGAGCAGTTGCACAGCTTCCAGATGCAAGTTAAATGCTCTACTTTTTCTTACTTGGTACCTGTTGTAACTGGTATTACCTGCCCTCTTCTATGCTTGCCTTATTGGAGCAGTCTTCAATTCAACAAGAGCAAGTGCTTGTTTTGTTAGTTCTACTTGACCTTACTGAGATGGCAATCCCAGTACCAACTAATTTTAGGATTTGTACCCCTAATCTTATTTACAAAGATGGTTGAATGGCGGCCCTATCATTATGTTCCTTATGATTGAACTGTTTGACTAGCATGTCTACTTTACTAAAAGATTGCTCCCTATTCCCCTTGAAAGTAAATTGTAGTCATGTAAAAGAGAAAAAGATGCGCTGTTGCCTTTCTACCAAGAAATATTATATTGTATTGTTGTAGGCGACTCACCTGGTCTGCTGAAGCTTGTGACTCCTCCTGCCTAGCAGTGTCGGAGGAGGGCCCGCATGCAGAGATCCCTCTGCTCCCGACCGGAGGGGAGAACGCCGCACCCAGCAGAACCTCCTGACATAGCATGGGCCATGCCACGGGAGCCCAGCGCACCATGAGGACCACCTAGAGCCGTGGCCGGGGCCCCCCTTCCTTCCACTCCCGGCCAGGCTTGACACTGCCTCATTATCGAACACCCCCCCCCAGTGCCCAAAGATCAGGATTGACTTCCAGCCCAGAGCAGACGACACTAGACTTCCTTACCGGCCTGCTGGATCCATTCTGCTAATCCTTCCTTCCCCCCTCCCCACCCCTCTGGCTGCAGGGACTAGACTGCTCGTGCCCCCCCCATGGTCGGCTTAACGAAAGAGAGATGTGTGAGGGGAGTCCAAGCGAGACTGAGGTGGACCGTCATTATGTGGTAAAGCTTTTGACCAGCTATCAGGCATGACACATCTCTGGTGCATCAGACAGAGCCTCATCAGAATAATTGTAGGCCAGCGATCCATAAGACTGAATTGGTCTTCCCACACACAGCAACGCCAAGGAGACTGCGCATGCCGCCCCAACGTCTGCCCTCCCCCTTGGGGTCTGGTGGGTCTCGTTGAATAGTGAAAGTTCCTGTGCAGAATCTCACTGGTTGGAGCCCCTTATCCCTTGAGGAGGCATTTGCTGCCCTGCTTCTATTAGAAGTCCAGATCCAGTTGCCACATGGGTCGACGTGGTAGTATGGGTCCGCAGCCTGTGGAGCGCCAGGGAGCAGCAGGCCCGAATCACCCTGATGCAACATCCAGCCAAGAATCAGTGCCACAGACCGCTACGGAAGAGAAGTTGGATAAGGTCCTCGAAGCTATTGCTGATTCTAGGCAGGAGCAGAATTGATGCAGTTGCACCGGAGGTAGAGCTGCTCAGAGAGGACCAGTAGAAACTTAGAACCAGGGTGGAAGAAATGGAGACCGTCATAGCAAGCCTCTACCCTAGCCTGAAAGACTTAGAAACTAAAGTGCGCATTCTCACTACTAAAGTCCGGGAACTTGAGGGCAGAGCAGAGGACTCAGAAGGGCGATCCTGCCTCAATAACCTCCACATTGTTGGCTTTCCGGAAGGGGCAGAGGGGTCTGAACCAGTACCATTTTTTGAAGAATGGCTGTCAAAGATAATAGCACCAGGAAAATTGTCTCCAATTTCTCCAACTAGCCCGTCCCCACCTTCCTAACACCCTGCGCTGGCTTACAGATCATTATGAGCTGCCGCGCCTAGACACCTCCAGGTATTAGTGCGCGTTACAAATCTAAATTTCATTTAATTTACATATTTTCTGTTAGAGCGAGCCCACCAGGTTCCGGACCACAGACTACCCATGGGTGCTCCAGCCCGTCTGATAGTTGCAAGACTAATGAACTATCGCGACAAGGAAGCCATTCTTCAGACGACCCGTCTACCGACCCAATCCTATATGAGAATGCCCGCATATATCTATTTCCCGATTACACAGTGGCGGTACAACGGTGCAGAGCATCTTTCTTAGGAGTAAAGAGGAAACTCCGGCAGGTTGGCTTTCGGTATTCTCAACTATTCCCCGCCAAGTTAAAAGTTATAGCTAACAACACTAGCAACTTTTTCATTGAGCCCACGGATGCATGGGGCTGGGTGGAGCAACACCGATATGCCGCAGACAACTCAGCCTCACCACCGGTAAGTGGATTGGGAGGACAGACTCTGGAGGAGAAACCAGCTCTGGGAGAGAGGGCGTGAGCCTTTACAACTGAGTGGAATTCCCACATTGGCACGGGCGGAGGAAACAGAGTCCCTGTCCCTGACCACGGCAACATCGTGGTGGGCTGAGCAACACTCCCCGTCTCCCAGCTTGGCGGAGGACAACCTTTCAGAAATGCACTCCATAGACTCTGTGACCAGCACTGACTCCGTGATTTTCCCAGATGTGACGCCACAGATAGCTGACACTCTGATTTGAAAATAGGGTCATTTACCTCTGGTGCACGGAGCTCGGGACTCGACCGTGGAGGGAGGTGGAGCCCTACCTGCCGCACAGCGGTGACTCTGAGCAAGATTCATTATCCGTCCCTTTAAATATATACATTGTAGAAATGGGTCTAGCACGTTCCCCTACCTTTTCTCTTTCTCTCCTCCTCAGCTCCCCTCTAACTACCCAAAGTGAAAGAGATCTAATTGCACGCAGCCTTCCTGCATGACTTCCCCCCCTCAGAACGTAGATAAAGACGCTGGAATATATAACAGAGTTTTAGGGTACCCTCGAAATGGGACTTTTGGTTAGCTGGTTGGGTGATCTCACGATTGGAGACTGCCCTGGGTTAGAAGTTACAGGGTTTCTTTTTGATATCTACCACACAGACCACACAATGGGGGTGCGCCTCCTACACTTGGGTGCTCCCTCATAGCATGCAACATGCAGGCGAGATATACACGAGGCCCTAGTCTTCCTGCTCCCCTACTGATCTACCTTCCCGTCTTCAATTTCCCCCCTCACATCTGGCCATGCAAAAAGTCGAATTGTGACGTCGCATGTAAGGGGGATGGGGACAGCGTGGATGTGACATGGAGTGCAGCAGTACATACGATGGAGGGGCGCACAGATAGTGCTTCACCAGGAAACCCACATAGCTAAAGGTGAAGAGAATCGCTTGCAAAAGCACTGGCGGGGCCAGTGCTTCAGCACTACCTACTCAGGCCTTGCAAGAGGAGCGCTCATATGGTTCCGACCTGGGGTTCTATTTCATCCCATGGTTGTGGAAATAGACCCGTAGGGACACTACTTACTAGTAGAGGGTCAGCTTGATGGTAGGTCACTATTACTGGGGAGTATCTATGCACCAAACAAAACTCAATCAGCTTTCCTGGCATGGCTATCTGTGGTCCTCACTTTCTGGTCTCATATCCCATGGATCCTGGGGGGGTATTTCAATTGCGTCCTTGACCCACAGTTGGACCGCTCGCATCCACCGCTGCCCACCTCTCTGGTGATGTCGGCAGCCACCTGCCTTACACAATGGCTGGCACACTGGTCCTTATTAGATAGTTGGCACATCCTGTACCCGGAGACTAGGGAATATTCTCACTATTTGGCCCGCAAGAATTGCATGTGCATGTGCTTTGTCACTCCACTCTCCATGCCCACGCAACAGGTGCTGAATACCTCGGAAAAACATTCTCTGACCATAATTCACTACAGATACATATGGAATGGGAGACCCCCAGTTCCCACTTGGCGACTTCAACAGCCTATGCTGGAGGATCAGGGCTTCCGAGAGGAAATGAGAGAGGCCATAGCACACTACTATGAGCTGTCACCTCACGGCTAATTGAATGGGAGACGCTAAAGGTAGTGGGTAGGAGCCAATGCATTAGAGCAGTGGCGGGACCTAGGGCGAAACTGCATAGGGATCTGCTACGAACTGAAAAGTCGCTAGGGCCACTTGAAACGAGCTCAACGGCACTCCACAGAGCAGCGCCCCATGACCGAGGCACTGGAACACCATTCTCGTCTGATCGAACAACTACTCTGCCTGGACTTCTGGGCCTATCAGGCTAAGATGCACGTGGACGGCAATAAGTCAGGTCAACTACTGGCATGGCTCCTGCGAGGCGCGATGCCTGTAGTCCCCATCACTATGAATAGGGAGTCTCCGACTAGCACACTCACCACTCAAGCTGACATACACTCTGCATTTATATCCCACTACAAAGCACTGTACGATTACCCCCATGCTGACCGACAAGCACACAAAGCTGAGTTCCTGTAAGGCCTGGAGTTGCCCAGACTGGAATGGCTAGACAAGGAGACCCTAAATACCCCCCTCACAGAACAGGAGATCAACGGAGCTATCACAGAGCTGCCACACAGAAGATCCAAGGTCTTGACGGACTCCCAGTCACATTTTACAAGACTTATGTGTCGCTCCTGGCCCCTAAACGGCTGGATCTATACCAAGCTGCTCTTACAGAAGGTAGCCTTCTGCTCTCTGGGAATCCCTATTGATGTCCCTACCAAAGCCGGACCGAGACCCACTGGAAGTCACTTCTTCTCGTCTGCTACCTATGCTGGGAGTGGACTATAAAATCCAATCCTCAGTAAGATCATAGTGACCCGATTGCTGGAGTATATGTCGCGTCTGGTATACCCAGGTCAGAACGGTTTCATCCCCGGGCGTTCTACTACCATTATTTTTAGGCATCTGCACAGAGTGATGGAACTGGCCCCAGCCCACTGCCCGTATGCAGCCTGCCTTAGACAGGACTTAGAAAAAGCATTTGATACTGGGAACTGGGGCTACCTCTTCTCCGTCCTAGGCAAACTAGGTGTCACCGGCAGACTCCAAAGACTCATCTGGCTCCTCTATGCCGCACCCATAGCTCGCATGAAACTCAGCCAGTTCATCTCACCTCCGTTCGATGTGAGTAGAGGAACCTGCCAGGGATGCCCCCTCTCGCCACTCTTGTTTGCTCTAGCAATGAAGCCACTGGCCCAGTAGCCCCGCCAATGGGGTGGAGAGTGGGGAGTCCCCTTGAACGAATAAGTACATGTTGTCTCCCTATATGTCGATGATTTACTGATCTATGTTTGAGACATCCGGAAGGGGGTTCACGAGATTGCTGAGACTCTTGAGGCATTTTGCAAAGCCTCAGGACTAGGGGTGAATTGGTCCAAGCCATGTGTCTTCTCTCTCCATGTGGACTGCGCCCTCAACTGTTGATGGTGGACACCCACCAACTGACATGAGAGCCCTGTACATTCCTCTATTTAGGGATCCGCATGTACCACGCCATGCAGGACCTCATTGATGGGAATCTCACTAGGGCCATATCCTCCCTGCGCCCCCAGATGACATCCTGGAGCACCTTACCCCTTACAGTCCAAGGGAGGATGTCACTGTCGAAGATGGTAATGCTCCCCTGCCTCTTGTACTTTTTCCATAACCTCCCAGTACATATTTCACAGCGCACTTTTCGGGCACTACATATATTTTTGAGAACTTTCATATGGAATAGGGGAAGGAGACGAGTGGCACAAGTTGCAGTTGCTTGTGTATTAAGGGAGACTGGGGGCACCCAACTTTGAGCATTATTATCTGGCAGCGCAGCTGCAGTGACCTGCAAGATGGCTGGCAGGGCGACTGACGGAGGCGCTGGGGCTGTCCACAGTGGCTCGGGCACAGCTAGTAATAGGGAACATGCTGCTCCCACGAGTTAGACCCCCCAGGGAGTCCAATAGCCAGATGCGAATGGCCTATGCAAGCTACTGCAGAGGGCTCAGAATCTTGCCATTGATCCCCCCATACTCCCCAGAGGTTAGCCAACACAACTTAGCGCCATTCAGTGCAACAATCGGACAGGAGGGCGTGCCGGTCTGGGCAACGGCTGGAGTGGGTAGATGAGTCGACTTATTTCGGTAGGGTGTACTTATCCCCTTTCACCAGATGCGAGAGGAATATGAATTACTGGCCGGACATTCGCTAGTGCATGGTAGGCTGGTGAATGAACTAGGAAGGCTATGGGGCATAGTGGACTCGGAACCAGAACAGCACCTGCTTGTGCACACTCTCCATATTATGGGCAACGGATGAAGGATTAGCATGTGATAATGTACACCACCGCTGACCCTCTGCAGGCGCCAGACTGCTGCTGGGAAAGAGACATGGGCCATGATTTCACGTCCAATGAATGGGACAAGGTTCTACACTACTTAAGGAAGGTGTCCAGAAACGCCAAGTTCCAATACATACAACACAACATCCTCCGTCACGCTTATCTCACCCCCGAAAGCTTACATAGAATGTTTGGGTCTTCGCCACATTGCCCCCGGTGCCTGCCACTGAACACCAAATTGGCTCACATGTTCTGGAGCTGCCGTCCAGCGATGGCCCTATGGCAGGGGTTAGTGCAGCACTATTTGAAGTGCCGGATCATGAGATACTCCTCACTATGGAGGGGACACTACAAGGCACATTTACAAGGAAGAAAACACAAATGGTAACAAATAGATGCCCTCCTCATAGCCCGGCGGTCCATAGCAATGTACTGAAAAACGCACATTCTCCTGAATATACAACACTGGTGTGTGACCACCATTCAATGGGGCAAGGCTGAAGCAGTGGCATTGAGACGGGAGGAGGCCCCGGAAGTGCAGAAGGTGCCTATAACAGCCCTGTGGGAGGGGTTACTACAGGAGCTCCAGGCATATAAAGATTCCCTCGCACCCTAACTGGGTAATTTCTTCACCCTATGCAATGACTTTTTTACATATCACTTTGCCATATTGGCTGGTTGACTCCTCTGGCTTGGCCATGGCTCCCGCTGGTCGTTATTTGTGGGGAGCTGGGGGAGTGTGCCTCTCCCATAAGGAGACATGTGAGAGCTTCATACTGATGGGAGACGGGAAGAAAAGACCTAACCGCTGGCTGTGTTTGTTTTCAATGTAGAGCTGTAATGAGGAAGCACTGCTTAAACTAATGTAACTGATTGCTATCCCATAGGGATGTAATGTGACAACCCCCCCAGTTGCGATCAGACGGTAGATTATGTTAATGTTTGTATTACTGTGTCATAATAATGAACCGAGTGCTCCTGACCAGTCAATCCATATGTTGCATGTAACTGCTTCATGATTGATATCTTCCTCTAACACATGTACTGAGCTGAAAAGTAATAAAAATGGTAAAAAAAAAAAAAGAAGAAGAATCAACGACTGTAGTGCCAACTATAAAAATCATGTGGCCTCTCAACCACTAAAAACAGCTGAACAATTTGCTCTTTCTTTTCTCATATGTATACCTCAGATGCTTGCAAACTCAATACTAATGTTTCCCAACCAGGGTTCCACAGACCACCGTCAGTGGTTCCTAGGGAATCACTGAATAATAAATTGTGAAATAATAAATAAATGATAAATACATTTTGAAAAAAAAGTTTGAAATACAAGAAGGAATTCGAAACATCCCCTGAAATATTGCAGGAATATTTGCCAGTCCTGGAGCAATCTCTGTGCTCTATCAACTGCCTCTTTGTTCTGTTCATTGGTTTATAATCAAGACTATATTTAGTTCTTTCTGTCTAAGTTTGTTTCGTATTATCATGAAGTTGACTCAAAGTTGGCATAGAAAGGCAGACCCTGTGCCGCCTTGAGAAAAAGAATAATGCGGCAAACACTGTTCCTGGAAGCGGTTGTTGGCAACTGGAGATCAAGTTTGGAGAATTTCCCAAGCAGAAAGTACTCCATAAGATTCAACATCCGGCATGGGGGAAATTGATAGCAATGCTATTTCAGCATTACTGAAAGAATCCAGTTGTGACTTGGAGCCCACCTGGAGAGACAAGCAAGACGTCTGGACAAGAAGTTATCAGATGTAGAATGAAATCTAGTGATAGGGTACCCAGCGAGAGTGTTTTGAATAGCGAGAGTTAACTGCTGTATGATTATCTACACTGGACTTGCATGACCTCTCCTCAGGATAAGCAAAATATACCCGAATGCCCCCAGCTTATGCCCTTAGATGCAAGGAAGACAATGATGGTTTTATGCAATTGATTTGAAATTGTCCTGGGATGAAAGAGGTGAGCTTGCCAGTATATTATTTGAAATGACCAGTAAGACAAATCAAATGATATCAGAGACAGGCTTTCTAGGGCTGATCGCTACAAGAAAAATATAAAATCCACATGTTCACCAATTTCACAGTGTTACAATGAAACTTCAAATCATGGTAAACTGAAAATCCATGAAAGCCCCCAGAGTTGAACAATAGCTCAATGAGTTTTTGAAATGATGGAGGTTGAAAACTATCAAGACGATGAAGGGGTAGACTTGCAAGCCAAGCACAGTCGTCGGATGATCTCATTTTGAAATGAGTGGGTAAGAAATCAGATGATAGGGCACGTGAGACAAACCAGATTGTATATACTTATGCATGCACTGAGGAACCACAAAGAAACGGGAACAAAAGGGTCACCACACCTTTGAAGAGTGATAATACACAAAAGGTTGGGATCCTTCTTCACAAATAGCGGATATTAGGACAGGAGGGCACGGTCAATAGTCAATAATAGTCAATGAAGTTTATTGTTTTAGTCAATAAAAACCATAACAGAATAAATATAATTATACAATAGAATACAAGATAAAACAAGCACAGAACATAGACATTAAAAGAATTCCTATAATAGAAGGAAATGTATTCATTAGCAAGGCTGTATTGCTTTCATATGGTCTCGGTGCATTGCGATGATAAGGTGCCTACTACTCTTTATCTTATGTATACTGTTTATCATATGTATTAAGGCACAGATCAGACAAAGAATGATAGCAAATTCCAGTACTGAGTGTCCCTGTTGAGCTAGAAACATTGTTGAAGATGCAATGAGAAATGAATGTTATGCTTTGTCTTGGATTTTGTTCTGAGATAAAATTAATAAAGATGGTTTTAAAATGACAAGAGTGATGATTTGATCTAATACAGGCTGCCTTAGTGGTCTGGATCACCCACTTTTAGCACATGTTCTTTGGAGGAGTCAGTGTCATCGCCCATCCAGTAGGTATTAACATCTTTTGGCCCCGGGATATCTTTATCCTTCCTCCCCAGTGGAGAGATCGGGTGCCTCTTTTGATTTCCTCCTGGTTTTGGTTTGGTCTTGGCTTTCTGAACCCAGAGCATAGTTTGATAAATGAGGACTAAAAAAAAAAATTTAAAAAAAGAGTGATGATCTGGCAACTTGGTCAGTCTATGTAGACAGTACAGGTCCGTGATACTCAAAGTAGGTTATTCTCAGGAGTGATTTCAAGAGTGTGTGTACTGCATGTCATAATTGTTTGTCATTTTGTAGAATTTCAGAGGTGGCTTGCCCTTATGGGTGCCATGTAGGGCTGGGAGATGGTACGCAAACTAAGCTGGGTTCATTATGGATTGGCCAAAGAAGCTGGGCCCAGAGTGGTGTGGATGGCTTAGGGCTTTATTACAACTTTGGCGGTCTTGCAGAGTGCCGCCACACCAGCGCCCCGCTGCAAGACTGCCAAAGCCATCCACACACCGCCCGCCAGATTAGGAGTATAATCCTGGTCTGGCGGGCGGTGCTTTGGTGGTCCCACAGTGGTGCCTTTCTAAGGCTAATTTCTGAGCCTTGGAAAGGCACCGCAATGGAAGCGCCAAAGCACGTTCCTGCACCACATGGACTGTGCAGTCCATGCTGTGCAGGAAAAGGGGGTGCATACAGACAGGGGGGTACACCATGTGCCCCCTGGATGCACTCCATGGCCCAGAGGCAACAAGGGGCCCAGTAGGGCCTCCTTAATTTCCTCACCGCCACACTTTTCATGGTGGGCTCACTGCCATGAAAACTGTGGCAGTGATGAAACTCGTAATATGCTTGGTGGTGCCGCAGCTGCTCCGCCAGCATATTGTGGCTTCCAACCGCTGCAGGATAACTGATCCCTGGCAGTTGCAGTGGTCCTGTGGCGGTCCAACCGGACAAGTCGTAATAGGGAGGGTGGACTGCCACCACGAGGACTGCCGTAGTCATAATAAGGCCTTCAGACTCATGGTGACACTTCTTGGTGTCACCTCAGTCACCTTTAAAATGGCCATCTCCCAAAGGATTGGGGAACTGGCTCTCACCAACAGCTGGGCATAAAGAGTGGGCTATCTGTAACCCCCTATGCACGGTTTCCCAAGTGCTGTGTATCCCAACCTGGCTAAGCCTGCATCGTACGCTACACAGTGGTTATGTATTTAGTTTGAGGTGCATTGTATTTATACAAGGCTCCTGAATATAATAAAGATGATTCAGCATGGCCTCTTGCCAGGAATAAACCTAGATCACAATGATTGTCAAGAAGAGAATTAACTAGAAACCAACTTGCAAGCAACAATATACTCAACATCCAATGTAATGAATAACTACCTTTGGCCATGGATAAACTTCCCCTACCACCCTAACACACTGCCATTAGTAAACCAAGGAATAAGTTAGGTGTGATATTCACCCTAGATATAGCCTATGTTTGTAAAATAGCTGGAGCAAAATTATGTCAATGGGAGATTTTTGTACAGCGCACATCCTGAACTAATATATATCAAGATGCTTTTACATGCGATGGTAAAGGAAAAAGAGACACAGTGGAATAAGGTGATTGCCTTGGATCGCACAATTTAGTCAAGTATGGAAGCTGGGATTCATCCAAGGTTTAGGTTTCCTGGTTACACCATCCAGTTTTATACTTTTGTTTAATCAAAGATTAATGCACTGTCTTTAATGCTCTGAGGAGCTACATATGTACACTGTATTCTATTTGAATTGCATTTTTATAGCACTTACTACCTCTGAAGCGGTGTTGAAGCACTTTCTCAAGCACTGCTGACTACACTACAGACTTCAGTATCAAATATCTACACCAAACAACACCTCGGGCATCTTAGCACTCCAAATCATTGTTCCCAAACACTAGTGTCTGCTCTGTGTCCCTCATTCAGCTGTTCAAGTAGCATGTGGTATAAAGAGTCCTTTCTTCACAACCCATGTCGGATTTTATCTGTAGTTGTAAATACAGATTAGTGTGGGAGTGTGCTTCTTGCCCCCCCTGCTCACACAACCGCCAGTAGAAGGAAAGTGCTCTAACAGTTATCACATTATTTACAATCTACACAAGTCCATTTTACTCTTGGAGTAAAAATAAATGTGGCCAACTTGGTTGTTGCTCAGGCTCTGAGGGGCAGAGCACTTTTTAAGTGTGCCTGATATGAAAATAAAAAATGCAAAAAGAACAATTGATGGACAGATTGCAGAACAATGTCATACATTCACCCCAGTACAGAGATATGGGCCTAAATCCATTGTTCTTTTGCTCACCATGCCATTCCAGTTTGAACCCAGCCATATGCAAATCAGTCTTGACCCTGCGCCCAATGGGAACAGTCCAGCCCGAACTGCCAGGCCAGGTCCTCCCTGGACTGGAAACAAGCATCCTAGGACCGGTTTCAGGGTTTCACCCCTCATCGGCCAGGATAGCTTGACTTCAGTGGCATGTTGAGCACGGGACCCACGTCTGGGCATACCCGTCCTACTCGAAGTGACAAATGCAAAAAGAAGAATTGATGGACAGAATGCAAAACAATGTCATACATTAATATGAAAATAAAGCACAAATGACTTTGTGATTTCAGCAATATCTGTTTTGCCTTGATCCTTATAAAGAAATAATATAACAGTCTAGTTGGTAATGTGAAACTTGCTATCTTTTCAAGACATACATAGAGTTCATCCTACCTGCATGTGTTGATGCTAAACATCATTTCTGACTTTATAACCTTTCTGTAAATCCCACACTAGTACCCAGTATAATGTATCTTCTTTGCATGTGAAACTCTCTGAAACCTTAGTTTGGTTTGAGGTTTTCTATCTACAAACTAAAGATATTTCTAAAAGGGCTGTCTGCTGGATGTGGTGCAAACGAAACACACCTGTGGGACATCTTCTACTTAAACACTGTGAAGCCATCTAATCCCCCCTCACCCACACCCCCAGTCATTGGACACAACAGGTTAGACAATAAATTTAAAAAAACATAGTTATGGGATGATGTAAAACAGTGTCTGTCCGCGCTTCTACTACAGTGCTTAGATTCGCTCATATACACACCTCTGATAATGTGTTTCACTCTTATTGCAGCACAAAGACCATGCAAAACTCCACCAGTGCACCTAAGTCCTACACACACCTTGGATACGGAAACAGCTCAACTGATGTGCCTCAAGTCTGCAGCATCACTTGATTTCACAAAGGATAAACCCATTTGTGGCTCTGACAGTGCCCCTTGAGTTTCCTATGTTTGGACTCGCACACAATGGGCCTCATTTACAAGGTTTTGGCGCAGGGCAGTGCTGCAAGGAATACTGCTGTGCTACCCTACATCAAATGAAAAGGGCAGGAATGCACCACATCTAAGAGATAAGGCGCATTCCTGTCCTTTTCCACTGCGCTGGTGCACAATGGGCTGCCATGCGCCAACGCAGGCACCCTTGCGCCATGGTGCAAGGGTGTCTGGGTTGTAGGGGCAATTGTTTTCGTGCAGGAAGGAACACCTTCCTACACAAAAACAATCACGAGAGGTGCTTTCCTCTTTCATAAAAAGAGGAAAAGTCGAGGCTAAAGAAGGATATTTCTCCTCGTTGTGATGTTAGAATCTGACGCATTCCCAGGTGTACGATTCCTCATAATTCTCGGTTTGCTTCAGATTCCATGGGTGTTGCATGGGAGCACCCACAGCAACACCCATGGAACGCCCCTTTCACACATTGTTGTGCGTGAAAGGGGCACATATTTAGAAGACCATGAAAAGCCACACAAAGTGGCTCTGCGTTGCATTGTAAATATGCTGTGGCACATTGCACCACTGGAGCGTCAAAAAAGTGATGCTCCGGTGGCGCAAAGGTGCCGCAAGGGGACTCGTAAATGAGGCCCAATGTGTCTTATGAATTTCTAGCTATCGCAATGCTTAACCTACACATAACTCTGGTGATGTCCCTCAGAACTGCAGCAGAATCCCTTCCCCCATGCATAAGAGAACTCTTTTGAATCAGCCTCTCATCTTTGTTGGTGGTAGGAAACTTTAACCTGATCCATCCTTTTATGGATTCTTTTATTTAGCAATAGACTTATTTTGATTAAATGTGTGGTTTTATACTACGAGCTGTAAGACTCTTGACTGAACTACTGAACTACTTAAAATGTTACTTGTATGCATTGATTTTGAATCTTTAATACAATATCTGAATTTGGCTGAGTCTTTATTAATTGTGTCTTAATGTTCTCTACAGCAACTGTGCTTATAATTATCTGATTTCTAATGCTTGATAGAGTCATAGTCTCAGAGTAGTGTACTTAAACTTGGGGTCATATGTACAAGGATTTAACGCCGCCGTAGCGTCAATTTTTTAACGTTACGGCGGCTTTTTTTCTATCGCCATATTTATAAGTTGCCGCTAACCGCAGTTAGCGACTGTTTCCTGGCGAAAACGTTAATTTTTACGATCGTCACTTCTGTTAGCGATAGCTAACGAAAATGAGATGCAAGGTAGGCGTGCCCGTGCAAAAACGGCCGCTAACCCCACTTCGCGATATTTACAATGATTTCCCGGTCTGGCGATACTTTCCAAAAACAGCCGCTAAGGCCCGTTAGCGGCTGGTTTTTAAAACCAGAAAAAAGCTGGTCTAAAAAATGGTGCTAAAAAACCAGTACATAAGGTAGACTACCCCAGACCCTCATTTGCTTACTTACTGATGCCATGGAGGTACTACTCTTGCAGCTCGGACCCCCAAGAAGACCACAACCACGACCGCCACCAGGACCACCACAGAGGCAGCGACAAAGAAGAGAGCGGGTCTACCGTCAACGCATCACCCTGATAGACCTCACGCCAGAGGATGTGATAGCCCACTTCAGGCTGAAAAGGACCTCTATCCACCGCATACTGACCCAGATAGCCCCCAGGCTGCAGGCACCATCACAGCGTATCACCAACATCCCTCCGCAGACAAAGGTACTAGCAGTGCTGCTCATGTTGGCCTCTGGTACTTTCCAACCAACCACTGCCAGAGTTGGTGGAGTCTCCCAGTCATCCTTCTCAAGGTTCCTCCCAACTGTCTTGGATGCCATTATCAGCCTGACGCCACAGCACCTATGCTTCCCCAACACTGCGCAAGAACAACTTGACAACAAGCAAGGCTTCTATGCCATTGCTGGCTTTCCGCATGTGTTGGGGGCAATTGACTGCACCCATGTTCTACTTGTGCCACCTGCGGACACTGCACATATCTACAGGAACAGGAAGCACTCACACTCAATGAACGTGCAGGCAATCGTGGACCACCTGGGCTTGTTTATCAATGTTGTTGCAAAGTTTCCAGGGAGTGTGCATGACTCCTATATCTTTTGACAATCCATCATCAATCAGCGGTTTGAGAATGGCACATATGGAAATGGACTGCTTGTTGGCAAGTACTAACTGAACACACCACACACCTGAAGTCCCCAATCATGTATCTCAAATATGTGATAATGCACATGTAGCAAATGTAATACGACATACCTTGTAACAGCTCCACCTACTATACACAAGCACCCAATGCCAAATGATCAAGACAATTGTCAGACAGCACAACAAGGGAGTAGCCTACAAAATCGCACACAAACCAATATGGCACACATGGAATATAGATTTTGCTGAACTCACCTGAAAACTTGTAAAAGAATATATGCAGCACATGACACAGAACATATGCTCCTGCTGTGCTACATACATGTCGAAATAAGCACATGTGCCATTTGTACAAGAAGATGACAGATCCCCTGCACTCACATGTGATGGTGCACAATTAGCTGACATGCAAAAACATAGTCAGCCATGCACCTGTCACGATTCACTCCGTGTGCTCTCATGCCCACCACCAGGAGGCCGAATTGTGGGGCTTTCCAGTGTTCTAATATGCTTCCAGACACTCCCCTGTATGCATATCCTGACTTCCAGGCATTTGGACATCATTTAGGAATTGACATCCGTTCCCAATCCATGCCGGGTTTTGTGGAAGCCAGTCTGCTAATGCTGGAAACTCCATTACCTATAATCCCCTGCTCACTGCTTTGTCTACACCCCTGCAGGCCAAGGATGGGTGGAGGAATTCAGCTCACCTGTGGCTGGCTGCTGCTAGCCTGCTCACACCTGATGCGCATGAGTACTGTGAGCTCTTTTAAGCCCCAGGTCCCTTCAGCCCAGTGTTGGTCATTGTAGCTGTTTTCCGGTGAGAACGATCTTTGTTTCCTGAGCTTTTGATATTCCTTGATTCCTGAGCTATAGTTAATCCTTGTTCCTTGATTCCTGAGCTATAGCTATAGCTATTCCTTGTGCCTGAATTAGCACTGCCTGCAGTGATACCTTGTTTCCTGAGTTCCTGAGCTATAGCTATTCCTTGTGCCTGAATCAGCACTGCCTGCAGTGCTACCTTGTTTCCTGAGTTCCTGAGCTATAGTTATTCCTTGTTCCTGTTCCTGGGCTTCAGCTATTTCTTGTTCCTGATTTGCACTGCTTGCAGTGCTCTCTTGACTCCTTGTTTCCTGAGCTGTAGCTATTTCCTGTTTCCTTGAACCAGCACTGCCTGCAGTGCTACCTTGACTCCTGGGCTTTAGTAAGTCCCTGTTCCTGAACTGCAGCAGTTTCCCTTGTTCCTGAACTAGCACTGCCTGCAGTGCTACCTTGACTCCTGAGCCTTAGCATTCCTTGTTCCTGACCTGCAGCAGTTTCCCTTCTCCTGAACTAGCACTGCCTGCAGTGCTACCTTGACTCCTGAGCCTTAGCATTCCTTGTTCCTGACCTGCAGCAGTTTCCCTTCTCCTGAACTAGCACTACCTGCAGTGCTACTCTGACTCCTGAGCTTTTGCTCAATTCTTGTTCCTGCCCCAGCACTGCCTTCTATGCTACTTTGTTTTCTTGATTCCTGAACCTGCACTATTCTAGTATACCCTTGTAGCCTCCCCTTCTGTATATCCTTTTCCAGTCCCTGCCTTTCTTCCCATTTCCTTGGTTCCAGTTCTAGTTTGCTGTCTTTCTATTTCTGCTGTCTTGCTTCTGTTACCTTGTATGTTTGTTACCTGCTTTCTGCCAAGTGTGCCCTGTGATTTCCTTCCTTTCCTGTTAAGCACTCCTCCTTGCTAGCTCCTTGTCTATTGTGCTTGTGTTTAGTTCTACCCCTTTGCTGTTACTGCGTTGCGTGTTCCTGTTTAATCGCCAGGATCCGTGGGCACAGCTGACTACCTAGGTGGTGTTTCTTGTTCACTGTGAATATTGTCTTTGAGTTACTGTTATAACATCACCATAGGTATAAGCTCCACAGACCCTGCCCTTGCATACATATCCTATATGTGGGTATTTTCAGTCAGTATCTGTAACAGCAATTGCGGGTGAGGAACTTACTGAGCTTCAGTCTTACCGTGTGGAGCTCCTGAGTGCTTTACCCCACATTCCCTTTATTGTTAATGTTGTATTATATATATGTCTTGCACGTCCGTCCTGGGTGTAGTTAGTCTGAATGCTAAATTTCCTTGTGAGTGCCCTTCCTTTCTGAGTCTTAGCCATCTTGTTCCTTTGTACAGGCTTCCCCTTTGGATCCCTTTTCTCCTCTGACTTCCTGTGTGATCCTGGGCAGCGCTGTACTCCTCTCTCTGTGTACGTTTTCTACCCCGTTCCCAGTCCTTGCCCAAGTCCCTTACTGTGTTCCCGACATAGTCCCGGACAGTCCCTGACAGCACCATGCATCATGTGTTCCTGCATCATGGGATTGCAAGTAGTGCTGCATGAGGGGAGCACCAACTGCACACAAATATTCTCCAAAGTATATAAAACATCACTCTGTGTCGTTGCAGAATGGAGCAAGCAACGGAAGAGCATTCAAACAATGCAAATCACAATCTCACTACATGATTTACATGCATATGACTACTAATTCAGGCGGATTTAATGTGTCTCAAGGGACTGCGGTTAGTGGGGGTAGCCTTGTAGTCAAACTTTCCTCAAAGGTCCTGCCCCTCCGTCACACATTTGCAAATGCCGGGAGAGGCGGGAACCAAGTAGGTGTGACGGAGGGGCAGGACCTTTGAGGAAAGTGGGAATACAAGGCTACCCCCACTAACCGCAGTCCCTTGAGACACATTAAATCCGCCTGAATAGGGCGCACATAAAACACTACAGAACTGGATGGGAGATAAGTATACCTTCCACCTTTTCACGAGAGTGCAGCTGTCTGCGCCCTCAATTGAGAACAAGATAGGGAAACACCCCCACTAAAGACCCAGGGAGGGAACCCCATTTTGCCCTGAAGAAAACCCAGGACCCATGTGGGGCACCTAAAAGGGGTGAAGCATGTTGGCATGGCATTAGGGTCATAGGACCATCATCTCCTGATGACACCCGTTTATTTTCTTTTTCATATCCCCTGCGACTCCATCATTAAAGGGATACCTGGAGACGGAGGAGGATTTGTAATCTTCAGACCCCATGGCTTATCTCTCTTAAGTGCACCCTAAAATATAGTTAAGCCCACCATGACCTTTAGGAGTCAGGGTGAACCCGATGATGAAGCATGACACTACTAGAGTGTGTGAGGGTTATTTAGCAAAAAGGAATTGCTTCCTTTCCCGCATTTGAGCGGTTGACGCCACGAGAGTTCAGTGCCAAGCTTTCATTACACTGGATGGGATACCTTGGGTGAATACTATTTGATTCGGGAGGACATATCCACACCCGGGAATACCTCTCTACCTTTGTGGCTTAGGTGAAGGGCTCTTCTACCTCAGCCCAGTATAACATGCATATGACTACCCTGGTGAGATGTAGCAATATGATGCACAAAATTTGAAATAAGAATGTGTGTCGATTCTGAACTGACACACACTGAAATATTGATGGGTATTACTCAAACATGCATACATGCAGAGTCAAAGTCAATTCATGCACAAGGACATCAATGCACATGTACGTTGTCATCACATGTCCCAGTGAGTTCATTGCACCAGGTAGCAGTGCCACTGTCACTCAAACACTGATCCACCTTTGGAGCAAGGTGGATATAATTAGCCCACAATGACTTCAACGTTTAGCAGACAAGGAATCTCTCTCACAGCTACCCTCAGCACATTCTCTCACAATGACGTATATAGATGATGTTCCAAAATAGTAATCGTCAAAAATTTAAGGGGGATGTTTCAGCAGGCACATGTGCCAATGGTGCACCCCATTAAATATATGCACATGAGAGGATCAGTATGTGCAACGGGCCTGTAAAGAAACTGTAATCTTTTTTCGAGTTAAACATACATCCTCACAGTCACAACATGGAGGCAATACACAGGATCCAGACAATGCCACCATGGTGATGTGTAGGCTGTCAAGTATAGGCAATTTAATTTGCAGTGATGCTGGTCAATTGTCTGAAGCTACACATGACAAATCTGAATATCCAAAGTAGCACAAATCACACACAACAAAATAGAAACTCTGCAAACACAGCAGGCACAAATGCTAATGGACACATCTCTCCATTATCTGTTTCAGGTGATCAAGGATATGCACTCTCGCCATGGCTGATGACGCCCCTCAGAGTGACAGACACACAGGCACAGAGAGAGTACAACGTTGCCCTGGGATGCACCAGGTCCATCGTTGAAAGGACATTTGGAGTGCTGAAGTCCAGGTTCCGGTGCCTCAATATATCAGGCGGCAGACTGCTGTACAGCCCAGAACTTGTCTGCAAAATCATCATGGCATGTTGCATTTTGCACAACATTTGTGTACACACAAACACGTCATGGGCTGAAGAGCCGGAGTATCCGGACAATCCAGAGGATGACGAGGAAGAAGAGGCAGATGCTGCACACACCACAGCTTCTGCTGCTGGATCAGCACGGAGGGATCTAATCATCACAAATTTCTTCACCTAATCCCAGTGTCCAAAGATGACATCACATGTTTTCATTTGTTTAAAAAAAGCACATAAGCCTAGTTTGTGCAATAAAATATCACTACACAAAACTCTTGTGTGCATGTTTATTCTCTGCATAAGTTCATATATCTGACAAGTGAAAGGTAAACAAATAATTGAACCACACAGCTTTCACATATAGCAGTGGACATAACAAACATCAAACAAAGATTGGGGATGGAACAACGGATTGGGCCTATGACCTAAGTAATGTGTATGGTCCCGCAATGAACAGAGAACAGACATACACATGAGTGAAGTGCAACAGGACAACCAATGATTAGAGCAAAAGATTGCCATCAACATACTAGCAATTACACCAGGATTGGACAATGTTTTGGGTGAGATGGACATGCTAACAAATAGTAGCACCCTGACATTGTCCAAAATGTCTGGCGATGGTCAATACAAGTTTATCAATGTCAATTGCATGATGTGTGTCATGTACCAATGTATCATAACTACACAAATATACATACACACACCTGCAGTCTCAGTTGAACACATAGACAAACATGCAATTTACCATATGTGGCAATGTCGCATTTTGTTTTATCACTCCAGGAATGCACAACATATTCAGTAGAATACAATGTTGGTCAAGATGGCCAGAAAACAGACATAAGGAATGTGTTGCAGCCAGGGCTTTAAGTGGGGAAAAAAAACTGGGGGTGCTCTAAAAGGGGCGTGGCAAATCTCTTCAGGGGGTGTGGCCTATCCGAGTAGGGGCGTGGTCTAAATCAAGATAACTAGCATTGTGTGCTTAAGAAAATCATGAAGTCGCATCCAGCAAAGGATAATAAAATAGGCAAAAAGGTATATTTATTAAGTATAAGCCATAAAAATACCAAACACTTTAAAAAACATGTAAAAATTATTTACATTACTTAGAAATCTATTGCAGGATTCCCCAAAACCCTTGAAGATATTCACTGTGTCTATTTTGCTGGGGTTTCTCGGCGGAGTCAGAGGTGTGGCAGAAAGAGCAAAATATCCCAATTTTTAGTATTTGTTTCCCATTTCACTGACCAGTTACAGCTTCTTACGTTATTTAATTTAACCAATTGATACACGTTTATTTAAGGTTTAATATGAGTTATTGACATTAAAATACATTCACAAAGTGGGATACGTTTCCAATCACAGAATGTCCCAAATATCCTTAAAAGTGGAATCGCAAGCCATGTGTCTCTCAGCCATGGAGTTTCTGTCATCAGCACTTCCCCACCCTTTTTCCACAAGAGCAGTTCAAACATGAATGGCAAAATATCCTAGTTTGCAAATGTTTTCCACATAATTATTGCGCTGCCATATTTGCCACATAATACATCATCTGCTGCATAATCTGACGATTTTAACTAATACATTGTTTATAGCTCCGTGTAGGTAACAGCGGTGGGGCTGGGTAAGGGGGTCTCGAGGATGATGCTGAAGGAAAATTACTATTTAATTTTCCCTCAGCATCGTCCCTTGAAATCCCCCTTACCCGGCCCCTCTGCCCCACTGCTGTTAGCTGCACGGATCGCGGGTGGTCAGCGCCTGGTGCGGTCGCATTGCCCTAGAGCCACCCTGCTTAAGGGTCCTGTGACCTCAGTGACAGAGTCACTGTCACTCTATGGTGTGCTGCTTCATAGGCCTGCCTGCAAGACTGGAGGTGAACTTCAGAATGAATTGTGGCAGACAGGCCTTCAAGGTTAACCCACACTTGCCACTGCTAGGGTCCACCTGCTGGTGCTAAGACACCAGGGCTTTTAAAATCTTGCGGGGCCTTCTAAGGTCTAGTATGGGAATGTGCTCCCTCAGGGGAGTGGTCTGGTGGCCTGGTCATGAAGGCTGAACCTGGTTCCCCAGTTGCAAATTCAGCAGCTCTGACCATAGTGCCACATCCTCTCCCCACTGAACACCATACTGCCCCACTGAGAGACACTTGCACTGCACTAAACCGCTATAAACACCTGGATGTGACTCAATTCAAATTACGCACTAGACAAAAGCAAGATGCTGCCTAAAAAAAAATTAACATCCAAGAAAAAGCAAACACTCAGAGAATGCAAGATTAAGTAAACCACATGAAATGTAAGCAGGAACAACATGGTTACCTTTTTCTTTTTACGCTCATTATTCAGAAATGAGTGAGTGCTTTTGCCTGAAAAGTTAAGGCCATGACCGCAGGGCCCAGAAGGGACCGCTTCAATGCCCATTGCTTATATCCTTACAAAACGTAAGCAGTATGGATTAAAAGACCACATTCATAAACACAGAGCCGCGGTATGCATTTTGTTTTCCAATTCACCCATCAAGCAGGTATTTTAGTACCTCCAGGATCAGTGCACTTTCCCACCCAGGGAAAGCAATGTTGTTCAAAGAGAGACGAGAAAACACAAGTAGCGCTTCACTGGCAAACACTGTAAAGTGGTGCTAATGTGTTTAGGTGAATAAATCAATCTGGCCACCTTGCAACCACTCTGTCTTGCTTTAGTTAGTTACTTTTCATATTTTGAATGTTTTAGTTCTCTCCACCCCGAGGCTGCACTTAGAAATTGAAAAAAGTGAGAAAAAGAGGACGTTGCCAGCAAAAGTGTTTTTCTTTTTTGGATCCATTTCACAGGGGAGCAAATAAACGAAAGCAGGAAAGAGAAGGTAATACCTGTTTCTAAAAGTCTCGGTTTTCACCATCCATCCACCATCCCACGCTGGCACCACGACGACGTTGCTCCTGCGCTGGAGAAAGAGAAGGGAAATCCTGAGAGAAAATGGCTCTCTTAAAGGGTTTCCCTTCCTCCAACAACGTTGACCTGGCATGACGTCATGCCGTGACCTCCACTACTCAGTGAGGAAACTGAGCTCTCACTGCAGTCCATAAAAAAAATAAAAAAAATAAAGGACTACCTTTGCCAGCCGCGAAAATAGACCCCGATAGAGACCCGTTTCGAGGGCCCCCCAAAAAAACTGCCGGTGCTCAGACCCGGACAGACCCGGCCCACTTAAAGCACTGGTTGCAGCCCTGTGGGGGCAACCAGTATCGCAACTCCAGTCACGTGAATGCTACCCCAAAACCTATCGCCAGACAGAAACAAGGGAAATCCACCATACATACAAGAGATTCCTAACATGTGATGCTGAAAAACAGACACACATGGTTGTCTCCTGGTTGACAACTTAAGAAAGCTTAACACATGTGAGACATATCCCATGTAAGTCATGGTTGTACAAGCAGTGTGAACATGTTGCTGCTGAATATGCCATTGATGTGCCTCATATGCTCCATATAAAACCATCTCACAACGATGGACAACGACACAAGCCCTCCAAACACAGCGCACTGGAATGATCAGTGAATCTACAAAGGCAATACTTGCTCACCCGGGAGAACACCAGCATGGATACAGCTGGGCACTCTGAGTCTGCCAGTGGAAAACACATGTGCTGGGAATGCAAATATGCCCTCAAAGTTGCACAGTCACAGGTACCCTGATATAAAAGCTGTGCCAAGGTCAGGTGCCTCACCTTCACCAGCTAATGCTCGGCACAAAAACAACATGCATGATGATGTGAAAAGGGGCGGGACAAAATAGGATGTCTCTACTGTCAACCCATCGTTGCCTTGGTGTGTGCCATGCAACCCAGAGTACCCTATGTATATGATCATGTGCACCTTGATTGTTCAACCATACATGCTGCACCATTCCTGTATCTCCGGACTGCAATGGGTCTACATCTGGCATGCCAGAGTTTGCCAACAGCTAAGTGTTGTTGATGCCGCATCAATGTCCACTGCTAGTGCACACAGGCCTAGCTGTCAAAGACATTTTCCATAAACACTGCAGCACCTGTGTCTGACACTATGACTCAAATATAAATCATACAGTGTTGATCCAATTCCATCTTGACTGTATGTGCTTACTGGCATTGAACGTCATGCTGTTGTAAGTAGTGCACAATGTAAAGTGCTGCTCAGTAGTGGCCATTCAACAATGTCCTGTCCACATTGGACACTGGCTCCACAACAAGCGAACAGATGGCTTTGTGTGCTTTGTTGTCCTCTACATGATTTGCACACGTCTGACACATTCTGCATTATGGTGCATAGATTCCTGCCAACATCAGTGTTGCTACCACAAGCTCATGAAGTGTACCGAGTCTGAAACATGATGAACTGCAGACACACATAAAATGCTTGGCGTGTCAGCTGTCCAGGCATCATATTGGTATCAACTTAGCTTCAAGCTGTGTAGCACTGTCACACTAAACTGATGTGATTTTGTGCCTGCCACAAACTATGCTGTATGAGATGTAAGAATGCATCTCACATATGTAGCATAAATAGCAAATATAATGCAAAATATACACAATTTGCTCACATCATCAGTTAATGTGCATCACCTTCGTGTCCCACAACCACCTTGATTCATGCACATCACTGACTTTGCAGCTGTGCGTATAAATTGTGCACATCTGCTAAACTAGGCTGAATAATACCAAGTATGAATCTGTTGTCAAGCATACACATTGTTTTAAGCATCCAAAATATATTTTGCAAGAACTGGATGCCTGATGTTCATTTACATGTGTGTTGTAAGCATGTCAAACAGTGGCAGACAGCACAGGAATGAGTAAATTGCCAGTCACTAATGTTGTCACACATACTATGTCAAACACAATGACGAGCACTGATGCATGCATGTATTATCACACATGAATGAATGTGGATAGTCTGCAATGTGTGATCCAAGTGCATGTAGACAGCTATGTATAACTGTAATCAAGACATTTCAGATTGAGTTAAGTCACATACCCAACACAGATCACATCACAAAAGAAATTTTTGTCATCAGTCATGCAATTCCATGAAATCCTGTTCATCTGAGGAACAACTTGCACTTAGCGTCGAAATTTTTGCCACTTTAACGCAAAAGCGATAGTTTTTTCATAACCGCTATGGAAAATTATCGCAAAATACAACACGGAATATTACCGCTAAAGCCAATTTGCGTGCAGAATCTTACCGCATAGTCAAAAAACGGGCCGCAAACACACAGGAAGTGATGTCAGCATGCATCCTGTCTACTGGAGGAGTGCTGTACACTTTCACTTCCTCTTTTGAGCACACTGTCAGTGAATGAGGAGAGTGTTGGAGGTGTTTAGAGTTGTGTGCTGGTGTTTTTGGAAGTAGAGAGTGTTGTTGTGTCCTGTGAACTGTCCCTAGTGTCTCTGTGAAGTCTTGCGTACCTGTCCTTACGTGTTTTTTGCGTCTTGTACCAAATCTTGTCGGGTGTCTGTCCAAAGGGTAATTTTACATTATTAATAGTTTCTGGGGTATATATTTGGGCTTTATTTTTTTACTAGTGGGTTTAGGTGTGTTCTGGAAGATGGTGGGTGTGGGTAGGGAGGGTAGGATGTCAGAGGGGGCATTGGGGGGCTTCCTCTGGCTAGTAAAATGCTACCTGCCCTTGATGGTTGAGAGTGGGGGTATGATCCTGCAGGGATATTCCGTATGTGTACGGAAAGTGAGGTGGGAGCATGTACGCAGTCAGATGCTGAGGATCTTCGAGGTGGACAGGACTTTCCGACAATGGAAGCACCGATGGCAGGATTGCGTGGGCCGTGAGGGTGACTTGTTGGACCACTTGGTAGTCCTCATTGGCCTACAAGGTGGTAAGTACAACCTCAAAACTGTTAAATGAACACTTTTGTAACAAAGTAAAAAATGCAGACTGGAACCCAATGGGGCATATGTTCAAGAAAGTGGCGGAGTGAGGTGTTAGCCGTCATGGCTTAACGCCTCACTTTGCCACTTCCGAAACGCAAGGCTGCCGCATATTTACAACGATATGGTGCAGCCTTGCGGTTCACCCTGCGCTGGCCCTATGCTTAGCAGTGTAGTGCCAACGCAGGCACTCTTGCACCATAGTGCAAGGGTGTCTGCGTGCAGGGGAAATATTGATTATGTACAGGAAGGGGGACCTTCCTGTACATAAACAATCCAAGACATTGACACGGACAAGTAGTGACCCTTCTCCCTTTTCACCAGTCCCCCAATTTCTTTTTCTATTAATAATTTGTAATTGTGTAGGTTTTTAAGTGTTAGGTAGTGTAGTTGTAGTGTAGGAATAGGTAGTGTAATATTTTAACAATGTTTTAGATTTTTTATTATCTTGATGTAGTATTCAGGGCTAAGTTTCCTTTATTTGTTGTTATATAAAAAATATATATATATATATTTGTGTAGGATAAATGTGTAGTTAGTTCATGTTTAGCTAAGATGTATTTGTCCTGTCTGCTGATGTGCTTCAAGGGTGGGAGGGGGATTGATGTCTCAGATATGTTGTTGCGTGTTTAGTATTAGTTAAGGTAGATAGTTTAGAGTAGCATTCACTTAGTTCCAGTTAGTTAAGATTAGGTTAGTTGTAGTGCTTAGTTTTAGTTTAGGGTAGTTAATTGTAAAGTACTAATAAATGGTTACTGCTTTTGAATTGTGGTTGCACTTATGTCAGAAGTGAATCGGTGGAGTGGTGCTTTTTACCTTGTATACAACTTATTCAATCACAGAACAATCATTTGAATGTGTACATGTGGTCATGACATGTAATTTAGCTGGACGGATAGTATCAGGATCCAGTTGATTTGTGCGCAGGAAACTTGCATGGATTACAGGATGCCAAGTAAGAGTTATGCCCTAGGCTAGGGACACTCTTTTGTAAAGTTTAACATCTTATGTGTGACTCACAGAGTTGTACACCACATTGTTACCCATTTACAACACAATGTAGGAACATGGGCTTAAGCAAACATTGACATTGCAACTCTTATCCATCATGAAAATGGATGTATGCGCCGTGTTCCCCAGATTTCGGCCCCACCCTGCATTTCACATGAGCCTGGCGCAGAGTCCATCTACCATGGACAGACACAGGCACACTTGCTACGTAGTGAAAGTGTGTCAGCATTATTGAAATTGGATGTTTCTGTGCAGGGAGACTCACCTTCCTGCACATACAGAATGTTGTCATTTTGCGGATCAAATGTGCATGGCACAAGGCAGAACACAGTTCTACAGCAAACAGAAGGGGAAATGAAGCATTGCTCCCTGTAGTGCCAGTGTTATGCCCACTTTTCCCAGCTGTTACTTTGGGCATTGACTCATAGTGATGCCAGCCTTGAAATGGTGGTACAGCACCTGACTATATGCTAATTGCAGTGCACTACACACCACTAGACACATTGCCCTCCCCTTTCACAGTGTGCACAGCATGAGGGGGTTCCTTAGTTTCAAGGCATTGTTAAGCCACAGTAAGTGGCTGACTGAGGACTTGCACTTTAGGATATGTCCCTATTGCCAACACAACTTCACTGAAACAGACATTGTGGTTCCAATAGCGGGTGGTAGATATGTGCCATTACGATTCATCATCTATGTGAAAATGGTGTGTGCTCTATCTTGAAATGTGACATGCCATGACCCCCATCACAACAAGCTTTGTCCACCCCGTTGAGTGTGAGTAGATCTGCCAAGTGAGACTTGTTAGAAATGCTAAATGAAGACACTACTTGTGACATGAGACTGACTTGAACATATTTCCACACATGCCTATTCCCATCATGTACGTGGGGCAATGTTGGAATCTTGCAAGAATGTTTTATTTGAGCAATGAGGGCACGGCTAGTTCACACATACCCAGTCATCTCCCTGCCTATCTGGGACACAGATTCAACATGACCATTTATCATATGTCCTCTGTGTAAGTTTTGATGGATTCACTGGCCCAACATTTTTTAAGACTTCTATACTTGAATTGTCATAAGCAACACACATCTGTGTGACTTAACTTGTTTTATTAGCATGTACATTCACATTGGTAGAAGACTGGCCCAGTACTTGGTCAAACAACCCCCACATTGTGTAAATGCCCAGTGGAGGGCTTGACAGAGTCCTTTGGGGGTAACATGTCCAGAGACATGTTAAGGAAGAGGCAGAGTTCAGTCAGCAGGCTGATTGCAGTGTCATTGGGAACCACACAAATTATGGCAGTCCATATCGATGTCCAAGGAGAGTGTCGCAGAGTGAATCAGGGGACAATGGAAGCTGATGTTCTGGGGCATGATGCTAAGCACAGACCCAAACAGAAACAGTCCATTTGACATAGATGAATGTTACCGCTTTCTGCTTTGCAAGAATGTTGAATCGTCCACATCTTCATCCTCTGATGTGTCATGTGCCTCCCGTGTGCATGATGGAAGATTGGCTGGGGCAATGTGAGGCACTGACACATCAGGGGACTGAGATGTGGATGTTGAAGGTGCAGCAGCATTCACCTGTGCCAAACCTTGAGGCAGCACTGCTGTGATGAGAAGCTGCAGGGCTTGGAAGATTCCAGCAACATCTCTGTGGTGTGCAGCCGTGGCAGCCAAGTGTGAGGCTTGCATCTGCTCCATGTTCTCCATGATCATTCGCATGTGACGCAACTCCTTGGTGACATCACTGGAGCCACTATGGCTGGACAGTTGTTCTTGTCTCTGAGTCAGTACTCCAGCGATGTCAGCCATGGAATTCTGGAGAGCATGGAGCGGACTGTGGGTGCCTGTGATGTACTTTAGGTGGTCCAGAATGGGACTGAGACACCCACGTACCCCATCTAATTTGGCCGCCAGGCTGTCAAACCCCACCCGCACCTGACCAGCCATCTCCTGCTGGGCCTCTACCGCACGACGTTGAAATGTCAGAAGTGGGTCCTCAAGGTCCTGGGAGACAGCTGTGGTGGTGCCAATGGAGTTGAGCAGCTCTTGGAGGGTGTTCTGGTCGATGCTTGAGAGGTCTTCATCTTCATCAGTGAAGAGTGGGACAGGCTGCTGTACAGGAGGTGATGTTTCTCCCTCTGCAATGTAAAGCGGAGATGCAGTTGTATGTGTGTCTCAAGTATGATCATGCATTGGATAAGTTTACAAGCAGAGTGCATGACAATGTCCTTTCAGAATGTTTAGGAGGAGATGCCTATTACATGCAGGATTGCGAATCATTGTACAACATCACAGATGTGACATTATAGTTGTACATTATCATCTTACTGTTTACAAGTATGCCAAATGTGAGGGGCCAATTTCTACACACATGCAGCACCAGTTGTGTCCTCTGTTCAGTAGTGACAGTGGTGCAGGTTGTACCACATTGTTGTCAATGTTGATTAGCTCAGATTTATGTGTCTGTACACTGCATTGTGGGAGAGTCACCCCTACTCAGTACACCCTGATATTTGTATAGATTGTTCATTTTTGGAGGGGTGGATTGCATGGTGCCACTCTTTGCTGTTGGGAATGCAACATGATTGTTGTTGTGCATGATTAGGGCTATCCCGCTGTTGTGATCTGGGGTGATGTGATGTACCACATGATATGGGCAGGAGGTACGCTTGATTTGCCATGATACACACAGTGTAGATACTTGTTGATTTTGTTGAGTCACAGGGGGTAGTGACTTCTTAATAGATGCATGTTGATCTGCAGGTATGGTACAGCTTTGGTTTTACTGCCACTTATCCCTTTCACCCAGTGACCCTTTCACTTATGTGCATTGCCAATGGTGAGATGTTGCAAGCTTGAGGAAATATGGGTCTTGGTCACAGTTGGGACACTTGTGCATTGTTGGACAGCAGATGTCTTTCTTACATCAGGGGTTGTATGAACACGAGGAAGTGACAGAGTGAGACCTGCTCCTTTAAGGATGAAATCCACACTCATCCACTTCAGTGACCGGGGCCTGCACCATGTTTACATGTTTATGGTGCAGGCATGCGTTTCATCATGGACTGTCACTTGACTTGTCAGTGTGGCACACAGACAGGCAGCTTTGCTGGGTAGTGCACATGTGCATGGGTTCGTGGCGAGAATGTTTAGGTGTGAGGAGGGACCCCTTCAGGCACATTGGCAATGATGGACTAATTGCTGTTTCTATGTGTGCTGCACAATGCAGTACACATGTACATCAAAATTGCTTTGGCTATTGTGATTTCTCTTGTATGCATGTCGTCGGTCATGTTTTTCCTTGCATGCATTTCTTACTGCCCTCCTGTTGACTTAACCGTTGTGAGTATAGTGCAGCGTGACTTTCTATGGGTGGTGCAGGGTGAACAGACAGAAACAACACCCATTACCCTCAACGTTAACACCATGTGTAGTGTGGAAGTGGGCCTAGATTTCAGGGCTGTGGATTTCCAAAGGCTTATTAGTGGTGCTCAGGTGTGATTGGCAGGGTGATGTGTGTTTGGGAATATGCCCCTCAGATGGTCACATGGATGATACATGCTGTTCTGTAAAAGAATATTGGCATGCCGGGATTTGTGTGCGGATGTTTACAGACATGACTGCGTATTTGTTCACTGACACTGTTGACTTTCCAAAATACTTGTTTCCATGCACATCAAGGTGTAATGGGCAACTCACATCAGGACTACTGTAGAATACTGTTTTCTGTATGGCATATGGTGTCCACTTGAGAGTAGAGGAGTGCATTTTGACCTAAGGAGTGATGGTGCAATTTAGCAAGTTGACATGCTGTGGTGCTAAATTGCTATTCTTGCTTGGTATCATACTTAACTTGTCATACTTCTTTACAGGGATATTTCAGTTCTGTGAGTATGGTACACAGACAAGACATGTAGTAAAATGTATGGTAAATGAAAATGAGGACTCTCTTGGGACTCCCGAAAGGTTATCTCCAATTTCCTACATTCATACATACACCTCTTCCATTAAATCATACAATGATACAACTACAATTTATGATGGACCCAATAAAACAATTATAATATACACAATGATACAAAACCACAATATATACTATAAAATATATTATATTTATTCAAATACAAAGATTTTTTTTCCACCAATCAATTAAAAATATTACAAATTAAGCAAAATCACAGATACATCGATAAAAAATACCACATATACAATATACAGGAGACAAAAAAGTAAAAATGTGAACAGGATCACAACATCATAGCAAGGTCATTCCAAAATGAATCCGTTTCATAAATCAGTTCAATGTCCATAAGTAGATTCCTGTATTGGACATGAATACATTCCTTGGATATAACCATTTATTTAAACAAGGGCGTCGATGCGTTTCGGTGGTGTTGAATTAATAAAAACCACCTTCCTCAGGACATACTTAATATTTGTCTCTCATTAGATATGAAAACATTGTTTAAAACCTACTTAGTGTTAAAAGTATCCTATGGCCGTTATAGATCACTCTATAATTTTAATCGACCAATGGTAGCCGCACACTTCAGCTAATATCTGATTAAAATTCCCTAAATGCGAACTGTAAAGGAGCACCTCAATCCAGGTCATCTACAGGTGAAATTAATAATCTTGCTTTTAAGCATACAACAGATGTCCCATGAAGCTTTATAAGGGGTGTTTCACTCTGGCGAGAGCTCCAAACTCTTTTTCGTTTTAAAACACTCGAAGTGGTACTGGAGCCTCCAATATAAGAATAAGAAACCACCAACTTGGGTCTAAAGTGGCGGCAATTGAGCCTTGGGATTTGCAAAAACTTTCCTCCGTACCGTCGCCCTCTCAGTCAGCAATCGGGTAAAGCCATCGGTGGTGGCATGCTCACTTCTGCCCATGATCAGTCTCGTTCACGGTGCATCATCATATTTTTGTCACAGAGATGCAGCCCTGTGCAGACAATTTGTATGTGCGTGTTGTTGAGGCAAGGGGGACATTTTGACACCCTGCCGCATCTCCAGTCAATGTGCCCCTTTGCTTGTTCATGTTTGCCTTATTTTGTGGTCTGATGTAAATATTTTATTGTCTGAATTTTGGATTACTTTTCTGTGCAGATTTCCAAGTCTGTGACACCACCAATATGTGTATGTATATATTCATTGACTAGGGTGATATGTGGCTATATCCCCAGGGACAAGAGTATCTAGGACAAGATCTGCAGTCATTGTGGGTGTGCACTGAGGGATATTTATTTGGGCATGAGTGACATTGGGCCCGTCCCCCCAGTCCCTGGTTGTTACTCACCCTGTTGCTGATGTAGCTGGTCTTGTTCAGCACTATCCTGTCCCTGGACTCCAACCACCGACTCCTCACAGATGACTGCGGACACCTGTTCCTCCAAGGCATCCAGCTCCTCCTGTGGCACTGGACTCCCACCTCCGGTCTGCAGTGCTGCCTTGCGATTGTTCAACAGTTTCTCCTTGGTCTTGCGCTTAACATCATGCCAGCGCTTTTTGCAGTCGTTCACTGTCCCCCTCACCTCTGCGACAGCATTCACCTTGGCTGCGATGGACTGCCATATTGCATTTTTGGTCCCCAATGACTCAGTGGAGCTGACAAAGAGCTGGTGTTGTTTCTCTGTCACCTCCGCAATCAGGATCTGATTTTCCTGCTGGCTGAACCTGATTTTCCTCTTCCCCTTCCCCTGGGTCTCTGACTGGTCCTCCTGGCTGTGGTGTTAGACGGGTTGTTCTCTCCTGCAGTTCTGGGTCCAGCTTCCTCCACGGTTCTTCTATTTATTTATTTTTTGTTGGTGTTTGGGATGCTTTGCGGGCGTTTTGTAGTTGATTTTCCAGCCTAACGTGAAAAAAAGTGGTGTCACGCTGATTAGCGTGCAGTTCCTGGCTGCTGACTGGCCTGCCGCCATTTTTTTCACATTAGCGGCAAGATTTTTATCGCCGTAACGCTGTTGTTTACGTCGACAAATACCGCTGCGATGAGAAACTATCGCCATGTAGCGACGTGTTGTAAATACGTCGGTACCATGGAGATATTTTTCAGCGGGACGCGGCGGTAAAAAAATTGCTGCTAATTAACGTTAGCGTTAGTTAACACCAGTCCTTGTACATATGCCCCTTGATGTCTAATCTGTGAGTTGGCTAATAATTATTGGTCCTCATTGGGTCGCCAACAGTTCGGCACCCTGATTTCTCACCCCTCACTGCGATGAAGCAAGGTTCATCGGAGGACCAATGCCTTAGTGGGCGAAGTATAGAATCTAAGTACATGCCATCGTCCTCACGTCGCCTCACTGCAATACTCTTACTATTAGCCAAGCGCCAGCTTGCTAAACATTGGGGGAGGAGAGTGGTCCCTCAGGTTACACTATGGCTACAAGACACATCGTATTGTCAGGAACAGTTGGCCAGGAAGCATCTAACGTTTACACCAGATTCTAAATCATGTTAACTCACTGCTATGACACAGTAACTTATTACCCACTGTTATTACAGTCATAAAGGCCTACCAGGCCAGGGTTACAGGGCTGTTTGAGAGCCTGTCAGGGCTGTGCTGCTTGTCTGCTTTGACTGAAAGCATAAAGTACAGCTGCAAGAGTGGGAAGGAAGGCTGGGAAGGTGGTGGGGTTGGTTGATGGAGCAGTATTTCGCAAAAATGAAACCTGCTCGAATTAACAACCCCATAATACATACTAACAGTGTGCAGTAATAGTTTAACATACACATTACATGAACATGAGGGAAACTGCTTTACGCATGTGTGTACTAATGTAAACTAATGCATGAAAGAACTAGGCTGCATACTAAAATGCGTTTAGAAAGAAACAGAATTAATGCATGTTTAAGCTGCCTTTTATATTTCGCATCTCGCATCTTGCTTTAAAATAATGAATAATGCTGCTTTTGCCTTAAGCTTCTGCTAGGAAAACATGTAACAGGGATAGTGCAAAGGTGGGTGGTAAACAGTGAAAAGTGCATTTCTATATAATTAATGAATGCTTATGTTTTATTTGCCGTAGTGAGCTAAAATGTGCCTCCATTATTCTTAAGTTAGCCGGATAGAGGAGGGGCTGGAGTGAGAGCGAAAAAGTCTTGACAGAGCAGCCAGAAGTGCTGAGTGCTGTAAAGAAGGGACATGAAGTTCAAGGAGACCCAGCACTGAATGCATTGTTCGTCTGCTAAAAGGATGTGACTGACCGTGGGACTAAAGACTGCTCTGCGGACATTGATGAAAAAAAAAAGATATGCAAAATTGTTGAAATATATCATATAATAAATCATGTGAACGAGTCAGTTATTAGGTAATGGGAAAGGATGTAGAATTATATTCACGAACAACTAATGAATGAAATCACAGTGGTGTAACAGATCACCTCCAAAGTCCACCAATGAACTGTCGAGTTTCGTGAAAGGTTTCAACTGATGTGGGATGGACATGTAGGTTTTAGGGTATAACTGGGGTGCCTTTGGGGGTGTGGTTTTTAGCTGGGAGAGAGTAGGAGAGAGAAAGGAGAGAAGGGTGATGCGTCGCTGTCCGTCGGTTTGCAGAGAGGCCTAGCTGTTCCTGTCCCTGTTCCGTTCCTGTCTCTGAAATCTTTTTTCCTTGGCTCTAGTTTGGGGAACCCCCACTGTCCCCTCGGCCAAGGGGGTGGTATTTCACAGATCTTTTGGGTTTGTATTATTCTGACTCGTACTTTGCATAATTATTTTGCAAATGTATTCTTGTCTCTGAAATCTGATGTCTCTTCATCTATCCACTCCGATATATGTATATTGTTTCGCATTATTTTGCTGAAACTGATGTCTCTTAATCTATCCACTCCGTAATATATATATATTGTTTCGCATTATTTTGCTGAAATTTATGTCTCTTCATCTATCCACTCCCTCATATGCATATTGTTAATTGTTGATGAGGTCTGACACTGTTTGCATTGCTGATTGATTATTCTCTCCCTTATGTGAAATTTCATTTGTTTGCACTTGTAACCGTATGCAATTGAGCATTGATGATTTACTTCAATTTGAGATAAACTTTATTACTCTTACCAAGAGTCTGTGATTATTTCGCTGACTAGATAGTTAGTTAGATAAGTGCTATCATTACCATCAACTACTCAACTAATTGGTCTATCGACCGAGAGGAAAGAGAGTTGATATACAGGTCTAGTTATGTATTTAGACTTGTTAAACATGAATCTGTGAAGGAACCAAAATTTACGTCATTAAAACCTGACCCCAGCGCATCAGGGACTTGGGTGAATATGTATGGGCCATTGTATGAATTATTGATGAGTATCGATCCCTGATTAGGTGTCACGCTGGATCAGTTTTCTGGTAGCAGAGGACGGTTCAATTATTGATTAGTTTGGTAATGATTATTGATTATATGTTCTTAACATGAAAAGTTAGTGTCCTGTTCTATGTTGTCTAGAAGTACAGGTACGGAGTTACCTGAGGAATAAGAATTAGCCTGGAGTAGACAGATGAAGAGTGTGGATAAAGAAATCACACTGCAGAAGTACTTTGTCTGTTGTTATAACACTGAGGCTACGGAGGGCTGTAGGTGTTATATTTAGGGATAATTTTGTATGTGAGAAGAGTGTCTGAAATAGTGAAAGGTCCACTTCCGGCACTCTGGCCTTATCCCCAGAGGAGTACCAAGACCTCTTTTTACACCAAAAAGTCCTCTTGCGAAACTTTGGCTTATCCCTAGAGGAGTAATAAGTCCACCTGTAGCTTGTTTGAAAGGTAAAATATCGCTGTTCGTCGTTTTGCCTGAAGTGAAAGAATTTCTCTTTGGAAAGTGAAAACTATCTCTTTATTTAGCGGAGCAGACAAGGTAGCATTGTTTTGTGTTGTTACTAACAGAATTATTATTTGGATTAAGAAAACTTAGAAAATATTGCCGTATTCTTTTGTAAAGGGAGGGTCAGTAGAAGGAGTAATACTGACCTCAGAAAAAGCCGCGCTGGCATTGGTCAGGCAGCGGGCGTGTACTGAGCTGTGATTGGTTAGTTGGTGTGAGCCGCGCTGACATTGGTTGAGAAAAGCAGATACGTAGAGAGCCGTGATTGGACGGTTGGTGTGAGTCACGCTAATATTGGACGAGAACTAGCAAATAGAATAAGAAGAATTACGGAAAGGTTTCTATGTGTGTTCTGTTGCGATACATTTGCGTAAAGAGTCAGAAAAAATGAAGTTGTTAAAGAAAATAAAGAATTTCTTTAAGAAAGCTAAACCAATAGTGACTAGAGAGGGAGTTCTTGTTCCACCTCCAGGAACGCCAGCCGCTTATATGATGTTGGAGCGAGGATACCATACGTGTACTTGGTTAGAGAATTGGGTGGAATATACAAAGGATGATGGTGTTATAGCTTTCCCACAGCATGGTTCGTTTAATATGAGGATTTTGCAGAATTTGAGGAATCGAATGAGTCCATTAGAGCCAAATCCCAGACCTACACAGTATGAAGCGTTAGAGGAATGGAAGGTAGAAGCATACGAAAGAGAGAGATATCGAGGTGGTAGGAGATACAGAGGTTTTGGGCCTAGATATCCTTTTGAGAGAAGAGAAGATACAATCAAAAGATGGAGGAGAGCTGTGGTAACCGAAGGTTTGTATCCAGTTTTGGTTGCTGAAGATCAGACAGGAGGCAAATGTAAAGAGAAAAAGAAAAATATAGAAACCTCAAGTTTAAGAGATGATCTGAACAATTCTGATGATGAGTTGTTGGAGGACATTATGACCAAAAGTCCAAGAAAGTCCAAGTAAGGTATCTCCAAGTGCGCCACAATTGGGAACCCCATTAACTCCACAAGTCACGGAAATAGCTAGAGTAGTACGAGAAAATGAAATAAGTTTGTTAAATAAGGCAAGGCTAGAGCAGGTCCAGAAATTATTCAGTTAAGTCTGAATGCAGAAGCATTAACGGTACCGGTAACAATTGGTCCCGTTGTCCCATTGTACGGAGAAAAACAGAATGTATCAAAAGCACATACGTTATCAGTTCCAAGGAGTAGCATCAGGAGTGGAATGGTGATGGTAGCTGATGAGGATGAACAGGCTGACACGAATAATACTTTGTTAGATCTTCCGGTTTGTGAGATGATGACAGAAACCCCTAGAAGAAGTGTACAAATAGATCCAAGGAGAATAGGGCCGAGTGTCACTCCAATGGCAGGGAGTTCAGCAGGTCCTTCGCCAGAGGAATTAAATGATTGGATAAAAGAAATGGTAAAGCCAAAACCACAACCAAAGAGTATAAATGTGAGCCAATTGAAAGTAGATTTGGAAGAGATGATTATTGGTACAATAAGTCTAGACAGATTAGGGACTTACCGAGATGATGAACTGTTGTTTTTTGTGTAAAAGCATTACTTGGAGAGTGAGGAATCTACATGAGAACATATCAGAGGCTGCTAGTGAGTATGGAATAGACATAGAAAAATCGAAGGTGTTGCAGAAATCATACAGATTGGCTTTCACTGATAAGGATTTAGAGAGTTTGAATGCGTCTGGAAAAAGGTTGCAGATAAAAGAGTTGATGAATATTTTGAAGAAATGGGGAGATGTGGAACGATGGAAAGGTAGATGGACGAGAAAGAAAGAAGAAGCAGCTGGTAAAAGAGTGTCTATGTTTTCGTTAAAAGAAACAGAACAAGTTGAAAGGGCGTGTCCGATGAGAGAGGTTCCAGGTGGTGGATATGTTCATGTTCCATGGTCAAGACAGGATATATTATCTTTTACGAATGATTTCCCTAGGTTAAGGGAGAAACCAGTTGAGTGGTACAAACAGGTGGAGAGGTTTGTGAAAGTTTCAAAGGTTTTGTTAAAGAATCTAGATGGTTTGTTTGAGATTGTCGTTCCAGCTGATTTGTGGACAGAATGTAAAATCACTGTCGACTGGCCAAAAGAAGAATATCCTAGAGATCCTAAAACAGGTGCACCATCCGATGAGGTGATGAAAAAGTACAATCAGGTGATCACTTTCTTGAAAGGGAAAATTTCCCCTAAAGCAACAGATTGGGTTAAGATACACAGAATGACCCAAGAACCAAAAGAGTCAGTGCATGCTTATTATGAAAGGTTGTTGCAGGTATTTAAACAGTACAGCGGGTTTGAGAACATTGGAGACAAAGACATGGGACATTTTGTGTATCGTTTTGTGTTTGGATTGAAACCGGAAATTAGTAATATGATTCAGCAGCATTTGATTTGTTGGCAGAGCAAAACAATTGACGAAATCTTAAGGTATGCAAAATATTGTAGTGATGACATTGAATCAAGACATAAAAAGTTAAAAGAGAAAATGATGTGGGCACAAGTGAAGGTAGCAGAGCAGCAACAAGTAAATAATAATTCTCAAACAGGTTACCAAATGATTGGTCAGAATCAAATTGGTCAAGTACCCAATGGAGGTAGAGGTAGAGGTAAAATGAGTAAAGAAGAGGCTAGGAAGAAATTTCCTTGTCATGCGTGCGGAAAGATTGGACATTGGAAGAACGAGTGTAGATCTGCTCAAAAGAATAATGGGGTAAATCAAAATTTAAATCCACAGATGCAGAATGAGGTGGTTGTGAGCCAACAGCAGCAGCAGGTAGTTACTCCACCGTTACAGGTGCCACAAGCTCCCATGCCAAATAATGTGAATGCTCAGGTGCAGAGGTACAGTGCGAACACTGGATTTCACGGAGGTGACCAAACTGGTAAGAATCAAAGTGTGCAAATGGTTCCGCAATACTGGTTGCAGTGCAATGAGAGTGATTCAGACTCATCTTAATGACGGTGCCTGAGGGGGGAGGATCTTTGGCGGTAGATCAGTCAGGTCCATTTGTTGAAGGAAAAGTGGAAGGTAATGATATTACATTCCTAGTGGACACTGGTGCTACCTGTTCTACTGTGAGAGCAGCAGAAATCCCAAACCTACCCCTTCGGGAGAAACTATCCAAGTTGTAGGAGTCTCGAATAAGCATATTAGAACGCCAGTCACAAATCCAATAGAAGTTCATATTGGAAATTTCAGAGACATGCACCGTTTTGTGGTATGTGACTCAAGTCCAGTAAATCTCTTAGGTAGAGATTTATTGTCTAAAATGAATTGCACCATCTATTGTACGCCAGATGGTATTGCATTTCAGACACCTGTTGAGGATGTTGAATTTAAGATGATGCTAGCGAAGCAAGGGACAGAAGTGGATGAGTTGTTTTCACTTCTCACAGAAGAAAATCTTCCTGAAGAATTAAAGAGTGCAGTAAGGTCGGAAGTATGGGATTTTACAGGAAAAGAGATTGGTCTAATGACAGATGTAGACCCGATTCAGGTTACGGTGAAAGAGGGTGCTGTATATCCAAACACACCTCAATACAAAATGAGTCCAGAAGTGATTGCAGGAGTCACACCTGTAATTGATCAAATGATTGAACAGGGAATACTGAAAGAAATACTGAGCAGTCCTTGTAATCGCCTATTATAGGTATCAAAAAGCCTAGTGGGAAATACAGAATAGTACAGGATTTAAGGAAAATAAATAAGATTGTAGTGCCCTGTTGTCCAGTAGTGCCAAATCCAGCAGTAATCCTTTATCAGATTCCCTGTGACGCTGTATGGTACACAGTGATTGATTTGTGCCAAGCATTTTTCTTGATTCCTTTGCATCCGGAAAGCCAATATCTTTTTGCGATCCGGTTCGGAGACCGTGTTTTGGCATGGTGCCGAGTTCCTCAAGGGTACACAGAGAGTCCCTCAATTTTTAATCAGATCTTGAAAAAATGTCTAGAGACTTTAGTCATGCCAGGTAATTCAGTTTTGGTTCAGTACATTGATGACCTACTAGTGGCATCAAAGACACGAGAGGCATGTGTAACAGATACCATTGCCTTACTGAACCATTTGGCAGAGGAGGACACAAAGTGTCACCAGCAAAATTACAATTTTTTAAACAGGAAGTCCAGTAGCTAGGACACAAAATAGAAAAGGGAGTCAGAAAGGTGACACCAGAAAGAATTAGTGTGATTAAACAGATGAGCCCACCTACCAATCAGAAAGAAGTTCGAATGTTTTTGGGAATGGTTGGATACTGTAGGCAGTAGATCAGTGGTTTCTCACTGATTGCAAAACCTCTACAGAGGTTGACACGAAAAGATGTGAAAGATCCGATTGTGTTGGATGATGAAAGTATGGAAGCTTTTACTAAACTGCGAAAGTCTTTGTCGAGCACCTGCATTGGGAATGCCAGATTATGCAAAGGATTTTGCAATATACTGTTGTGAAAGAGATGGGTGTGCACTTTCAGTTTTAACTCAAAAACATGGAATGGCACGACGTCCATAGCATATTTTTCTGCTACTTTGGATTCAGTAGCCGCAGCATTACCAGGATGTTTAAAAGCAGTAGCTGCTACTTGTGTGAGTCTGGAACAGAGTGAAGCAATTGTAATGGGACATCCAGTCAAGGTGTACGTTCCACATTCAGTTGAGATCCTTTTAACCCGCACCAGGACACAGTACATGACCTCTAGTCGGCTGACTAAGTATGAAAGAGTGATCTTGGGTGCTGAAAATGTGACCGTGGTAAGGTGCACTACAGTAAATCCGGCAATTCTTTTGCCGAATTCATATTGTGAGGAAGTAAGAGAGGAGGCGGATCATGATTGTTTGGATGTGACAGAGTTGTGCACAAAACCCAGGCCTGATATTGAGGACATCCCATTAGAGGAATCAGACTGTGAGATGTTTGTGGACGGATCATGTTTAAGAAATGAAAAGGGAGAATTGTGTACTGCCTATGCTGTTTGCACCATAGCGGGAGTTCTAGAAGCATCCTGTCTAAAAGGGGTAAACTCTGCTCAAATTGCTGAATTAATATCTCTGATTAGAGCGTGCATAATTGCCAAAAGCCTGAGGGTAACCATATTTACTGATAGTCAATATGGGTTCGGGGTTGTCCATGATTTTGGGCAGCTATGGATGCAAATGGGATTTCTGACTTCTTCAGGTTCCCCTATAAAGAACAGCAAAACTGTAAAAGATTTATTGGATGCTTTAAAATTGCCCAAAAGAATTGCAGTGGTCAAATGTTCCGCACATAAGTCAGGAGATGACTATGTGACGAAGGGCAACAGATACGCAGATCAAGTAGCGCGTTTCTGAGCACGAAATTTAATTGCCCTAAACAGAGGGATTGAAAAAGAAAATACCAATTGCCATCTTATTTTTCTTCTTCTTTTGAAACTTGGGATGAGATTAGGCAGTTACAGGAAGAGGCAAGTGATGAGGAAAAAGAAATCTGGAAAAATTCAGGTTGCAGGAAGAGAGCTGAGGACGAAGTGTGGATTTATATAGACGAAAGACCAGTCATGCCAGACAGTTTACTATCCCACATGGCCAGGGTGTACCATGGAATTGCGCACGTTGGAAGAGATGGGTGTACCATGGAATTGCGCACGTTGGAAGAGATGCAATGATCAGACTCTTCAAGCAATCATGGTATAAACCCAAGTTCAGGGTCATTGCAGAGAGTCTCTGCCAGAGGTGCGTCACCTGCCAGCAACAGAATCCAGGAAGGAAGACAATTGTTAGTTGGGGACAAATTGGAAAGGCAGCAGGTCCATTCACCCAACTTCAGTTGGATTTTATTGAGCTCCCCCCTTGTAATGGGCTGAAATATGTGTTGGTTGTTGTCTGCTTGTTTTCTCGCTGGGTGGAAGCCTATCCAATGAGAAGGAATGACAGCCTCACTGTCGCAAAGCTGCTTTTGAGGGAACTGATCCCTAGATTTGGATTTCCAGTCACTTTAGAAACAGATAGAGGAACCCATTTCAATCACGAGATAATTCGGATGATTTGTGCAGCATTATAGATTGAACAGAAGCTGCATTGTGCCTATCGACCCGAAGCATCTGGAGTGGTTGAACAGATTAATGGCACTATAAAATCTAGATTAGGAAAAGTGTGTGCATCCACAACACTGAAATGGCCTGATGCTTTACCCCTTGTATTGATGAGTCTTAGAAGCATTCCTGACAAAAAGACGCGTTTGAGTCCACATGAAGTCCTGATGGGAAGAGCAAAGAGACAAGCATTTATACCAGCGAACAAACTGATGAATATATCTGATGATCTAGTGCTTGATTATTGCAGAGGATTGGCTGATCTGGTGCGTTCTGTGTCTCACCAGGTTGGAGAAGATGCCACTACGACACAGCTGAATCAAGCTCATGATCTGAGTCCTAGTGAGTGGGTTCTCGTCAAAAAGCATGTGAGGAAGTCGTGTTTAGAACCCAGGTGGAACGGACCTTACCAGGTGATTTTGGTGACTACAACAGCGGTGAAGTGTGGTGGTTTGCCAAATTGGATCCATGCCAGCCAGACCAGACGAGTCCCAAGTCCACTTGAAAGACGAGAAGAGCAGCAACTGGTAAACCAAAGCCAAAGACCAGAAGCTGAAGTGTGTGAAGCTGAAGAATCCAGAGTAACAGATTCTGAAGAACAAACAGATGATGAACAGCCAAGCACAAGTCAAGTAGAGTGGGCACCAGATACTGGGTCTCATGAGACTGCTGTTGAACCAGAAGAAAGAGAAATTACTGAAAATCAAGAAGAAGAGCAGGTAGAAGGAAGGCCAAATAAAAGAACCTGTGAAACAGATGAAGAAGGTGAAAAAGTAGAACAAGTTAAAAGGCCAAGAAAGGGTGACAATTGGCCAGGTGGAATGAAAAGACTGAAATATACTCTCGTAAGGAGGACAAAGTCAAAGAGAAGACCAGAGCAAATAAATGAAGTCACAAGTCAAACAGAACAAGAAGAGTCAGTAGAAGAGTCAGTACGAAAAACAAAGAGAGTAAGAATTCCAAGCAGAAAATACACAGCACCAGAATGGACTTACGTTATCTTGGAAGAAATTGAAAGCTCAGATCTGAGTGAAGAAAAAGACAGTGCTGACACTGAGCAAGTGGATGAAACAAATTGAAACCACCTTAAATGAACCGTGAAGAATTAAGGTGCAACCTTGCCAGATGAAATTAATTAAAAGGACTCAGAAGATTTAAAGAAAAGAAAGGGGTAAAGAAGAAAGCCGTAAAGTGTAGGATTACACTATTTTTCAGAAAAATCATTTTTAGTAAAGTTTAGAGTTTCTATAGATTTATATTTTTTATATTTTTCTAGAATACAGAAATGACTGAAGCAAAAGTGACTGAACATCCAAAGTCTAGTCTAAAACGTAGATGTATTAAAGCTTGCTTATGTAGTGTCTTGTTATTAACATTTATGTGGATATTATTAGCTGTCATTGTACCTATTCTAATGGTAACTAATAATAAAAACAGTACTAATGATGTAAAAAGGGAAAGAATGAGTGATGTTACTAAAGAAGCCCCTAATACTAACATAGAACAAATGATGGAAGCATTCTCCATCATGATAAATCAATTAGTGATTTCTCGTTAAATGTCTTCACTAAATTGTTGTATGAATATATTGCTACAATGAATGTGAGTGATTGTTACTTGTGCATGCAATTACCTTTGTCTGTCTCAGAGGGGGTGACATATCATCACCTACCTTTAACATATGGTGTGTCTTGCAGTGTTTTAACCAGCTTATTTTACATGACGGGGAAGCTCGAATATCATTATTCTAATATAGGTTTAGTATTTTCAGAGATACCAATTATAAAAGAACTGAACAAGGTTTTAAGTAATAAAAATGCACGTTATATGGGAGACTTTTTTCATATTACTAAGACACTAGATATAGAATATGCTTACAAAAACAACCTAACTTGTAGTTTGCGGGTTGAAGAAAAGGTATTTATAGAAATGGTAGAAAGGAGAAGGGAAAGTTTACAAAGAAAAGCTGCTGAACAGAAATCACAGATACCACCGTGGGCTTTCAGAGAGGGAAATTATGAGAAAGGTGAGACATACGCTGCAATGTCCCTGGACTGGCATCAAAAGGGAAAAATATGTTTGCTTAGAATGAAAACTAACTATAACAATTATTTCATTGCTACTAGTGAATGTGAGCATACTTTCCAAATTACTGGAGGTTGGGGATTGAAGGGTGGAACTGATCCTGTTTTCCCGGGAGTTTATTATGTGTGTGGTAAGAAAGCCTATTACAGGTTGCCTGCACATTGGTATGGTAGTTGTTATTTTGCAATCGTCTTTACAAAGGTCTACCATGTAGACAGAGACAGAAATAGTATCCATGAAATAAAACAAGGACTAACACGTAACAAAAGAGCGAGTTTTTCAGAGATAGTAGGTGATATTTTTGGTGCACTGATACCCTCAGTTGGAGTCGTTCTGAATTCACATAAAATTCGAAAATTGTCCACAGTGGTTGCTCGTTTATCAACAGATACTGCTGGTGGGTTCTTGATGATTGACACAGAAATGGTTGCAATTAGATCAATGGTTTTGCAAAATCGACTTGCCCTTGATATTTTATTGGCAAAAGAGGGTGGAGTCTGTGGCATGTTGAAAATCCAACACTGCTGTACTTATATCCCTGACAAAAGTAAAGGTATTGAGGGATATATAAAGAATATTACGAAATTACATGAAGACTTGACCCAACTGGAGGTTGACGTTGTCTGGGAGAGACTTGGTAAGAGTTTCTCTTCTGTAGGTAAATGGTTTTCTACCTTTGGAAGTAGTTTATTAGGAAAAATAATAATGGCAATCGTTTCAGTAGCTGGAGTAGCCTTAGTGATAATAACAATATATAAATGTTGTAAGTGTAGGTGTGGAAGAAAAGAAATGACAGAATCAAAAGACAAACGAAAAGCAAGAAAAAGAAAAAGAGATGAGATAGAACTAGAGGAAATGAAAGGAGATTACTATGATAAGATGAAAGATGCAGACGAAAACTTAATGAAAAGAGAAAAGATTACTGAATTTTAGATAAATGAAGATGGCACTTGGTATGGTAGGTATTTTATGATGGCTCCAGTAAGTCATCAGAGGGGGGATTGATGGAGCAGGATTTCGCAAAAATGAAACCTGCTCGCTCGAATTAACACCCCCATAATACGTACTAACAGTGTGCAGTGATAGTTTAAGATACACATTACATGAACATGAGGGAAACTGCTTTACGCATGTGTGTACTAATGTAAACTAATGCATGAAAGAACTAGGCCGCATACTAAAATGCGTTTCGAAAGAAACAGAATTAATGCATGTTTAAGCTGCCTTTTATATTTCGCATCTTGCATCTTGCTTTAAAATAATAAATAATCGCTTTTGCCTTAAGCTTCTGCTAGGAAAACATGTAACAGGGGATAGTGCAAAGGTGGGTGGTAAACAGTGAAAAGTGCATTTCTATGTAATTAATGAATGCTTATGTTTTATTTGCCGTAGTGAGCTGAAATGTGCCTCCATTATTCTTAAGTTAGCCGGATAGAGGAAGGGCTGGAGTGACAGCGAAAAAGTCATGACAGAGCAGCCAGAAGTGCTGAGTGCTGTAAAGAAGGGACAAGAAGTTCAAGGAGACCCAGCACTGAATGCATTGTTCTTCTGCCAAAAGGATGTGACTGACCGTGGGACTAAAGACTGCTCTGCGGACATTGTTGAAAAAAAAAAGATGTGCAAAATTGTTGAAATGTATCATATAATAAATCATGTGAACGAGTCAGTTATTAGGTAATGGGAAAGGATGTGGAATTATATTCACGAACAACTAATGAATGAAATCACAGTGGTGTGACAGACCACCTCCAAAGTCCACCAATGAACTGTCGAGTTTCGTGAAATGTTTCAAATGATGTGGGACGAACATGTAGGTTTTAGGGTATAACTGGGGTGCCTTTGGGGGTGTGGTTTTTAGCTGCGAGAGAGTAGGAGAGAGAGAGGAGAGAAGGGTGATGTGTCGCTGTCCGGCGGTTTGCAGAGAGGCCTAGCTGTTCCTGTCCCTGTTCCGCTCCTGTCTCTGAAATCTTTGTTCCCTGGCACTAGTTCGGGGAACCCCCACTGTCCCCTCGGCCAAGGGGGTGGTATTTCACAGATCCTTTGAGTTTGTATTATTCTGACTCGTACTTTGCATAATTATTTTGCAAATGTATTCTTGTCTTTGAAATCTGATGTCTCTTCATCTATCCACTCCGATATATGTATATTGTTTCGCATTATTTTGCTGAAACTGATGTCTCTTAATCTATCCACTCCGTCACATATATATATTGTTTCGCATTATTTTGCTGAAACTTATGTCTCTTCATCTATCCACTCCCTCATTTGCATATTGTTAATTGTTGATGAGGTCTGACACTGTTTGCATTGCTGATTGATTATTCTCTCCATTATGTGAAATTTCATTTGTTTGCACTTGTAACCGTATGCAATTGAGCATTGATGATTTACTTCAATTTGAGATAAGCTTTATTAATCTTACCAAGAGTCTGTGATTATTTAGCTGACTAGATAGTTAGTTAGATAAGTGCTATCATTACCATCAACTACTCAACTAATTGGTCTATCGACCGAGAGGAAAGAGAGTTGATATACATGTCTAGTTATGTTTTTAGACTTGTTAAACATGAATCTGTGAAGGAACCAAAATTCATGTCATTAACACTTGACCCCCAGCGCATCAGGGACTTGTGTGAATGTGTATGGGCCATTGTATGAATTATTGATGAGTATCGATCCCTGATTAGGTGTCGCGCTGGATCATGGTTAAGGATGGCAGGTAAAGTATTTGTTTTCACACTGGGTCAGGGAGGAGATGCTATGTTTTCTATGGCTCCCACATTACTCCTCTGCACCTGCGTAGCAGTTAAAAGCAGGGGCAGATGATTTTGGGAGCCATACATAACATAAAATTATAGATGTATAAAAAGTGAATTACAGGCATGTTTTTCACCCCAGGGTTCAGAACGACAGCACAGAGAATTTGTCTATTTGAAGTCACTCTGAACCCCTCTGTGAAAAACATCCCATCTAAATGTACTCTTCCAGGTTCTAACATGAAGCAGTGAGGGATTATTTGGTTTTACACATACATTGTCTCAGCGCAAAAGATGCATATTATCATGCCAGTTACCACATCCCACACTGAAGTCTGTAAAGCATGCACCATCACTCACACTGTAGCCACTAGTATAGATTGTATCCATGCCAGGGTCGTCTCTTCATTGACTGGTATATAAAGCACTATTGCCACAGGCATTTCCATGTTTCTATTTATATAAAGCATTATTGCATGCCTATTTCTATATTGCTAAGTACATTCGTAGAATTTCCACATTGGGCATCTCTTGAAATTCAATTGCCATGTGCATTTCCACAGTACCCTGTTTACTCTGGTTATTTTCATTTCCCTTTCCCCATCCTCCCCCCCAACAATCAGTTAACACCCATAACCAGCTCCCCGAAATGGTCTTCAAGTCACTGTGGCTACCATGTGTGGTGGTGCCCACCTGGTGAAAGAGGCAATACTGCAGGCCTGATCAATTTCCGCTGAGAGAAAAACAGGGGGAAAGCACATGGTGATGGGTTAAGTTTAACTATATATTACCAGATTGTAGAGGAGGGTCAGTCCATTTCTAAAACAAAACCAAGATATTTATAGTTTCGCGATAAATGATACACATTTTCCTATGTGGCTCATATTAGTGTGAATTTCAATTAGCAAATGTTAGTTATTTAAGTATGTTTTTCCCAGTAGATTCCTTCATATGAGGTTGTACATTATTTGTGTGTAGAGTTGAATCCTTAAAAGTGTTTACTTAACTGACAACGATGTTTTGATATTTTAATGGTAAGACAAATAATTTTCCCTGATTAGGGTATGAAGACACTTTGCTGAGCTTTATCAACCATATAATCAGTTGCCCAGCCCATTCCTCTGCCTGCTGCAACACCATAGACTCCATTTTACCAAACGTGCCGCAGGGGTGCAACGGGTGTATGCACTGCATTCATCACCCCTAGGGCTCTATGGTATTACAGAAAGAGCCACAGACGCTTATTGGTCCCTTCTGTAATTTGGAACTCTCCTAATGGAGTATTGGCTCATGTGTACGAGAGTGTGCTCCATGCAAATGTGGGAAACATTTTGCCTCTGTGCCTGTGCTGTATTATGGATGTAAATGTATTAACGGGGAGCGATCCAGCTCAGGTACTGAGGGGCAGGATCATATTTAGTGAAAGACAAAGGAAACCCCTCATACCATAGATACTTCCATTTATTTGAGTAGGTTATGTTATACTTCCGAACCTCTCACTTCCAACATTTATTGGAGATGTATTACTCTATTTTTTACTTTTACTTGAGGCCTCCCACAATTATGCCACACTTTATTGCTATCAGAACCTCATTAAATATGTGCATAGAAAATCATGAATGTCACAAAACTTTCTTAAAGATAGAAAAGAAAAAACTTTTTCACTCTGGACTGCAAAGAATGCTTCGTTCTCTACGGACTACTTTGTCCTCAAATATTGTATTGATATAAAAATGCAGAACAAGACTCTACATACATAAAAATGACATGACTCATAAGCAATTGGGAAAATACAACACAGTACTCTACTTGTAAATGACATAACTCATAGGCAATTGAGAATTTAAAAATACACAACAATTACTGGACATATACTAACTTAATCAACAATAACAACATTTATAAGTGTCCAACATATATATTATTCTCCTTTGTTCTGTGCATATTATACTATTTTCTTAGTAATCAAATAGCACAAAATCATATACGTAAGGTATCCCATATGAAAAATTCATTGGCTTCATACTTTAGTGGATATATATTTTCTATTTTATCATCCACAGCTATATGATCCGGCCATTGCCGATGGGCCCTCTCAGATTTTGGGCATACACAAATTGTTTAAGGAACCTTAGCATCAAAGACGATCTAGATATTCATATTATTATTTTTTTTAATTATAAATGTGTGTTTTCCTTGCAACGAATGCTGAGTGCCTTCAAAACCATAAAATTACACTGACGCGTTTCAACCTTCTGGATGGGCCTTTCACTTACTTGTGAGTAATTTACACATGTAATTTACTCCTACACATTTGAGTAAATTTGCTACTTTGGGCTATTTACAAAATTCTAGAAATCAGTGTGTAAAGTTACTCAAAAGTGTAGATGTACGTGTCTCCACCTGCTGAAAAGGGGGGTGGAGCAAAATTTATGAGTTTAAGTTACTACTGCCAAAGGGAAACAAGGTCAATCACTGGTACTGCAATACACTCCTATATAATATAATGGAGAGAGGGACTAAAAATAAATTCCTTAGGAAATAATGTTAAATTAAATTGAATTATTTAAAATAGTTAAAAATATAAATACATACAATTTAATATTAAGAAAAATATCTATGCAACCTTTTTAACATTACACTGAAATATAATTAAATTGCTTTTAATGAATGCTATACATCACTTTTAATAATTATTAATGCATAATGAAAAAATATTTGTTTTTACTTTAGGTGAGAATCTATTTTTTAATTTAAACTTCAGCAAAGTATTTTTAATTTAATTTGATATATTTAAATTAATTAAATATTTAATAAAAACGCAAGTTAAAGTGCTGTAACGATTTGTTATTTTGTTCTACATTTAATATGATATTTATAAAAATAATTTACAATAATATTTAGCATAAAAATATTTTTACAAATTTTTGCCAAGTTTAATAAATGTATAAATATTTTCCTACATGTTTACACCATGATAGTGGACATCTCCCTATAGTGAAGTATAGAGAAAATGTAAAAAGTTTATTAAGCTTTGAAAATGTTAGATCAAAAAGAAAAAAAATACTACGGATCTATTAGCAATTTTGAATTAAACCTTTATTTCACCTAAAAATATTAAATTAAATTACAATTATTTTGCTGAAGTTTAATTAAAAAAAAATGATTCCCACCTAAAGTAAAATAAAGTTCTTAAAATATTTTCCAATTAAATAAAAATATGTTTTATTGTTAGATATTTAGTTAACAATAAATCATATTTATGTATATTTCTAACTATTTTAAATAATTTAATTTACCATTTTTCCTATAGGGTTTTATTTTAAGTCCCTACTGCCATCATTTTCTGTATGAGAGTGTTGCAGTACCAGTGATTGGCCATGTGTAGTGCTGGACAGCTCTGAGCTTGAGTAATTTGCTTCTGTTTTTGGTCCCTTTTTGGCTGTAGTAGCTTTAAAATTGCAGTCTGTGAATAGCAATGGGCTTGCGCTTTTGAGGGCGGGTGCACACCCCTCCCTAGACCCCTCTCTAACCTTTCCTAAACCCCTCCTTACTTCTCTCCCATTTAGTAGTAAGTATACCTCTTTTTAAGCAGTAAACTTATATGTGTGAGGATATACCCATAGAAAAGATAGAAGAAGTGGAGATGGAGATTTACACTCGTAGGGTTTGAGAATAGTATTGATTAATACTATTGTAGTGCTACTAAACGTGCTACAAAATGCTGTTTGTAAATAGGCCCCAGAGAAGCCAGCTAGCTTCTTATTTATGTGCTGCTTTGTTTGCAACACCACAGCTAAAAAAGCAGCGTTAGCAAGTTAGCGCATGCATGGCAACATTGGTTTCATAGTTGAACAGGTGCACAACCCCGGTCTGCACCATGTACATCGGCACACAAGTGTAGAGGGGACAGTGTGCTCATCGCACTATTGCCCCGGACTTAGTTCTCCACCAACACGTACATTTTATACATAGAGAAACTTATAAATGGATATTGACAGCAATATTAGATTTCCTGGCACACTTTTTATGCCAATTTCACTGACTGATGCCACACCATCAGCTCTCCTTAGTCTCCTTGTTTGAATTTGCTCTCACTATGTGGTGGCATTATTTATAGAGATTGCGTTCTTTATATTGTAATGATTGAGATCACTCCATGGGAACACCAATTTCTACTTCACTAGTAATTTTGCTGTCTTTACACCAACTTGCACTGAACTATGCTAGAGTACAGTAGGGAAGACTCACTTTCATACTGCCTAATTTGGTGTAGACTGGAAATGGGCGTGCAAAGGTTTAAGAGTGCCACAAAAAGTGGTTTTACCCTTTAACATGAACATAGCCACAGGAACCCTCTGCCACAAAAAACAGGAAAAGAGTTCAATTAAAATACACCACATTAAACAGGTTTGTAGAGCTAAATTCAACTTGATGTTTTTCGTTGTTTGGCATGTTTTTGTTCAGCAGTTTTAAAATTAGAAGAGAAAATGTAAGCAGCAGTTGCATATGTATGTCTTTATGTATATATCCATTAGATGGTCATGATGGTCAAAACGCAAAGAAGCATTCAGACTAGCTGAATTTTCCCGTCACAGGTAGTGATTGCCTGGAATGCCTCTGAACCATTTTCAGAGGACAGTCATCTTGTTTCCCTTTCAATTGATCTTCATAATTAAAAGTTTCAGAGATCAAAGTAGGGCAAACAACAAAATTGGGTTGCTTCATAAATATATGCTATACCTATGAAAAATGGTGCCCATGGTATAGCATTTTCTTATTGGTAAAACAATCCATTTGTGAAAAAAAAGAACCATAAGACCTTCCCCTCCACCTTACCCAAGTGCACACAAGGAAGTCCTCTAACATACCAGCAAGACAACTCTTAGCTGTCTCAATCATCCATCACTGCAAGTTTGTGCAGATGAAAAATGACTGAGAGAGCTGACATTGGCACCACTACCTTGGTCTCAATTGCAAATAGGGCACCAGTGCACCCATCAATACTGAACATTGTTGGTGCAGGAGCACTACAAGATAAAGCAGCTGCTAAAGTGGCATATTTCCAATTCACAACTGCAGCTGTAAACAGAGCACAAGGGCAGCTGTCACCTGGGAAATCCTCATCACATCCTCAGAGCACAGTTCTCTGTTCTTTTTTTCAGTTTTGAAAGAAAGTTGATTGATAAAGTAAACATATCAAGAAACAATTATTATAACATAGAGAAACTACACAGAGCAAATTGTTATTGTACTATAAGCATAAAACTATACCATAAACATGGAAGGGAGGAGGAAAATAAAGAAGTGGAGCAATCCAAATTTAACATTATAAAAGTTGATTAAATGAGCGGTACATATTATAATATCAACAAAATATGTAGTCTATTATGATAACATAAAAATAGGGATTAAAATACATAGAATAATACATAAGATATACATCAAGGTGGCTTTGGTACTTCTTCAATATAAGCAGAGTGCATTGGCGAGTCCTTGGAAAGTTTAGGAACAAAGTAAGGCACGGGCAACAATAGCAACTCTTGTTTGATGGATTGAGTAAAGGATAATACATCTGCTCTATCTAATGTATGATTATAGCATATTCCATACCACCAAGCTAAGACAGTCACTTTTTAATTATGCTTCCAATGCCTCGTAGTTAGTTAAAATGCAACAGAAATCAAAAGATCAACTATATGAACATTTAAAAAAACAAGCATGAAAGTGCTCTTATAGACTCCCTAAAAATATATATGTAACAGTAAACGGTATGTTAATCTGAGTGCAGTTAATTTGATGCCAAGCTTTATGCCAAAAAACACAGATATTTGTACAATAAAACAGCATGTCTGTTACATCTGCCTTAGGAGTATTACACGACCAGCAAATATAGTGTGTAGTGTGATTAATCGTATACAAGGAATCTAATTTAACAACCTGTTATAGGGTTTGTGTAGCAGTAGTGGTGCGCGAAGCCTTATGGAGTTTCTTCCAAATCTTAATCCATAATGAGGGTGGGGCATGTGACGTTTCAATCTTGTTCCCAAAGAAGTTCAATGTTAGATTTTTATCTGTCACTGTGAAAGGACATTCCATATGTTTTATATAAAATGGCGGGCTTTGCGGTAGCAGAAATGAGTAGATTTGGGAATTTTCTCATGTGTCCGGGTAGGTAATGGCAACACAACTTTCAAGACTATTGGATAACACTTTTGTTAATACATTGTATTTATGTCTTTATGAAATCAGAAAGTTAAATAAGTCTTTAGCTTTTGAGAAAGGGATAGTTGTTTCATGTAAGAAAGGCTGATGTACCCAAGCAAGTCCTTTGAGTTTCCAGGAAGGCCAGTATAAATATTTATGATTCAATGCAATGAGTTTCTAATACTTTATTGGAGGATTAGAAATAGTAAGTCTGTCCTTTCGATCAGATAAAAGAATTGGTTTAAGCAGTGTAGACATTTGTCTAAATATAGTTAGACAAATAAATAGGTTTTTTGTACGGTACAAAACGTTTTTCAAAGAGATGTATGAAGTTTTTTCCAAATCTAGCCATAATGGAAAGAAATGATTGTCAGAGCCAAAAAGATGCCTATCTAGTCAGGAATGCTTTATGATATAAAATAACATTTGGGAAATTAGTTCACCTTCATCTTTAGATAATTTCAATCTAGAAAGTGAGATGCACAATCTTCTATTATTCCATAAAAAGAAGGAGGGGAAAGATTCAATTTTTTAATAAAGGAAATTAGAAGGTTTAAGGGGATCATAGCAAGTATAAATAAAACACTCGGTAGCATCATTTATATGGAATCAAGGTGACCCACAAAGTCAGAAATAGAGGAGTCAATCTAGAGAATAAAGAAATTAGATTTTTATGTGTAGTGTCAAGGTGCGTTTTAGAGTATCTTTAATGGATTCAGTGAACCACATGCCTGGATATTACATTTTTGGGAGGTTTCAAGAAACATTTGAGTTATTGAACATATGTTTAAAACAAAATTTGATTAGTGGTAGTCTCAGATTTCTCAGAGTTCTGTTTGTATCCAGAGACTGCAGCAAATGATTCAATCTGTGTACGAAAAGGAGAGAGTGAAAACTTAGGGTTTGACAAAAATAAGAGACTGTCATCTGCATATACAGACAGCTTCAGTTGGATATCTGCATAATGAAATCCTTGTATGTTTTCATTCTGACATTTTTATTAAAAATGGTTCAAGTGCCAAGATAAATAGAAGTGGAGCTAGCGGGTATCCTTACCTCACACCTCTCCGCAATTGGAAAGTTATAGAAGATTTCCCATTAACAAAAAATGCTGCCTTTGGTGCTTGATATAAAAGTGAGACTAAATTAGCAATCTTGGGGTCAAAACCAAACAATAACATTTGATGAAACATAAAGCACCAGTGCATTCTGTTGAATGTTTTTTCCACAACAAGGGTAATAGGTGCTAAAGGATGTTTGTGAGAAGAGGACTTACTCAATATGGTAAAGAACAATCTAGTGTTATCAGAAGAAAAACAACCTTTAACAAAGCCAGATTGCTCTCAACCAATTAATTAAATTCAATAATCTTTATTCAATCCCTTAAAAGCAGATCATAAAAGATACAATACATACAGATATATAAATACACCATAAATACAATAAAAAACCAAGGATCCGAACATCAGCAGAATAAAGATGCATTATCAATCATAAAACCAGAAGTCCTATTGCACATTTTAAAGAGGAGCCCACAGTTAAACATACGTCAAGGCAATCTAACTGTTACAAATAAAGCAATGCCATTCTGCAACTGCTAAATTTGTACTTACGTAAAAGAGGCAATACATAACCGGTGCAAAGGGAAGATAAAATGTACAAAAGAAGACAAAGTGCAACAAAGTCTCGGTAGACCCTGGCAGATGCATATATTAGAGGAGCTGGGTTGGCTTGTAGGAAACTTAATATCCATCTGATGGAGCCCAATCTATAACGGGACAGCAACATACGCTTTCTGGCTCCCGGGACCTAGTTCAAATAAAGTGTCACCCCCAGCATGGTTTGTACAAGGGAGCATTCCCTAACAGAGGGCTTCATTATTTCTCTGCCCTCCCTTTGGTCATCTATCAGATAAATAACGATCCCGGATCTACCCTTTGTCGGTAGGGCACTCAAAAATAGAAGGACAGCCAAGAGCAACAGTTGTATCCCTGATATATTTAAGCCAGGAGATTCTTTTCCCACAGGAACAAGAAAGGCAGTCTAAAATTATCTCCCTGTTTAGACTGATCTGCTCAGTACACCACATTGAGCACTATAGCAGCAGGGGAGTGAGTTTGATCAGATCCTCAACATAGTCCATGCCCAATTCTTGGTGGGTAACAAAGTGCGAAGTTATCAAGGGAATACCCAATATGCACTGGTAAGACTCTGTTTTCTTTATTTTGGATACAACCCACATCCCTGTAACCCCATACCCCCAATCCATAGGGGGTATTCCCTTTTATAGTTCTCTATTATGGGGTGTATGGGCTTTTTCCCTATGGAGGAATTAAGACCAATGCAAAAATCATTTAAGCAATCTTGTTATTTTATATAAGGCCCATACAATGCTGGAAACCTATATGTATATGACGTAAAACATAGATTATGAATTTAAAATCAACTATAAAGGAATATAAAAAAGCACACCATTTGAAGCCCATTCGAGGTTAACGGCATTAAGAAATGCTAGGGCCCAGTGTTATGGGAGCAACAGATAGCTTAAAAGGTTGTTTTGTGTGTACAAGCATAATGAGGCATCACCGGGCATGCAAAAAACCATGAAGCGCGTGGGTATGCAATTTTGTGCCATAAGCAGGCATGCATAAGAATATAGAGTGCGTGGGCTTGCATCGACAAATTGCAGTGGATTACTCCAGGGTTAAATTGCATCTTGGCCAATCGTACGTGCGGCTCTAGGGTGCACATGCATGCGTTAACAAGAAAATCAAGTAATCCTGGAGCATCCTAGAGCCGTAAAGTGCGGGATGTGTGCATTCAACCCCAAGCTGTCGTGATCCTAAGGTGCCGGATTAGTGCAAAAAAGGCGTGTTGTGAAAGTCAAAATGCAAGGCTCCTCCCAGAACGATTACGATAAAGTGTTGAATCCTAAGGTGCGGGAAGAGCGCATAAGTCTGTGTGGTGCCTATTCGTGCAGAAGACCCCACCAAAAGGATTGTGCTAGAGGTAAGTGAAGTGCTGAATGTAGAATCAGTCCCATGCATGGGTCCCCCGAGGGGTGCAAGCTTCATGCATACCAATGAGCTCCTCGAGGTCCTGGAGTGCGAGGTGCATGTGTAGAACCATTCAGTGGCAATTCATGTGAAGTGCCCCCCAGGAAGGTGTTTCTACAACAATAAATGATCAGTGACGTGTGCTTTGCAATCTTTTGTCTTCGATTCTTGGGATGTTCGTAGAATCCTTCCTCCTTCCGCGTACATCTTGCCAATTCGTGCAAGATCTATTGACACCGCGGTAGTGTAGAAAAGCCTGAGGGCCTCTTTGCATGTTCTCGTGCCATTTTGCAGAAACATCGTTCTTCAGTATAATTACCTCTGGCGCGACAGGGCCGCACAGCAATACATAATGTGCTCTGCTGATTCTGTATGGTATTGGCACAAGCAGCATTCCTTTTTTCCTGGCAATGTATTTTTAAAGTGGCGCCTATAGTCCTATATTGGCAATGTTAGGAGCCTGGTTCTCAGAATGTACTGTAGGGCTTGCCTTCCCAGCCCTGCCTTCAGATATGGTTGGCATGCTGTGACTTCGTGTGAGTGGGCAAGGCCCTCTGCACCAGGGGTATATCTAATCCGTTCGAGATCCTGTTCCTTTGAAATGCGCTTGGCCTGTGTGTTTAGCAGTCTTTATAGGCTGGCCGTTGTTAAAGATGTGCCAGTTATAATTTCTAAGGGCAGGCCCAGTGACTCGTTGGCCCTTGTAAGGTACCGAGCTCAATTACTTTTGTTGTCCTGAAAAATAGTTTTTAATGCTTCCCTGATTGTGCCAGGACCCGCCTTGGTCACGCGATGGTGAAGTTTGAATATGTCTTTTTTGCATTCAATGTCCATTGTTGAAATATTGAATTCCAGCCAAATCAATGTGCGCTGTGTTGAATATGGAAGATTGAATACCTTTCTAAAAGCCGCTATGTGCAGACGCTCCAATTTTTTGGTTAACAGTCTCCGAAAAGCAAGATGGCCGTAGCTGAGTGTAGGAATTAATTTTGCCCGCGTGACTCGTCGAATGCCCTCTGCGGAATGGCTTTGGAGTTGTGATGTAATTTACATAGTTCATGTGTGACCTTAGCCGCCTTGGCTTCCAGATCCTTGGCCTGCAGGGTTGATCTGCCGGTATCTGAGAATTGTATACCCAGATAATTATATTCGTTAGCTGTGGCTATCCTTAACGGCCAAGGTATCATTCTAGCAGTTGCTTTTTTGGTTTTGGCCAAATACCAGAACCTTTGTTTTTGTGGCGTTAACTTGGAGGTTGTTCTCTGAGTTAAATAGATGTAATATTTCCAGAGCCTTTTTCATACCAATTCTGGTTTGGTCCAAAAGTACCAAATCATCCGCATACTGCATAATGGGGAGTCTAAGGTGGCCTAGTTTTGGCAGAAAGATGTTAGCTTTCAATAGCCCCTCTCCTAAGTCCGCGGTGTATAAATTAAACAGAGTGGGAGCAATCATGCAGCCCTGTTTTAACCCTTTGTTCGTGTAACTCTTGGCCGTTACATGTGTCTGCATAAGCTTGGTGCGGACCCATGTGCTGGTAAGTAGCGTCAAAATGGCCGTCCGGAGTTTCCTCGGGATACCCCACTTTGCGAGTTTTGGCCAAAGTATATTACGGTCAATGGCGTCAAAGGCAGCACTATAATCAACAAAACAAGCATAGAGTGGTGGAGAGGCGACCTCTGTGGCCCTGGTTGCCAAATATGACAAGGCAATGGCATTGTCCATCGTAGATGAGTTGGGCCGGATTCCCATCTGATATTGAGGTATGATGTGATTTTTGTTTATCCAGGCCTCTAGCTCTTTCAAGAGCGCTTTTGCAAATGCCTTCCCATCAACTTCCAACAGGGCAATCAGCCTGTAGTTCTCCGGACTGGAAGCGTCTCCCTTTTTATAAATAGGGTGCAAGATGGAGCCTTTCCATGAGTCTGGTACAGCTGATGTGTTGTAGCATTGATTGAACAGGCTGTGCATGTGGGTAGCCCAGAATTCCCGATCTTCATTGAAGATGCAACCCGATAGACCATTGGGTCCAGGAGCCCCATCCTTCCGAATACCCTTCGAGATGATTAGGGTTTCCTTTTCAGTTATGATGGTGTGTTCTTACTTCTGTTCATCAGGATGGTTGCCCACTGTCTCCATGGTAATGTCTGAGGTTTTATCTAAGTCAACATAGAGCTTTGTTGCGTGGGCTGCCCATTCATTGGCAGGTACGGCATTCTCTGTGTGGGTTCCACCATTGAGGCCGCTGATGTATCTCTAAAATTCCCTGGTCTTATTAGGTGCTAGTAGGGAGTATATATCTTTCCATATCTCCTCTATGTGAGTTTGTTTCAGCTGCCAAGTGATTTTTTGGTGCGATTTTCTAGATAATTTCAGGTTGTTTTTCGTCTGTGCGTACTTCTCTCTCCTGTACTGTGACTCTGCCTGGCGACACCTCTTTTTGCTCTCATTGAATTCTTTGTTATCAAGGAGGTAAATAGGCCTTGTTCCTATAGGTTTGCCTTTGCCTTTGTGTTTGGATTGCTTTTGTGCACTCAGGGCTTTGAATAGCGAGTCAATTTCTTCTGGCCAGCTTTTCTCGATGCCAGATGTTTGTATGACCTGCTTCCACTGGTGGTATCTAACCCGGCAGGCAAGCCCCCATTTAATTCTTTTTATTATTGCCGACCCACCAGTTAAAGGAAACATTTGACCAGCTGGAAGATGTTCCTCGTGCGTTATGGTACTTCACAAGAATGGATAATGGGTGATGGTCACTTGCAGGGGCCTTATATGTTTTGCACCTCCCTAATAATTCCTTGCTCAGGAAAATGTAATCCAGAGTGGAGATCTTTTTAAAGGTGGCATTGTGGTTTACTATTCATCAGCCCTGTTTGGTTCGCAGACCCAAGTTCGAATTCCTTAATACAAGCTTCCATGATGTTCCGCCCACTCACTCCTTGGTTTTGCTCATTGCGGCACAGGTCTCTCATATTGAAGACTCCAGTCACAATGCACTCATGTCCCGGGTGCTCGTAAAGATATTATTTGATCAATTAGGTAATTATCTTAATATTCGTAGCTTTTGCCTTCTTTTTTGGGTTAACATAGAGGTTAATTACTGCGATTGTGGTTGGTGTTCCCTCCATTCCTATTCCTTTTATGTTCAGGATCTGTACATCGTGTGAGTGCGTAGGCCATTCCTTGACACGTACTTGCAAATTTAGTTTTATTGAGATGAAGACCCCGCCGATAGGTCTTTCAAAGAGGTTCTTCTTGTGAGCCAGTGTGTGTATCGCATGGAAGTCTTTGATAGGGCTTGGTGTTGTCAACCATGTTTCCTGTAAACATAGAATGTCACCTGTTTGTAGGAATTCCATAGCTTCTTTGTTGGCTATGGTGGTTTCAAACCCCACCACGTTGCAGCTTATTATTCTAATCCTGGATCTTGTTATCTACTCCTTTATTCACTCTATGGAGGGAGTTTGAACTTCTCTTGGTGTGCAATGGTGTTGATGTCCAGGCAAATTCAGATATTTTCCTGTGCTAGGAGTTTGCCCTCCCATTGGTGTGCAGTGCTGTTAAAATCCAGGCCCAGTCTTCTGATGCCCTTGAGTTGTGCATCGCTCTTACCTCCGTACAATATCTGACTCCACCACTCTTGTTAAGCTGGATTGTAATATTATTTTCACAGGCTTGTTTTGAGATTGGTTTGGTGGCCCTTAATACACATTTCAAGGGTTGTTGTACCCCTTAAACTCGTGGCCTCTGCGATAGTACATGGCGATACTTCTCCATAGTACATTTGGCTATATGTATACCCAATTCCTTGACTTGATCTTTATCTGCCCTAATGTTTTGGGTATCTACCCTGCTTGTCCACTTCGTCAGAGTTGACTCTCTATGGCTGATCCAGGTGTAATTCTTAAAGTGCACCGATTCTAGGTGAGCTGATGTCAGGTATGCTCGACAAAAGGTATAAAATATTTGATCTATTTAGGATGTCATGTGGGCCTCTTGTTTCGAATTCAGGGGTGAAGATCACAGTGGGCGGTGTGTTTGCCATCAATTGTTCTTCCATTTCTCTTTTCTCATTCTCACATACCTGTCCACCATTCGTCTTTACTCAGTCAAAGATCCCTATCTGATGTTTATTCGAACGTGGCGCAACTTGTTTTTTTCATCCAGTTTGATGCTGGAGGGCTGCTTATCCAACTGGACCTTTTGATCAATAGGTGTCATCTTCCATGCTGTTATTGTTTGGGGGTGTCTGTATTTTTGCTTCTGCGTTGTATTTCCGTTGGCGGTGGTTGTACCTTCTCTATGCTGATGGCCCAGCTGCTCGCACAATTGCATTCCTGCGGGCCTGTAAGCTGTTGTTTGAGCTGCCAAGCTTCTGCTGATCTTAGGCAGTCCATAGGACTGCAAACTTTGACAGTGCATAGGACTGCAAACTTTCTGGTCCTTTAGGCGCTGTTTTGATGTGGGTGTTTGCTGCCTCAGAATAAGAGAGTTGGAAACTATATGGACAGGAACATGAATGGGAATTCCCTTATTTAGGCCATCTGCATTTTGCGCGCTCGTGCTGATGGATTTACTTTCTTCCTGGCTATTTTTCACCTGGGTTGCTTCATCCAGGGTTCTGTGTCTTGCTTGAAAGATGGAGTAATTCCATAGGCCCTTAAGGTTGCTGTCTGTTCCAATCTCGGCCTGATTGTTGGCTAGATGTGGGAGAAATGTGCTTTCAAGCTTTTTTTGTAGATATCATGCCATTTTTCCTTTCAAAGGTTTTCAATGATTTCTGCAGTTTTTTCTTTTGGCGTATGAAGAACTACCCTGCGATGCTTGCTGTCATTTCTTTTGGGCCTTTCGTTTTACTTAGGTGACCATCATCCATGCTTGTTGAGGGGCTACCACTTTTGCCCAGGGGCATGGTACTGGTTAGTTCTATTGTGCCAATTGTTTCTCCTGATTCCCATGTTGCATTTGCTGCTCCAGAGGGCTGTTCATCTTTTTCAGTGTTTTTCCTGTTTTGCATGTTGTTTTTCCAGGCTTCCCTGCATTGATGTATTAAGGTGGATAACAGATCTGGCAATGTGGTTAACTTTTCGACAATGGCTTTGCATGTATTGTTTGCTGAGTTTGCGGTGGCTCCCAGGCCTTTTTCTCTGGTGACCCACTGGTCAACTTTAGCATTTAGCATGTCCAACTTTTTGTCATTTGTCAGGACACAGGAATTTATTATATTTAGGATGTGTGCCGAACTCTCCTTCTGGAGGGAGTCTGGGCTTTGGGGGCAGTATCAGGCATGATGGCCCATTGTTGCTCCTTTAAATTCATCCTCCCTTAGTTGTGGATCACTGTCTGTTGCGATAGTGTTTTTTCAGTAAGTTGATGCCTGGATCCTACCATAATTCCTGGAACGTTGGGCTCTGTGTATAGGGTGCTGAGGTCACTGAGTTGTTGCTGTGTTTGCACCCTTCCTGATTTGTTCGCTGGGGTGGAGCAGTTCTGACTGATACCCCGAGCACAAGTGTTAGTGGAGTCATCCAAGGTAGCATATTGCTGATTATTTGTATAATGAACGAGGGCCTCCATTTCAAATACGTTGCTTTTTTGGGTGGGCCGTGAGTATTTGACCCTGCGTTTTGCCAAGTATTTCACCTTCATTTATTGTTGATATCTCAATAATCTCTGATTGCTCTGTTTGTTTCTCTGGCATTCTGTGGTTAAGTGGATTATTGATGGAGCTTTAGGCGCTGTTGCTATCCACTGCAGTTGTCTGCCGTGTCTGCAAGTCTCAGCATCTCTGCGATTAGCGATTCTTTAAAGCTTTGGAGAACTGTACAATCTGTAATATTGACGGGTACCTCTCTCTGCGTCATTTCTTCCTGGCCAGCTGGGGCTGGACCTGACCTAGTATCCCCTAGTCCCTAGTATCCACTGGTCCCTCAGGCTCCGCCATGCAGTCCCCTAATGTTTCAGCCTTCAGTATTGTGAAATACTGATGTATCGGAATGCTTGCTGTGGCCAGTTTGCGGGTCGGGCCATTCGACCTCTAGAGTCACCTTGGACTTCCCCTCCCTCCGCTGCTGTGGATTGACTCCTTTCTGGGATGTTATGATGCAGGGCCCCCAACATACGTCGCCCAGGCATACTTTTCTGTCCTCTATATGTTCCCCCTTGGGGCCCAACCCATGTGTCTTCGACTGCTAGTTCCACTGGGAGCGCTCTTGTCCCCGCTCTCCTCACTTTTCTAGAAATAACGCTATTCGTAAGGGCCTCAAAGACCCTATGTGAGTATTTCCAATTGGTATAGAAGGCAGAAGCCTGCCATCTGGTTGCACACACCCACTCTCTTAGCCTTGATTGCCTGATTTGGCTACGTTGAGTGGCTATTGGTGGTTGCACAAACTGTCATGCCAAAGGCGTTAGTCTCATTGATGGATTGGTAGCTTTTCTTGTTGAGATTTGTAGCATGTGGGCATTGTAGGCTTTTTACCAGGATGTGATTTTTTCTTTTTTTTTTTTAAAAAGCTACCTCAATTTTGTAGCAATTTGTTGATTTTGATGGAGTTGCCTAGATGCCCCCATCAGTTGCCTTGTCTTGGTTATTTGTGCCCGTGCCGTATTGGGCTATGCCAGTAGTTATATCTGTGCTTCTTTATAATTGCTACGCAGCACTGCGACCTCCTCTAACCTCCTCCAGTCACCTTGGCTGCTCCCTTGGTTATAGTCAGTCCACCTTGTTTAGTTTTAGCCTCTTTCCCCTTGTAGCCTCATGCAGCCTGCTGCGCAGCTCTACACGTAAATTGGATCGTGGACTGAAGACTACAAACTGTGAGACTGCGAAGCTACAAGCTATAGGCTGCCAAGGGCAAAGCTTGACATGGTGAGATTAGGGCCGGTAGTTGTAGCTATGAGTAAGCTGTGTCTGGGCAGCGTGAGCAGTGGGGCCGTATGGCTGACTGGGATGGCCGGGAGCTGACTGGGTGCTGGCTGTGATCAACTGACGCAAGACCCCCTCCTTTGGCTCCCTCCATGTCTATGACGGATTGGTGGAGGAACTCTGGTGCTGCGGTGAGGGCTAAGGCTATGTTGTATGCTTCAGCCTCTTGTCACTGTTAAGGACCGGGGCTGATGCAGCTTTTGAGGCGTGGCAGGGGCTGAGGTGCCGGCTTGATGTGGGATAACGTGAGTGATTGAATGATTAAAGCAGGCGAGGTAGTAGGAGGGGGTACGGGGAGCTGAAGCTCTGCACAAGTCCAGCACAACTGCAATGGGCTCAGACCCCCCACTGAGCAATGACACGTGGTGCCCCCCGCAACAAACTACCTCAGCTCCGGGCCGCTCCGCATGTCTCTGCATGTCTTTTCAGCCCATGCACTCCGCGCTCTTTTCACCGGCACTCTACTCTTTCTCTTCCTCCAACTGCAGCGGCCTCCGCTCCCTCCAATCTCTGAATCTCCAGGTCCCGCTGCCGACGTGCCGATGCGCCACTGCCAGGTCTCTCCGCTGCACAGCTGCTCCGCTCTGCTGCTCAACTCCGCCCACTGTCTTCTGATCATGTGCAGTAAATGACAGAAAAAATGTGGTTGAGGGATTCTAGAGATGGTGGATTAATGTTTTGAAATACTGTGATCCTCCATGGTATCTGATTCTCAGTGATACTGCTTATCTTACAGATGTTGAGTGTTTGAACAAGTTAGCAGTGAAAAATCAGGCAGTTTTAGTTTTCTCACTTTTCCCATGTGAGGAGATGGAGTAGGCACAGAAAAATATGAAGTATTAATTAATATAAGTCTTATCTATTTGCAATAGGAAAAAGTGGTAAAAAAAACCAATGTGATCCTCTAACAATAGAGGCGTATAGGATATTCATGCGGCAGTAAAAATAAGCTGTATGGACAATATAAGTGTGGAAATAAATATGATGACTTGGGAAAGCAAACTCCTTGCATATATAACTGTTCTAAGTTAGGAAGCTGATAGGATATTAGTGCCCAAAATAGTAAATTTATGAATGTAGTTTATGCATATTTGGTTGAGGCAACAGTTATAGTGTCATCGTTTGTAGGATAGCGTAGCGTAATAACAGCGCAACAAGTAAATGGCAGCCGTTATAAGGAAAATATGGAGAACAGATACAGGTTGCAATTGCTCTGAAAGGTAAACCTCCCCCATGTCTGGCTTAATGTGAGATTTAAGGTTTCTGATGTAGGTAACATGAGCATCGTGAGAAGAGCAACATAGCACAGTACTCGCAACAATGAGGAAAAGACGGCCGTTTGAAGAGAATAGGGAGAGCAGAAATACAGGTTGCAAGTGCTCTGAAATCTAAACTGCTTACATGACTGGTGTGTAATAGGATTCAAGAGTTCAGGTGCTGCCACTAGGAATGGTATGTAAAGAATTGTATAGTGCAATAATGAGGAAATGGTGGCCGTTCTGAGAGAAACACAAGTGCTGGAGGACGAATTGAAATAGAGGTTGTAGATGTTCCAAAAATTGAACCGCTTACATATCTGACATGCAGTGAGTTTTAAAAGTTCAGACACTGATACCTGGAAATTAAGAAGCTTTTCATGCATCCTTGTTGTCCCACAAAATGCACAGGTAAAAATGGGAGAGTGGCTGTAGTGTTGTCTACAAGTGTGTTACATCCCCAGTGGACATAAAATAACAATTACTTTGTGGGGCTTCCTCCCCACATAGTGCTATACCAGTTTCGCAAAAAAAATTAAATGTTGTTTCCAAACACCCAGAGTTGTTAAAATCATGGCTGTCAACTGTTCGAAACAATATTTTTGTGGTGCCACAAATCCCTTTGGCTTGAGTCTCAAAGTAAAAATTTTAAAAGCACAACTGAATATTAATTGAAGTCCATTCAATAGAGTTTTGGTGGTTCTCTGGTAAGGGGCATTTGGGAAAAGTTGATGTAAATATTGCACTTGAAAACACTTTAGACCAGTAGTATTTAGATACTGGACCTCTTTACTATAGGCTCAAGAATCTCCCTCGACATTCTTAAGCTTTAAAATTTCTAGGGATCGATTTGTGGTAAATGGTTCTTTAAAAACTGCAAATCCAGTAACAACGAAGAGTATTGCACAAGAAGGAAATGCCTCTTTACAGGCATTTTCCTAACAGGATTTTTAGGAAATGTGAGAACTATACATAGATTAACAATATTTTGCAGGCGGTTGTGTGAATTTCCCACAAGAAAATGCATATTTTGGGCCAATTACATTGGTCAAAAGTCAATATGAGTTGCAGACCACTTTACAGTGGTTTTACAGGACTGCCCAAGGAATTTGGAGGTATATTGTGGTAAATGATGCAGTTTAGGGCACCAACGGTATTGACATTTGTCAAAACTGGATGTTGTTTAAAGAACACTTTATATGCAAGCCAAAAAGGAAATTTGCTAAAAAATGTAATGTACATGTGAATGGTGCTCCCTTCTTCATTCCCTACACGCTATCACCCCTGGCCTGCCCCACTGATAGTTTTCACTGGAACTGACAAAGCATGTAAGGATGAGGAGTTCGGCATGTGGAGTCCCCCTCAGATCACCTGCTAGTGGCTCTTCCCTGACTAAAAGCATGTACACTGAACCTGCTCCTGACCAGAGCAGCAGCCACAAACAACATGAACCATTGTTTCAGGCCAATGCTTCTGAAGGCCTGTGGAGCAGGAGTTGTCAGTCATGTCAATCATATGTCCGGGCTCTGCTTAACATGCAACTGACTCAGGCACACTCTCAAGAGGTCTGTGGTGTAGTTGTTTAAATGAAAATGCATAATCGTATTAACATGGTGTGATTTACATAATAAATTCAAGATGTTTTCGCTGTGAAACTGTTTAATATTGATAATGTAGGCCTCGATTTGCCTGTCACCATCTTATTCTTGCTCGCAGTTATCTCTCTGCCATTCCCCACCATGCACTCAACACAATTGTTAACTTGCAAATAATGTTTTGAAACACAATGTCATTTTCTCATTTCCAACAGGATGCTTCATTCTCAAGCTTCATTCTCATTAGCAAGTAAATGTTTCTCCAAGGTCTCACCTATTGTGACCTGATGTGTTTCTCATGAGAACTTAACCTTGATGTAACAGAATATGTACTAACCATAAGGTGTCACAGGAGCACTGGGGAAGTCAATGGGACAGTTTTGACAAATGTGATTTCAATCTGTATGGTTTTTTCCTTAACATGATTGGGTAGGATTTATGGGTCTTCACACGTTCACAGCAAATGTATGGTCTTATTGTATTTTACCCAATAAAATAAGCTTTACCCAGAGAGTATTGGTTTCACTTCCCCTGATCTTTAGAAGGTGACACTCTTTCGGTCCGATCTCTGATTTCTGAATTATTTACTGAGCTACAATATAGTCTGAGCTGCTATTTCATGATATGCATTTTATTCTGAACTTCATGCTTTTATATGAAAAATGATTAACTCACTGACTCTTTGCCATTTATTTTGCTTTTGTTATGCCTTTCAACTTTCATTAAACCTTCATGGTCAGTCTATATTGTGAAGCCTAATGTGCTTTAAATTTGATTCTGAAATGCTATTTGATATTGAATTTACATGTTAACCAACTCCAGTCGTGCAGCAACAAAATCCTTAGATTAACCCCACTCATGGTTCATTATTAGCACTTGAAAAGGAAGACCAGGCAAAAAGCGCTTCATCGTCTGTCAGCGTTCCTTGTTTGCCCTGTAGGCCTGTACGTCTCATAGTGGAGAAAGTCAGCCAGGCACCAAGTCCTGCGTATCCACCAGAAGCTGCGTTGCTGTCCACGGTGCTAACTGTGTAGTTCGTTTCTCAGAAAAAACTCAGCACATCAAAATTAAGAGCTACAGGATGGCAATGAAACTTAGATCCTGGAAGCAGCCAGTGGTGTCTTCGTAAAAGAACTATTCATAACACTCCTAATTGCCGTAATCAATACATTGGCTGCTTTACTCCTGCACTATGTAATATATGGGCCCAACCGCCGTTATATATCCAAGCTCCAAAGTACCCAACGTATAAGGAGCACTCGAACGGCAACATGCTCATGAAGAGCCTTTGTGGTATACAATCCGCCGGCACAACGATAACTTTAAGCAGTTCAATTTGCCATGGATGCCTGGCGCGTTTCGAAGTGTCCCCACTTCTCTTCAGAGGCTTTGACAATTGAAGGCGCATAGGACACCGCCCTCATCATTTAAATGCTCCAATACATGCCCTGGATGGGACGCTCTGCTGCGACTAGCAGAGCTTTATGGGCCTTGTAGTGTCCTTTGTCTCCCGATGGAGCGCGCAATGCTGCTGCTGTAACATTCATAGCCCCCAGATGGGCCTCGGTGTGCCGGTGGAAATGCTAAATCCGTTGCTGCCCCACGAAGTCGGCCTGCTCGATAACAGACCGCATGGCCCCCACATCCTGGGGTGGTGCTCCTTCGCGGCAGGGTGTGCTGCGTGTTTATCCAAGCTCCAAAGTACCCAACGTATAAGGAGCACTCGAACGGCAACATGCTCATGAAGAGCCTTCGTGGTATACAATCCGCCGGCACAACAATAACTTTAAGCAGTTCAATTTGCCATGGATGCCTGACGCGTTTCGAAGTGTCCCCACTTTGGTTTGGCAATTGAAGGTGCATAGTACGTTGGATACTTTGGAGCTTGGATATATATATAGGAAGTTGGGCCCATATATTACATAGTGCAGGAGTAAGGCAGTCAATGTAGTGATTACATTATATATATGCGGCCTCAAGCTTCTGGGCGTTTTTGGTTTTATATATATATATATATCAGATGTAGTTAAATTTGTGGGTGTGCAAATGGGAATACAGGTGACCTCGAACAATTGCAGTTGAGTTGACACATCTGTACACACTATTAGAATTGCTGGAATACACCACAATTACAAGAATGGCATAATCCAGCACTTGATTAATTTTATTTTCAAACTTTGGTCCGCTCACACGTTAAAGATCCATCACGAATGACTCAATTTCTACAATCCTGCATGGGTCCACTGATGTCAATTAATGCATGGGGATATTAAACCTCATTACTGGTAGGGGCCATTTATGCCTAGTAATGTCTGGGCCTATTGAAGTCCCTTATTGTCTGTGCCTATTGATGCTCATTATGGCCTAAGGCCAATCTGGATCCATTAGAATCATGAATGACTGTGGACACTGAGATTTTTTACTACCTAGGCCAATTAATGTTCTTTTGCTGCCATGGGCCATAAGGTTAATTTCGGCTGAGAGATTCTAATCCTCGTTAAGTTCACTGGCCAGTCACGTTTAGGTCACTGGAAAAAAGTTAATTAAGCAGACCCTCCAGGATTTCGCGATTTCGCGATTTGCAAAAAAATCGCGAAATCGGCAGTTTTGTAAAAATGCCGCGATTTTTACAAAACTGCCCGCAAAATTTCGAAAATGTTAAAAAAAAAAAAAAATTTGACGAAGGGCTGTGAAAACACATATTTTCACCTCTCAATTCCCAACTTTTGGGAAACGGAGGACCTCTTGTGGCCATCTCGTTGAAGCGCTCACTTTGTAGAATGAGACACCTCTTACCGGTGGGGGTGCGGTGCAGCAACAGGAAGTTGGCGGGGTGTACTTGGTGCTCAGTCTTGTCTGATAGTACAGTTAATCCCTCAGACACCAGTGGTAAACAGCTATGATGCACACAAACTGAGCCTAGTAACCCTTAATTGCCCTGGGACTACTCCAAAAAGTGATGACAGAGAAATGCACTAGTTTAAACATAGTGGAAAAGATGAAACACCAAGAACGCTGAGAGCATGTCTGGTTTCAGCACACAAAGATCCACTGTCTCTGAGAGAGCAGCAAATAAGACCTCGGGTTGTAGATTCCCATCTGACTGGAAGTGGACTCTTGGAATGGGATTATCCCCGCACATGCCATTTAGAGATTCTCAAAGTTAAGTAACAGGGCCTCTTGGCAGGGACAGAATTAGAAGGGCAAAGAGGCTTACTCCTGTTTATATAGGATTTCGCAGGAGAGGCTAGTTTCGAGGGCGGTTATCACAGCCGAACTCAGCTTGGTAGTTTGTCAATTAACAACGTCCTTAGCTTTGCTTGCTGTCTCTAGAGTTCCTTTGATGCCTCATACCGTCCAGCGGTTCAAAGGAGTGTGAACTTGCTCCCAGTGTGCACATCTTTCACTAGCACTGGAGTGCCTAGGTTGGCATCAGAGGCATAAGCACAACAACTGGTGATCGTGTGGACATTGTTGCTGCAACAGTCTGACAGAGAAGCCTCGATCAGGTGATGTGGTTTGATTTCATCCACCGCACTTCTGTTGCTGAGGTGTCCAGTGTTCTAGTGGGGAGCGTTTTGGTACTACCTCATTAAAGAATACAGTGCCCATTCAGATATGGGTCCAGCGGTATACGCAAGGTGAAGGACACAGTATGCACAAATATTTTACTTTGCCATGGGCTAGGGGCCATCGAGAAGTGATCCTGATATGTCATATTTCCATTGATCTGAGGTAATTTGCGACCTCTTGACTCTGGAACGGGGGCCCACTGTTGTAGTGCTTTCAAGAATCTGAGCTGCACGTATCTTTTCCAGTCTGGGGGTGACTTCTTCTCTTGACATTGTTGATACCGTTTCCACTTCGGGTTATTTGGAGTGGTCATCAACAATAACTAGGAAATATCTCTCATCTGGAAGACAGACAACACTTGCACTCTCCTGGACCACGGATGGTATGATATATCTTCTCTGAGGAGAAGGGCAAGTGGGTCTGGCGGCCCAGCAACTTGGCAAACCACACATTCTCTCACCATGGCTTTGATCTTGCCATCCACTAGTGGAAAACAAGCACTGTTTGTCAATATTGTTTTGGTGTTCACCACTCCCTGCATGAGCTGTTTGGAGGACTTGTTGGTTAGGGCCATAGGAATAACGAGACAGTCATCCCTCAGGTGAATTCCATCATAAGCCACTGCAGTTTCAGTGCACATATGGTGTACTGGTGCTTAGTTTGTAAAATAATAAGTGCCGGGCCCCTGACCAGGAGGAAGAGGTGTCCTGCCTCACGGATCCAGGAGGCAGCGGTGACCCGGCAGGGGTGCATACATGGGCGCTAGAACATCCCAGGGGAAATACAGCTCCCTCCTATGAGGTTAGGACTGGAGCTGTGCTTCTGTAGAGCTACAGACACTTTAAACATGCCTAATTCAAAGTGGAATACTTTGCTAAAACAGTTTCCATTGATTTCAGGTTGAAAATGAATGATTATGAGTAACATAAAGTGCCGCAAAATTGCCGCTAAATTTCCATATTTGTGCCGCTAAATTTCCATATTTGTGCCGCTAAATTTGCTAATCCATGCCGCAATATCCTTGGGGGTCTGATTAAGGTTTAGTTAAATTTAGACATGGATGGCAGAGACTACTGCCTACACTACAAAATATGCAGATGCATGAAATTGAACAGTTAAGTTAGTAACAAACACTACACCCCACCCCCTGTGGCTTATTACAATACTGCATGTTATTTAACACATACATCACGATATTACATCATCAATGAAATCAGTGTGGATATCACTAATGTTTACACATGAATGGAATCCCAATGATTAAATAGAAAAAAGCGGAACGTCAGCATACAATACCCGATGCACCCTCATACATCAGTATAAACATGCATTTAGTAACGTAGAATGAGTTATAATCAACTAACCTAGACATCATGCCCTCAGTATCACACACTTTAACTAGCTAACCCAGAACAGAAGTGTGCAATGAATCCTGTCTCACTCTGTCAACTTTCTGAGTGACTCACTCTAACACTCACTGAACTCCACCCTCCATATATATAGCGGAAGGACAGTTAAGGTTAAGTTATTTCAATGTTTAATATCATGTATTTCAAGTTTTGCATTGTAGGCAGTCAGTCAGTGATACACACCTATATATACACAAAAAAATGTCTAAATACAAATAAAAATAGAAAGTGGCAGAGAATACCAACAGATTAGCATACTTGGACACAGCACATTACTAATCGTGAAAACATAAATGTACAACTAACTTCCAACTTTTTAACATGGCACTGATGCTTTACACTGTAAAAAGCCAAACTGATTTCTTTAGTCAATGCTTGTTTTTTCTAGGTGTTGTCAGGTAAGAAGTCGCGGGCATGTGATGTCACTTCCTCTGATTCTGATGACATTCGGCTGCTACTGCCTGGTTTCCTCCACACATCGGACCTTCGGCTTAGTGAACTTTTTTACCACTTAGATGTTCTATTCATGAGGATCCTAGTTGTCACTCATCCAAGGGAACACCCTGCCAGCAGCATCTTCTGGAATCCCTGCATTCCTGACCCTGTAGGACTGCTACTGCCAAGCAGCAAGGAGCTATCAAGTTACAGTAAACATTCACAGAACACAGGATGCATTTCCTGCCAAAACCCTGCTGTTAGCAAAACAATGCACGTACAAAATAAATTCTGCTGAGCACAGTATTTACTCTACTAAGGGGCATATTCTCAAGGCGATATCGCCGCGTTAGCTGCACTTTTCTGCTGCTAAAGCGGCGATAATTTTATCGCCCTATTACCAAGCTGTCGCTTACAGCCGTCAGCGAGTTTTCAGGCGAAAACGTCCGTTTTTAAAGATCGCTACTTCTGTTAGCGATAATTATATGCAGGAGAGGCGTTCCCGTGCAAAAACGCACGCAAACACCACTACTCCATATTCACAAGGGGATCCTTGAACTTCTGAAGACCAAAAAAACTGGCTCTAACTACAGTTAGAGCCAGTTACTTAAGACCAGAAAATAGCTGGTCTTAAAATTGGGGATAACGCTTGGGGCCACAACTCAGCAGGTTTTGGTGCTGGACAGCGCTGCAAGCAATGTTGCAGCGCTGCCCTGCGACAAAACTACAGTGCAGGAATGCGCACCATCAATAAGATAGTGCGCATTCCTGGGCCCCAGTCATGAAAAGTGTTGCAGCGCTGCAACAAGACAGCGTTGCAACACTTCTCACAACGCCCTTCCTGCGACAGCATGGATGCGCTGTATTCACAGGACAGCGCTCCATGACGCAAGTAATGACAGATACGTCAGGAATCCTGACGTATCTGTCTGCACTAAAGTCATGCATTGCTGCAGTCGTGTCACAACCATGACGCAACTCCAGCAATGCATGGGGCCAGCCTATCCCTGTGGCACTGCGCCACCCTCACGCCTGCCATCAGGCAGGCGGAAGGTACTGACACAGTGCCGTTCATGAGAGGGTGCCCGAATGTCGGCGCTGTTGGAAATCCATCGGTGGTGGTTCAGCGCTGCGGTGTCATCGTTCAGAAGCATTGGTGGAGTGTTGTTGCGGAGGGAGTGGACGAGACGTTCTTCGGTGGCCTTGATCCAGCTGCGAGGGGGTGCGATGATGGCGGTGGCGTCCGGTGGGCAAGGTGAAGACGTGATGTTACCAATGATGGCCGGTCCAGGAGAGTCTGGTGTTGTGGCTGTGGTTGAGCTACCCGCTGGGGGAGGTGACGTGCTCGACCGTGTGTCCTGCTATGTGGCTTGTTGAGCTGACTTGCTGCTTGCGTCTGATGTAGGGGACCTTCCCCAGGAGGGGGTGGTGTCCTGGTCACTGGGGTTGTCCAGGTGGAACTTGAGTTCACCGAGTAGGATGTCGCCAGTGGATGGGAGAGCCTGGGGTGCAATGAGGTCTACAATGTTATTGGAGAATGGGGGGCCATGGCCCGGGGGGCCTGCACATGAGGGTGCCGCAGAGGATGTGCTTGGGCTTGGTCCGGATCTGGGATTTGAGGTGGTCCATGGTCACCCTTTGGTCATTAGAGTGCGTGGTCAGTTGGAGTGTGCTTCTGTAGGTGATGGCAAAGCCTCCTCCTTGATGGTCGGGGTGCTCCTTGCGGGCGATACTGCAGCCGTCAGTGATGGCGATGGCGATGTCTGGTCCGGAGCAGAGGTTGGTCCTGGCAGGTGAGGTGGCGTCCAGGGTTGATGGCGAGGAGGGTGCTGGCGTCGTAGCAGTGGAGTGTCCAAGAGGAAGGCTCCTTGGTGCAGAGCGTTGTCCAGGGGCAGACGGACGCAAACGGCATAGCCTATGGGTTGCCTTTGGCATGGGAGACGACCATTACAACGCAGGCAGTACATCGTCAACAACGCAACTCCGACAACGCAGGTGCCTTTACATCGCATTTGATTACAACGCATTGTGAGGTCAGTAATGGGGTAAATTGAAGTTTTTTGGGTGGGTATGGGTTTCGGATGTAAAATATGAAAATTGGGGTGTGTGTTGGGGTAAGAAATGGAATTTGAGGTGCGTTTTGGGATAAAATATGGAATTTGGGGGGTGTTTTGGGATAAAATATGGTATTTGGGGTGTGTTTTGGGGTAAAATATGGAAATTGGGGTGTGCATTTGGGGTAAAATATGGAAATTGGGGTGTGCATTTGGGTCCAATTTGATTTTTGGGTGTGTTATGGGAGCTCAAGAAGGAATTCCAGGGTTCACAGTTGGGTTTGGGGTGCAAAGCTTAGTTTTGGGTTGCACTCACTGAAGTGGGAATAGTGATATTAATGTCTCCGCTATGCAACACCTACTCTACTGTTGCAATGTGCCTAGTATTAGTATGCATTGCAATGGAATGCGATGTTATGGCATGCGTCGCAACCACGTATGTGCCTTTGGCACACAAGTGGTATGCCCGCTGTGCATGGGCGCACAGCGGCCGCCATTGAGAAGTGCTGGGGGGGGCTGGAGAGCTGTGAGGTGGTAAACGCTGGAAAGAACACTGGATGGGGCGTGGACGCGGGGATGTGTGTGTGAGCGGGTGTTGTAAATATTTGAATAAGGGAAGTCTTACCTCGAAGCCGGGTCCCGTGTCTTCGTTGCTCCTGCTCTCCTGCGTCTGCTTCCAGGAACAGGAAGTAGGCAGCCAAGCTCCCTCCCCTGAGCCAATCACAACGCTGCAATGCAGCGGTGGGATTGGTAATTGGCAACGGGACAAGGCATGCAGGCAGGGGCTGGAGGGGTGGGCATGTTCTCAATGCAGGCTGTAATGCAGCCTGCACTACGAACAGGGAAGTGCGCATGACTGCTTTGGGCGGCCTGAGTGGGCCGACCAAACAGTCATTGCGCACTTGAGTGGGCATGCCAATCCGCCCATGCCTTGCCCCGTGCTTGGAGCAGTCCTACCCACCCTCCCACCCGCAAAGGAAACATAGCACGGTTACATCAGTAAGTTATCATCATGTGATGATTGTTCCTCTGCTTGAAAGCAGTGGGGCAACGCTCTTCCGCCATAGTGGATGAGCCGCCACTAGGGGTGCGTCATCTACATGTGCTAGGCCTGGGCGACTCGACCCCCAGGCGTATGCGTCCAATCTTCTTCTTACCTGGACATTGACACCGTGGCGCAATCCGCTGCACTCTCTCCAAATATGTGACTCAGCCAGCAGGAGCCTCAGCCAGGTGGGATTTCACAAGCCTGGGTACAGCAGTCCCCGCCAAGTCCGCTGGTGAACCTCCCGATGCAGTTGATGCAGCAGGGCCCCCTTAGGCGTGAAGTTGCAGCGCTCCTGCCACACAAGTTCGGCGCAGCTCTGGGGCCTCACCTTCCACAGCGTCCGGCCAGCCCAACATCATCCGGCCTGTGATGCAGAGAGGCGGCACCCACCGTTGGTAATCCCCTCCGTGCACACCGGTGTAGTGGTGGATCGTAGTATGCGATGCAGACCTCCCTACGTTGGGGCGCAGGAATGCCTCTACTATTAACAGCTCCAAGGTGCGCAAGGCGGTCTTCGCACACAGGTCAGCAACGTGTCTCCATGCGACCTTCCAGACTTCACCACCAGGTACGGGCGATCGTTGTGCCTCAATGTCTACCGCCATGGCTCATCGACTCCACAGCTCCTCCGCATCCCACTCCAGGATCCAGACGCAGGTCCAGCGAGGCATCCAGGCTCCATTCGCAGGTCCAGCGAGGCATCCAGGCTCCATTCGCAGGTCCAGCGAGGCATCCAGGCTCCATTTGCAGGTCCAGCGAAGCATCCAGGCTCCAGACGCAGGTCCAGCGAGGCATCGAGGCTCCAGACGCAGGTCCAGCGAGGCATGCAGGCTCCAGACGCAGGTCCAGCGCGGCATCCAGGCTCCAGACGCAGGTCCAGCGAGGCATCCTGGTTCCAGACACAGGTCCAGCGAGGCATCCAGGCTCCAGACGCAGGTCCAGCGAGGCATCCAGCCTCCAGAAGCAGGTCCAGCGAGGCATCCTAGCTCTCATCCTGGTCATCCTGGATGTTGGGTGGCTTGCAGGGGTTGTTGATGTGTGCTGCACTTGGCCCAGGCTGCTCCATTCTGCATTTTTTTGGTTTTTATGCCTATTTTCTCTTGGATGTTGACTGATAGGCTATTTTTTGCATTAGAGGCAAAAAAAACTCACGTTGGGCTGACTAACGTGAGTTTTTTGCCGCTAATGGGCCTATCGGTAGTTTTCGCCTGCTAACGCCGGATTTCCTATCGCCTTCGCGCTGATGTTAGGGGCAGTTTTCACCGCCGTTCCCTGATACTATCGCCATGTAGCGACGGCTTGGTAATACGCCGCTAACATGGCGATAGTTTTCAGGGTTAGGCGGCGATAAAAAAACTGCCGTTAACTGGCCTTTGCGATAGGTATCGCCGGTCCTTGTGAATATGCCCCTAAGCATTTAACACAGGGGTCTCCAACCATTTCTGTAGTGAGAGCTACTTCTGGTCTCTGAAAAGCATCCTGAGCTACCTCCTATTATATGGGTATTAAATAAGGGCGAGGGTGAGGGAGAGGATGTAGCCTTATGGCTAGAGCGGTCCACCTCGAAGCTGGGGAACCGGGTTCGAGTCTCGGCAACGATGCTCAACATCCTGTGATTCTGGGCAAATCACTTAATCTCCCCCTGCCTCACAAAAATGAATGTGTCCATCTGTAACGAAACCGGTGCTATTGTGAGGCGCTCTGATACCTGATATCTTCGGGTCTAGTTCGCGCTATATAAAACTCCCCAAAAAAAAGGGCAGATAAAGTCCAAGTAACTAAAACACCGCCCCTAGAGTATCCCAGCCCTGCTGCAGTGAGCATACGTCTTTAATGCAATTGAGCTCTAAAGCAAATGTTAACTAATGTAGGGTTCCCAGGACAGAGTTTTGTCCCTCGTTTATGAATCACACTGAGAAGTAAGAGTCTAATATAGACTTGTGTTCTAATAGTTATGCAATACATAAAATGGCACTGCTTTAGGGCACAGAGGACCATTAGCAATAATGCATTTTGCGACTTCCATGCAGACTTTATAGCGATCTACAAGTTAACATATCTCAGCAGTGTCCGGCACACTGTACAGCAGTCAGACAATAATGACACAAAAGTTAATGTATGAAGAGATTACTTTTAGAAGCTAGGCAGTCTTTGAAACAAGGGAAGAAAGAAAAGAAGAAAGACAGAACAGAAGCAATGAAGAATAGAAGATAAAGGAGGGAAATGAAGAAAAGAAAAGGAAAGCTAGGAAGAAATAACAGAAAGCTGAAGGAGAAAGAAAGGGGAATGTGAGGTAGAAAAAGTAGGAGAGGAAAGAAGCAAGAGAATGAGAGAAAGAAAGGAGAGGAAGACAGAAATGAGGGTTGAAAGGAAAGAAAGGAAGAGATAAGCAGCCAGTGGAAGAGAGAAAGAGAACTTAGTACAAAAACAGGAAAAGCAGTTATAAATGGAAGTGAATGAGAGAGAGAAAGGAAGGGAGACCGAGAGAAGTGGGGTGAGAGAATGAGAGAGAGAACAAAAAAAATAAGAGAGAATGAAAGAAAAAAGGAGAGGAAGAAAGAAGAATAAAAGAGTAAGTAAAGGGAGAGAATGATAGAAGACAGAATAATACAGAGAATGAATGAGATTAAAAAAGAGAAAAGTGAAGGAAGAAAAAAGAACCAAGCTAAACAAAGGAGAAAGAAGAAAGAAAGGAAAAGGAAAAAAGGAGTAAAAGAAAGAAACAGGAAGAAGTGAAAGGAGGAAAAGAAAAGACTAAAAAGATTTAAAAAGAAACACAGGAACAAAAAAAGGTAATACAGAAAATGGAACGGCAGGAGAGAACAGTGAAAGAAAAAAGTGAAAGAAAGACAACAAAAGATTTAAAAAGAAATACAGGAACAAAAAAAGGCAGTAGCCAAACAAGAGAAGTTGAGAATGAAAGAAGACAGAAGGACTGAGAAAGGAGAGGAAGTAGGAAGAAACAACAAAAAATGGAGAAAGGGGTGCAAAAGAAAGCCAAAGAAAAAAGGAATTAACAATAGGAGAAAAAGAAACAAAGTAGCGAAGGAAGGAAACAACGAAGTAGTGAAAGAAAGAAAGAAAATGAAAGAGGAAAAAAAGAACAAAGAATTAATTTTTCAGGTGAGTGTGGGATACAAGGTCTTGCATTTTCGGGTTCCTAGGCCCACAAATAAAAGCACAGCACTGTGTTTTAAAGTGCTGTCTTAGCGTTTGGCCAGCTGCAGTGCAGATTGTCAAACCAGCTGGCAAGTAATTATGATGTGCGAGATACTCGAAAGTGGCCCGAGAGCTATTAAGGTAGCTCGCAATTCACATGTTGGAGACCCCTGCTGTATTCCAATCCCGGCCATTAAGTTTCTGATGCTTGAAGAACTTTCGTGTTAAAAGCAAAACAATAATCATGAACATTACCTGCGCCATCTTGTCTGGTGGAATTCTATGTGCACATAAGTTGCAGTCATTTTAATCTATCACAGCCATTTTGTACTCTGTTGGTCACCTTTGTTTCACCCTGCCCTTACTAGCATCCCTCTGACCCTCTGACAGACCTGGTATGTGTGCTGGGGGCTATAAACTCTATTGCCACAACAAACCTCAGTGCCACTTGCTGCCACAAACTCGTTTTTCCTCTCATCTCTGTTTTCAGGCAAACCTTTGGACACTCTACCCCTCACTGCACCTAGTTACACAAACAGGTTCCAAACACCAAAAAGACTCTTGCAACATGATTTATTGCACTGCAAACAGCAAGACTTGTTGATACCAACAATGGGACCTGTTTTTATCAACAGAACGGACTCTTAGATCTGGCCGGTCTCACATGTTTTAGACCCTGAAGCAAGGTCCAGCTGCAAGATAAGATTGTCTGTTTGACCTGGGTGGGAAGAGAATTACTGTTGGGCTTGTGTGACAACCTGCCCGGGCGGGGACCCCAAGCTTGTGTAACCATGTTAATGAAACAAATGCATTGTGTCAAACCTGTATAAAAGGAAGAGCCAAAGGAGTATCAGCAGAACACTTCCCTCAGACATCCCGGTGTCTGCAGTTGACGTGATCTCCTCATGAGAAATAAACCTTTTTCTTGTCTTCCAGTTTCCAGCGCTTGCCTCATTATTTCGATAGCGAACCCAAAGTGAATTAGAGGTGGAACCCTGCACCGGGCAGCATTGAGGGTCTTAGAAGACTCGCTGCCTTTCACAAATTGGCGCCCAAACGTAGGGGCCCATCAGCGACGCGTGGGTCTGGTAGAGAGGTCCTAACGACGGAGTGAACGACTAAATGATTGGGGTATACCTGCCTGAGAAGACCCTTGTCTGGCTGCCGATCGACTGAACTTCACCGGTTCCGAACGGACCTCTCTCGAGTGACCTGCGGTCCTGACTGAGACCTTAGAGGAACGCCGCATTGATTGTTGGAGTGAGAGGACAACCAGGCGCTGGAAGGGGAAGACGAAGAACTGTCCATACGGTCCGGGTAAGGTCGTGAAAAAACGACTTAAATTGATTGATTGATTGAATAGTTTGATTGAAATACTAGTATTCCTTTTTTTTATATTGAGTTATTTACGACATTTCCCTGCTTGCAAACAACGAAGAATAGGAATATTCTCTCTCTTTGCAGGCAGCGAAGGACAGGTAGTGCAGACTTTTTGTCTAAATTGATTGATTGAGATATTCATTTTTGACCGATAAATACGTCATGCCTGTTTTCTCTAGATTGTTTGATTGTAATTGTTTTGGGCCCGACCGTTCGTTAGAGGTCAGTCAGCCGGCACCGCCGGAAGGCACCCCTAACAAGGACATGTACGTAAAGTATGGATTAGCCACCGTAGCTTATAGCAAACTATGGCATAAATACACTAGGAAGGACCGGGTAAATCAGGGGCCACTGACGGGATCTTTCGATCCCGCTAAAATAGAAACGTTAGAATTAGCTCTCCACAAAAGAAAACTAGACCAGCCATGTTTGACAGTTTTGGTTTATGGCGAAAAGAGGCAGCTCAAAGAAAGAAAAGGGACGAAGCTAGACAAGATAAAGAAACGCGAAAATCAGCTTACCAAGCCTGTAAAAGATTAGAAGAAAAACTAAAAGAAAAGGAAATCGATAAAAAGGAACAGGAATCAAAAATATCAGGTCAATGCCCTGTTAGAACGCCATCGATTCTTTACCCCAAGTTACCAGCAAAACAAAGGGTAGATGATGATTTATTGTTAGGTCCCCCAATCATATACATGCCACCCCCTTACGCCCCTACTCATCCCGTAGCACAACGCCAGGACCACCAAAGTATAGCCGGAGATGGCACGATCGCCTCAGTCTCCACCGCCTCTGCTCCCACCGAGTCACCCACACCAAATGCCTCATCAAAGGATACAGTAGTAGAGGTAGGATCAAAAGAAAAAGGAGCGCCCAGGGTCCCGCGATTAAGTAAAAATGAGCGAGCAGGCATTGATAAAATAGTTAAATCCCTCATAGATAGGAAGGAGACAGAAGAGTATGTAACTGACATATGCAACTCCTATGTTGAAAACCACAAACGATACTTTATTGTACGTCTCTGTTACCACACTCTTACTGCATATGATGAGAAGTACCAAGATGTAGGGCCCGAGCGGCTAGTGGCTCTCTATAGGAAGGTAGACACCGGAGATGAAGGCGACAACGATGTTACAGAACTCTTTTCATCCACACTGGAGGTATTCCGTCACCTTGTGGAACAAGGACGGATAGATAAGGACAGGACATCTAAGATAGCAGGACCCCCGGTGGAAAAACCAGATAGCATGATGCCGATAAAAGAAGCTGCCCCTTATTGGGTACCTCCTAGAGGACAAGGGACTCATGACGATATGAACCATCAAGACGCTAGAGGAAGGGTGGTCTACAATTGGGTGTATCAACCATGGGACAGACAGGACATTTTGACGTTCCGTAAATCTTTACCGGATTTACGAAAGAACCCCACTGCCTTTTACACCGAGCTAGGTACCGCTCTGGGATCAACAATAATGACACTTGCCGACATAGACTTGTTCTTCGGGTTATGTTTGCCAGCAGATGTGCGGAAACAGATTAGGAAAATAGACCATACCGAACTGCTTGGTCATACCTGGGAACAACTCAACACATTAGATAAACAGCGGAACCCTGGTCAAAAACCGGTTAAAGCAATATTGGACCTCCCTGACAAAATAGTGCAGAAAGTGAAAACGCTGATCCCAGAGAAAAAGATAGACTGGTCCATAGTAACCGCATGCCGCCAGAAACCACAAGAGGATGTCTCAGAGTATTTCTCCAGATTTGAAACGGTGTTCTCCGATTACAGTGGACAAGACATGTCCACCGCAACCGGACACCACTTATTTGTGCAGAACTATGTCAAAGGACTACTGCCAGATGTATCCCAGAAATTACAAGCCAGCGAAAGTAGTTGGGCAGTATCTAAACCGGCGGCCATTCTCCAAATGGCCCAGTACTATGAGCATCAGAAAAACGAAAATGACAGGGCTACAGAAAGGAAAAAGAAGGACTTGAAGGAAAGGGTAATGGTAGCACAACTCCAGGGGGCGAATACAGGAAGGGAGCAATATAGGGGAGGATACCAGCAGAATACCCCTAGAGTACAGCCACCTAGAAACAATTCATCGACATCATATGTAGGACGCCAAGACCTAGGACAGGATCAATGTGCATTTTGCAAAGAATATGGACACTGGAAAACCCAATGCCCGGCTTTGTTAGGAGCTGGTAGGGGCAGAGGGGCGAGGGAAATAGCAAGTGGACAGAAAGGAAGAGGACGTGGGAGAGGGTACGCGAGTGAAGCAAGCGAGGAAAGGCCAGGAAGAGTGAACACATTTGACCATCCCAAACAGAATCAGTACCAACAGACAGATTATGACAATACGTACGACTTTGCATAGGACAGCCAGGGGCAAGGGAGGGATCCAGTCGAGCTCTATGTTGATCAGCAAGGCCCTTATGTTACCGCTGAGGTCCTGGTCACAAAGTGCCATTTCTGGTAGACACGGGAGCAACACGTAGTGCACTATCCAAACGACTGATTCCAAGGGCACCCTTGTCAGGCTCACATGTGACCTCAATAGGATTTGACGGTACGCCCTCCACCAACCCTTTGTCCCGACCGATCCCTTTTAACCTTGACAACAATAGCGTCGAAACGACATTCCTCCTCTCTTCCAACACCCCAGACGCCATTATGGGTCTCGACCTTTTGAAACACTTCCATGCGACTAGCAGATGCTCACCAGACGGAGTGCGTGTCGTCCTGTATGACAACCCCCAGCGCCATAGAGAGAACCCTTCTCAGCACATGTTTCCCATCTCCGAGACTGACGCATCCCTACTGGACACTTTGCCATCACACTTATGGGCTAGGGCTGATTCAGACGTAGGACGAATGATGATTGACCCAGTACACGTAACAATACGACAGGACGCAACCCTACCGAAAGTACCGCAGTACAAAATATCGCCAGAGGGTGAGAAGGCACTGACAGAGATCATACACTCTTTGGTAGAGGCAGGGGTGATAGAGGAAGTAGTGAGCAACGTTTGTAACAGTCCCATACTACCGATTGTAAAGAGACAGGGAGAGGGAGACGGAAAAGCCTACCGCTTCATCATTGACCTGCGGGAGATAAACAAAATCGTAGTGCCACAATACCCAGTAGTTTCCGACATCACGACAATTTTGACTTTAATCCCCTCCACTGCCACCACCTTCACTGTAATTGACCTCAAAAATGCATTCTTTTCCATACCTATACACAAGGACAGCCGCTATCTATTTGGATTCACCCTAAACTCCCGTTCGTACAGATTTTGCAGAGCACCTCCGGGGTACACTGAGAGCCCAAGCATCTATAGCCAGGCGCTTAATAGACAGTTAGACGCCATACAATTGCCAGATGGAGTGGCACTAATACAATATGTAGACGACATCCTTCTAGCAGCGGACACCATACCAATAGCCGTCACCGCCACCATCAAACTACTCCATTTTCTTGCTGAGAATGGTCACAAGGTCTCCCGAAAGAAATTGCAGTTCTGTAAATCACAAGTGACCTATTTGGGTCACCTTTTATCCCAAGAAGGGAGGAAACTCACGCCTGACAGGATCCAGACAATTCTAGACACCCCTGTCCCCAAAGATCAGAAACAAGTCCGCTCTTTGATAGGTCTCATCTCATTTTGCCGACAGTGGTTACCGAACTTTAGCCTCATTGTCAAACCCCTTCTCTCCCTCCTAGCTAAAGACATCCCCTCACCTCTCCCCTGGACCCCCGAATGCCAGTCAGCCTTTAAAGAACTACGCAATGCCCTTTGTTCAGCGCCTGTCCTAGAGAGGGAAGGATGTGCATTGTCTGTCCTAACACAATCAATTGGTCACAAACAACGCCCTTGTGCATATTTCTCTGCCACCCTCGATCCAGTAGCCAGAGCGCTGCCAGCGTGCCTGCGCGCTGTGGCAGCTGCAGCAGTATCGATACGCCAGAGCGAAGGAATAGTACTCTCCAATCCAGTCACTGTTTTAGTACCCCATGCAGTCGACACACTACTAAACCAGACCAAAACCCAACACTTGACTAGCGCCCGACTGACAGGATATGAGTTGACCCTGCTAGCACCGCACATTACCCTAAAGCGATGCACCACCCTCAATCCAGCCACACTGTTACCCCTACCCAAAAATGATCCTAGCGTGACTCCACTACACGACTGTGTGACACTAACCGATGAACAAACAAAGAGTAGAATAGATCTCAGAGACACCGCCTTTCTACAACCAGATGGAGAACTATGGGTGGATGGTTCGTGCATCAAACTCCCCGACGGCACCACCTCAGCTGCATACGCTGTCACCACAGCCCGAACCGTTCTGGAAACAGCCCGTATTCCCCAACGTTCAGGCCAGGCTGCAGAACTCATTGCCCTCACACGAGCATGTATCTTAGCGACTGACACGACAGTTAACATATACACCGACAGCCAATATGCCTTCGGGGTGGTTCACCATTTTGGGATCTTATGGAAAGAAAGAGGGTTCCTGACTTCACACGGTACACCCATCCTGCATGGAGATCTAGTCTCCGCCTTGATGCAAGCAGTCCTCTTCCCCAAGAAGTTAGCAGTGATAAAATGCCAAGCACATAGGAAAGTGACTGATCTCATTGGACAGGGAAATGCACTAGCAGACGTTACTGCCCGAGCCACGGCAGGAGACAGAACTACGACACGAATGTATGTGACCAGGTCACAAGCTGAACGATGGACTGACGCTAGGACCACTGTAAGGGACATACAGACTACAGGCACACAAGACGAATTGACCGAGTGGGAAAAGGTGGGACTAAAAGACGAGGAAGATTGCTGGAGAACTAAAGACGGAAATAAATGGCTGTTACCCAATGCCTACCTCATCCCCATATTGACCATGGCACATTTACCAGCACACATAGGCTCCACCCCCATGATTGAACTAATCACCAGAGTATGGCATAACGTCAAGATAGCAGAATCTGCAAAACGCCTAGTACAACAATGTATAGTCTGCCTACAACACAACCCAGGGAAGGGGACAGTAGTACCACGGGGAGGGTTTGGAGTCCCTGACCACCCCTTTGAAATCCTTCAAATGGATTACATTCAACTAGAGAGATGCCTTGGTCTAAAATATGTCCTGATGGTTGTGTGCGCTTTTAGCAAATGGGTGGAGGCATATCCCACCCGCGACAATACCACCTTAGCCACTGCAAAAGTATTGCTGAAAGAATTCTTCCCCGATACGGCCTTTGCAGAATTTTATGGAGCGACAACGGCCCCCACTTCGTAGCCGAGGTGATACAGAACATACTGAGAGGGTTGGGGGTAAAACAAAAGTTCCATGCCGTCTTCCACCCCCAATCAGCGGGCCTGGTAGAGAGACACAATGCAACGTTGAAACTAAAACTAGCCAAAATAGTTGCCACGACCGGGTTGAAATGGCCCGACGCCCTCCCATTGGCATTGTTATCGATGCGCTCCACCCCAACCAAACACCGACTGACCCCGTATGAGGTGGTCTTCGGCAGGCCTATGAGCATTTGGGCGGCACCAAGACCCACCTCCATTAACGATGTCCCGAACATATTAATGTCGGATTACTTGCATAAATTGACAAACGAGCTAACAATTATCCACCAACAGGTGCAGCAAGCCTTGCCTGATGTATCCAGGGGCCCGGGACATGAAATAAAGCCAGGCGACCATGTATTGATTCGCAACTTCCAAAGAACGAAGAATCTGGAGCCTAGGTGGACGGGCCCCTGGCAAGTCCTGATCACCACCCGAATTGCCCTCCGAGTGGAAGGAAAACGAAACTGGCTGCATGCCCACCACTGCAAACGAGTCCCTCCAACTCTGGCAACCTGTGAAGGGGTGGAGGTGCAAGAGGAAGTACTCGCGAGAGACCGACCAGCTCTGAGTTGCTACCCACAAGAAGACACCCTCGAACTATCAGAATTTCCCGACCCCACGGTGCCATCCAGGAAAGGGTACAACCTAAGATCGACAAAAGGAGGGAGCTCCAACGACCAGGCCACCAACTAAGTCAAGGTCTCAGATCGGTAGCACAGTCAAACAACGCTACCAGGAAAGCACCAGACAAAAGGCTGTGGTCCTAACAGTTGTTGAGCTCCTCGAAGATGATGGAAGAAACTGAACACCTGCAAAACCACCGCAAAGACACCAAGACTGCTAACCTGCACAGCACAAAGACAATTGCACTTGTAGCCGCATTTCTCACCTGTCTCCTGCTAATGGTCGCACTCTGGATCATTGAGGAGAATGCACCTGCATACAGAACATTGTCACCCACCATGCAACCAACCACCAAGAAAGAACACTACCTGGTATCACTACCGCCACATCTCCGAGAACGACGCAGAGAATTCTGGAATAATTCTTTCGTGCAGATGTTGCACCAGCACAATCTTGCCACCAATGCTACCAACTGTTGGGTCTGTGGGCTGTTACCACATGCCACTGAACATTCCATCCCTTTCATCCCTTCGCCCTTTTCTATTCACGGATCTTGCCTTGCCTGGATGATGCTCCTACAAGAAAGTTACAAAGACAATGCCACTTCCGACGGAACAATCGCCCAGTTCTACAACGAGTTCTGGCGAAACAAAACAGGAAGGACAGCCACCCCTTCTGCCCTCAAACCTTCAATGCGACATTCCAGATTAATGTCCCCTCCAAAGAACGAGTGGAAATGCAAGTGTTCAATAATCCTAACAGAGCCACATTTTCCTACCTGAAGAAAAGAACTGCTGCAACACTGACTGTGGCCCTATCTGTGGTGAACGTCTCTGGCCTTGTATGCATTGAAGGCCGTGGGACTAAGAATGTGGGTCACAGCACCTGTAGCATTGTAAGGACTTTGAACACTGCCAACCCCCAGCGCTTGTTGCATCACCCAATATGTACTTTGTTTGTGGAACCAAAGCCTACACCTGGCTCCCAAGAAACTGGGGGGCACGTGCTACATCGCCTTTGTTTTGCCACCAACCTACACAGCCCCTGCAGAGCATCATCGAGAAAAGCGTTCTAAAGACATTGATCAAGCAGACTCTGCCTCATCACAGTTCCTCGACGCAGCAAAAGGGCTCGTCCCGCTATGGGGTCCGATGGCAAACAGCCGAGCCATCAGACATCTGTCCCAAGCGGTAGAGACCGCCCTGAACGTCACTGCTGGCATCCTCACCAACAACACTGCTGAGCTCCAAGCGATCCGTCTGGTTACCCTGCAAAATCGCATGGTCCTGGACATGGTACTAGCGGACCGTGGAGGAGCATGCCGCATCATCGGTGCCAGCTGCTGTGTATACATTCCTGATAATTCACCTTCTGTCTATGAAGCAATCGAACATCTCCATAGACTATCTTCAGAAATTCATCAAGGATCAGAGACTTGGACAATTGGAAGTTGGCTTTGGGGCATCTTGAAGGAGTGGGGTTAGAAAATATCAATGATTCTCTTGGTCCCAGTATTGACAATATGTGGTTGTTGTTTGGGTATACACTGTATACCACCTTTGTGTTCTCTTTGCATAACTACCTTGCACCCTAAGACTATGGACACTCAGCTAACAAAAATGAGAGTAATGTATGATCAAGAGATACGGGACATTATGGAGATCGAAATAGACTGACAAGTTGGCTAGTTATGTTCAAAGGGGCCACTGTTAAAAGCAAAACAATAATCATGAACATTACCTGCGCCATCTTGTCTGGTGGAATTCTATGTGCACATAAGTTGCAGTCATTTTAATCTATCACAGCCATTTTGTACTCTGTTGGTCACCTTTGTTTCACCCTGCCCTTACTAGCATCCCTCTGACCCTCTGACCGACCTGGTATGTGTGCTGGGGGCTATAAACTCTATTGCCACAACAAACCTCAGCGCCACTTGCTGCCACAAACTCGTTTTTCCTCTCATCTCTGTTTTCAGGCAAACCTTTGGACACTCTACCCCTCACTGCACCTAGTTACACAAACAGGTTCCAAACACCAAAAAGACTCTTGCAACATGATTTATTGCACTGCAAACAGCAAGACTTGTTGTTACCAACAATGGGACCTGTTTTTATCAACAGAACGGACTCTTAGATCTGGCCGGTCTCACATGTTTTAGACCCTGAAGCAAGGTCCAGCTGCAAGATAAGATTGTCTGTTTGACCTGGGTGGGAAGAGAATTACTGTTGGGCTTGTGTGACAACCTGCCCGGGGCGGGGACCCCAAGCTTGTGTAACCATGTTAATGAAACAAATGCATTGTGTCAAACCTGTATAAAAGGAAGAGCCAAAGGAGTATCAGCAGAACACTTCCCTCAGACATCCCGGTGTCTGCAGTTGACGTGATCTGCTCATGAGAAATAAACCTTTTTCTTGTCTTCCAGTTTCCAGCGCTTGCCTCATTATTTTGATAGCGAACCCAAAGTGAATTAGAGGTGGAACCCTGCACCGGGCAGCATTGAGGGTCTTAGAAGACTCGCTGCCTTTCACATTCGTACCATGAGGAGGTAGTAGGAACTGTCATTCCAGAATCTATTTGCATTTTACTTTACTCAGTTATTTTAGTCAACAAAAAGGTTTGGTCCTGCCTAGATGATTTTCGATATGATTAAGTGCTTTATTCATAGTGTGGAAAGGATTAGTGTCGAAGCCCATTTTTTGTGTCTCGCAAACTGCCACGACCCATGAGAATAGTTAGGACGCTCTTCTGTTCGGGCCACAACTTACCCAAATCCACAAAGCTCCACAAAAGAGATCGGGAGACTGAGAGGTTTATTAATCGAAATCAACAAGATCTTGGGGTGGAAAATGGAGGCAGGAAGGAGAAAGACAGAGCACACAGGAAGTCTTTGTTTCGTCTTTGTGATGTTTTAAAATCACATCTACCTCTCAAATAGGAAGCAATAGCAGTTGGGGTAATTTACCACACATTTAGAGCAGTGGAAGTGACTAATAAGGCAAGCACATACAGAGTGAGTATACATATAAGTGCTCATTGAATGCAAGTACAAGGAAAGCCTGTAAACACTTGTAGCTCACCTGATGCTCTGATTGGTAAAGTTGGTAACAGCCACAAGAAGTACCCGGAGACCTTCCCCAAACTGGGGACCATCAGGCGGCGCTGTATTCAGGACAGTGGCTTTGGATGGACATTTGCTGCAGATGGTCCGACGCTGACACTGAAGCCATCAACGAGGTAAGCAGTGTAGAGGTAGAGGTAGAGGAAAACAAAACAAAGGTTTAAGATTCACAAAAATGGTGAGTGAACTGAACTGAACTACAACCTATTAGTTGCAAGGCAACTTGTTCCAACTTCTCTGCTCCTTAAATTGCCCTGGATGCACTGTTTCCATTACTTTGGTTGTTGTTTTTCTCCTACCTGATTTGGAAGACCCTCCCCTTGTTCTCAGCACAATCCACCACTGTCTGGTCTTCCACAGCCTCCAGCTCTTAGATCTTTTTGCTGCTACCCTTGCTCTTCTTTTACAATGCCCAGTCCTACACTTCTGGCCTGATTCTGGTCTTTGTCAGGTCATGACATGGGAGGAGTACACACCCATATACCATAGTAGGGGACGCACGCATCTCAACAAACACCATTCCCAGATTAGATTACCCAGAACCTTACATCACCGGTGCAGAAGTCTGGTCGCCCGATTGGCAAATACGGGGGGAAATTCCATGTGCATTTCCATGCTTCATTCTGGCTCTGTGCTCTGAAATATAGGCTTGTAACGAGATAAACCATCTCAGCAACTTGGGATTCACTACCTTCTTTGCCATCAACGACTTGACGGAAGTGACGTAACACGCCATTCGGTGATCGAGCGGCCGGTGAAGCCGAGCGCGACTCTCTGCCGGTTGGTCCTGCCGGATTGTCTTACTTTCGCGGCCCCGGCTCCTTGCGGTCGTTGGTGGCACCTGCGGCGTTTGTTGCCCGCTTCTGCCCAGCTCTGAGTGAGAATAAGGATTGCATTCCAGATGCCAGGAGAGGCTACAGGTACCAGAGTCCATGATTCTCAAGCCTTGCAAGTCCTCCTGCCAGTATAGCTGCTACCCTTCAGTGGTCCTCCAGCCACCTAAGCAGCTATCTAGCGAACAGTGCCCTGAATTTATTACGCTCTCTGGACTCAGGACAGCTCTCTCTGTAACTTTACTCCTCTTTGCTGTTAGAGGGGAAAAAGTCAACGGAGCTCCAGGCTGAAACTAAGTCACAACACCCCAGGCTCGCAGGGCAGGAGCAGGGTAAATTGAAGTGGGGAACGCAGCAGGGGGGCCAGGCTGCTCCGAAGCACCACGCAGGCCCCAGCAGAACTCCAAAAGAGGGACTTTACAAGCTCATGAACTCTGAGAGGCTGCAGGAAGGTACAAGAGCCCCCTCCAACTGGACGAACCTTGGAGGATCGGTGGCTTCCAGCAGAATTCAAAGTTCAGCTGATTGCCCGTCCATTACTTGTGTGGCCCCAGAGAAATGGGGCCTGAAAAGAAGGCCACCGGTCGTCCAAATATGGCACCAGATGAAAGGGTTAGCCTGCAGACTCCTACAAAAAGGGTCACAAGGACCACAACCCAGCCACCTAGTTCTAATAAGAACCTCCTGGATGTCTCCCAATGGGGTTCAATCATGCAGTTTTTCCAGATAAGTGGAAAACCCAGTATGACTCCGGACTGCCAATCGGACGGTGCTAACGCCGGTTCTGGCACTCTATTCTCACAGGCTAATTGCAACTTAAGTGTTCACCTACCCCCAAAAGGAGAACACTTTTATGCCCAGCGAGCCGGAGGGAGCTGGAAGTCCATACTTCTCCAGTCATCCTAGGGAGTCACATTAGTTATACTATCCTTAGCTTAAATGAAAAGGTGCCTGATTCTCCAAATACAAGGTTCCAACACTACCTCTGGAGCACCAAGGCAGCACAGTATAAAGTGGTACGAACCCTAGATACAGTGGGACAAATCCATCGGTACGAAGGCCTCGGTCTAGAAGACCAGAAATCCGAGCCACAACGATCAGTCTTAAGCCCCGTTTCACCCACATGTGATCTGACAATAGATTCTCGAGTGGCAGAGGACCTTACAGCCTCCTTTCTTCAAAATTTAGGCAAAAGATAGAAAGAACTTTGGAGTTAACTCCAAAATTGTTTGTGCTATTAGAGGAAGCAAGGGATACACAGCAAGAAAGTCAAACATCTAATAATAACGACAAAAAAGACTCGCAACTGAGGACCACAAATGAAGTACATAACTCCGTAAGCAGAGCCCTATTATGGCAGTCCATGAAGATGGAGGTCCAAATAGACCTCTTGCAATCAATAGCATTCTGCCTAGTCAGCCTAAGTAGCAGGGTGGATGCTCTGGAAGACAAGATGGTCAGGAATTTGGATATCAAACCCTGCTCATGCTCTTGTGCAACAATTATCAACAAGTGGGCTACCTCCCGGAGATTCTTGGGGACATAGTAGAGATAGCCAAAGAGTGAAGGGACACACTGACATCTAGAACAACTGTTAGTCCAATAGCACCTTGTAATCATCGCCTGGCCCCAAGCGAGAAGGAAGAAGCCGCATCAAGCCCAAAAACAAAAAAAGGACCTGAAAATGACCTTGCCAAAGGCCCGGGTGCCCTGCGAAAGGGCCTGAAGCTACATCTGGACAATTGAGGGCCAACAACAGTGAAAGGGATGTGCCCACAAGGAACAGCCAAGACTTAGGAGCTCCAAGCCATTTAGCCACGCTAGAAGCCCACTTATCAAGGAATAAAATAAAAATTTGAAGAAACAACAAAAAAATACAAAGCAAAAAGGAGACAACTACAGCCACTCATCACAAACCAACCATTTTCACAAATTGAAATCTAAGATAGACAGCACTACCCAATTTCACAGTTAAACAGGGGGTCTAGTTGGGGGCCTCACCAGATTCATCAGTTGGAAAAATCCAAGGGCTGGTAACTCCACCAAGTTACAATAACACACAAGGTCCCCTGTCTGCTAGACCAAGCATAAAATAAGGTCCCAAAATAGCAGCAGGATTACGCCTCATGAAGGTGGACACCAGCACCCAGGCAATGGCACCAACTTTAACAACGAATACCGATGCAACAAGCCCGGAAGGGCCCGCCACGCAACCTCAGCCAGAAACGGAGAAGAAGGCAAGATCGCCGAGCATATCAGGAAGGAAAGCCGGCAACCAACTAGGCAACACATTGAGCAAGTTCAAGCTCCGCGACCAGCCCTGTAGACCAGGATCAAGGAACAGGAGAAGCACCAACCTGAGAGGCAATTACAAACATCTATGAGGTGGTACTTACTCCTAGATATCACATCAAGGGACAGCATCTTGAACATGAGCAACATCCTTCGCCTATTCAAATATATAGATTCCGGGGAACAAATTCAATCAGAAGACCTAGAATGGGTCAGATTTTTTAAACTTCAGGAAGACACCCATGGTGACTAGACACTGGTGGTATTTAGGCAAAAGAGATTCCAACATGCGGTACTGGGCGAATCACAACAGCTAGCTGAGTGGGGCATAGAAGCCCAGCCCCCCGGCATACAAAATACCCACATGTCCTCATGGAGAATAATGGGGATAAGAGGGCCGGCTCAGTCCTGCATGGCACCAACAGCTACGCATCCAGTTGCAGCAGTTAGATCAGCCTAAGTGCCTCATTTAACATCAGGGTCACATGTTGCAACAATCAATGAGTAGTACATTCAAGTCATTCTGCCCTAGCTCCCACAGGAGTGCAAACAACGTAGCAGCATTATCCCTAACAAAAGCTACCACCAGTTCGGGGGAGGGAGGAAAGGGATGAAAACCTGCCCTATCAACAACTTTCCATAATCTCATAGAACATTGCAGGGATCAGTAAAATCGCCTAGGAAAAACTTACAGAAGATTACCTAGCCAAGGGTGACATATTATGACATAGGCCATGTCCAGCACCCCCCTGGCAGGGTACTAAGAGTATCACGTAGCAGTTACTAAACAGAACATCTTTGGCCGGCCATCTGGAGAACTCTCAGTTTTTTTAAAACATGCCTGCAGACTTATAGCTACGGAAATACAAACAAGAACACCAGAGTCCCAAGTCCTACTTATCAAAGGCCTGAATTTACACTCTCAACCCCTTCGCCTCCTGCTTATAAACTGTTACATCAATTCAGCACAGACCAACAGGAAAGATTTTATGGATTCCCTGACAAGCACATTAGATGACCTCCTAACCAAATATAAAACTCATCAAGTAATAATAGCTGAGGATTTTAATTTGATGGACTTAAATAAAATGAAAATCACACAGGTGCAGAGGTCAGGCCGAACCCCTTTTCACTCTTTTCAAAAACGACAAGCTATGCTCAGCCCACTCACTAAAGGAATCTTGTTCTCCCTCCTGGTGTCCGAAACCAACTTTCCGGAATGTTTCGACAATTGACTAGTCAGTGAAATCATCGCAGCTAGACTGATAGACTTTGAAGTTGAAGACAGGGCAGAAAGTGATCACAGGCCCCTGAGGGCTACGATACAACTCGTAGTAACAACAGCAACCACCATTCATTCAATAAGTGAAACAATAGGAGAAGAGAGGCACAAGGTTCTCCAAAGGATAAAATGGTCCGCAAATATTGGAGGCAAACTGCTAGCATAGGTGGAGAACAATCAGCATGGCATAAATCCACCAAATCAAGTATCACCAATAAAAAACTGGGAGAACATCATAGGAAATCTCCAAATAAACCTGTGGAATGTACGACAACAGTGCTCAAGCAATAAATCCCTGTTGGCTCCTGGAGCCCCACGCCACTCGAAAGACATAATCAAGTGCAAACGTGCCTTACGAAGGGCCTTGGAAACCAAGAAAAGAGGGGAAATTCCAACTGATGGCCCTTCTATCACAGCCTTGAGGTCAGCTTACAAAAAGAAAGTTTGGGAGAACAAAAGAGAATACACCGAAAAAGAATGGCTCAAAGTGTTCACACCGGGGTGTGGAGGCACATTAACCAGCTGAGCAATCTAGGAGCGTCAAGGGAGAACGAAGTCGCGGAACAAGACTGGTCAAGCCACGCAAAGCAACTATACTCAAACAACTCTCTTGACAAAGGTTCCAAAGAATTGATCAGCTTAGAAGCGAGGAACTGCAGGTCAAACCACGCAAAACAACAGTAGTCAACCGACTCTCTTGACAAAGGATCCATAGAATCGAACAGCTTGGAAGGAGGGAACAGAATGCCCTCAGGCACGTCATTAAAAGCTGATGCAGTTATCAAGACCATCATTAAAATGAGGAACGATGGAGCACCAGGCCCAAACGGGATCCTAGCACCAGTATTTAAAAAGGCACCAGATTTTGGGGTAGCAGTTTTAACTCCGCTTTTTAACAACACTTTTTTAATAGCAAGGACGCCGGACTCCTGGAGGGGTTCCATACTTTTTCCTATCTTCAAAAAAGGCGACCGCTCTAAGTCATCAAACTACAGGCTTGTCACCCTTCTCGACCTAGAAGCAAAGACCTACGCTCGAATACTCTTGAAGGACCTAGATTCTTGGGCACAAGAAAAAGGCATCATTCCTTTTTAATAATCAGGGTTTAGGTTATAGTCTTCAACCATGGAGAACATCCTAGCGTTGGCTCACTTATTACCACAGTTGGTGGTCAAGAAGAAGAGCCTCCCATTGTTCTGCTGTTTTATTGATTATAGTACCGCTGTTGATGAGGTGGACCGCAGAAAGTTATGGTGGAAACTAACCACCAGGGGGATTCCACCCAATTTATTAAAAGCAATAACTTCGCTATATGAAGATACTTGGGTTTGGGTCAAAACAAGTTCCAGCACAGTGACCTCTAAATTTCCTGCAAACAACAGGCTCAAACAGGGCTGCGTATTGGCCCCCCCTCCTGTTTAATCTTTACACCACAGACCTGGGGGCCGCTCTGCAAGGTGCCAGCTTAGTATCTCCAAGGCTGGGCAGGGCGAGACTCCCGGTCCTGCAATACGCAAATGACACAGTAATAAAGGACCATGCTAGAGTGGGCCTCCAGAGGGTCCTACATGCGCTGGATCGCTTCAACCAGGACAACCATCTACTGGTTAATCAGGGGAAGAGCAAGGTAGTTGTGTTTGGGAAACATCAACACAAAAGACAAGCCCATTGGCCTCAGGGTGAACTGCAAATTTGCACAGTAACAGCCGACAACTACCTTGGGGTCTGGTTCTCAGAAAGGGCCAACTCAAACATCCACCGAAAACATCTTAGCACTAAGGCCAACAAGGTCACCCATTCATTGAAACAACTGAGCCATCATCTGTTAAGTCCATCAGCCGAGTCAATACTGAGTGTCTTAAAAGAAAGATTGATACCTGCCATCTGTTACGGCCATCTGACTTTTCCAGGGTCACTGGGCAGGTTCTTAATCACAACCCAGGCCAAGGCAAATAAATCAGTGTTACTCGTTCCGTGGAAAGCCATAAAATCAAGGCTGAGACTGGAGCTCAGCCTTGGGAGGCCAGATCTGATATGCCAGGGGGATATAATAAAGCTTTACCTCAGGACCTTGAGGGCACCAGCAGACTCACTTAGATATTACCTGAGGTCCGTTTTCGAGGAGGCAGGTTCCACCTGGCACGCCACCCTTGGCCAAGCTACAACCATCCTGAGGATAGACGCAGCAAGTCTACAACTACCTGATATTCCTCTATCTGCCTGGAAAAAAGCAGTAAACAAGCAGATATGGAAAAGATCCTTTGCACAAGATATTGAAACCCTCTGCCCTAGCTCAATCACAGAGCTACTGGACAAAACATACATTCCAGGAAAGGCTCAACCCTAATTACGTGTGGCTTTGACAATGCAGGTCCATAGGAAAATACTCTACATGAGACTTACCATGCTATGCATCATAGATTTTAACCCTGCTTTGACACGTAAGGGGGAAAATGCAGAGTGCAGGCTATGTTCCTTCTTCAAAGAATCGTGGCTTCACCTCCTGTGCTGTTGCCCCATATTGAACAACGAGCTTCAGCGCCTTCTTCGTCGTATACTTATCGCAAAGGGGATTAGGACCTGCAGGGAGGCTTCAGCCCTGTGCTTCACTGAATCAACGACAAGAAACCTAGCAAGACTGGGGAAATTCACACACTCAATCAGGATTGCTATTAATGAGGCGTTACAAACTGATGCCATTCCCCGATAGGCTAATGATCACACATTTTTATAAGCATGGTGCATTTTACTACATGACGGAGGCAGTAGGGTGGGTCCCCACTAGGTTCTAAGGGGGACCATCCTTTTTATTTAAAGTTTAACTTATCAAACCAGACTTTTATGCCTCAGCATTCTTTTGTCTCATCATACAAGCAATTATAAGCAAGTCTGAGAATTTGTACAAGCGAGCCATGGGTCCACGGCTGATCACAAGGATAAATAAATTGAAGGAGAGGGAAGGGGGTAGGGGGGGATCGTTTTAAATAATTTTTTACTGTAATGATTTTAATTAATCAAACAGTTAAATATTCATTCATTCATTGGTTTGTGATCTGCCTAGTGTCTTGAAAAAAACTAGGGCCCCTGTGTCATGGATAAACAAGCCCTGACAGGGAATAAACAATAACGGGTAAAGACAAACCTGGGCACGGTGAATTACAAAATAAAGTGGGCAAGATAATACTTAAGTACTAGTATTGTAACTATAAATATCAAGGCAAATAGTCAACCAATGTATATTTACTTCATTTTATTTTTTACCTTTTTTTTAAAAATTATATCAAAAAAAATTCATAATACTTTGTATATATCTTTAAATATGCACATCTGATACATATACATGAAATGAGATGATACGAATTCATGAAATATTGTCTACATTCATTTTTGGTTGTCTTGCTTCACATCATTATTACAAAATCTTTGTTTCCAAACAATTGTTTTATCTATGATTAGTGTTCAAAAGAGAACAATGAGGTGATGATGTGTAGAGACTGGCGGCATGTTGTCAAACTACGCGCGTTTCGGCTAGGCCTTCGTCAGGACTCCGTCACAGTGATCACTATTCTATATTCAATATTCGAAATTCTGCAGGAGGATGTGCGGCTACTTATTCTTGTAGATGAAGATTTCAGCTTTGTCACCTTCAAATACTAGATGCGTTTATTCAGTGGGGGGATCTCTGTTGTTTCTCTCATGCCACGAGATAAAGGCTGATAGATCCGGGTGTTTCTCTGTCATTTGTTGGTCCGAACAAGACCAAGAGAGTTTATTGTATGAGACAGATGGCTTTATCTTATTTAAAGGATATAATACCCAGTAGATGAAACATTTATTTCTATGATCGTAGATGTTGATAGTTATCGTTGCTGCATGAAATGAGTATAATTGCAGTGGTCTCGCAGTGTAGTCCCACTCCACTCTATGGCGTTTGTATGTGTGATCACGCCATTCTCAAAAAAACGCCGTTTTTTGAGAATGGCGTGATCACACATACAAACGCCATAGAGTGGAGTGGGACTACACTGCGAGACCACTGCAATTATACTCATTTCATGCAGCAACGATAACTATCAACAGCTACGATCATAGAAATAAATGTTTCATCTACTGTGTATTATATCCTTTAAGATAAGATAAAGAGATCTGTCTCATACAATAAACTCTCTTGGTCGTGTTCGGACCAACAAATGACAGAGAAACACCCGGATCTATCAGCCTTTTACCTTGTGGCATGAGAGAAACAACAGAGATCCCCCCACTGAATAAACGCATCTAGTATTTGAAAGGTGACAAAGCTGAAATCTTCATCTACAAGAATAAGTAGCCGCACATCCTCCTGCAGAATTTCGAATATTGAATATAGAATAGTGATCACTGTGACGGAGTCAGTCAGTCAGTCAGTCAGTCAAATAGCTTTATTTCGATAACAAGTATCATAAAAGCAACTTATTTCAAACAAGCCAGAAATAAAAGATACGAGTTATCATAAAAACAGTAAAAAGGTAAATATATACATCCCATCCAGGGACAATATACAAGGAATTAATCATTTTGTTAATGGATATTAACAACAACACAGTGTTCCCTGGAACATAGTGGGAAATTCATTAGTACATTTGATAAGTTTTAAAATATAATTTGATAAGCAAGTTTAGTTAAGAAGAATAAGAACATACATCATTTAAAGCTATCTGGTGGCATATTAAAATTAGATAAAAATAAATTCACATTATAATTTCATACCTCCCTACGCAAAAATTTAGACCTGACAAGCCAAATACTGCCGAGATACTTTGCCACGCCACAGACAAAGAGAGCTCTTGGGTCTGATTTCAAAATCCGCAATGCAACACTATGATCCGAAGTGCCCAGTTGTCTGCAGATTGGTTTTAGCCATCTTGATCTGGCCCTAGAATATGCTGGGCATACAAACATGAGATGGGCCACACTCTCTTTTGGTGTCTCGCAGCAGGGGCAATCCGCGATTGTCTGACGAGGTGGGCTCCATTTAGCAGTTAGCTCACGGACCAAAGGGAGCCAACCCTGAACTGTATATAAAGTGCCCTATCTCTTGGGATCCGAATAAAATCCAAATATGGCTCTAAAAAAATTTGCTGTTTGATCTGGTAAAAATCATCTGCCATCCTGCCTGCTCTAGGGTTACTAAGTTCCTGTTCGTCAACCCAAGCCCAATATGCCTTTTAAGTTCATCCTTACTGGGTGGGTTCTGACCCTCCCAAGAGTCCCTGAGGCCTAAAGCAAGTACTAATTTCTTAATGTTGGTAAACCAACTAACCCTGTGATTATAGTCTAAGCTAATTACTTCTTTAAATGCTGCGGCATATTTGACAAGTTCAGTAGTTCGCAACAAGCGGGCCCAGTAAAGCAACGGTCTTAATCTGGCAATATCTTTATAAGAGCGTCTTCCCATATCGCTCATCAAGGGCTTAAGTGGGACATTGCGGGGAAGGCTCACTAACTCTCTCAAGAACTTATGTTCGGATCTACAGATCTCTTGCACATTATTAAACCCCCACAATTCCGCGCCATAAAGGGAAGAGCTAACTGCCTTTGCAGCGTAGATAGTGAGCGCTGGGGCAACAGGTCTGCTCTGTGAGGAGCGATGTTCTCTGCCTATTGCCCCAGCCACACGTTTATGATTTAAAAAGATCTTATTGATGTGGGGATTCCAGTGCATTGTTTCGGAGAGTCGAATGCCCAGGTAATCAAAAGTGCTGACTCTTTCCAGGCATGTTCCACCCAAGGTAAAAGTGTGCCTAAAGGGCTTATAGGGGTTGAATGTCATTAATTTAGTTTTTGTGGTGTTAATAATCAACCCCCTTAAAGTGCAAAAGAGCTGGAACCTATCTAAAAGTCTCTGTAGCCCGACCGGGGTCTTGGAAATCAACAGCGTATCATCTGCGAACAGGAGTGTAGGTACCTTGTCTCCTGCCAGGACCGGGGCGTCAGCTGGAATCTCCTGAAGGAAACTAACCACCCCATTCACATATAGAGAGAATAGGGTAGGCGCCATAACGCAGCCCTGGCGTACTCCTCTGTTCACTGCAATCCTATCAGTTTTTTGCTCTTGTGACCCCCACCTCACCTGAGCATAATTACCCTCGTGCAATCGGACAAGCAGGTTCAGAATAAACAAAGGAATACCCATCTCACCCAAAACTTTCCATAATTGTTCCCGGGGGACCAAATCGAAGGCAGTCTTCAAGTCAATGAAAGCAAGATAAAGGCTGCCTCCACCTATCACGACTACCTTCCAATAGATAAGGAGCAGCCTGAATGCCTGGTCAACTGTCCCAGTTCTAATCCTAAAACCCGCCTGGTAATGGGAGAGGATATTCTCATCCTCAACCCAAGAATGAATTCTCTGCAGCAGCACCCTGCCAACTACTTTTTGAACAGCATCAATCAAGCTAATCGGACGGTAGTTGGCAGGGTCCTCCCTAGCCCCCTTTTTAAAGATCGGAACTACCTCAGCACCCTTCCACGATTCGGGTATAGGGCATCCTTTGGAGATGGAATTAATTAGGAGCGTAATATATTTTGCCCAGTCGCTGGAGTTCGCGAGAAGTAAATCCCCGGAAGACCATCCGGTCCAGGCGCTTTTGATGGTACAATTCTCTTAATTGCCCCTTCTACTTCGTTTAAACTAAAGTAGTCACCAGTGTTCCAAGCGGAACAGGGGATTGGCTGAGCACAAAGCCCTCCCTGATGTAATATGTCTATTCCCGTGTATAGTTTTCTGAAATGATCAAACCAGTCTACGCTTGATATATGGTTGGGGATTGAATCAAGATCTTTCCTATTAGCCCCCCTAACGAGATTCCAAAATAAGTTAGCATCCTTTGCTAAACTAGCATCTTTGAGGTTCTGCCAGCGGGATTCTTCCCATTGTAATTTTGCGCAGTGCAATGCTACTTTATACTCTTTCCTGGCAGTTTGAACACAAGGACTATTTCCACTTTTAATGGCTGAGGCTAGAGCTTTCCTTTTTTGTCTGCAAGTTTTTGTAAACCAAGCCTGCCCACTTTTTGGGCGTGCTTTTGCAGTATTAGGGCCAACAGCCATTTTGAAAAAGGACCCAATCTGCTCTACAGTTCTCGTATAAATATCCAGGGCTATCTCTGGGGCATCGGGATTAAGGGAAGCCTCCTGTAAATCAGCTATGCTTTCTACCAGGGTTCGTTTAATCCCAGCCATTTTTGAATCATTAACAGCAACTTTAGGCCATTTGAGATATCTCCTACAGTTAGAGGGGACCACTTCCTTGGTCGCCAAATTATTGATTGCATCAGGGACAGGGCAATAAGTGGACAAAAGGGCCTTCATAGTCAGACAAAGGGGGTTATGATCGCTGTCAATGGTAGGGACGACTTCCATGTCAATCAAACTTCGCCATAATCTTACATCTATTAAGATGTAGTCAATGCGAGAGGGACAGCTAATTCTGTTGTATGTGCAAGCCCCTTCAGCATCCGACGGTGTTCTACCATTAACAGCCCTCAGCCCAGATTCCAGAGTAAGGGCATTCAGCTGGATTGCAACCCGCGACCATCTTTTAATGGGGGGAATACTTATGGGGGGGATACCCCATCTTATATCATCCTCCTCCAACCCCAGCATGTCCTCTGTACTAAGAGGCTCAAACGTGCAGTTAAAGTCTCCAGCTATCACAAGATGTGAATCAGGATCACAGCTAGATAACTCTTGCTCTAGAGATGAAACAATAGCTGAGGACGCACCCCATTTTGTCCCCCTTACATATACATTAAACAACTCAAGAGTTATGGCTCCTTTTTTGCCGTTAATGGTGAGCCACATTATATCTGGATTTGCACAGTTTCGTTCAATAATTCTACAACCCAAAGCAATGTTAACCCATACAATCAGGCCTCCCGAGGGACGTCCTCGACCCGTAGTGACAGCTGGTAGAAAAAAACAGGTATAACCAGATTTGTAGAGGGGAACTAAGCTCCAGGTTTCCTGGAAGAGGCAGATGTCTTGGCCTTCTATGAGCTTGTTCCAGTCGGGCAATAGCAATTTACTGCTAAGTCCGGCTACATTCCAGGAAATGATCTTAAGCTGTGATTGAGGGACCAATCCGGGGGCAACCTCCCGTAAAAGTACTGCTTGTGATTGGGACGATAAGGCGTGGGGGGCATTAGAAACACTCCTATCTGTACCCATATTTACAACTACAAACTGATCCCTTGACTCGTCCATATGACAACTCAAATGATCAGTGTAGGCTGAATTTATCAATAATTGGTCAGAAACAATTGTGAGTTGTGTGCTAGGGGGATAACTTGGGTTGCTACTATGAGGGGTGTCCATAGACTCTAGGTGTAAGACAGGGGCTATTCTCAGTCAATCGTTAGCATCTAGTGTGGACACTCCATCTACTCTCGACTTTAGTGCTTCGCCCTGTTCCCTAGTGTCAGCAATTGCTGGAAACCTTCTAAACTGAATGGCTGAGGACCCAGGAGGGCAAGTCCGATATTCTAGTGCTAACAAGTTTGCAGCCAGATCAGGCTTTGACAGGGTAAGTTCAATGTAATCCAGGGGTTGATCATAGTACATACATCTCCGTACCCTGACTATGTCATCTCGTATCAAGGATCGACAGCCCCTGACGTGACGAATCCAATGTATAGCCTTATTTTTTAAAGAGTCTTCATTTTCACGGCCACTGTGCATATCAAGCTTGGGGACGTTGACCATAAAGACTGTACATGTCTGTGCTGATTGGGGGTTTGAAGGTTTTTCTGGATAGTAGGGATCTTTGGAGCGCTGAAGGGGACTTGCTAATATATTAAGAGGTCTAGTGTACTTTGTGTTGGTTTGCAGAGGAGGATGTTTTGCCTGACCAGTGAAAACAGCGGCTTGAGAGGAAATCGCCTGTTTATGACTCAATGCCTTAAGGGCCTGGGCGGCGGGTGCTGTGGGGAATGAGAGAGAACCTTTGTGGACGATTGTTCGTTCTTTTGGGGCGTTTGTGAGTGCCCGTTGAAGATGGAGATTGGGTGGGCGAATAGCTGCAGACTGATGTAACGTGCAACCCGGAATAATTGAATTGACTACAGCCACTAGCTCCTCAATCATTACCCTCAACGCACCTATTTCCGTCCTAAGCGCGCTGACAATCTGCATGGGATCTTCAGATGTAAGAACACCAAGTTCTGTTTGTTCAGATGAACTTCCAGTAATTCTTGGGCTTGAAGTTGAGCATTGGTGCACTAGTTCCTCCGGAGAATCAGGAGCCTCAGCAAGTGCCGCAAAGCGGTTGGAACAAATGATGACAGAGGGCTCTAAATTATTTGCAGAGTCAATACACAATGAATTATTGTGCTGAGTAGAAGCGATTTCCCCTTGCCCTGATGCAGAGTGGTCAACCTCACTACTAGATAGAGCACGATTATGAGGGGATTTCTGGAACATTGAGGGTATTATGGTTGAACGCGGTTGCCTGCAGCCCCTCTCAAGTGAGGAATTGGTAACACCAGTAGCCGCCGGCAATTCCGCGACTAAAATCCCTTCACATTCTGTAATAAGGGTCTCAATTCTATCAATCACACAGTTATTAGTTATATTCTTAGTAATTTTCTTTGCCTTTTTCCCCCTACTCACCCCGCCTGGTGCTCCAATTGCCCCCCCTGATCCTTCCATGGTTTTCCTTTTACCCATAATAACACTACCAGTAAATTGGATAAACGCAATAAAAATCACAACAAAACAAATGATATCAGAGACAGGGGAGCAACGTAGTCAATACCACATAGCGAGTGTGTCTGCGCTTTAGTGTCTTTCAAAGCCCGGGTTTCACTCAAAGAGTAGTGCGCTTACACGGATCAGCACAATACACTATTTGATGTTTAGCAGTTCCCCTGGGTCAAATGGGAGGCGAAAGGGGGGTGACCCTACCCTGCCTCTTCCTGGCGATGACGGGCGCAGGACGGGCCCTCCCTTGGCCCGGGCTTTGCCCGGGCGCGGCCCGCGCACGTCCCGCGCCGCGAATGGAGAGGCTGCTCTTTGTAGAGCGGTTGGAACTCCTCCCCCTCACCTGCAACACCTGTGTGAGTGGGGCTGGGCTTCCACGCGTTGCACCCTGGGGCTTGTAGTCCCAGCAGGGTGGATGGCCATCTAAATTAACGTTGTGAGGTGAGTTCTTAAGAGTTCTTGAAAGAACGATGCAGCACCCTGGGCTTACGCTCCCGCCAGGATCAGCAGAGCAATGCAACAAGCACTATACGGCAACAAGCCCCCTTCACTTCCAGCGCGTCCCGCGCAGCGAATGGAGAGGCTGCTCTTTGTAGAGCGGTTGGAACTCCTCCCCCTCACCTGCAACACCTGTGTGAGTGGGGCTGGGCTTCCACGCGTTGCACCCTGGGGCTTGTAGTCCCAGCAGGGTGGATGGTGATCTAAATTAACGCTGTGAGGTGAGTTCTTGAGAGTTCTTGAAAGAACGATGCAGCACCCTGGGCTTACGCTCCCGCCAGGATCAGCAGAGCAATGCAACAAGCACTATACGGCAACAAGCCCCCTTCACATCCAGCGCGTCCCGCGCCGCGAATGGAGAGGCTGCTCTTTGTAGAGCGGTTGGAACTCCTCCCCTCACCTGCAACACCTGTGTGAGTGGGGCTGGGCTTCCACGCGTTGCACCCTGGGGCTTGTAGTCCCAGCAGGGTGGATGGCGATCTAAATTAACGCTGTGAGGTGAGTTCTTAAGAGTTCTTGAAAGAACGATGCAGCACCCTGGGCTTACGCTCCCGCCAGGATCAGCAGAGCAATTCAACAAGCACTATACGGCAACAAGCCCCCTTCACTTCCAGCGCGTCCCGCGCCGCGAATGGAGAGGCTGCTCTTTGTAGAGCGGTTGGAACTCCTCCCCCTCACCTGCAACACCTGTGTGAGTGGGGCTGGGCTTCCACGCGTTGCACCCTGGGGCTTGTAGTCCCAGCAGGGTGGATGGCGATCTAAATTAACGCTGTGAGGTGAGTTCTTAGGAGTTCTTGAAAGAACGATGCAGCACCCTGGGCTTACGCTCCCGCCAGGATCAGCAGAGCAATGCAACAAGCACTATACGGCAACAAGCCCCCTTCACTTCCAGCGCGTCCCGCGCCGCGAATGGAGAGGCTGCTCTTTGTAGAGCGGTTGGAACTCCTCCCCCTCACCTGCAACACCTGTGTGAGTGGGGCTGGGCTTCCACGCGTTGCACCCTGGGGCTTGTAGTCCCAGCAGGGTGGATGGTGATCTAAATTAACGCTGTGAGGTGAGTTCTTAAGAGTTCTTGAAAGAACGATGCAGCACCCTGGGCTTACGCTCCCGCCAGGATCAGCAGAGCAATGCAACAAGCACTATACGGCAACAAGCCCCCTTCACTTCCAGCCTGTGACGGAGTCCTGACGAAGGCCTAGCCGAAACGCGCGTAGTTTGACAACATGCCGCCAGTCTCTCCACATCATCACCTCATTGTTCTCTTTTGAACACTAATCATAGATAAAACAATTGTTTGGAAGCAAAGATTTTGTAATAATGATGTGATGCAAGACAACCAAAAATGAATGTAGACAATATTTCATGAATTCGTATCATCTCTTTTCATGTATATGTATCAGATGTGCATATTTTAAGATATATACAAAGTATTATGAAAACATTTTGATATAATTTTTTATAAAAAGGTAAAAAATAATATGAAGTAAATATACATTGGTTGACTATTTGCCTTGATATTTATAGTTACAATACTAGTACTTAAGTATTATCTTGCCCACTTGATTTTGTAATTCACCGTGCCCAGGTTTGTCTTTACCCGTTATTGTGATCTACCTAGACCACATACTTTGTACCAAAAAAGTAAGGCCAGAACCTCCTCAAAGTTTACACTATAGCAAAGCATACTTTTTCAATGGCCACTCAGTCCTGTTCCCTACAAAGCAATCTGCTGCTAATAAAGACCACTGGATGCCCTCTATCAGTGTCATCAAGTGGTGCCAGTACTGTTTCAACTCCTTTATCTAAGGCATCAGTCTGTCCAATGAAGGACTGACCATAATTGGATGCCTTCAAAAAGCTGCATCAAATAGTGCTATCTGCAGGTCCGTCAAGTCCTTCCGATGCTTTGCAGTCCAGATCACTTTATTACAGCACTTTCTGGATGTCAAGGCTGTCAAAGGCTCAACTATGGTCCCATAGTTAGCCACAAAGTTTCTGTAATAACCGGTCCTAAGAAGGCTTTCATCTGGTTCTGGGTTGTGGGAATCTCTAACTCTAACACAGGCTGCATCCTGCATCCAATGGGCGGATTTTTCTTTTGCCCATGTGAGGCCCAGGGTAGACAACAGATGAGTGCCCCACCTGGCTCTTGATTAGCTTGACGGTCAATTTTACTCCCTGTATCCTGCCAAACACCTGTTTTAGGTGCCCCAGGTCATCCTTCCACAAACTGCTAAAGATGGCAATAATGTCAAGGTTCACCACACCAAAGATGAAAGACCATGCTTCACCAGGCACTGAAAAGTGGCAGAAGCATTCTTAAGCCCCAAATGCATGACCCTAAACTGGTACAATTCCTCTGGTGTAGAGAATGCAATCTTCGTTTTGGCAGTGGGTACTAGTGTGATCTGCCAGTAAGCCATGGTCAAAACGAAGATGGCTCAATCGCTCTTCAGCTCTGGGAAGCGGGTGTGCATCGGTCTTTGTCACCTTATTGAGAGCCCGGAAGTCCACACAAAAGAGCAAGTCTGCCAATCTATGTTTGGGTGCCAATACTACTGGATTGGTTCAAGGACTACGGGAGTACTCAATCACCCCCAAGCCCCACATCTTTGTAACAATTACCTTGATGCATTCCTAGACACAATAAGACATCCTGTAAATCTTGTTCTACAATGGCAAGCTATCTCCTGTATCTGTCATGTGCACGTACATGTGTCAACCCTGGAGTCAGCAAAAAGAAATAACAAAATCATCCCATCACCTTTCTAAACTTTTTTGCTGCTCAGTCATCAATTTCAGGGCATCTATGACCACATCCATAGAACCATTTTTCATATCACCATGCAGTAAGTCAGGAAGTGACAAACGAACTTCCTGTACCTTCTCTGCCATCGCCGGTATTTCACCTTTTTAGGTCGAGCCTCGAGTAGCGCGCGCAAGCGCTGCTCTGGCGAGACTTTAAATTAGGGGGTTTCGAAAGCTGACCAGACGCTCGTGCGTCATGGCATTTTCCCTGCAGTTACGCGCGCGGCAGACATCTGTTTCCAATTATCGTGCCCAGACGCGGGCGCGATAATTGGAAACAGATCGCTTGCTGTGGCGCGCGCGCGCGCACCACTCGCGTCGCCCCCCCCTTCTCCCCGCTCGTGCCTTCAAATGCTTGTTAAACTCCCCGCCGACCCTCTTCAAACGAGGGACCAAGAACCAGTGTGCTCTGACCTCCTAAGCTGTTTTCTGAAGCCGTGTGTCTAATAATTAAACTATCTTGCATACATTCAGCTCTCAAAACCTAATTACGTCCACATTAAAAGCACAAGAGAAAAGAGCTGCTGTAACTAAGGAAACATGGACTTCCAACGTGATTGTGTTAGTGCATCAAAGGGCAGTTATCAGGTCTCCTCCTAATGAGGTAGCTTAGCAAACAGTGCCATCTATACTTCAGTGATGGAATGGCAGGATTTGAGGTCTGGTTTCAGCTTCCCTGCGGCCAGGTAGGTATCTTTAACGCTACGCAACAACTTTACAAGTCGACAACATTATATTTTTTTGTTAACTAGGTTCATTGTCTCAGCACAGAGGGCCTGGCTTATTCCTCCATTCAAACCGAAAATGGCGCATACTTTCTACATTTTTCATTCTATTTATTTGTGTGGGATGTGTCAATGTATTCAAAGCGCAGCCCAGAGTTTGGGGTGGAGTATGAACAGGGCCATCGGAATCATGCGGCAGGAGGGCCAAATTATGTGGCAAGGTTAAGTAAATTATGTAATAAGAAAATCCAAATTATGCAGTGTTATGCAGCACATTTTGTAATAGGATGACCATTATGTTTCCTTTTAACACTTGTTAACATTGTCTGGGCATTGTTTGCACCTCATCAGTACCCGTTTAATATTCAAATACAGCAATAAGCAACAACAAGCATTGGCATAGCCAATAGGTCTCGCCTTTGGGACCTTATAAGTGTTTAGCCATGCAACAGTAGATGTTGTTGCACCAAGGATATTGTGCTGCATAACTAAATACTTATAAGGTCCCAAAAGCGAGACCTATTGGCTATGCCAATGCTTGTTTAAACTGGCGGTAGCTGTATCTAATTTTCCTATGCCTTGCACTGTAAACATCTATTTTGGGACCCCACCTTCTTCTCTGCCCGGCTTGACAGATCAACCAAAAACTTTCCAAGTAGGAGCTGAGGTGAATTAACTTTTTTTTGGAAAGTTTCGTGAAGATTCGTCAAAAGATGTCAAAGTTATTAGCAAACGAAAAAAAAATTTCCTATGGAAACGTGGTCTAACTATATCTACCAAGTGGCGACTGCTCCTTAGGACTTAGATATATGTACTATGTGTGGTAAAGGCATGTGTGGTAAAGGCATGCATGGTAAAGGCTTTGAGGCGAACACATTGCTTTGGAAAGGTATCATTCTAAAGACTGTTTACCCTGCAATGATACACATGTCCCGCCCTACCCAAACTAAGCCACAGAGCAATCAGGAGGTAGAGGAGCACAGTAATGGGCTGCTTTGTGCTGCTGCCTGTGTACAGAAGTTTAGTTTAATGGCATGACTGTTAAAGTAACTGTGTGACATAATGTTATTTTCAAGCCATGACCCTGATGCCAATACTGCCTAACACACTCCAGGTAACATCAACGCTTGGACCTTAGCTGGCTTTCTTTCCCGTATAGAACAGGCAGCGAGGGACATTTTACTCAGAGGCTACCTGTGGGACCATCTTTTAAAAGTCTCTGTCCCCATTTAGAAGTACCAGTGCTCCCCAACATCAACCACCGAAGCAAGCTAACTACTACAGAGTTCTCTATATGTCAATATCACTTTGCGCATTCTTATTCTTTAGTCATTACTTTGAATATTTAGAAGCAAAGCCGCAAGCACCCCAACCCCTCTTCTAACCCCCCACACGCAGAATGCATGACGCTGTTGGAAAAACATTCTTGTCTGTCTGATGTCACTCAATCACTGTAAATCCATTTAAAAAAGGAAAAAACATATTTCTTCATTTTTTTCAATCATATAGCGCTTTTTATCCCTTGTCATGAGCAGTAAGAGCAATATAAATGCAACTACATAAATCTAATTTGTTGTTTTCTGCCTTCTTTGCTTGGAAACATTGACGTTATCATTTAGGTTGGAAACAGAGGAGTTTGCCTTTCAAGTGCAGATGCTCTCTCAGAAACCAGTGCTAATGGGCAAACATTGTCTCTTCTTTAAAACAATGGAGAATGCTAAAATGCATTGCCCAGCACAGGGAGAGCGCCCAACATGGGGTCTTTTGAATCACCGCTGACCTCCACCCCCGCCTTTGATGGCATTTTACAGCAACAGGAAAAGCTGAATATGTCGGTCTTAGAAAAGAAAACACCCACTTCCCAAGCAGTGCTCTACCCAGACTTTATCATTGACAAGCACCCACGAAGCTACAACCCAGGCGATGACACGGTTGGGGGGCTGAAGCCCTATTACCCCATTGGGCATTGTGCGCCTGCAAGGCTGGGCCTGTGTAGCGGATACCTTTGGTGATGTTATAACAGTAACATGTAGACAATACTCACAGTGGATGAGAAACACCACCCAGGTTGTCTGCTGTGCCAATGAATCCCAGCGATCACACGTAAGGTAGAGAACTAAAATACACATCCATGAAAGACAAGTAGCTAGAGGAGGCGTGCTTAACAGGAAAGAAGGGAAAACAAAGGGAACACTAGGCAGAAAGCAAGTAAACAAATCTAATTTTTATTAGGTTGGAAAGGGACGATAGAATCATGGAGAGAATACATCACGACGAAGTAACAACCTATCTTTCCTCAATGAACCAAGCTTCCCTTCCGGTCCCTATTGACTGTATCTTTACTTTTTATACCCTTTACAGCATTCCGCTGCTTTTGGGCTACATTTTCATTATACGAATACCACATACAGACATTTTTTTGTGTGCTGTATCACATTATAAACAATTTGTGGAAGTTGTATGTGGGCTGTTTTCAATGTGTCATTGTGCTTTTGATAATGTTTTCTATTGCCAGTTTTTATAGTGCTTTCTTACTCCTTTTAAGGTGCAAATGTAATCTTCAGACTAGTGCGTACAACAGTAGGACAATCTCCTTTTTCTGCAAGTTACATCTCTTTCTTTTAAGGTATGGGTTGTGACAATGCAGGTGCCAAACAATATGCATAAAGTGGGCTTTGGGTCCGCCACTTTCAACCATTGGCTTGCTTCAACCAGCCTCTTTCAGACATTAGTGTGAGACTTTGTCAATCAAGTATTGCCTCAGCCCAGTGTTATTGACTTCTTGAGTGTATCCTTCTGACTCCACTCCAGTGCTTACATTGAACTGCATGAGGGACTATGTTACAACTATAGCGTCTGTCTGTTCCTGCTGGCTTCCTCTCTAGTGTCTCACACTAATGTGCTAACAATTCATACATTAGCACATTAAATCCAGACCTATTGGCTTTGCCGATGCTTGTTTAACACTTACCATCTATTTTTGCAATTCCATCTCTCTGCCTGTAAGCTATACATGTATAACCTTTTTCTGGTGGTTCAGCATACTATTGCATCCAGCCAATGGTCACATATTTAAAATCCTATTCGGTCCACTCTGGCTTTCATCTTTCCAAGGGTGATAAGATGAGTACATTGAGTTGGGCAGTAATAAACATCCGTTATCTGCCAATACTGCCAAGGGCCGCCTTGGGGGAATTAGGGTGACCATGCACTCTACAAATATGTCTTTTATGCTTCGATTTATATGCACAGTGTTTGGTATGCATAATATTTAGCAATGATTGTATGTATATGTACATGCACGATTGCCCCACCGCTTATCAACCATGCCACAAAGCCACTTAAATGTAATTTGTCCAAGTAGATTAATTGCTTATGTACCACATCACTTGATACACAAAGTATTTCTAATAGAAACACTATTTGTGTACACCCACAAATAAAAGCATACATCATGATAATGCACCACTTGAATCCCAATCCTAAAGACACAGGCAGAACCACTGGAATTATGTGGCAATGGATGACCAAATTATGCAGCAGAGGTTGCTTAATTATGCAACAAGCAAAGGCATCATGCAGCATACTGTGTGGTACTATTATTTCACTATTTTATCATTTCAACACACATTAAAACTCTGCTGTCACAGTCATTAAACCATTTTAACACCTGAAAACAGCAATCAACAACTAAAAGATGACCAGTTAACATTTGCAAAGCGTCTACCACTGTGCAGCACCGCATGTCGCACTTTTTTACTAACTTGTGATCTGTCCTAAAGAGAAAGAATTTTTTGTTGAAATATGCAAATTCTACTGCGTATAGGGGAGTAAGTAAAACGTGTGTTAAATCTATAATTATCCAGAAATCGAAGCAGCCGCAGAATCACATCATTCCAGTGGCTCTGCATACAGGTAGTGAATTAAACACTGTCATTGTTCAGCCACTCATGTTTTTACTGCATCAAATATCCCCGATGGGATCAAGTTTTGTTTGTCAGTCAACACATTATGACTTGAAAAGTACCTCTTCTGATGACAGGTCTTCTTTCTCTGTCAGTGACACATTGACTTGACATTCTTGACATGATATTCTAAGTCAGCAGAAAGCAGACATTCCTGTGCACAAAAAGCAGACACAATCCTTTAGGAGCCCTGCTCAGTTGGGCCTAGAGCTGGCATGTTAGTGGAGTGGCCATATTGTTACTTAGATATAAGGTTAACCTTGTTGTAATCTAGCACATGCTCCTGAGTTTCCCTCTACCTGAATTCCCTTTGTGTTTTCCAGAGGCCTGGTCCTCGTTTTTGCATCTCTGCTGACATAATCTGAGTTAGTATTTGCGGTCAGATACATTTAGCCTACTGTGCAGTGTCTAACTAAATGAGAAAAAAGTAAAAATATTTCCGTACAACCTGCTGCACAAGTTCAATCTTATACGCTACAGCATAAATACAGTCGCACAAGCTATAGTATTAAAACGTTCACTTTGTGGTGCAGGAAAAGCACCTTACAGAGCAAATGCACATATTCATATTCTAGCCTTGAGGTGAGACTAAGCCTTAGCTCCCTGTATTCTTGTAGATTTAGGCTGCGGCGTAGCTTCTGGGGGACTGTTTGGGGTGTTGCACCCCCCTAATAAATGTATTTTGTGATCAATAGTTTGGTACAGGTGCTTTCAGTTGGGTATGGTGAGGTGTCTGTTGGATTTCTCCAGGATTTTTTACACACGCAGAAAAACGCACACACACTCTCTCCCTCTCTCTGTTTGGAAACACTGAAAAAATGTTGGTTACTTCACAAAATAATGTGTTTTCTATAATTTTGTACCCCTACCAACCCGCATTCCTCTCCCTTTCGGCTGCCCTTTAAGCCCCTCTTGTGCGCCCTGCTTGTCAGCATAATGTATTTTAACATTATATGCCAGTGTGATTGTTGGGAAATCTGAAGTTCTCACCACACCAATTTTACTGAGCAAGCTATGCCCCTGGGTTTAGCATTCTTCATTATATAGAATGCTCTATCAGTACTTGATTTGTAAAACAAGTGCTGAAGCCCTCGTGAAGAGGAGAGGTCACTACAGCTTGCACCACCCATTGCATCTGCCAGCGCTGCCAATGGCAGTACTAATGCAACTACTGCCATAACACACATAAAAGTGAGACAACTGAGACTATTCCAGGCCCCCAACACTATTAGAAAGGCTTGGGCCGCAGGTATCAGTCATTTTTAATTCATATTAAATTAATAAACAACTGTTGTTGTATTAATCTCTAAATTAGACAAAGAGTGCCACCATGTGGCAGACTGTCATAAGTGCCGGTGTTGGCAATTATGTGCCATGACGAGCACCGGAACCCACCGGCTCAAATTTAGCACTGAGCTCTTCCTGTACAACAGACTGCAAAGGGACTTTTTCCTTCATGTTTTGCGAAGGCAAAAGACCCACCTCTTCTGACAGACTTACACATAAAATGTATTCCTACTTGTAAGCCTCTAAAAACCCTTTTTTACAGAGGCCATATCCCATGATATCTTACAGCTGTGCAGATGCTAGTGGACAGACAACCAATCATACAATGTATTATGATCTTGTAGTTGTCAGTAGGCAGATCTGTTGTTTCCAATACATAACAAATACCTAGATTGGACTTTTGTTCAGCCGCTTCCTTATGAATGGATGGCTTTGTGGATTCAATGGCTTCCCTCCCTATTCTTGTTTGTCCCACCCAGGAACATTTTGGACTCGCAGTGTTCTGGCTGGATGAGTTATATCCTTCTACTGCATCCCTCAGGGAATGTTTTCTTTTGTTTAGCATTCATCATTCCATGGGCATGCATGTGTTTCCTTGCTTTCTCCTTCTTCTTTTGTTCTCTGCCTCTGTGTGCTCTCTCAAAAAGCCTTGGCAAAGTCAGTAGCTCAGCCTTTTAAAGCCAAAACTTCTTGGCTTTGCTGGTGCTTGTTTCTGTAGGACAGACTGCTTCAGCTAATATGGATGTATGCAGCCAGCTGGAGATCAGTTTGAGACCTGTAGATCCTTTATACATCTATATACCTTCTATGTACTTGGATCTATATATGTATTACTTTCCTCACAAAAAAACCTCAACTCTCTGACTCATCTCAAACATCTTTCTACTACTCTTTCCAATGCACTACCCTATTTCTCACCTTATACCTCTCTCAATATATCTTCTACCTCAACTATCTGACTCATCTCAAACCTCTTTCTACTACTCTTTCCAATGCACTACCCTATATCTCACCCTATACCTCTAGCAATATATCCTCTACATCCACTCTCTCATTCATATCAAACCCCATACCACTACTATGATCCCCAAAATAGCCCTCTCTAGATTCTCCCCTACTCTACCCCTCCTTGCACCATCGGACACCTCTTTTACTATACTGATCCTCCAAAACAAGCCTTTCTAAACTCTTCCCTCTGACTCTTCCCCTCCACATCCCTTTTTACTCATCCCAAGCCTCCCACTACTGCTATGACCTCAAAAAAAAAAAAGTCTAAATCATTTACTCTTCTATCCCTCCACTATACTTTTCAATAAAAATAACAGACTAGCATGTCCACTTCTCAAATTTCATATTTCACTATACTAATTCACCATCACCACTAATCCTTTATGGGTTACAGAGTAGCGTGCTACTCGCCGAAAAAAGCGCTTCAACACCTCATTAGGGTTAGAAAGCACTATATAAATGCAAACCTTTTTCCCTCTTCTGTCCCTCCGCTATCCTTCTCAATCCAAATAACTGACTAATATCCACCACTCAAATTACTTTCATATTTCACTATACTAATTCACCACTAATCATTTATGGGTTCCGGAGTTGCATGCTACTTGCCAAAAAAACGCGCCACAACACCCCATCAGGGGTAACAAGCGCTATATATATATATCACACAACGAGATATCCGGGAAATCCTGAATAAATCAAGCGGCACACCACAAGGACAGCACAAGAGTTTATTGTGCATACAACGACGCGTTTCGGCGAAGCCTTTTTCTAGTTGTGTGACCTGCGCCCAATTACCCATAGAAATACGGGTTGCAGTGCATGAACATAGAAAAAATATTCATTACAATTTCTAATGTGATGGAAAACAAACATTATTAATTCATAATACTGTGCAAAGCGATGCAAAACTACAATTAAATTTAAAATTAGATAAAACATACAGGGCATGCTGACCTTTACCGATTTAAAAATAAATATAAGGTTTTGCCCGCTCTCTCAATGTTTACCAGATATAGAGGACAGACTATACCCCTTGCTGCTGGTCTATGGATGTATATAGCGAACACACTTTGATTTTCTAATGAAATGTATCTATTAGGAGTACATCAGTCGCAATGTGACGTTTTTATTTTTGCCTGTATGATAGAATGTTGTACCAAGGTACATTACCCAGGAAACTGCTGCCCCATGCGTACCAATCACAAGGATATGCATGTCCTTATGTGGGTAATTATGATATGAATTGTGCAGGATGGGCAACGTTCATTTGCAGTTTATCTGCCTTCATTTTAAAGAATAGAAGGCAACATCGATAAGAGATGCTGACAGTATAGTCTGTCCTCTATATCTGGTAAACATTGAGAGAGCGGGCAAAACCTTATATTTATTTTTAAATCGGTAAAGGTCAGCATGCCCTGTATGTTTTATCTAATTTCAAATTTAATTGTAGTTTTGCATCGCTTTGCACAGTATTATGAATTAATAATGTTTGTTTTCCATCACATTAGAAATTGTAATGAATATTTTTTCTATGTTCATGCACTGCAACCCGTATTTCTATGGGTAATTGGGCGCAGGTCACACAACTAGAAAAAGGCTTCGCCGAAACGCGTCGTTGAATGCACAATAAACTCTTGTGCTGTCCTTGTGGTGTGCCGCTTGATTTATTCAGGATTTCCCGGATATCTCGTTGTGTGATAATTTTAGCGGGTGTCATTACCGCTGCTGGCACCGACGTCGAGAGGAGGAGGAAAGGCATCGATGACAAACTGTTCATATATATATATATATATATATATATATATATATATATATATATATATATATATATATATCCAAACGTCACCTGCTCCGCATTGAGGGCCTCACACGTCGTGCAATTATTTTCCATTTATTGGCAGACAAAAAGGTTTGCAGACAGTGTCCTTTAAAGCATTTTTTCAGCAAGCCTCGGATTAGTTCCAAACATGTTTCGGGCATAGAATCGCCCTTGATCATTGGCGTAGGCAAGAGCAATTAGCAGCCACAATTTGAAGCGCACCTGCGCCATCTTAAATACTCGCCCCACTGGGCTCGAGCACGCTGTGCATTGTGGTAGACATAGTTTCTACTCGATGTTCCTTCTGTAGTAGAAGCTGCCAATTGACTTTAACTGTTATTCTTCCCACAGTGGGTTGCCTTGCAGTACATTGCTGCTCACCTTCTTTTATTGTCCCACCAACTGGCAACCCGACGTTCCATCAGCGCTTCTCCTTTTCGCGCTACGGACCTGCACTTTAGCAGCGGGGCCCTCGCGATCTGAGCCAGACCGCAACAAATCCAAACGTCACCTGCTCCGCATTGAGGGCCTCACACGTCGTGCAATTATTTTCCATTTATTGGCAGACAAAAGGTTTGCAGACAGTGTCCTTTAAAGCATTTTTCAGCAAGCCTCGGATTAGTTCCAAACATGTTTCGGGCATAGAATCGCCCTTGATCACTGGCGTAGGCAAGAGCAATTAGCAGCCACAATTTGAAGCGCACCTGCGCCATCTTAAATACTCGCCCCACTGGGCTCGAGCACGCTGTGCATTGTGGTAGACATAGTTTCTACTCGATGTTCCTTCTGTAGTAGAAGCTGCCAATTGACTTTAACTGTTATTCTTCCCACAGTGGGTTGCCTTGCAGTACATTGCTGCTCACCTTCTTTTTATTGTCCCACCAACTGGCAACCCGACGTTCCATCAGCGCTTCTCCTTTTTCGCGCTACGGACCTGCACTTTAGCAGCGGGGCCCTCGCGATCTGAGCCAGACTGCAACAAATCCAAACGTCACCTGCTCCGCATTGAGGGCCTCACACGTCGTGCAATTATTTTCCATTTATTGGCAGACAAAAAGGTTTGCAGACAGTGTCCTTTAAAGCATTTTTTCAGCAAGCCTCGGATTGCTGAAAAAATGCTTTAAAGGACACGTTTGGACGTGACGTTTGGATTTGTTGCGGTCTGGCTCTGATCGCGAGGGCACCGCTGCTAAAGTGGAGGTCCGTAGCGCGAAAAAGGAGAAGCGCTGATGGAACGTCGGGTTGCCAGTTGGTGGGACACTAAAAAGAAGGTGAGCAGCAATGTACTGCAAGGCAACCCACTGTGGGAAGAATAACAGTTAAAGTCAATTGGCAGCTTCTACTACAGAAGGAACATCGAGTAGAAACTATGTCTACCACAATGCACTGCGTGCTCGAGCCCAGTGGGGCGAGTATTTAAGATGGCGCAGGTGCGCTTCAAATTGTGGCTGCTAATTGCTCTTGCCTACGCCAATGATCAAGGGCGATTCTATGCCCGAAACATGTTTGGAACTAATCCGAGGCTTGCTGAAAAATGCTTTAAAGGACACTGTCTGCAAACCTTTTTGTCTGCCAATAAATGGAAAATAATTGCACGACGTGTGAGGCCCTCAATGCGGAGCAGGTGACGTTTGAATTTGTTGCGGTCTGGCTCAGATCGCGAGGGCCCCGCTGCTAAAGTGCAGGTCCGTAGCGCGAAAAAGGAGAAGCGCTGATGGAACGTCGGGTTGCCAGTTGGTGGGACAATAAAAAGAAGGTGAGCAGCAATGTACTGCAAGGCAACCCACTGTGGGAAGAATAACAGTTAAAGTCAATTGGCAGCTTCTACTACAGAAGGAACATCGAGTAGAAACTATGTCTACCACAATGCACAGCGTGCTCGAGCCCAGTGGGGCGAGTATTTAAGATGGCGCAGGTGCGCTTCAAATTGTGGCTGCTAATTGCTCTTGCCTACGCCAGTGATCAAGGGCGATTCTATGCCCGAAACATGTTTGGAACTAATCCGAGGCTTGCTGAAAAAATGCTTTAAAGGACACTGTCTGCAAACCTTTTTGTCTGCCAATAAATGGAAAATAATTGCACGACGTGTGAGGCCCTCAATGCGGAGCAGGTGACGTTTGGATTTGTTGCGGTCTGGCTCAGATCGCGAGGGCCCCGCTGCTAAAGTGCAGGTCCGTAGCGCGAAAAAGGAGAAGCGCTGATGGAACGTCGGGTTGCCAGTTGGTGGGACAATAAAAAGAAGGTGAGCAGCAATGTACTGCAAGGCAACCCACTGTGGGAAGAATAACAGTTAAAGTCAATTGGCAGCTTCTACTACAGAAGGAACATCGAGTAGAAACTATGTCTACCACAATGCACAGCGTGCTCGAGCCCAGTGGGGCGAGTATTTAAGATGGCGCAGGTGCGCTTCAAATTGTGGCTGCTAATTGCTCTTGCCTACGCCAGTGATCAAGGGCGATTCTATGCCTGAAACATGTTTGGAACTAAGCCGAGGCTTGCTGAAAAAATGCTTTAAAGGACACTGTCTGCAAACCTTTTTGTCTGCCAATAAATGGAAAATAATTGCACGACGTGTGAGGCCCTCAATGCGGAGCAGGTGACGTTTGGATATATATATATATATATATCTATATATATATATATAGGTATATATATATATATATGCAAACCTTGGTCCCTCTTCTATCCCTCTGCTACCCTTCTCAATCTAAATAACTGACTAACATATCCACCACTCAAATTACTTTCATATTTCACTATACTAATTCAACACTAATCCTTTAATGGGTTCCAGAGTAGCGTGCTACTCGCCAAAAAAGCGCTTCAACACCCCATCGGGGGTAACAAGCACTATATAAATGCAAACCTTTTTTCCCCTCTTCTATCCCTCCGCAATCCTTCTCAATCCTTCTCAATCCAAATAACTGATTAATACCCACCATCAAATTACTTTCAAATTTCGCTATACTAATTCACCACTAATCCTTTATGGGTTTCGGAATAGCGTGCTACTCGCCAAAAAAGCGTTTCAACACTCCATCAGGGGTAACAAGCGCTATATAAATGCAAACCTTTTTCCCTCTTCTATCCCTCTGCTATCCTTCTGAATCCAAATAACTGACTAACCTATCCACCACTCAAATTACTTTCATATTTCACTATACTAATTCAACACTAATCCTTTATGGGTTCCGGAATAGCGTGCTACTCCCCAAAAAACGCTTTGACGCCTCGTATGGGGTAGTAAGCGCTATATAAATGCAATTACAATACAATACAATGTTCAATAATCCATTGCTTAATAAATTAATTTCTTGTGGCCTTATGTCTGAATGTACAATCAATTAGAAGGCTCACATGAATTTTTGTGTTTTCTTGGGTCTTTTTTCTTCTTGGGTTTACATTTTAAGCATGGTAAAAAAAATCTGATATGATGTGTCACAACACATAGGTGTGCAGCGTTATTCTTGATGAATGAGTAGAGCTTGACCTCAGGGAAAAATTATGTGAAACTCTTTTGTGCAAATGATAGCATTAGTAAATTATTGATAAAGAATAAAATGTTTTGAGGAAACACATATGAAGCTCACGCGAAAGGATGAGGGACTACAGGCAGACTTAACGGAATGGAGAGAGCTATGCACTGCAGGGTTTCTGATGGGTGAGACAGGGTCCGAGCAAAACTCAGGGAGAGTGCGGGAAGCGATACGGATGGGGAGGATCATATGGACAGTGGGAGGCAAGACGTCTAGATCTTATACGTACACGCCCAAGGCGAAATAGTTTACATTGTAGGCCTGTATGGAACTGTGAGATAAACTAATACTCTCCTGGATTTTTAGAACTGTTGGGTGGACCTAAGCACAATAATTTCAGTCTTAAAGGTGTTTACAACTTGCTGTACGCTGTAATGTTGACGTTTTACTGTTATTTAAAAATGAAAAATAAATTTAAAAAGAATAAAATGTTTTAATAAATCGGTTTCCGCATATCTACAAATTACTGGCAAACTTTGAACACTTTGGCTCGATGGATCTTTGTTTGCAAAGGAACCAACATTGATGCTGTACTTCTTCACTTTGAAGTCATTAGCCCTAGGTGACATAGAGTGCCCCCGAGAAACTGTAGAGTGGCGTGTGCACCAGGCTTAGACCCTCGCATGTTTGGAAGAGACACTAAAAAATACAACAGAAGTCCCAATGGAGGTTGAAAAACCTCAGATATACATCAGCTGTCCAATGCCTCCATCAACGAGCTGGAAACCCACCCTTTGCAGGCATTTTCGGCTCACCTGGTCTCCCACTGTGTGATACTGGCCCCTCACCACGTGACCGCATGAAGAAACCAGACTACGTGTGACACAAGGTGCCACTGTGTGCGTTGGCAGGTCTGCATATTTGCCTGGACTCGGTATGGACATAGGTTGGATTAAGCTGGGCCTGAAAATTCAGCTAGATGGTTCTTCTTGGAGCCTGCCAAGACTGATTTGTATAAGGTTGCTCTCCATCAGGTATGGTGCACTTTTTGTAGTTTCGACTGTCATTTGGCACCCATGGCGCTCTCCTTCCTACCTCTGGTCTCAGGAAAATGCAGCAGCAAGAAAGAAAAGCAAAAATGATTCTACAAGCTCTGTTAGCTGCCTGGTCCCGCCCTCTGACAGTAACCTTCCAATAGGAGGCTGATGAGGAGCTAAGGGTGGGGCAAGGGGTTAATCCTCTAATGCCATCGGGAGTCAAAGGTTGCCTGGTGTTCCTTCTGCTCTCATGTTTTTTTGATGACTCTGCATGCATATGCGCCTTTCTGCGGGGCTGGGCAGACGCTCCATTAAGCTTGCAGCACCGATAGATTGACACACAAAAGGTAGTAGGTATTCAAGTAGTATAAACATGGAGGCAAATCAAAGTCTCTTTATTGTTGTTGTGACTGCTGTAATGCCAAAGAAACCTATTGTATTATTTTAGTATGTAAAACATAACAAATAAAATACATCAACCTTGGTAGATTTACAAATTCCAGTTGAAATGATCGCCTATTATGCTGTGCTTATATATTCCTATAGTATTTATTCAGAGAAGTGGAATATTTTGCGTAGGCCGAAGCACGTTGCGAAACGAGAACAGCATAGCTTGGAAGCCCTGTACATATTCAGCAGGCAGGTACCCGAGAGCTTGATTATTTATATATTCTGAGTTTAAGGTATTTTGGATGCATGTCTGCGAGCAGAGTTTCTGGCACGAGAGGTAAGGGTGGATTCACCTCATTAGAGAAGATGCTGGGAGACATGGGTTGCACTGTACAAAAATATCTTTATCCCAGGCGTGTAAGTGTCACTAATGTCTAATATACAGAAGTCAGCACATACAGTGACAACTGCTAAGCAGGGCTCCTACAGGGTTGTGTCTGCTTTTTGTGCACAGGAATGCCTGTTTTCTGCTGACTTAGAACATCATGTCAAGAATGTCAAGTCAATGTGTCACTGACAGAGAAAGAAGACCTGTCACCACAAGAGGTACTTTTCAAGTCATAATGCATTTATTGACTGACGAACATAACTCGATCCCATCTGGGATATGTGATGCAGTAAAAACATGAGTGACTGAACAATGACAGTGTTTGATTCACTACCTGTATTCAGAGCCACTGGAATGATGTGATCCTGCGGCTGCTTCGTTTTCTGGATAATTATACATTTTCAGCACTTTCCACATACTCCCCTGACTGATGTAGAATTTGCATATTGCAACAAAAAAAATCTATTTGAGAGGGATCACAAGTTAGTAAAAAAGTGCGACATGCAGTGATGCGCAGTGGCCGACGCTTTGCAAATGTTAACAGGTCATCTTGTAGTTGTTGGTTCGTGCATTCAGGTGTTTAAATGGTTCTATTGACTGCGACAGCAGAGTTTTGATGTGTGTTAAAATGATAAAATAGTGCAATAATAGTACCACACAGTATGCAATTGCCACATAATTCTAGTGGTCTGCCTAGACAGCCTAGACCTAAAAATGGGATATTTTCCGACCATTAGTGATAGGAGTACTGTTACATGTGATTGAGTTGGCCCTGCTCTGTTGACCTTTCAGAGGAGTGGGCCTATGACTATTAGGTGACTGATTGTTTTTTTAATTACTCCCACACAGCTGGTCGAACTCTGGGAGTTTTATACTTCACAAAGAAGTACAAAATTCCCCAAATCTGAATGAGCTAAATTCACCCAGTTACTGCAGCCCAGTGTTCTACCACTTGGACCACTTGGCCTCGTCATTTCCTTTCTCCTCTCTCTCAAAAGTTATATTATGCCATACTTTTTAGGTCGCGCTTGAGACAGTGCATGCGTTGTCACTCGCAACACACTTTGTTTACTGACAGCGGACTTAGAGCCTGCCAATTGCTTACCATTGGTTAGATTCCTCATCACTCTCTTTTCCTTGCTTCTCTTTGTTTAGCGTATGCCGACTTCACTTTCCCTTCATGTGTTTGTCCATCCTTTAGAGCATGGCTCATGTACTGCATCCTTGGTCAGTGTCTTTCCTTCCTTCAGGGTGGGTGGAGACTACTTAACGCTAGATGGCGCAAGCGCGCAGCGGGCGCACCGCTGGCGCGCCTATGGCGCGCCTAAGGCAAGCCCGCCTGCTCCCGTCCGCGCCCGACCGGGCCCAGGGGCCAGGACCCCTGCACCTCCCGCGCCGGACCTCCTCCATTACTCAAGCGCACAGCTCCACCAGCTTAACAGGGCTCCTACAGCTAAATGTCTCCACCAGATCCAGTGTGACAAATCGGTGAAAGACTGCTTACACTGCCCGTTCACACTCTCTCCACAGATCGCCACCCCCACTGCAGGTACAGTCCTCTATAAATTGTCCCTACTTAACTGCAGATCTATGCCTAAACACAGTGTAGAAATCTCAATGCTGTTACAGGACCTTGCGCCAGAAGTCCTGTTTTTAACAGAAACCTGGCTCAACTCCAGTTCGGAGCCAGACATTGTGGAAACACTCCCCCGGGATACCTAATACAGAGGGTGGACAGAGCAATAGGCAAAGGTGGGGGAATTGCGATCCTCTATAAAGACCACCTCACCTGCCGCCTACTTGGAAACCCTCTCACAGATTGTGAGAATGTGCATTTCTCAATAGAATTCTCCCCTCTCCTCTCGCTCACTGGCATCTTGATCTATCATCCCCCAGGAGCGGAAGGCTCCTTTTGTAAAGCGCTGGTAGAAACTGCCATCAACCTAGCCAGCACCTCCGCCAACTTCAGCCTCCTTGGCGATTTTAACTTGCACTTCGACGATTCGAAAGCAGCAACAGCCTTCGAATTAGCGCAAGACCTTATGTCTCTGCAGCTGTCGCCAAAGGTTCGGCGCGCTACCCATATCAAAGGACACTGCCTTGACCCTGTGTTCTCCAATCTGGAGAACCTTACAGGAAATGACCCCATTCCCATTCCTTGGTCCGATCACTTCCTCATTCCCCTTTCATGGCGCCCCAGGATCTCCATCCCCCATGCCCAACCCTTACAGACTGGAGTCGGCCTTGGTCCAAGCTCCAACTGGACAAATGGACCCAAGAACTGGAAAAGACCAGACCCACGCCAGATCCCTGTCCAGTCGCAGCCAATGAGGATTTCTGCAGCTGGATCGAGGACTCGCTAAATCAGGTCCTCCCCAAAACACTGATTAGGAAAAAGAACGGTCTTTACAAATCCCCTTGGTACTCCGCGGAATTGCGCGCTCTTAAGCAATGCTGCAAAGTACATGAGAGAAGCTGGAGGAAAGACTTCTCACCCAGCAAGAAGAGCGATTATAGAAGAGCCGTCTGCAAATACAGAGCAGAAATTAAAAAGGCACAAGCATCTTTTTCGAGGAAAAAATTCTTCTGGCCTCTAACTCCCCAGAGAGACCTTCCTCATTATAAAGAAACTTATTAAAATCCCGGCCCCACCTGTCGCCCCTGACACTTCAGGCCAACGATGCAATAAACAGGCAGAGTTTTTTAGCACCAAAATCCACAACATTCTCAAACTACTGCCCCAAGTTGAGGATGAAGAGGACGATCAATGCCCTATTTTCCCCAGTCACCTGTTGGAGTCCTTCCCCCCCCTCTCCCATGAACCTCTTCTGACTCTGATCTCTCTGGTGAAAAGTGGCTCACCTAGGGACCCTGCACCCATGAACGTCCTGGTAAACGTAGCACACATAGTCGCCCCTACTGTTGCAAATGTGATCAATACCTCCCTCAACACGGGAGTAGTACCCCCTAACTGGAAAAGGGCAATGGTGAAGACACTCTTGAAGAAACCCAATCTAGATCCGGTGGATTTGGGCAACTACCGCCCCATCTCCCTTCTTCCTGGGATCGCCAAAGTGACCGAAAAACACGTTAACCACACTCTCTCCAACTTCCTGGAATCCCATAGCCTACTGCACCCCTCCCAGACCGGATTCCGCCCACGTCAGAGCACGGAAACCGCTCTACTAGCTGTGGTAGAGGAAAGTAGAAAGATCCTGGACACCGGAGGTTCTGCAGCCATCATCCTTCTCGATCTGAGCGCAGCATTTGATACGGTGAACCACTGTATTCTTATTCACCATCTCAAAAAAATAGGAATAGCTGCCACGGCCTTGAAATGGCTGCGCTCCTTCCTAGAGGGTCGTCTCTTCCAGGTCTTTGAAGGAGATGTGAGCTCGCTACCCCTGCCTCTGATATGTGGTGTCCCCCAGGGCTCATCATTAAGCCCGACCCTTTTTAATGTATATATGGCCCCTTTGGCGGCAATTGTTGCCCCTTTTGGTATCCAAATGGTAACCTACGCCGACGACACTCAATTGGTCGTGGCTCTCAACCAGGCAACACATCAGTCTATGGCCCTTCATTCATGCCTAACGGAGGTCTCTAAGTGGATGGGCGCTTCCCATCTGAAGCTCAACGGGGATAAGACCGAGGTCATGATCCTGGGCAACCCCACCCAAGCGACACTGGAGTCCTTGTGGCCAGCATGCATGGGCCCAGTCCCAGGTCCCAAAACTGAAATAAAGAGTCTGGGCATTTGGCTAGATCAGAACCTGACATTCAAGGTGCAGGCTAGAAATACAGTTGCCACCTGTTTTGGCCTGCTCAGAATGGCTAGGAAAGTGCTTCCCCTCCTCCCTCCACAAGCCAAGAAAGTCCTAGTTCAATCATTAATTCTCTCAACTCAAGGATTGACTATGGAAATGCACTTTACCTGGGAGCCCCGATGGCAGTCACGACCAAACTCCAAACGGTCCAAAACTGCGCAGCCAGACTATTGCTGGGTGTACCCAATCGCACTTCAGCCAAACCTGCCATCCGCTCCCTTCACTGATTGCCGGTGAAGGAAAGAGTAAATTTTAAAACCCTCTGCATCGTGCATAAGTCCCTGCAGGGGAAAGGGCCCCCATTAATCTCGTCCATGATTCACCCATACAAAGCTAACAGGAAACTCCGTTCGGACGACCTCCACCTTGTAGCAGTCCCCAGAGTCAAGAGGGCCAGAAGCGGTGGTCGTCTCTTCTCTCTTAATGCTACCAAACTGTGGAACGCACTGCCGCTCCCTCTCCGGATGGAACACAACCACCTGGTCTTTCGAAAACAATTGAAAACTATTCTGTTTCCATAATCTCCTCATCACCATCTGATTAGGCATGCCCAGCGCTGGGAGGCCTCCAGGTAGCCATGCGCTATACAAATGCCCTTTCAATTCAATTCTTTCCACTGCTTGCGCTTTCAGAGCTACTTTTTTCTTAAGAGTGCAAGTGTTTGCAGGCTGTCTCACCCTATCCCACTCTGCATTGTTGCTTTCCCAGTCCTCTTTGCTTGCCCTGTCATTGCTCCTGTGTTGCTTCTTGTTCTGTCTCTCCCACCCCTACCTGCATTGTTGCCCGCCCCATAGTTGCTTGTATCCCTCCTGGGTCATTGCTTGCCCCATCTTTGCTTTGCCTCTTCCCTTCTGCCCCTCCTGTCTTGTTGCTTGTCCTGTTGATGTTTTGTCCCATCCCCCAAAAACCCTCCTCCCATATTGTTACTTTGCCATACCCCTCCTGCACAGTCGACCTTAGTCAGGGTAGCGCAGAAATGGTCACAAGCACCAAGAACACAAAAGCTGAAAGGAACCCTGTGGTCCAAGATCTCCAAAAACAAGTAATGGAATTAAAAGAATGCATAGATTTTCTAGCATCCAGGGCAGAGGACTCATAGTGATGGCCCAGTTATAACAACATAAGGATTGTTGAGCTGTCTGAGAGGTTTAAGGGGCCAAATATAGAGCTGTTCCTGGACAACTAGCTTGGATAGAACCTTGCTTATCCTTGTCACTCTAAATTGTCCTTTATCAAAAGTGCGCACAAAGTGCCCTCAACTCCACGAGGGTCACTGCGTTCAGTGTAGCCCAGCTACTCAACTACAGGCACAACATTCTACTGCTTCTGAAGCCGGAAAGTAGAGCAAATTGGTAGTGAATAACAACAAAACAAAATATTTGTATTTCCCAAGTACACCGCAGCAGTGCAACACGAAGGGACACATCTTCCAGGAAATTAAACTAAACCTTAAGCAACTGGGCAATAAATACATGCAACTGTTTCCAGCCACTCTAAAACTCATAGCTGAAAACCACATATAGTTTTTGAGTGACCCCAAAGTGGCATGGGACTGGGCAGAAAATTTGGCAGCAGAACATCACCTCGAGTACTGTCACGCTGTTGTTCTTCTGAGAAATGCACTTCTTCTGCTATGTGGCCGAGGCAACATAGACCCTTCAAACTCTTGTGCCCATACAACATTCACTAGAACTGTAAGCACACACTGGTGGAGGGATTGACACAAAGTAAAGGGGCCAGGACCAAATACCAAAAATAATAAGGCAAAAAAAGTTGTGTATCTCCCTATGGAAAAGAAGAGTTTGACTTTAATATTTTGAAATTTAGTTTGCTCTAGACTCTTCCCTCACTCAAGGATATCTAATACATCTCTTACCTTGGTGTGGGGGATTCTTAGGACTGCGATCCTGATGGAGGTCTTTTTTATTTCCAACCTAAATCTGAAGGGTGTAATTTTTATAGTCTCGGCGTCCAAAATGGCTGCCAAGATTTTCAAATCTCGCAAGAACTGGAATTCTTGCCAGAACTTGTTTTTAAAGCATCTGCATTTCTGAAACTGGATTGTGAGCATGAAATTGCCCTACTAAAAGAGAGGTGTGAATTTGACTGGCGGGCTCCCAAAATCTTTCTTGGGGTCCAAACCGCTTCCATTTTATGAGATACCAGAGTTGGCCATGTCTTTTGCTGGAATCTAAGATTTAACATACTCTTACTCAATCTCTCTATCCACATCTATACCGGTGGGGGTCGATTGAGGACTCATGTGGTTGGGATCATAGGTTTAAGCCAGGAAACATGAAAGGTTGGATACATTTTCGTGATTGGGGTAATTTCAGTTGTACTGCATTCTTCCCTCTGAGCTGTTTACTCACAAAAAGGCCACAAAAGGCCACAAAATAGGGGCTGAACTTTTCTCTTGCCTGATAAATGCAGATGCTTGGTCACCAACTAAATAGGCTGTTATATGGCCATTAGGGTAATTGTCGGCATTGCTAAGTTAGCATGAGCAGGGCTGCCATGATGCTGCTTTGGCGCACGTTACTACATGACTTTGTTTTGCAAGACTCTGTTTGTGCCTTTCACATGAGAACTGTCTGCTTTCTGCGTTCTCTGCCTGTTCCTGGAGTTAAGTCTGAACACGATGTGCAAGGTTGATAAACAATGCCCCTTGTTATTCTGTTCTGGTCAGTCCCTAGCATCTAGACAAAACATGCTAACACAGCTGCGCTACTGGAAACTCATGCTTTGATATTACAGGGATGCATGTTGTTCTGAAACACACTTGGAGAGGGTCCTTTCCAGGGAGAAGAGCTATGCGGTTCCTATGATGTAAAGCTTCCATCTAGGCACTAAGGTATGGGGTCTGCTGACAAAGCCCAGAAATCTTCTTTTATATAATAAACATCACTTTACCAAGGGGAGGGTGGTTAGGCCTTATAGTCCTTTTTCCACTGTCTGTATATGATGACATCCCCCTTTATATTCTATGGAATTGTAACAATGCTAATTGTTCTAGGTTTATGCATTTCGCTGCTGGTAGTGGCTCGTATACTGCATTATAGAGCACGATAGTTAAAATAAACATTTTGAACTATAACAGTGACTCTGACCATTCTTATTGTGGACAAGTACGAGTGAGTGAGCAAAAGGGTATTTCTTGCTACCGCGATTCCTGAGAGAGTCGGGAGTGTTGTGTTCTGGGTTGTCTAATCATTTGTAGCTTCGTGATTTTGGAGGAGAACGAATGAGACACTATAGCTAGTCGGTTTGGGGATTTTAGGTACTAAGGTGGTAGGTTGGTACACCCCTATACACGAGGTCCTGTTTTCCTGCGCATAGTTCTGTGTAGGTGCAGAATCCCTGCAACATGGCGCCCCCAACGTTTGGTCTGGTTCTTATCTGCGAGACTCCTGAGTAGTGCTTGTGCTTGTCCACAATCCCCTCACATCTGTTTCCAGAGACGGTTGTGACGGTGTAGCCTCCTATATAGAAATTTTATAGGTTTTTCAAGCTTGAATTTTAAAAGGTCTTTCTCTTTCTTTTTTACCCGTTATTGCGCTGCCACACATAGGTTGTTTTTCTCTACTATTGGTTATGGCGGTTGTCATTGCACCGCCTAACCGGGCTTCAGTCACAGCTTATTTGACTCAACATGGGGTCCCTAATGCTGGTGTCGCTCTCATTTTTGTTGTGGAAGCGGATGCAGCTTACCGCTTTGAGGTGTTTTATTCTTGGGTCACCTTTCCGGCGGTGGATGGAACAGATAATTTGTTTCACGAATATACTGCCACGGCCCTTCCTCAGAATTATCGGCCTTATAGGTCTCTTGAAGTTCCGCTAACGGCTTGGCAACACCAAATATGGTTTAATGGCGCCCTTCTTCACCCAATAACGCCGGTCCGCTTAGGCCCTTTATCGATAGATGGGGCCATGTGGCTCGTTTTGGCTGGGGATACCCCGCACCCAAATTATCTCACCGCTACAGTTGCAGAGCTCCGCGTATTACATACTTCATTGATACGTGTACATAGAGCTGTTATACAGTTCATGTTGCGCAACTTCCAGATGGGACCACCTGGCGTTGCTGCGCAACCAGCTGGACCTGGTGGTGTAACCATCAGTCCTGTTATGGTTAATTCAGTGATGGGCAAGCGTCCGCAGAATAAGGATGAATTCCCGTATTGGCGTGCTGAAAAATTTGGACAACTCGAAGCTGTTTTTCCAAATACCACTCTTGTGGAGAAACACAGGATCCTAACCATAAGTTTACCTAAAGGCTTAGTTCCCGAATTAGCTGATTGTAACACTTGGGGTAGAGTGTTTGCAGCGGTATATTCTATGTGTTTCGGCACCCCCTCAATGACCGTGCTCCCTTCCGTGATAAAGCGTGTTCAGGATGAACACGGAGCCGAGGCGGCTCTGGAGTTAGGGATGAGACTGGTGGGGGTGTTTGACATTGTTTCTGATATGATCCTTGCTAATGTTGTGGGTGATGCTGTAAGCTTGCAAGTGGCTAACCGCTTGGAGACTGTGGCTTACGCAGACAAGCAGCGTGAATTGCCAAAGATTATTGCTAAAGCTTATAAAACCTTAGGCCGCAATAGTCTGGGAGATAAGCCTTTTACTCAAACGCAAACTCAACCTCAAACTCAACAAAAAGCCCAGACTGATAAAGATGGATGCCCGTTCTTTCCTAAAAAGAACTGGAGGAATAAAAAGCAAGGGCAGCAACAACAGAAGCAGGGTTTGCGTGCTGGTTCACTGACACCTGAGTCTTCTGAGCGTACTTATGACTTGCGCGATCGCGCGAAAATTAAGACTCGTGATCGATTTTATGTCCCTGATCAGCGCTCTCCTCGTTCTTTACAGGACACATCGGACTCTCAAGTCGGTGGAGGGGAACGCCAGGATTGTGCCAAAGGTCCGACCACACAACAGGGATGAGATCAACCTCGACAGTTTGACATTAAAGCCAAACAAGAGGATCTGCCTCGTTTTCGACCACCGTATCAGAAGAAAAAAGTTGCCGCTTTAACTGCGAAGTAAGCCTCAGATGGTGAGAACGCGACTCCTAGACTGGACATGGGCAGTGACTCTGCTCGACAGCGCAGCGGAGGTTACCATAGTGCGGGAGGCACTGCGTCCCTGTCTGGAGGCGACAGCAACTGATACATTCATTACAGTAGAAACAGCAGATACCCGGGTTGCCCCCCCAAGTAGACTCTATGAGGTTGTCTTCCAAATTGAAGGTGATATGCAGCTTACAATCACGACGGTTTTCTGGGAAAATCTCACCTCCTCATACGACATTTTGTTGGCGGAGGCAGATTGGCCTCCACCATTTGTGCTAGCCTCTTCTAGAGGGGAGGACATGATACTTCCGAGTTTTTCACGTTACGTCCCTGAGGAACATGCAAAGGCTTACGCAGCTGAGTGGGCCTTGGCCCTTGCCCCAGCGGTGTACCGTAATCAGGTGGGCTGGGATATTGATTCACCGGCACATGAGATACCATTACGGACTATGCCACAACCACAACCACAATATCCTATCAGACGTGAGGCTAAGGCTCCCGTTTGTGACATTCTAACTCAGTTGGAGTATCAAGGAGTGATTGAATCCTGTGTATCAACGATGAATAATCCTCTTTTTCCGGTATCAAAACCTGATGGTTCATATCGCAATGTATTGGATTATCGAAATTTGAAGTCATTGTCGTACATTTGCGGTACAGAACACACACAGCTCTGCGCTGGTGAACAACCTTGTTCGTAAAAAATACAAAACAACACTGGACATATCCAATGGTTTCTACAGTCATAATCTGGCTCCTGAGAGCCGTGACTTAACAGCACTCACCGCCGTCGGAAATCAGAAAAAATGTAAGCGCTTGCCTATGGGGTATAAGAACAGCTCCGGGGCTTTTGCTGCGTGTGTTGTGTCTTTGTTGCACGACATAGATCCCGATGCTTTCTCGTACGTCGATGATATTTATCTGACGGATGACGAACTAATGCCGCATCTTGTCCGAGTCGACCGCATCATTTTGTCGTTTGCCGACTATGGATACAAATTCAATTTTGCTAAATCACACATCGCTCATTTTGCGGTGCTCTTTTTGGGCTATGAGCTCAATAATGAAGGTAGGGGGTTAGCCCCCCACTTTCTGGAGAAATGTGCACAATTGCAACCTCCCTCCACGCTGAAGAAACTTCAGTCTTTGCTGGGATTTCTAAATTTTGGGAGGACATACATCCCCGATTATGTCCAGCGTATCAAACCGCTTTAATTTATTAATTTATAAAGCACCTGAATCACCCCGCCAGGGGTATCTCCGTGCTACAGAATTACTACAGCCAGCCCTAGAAGCAGCGAATCAGAACAAAGAGGTTTTTGATATTTGATATTTATTAATTTATAGTTGATACAACCCACATATTCTTCTGCCAGCTGGCTTCCGGGACACACCACTATTCTACAATCTTTGCAATCTGATATGCTTGCAACTAACTACTTGTTGACGCATGATAATACCACGAACCTGGTGATACGTATAGTGCCGGAAACGGTGGGTTTCACTTACTTGACGTTCAACGAGGGGGACACAGTACCTATTGCATACAAATCACATTTATACACTGCGGCGGAAATGCATTTTTCGAATGTTGAAAAGGTTTTGACGGCGGTCCAAATGGCGATTCTGAAAGAACGCTCGCAGGCGCAAGGAAAACGCATTCTTATGGTCACGCCTTTCCCTGCCTTAGAGGCAGTGACTAAGGCAAGTGTACCCAACTCTAAGGCACTACATCCCCGTTGGATACAATAGGCTACTTCTTTGACATCGTCTGATGTCACGTTTATCTTTGATCCTGCACTTCAGACACAGGAGTTTTTACAGTATGAACACATTCATCCTCCTCCACTGTCATTGCTTCCTTTAGGTGAGTACAAATGTATCATTTATACCGATGGCTCGGCTCAACCGGCCACCGGTTCCAAACACGCTTATTCAGCGGCTTGAGCTATTGTGGCTGGTTCAATTGTCAATGGAGAATTTAAGTCTTCCATAGTGCATACTCAAGCACTTGGAGACTGTACAGCACAATTGGTGGAGCTGCGTGCTCTTGTTCTAGCCCTTGAGTTTGCCGATCCTAATGTGAATACTCTCATTGTATGCGATTCCTACTACTGTGTTCAATCTTTTAATGACAACTTATTCTTTTGGTCTCAGAATGACTATCGAGACTCTAAAGGCAGCGCAATCAAGCATAAAACGCTTTGGGTTCGAGTGGCAGACCTTAAACAACGTCTGCCCCTCACACAAGTTATCCATACTCTTGGCCATCAGCGTGTGGGAGCACATGCTCTTGGTAATTCTTTGGCTGATGAAGCAGCCTAATCTGCAGTACCCACGTGTTCCGTAGCAGCAGTAACAAGGTCCATGACTAAAATAGATAATGACATTCTGGCAGCAGTAGCTGCTACAAAGGAGGGAACTGCTTATCCGCAGGGTTTCCCTTCGAAGTACTCTTATCATTTATCTCCCGAACAAGTTCCTTATGCTAAGATTCCATCAGTTGGGGATCGGCTGATTCCCAACATGGACCGCAGACTTGCTTTGATCATGGCCGCACATGAGGGCATGGCTTCTGCACATGCCGGGGTGTCTGCGACAGTCTCTATTTTACAGCAACGTTATTGGTGGCGTGGTTTATATAAACAAACCCGTAATTATGTGCTTTCTTGTGACGTTTGTCAGCAAATCAAACCGTCTACGGTCTCACGCTTTGCATGTCTTTGTTGGGATGTTTGCCTGTGGCACCTTCCATTCAGACCAAGGTCCAGCGTTCGCATCTAAGGCGTACAAGGACGCGATGAAGTCGATGGGGGTGCTGGTGCAGTTTTCGTCTCCATACAGGCCTGAGGGCAATTCTATAGTGGAGTGAATGAACCGTGACTTAAAGCAATCTTTGACAGCTAGTGTCTTAGGTACTGGCAGGAACTGGCTGGCCCATTTGTATGGAGTTCAACGTGCACTTAATAATCTCCCTAGAAGATCTCTGGGTGGGTGGACCCCATACAAAATGCTCTTTGGCATCAAAATGTTTGTGACAGACCTTGATGGTCTAGACGTTGTGGTGGCTGCCGCAACCTTTGACGTAGATAATCATTCTACTATGTTACAGGACCTACAAAAGACCCGTGACAGCTACACAACTGAGCATTTGCCCTCTTCCACTGACACAGCGATGCTGATTCCGGTCGCCGGCTGGCTTCCTAAGATTGGAGACCTGGTACGAGAAAAGCTGGAGAAAAAGAAAGAATTTGGTCTCTCTTATCGTGCACCAGTCCCGGTTCTTGGATTGAAAGGTACTCGTACAGTGATTCTACCACCTTTGCCTGGTCGCAAAGACAACAGATACATTTCAGTGGACTATGTCAAGTTACACCGTCTGGCCGATTCTGAATATTGTAACTCCTGCAGTTTCATGCAGCGCTATCTCTATGAATCCGGTGCATTCGTCCACTTCGAATCATCCTCGTATTGCTGAGGGTGAAATGGAAACTACTATTGACCTTTTACCTGTCCTCACACCACCCAGTTCCACTGCAGAAGTCGAGTATACTTATCCTGCGGTAGAGTCCCAGAGTAAAGTGCCGAACAGTCCCCGTCAACATCAAGCTGATACCGCCTACCGCCTTTGATGAATATGGGAGCAAGCGGTTATTTTGGGGACCGTGCGAGCTTCTCCTATGACTCTTCCTCCTCGTCTTCCACGTTGACACTTCCACTGACAAAAATAAGTATTTTCATCTTGTGGTTTAAAAAGACTTACCTGGTCCCACCTTGGACGTATATCTGGTTGGTACTTACCCTGATTTTTCTCTTCATGTCAATTGGATTTGTGACAGTATTTTTTTTGCTCATCAATGGTCATTATTTGCTAGAACGCTCTGCAGTGAAATTGGTCGATGGAATTCTGGCCTCTCATACATCGTGATTCACACAAAAGAGGAGGGGTGAGGGTAGCGGACTCACCTACTCCGGGCCACCAGAGAATACTTTTATACACCTGAAGGAGTAGGGAGTGATAAAAAGTGTCTCTATTAGATGGTGGCACGTGCTGTGTGTCTTAATACTGCCCTCACTCACACAGTTGTGTGACATGCTTCATCATAGGGCTGGTACAAAACACCCCTGCGCAGCCAACGCCTGGGGTGGAGCAATAGGGTAGGGGAAGACAAACACAACACAAAAGAGAAACAATAATGACTAAAGTGACTGGGATCACCGGAAGTGAAAGTGCAGAGTAGATTAAAACTAGCTCGGAGGTGTCACTGTGCCTATACTTTATTCCTGGACCCCCCGGCCAGGATTAAAAACGTGAAGGATGGTGGTGATTGGGAGATGTAATGTGCTCCTTACACCCCTCCTTACTGCCAATTCGTCGACATGTTTCGGCCATGTGTCTGTGCCCCGTGTTCGGGGTCACGCCGGCCTTCTTCAGGACTCTACCGGTCCCAGAATATATGTGTATATCTCTCACCTCGTTATCCGAGATAAGAGGGAGTCAGAACCACTTGTCCTGGCCCCGAGGTATCCCCTCGACAGTACTCTGTTGATGTACTAAAATAGGGACAAGGGGACAAAAAGATACACGAAAAGAGGGGTCATTAAAAATGATGTTCCCCCTGGCGGTTCTATGTTTCACAATGAAATATTAAAAATTACAATCCACCACAGACTCGGGTCGGTTACCCTCGTCGTACTCCTTAATAGGAATCAAGCCGGTAGCTCATTACAAACAAATTGTTTATCCTACCCGAAGAGTAGGCGTAGATCAAAGCGACGTGTACACCATAGTATGTTTTTTATACAATCAAACATAGGGACACTGAGTGTCTCTTCACTTACCGAGTTTACCCCTAACCAATGCTAAAACTGGCGAGAGGCAAGGAGAGACCCCCTGTAGTCACACTCTGGGGGGAGAAAATTAAAAGAGGAAGAATAACATAGTTATAGTTCATGGTACATAGTTATAGTTCATGGTAATTGTTTCATATCGTATTGATGTCAAGAGGCATGGTAATAATCACATGTGTAGTTGTCAGAGGCATCAGTATCAATTAGGGCATAGTTGCGGCCGCAGTGATCGATTGCGTGCCGTAGGCGTGGCCTTAATGATCAGTGCTGATCGTATTGCACTTAAGAGACACATAATCATGCCTGGTAATTTTATAGCGGTATGCGGGAGCTCAGGATTGTATCTCTAGGATGCCCCCATGTACCACTGTGGGCAAAGGCAATCCCCTTAAATGATTAAGCGCCCGGGGCTAAGCCCGTACAGCGTGCCCCGTTACCCCCGACTCCTTACTACTTCAAGGTGGGTGCTCCTCCTATGGACTGCTCATCTGCTCTCGCCGTGTAGGTTTTCGGGAGAGCGGCGAGCGAGTCCAGATAAAGCCTGGGTGGATCCCGGCCAGCCCGTTGTGCTTCCGGTCACGTGGACGCCAAGTGGATGTCGTGATGACGTGCACGTTGCCGGTGGCTCGGACGGGAGGCGCTGAGCGTCTGTTACCCAGGCGACTAAACCTGGTCATGTGTGATGTTCCGAGATTACTTGTTTAATGCTGGTGAAGTACATTAGTTTTCTCCTTACGGGGGGTGGCTAACCTAGGTTGAGAAGCGAATAGTTCCAAAGAGCTTAGATACCTGCTCATTGAGGGCACCCTTTTGGTCTGTTCCCGTGACACAAGAAAGACGTGCGGTGCACAAACAAAACTCGTGGACCGCCACATAATAGGTCCTTCCCAAAGTGGCAGTAGGCCCTCTTTCGTCTAGGCAAATGTGGACCCTTGATAAATCTGCCAAAGGAACCTGTTCAAGCAATACTAGGTGACCATCCCTGATGACGATGTTGGAGCCGCCCTCAAGTGGCCCCCATTAATGTGTGGGGCGTCCAATGGACAGGATGCCCCCATCTTGATGAGTGGTTATTAAACTCACGGGGTGCAGCTCTAATCCCTCCAAAGAGGTGTCTCCCACATTATATACTTTGTAGTCCCACAAGTCAAATTAAAAGTCGTGGTGGCCCCCTACATTGTAGAGTGCAGGGGAGTTCCTCAACTTCGTCAGGAACTTACATAGTGACAAGTTATCTCAAGTGTCTCTGTGTGGGGTGGACATCTACCTGTTCAGTGTATGCCATGGAATGTCGTCGTTTAGACCCACCACATGGCTTTCCAGACGATATACCCATTTCTGCTCTCTCAGGAGGAGGGCCCTCGTCCTTTCTCCTGCGGCTGGGTTCAGAGCGGGTTTTTCTATTATCGTCCACCTCAGATCGTCGATGGTATGGTGTTTCTCTAGGTAGTGTGCTGTAAGCTTAGTGTTGGATTTCAAGCACCTTATTGTGCTGCGATGCTCCATAATACGTGTCTTCTCCTTTCTACTAGTCATGCCCACTTACTGTTTGCGGCACGGACAAGTAATAAGGTAGATCATGAAATCGGAGTTGCAGTTAGTCTGTGATCTCTGTTCCCATGGATAGGTCAGTCCCACATCTATTGTTTTTGTGTTCTCGGTAAGGTGACACACGTGGCATGATCCACATCGTGAATGCCCTTGTAGAGGAGGTAGTCCCCCTGGTGTTACGGTCCTCCTCTGCTGTGGTGCGGTTGGTCTCGTGTGCACCAAAAGATCTTTCAAGTTTGCGCTCCTTTTGAAGGAAAACAGAGGCTTAGCTAAATTCATACCATTTGAATTCAGTATGCGCCAATGTTTTAGTACCGCTTGTTTGATCTGGTGAGAGGCCGTATTGAAAGTAGTGACACACCGGTTTTTCTGTTGGTGGTCTACTTGTCTTCTCCAAGAGGTTTTCCCTATTGGCATTAGTTGCTCTTTTCCTGGCTCTCGCAATTGTGTGCTCAGGATATCCCCTTTGGGTAAGCTTTTTCGTGAGGAGTGCGGCCTCTCCCTTGAAAGTGGTTCTCTCCGTACAATTCCTCCTAAATCTAAAGAATTGTCCCACTGGCAGGTTGTTCCTGAGGGATTTCGGGTGGAAGCTATTGTATGCTAGCAGTGAGTTCTTATCGGTTGGTTTGTGGTAGACCTTGGTATGGAGTTTTCCTCCTTTGGGTTCGATCACTAGTTCCAAAAAAGGTAACCCAGTTCTGGTTACTGTGGACGTGAAATGGAGCAGGGGGTTCCTGTTGTTCAGCCAGTCAAGGAAGTGGGTGACAGATTGTGCATCTCCCTTCCATATCACCAGGACGTCGTCAATATACCAACGCCACAGTCTGATGTTCTCCGTCCAGGGGCACTGAGGATCGTAGATCTCGGTTCTCTCAGAAGCACCCACATACAGATCCGCCAGGCTCGGGGCAAATGTACTGCCCATCGAGGTCCCATGGGTCTGCAGGTAAAGGGTGCCCTCGAACTCAAAAAAGTTTCTTGTCAGGGCTATTTCCGCCAAATTTAGGATGAAGGCTTGTGGGGTTTGGTACCTCCACTCCTCCTCAAACAGGATCTCCTCCAGTACCCTCAGAGTTTCCCTCTGCGGAATGTTGGTGTACAGGGCCTCGATGTCTAGACCCAGTAGAAACTCGCTGTCTGGGTCGAAATCATCTCCTTGATTAGATTGAGGATATCCAGGGTGTCCTGTAAATAGGCCGGTAGTTTTTAGACCAGTGATTTCAAATAAAAATCACAAAATTGGATAGTGGTTCGAGGATCGATCCGATGCCCGACACAATAGGTCTACCTGGCGGGGGTCTGGTGGGTTTATGGATTTTCGGCAATATGTAGAAATACGGCGTCTTGGGTTGGTCTCTAATGAGGTAGTCTGCCTCTTGTTTTGAAATCAAATCCAATCATTGACCAAACCCTCTTCCACCAGTGTTGCGATGTCCTTAGATATCTCCGCCGTGGGGTCCCTCACCAGAACCCTGTAGTTCCTTTCATCCGAAAGGAGGTGATGACATTCGTTAGTGTAAGTTATTAACTATAGCTCCCCTTTTGTCCGCCGGCTTGATGATGATGGAGGGGTTCTCCTTCAGTTCTTTGAGTGCCTCCTTCTCAATGTTGCTCATGTTGGCAAATGAGCGTGTGTCCTGTCTCCGTAGATTTTCAAGGTCATGGATAACTGCTTGCTCAAATGTGCCTACCCCCTGTGGTAGCATAGCAATCTGGGGTGTGAACGTCGATTTTGGGCGTAGGGGAGTGTTCCCTGTCGTGGTATTTCTTACTTAGGCATCCTCGAAGAAGATCTTTAATCTCACACTTCTAAAGAAAGTGGCTAACTCCTGGCGCAATAGGAAATGATTAACCCTGGGCAAAGCACTACGCTACGCTCGCGTAGTTTGCGAAGTTTGCGCTACTTCGCACAACGCGAATTGCACGTAGCACAGTGCAAACACGCGTAGCGTAGCGTAGTGCAGCGGTCATTTTTTGCTTGCTCGTGGTCCTCAACGTCAAGTTGGCGACCGCGAGCAAGCAAAATGACATCCCGGCGAGACTTTTTCCTCGTTCGCGATCAGCAACATCAAGTTGCCGATCGCGAGCGTGGAAAATAAACCTCCCAGCGAGATTCTCAACGCGGGGAGGTCAGGTTTCTCATTGCGAGTGGTCGCGTATGCTCGCGACCGCTCGCGATGAGAAACTACCAGTCCGCGTTGAGAAAGCTGCCGCTCGAGTAAAAATCTACTCGAGCGGCAGTAAAAGACAGCTCGCACTGTGCAAGATGCCGTTTTCAATGATTGCACAGTGCGGACAAGCATCCGGCACTGTGCAATCATTGCGAACAGTGCACTACGCAGTTCGCGTAGTGCTACGCGTAGCTCGCGTAGTGCGAACTGCACTTTGCGTAGCTTCGCGTAGCGCTACTTCGCGAACTACGCCCAGGCTTAGAAATGATCCAGCTGGTTAATTGGAACAAAACCTAGGCCCTTGTTTAGGAGATTCTCCTGAGGAACAGTAAGGATTGTAGAGGAGAGGTTAACCACTAGTGATGTTCTCTGCTCGTTCCCGGTAGCATGCTCTGGGCCATGCTCCTGGTCACTTGCTGGTTCAGTTCCTGATCCTGTTCGTCCCAGGTTAGTCTCTGCTGACGCTTCTGTTTGCCTCTGCCTCTCCCTCTGCCCCTGCCTAAAAAAGGGACCTGTGGCTGCTGGAATTGGGGTGGTTGGAAATGGGGGTTCTGGAAAACTGGATGTGGGGGGGAATCCCATTCCTGGCCAGTAGTAGCCCTGGTTTGGGTAGCCTTATAAAGGGGCAGGAAAATAGGGTCTTGGTCCCCTTTAATAACCTCTGCCCCGCCCTCTCCTACGTTGTGGGAATTCATAATCGCTGCCCTCGCTACTACTGCTGAGGATGTCCTGATATTTCTTGCCCTGTTGGGTTCCTTTCTTCATTTCTGTGAGTTTCTGTTGGACGTAGTCCTCATTGGTATAGGGGTAGACTTTTTCCTTTGAGAATTTTTTAAGATCTTTTTGCAGTTTCGATATTTTCGATATATTCATACATCATCCCATATAATGAAACGTGATCAAGCCCTTGTGAACATTTCAGCTTTCCCAGTTGCAGACGGCATCGTTTGGGATAAAGTAGCATTCGAAATCCATGGTCCGACCGAGGTCCTCAACATACCATACGTGTTTCGCGTTTCTTTAGGAGACGTGGTGACACCGGACATACATTCCGATGATTGGGATGTACAAGCAGTACATTCATTGTTTTCAGATTTAAAGTATTATGCTGCTTTTGATGCTGAAGATTTGTACTTGAATTCTGCCAATTATGCTGATTTATTCTGTTATCAACACTATGGCTATCACTTCTTACACAAGACAAACACGTTAAGACCTGTTTTTAATTACACACAATTGGAACATTATCCAGCTCCTTTACAGGGAAGTTCTAAAACACTTAGGGATAAGTTCACCTATTTCACGGATTATGACATGTCCAATTCTGAATCCTATTTCTTTAAATTACAATTGTTGTCGCAATCTAAATTTATTCTGACCCACACTAAATTAATCTATTCCAATTCCTTTAGATCTGAATTGGCTACACAGGGTTATGATCACTGGAGTGCTTCCATTGATTTAAAAACAATATGGGGCACTAAGGCTTGGCAGGTTCAGGGAACTGAGGCTTTACATCGTGCCTGCCTAATACCAGCACAAATGTTATTTTTAAATGATACGGTATATCAAATTACTTGCTTTGGCCTGGCAACTGCGAAAAATTTAAATAATCCGTCCATTCCATCTTTGGCCGACTATCATAATTGGCGCACACACACGAATTATTCAATCGATGTCTTGCAAACTCTCTTTCGGAATGGCACTTTCAATGTTTCTGATGTTGAGCATAACGGTTGGTTGCTGTGGCAAACCAGTTCAAATTCTTGCCAACTGAGTTTTTATAATATAACGCCAGGTTTTACACAGACTAGACCAGATCCACGTTTTTCACACTCACATTCAGTCACAACATATTCTGTGGGTAAATTGTGCCAACAATGGTTGGAACACTCTACGTTGTCCTCAGTTAAACAACACTTGTCTCACTTGTCAGGTGACATCAATTTGGCAGATTTTCTTCTAGGTCCGAGGATCCAGGGAACAAAAAGATTTTTCTATGCTGCGTACAATGAAATATGGAAACTTTCGCAGATTGAGGCAGCGCTTCGTCTGCGCCAAATTGACAAAGCAAATTTGGAAAAAGTCCTTGCAGTGGTCGACAATAGCATTAACACACTGTCTTCACGCATTTATACCTTGGATAATATTGTTTCATCTGTTATTGATATTGTTCAAACTGATGTATCTGAGTTATATCATGGTCAAAATCAATTACGATCAGTAATGCAGTTTGCATGGGCGTTACAGACTCTTAAAATGGGTAAAGTACCTTGGGATTATTTGAATGCTTCCGCTTTGTTTTTGCCATTTAATTTAACTGATAAACAACGGTTTATGTCCATGAAAGACACTACATACATATTATTAGACATTGAACAATTAGAACACTTGCCGTTCTCCGTGGTGGAGACAGATTCAGCTGTATGGTTAATTCACGGGGTTATCTCTCTCCCTTTCTCGCTGTTTCAATTTAAATCTTGCATGAAACATTTCCCGATTGGCCGCTTTGAACCCCTGGGTAGTACGTTTCTCCATGAGTTATGGTCCCTACCTTTCACTTACAGATGTCATCGGGAGGCTAAGGAAGTTTTCCTTAAAGGGGAGGACTGCGATTCCACAGTGGGACACTCCCTAGTTTGCAAACACGTTAAGTTGCACGGCGCTTGTAATGTTTCCGCACCTAATCTTGCTTGCTTTTTGAAAGGGAGTCCCGTCCCAGCAATAATTCCCGCTTTTACATTGCTTACTAACGGCAGTTATCTTATTTTGAATAACCACGACTGCTGTGGTTTACGGGCAGGAATCCCGTATATAGTAACAGTTTCACAACGTGTTACTTGTTGTAGCAATGTGCTTTTTCCGTCCCTGCTTGAGAAAGTAGATATTTCCATTTGGCCTTCCATTCCGACTTTGAAAACAGATTCCAACAAATTAAGCAGGCTCAAAGCGCTATTGCTTCAACAAGAAGTGGCTCTCACTTCAGCTCGAGAGACCTTCGAATTACAGGTGGCTAGAACTTCTAGCGAGATTCAGTCACTTCTGAACACGAATCTCCCACTGCATTTTGGGGAGCTGATACATCAAATATTTAATGCGTCTGATACTGAAGGCCTTGCTCATTTTTTTAAGCTGGTGGGATCCGGCCTTGTGACTTCTTTTCAGACGATATTTGGAGTAATACCGGCCTTTATTCATTCTATTTTTTCCAGCGTCTTCTGAGGATTCCCATTAATACTGGCGCTAGCTGGTGGAATCCTGCTGCTTCTGTTCCTGCTGCGCATGGCTGCTCATCTTGTGGTACTGAACAGGCCAGGCCAATTGCAACTGTACCGTGACCAAATGCAACAACTTTTTGGATGCTTGCCATTAGCGACGCTTAGCGTGAGTTATGGACTAACTTTTCGCTTTGCCTACTTTACTTGCGTGCAACCTGTCTTCTACTGTCAACGGTGCCCCTTCTACTGGGCTTTGGATTTATGCCTCTCCGATACGTCATGTTCGGACCCAGATTATGACCAGTTAATGGGTCCCTTAGTGGGCCATGACCAGGCCTGTTCTAGGAATGGACGCATGGCGTGTGCAGCTGCACTTGGAGTATTGGCAGAATGGGATATCTGTGCGGCTGCGCAGTACCTATTGCAATGGAGCTTTATTGAATATCACGTAAGTTGCCCGGATATGCTCTTGGAAGCATCGGATTACGAGGAGCACGTTTGTTCCTTCGTCCTACTTGATTGGATGGCATCCCTCTTTTCTGCTAACGATAGGGATGACCTTTTGGAACGAATTGCATTGACAGGGTCACGTACTTTCATGGATACACCACCTCCATGTTAGTCACGTCCATTTACCCACATAAAAATTATATATATATATATATTTATTTATTTTTTAACTTTTTCCAAACTGGTTTTTTCATGCGTATTTGAACTCTGCTTACCCTTGAAATCTGTTTTGATCCTTTGTCTATATACTATGACCTTACCAAGGGGAGGGTGTTATATGGCCATTAGGGTCATTGTCGACATTGCTAAGTTAGCATGAGACCGGCTGCCATGATGCTGCTTTTGCGCACGTTACAACATGACTTTGTTTTGCAAGACTCTGTTTGTGACTTTCACATGAGAACTGTCTGCTTTCTGCGCTCTCTGCATGTTCCTGGAGTTTAGTCTGAACACGATGTGCAAGGTCGATAAACAATGCCCCGTGTTATTCTGTTCTGGTCAGTCCATAGCATCTAGACAAAACATGCTAACACAGCTGCGCTACTGGAAACTCGTGCTTTGATAGTACAGGGATGCATGTTGTTCTGAAACACACTTGGAGAGGGTCCTTTCCAGGGAGAAGAGCTATGCGGTTCCTAGGATGTAAAGCTTCCATCTAGGCATTATGGTATGGAGTCTGCTGACAAAGCCCAGAGATCTTCTTTTATATAATAAACATCACTTTACCAAGGGGAGGGTGGTTAGGCCTTATAGTCCTTTTTCCACTGTCTGTATATGATGACATCCCCCTTTATATTCTATGGAATTGTAACAATGCTAATTGTTCTAGGTTTATGCATGTCGCTGCCGGTAGTGGCTTGTATACTGCATTATAGAGCACGATAGTTAAAATAAACATTTTGAACTATAACAGTGGCTCTGATCATTCTTATTATGGAAAAGTACGAGTGAGTGAGTGAAAGGGTATTTCTTGCTACCGCGATTCCTGAGAGAGTCGGGAGTGTTGTGCTCTGGGTTGTCTGATCATTTGTAGCTTCTTGATTTTGGAGGAGAACGAATGAGACACTATAGCTAGTCGGTTTGGGGATTTTGGGTACTAAGGTGGTAGGTTGGTACACCCCTATACACCGAGGTCCTGTTTTCCTGCGCATAGTTCTGTGTATATGCAGAATCCCTGAAACAAGGGCCTTCTGGTTGATAGTTTGGGGTGTACTTCCCTTTCAGTCCGTATACTGTTTATAAAGTTGTTTGTCTTTGGAAAGGTGGTGTTTTGAAGAAACTATTGTCTATCTTTCTTTCTTCAAGCAAAGGATTACCAAAAAATTCTGGTTTTAGTGATAAACTAAAACGGGGATGGAGCCAATACAGGTCGGAGAATGAGGAATACATGGTGAAAGCACTAACAGCGTTGTTATGGCTGAATTCTGCCAACCACAAATTACTATCATACCCTTCTTGATCCTTGATGAAACAAAGTACATATTTATCCAACTCCTGATTAAATGTTCCAACTGACCATTGGACTCTAGATGTCTTGGGATAGACATACTGTGATTCCTAATCTTTTACAGAAAGCATTCCAGAGGCAGGACACCAATTGCGTTCCATAATCTGAAATTTTCATGCTGTAAGGCCATGAAGAATTACACCATGTTGCATAAATAAATCAACTAATTCTGGTGCTTGTGATACTCTTGTACTGGTATATAATGATCTATTAAGTGAGTGTATCTACCAGTACTAGGATACAACCAAATCTATGGTATTTTGGTAAATCCACAATCAAATCCTTGGAAATGGTATGCCATGGTTCTGGCAGATTCAAAAGGGGTTGTAACAAACCAGCTGGTTATGGGTCTCACTTTTAGCTTGAGTACAAATTCAGCACATCATAACAAAATCTTTACAAACCTTGAGCATAGAATTCCACAAATAGGATCTCCTCACTAATTATATGTATAACTTGATGACCTGCTAATGGGGTGTCATGACACTATGAGAGAACATGTCTTTGTAATTCTCAGGTTGGCAAGAAAAGCTTTTCTCCATGATACAATAAGCCCTGTTTGACACTTCTTGTCGAAAAATGTGATCCACTCTAGCGTTCCTTGGTATTTACTCTAGCTTGATGTGATGAACTTGCAATTTCCATGAGTGAATTAGGGCACACAAATTAAGGACAATACAATCTTCTCAGAAACAGGAACTACCAAGTTCTCATCCTCTGGTGGCCTAGATAAAGCATATGCTTTTCCATTTTGTGACCTGGGCGGAAGGTTATCATAAAATTTTCATCCGAAAAAAATAAAGACCATCTGACCTGCCTTAAAGTCAGGGCCTTCACAATCCTTATAAATGATAGATTGCAGTGATCAGTATAAATGGTCATGACGTGACGAGCTCCCTTTAATATGTTCTGTCTCTTTTTCTGTAAGTGCGTAAATCCGACTACATGTAATTTGGCTTCCGCCTCAAGATCCATCTGGCAGTCAAGCTCCTGTTAAGGGGGAAGTGTGCCACTATTTTTGCTAACCACATCTTGGAACTCCTGATGCTGTACTGGGAGAGTGGCAACTGTGGCTACCTGGACTGGTTCTAACATCTGGGGTTTAAAGGATAACAGACAGTGGGACTGATCTAGAGTTTGGCAGAAAGGGTACTCTGTAGCACCGGTGACAAAGTACCTTCTCCGCCAATCTCTCGGTGCAGGCTCCCGACTTAGGGCTGAATGGACCAACAGTAAACAATAATTTACAGAAGAAGGCCAGGAAATCGTACTCTTAGAAAATATTTGTGAACTGCATTTTAGCACGAGCAAATATGCATGTGTAGATTTGCTCATGCGAAAAGCTTTTGAGCGTTTACAAGTTCACTTTCCCTCCAACCACTTTTTTCCTAACTGTGGAAGATGTTTTACTTCTTCTCTTGACAGGAGTAAATTTCCACCCTTTCTCACTATGGGGAAAAAATAGCAAAGGGCTGGTAAAAACCCCTAAAACATGCAAGTTAGTAGGTCTGCACAAACTCAAAAGCGCAATCCAACCCTTGAACTATTGCTTAACGCTACCTCCAACCCAAACATGTAGAATCTGTGGAAAGGTGGCAAAATGTGAGCATTGCTAGAATTCAAACTCTACTATAGTATAAGCCCTTGTATAATCAGAGATGCTATTATCAGAGCTCTTATATAATGAGATTGCTGCCATAATTTATCTCTGGGCTAGCTAGCACCAAAGGGACAGGTGGATATTTTTACAGTAGATTTATTAAGCAACCTGGTCCATGGACTAGTAGATATTTTATTAAATTCCACACCCCTGAAAAATCGATGTTAAACCACTAATGATGGACTTTAATTCTTATGCCTCTTTAGATGACGAATATCCTTTATTTAAATGTAGAAAATCACTAGAAACTGTTTTATTTTCATCATTATGGAACATTATGTGAATTCACAAATCAAACAGATGCTGAGTAATATGTAATTACACACAGACAGAGCATTGTATAATTAGTCCCAGATTAATCCAGAAAAGGTTCCCTTATTGCAATTGTGATGACAGGTCTAATCTGTCTGCCTTTTATTATTCATAAGAAACAGAAAGGGTTAAAATGATTGTGTTCGCCAATCACAGGTTACTTTGTTCTGCGCCATTTATTAAATCATTTGCAATCCTATGTTATGCCTATTGGAAAGAAAATATAAATGAAAAAAGTATTTGAGGTTAAATGTTTTTGGAAATAAAACATACAGAATCCATGTTTAGAGCATGACGTGGTTCCCAGAGAAATTATTATTTTGAACAAGACAATTCAGCAAACCGCATGTATGGGCTTTGAGTCTACTAAAGAGCAAAAGACACCATCCTTTGCAAAAGTAAACAACATAATTCTCACATTGACAACAGAACAAAAGCATTACTGAATTCAATAAAATGGTGCAGAATGGAACATTTAACTTGACAGCATTTTATTCAGAGGCAATTGCCTGGAGGCCAGTAGATACTGATGTGTCTATGGAGCGGTGTCTATCTAAAGCTGCTAGCCCATTAGCAAACAGACAAGCTGCCCGATCTAACTTATATTCCCCAATAAAAGTAACTACATATAGTGTTGATAAGTTATGCCAAAGTTGTCTGATACATTCCAGTTTAAGTGCTGCAAAAGAACGTTTGTCAAAGATCAGTGAGGACATGGATTTTAAAGATTTTTTCCTAGGTATTCACCCTGTGAAAATAAACAATTCATATCTACTTTGATATATGCCATTATAAAGGAACGACAGATATATCCTGAAGGAGAAACCACAGAAAGAATTAGGGAATCTGACAAAGAAATAATACTGGCAACATTTAAGGTTATTGACAATGGTTCTTAAACACTCTCCAAACACGTTTCAAATAAAATTTCATCTGCCCTTAAACTTCTGAAAGAAGTCCTCAGTTTTTTGCAACATGTGCTTGACCCTCACAATTTGACCCCAAAACAGATCACGATGGCTAAAAAGAAAGCATCATACACGCTTTTGTCCATAGAAGAGAAGGAGAATACCTCATTTTCTGTAGCAGAAGATCTGCATCCTATATTGCTCCTAAACAGAGTAATTTCTTTGACAATTACTGCCCTTTCATTTCTATGATTTTAAAAATATGCACATCCTTAGGTTGGTGTGAAAAGAGAACAATGCCTCTCTTTTTAATGCCTGGACGTTGCTATTTGAGTTCCATTACTGGACAGAAAATGATCCCACATACATAAGCACATACGCATGCTCCAGTCTGCTTTGACTTTCACTCCTCAGCGACCCTATCTCTCTGCACAGTGCTTGTAGCCCTTTGGAGCCCGGCCTTGTTTGTGAATTATTTGCAGCACCTGCTCTGTTAATCCCCTTTTATCACACACTCCTCAGGAACAGCTCATATCTAACTAGAACAACTGACAACTTCTGTGGGATGACTCTAAGCTTCATCTTCATGTTAACCCTTCAGAAAACAGTAAAATATTTAGCATTACATTGTATCCTTCTCTGAAGGAAATGGTCCATGGCCGAAAAAAGACATGAGGAATATGTGCCTTGATAAGGGAAATAAGCTGGTTGCGATTTCAACACAACCAATATCTTTAAACTCTGCAGAAAAAACGTTTGACTTGCAAAGAGCCGGGTCTGTATCTGAAATCCAACTACTAATGCAGACACAATTTCCCACATACTTTGCTGACTTATTGCATACCATCTTCTATTCATCAAACACAACAGGTATAACCCATGTTTTTAAAACCATTGGATCTGGCCTACTGTTTTCAAACCTGTTTGATCGATTTTCAGCTACACTGCTGATGGTCAGTTGTGCAATTCTAATTTTTCCTAGTAAAGCAATAAAGTTAGCATAAATACCAACATGAATGTAAGTGATTTTTACCCGACTGAACAACAATCTTGTGAAAATATGGCATTTTACTTTGGAGGAGAATTGTTGAATCAGATACTCCTTTGCTGTGCATGAACTGTTTTGAAACAATTTAGTTAGAAGTGAAATTTGAGCAACCACTGATAGTATCACGCAACATGAAAGAAGTCATCAGACCAGTAAATTTGCATCAAGCATACTGCTATGCAATGCAGTAACAATCACAATGTACGCAGTGTATGATGACCCGCTGATGCCAGCGATGCCTCCTTCGTCATCAGCTCTGTGAGAGTCAGACTACCAGCTGTGTCTGCATCCTCGGATTTCATTGGTGTTGCATTTCAAAGTGTACACATTTCATGATCAGCAATAATAAGATCAATGGGCAGTGATTCCGTTAGTGCTGTTCTACAAGCCATTACAGCTTCCCCTTCATCATCATAAGCTGGTTGGTCCCTCAAGTTGGGTCCCTTGTTTCAACTTTGGTCTCAACATCTTTATTTCTTGAGAGACTAATGTCAACGGCATCAACATCTGGGAAAAAATAATGAGACTGCACCTAAAAACTCTGGTCTTCTACATGTCCCACTACAAAAGAAAACATATGACACAAACATGTATAAGGACAGTTTGTACCTTTCTTATTTTTTCATTTTTAAATAGTTAGTAAATCATTGGACATATAAACAAGTATATACTAAATATTAATTGCATATTCCTGTATTATTATTCCGTAGATGTTATAATTATCATATTTTTTTCTCTTCTAGATATCCTCCTGTTAATCATTTACATATAAGTAACAAATATCGAATGCTTGTTTATTTAATATCACTTTTCTTTGCAACGTGATAATCGAGTCTGCTCAAATACATTTACAACAGTTCATCTGAGCTGCATTATCTGTTCTAAAATAATTATTGCTGCGTTGTATCAAGGTTTCATGAAAACAGATCATTTTATTTCTTATTTCTTTTTTCCTATTATTATTTAAAAGAGTGTGGTTTCACAGGATGAAAATAAGTGAAACTGCAGCACACCAATTTCTGCTAATTGTTTATTCTATAAGATATGAGTTAGAAACAGAGTGTGAAAGGGATACATAGGAACTTCATGCGAGGAGACTAAACCAAGACAGGCCATGCAGAAATGTTTCACCTACTTTCACTGAGCAGAAATGGGAGGCACAATCATCCTTCACTTGCTGGTGGCCTATTAATCTTCCTTCCAGCAAGATGAGAATAGCAGCTTAAGCTATTAAAATAAATAAGTCCATTATTTGTAACGGGCATGAGAGTGTGAATCGTTTTTAAAACTAAAATCAGGGTTTTCTTTTGGTACTGAGTTAAGTTTAGTAAGTAAAGGATACGAGGGTGAAGATGATCTGTAACTACACAGCCAATATGTTTAATTTTTTGTAGTTGTTAACATTACTAGTAAACACTGCTGCTTACTATTCTGTTTATTTTATTGTGATTACAATTCATATTGTGTGCACTAGAATAGGGTTTTAATTTTTTAACAAATATTTAAAATGTCTCGAATGTATTGTAGTATTCTTGAGTGTGCCTTTCTATCATGAAAGAGGGTTTGGGTTAAACTAACCATCTGTGATATTTCACAGAATTGATTGGATTGATTGTTTTTTTTTGTTTAAACTTTTATTTGGCCAGTACTACAATACATGTGACATTTTGACAACAAGTTTGTGCACTGATCTATACAATAACAGGGGTGAAATTGCCCTGACCAATCTTCTATAGTTCCCTCATTTCACCTCCCAGCTTCCCCCACAGTCTCAGCAGCCAGTTCAACAAGCATGTTGGACCACAGTTCCACATTCCTCTTGTAGCTTTGGGTCGCTCCTGACCATTTTCATCCTAATCTCTTCCGCAAATTGCCCATTCCCGCAGATCCTTCCTCCACATCTCTAGGGTGGGGCCTTGTGCTCTCACCCATGTTTAGCCACCCTGCGTTTAGCCAGCACTAACCCCAATGAGGCAAATTTATATGCAATCTGCTATTTCGGAGGCTTGGGTATTAAATTGAGCAAGCAGTGACATAGCAAGATCTCTATTGACATGATACTCAATTTTGCCAGTATGAGCACCACCGCTTGCTAATGCACCCCTAGGTGACTGCACTTCCATGTCATGTGGATGATCTACATCAGGGACATGTGGATGGTCTAGCAGGGAAAATTCTGTATAGCGTGTTGGGTGGGTGGTATATAGGTACGATATAGGAAACAGAAGTGAGTCGATAGAAATCTGGCATTGCTCGAGATTGTCCTCACATACCCTTTTGCCTTGTCCCAATCTCCATCTATCAGGGGTGTATCTAGCTCTGCGTCTCATAGCCATTAGACCAGAAGGTCCAACCGGACACGGTTAGCCTTTAAAGCCTTGTGGAAGTTGGAAATTGCATGTGCGGTGCAGCCTAGCTCCATAATTGCATTCATAAACGCTGAGGCCCTAGGGGCAGCCGAAAACTCCAGACAAATTTCCTGCATAATCTTAGGTTGTTTAGCATATTGCAGGAACTGGCCTGAGCCCACTCCAAATTGTGTTTGTGCCTCTACAAAGGAGATGAAAATATCTGAGGGATGTAAGTCTCCCAGTGTCAAGTATCCACCCTCCTCCCACCTAGTGTCACTGATGGTCCAAGAGGGCTGCAACCCTCCACATAATTATTACTTGAAACACATCTCTCTCAAGTACAGCTCAGTGGGCTGCAGGGTGGGTGCAGTCCAACTGGCAATCTGACTTAGATTGCCATATTGACAAAGGGCCCAATTCACAAAGGTAAACTTAGACGTTTGGTCCAAACTTAGGCCAAACGTCTAAGTTTACAACTTTGGGAATTCACAAAGGGCAATTACGAGTTCTAACGTTACCTCCGCACTCGGACGGAGCTCTGCCCCAAGTGCGGACGTAAAGATAGTACTCGTAAATGCCCTTTGTGAATTCCCAAAGTTGTAAACTTAGATTTTGTTTACGACTTTGGGAATTCACAAAGGGCATTTACCAGTACTATCTTTATGTCCACACTCGGGGTGGAACTCCGCACGAGTACAGACACAAAAATACTACTTTTAAATGCCCTTTGTGAATTCCGAAAGTCGTATTCTTAGACGTTTGATCTAAGTTTAGACCAAACATCTAAGTTTACCTTCGTGACTCGGACCCCTTGTCTTTGGTACTAGGAAACTAGAAAGCCTCATTTCCGGGCGGTATTCTACAAAATCTAGAAAATGCATCAGCACAACAGCTGTACTTACCAGGAATCCTTGAACTCTCATATTGCTTGGAGATGGCTGTGGCCATCTTGAATCATTGAGTTTAAGTTTCCTCATGTTTATTGCATCCTTGACAGGCAATCATGTGTCAGGATTAGTTGGAAACTACAGGAAAAACATGTAAGGATCCTAAGTTGCAACCCCTCTTTAAGATCACAACGTGGCAAGCATGGTGAATGGGAATATGGAAACTAGTATGAAATCTTCACTTCTCGTTTAGAGACAAGACTTCTCTGGTAATAGCAGCAGAGCTAGTATATAAAATCTAACAAGCCAATGCCAATATGCCTCAAAACATCTCCCAGCTGTTATGGCTCTTTCTGCATACACTCAGTTCATCACTCTTCATTTCGTCCGCATGCTTTATTTTCTTCCCCTCTCATTTGCTTGAGTCCCCATTTCTCTGCTACCTTATTTTTCCTGCTTACCCAACTCCCTCCTGGATTATATACTTATTCAGCTTTACCTGCATTCCTTATCTGGAACTGCTAGCTTTGTGCATCCTAATTCTGTAAGGGGTGTGCAGCATGACGACTCTCCTTGCCACCTGTGGCTCTAAGCTTGTAATCTGGTAGGACCAGGGCTAGTCATGTCAATACTCCACCAACTGAGAGGTAAGCCATATTTCTGTGTTGTGCCTTATTGGAGTTTGGTAACTTGCTTATAGGAGTATAATAGTTTGATCTCTGTGTGTCTTGTCAAGGTTACATAGCGGTGGTTCTAAAATAATCCTGGCTGCTGTGCCACCATTCCAAACCAGTGTGTCTGGTGTCTTATCCCTTTTTTTTTTTTTTTCCAGGTTCATAATTTAAGTATTCACAAATTATACTAGAACAAGTGGACACTTGGGACTGTTTGTAATCTGTTTTATAATTCTCATAAACTCTCAAATCTTGACATTATTGTACATGGTTGTTGCAGCCAGGACCTTGCTATTTGGATTCATGATTTTGTTTGGAGAACAGTTGGTTTCATGAACGAGTGCTGGAGAACAGTTTGAAAATGCAATGAAGTATGGAGAAAATCACGTTGTGCTTGGAAAATGAACTTTGAACTATTTTTGAACATTGACGACAGTAAAGATAAAGACATTAGACATTGTTTCCACATGAACTTTATGTTAGTTATCATGAATGTACCGGACACATTCCTAAACTGAGACTATTAAATATTCATGATATGTATATGTGAGCATGTGTAAAGATACAAGTGGTATTCAGTAAATTGTATATATATATATATATATATATATATATATATATATATATATATATATATATATATATATATATATATATACACAATACTCCACTCCTTTTCATTTCTTGCTCCTTTTGATATATCGGCCGAGACGGCTTCATCGGCCGCACACGGACCCCCTCTCATTATAGGGCCGAGCGGAGGAGAAGCCAAATCCGACGAAAGGCAGTGGCAGTAGTCGGAAACGAGGCGCTTTCTGTGTATATATATATTATTGCATTTGTCACCCCGAGTGGGACGGGTATGCCCAGACTTGGGTCCCGTGCTCTCCATGCCACTGGAGCCAAGCTATCCTGGCTGATGACGGGTGAAACCCCAAAACCGGTCCTAGGAGGCTTGTTTCCAGTCCAGGGAGGACCTGGCCTGGCAGTCCGGGCTGGACTGTTCCCATTGGGCGCCGGTTCAAGACTGATTTGCATATGGCTGGGTCCAAACTGGAATGGCATGGTGAGCAAAAAATAACAATGGATTTAGGCCTAGATCTCTGTACTGGGGTGAATGTATGACATTGTTCTGCATTCTGTCCATCAATTGTTCTTTTTGCATTTGTCACCCCGAGTGGGACGTGTATGCCCAGACTTGGGTCCCATGCTCTCCATGCCACTGGAGTCAAGCTAACCTGGCTGATGAGGGGTGAAACCCCGAAACCGGTCCTAAGGATGCTTGTTTCCAGTCCAGGGAGGACCTGGCCAGGCAGTTCGGGCTGGACTGTTCCCATTGGGCACAGGGTCAAGACTGATTTGCATATGGCTAGGTCCAAACTGGAATGGCATGGTGAGCAAAAAAACGATGGATTTAGGCCCAGATCTCTGCACTGGGGTGAATGTATGACATTGTTCTCCATTCTGTCCATCAATTGTTCATTTTGCATTTGTCACCCCGAGAGGGACGGGTATGCCCAGACGTGGGTCCCGTGCTCTCCATGCCACTAGAGTCAAGCTATCCGGCTGATGAGGGGTGAAACCCCGAAACCGTTCCTAGGATGCTTGTTTCCAGTCCAGGGAGGACCTGGCCTAGCAGTTCGGGCTAGACTGTTCCCATTGGGCGCAGGGTCAGACTGATTTGCATATGGCTGGGTCCAAACTGGAATTTCATTGTGAGCAAAATAACGATGGATTTAAGCCCAGGTCTCTGTAATGGGGTGAATGTATGACAATGTTCTGCATTCTGTCCATCAATTGTTCTTTTAGCATTTGTCACCCCGAGTGGGACGGGTATCCCCAGACGTGGGTCCCATGCTCTCCATGCCACTGGAGTCAAGCTATCCTGGCTGATGAGGGGTGAAACCCCAAAACCGGTCCTAGGAAGCTTGTTTCCAGTCCAGGGAGGACCTGGCCTGGCAGTTCGGGCTGGACTGTTCCCATTGGGCGCAGAATCAAGACTGATTTGCATATGGCTGGGTCCAAACTGGAATGGCATGATGAGCCAAACAACGATGGATTTAGGCCCAGATCTCTGTACTGGTCGAATGTATGACATTGTTCTGTATTCTGTCCATCAATTGTTCTTTTTGCATTTGTCACCCCGAGTGGGACGGGTATGCCCAGACGTGGGTCCCGTGCTCTCCATGCCACTGGAGTCAAGCTATCCTGGCTGATGAGGGGTGAAACCCTGAAACCGGTGCTAGGATGCTTGTTTCCAGTCCAGGGAGGACATGGCCTGGCAGTTCGGGCTGGACTGTTCCCATTGGGCGCAGGGTCAAGACTGATTTGCATATGGCTGGGTCCAAACTGGAATGGCATGGTGAGCAAAAAAACGATGGATTTAGGCCTAGATCTCTGTACTGGGGTGAATGTATGACATTGTTCTGCATTCTGTCCATCAATTGTTCTTTTTGCATTTGTCCCCCCGAGTGGGACGGGTATGCCCAGACGTAGGTCCCGTGCTCTCCATGCCACTGGAGTCAAGCTATCCTGGCTGACAAGGGGTGAAACCCCAAAACCGGTCCTAGGATGCTTGTTTCCAGTCCAGGGAGGACCTGGCCTAGCTGTTCGGGCTGGACTGTTCCCATTGGGCGCAGGGTCAGACTGATTTGCATATGGCTGGGTCCAAACTGGAATGGCATGGTGAGCAAAAAAACGATGGATTTAGTCCCAGATCTCTGTACTGGGGTGAATATATGACATTGTTCGGCATTCTGTCCATCAATTGTTCTTTTTGCATTTGTCACCCCGAGTGGGATGGGTATGCCCAGACGTGGGTCCCGTGCTCTCCATGCCACTGGAGTCAAGCTATTCTGACTGATGAGGGGTGAAACCTCGAAACCGGCCCTAGGATGCTTGTTTCCAGTCCAGGGAGGACCTGGCCTGGCAGTTCGGGCTGGACTGCTCCCATTGGGCGCAGGGTCAAGACTGATTTGCATATGGCTGGGTCCAAACTGGAATGGCATGGTGAGCAAAAAAACTATGGGTTTAGGCCCAGATCTCTGTACTAGGATGAATGTATGACATTGTTCTGCATTCTGTCCATCAATTGTTCTTTTTGCATTTGTCACCCCGAGTGGGACAGGTATACCCAGATGTGGGTCCCGTGCTCTCCATGCCACTGGAGTCAAGCTATCCTTGCTGATATGGGGTGAAACCCCGAAACCGGTCCTGGGATGCTTGTTTCCAGTCCAGGGAGGACCTGGCCTGGCAGTTCGGGCTGGACTGTTCCCATTGGGCGCAGGGTCAAGACTGATTTGCATATGGCTGTGTCCAAACTGGAAGGGCGTGGTGAGCAAAAAAAACGATGGATTTAGGCCCAGATCTCTGTACTGGGCGAATATATGACATTGTTCTGCATTCTGTCCATCAATTGTTCTTTTTGCATGTGTCACCCCGAGTGGGACGGGTATGCCCAGACGTGGGTCCTGTGCTCTCCATGCCACTGGAGTGAAGCTAACCTGGCTGATGAGGGGTGAAACCCCGAAACCGGTCCTAGGTTGCTTGATTCCAGTCCAGGGAGGACCTGGCCTTGCAGTTCGGGCTGGACTGTTCCCATTGGGCGCAGGGTCAAAACTGATTTGCATATGGCTGGGCCCAAACTGGAATGGCATGGTGAGCAAAAAATGATGGCCTTAGGCCCAGATCTCTGTACTGGGGTGAATGTATGACATTGTTCTGCATTCTATCCATCAATTGTTCTTTTTATATATATCACCAACATCCTACGAGGGCATTACTCAAGAACACAGCACTCCCAGCAGGTAGGAAAATAATCACTTTATTTCGGCGTACGATATATATCAAATAGCAGGCACAAAAGAATATCGATGATTGGTAATAATTTTTCAGTTGCCCACAGAAACCAGCTCGAAACAAATTCTATTAGCACATATTCACAAAGCAGAAGGTTATTTCCTTGTCAATTCAAGAAGAAGGTAATTATATAGTTACTTAAATCTTGTTATACTTCAATTTCAAGAATATCAGCTTCAAATCAGAACACAGAAGTGGTTATACATGGTAGGTATGTTCAGGGCATAGTCCAAACTGCACAATATGATTGTAAGGGAAAATAAATCGGGAACAGGACGCAAACCTGGAAAGCGTGCCTCCTCCCGACAGGTCATCCTGAGTAGACGGTGGGTTTAATGACTACAGCTATCTTACTGGACCAACCACATGCTTTCATGTCTCGTACACATGATGAGATGAACAACATGTAATGTGATGACATGGATGACCAAACATCACAGAATTTGCATACATAGTAAATAACAAGGAGTAGTGTTATAATCATCATATGTTCTTGAATTATTTATGCTGTTTATTTGGGAGTATGTTTCCAATATAAATGCACATATATTCATGTCGTTATTTATTGGAACATGATAATTAAGTCTGCTTGACTATATTTTTGCTTTTGTGTATAGATTGTTTTTTCTTTTCCAGTGATTGTTTTTAAATAATGAACAAGGCTTCGTAGAAAATTATATCTTCACTTCTAATGTATTGTTTTTAAACAATAGGCAAGGTTTCATGGAATGTAAGCAAGTAAAAGGCTGCAAGGGCTTTTCTAATAATTGTTCATTCTGAAAATGTTCAAGTAGTATAGAGTATAATAAGATAGTAAGAAACTTCATACTGGGGGCATGAGACTGTGGGTCGTACGGAGCTGTTATCACCTTCCCTTGCTAAAGGGTGGAGGGAAGGCCCATCCAGCTTTTACTCAGTGTGCATATCTGCTGGCTTGCAGATGAGAATAGAAGATTCTGGTTCTTTGCTGGACATTGGTTCTATTTTGTTCAGAAGAGAACCATCTTTGAAACTCAAAGCAGACCTCTTTTAGTGCTAGGTTTAGTTTAATGAGCCAAGAGGAAGGTGGGGATGGGCATATTGATATAAAGAAGCTTTATGATATCATCATAAAAGTTTTAAAAAAAATTATTCACCCTCTTGATAAGTAATGCTGCCACTATATGTTATAATAGTCACTATTCATATTAAGGTGCACTAGGATAGGATTTTGATGTTAAATAAATCTTGCAAATATATCCCTGGTGTCCTAGTATTCTTGAGTGTGTCTTTCCATGATGAAAGGTTCTGGGTTCCACTAACTATCCCTGTGAAATCCCACAGGACGTTACCTAGAGCTCACCTAGTAGTAGTAGTGGTACTCGGGTTGCGGGATGGTTGCAGTCCACTGGGTTTTTTGTCTCACGTTGGCATACTGACTAAGACCTTAGTGCTAGAGGGGCATATTTAAAAGCCCCTTGCGCCACTTTTGCGCCGCCGTTGCGTCACGCATGTGACGCAGCGGCGACGCAAACCATGCGCTGCGTTGCGCTATATTTACAACGTGACGCATCTAGGGAGATGCGTCACGTAGTAAACCCCTGCGCCACATGAAACCTGCGTCAGGTTTCATGTGGGCGTACCGGCGCAGGGGGGCGTTCCGGCGCAGGAACGCCTCGGAAAAGTGACGTAGTGAAATCTACAAGATTTCACGCAGTCACTTTTCCGGCGCTGGTGCGTCAAATCCTTACGCCTGCTACAAGCAGGCGTAAGGATTGACGCACCATGTTAGAGATAGGGAAGGTTGGAACAGTGCTGGAGTTGCGTCGCGCTTGCGACACAACTTCAGCACTGCGCCAACCTTCCGCCGGCAGATGCGTCACGCATCTGCTTATCCTTGCGCCACGATGCGCCGCATTGTAAATGCGGCGCATCGGACGTGGCGCAAGGATAAACTTGCGTGACGCATTTTCCCTGGCGCATCCCTGCTGATATGCAGGGATGCGCCAGGGAACGTAAATATGCCCCAGAGTGTTTAAAAAAAAACATTTCCAGGCCATGCTCTGGAAGGAAATCCAGAAAATGTATCAATGGAATGCTAAGTGGGGTGGATCTTCTAGATGGCATAGTAATTTTGGATGACGCACTCAAGATACCAACTATTACGATTAGCAGAGGCATCCATTCTAATATTGGTTAACTCCTTGAGTCCAGATAGGATGTTGCTTTTTGCTGTGGGTTTCTCAGGCGCCTGATTTACAAAAGATTATTCCCCATTTTAATTTCAGTTTTGAATATTATATTTTGAATCTATTTTATAATAGTGTAGCCTATCTAGATAGGGGCAGATTTCAGGGCACCAGGCACACAACACTCTTAGCCAGGCATTTTCCTAACATGGCTGGTGGGGTAACTTTCATTGTAAATCTACATGGGGCATACCTTTTTGAAATATTTTACTCATGGGTGGAGTTTGATGCTTTACATCCCACTATGGGAAATTTTCATACACACAGACCTGGTACAATACCTGCTAATTATGAACCCTATCACCACTTAGGATATCAAGAACATCAAGCATGGTTTTTGGTCAAATACCCATGTAATTCAGAAGTTGAAATTTGTTCCTTTGGTAATGAAGGGACTACCTGGCCAATACTGGCTGGCTATGCACCATATCCCGTTATAGTAAATCTAACAGCTGTGTAAGGAAGACACTTACTAAACCAGATAGTTATCATCTTTAGGAAACATTAACAGTTTGCTTCACAATCGACTACTATGGAAGCATTTGTTCCTAGCCCTGCACCAGAAGCACATCCTGTGGTGTAGGCAATTAGTCCACAAACGTTTAATGCTATTAAGGACAAAGCACCCACAAAACAGAATGAGATTCCATTCTGGATTGCCTGTAAAACTAACCAACTACAAGTGGTCTATCCTCACACAACACTCCAGGATAAACGTAAGATGTTAAATATGTATGTTCTCCTAGGTATGGTACTACCTCTAGAAGAGTGGGGAACAATATTTGCAAGTAGTTATACCACTACCCATGGCACACCCTCACTAGAGCTGTAACCAGAAGTGTTAAAACAAATACAGAATGAGCACGGCGATGCACCTGCTGTTGATTTAGGAATTAAATTAATAAAGAATGTTAAGACAGTTTCCTTGATAGCTATGAGTAACATCAAAGAGTAAGCTACAGTTCTTGTGGTGAACCAGCGGTTGGCAGCGATTCATGTTCAAGTTCACGAACTGGAGCTTCCTAAGATTATTTCAGAAGTTTACACCTCTTTGGGCCGTGCTACTTAAGGTCCTAGAACTGAAAAACTGCAAAGCAAAAAATTTGATTGAGAGCTCCAGCAAAGAGAAAAGTGCACCAGAGGCTAAGAAAAAGTTGAAAGCAAAAAAAAACAGAATAGAACTGGATCCTATTCAATGCAGGAGTTCAGTTGGGCGGATATAATTTGAAGGACCGTGATATTAGAAAACCGGATCGGTATCAGTGTTCTGATAGTCGTTCTTCCAGTTCTTTTCAGGGCTTCGGGGACAGTAAAAGGACAGAAAGGAGTGGCTGGACTGAGTAGCACAGAAGAACAAGTATGTCAAACAGAAAAGCTAACTGACGTGAAGTTGAAATTAGGAAAATAGGAAGAGAAAGGGTCGAACCTTAAGACTCATTTTAAGAAAAAGAAAGTAGCTAGTTACAGGAAAAAAAATGCCTTGGAGGTTATGGATACTGTTACGGAACCGGATTTGGGCAGTAGCGCTTCTCGACACCACATGAGAACTGACAATGGTTTGCCAGGTTCTTAAAGAGCATTTGCTGGTGACTATCGATTACATATAGGTTGCGACACCAGATGGACAACTGGTTTATGAAATTTTCATACACACAGACCTGGTACAATACCTGCTAATTATGAACCCTATCACCACTTAGGATATCAAGAACATCAAGCATGGTTTGTTGGTCAAATACCCATGTAATTCAGAAGTTGAAATGTGTCCCTTCAGTAATGAAGGGACTACCTGGCCAATACTGGCTGGCTATGCACCAAATCCCGTTATAGTAAATCTAACAGCTGTGGAAGTCAGACACTTACTAAACCAGATAGTTATCACCTTAGGAAACATCAACAGTTTGTTTCACAATCGACTACTATGGAAGCATTTGTTCCCAGCCCTGCACCAGAAGCACATCCTGTGGTGTACGCAATTAGTCCACAAACGTTTAATGCTATTAAGGACAAAGCACCCACAAAACAGAATGAGATTCCATTCTGGATTGCCTGTAAAACTAACCAACTACAAGTGGTCTATCCTCACACAACACTCCAGGATAAATGTAAGATGTTAAATATGTATGTTCCCCTAGGTATGGTACTACCTCTACAAGAGTGGGGAACAATATTTGCAAGTAGTTATACCACTACCCATGGCACACCCTCACTAGAGCTGTAACCAGAAGTGTCAAAACAAATACAGAACGAGCACGGAGATGCACCTGCTGTTGATTTAGGAATTAAATCAATAAGGAATGTTAAGACAGTTTCCTTGGTAGCTCTCAGTAACATCAAAGAGTAAGCTACAGTTCTTGTGGTGAACCAGCGGTTGGCAGCGATTCATGTTCAAGTTCACGAACTGGAGCTTCTTAAGATTATTTCAGAAGTTTACACCTCTTTGGGCCGTGCTACTTAAGGTACTAGAACTGAAAAACTGCAAAGCAAAACATTTGATTGAGAGCTCCAGCAAAGAGAAAAGTGCACCAGAGGCTAAGAAAAAGTAGAAAGCAAAACAAAAAAAAACAGAACAGAACTGGATCCTATTCAATGCAGGAGTTCAGTTGGGCGGATATAATTTTAAGGACCGTGATATTAGAAAACCGGATCGGTATCAGTGTTCTGATAGTCGTTCTTCCAGTTCTTTTCAGGGCTTCGGGGACAGTAAAAGGACAGAAAGGAGTGGCTGGACTGAGTAGCACAGAAGAACAAGTATGCCAAACAGAAAAGCTAACTGACATGTGACATTAAGAAAAAGAAAGTAGCTGGTTACTGGAAAATAATGCCTTGTAGGTTATGGATACTGTTACGGAACAGGATTTGGGCAGTAGCGCTTCTCGACATCACATGAAAACTGACAATTGTTTGCCAGGTTCTTAAGGAGCATTTGCTGGTGACTATCGATTACATATAGGTTGCGACACCAGATGGACATGTAAACCCTACAATTGGTTTATGATGTATAAATGCAAATTGAGGGTGATATAGTGCACAAAATCAAAACTATATTCTTGTCTCATTTGTCGGGCGCTTATGAAATCATCTTCATAGAGGATGACTGACCTCCAGTTTTCATACAGTATACACCTCAAGGGAGAGGAGATAATACTACGAGCATTTTCCTCCTTAGTACCTGAAGATCTGAGGGAAAAATATGTGTGTGAATTGGCCTAAAGTCAGGCTCCTGCATTGTATAGAAACCAAGCTGGGTGGGACAAAGAAACATCCTACATGTGATTTCCTTAAGAAGTGTGCCTCAAGTCCAGGCTCAATATCCTCTATACCCAGAAGGTAAGCATGCTATAAAAGTTATATCAGATCAATTACAATATCAACGTATAAGTGCCTTGGCATGCCAGCATGACCACTCCTCTTTTTCCAATGGTAAGACCTGATAATTCCTTTAGAAATGTTTTAGATCCTAAAAATTTAAATGCGCACATGTACAGCTGCTGTACAAAGTGCTTACAGTACTGGGTGGCTACTGACATTTAATATAGCTAATGGATTCTTTAGTCAAAATATAGTGCTTGAATTCCAGTAACTAATCACTTTTTCATTTAGCAGTTACACTGTGCTTATACAAGAATGCCCCAGGGGTATAAGAACATTCTTGGACTCCTTGCAGGAAGGATTATGGATATCTTACAAAAAGGCACTGATGACAGCTTCATTACAGGTGATGACTTGAATGAACACCTGGATAGGGTGGACAAGATAGTGACCCTATTAAGCAATCTCGCCTTTGCCACAGTCCCCCGCATCCGGAAAACGACCGCCGGCGGCAGATCCTTCTCCCACCTCGCCGCCAAGACCTGGAACACCCTCCCCACCAACCTCCGACAGACCCAAGACCTAATCGCCTTCAGAAGACTCCTCAAGACCTGGCTCTTCGATCAGTAGCAGCACCACCCCCCTCTTCCCCCAGCGCCTTGAGACCCTCGCGGGTATGTAGTGCGCTTTATAAGTGACATGATTGATTGATTGATTGAATCTGAAATTGCATATCTTTTTTTTTTTTAAATATGTTTTTATTAGCATTTATGTTTTAAAGTTGTACATATGACCAGGTATTCTTTATTCATCACCCATTACAAATCCACCAGGGTGTATCACTTTACAAAGCTTTAATTTGTGGACCATATGCGTCATTGAAGTATTCAAAGCATATCTCTTTTCTCCGGCATTTGACACTATTTTCCTATCACCTCCTGGTTTTCCCTTTTTAGGTCTAGACTTGACAACGCATGTCTCTCAATCTGTTGTATATACTACTGGGCTGAGAGCCCGTCCATGGGCTTTTTATTGGTTACTATGAATGTCATTTCAAAAGGCTTGGCTGCAATTGGTTACTGTCCCTTCTTCGTCCGACATCCTTTGTTTCCTTCCAGCAGCAGCGCCTAACTTCAGCTAGCCTCACATTTTGTCTTGATCCTTCGTTTTCAGGGACTTTTTTTTTTTATTCTTCCTTTATAGTGTTAGCAGTTAATGTTTTGAAGGGAATGCGTGCCCAGGGCATAATTTCAAGAGGGGGCCAAGAGGCCCAAGAGCTCGCATTACAGAGTGCGGAATGCAGCATCCCTATCACAAACAATTTACAAACCCATTCAGGTGGAATCCTGGAGCACATAATGAGCTTGTGAATTGTTTGTGATTGGAATGCTGCATTCCCCAGTCTGTAACGTGAGCTCTTGGGACTCTCAGCAACATTTCCCAGACACAGAGGCATGTTTGTGTGCCAATGTAAACACAAACAAACATCTGCAATGCAATAGGTCTCGTATTTACGCGAGTTTGAGCTATTGGCATTGTAAATGACAATGTCTTTTATTTATGTTTTAGTTTTTTAAAACATAAATAAAAGGCATTGTCATTTACAATGCCAATAGCTTAAACTCTCGCAAATGCGAGACCTATTGCATTCCAAATGCTTGTTTCCCCTCTGGTCGGTATAACATCATTGTGTACTCAGTTAAGTAACCTCTGACTGTACGTCTGCTAAGTATCCCATATTAATTATAATAATTAACTTGTTCCTTTAAATGGGAAACACTATAACTGCATGTCAGCCGGCGGTACTTCCAACTGCTTCTGTTATCTTTTGTAGTGGGATAGGTTAAAGGCCGGGGGGTGGGATTCTGTTGTGTAGTCTGGTTTGTATTCTTTTAATGTTAGTCACCATCTATCCATGTCCACCTATGGTTCCATAGATGTGTCACTGTCTAGTCCTGCACCCCCGTCTATGCTCGCTTGCTCTCCCTGCTGATCAACATCCTTGGAATACCAAGCCCTCATTATTTCTGTCCAAAGGTGTGCTATAGGGCGTCTACGGAGTCCCCTGATGGAATTGCATATCTTAATGTGATTTTTATTGGATATGAGTTATCCAGTGAGAGTACAGGTATGGCAACTGACTTCCTGTGACATGTGTACTACTTCACACCCATTCTGCCCGGAATTGATCACCGTTATAGATCAAACTAATGGTACGCTTAAACAAGCCTTGACTACTACGGTATAAATACAGGATTGACCTAGCTGTATAGCCATTATGGAGATCAGAGAACGTTTATTAATTTATCAAGATGACTATTGCGTGGTCACACCCCATACTAATTACTCTTTGGAGTACCAATGTATTTGCCTGATTTCGATGTCCCTGGAAAGGTGGCAGATTTGAAAACTAAAGCACCAGATTCTATCCAATGCTTAACCCTATTGCAGATTGTTGAAGAAACTAGAACTAAATTATCCAACATAAAGAACTCTAACTTTGCCATCAACAAAGATAAAGTTACTAAAGCTGCTGAGGGGTGGGCTCCCTAGAGTGGGAGAGCTAGTTCAGGAAAAGATCCCTGACAAGCACAACTTTGGACCATCGTACAGACCACCCGTTCCTGTTCTTGGGGTAGAAAGCACTCAAACAGTAATTTTGCTGCCGCTTCCTGGTGCAAAAAAGAACACGAAAATGTGAATCAATCACATTAAAAAGCACTTGGTGACTGATTCTGCTCAGCAGACCTCCATCATCACCAAGGTGCCACTGAAGTAAATCAACTCATCCTCTCCTGACTCTGAAGAAACTACCCCATGAAGAGTCCCTTTACGTTAAAATCTTCAACCTCATTCCAGGGGTTGATGAGACTACTTTGTTTACAGCTGCATACCAAGTGCAAGTTTCAACAAGCAAACCTGATGCTACAATATCTGACACCCTGTTTAGGGCATTCATTGTTCATAGAGAAATTATATTTCTAAACAAGACTGTGCAGTAGACAACATGTATGAGCGTTGCACCTTTTAAGGATTTAAAGACGCTATCACTTGCAGAGATTAATTTAACACACTTTTCAGGTTGAAAATGGGAAGAAAGTATCACTGGTAGTGGGTTAACTGACATACAGATGTGTGTATGCCGAGATTCCTGTCTACAGCTACTGGTCTATTAGTTTACATACCAAAACCTCAATATAATTTATAATCTCCTAAAACTGTAACTATATACAGTGTTGGCAAGTTGTGCCAAAGAAATCAACGTTGAAACGCTGGCATCGCTCTCGGTCCAACTGGCGGACCCAACCACAAGGAGACGGTGCACACTCGGGATAAGACTACAGTGGATCAAACTGACTGCTGGTGACTGTAGTCTGGATTTCGGGCCCGCGATTGACCCAAAACCTGGGCATGCTTTAGCCCCGGGGGAGTCTTTTGACCTGACTGCCCCCCACTGGAAGAGAGTACCTGAATCTTCCAAAGACCTATGTTTAGGGGAGTTCTAGGTTTGGGGCACCATTGGCACGGGCTCCCTCTGGGCCCCTGTTGAGGTTCCAGTAGGCCCCACGACACGACAGATTCTTCCTGTTTCTTGAGGTATTGGGGTGCATATGGCCACGCACACACATGGTGAAGTAGTTAGGGGGCTCCGGGTAATGACCTGGAACGTGCATGCCTCCTTGACATAGTCAAATGGGGTGCGGTTTTAAAAACAGGCCAAAAGGTTCGAGACGGATATATTGCTGTTCCAGGAGACCCACATGATAGGCTTGAGGGTGCCATGCTTGGCATGTTTCGGGTTTGATCAGACATTTCACTCTGGATTCGTTCGAGGCTCCAGGGGCACAGCTGTACTCATCCACTGCAGGGTGCCCTTCAGCTCCACGAAGGTGTGGACTGACCCGAGTGGGAGATACACCATAGTAACAGGGACACTGCACGGGGAGCCTCTTAAAATAGGCAGCATATATGCGCCCCATCCCCTTAGCTCGACATTTGTAGATCTGGTCATACGGCTCTAGGGAGAGTTCCCGGCAGGACCACCTATGATGGGGGGGGGGGTTAAACAATGTAATTGCACCGGAGGAGGATAGATGGTGTGCGGGTGGCCCTGTCCAGCCCGGCGATGACACCAAGGTATGCCTTCTGGCGTCGTCTTTGGGCTGGTCAGACTAGTGGAGGGCTTACCACCCGGGAGAGCCGGGCTTCACCTTCTCCTCGTCTGTCCACAGGGCTTTCTCCAGGCTAGACTACCTGTTCCTCCCCAACACTTACATTTATCGGGTCTCTGGGACCACGATCCTCCCTCTCGGCCTGTCGGATCACTCCCCTGTGGCCCTCATATTGCACATTGGTCCCCAGCGGTTACCGTTCCGATGGCGCATGTCACCTTGGCACCTAAAAAACCCAAAGTATAGGCTAATGCAACATTGGTCCCTCGCAGAGTACCTTTCCTTTAACGTGGAATCTGCTCCTTCGGGAGTGGTTCTATGGGAGGCTATGAAACCCACGTTGCGTGGGGTAATCAGTTTCTGTGCAGGTGAGCGACACCGCAAACTGGCAGACGTAGTGGAATTAGAAGCCCAGCTCCAGGCCCTTGAGGGGGAAATCAGTGGAGGTGGGGAGAGCAGGCCAGGCGAAGGCTGCATTTCACCCAGACACAGCTACAGCAGTTGCTCCTAGATGAGGCTCATTTGGCCTGGCAGGCCGTGCAAAATCAAATATACCAGTGGGGTGACAAATCTAGCAAAATGCTCCACCATCTCTGCCAGATCTCCCAGAGACCAGAAATAGTACCAGTACCACGGGACTCGACGGGGTGTGGCTCTGGGCTGCGAGAGGTGGTACAAGCATTCGTGAGGTATTATGAGACCCGCTATGCCCGGCGGGAAGTCCTGACCCATGATCAAGTAGAAGATTTCATACGCACTATGCCTCCCAAACCAGTGTCGGACACGGCGCGCAACCAACTAGAGGAGCCGATTACAGTGACCAAGCTAACGGGGCACTGTCGAGCCTCCGCCCGGGTCATGCTCCAGGTCCCAATGGTTTCCCCTGTGAGTTCCTGAAAACATACATGCCCCAATTAGAGTCGCACCTGCTCAAGGCACTTCAAGAGGCCGCTGACCTATCGATCCTTCCACCAGAGTGGAGGCATACCGAAATTGTGGTCTTTCATAAACTTGGCCGCCCTGAGGACCCCGCCTCATATGGACCAATATCATTACTGAATGTGGAAGCAAAATTACTAGGCAGAGGTCTGGCAGACCGCCTCCTATAACACATAACAGAATTGGTACATCCAGATCAAGCTGGCTTTATGCCACGGCGATCTACCCATCATAATATTGGGCGCGTACACAATGCACTGGCTAAGCGCCCGACCTGGGGAAGTCAGTGGGTCTTCTGCTCGCCGGCATGGACAAAGCCTTCGATTCGATTAGCTGGGACTACCTATTTACCCTTCTGCAAGCCCTTAACTTTGGGCCACGCTTTCTTGCCTATATTCGCCTCTTATATATGGACTTGCCAGCGTCCGTCCATGTGGCGGGCGCGGTATCCGACTCATTCCCAGTGCGTAGGGGCACCAGGCAAGGTTGCCCGCTGTCCCTTTTATTATTTGCGCTAGCATTCGAGCTGCTAGCTGCATGGGTGAGACGAGATCCCCTAGTGCGCGGGCTTGACTGGATGGCTGACATCGGACAGAATCACCATTTATGCGGACAACGTTGTTTTTTTCTCATAGATCCAGCATTTTCCAGTCCGTGGATATTGCAGATCCTGCGGGTCTTTGGGGAGACCTCAGGGCTATACATGAACCTGACAAAATCGGTAATATTCAAGGTATGCGGGATTCAGGGGAGGATGGCATTGGCAGAGCAATTGACCAGTGCCACTGAGGCCTTCCAATATCTAGGGGTCTATGGGCCAGATGTACGACGTAAAATTGCATGCGCAAACGGGTTTGCGACCCGTTTGCGCATGCATTTTTAGTCTGGGCCATGTACTTACACTATTTTGCGACTCGCAAATAATGTGTGACTCGCAAAATAGTGTATTGCGACTCGCTATTAGGAAGGGGCGTTCCCTTCCTAATAGCGACCGCAGAGCCATGTATGAATGTTTTGCGACCGCAATTGCGGTCGCAAAACACTCGCAAATTACCGCCCTCTTCAATCAATCAATCAATCACGGCATTTATAGAGCGCGCTACTCACCCGGGAGGGTCTCAAGGCGCTGGGGGAGGGGGTAAGTTACTGCTCGAACAGCCAGGTCTTGAGCTGCTTCCTGAAGGAGAGATGGTCCTGGGTTCGCCGAAGGTGAGTGGGGAGGGAGTTCCAGGTCTTGGCTGCCAGGTAGGAGAAGGATCTTCCTCCGGCGGTGGCTCTGCGGATGCGTGGTACGGTGGCGAGGGCGTGGCTGGTTGATCGTAGCTGGCGGGTGGGCGTGTAGAAGGTCATGCGGTCGTTGAGGTACTTGGGGCCCAGGTCGTGGAGTGCCTTGTGTGCGTGGGTGAGGAGTCTGAACGTGATTCTCTTGCTGACGGGGAGCCAGTGCAGGTCTTTCAGGTGTCCGGTGATGTGGCTGTGCCGGGGATGTCCAGGATGAGTCGTGCGGAGGCGTTCTGGATGCGCTGGAGTCTTTTTTGAAGTTTGGCTGTGGTTCCGGCGTAGAGGGTGTTCCCATAGTCCAGTCGGCTGGTGACGAGTGCCTGGGTGACGGTCTTCCTGGTTTCAGTGGGGATCCATCTGAAGATCTTGCGGAGCATGCGCAGGGTGTTGAAGCACGAAGATGAGATGGCGTTGACTTGTCTGGTCATCGACAGGGAGGAGTCCAGGATGAAGCCCAGGTTGCGTGCGTGGTCCGTTGGCTTGGGCGCGGTGCCCAGGGCCGGGGGCCACCAAGAGTCGTCCCAGGCGGAGGGTGATGAGCCCAGGATGAGGACTTCCGTCTTGTCTGAGTTCAGTTTAAGGCGGCTGTTCCTCATCCAGTCGGCGACGTCTCTCATCCCGTCGTGTAGGTTGGCTCTGGCGGTGGTGGGGTCGTTGGTGAGGGAGAGGATCAGCTGGGTGTCGTCGGCGTAGGAGATGATGTTGAGGTTGTGTTGGCGTGCGATGGCTGCGAGGGGGCTCATGTAGACGTTGAAGAGGGTTGGACTGAGTGAAGATCCTTGTGGAACGCCGCAGATGACTTCGGTGGCCTCGGATCTGAACGGGGGAGGCGGACTCTCTGGGTTCTTCCGGCGAGGAACGAGATGATCCATTCCAGTGCTTTCTCTCGGATTCCGATGTTGCTGAGGCGCTTCACTAGGGTGCGGTGGCAGACGGTGTCGAACGCCGCGGAGAGGTCCAAGAGGATGAGGGCTGCTGTTTCCCGTTGTCGGTTAGGGTTCTGATGTCGTCGGTGGCTGCGATAAGGGCGGTCTCGGTGCTGTGGTTGGCCCGAAACCCGGACTGCGAGGGGTCGAGGGATCCATTCGTCTCGAGGAAGGCGGCAAGCTGTCTGTTGACGGTCTTCTCGATGACTTTGGCCGGAAACGGAAGGAGCGAGATGGGACGGTAGTTCTTGAGGTCGGTGGGGTCCGCCGTTGGTTTCTTCAGGAGGGCGGTAAGCTCGGCGTGCTTCCAGCTCTCCGGGAAGGTGGCGGTGTGGAAGGAGGAGTTGATGATGTCCCGGAGATGGGGTGCGATGGTGGCGTCGGCTTTGTTGAAGACGTGGTGTGGGCAGGGGTCGGTTGGTGATCCGGAGTGGATGGAGTTCATCGTGCGGGTGGTGTCTTCGGTGCTGATCGGGGTCCAGTTGCAGAGGGTGGTGGTGGCGGGCGTTGGTTCGGCGGTAGGGTGCGTGGTCTGTGCGTCGAAGCTGTTATGTATGTCGGTGATCTTGCGGTGGAAGAACGCGGCGAGTGAGTTGCAGAGGTCTTGCGAGGGGGTGATGTCGTTGTTTCCGGCGCTGGGGTTGGAGAACTCTTTGACGATGCTGAAAAGTTCCTTGCTGTCGTGGGCGTTGTTGTCCAGTCGTTCTTTGAGTGCCGACTTCTTGGTGGCACGGATCATCTGGTGGTGTTTGCGGGTGGCGTGCTTGAGGGCGGTCCTGTTGTCTGTGGTCTGGTCGAGTCGCCAGGCTTTCTCGAGAGTGCGGCAGTTCTTCTTGGATTCCTTGAGTTCGTTGGTGAACCAAGGGGTTTTCTTGCTTCCGGGTCTGCTGGGAGGGTTTTTAGTGGTGCGAGGTCGTCGGCGCAGGCGGTCAGCCACTTGGCGAGGTTGCTGGCTGCTTCGTTTGGGTCCGTTGTGTTGGTGGGTGTGTTCTGGCTGAGGGAGGCGGTGAGCTGCTCGGCGGTGATCTTGCTCCAGCTCCGGCGGGGAGCCTGTTGCGGGTGGTGGTGGGTCGCAGACTTTCTGAAGCTGAAGTGGACGCAGCTGTGGTCGGTCCAGTGGAGTCCGGTGGCGTGGCTGAAGGAGATGTGCTTGCTGGAAGAGAAGACGGGGTCAAGCGTGTGGCCGGCGTAGTGGGTGGGCGTGTTCACCAGTTGCTTGAGTCCGAGGTTGGCGAGGTTGTCCAGCAGGGCGGTGGTGTTTCTGTCGTTGTTGTTCTCCAGGTGGAAGTTGAGGTCCCCTAGGAGGATGTAGTCGGCGGAGGGCATGGCGTGCGGGCTGATGAAGTCTGCGATGTCTTCGCTGAATAGTGTGCGTGGTCCCGGGGTCTGTAGATGAGGGTGCCTCGGAGGGTGGTCTTGGGGTCAGTGTGTATCTGGAAGTGTAGGTGTTCGGCGGCGGTGAAGGTCTCGTCGGAGTTAGTCGAGATGCGGATGGTGTTCTTGTGTACGATGGCGATGCCTCCTCCCGTCTGGTTGACGCGGTCCTTCCGGGTGATCTTGTATCCGTCCGGGATGGCTATGGCGATGTCGGGCGCTGAGGAGGCGTTCATCCAGGTTTCGGTGAGGAAGGCGACGTCCGGTGCTGTTGCGTCGAGCAGGTCCCAGAGTTCCACGGCGTGCCTGTGGACGGAGCGGGTGTTCAACAGGATGCATTTCAGGTGGTTGCTGCTGGTGCTCGACTTGGCGGAGGTGGTGCACGTCCGGGGGCAGGTGAATCGGCAGGCTTGGCAGGTGAAGGGTCCGTGGGTGCGTCTCGGTGAGGCTCGGTAGCAGGCAGGGTTCCGGCCGGCATTGAGTGCGGTGAGGGTGGCGGCGTCGTAGGTCCGTCGAGTAGTGTTGCATCGGTGGGATCCAGGGGTCCTGGCACTGGGCGCGGGCCAGGCGCGGACGGGCGCAGACGGGCTTACCTTTGGCGCACCTTCGGCGCTCCGTCGGTGCTCCCACTGCGCGCGGCCGCTGCGCGGTCGCTCAGGGGGCGTCATAAGTAAGGAGCCTGGAGGGAGGAGCAGCTGGGTGGCGGGAGCGGGGCGGCGAATGGAATCACGGGGGGCGGGGCCGCAGGGAGGCAGTGGCGGGAAGTCCCAGGAGCAGCGGGCAGCGGGAAAGTCCCAGGAGCAGCGGGAAAGTCCCAGGAGCAGCGGGCAGTGGGAAAGTCCCAGGAGCAGCGGGAAAGTCCCAGGAGCAGCGGGCAGCGAGCGAAGGAATCTCCAGGCAGGAGGCGGCAAGGCAGGCAGGAGCGGCAGCAGTGAGTGGGGCGACCAAGCCCTGTGGAGGGCTGAGCGGTCACACTCTGTGGTCCCCTACGGTCCCCTTAAGTAAGGAGCCGGGAGGGAGGAGCAGCTGGGTGGCGGGAGCGGGGCGGCGAATGGAATCACGGGGGCGGGGCCGCAGGGAGGCAGTGGCGGGAAGTCCCAGGAGCAGCGGGCAGCGGGAAAGTCCCAGGAGCAGCGGGAAAGTGCCAGGAGCAGCGGGCAGCGGGAAAGTCCCAGGAGCAGCGGGAAAGTCCCAGGAGCAGCGGGCAGCGAGTGAAGGAATCTCCAGGCAGGAGGCGGCAAGGCAGGCAGGAGCGGCAGCAGTGAGTGGGGCGACCAAGCCCTGTGGAGGGCTGAGCGGTCACAAGAGGGTGGTAATGAAGTCGCCTTTGTGACTGGCTCCAAAAATATTTTTTAAGGGCAGGCAGTGGTCCCAGGGACCACTGCCTGCCCTTAAAAAATGAAATGAAAACGTTTCATTTTAAAAAAAAAAATGCATCCCATTTTCCTTTAAGGAAAACGGGCTGCATTTTAAAAAAAAAAGCTGCTTTATTTAAAAGCAATCCCAGACATGGTGGTCTGCTGAGCCCAGCAGGCCACCATCCCTGGGAGGGCCTGTCATTCCCAATGGGCTCGCAAATTGCGAGAGGCTCATTAATATTCATGAGCCTCGCAATTTGCGACCCCATTGGGAATCGCAAACAGTGTTAAACACACTGTTGTACATGCAAAATTGCGCCGCGCAAATTGCGAGTCGCAAAAGACTCGCAATTTGCGAGGCGCTATTTTGCGCGTCGTACATCTGGCCCTATGTCGTTTCCTGGCAGCACAACATTAATCCCTTACTGTCTCATGTCGGAAATGAGGTGAATGCATGGTCTCCCCGGCCTTTATCCGTGCTGGGTCGCTCTGACATTTTTAAAATGGTGTCCTTGCCACGGCTGCTGTATAGGTTACAAAACTACCCTTACTACATACCGGACTCATGGTTCCAGCAGGTAAACGCGGTGTTCAACCACTTCCTGTGGGCGGGCGCAATCCGGGTGGCCCTTCGCACGTGCATTCAGTCCACGTACTGTGGGGAGATCGCAGCAGCGGATGTGCAGTCCTATTATATCACCTCTCACCTCCTCATTGTCAATGACTGGTGGTATAGCGATCAGTCCGATCCCGCATATGCTGTTGAGAGGTGGACAATGGGGGGCCGGTCAGCCCTGGATTATTTATACAGCCGGGATTGTGTGGACCATCTGCCTCTGGCCACCAGAGTGGTTATCCAATTATGGAGGTGGACGTCACTTCGAATGGGCTGAGGGAGTAGACTGACAAGAGAGACCCCACTGTGGCAGAGGATGGTCCTGCGCCAGGTTGTAGGACTGCAGGGGTTCAGAGGGTGGGACCTCATGGGCTTGTCCACATTGGGAGACGTGATGAAGTCTTTTCAACAGTTGTAGGAGGAATACCACATCCACTGGAGCCAGTTCTACAAATACCTACAGTTCCGGCGTGCCCTCTCCCCCCATATCCTAGTTTTAGCAGAGCTGCCGGAGTACATCCCGTTAGAGGGTAGGTTGCTGCTGGGGGACATGGAGCTGCATAAAATTCGGCAGTTGTACCAGACTCTGGTTATACACAGCCCTACCATATTACAGACGGGTGGCGTGGAAGGGAGACATAGAAGATCTCATTGGCGACAATTGGACGGAGGCCTTAGTGGCCCCCCGGGGTGCTGCAAATTCATCATGCTTTCGCCTCATCCAATTCAAATACCTACACAGAGCCTACTACACTAGACACTGTTTATGGCAGATGGGAGGGATATCATCCCCTATGTGCCTCTGCTGCAGGGCTGAGGAGGGTACCTTTCTACATACCGTGTGGAGTTGCACGCACTGCAGCCGTATTGGCGCGGGGTGACCTCTAACTTGGCCCGGGTTTTGAGTTGGGAAATCCCTTTAGAGGTGCCTGCCACGGGGTGCAGGGATTAACAGGGAGGCACCGTAGGTGCCCCCTCTGCCCCCAATCGGAGGCCGCGCACACAAGGGGGCCCTGCTAGGGGCCCCCAAACATGCTTTCTGACATGGTTTCCATGTCGGAAAGGCCGGCATGGAAACCCTACCGGAAACATTGCATCGTAATCCCAAGGGCGGAAAGACCGCCCTTTGGAATTTACGGGCTGGCCTCCGACTGGCCAACGGGCTCCTTGAGCCCATCGGAGGCCAGCCAGAATGACCGGCCAGGTTCAATTCCTACCAGCTGATTCATATTCACCACCATCGTAATAAGCCCCTAAATGTCCTCTTTCTTTCATCTTTTTGAAAATAATAGAGCATTGTACTTGCTAACACGTTTCACTACCATGTCATTTTTTCAAGGCACACTATTCAATGTAACTTTTTACAGTATATCAGCTTTAAGTTTGTATCAATTCAAATGCATCTTTTGTGTTTTTAATTTGTGGCATTTTTCGGGGGGGTTTTTGCTAACTTTTTTTGTGGTTGTGAATCTTTGGAGGTGCATAAACCTTCTAGAGATTGTTTCCTGAGAGCAATACATATATCATATACAATAAAAAAAATGCTATCATTTGTGATACTGGTTATCATTATTCAGGGATGATTAATTGGGTCTACTTCACCAATCCCCACAGTTTCTCTCCCCGTTTTCACAAATATTGTGGTAAGGTGAGCAGAGCGACAGTGATCCTCCATCTTGGATTTGGTACTGCATCACTGTAATGAGAAGGACAATTGCTATTGAAACTGGGCAAACGCAGGGCATGCAGTTCGATTCTTAGTCTACCATCCACTGTGATGGACCACTGGTATGCAGACAGATCAAAGGGATGCTGCCATACCAATTAGACAAAAAGTAAATAAATGTCTGTACAATTTTACCTATCATTTTAACAACACCTTATCCAGTTGCCAAGATTCCCAGTGGCGATGGGAAACGCAGAAAGAAGTATTGACCAGATGTACTAACATTGGGAATTGTGATTTCCAAATTGCAATTTTTACTGAATGGTAATTTGGACATTGCAATTCCTAATGTGTGAAAGTTTTAAATTAAAACGAGTGATTCCTAGTGGGTCGCAAATCGACTTATGTGAATGAGGTAGGTCGCAGTTTGCCATCCCAGGGATGATAGCCTGCTGGGGGCAGCGGACCATCATGTCCGTTATTGCTTAAATAAAGCAATGTTCCTTAAAAAAAAAAACAGAATGCCTTTCAAAACCAAGAAAATAAAATGTTTAAAATTCATTTTTAAAGAGCAAACAGTGGTCTGCTCTTAAAAACTATATTTTTAAAATTCTCAAAGGGTAAGGGGTCTTCTGGGGACTCCTTCCGATTTGCGAATGGTTACCACCTCCTTTGAAGAGGTGGTAAAAAATTAATGTTTTCAATTCAGTTGCAAAACATTGATACATATTACTGCGAATGGTATTTGGAAGGTGCGCCCTAAACACGCCCCTTCCAAATATCGATTTGCGACCCCAAAGTATGTTTGTTCATACCAAAAAGCATTTGTGAGGTTATAAAGGGCCCGATTCTGGGAATCAGGACGTTTGCGACCTCAAAAATGCTTCGTACATCTAGCCCTGAATCCTATACACTCTCCTTATTCGGATTACCTGTCTGCACATTTGAGTGTAGGCAAAAAGCATAGAAAAAGATAAGCTATCTTTATTAGCTTAACAAATATACTCCAGAACTTGGTGTAAATTTGACTTTTGTCTATACTAAAGCTGATGATATAGCAATCAATGCAATTAAAGGAGTTATCTTGGCTAATAAGCTCATCTTGTACCGAAATGACAGAAGTCAGAAATAAAATCTTGAGTTATAGGTCTAGGTGTATAAACACCGTATTACAAATCAGAAAGTGCAATTTACACACCGTCTGGTTTGCGAATCTGTGTGCAATTGTTAATGCTACCTATGTACTAATAGGTCTCATTGCAAATTGGCCGTGTGCAGGAGGCATAATGAATATTAATTAGACAGATTGTAATTTGCAACCGCCTCTGGTTGGCTGGAAATACAGAGTTGGAGGTCTGCAAAAAATCTCCACACTGGTATTTTTTCAAAAGTAGCCCATGTCTAATAAAAAGACAGGTACTGTTTTCAAAAACAAAATTGGGATTTATGAAGACATCGGCAGGTGCAGGTAGTGGTCCTCAGACCAATGGTTGCTCCCCCAGACATTTGCGAGCATGATTCCCAAAGGGAAGAGCTTCCCCTTTGCAAAGCAGTTACCACCCCAACTGGATGTTTGGTAACTGATCAATGATTTGCGACCACGATTGAAGTCACAAAGCATTGATACATACCTTTCCAAATTGCAAACTGTAATTTGAATGCCCCTTTCACACCGTCTCCTAGTTGTGATTCAGAAAGGACGGCAAAAGTCCTTTCAAGATTTGGAAAAGGTTTTCTTACTTGTTAAAGAGCTTTTGTCCATTGTAGAAAACCTTTTTTGTGGTCACAAATCATGTGAGTTTGCTAAATATTGGGTTTGCTACTGCTAAAGGGCTTTGTAAATCTTGCCTATAGTATGTCACAGTTCTCAAAGTAGGCATGGGTTGTTTTATATTTTGCGCAAACTTCCTACAAGCTTTCAATGCAGCCTGGGTGGAGAACATGCAAAGTACGCATTAGTGTTTGGTCGGCCCGAGAGTGCCGGACAACCAGTTATTGCGCACTCACAGAGTGCCAACCACTCCTCCCCATTGCTCTGATAGCAGAGCAGATCCACCCCGCCCCTACAAGACGCCGCAGCAAGAACAAATAAAATGATAATAATGTCAAGTTCTTATCATTTTATTTTTCCTTTTTTTACACTGCGAAAAGCAGTGGGGCAACACTCTTCTGCCTTAGCGGAGAAGCCGCCACTGTATATAAATATATTGAAGGTGTAAAGCGCTCCTATCAAAAAACCTGATAACAGCAGGTAGTTTCAGACCACAAATCTTAATGTGTAGATCCAGAGTATCACAATGAACAGTGGAAACAGGATGCACATTACACCCAAACTGTAGCCCTGTGTGGAGTTTACGTAATGATGTTGATGTGGAGTTCTGGCCACTGCTTAATTTCTGCCAGTGTTTCCTAGTGCTTGGCACCTTCACTTATGTTTTAACACTCACACTATTACAGAGAGTCGAACACATGGTGGCACTCTGTCTATTTTTGAGCAGTGCACGTAACCAGTATGTTTAAAACTAAATAAACATTCAAATTAAAATAATAATACCTCGAACAGCCTTGGTGTCATGGAATAAGCCACACCTCACAGGGTTACCAGATGGCGCAGAGTGCAGGAGGTGGCAGGCCTCCTAAAAATCTGCATGACATGTGGGATGTCAAACTTGGGATTCTAGAATCACGGTTGCCACGAGTTCCCAGTCAAGGATGGACTAAACAATGTGCCCGATGCAAGGTGGCAGTATCTCCCTTGAGAGTAATTGGAACGTCCCAATCCAAGATGTAGCAGTGTCTTCCTATGAAGTCAGTTCCTGTTTAGTCATATAAATGCCAGCTTTTGTCCAAGAATATACAAGGGACAGAAGCAAGAATTTAAATCATATCAAATGTATTTATTTGTATGCACAACTTTTGGCCAGTGTGTTTCGCGATACATATTTGCTTCTTTGAGGCCACGAAAAATACACTTACATTTATAAAACTTCTTTCTTTAAAAGTTTGAAGGTTAAATGCCTTTATTGTGTCTTTACTCATTCTTGCATCATTGTCACTAGTAGGTTTCCAAAGGCGGTGACAGGCATCATGCCTAACGAACCCCTACTAATTTCAGGTACATGCAATCCAAAAGTACCTTTTGAAGAGGAAAGATACGTAACTATGCATTCGGTCCCTGCTTTTTCGTCACATTTCTTCTCCCCTTGCTATACATTTTCGCTCAAGATTTTTCGCAGCAGATTGGAGTCTTCCTTTGGAATTGTTTTATTTCAGCTGTTGTTTTGTTTAGTATCTTTGCTGTTGTCATTTTTTGTATTTTCAATTTTGATTCAACTTCTTGTGAATCGTCTGACTCTCGACCTGTATCTTACTCTTCTCTTTTCTCCTTCCTGGTGTGACGGGCAGGTTAGTGCCTTGCTGATGTCACCAATGCATTCTACATGCTACGGAGAAGATCTGCCCTTTATGCCCTTGCCTAAGGCAATCTGGAAGGGCACTTGACCGTCCTATTTTCTGTCCAGTCCTTGACATTATGTACTCGTTTCACAATGCTGTGTACTTTTAGGTGCACAGCATAACTCGAACTACATTTACGGCCAGATGTACGACCACTTTTAGCAGTCATAAACAGGAAATAAGGCCATTTGCGACCGCTAAAAATGGTTGTACATGTACCAAAACTATTTTGTGAGTCAATAACTTTTTTTACTGACTCACAAAATAGGTTTTGCAAGCCGCTATTAGGAAGGGGCGTGCAAAGGGCGTTTCTTCCTAATAGCGAGTCGCAGGGTGAAGAAAGATTGTTTTGCGACCGCAAATGAGGTTGCAAAACAATCGCTTTACCACCAATTTCAAATTGATGGTAAGCCAGTTGCAAACAGAAGGGGGTTCCTAGGGGACCCCTTTCCCTTTGTGATTGGCAGCGAAAATGATTTTTAAGAGGCAGTGGCCCCATGGACCACTGCCTGCTTTTGAAAAATGAAACTGAAACGTTTAATTTTTCTTTTTTAAATGCATCCCGTTTTCCTTTAAGGAAAACAGGCTGCATTTCAAAAAAATAAAACTACTTTATTGAAAAAGTAGTCACAGACATGGTGGTCTGCCGACCCCAGCAGGCCACCATCCCTGCAAATGAGGTTGCAAAACAATCGCTTTACCACCAATTTCAAATTGATTGTAAGCCAGTTGCAAACAGAAAGAGGTCCCAAGGGGACCCCTTTCCCTTTGTGATTGGCAGCGAAAATGATTTTTAAGAGGCAGTGGCCCCATGGGCTACTGCCTGCTTTTGAAAAATGTAACTGAAACGTTTCATTTTTCTTTTTTAAATTCATCCTGTTTTCCTTTAAGGAAAACGGGCTGCATTTCAAAAAAATAAAGCTGTTTTATGAAAAAGTAGTCACAGACATGGTGGTCTGCTGATTCCAGCAGGCAACCATCCCTGTAAGTGCCGGCCATTCCCAATGGGACGCAAAATGCGACCGGCCTCATTAATATTAATGAGGCCGGTCATTTGCGACCCATTTGGGAATCGCAAACAGTGTCTCAGACACTCTTCTACATCAGTGTTCGTGACTTGCAATTTGCGAGTCCCAAAAACATGTAAATTGCAAGTCGCAAAAACTGAGGATCGTACATCTAGCCCTTATTGTGCATAACTCTTTTATTTTAGACCTAGTATAGAAACCCCTAGTTGTATACCTTCTATGAATAGGCTGAATTACACCGGTAGACAAGATTTAAATAGTTTGCCTTCCAACTTATCAAAATCAGTTAATGATGCGTCACATTTTTACTTACTGTTTCATGTGTGCCAAGAGCAATGGCAAGAACCTAGTAGAGACTGCATACATCAAGAAGTGAAGGAATTATTCCATGCAGTGCCAGGCAGGATATTCTTGGACGTTGCACCACGCTCATGACCGAGAATATGTGCCGGCCAAACAGCTCCGGCATCTCCATCCTTGCAGTCACCCAAAGGATGTTCCGCAAGCTGCCTTGAGCACCAGGCATGAAGAGAGTCAGCGGGACGGCATAGTTCAGCTGGAACGAAGGATGTCAAACTAGGACTTTTTCTTTACTATATGAACACCATGACTTTCAAGAAATGGGTGTGGCCAAGTCTTTAACCAGCCTTTATAACACAATAGTCTATCCACAAGATGCTATTCAAGGCTTCCAATCCAATATGAAATGCAGCCTTTTTCTGTGATGTTAATACCTGTTTGAATGATATATAATGAGGTAATTTCAAGTGAAAGATACATCGCAACACCTTTCTTTCTTTATTTTTTGGTGTGTTCCTCATTGTCAGGACACACTAACTTTGCAATCTAGATCTAAAGAGAGTGATGCACTTTTATACCACATACTGGATCCATCACTAACCACACACCGTAAGAATATGTTGGTCAATAACAGAAACGAGGAAAGAGGAATGGAATGAGAGAATACAGAGCCAATGCCTATCGCCACACTGACTGGTCACACTGCAGGGTAGAGACTTCTCCAGGTCGAAGTGGCTATCTAAAGACAAGATGAGATATCTTAATAATTTGTCAGTAAGGTTTTGCGTGTAATCCTAATAGAGTAAAGCATGTAACTTAAAGGTATTTTCATGTAACCAACTATCTGTATTTTGATGTGAAGCTGAAGTATTCTAAACACCATTTGTACCATTGCATATCATCTTACGTACATATCACAAATAACCAATAGGTATAATAATTTTTCCTGTAACCCAGAGTTTAAATGAAACACTTTCCCTACAGACTTTAACTTCATTATAATCGATGTTGAAAAATACTTCAAAGATCATTTTCCCAACACGCCTTAATTTCTGAATACTTGTCTGTATTCCAAGCCGTCCTTCACCTGCCCATGTGCTCGCCTGTGGCGTAGCTTGCATGTATTCTCCATCTTATATAAAACTTCTTACATTGCTATCTGTTTCTGGTGGTGCCCTTTGCCACACTTTTCTACTTTTCTGTCAATGCGTAAATGATCTGTATGTGTATTTGCGATAGGCACTGATGCCCGGTAGTCTGTACAGTTAGTTCCAGGGTCGTACATGAAGAACACTGTTTTCTTTCTTTCTGTGCTCATTAGGAGACATTTCATTTTAGCTAGGCGAAACGAAATGAGCTGCTTTGTGCCTCCGCCACAGTTGAAGAACAGCATTTTATTATATAAACAGCTTCTGTGCTAAGGCTCTTTGAGAGGAGCATTTCTATGCTGGGAATTATCATGGAACTACTGCAGACTGTGACTGAGATGCAGCCCTGCTGACTCCCACCTCCATCCTGCTAAGAAAGATAACCTGTACACTGCAACTGGCTTCAAGACACCTAAAACCAAGGTATAGGTGGTAGACTATCCCAGTTGAGCATGCAGAATAATGCTATTGCTATGCTCTCTTTAGTACAGTGTAGGCGCAAATAGGAGTAGGCAAACATTAGCAACAATTAACATGGTTGGTTTGTTCATACTCCATTCTAACAATGCTGATTACACTAACATGTCTCATCTTTCTAATAATCACAGCTCACGCTTATTATGCAAGAATACGAGCATTTCAATAAATGTTTAAAACTGCAGTGTCGTATTTTTCTTGTGTTTAGCTTGGGCGTGCAAGAGTGGCAAAGGGTTAGATCTGTTTCCACGGATTCCCTGGGAATCTGAGTGTCATGTTCAAGGCTGCCAACAACATCTGTTACCTGGGTTGGTTTAGGGGTTAGATGTGGTACTGTGAGCTAGCTATAACTAGGGTGACCAGGTGTCCCGGGTTTGTCGGGACAGTCCCGGTTTTTCATCAGCTGTCCCTGCAGATTTCGCCAATTTTGGCTCATGTCCCGGTTTTTAGAGGGGGTCAACTGAAACCAGTGAGAGGCCCTTTTTGGGTGTTCTAAAGCAGTGCTATTAAGCAGCTGTTATAAGTAAGCAATTTAATTAACAGGTAGGATACTGGTTTTAGAAATTACATTTTATTTATTTTCTTAGTGCCACTTCTGTGTTTCTATGTTGATAACAGCTGTCATTCTGCGCCGCTCCATTGATGTAAAATTGTAGTCCTTCTTCTATTTTTGCAAAATGTCCCGGTTTTTGGTTCTCAAGATCTGGTCACCCAAGCCATAACACCCCAACACTCATGGGTGGTATTTGTGGACATAGAGGGTCATTATGATGTCTGGCGGATCGCCGCCGCCCGTATGGCGGTGGCGATCCGCCCACCATTCTCGTCCGCCCGCATAACATTTCCCCCCCGATATATTACGATGGCGGTGGGGACCCAGGCGGACGGAAAGACCGTCCGCCGCTTTTCCGCCGGTCGACTCGTCGACCGGGCGGAAAAGGGCCCCTAACATGGTGGCGGTGTCTGCAAGACACCGCCATCCATATTAGGATGCAGGCGACATGTGCCTTCCCATGGCGGCGTTGCCGCCATGGAAAGGCATGTGGTCTTTGCCTTTGGGGGCTCGTAGCGGGCCCCCATATAGTTGGGGGTGGGGGTGCACATGGGGGTACCTATGGTACCCCTCTGCATTGGCATGGACAGAGTGGCAGGCACCGCACGGTGCCTGTCACCTTGTGCATGCCAATGCACGACGTCTAGCTCTCAGCATTGTGGCGGGCGGAGCTGTGAGCACCGCCCGCCACAATGCTGGGAATAGGGCTTAGCCACCGCCACGGTGGCGGTGGCATCCTAATATCAGGTGCGGGACCGCCGCACTCCTTGCGGACGGTCCCGACTCCAGCAGGTGGCGGGCGGACTTGTCCGCCCGCCATCGTAATGATGCCCTAAGTTTCTATACCGCCTTGGTCTAATACACAGTCCTGCTATATTTTTAGGAATAGTATAACACGCCAAGCCTTATACAGTAAGCCATGCATCCTGACACTCACTCCTTGTTTCTAAATTTGCCCCTGTGTTTTTGCTTCTTTAATTCTGAACTTCTACTGGCATCTACTTCTTCCTATCCTTACTTTGCTCTTTTCGCCTTCCTATGGCTGGGGTGAGAGATTGTTGTCTTTATGATCACCTGAGTATTAATCTTCATCTACTGTCAAGAACTTCAAGATTGCCAAGGAGTTTTCTTTTACTCGTTGTGTGTTTTTTACCTAATAAATGAGACCCTGTTAAGAAGACAATATCTTTCATATATTCTGTGGAGAGTGGCAAAGCGGATACTGGAAGAAAACACCCTTTCCTCGAACAATCAATAAGGAGCACAACAGACCTTCACAGAGTCCTGTCCTTAACATGTATTGAAGGTTGTAAAAAACAATTTATACTGAACTCACTGATTATGGCTTTCGACTCTTTCCATAAGATCTCCATGTTATTTCACAGCCCAAGTGTATATGTAAATAGCAATCGATACCATTTCTCAGCTGTTTATGTATCAGCTGTATTTTTTGGCCCTTTGATTAGTGACAAAATTACTTTACTATTTACACTAATAACTTTCATCTAAGAAATAAGATTTGTGCAATGATCCAGCCTTTGTAATTTCCTTTGAAAATCTATTTGCAATTGTTGATGTGGTCCGCAGTGCTTTCAACAATTCTTCAGCATGATTTTGTTGTATTTTATCCACATTTTCCGAAAATATCACAATATGATTGAGCTGGGTGATAGGAGAATTATGACTAATGTATGTCTTATTTATTCAGACTTCAGTCCTGCGAGTGTCCAACTTGCGAAAATATTAGCTTTCTGAAGTTGATCTATTAATTCAATAATTAGAGGTAAAGGACAGTGATAATTTATTGTCATAGCATCTAACACTCCATAATTGTGCACAATTAGGCTCCTGCAGTAAATGAAATGGGTCGAACACACCCTTCATGCAAAGTTTCCTCAAATTAGTGCCACAAGTGTTTCTGTCTCTAAATGTCATGCTGTGGAAGGACTCTTCTTGGCAAAAACATAATAATGGACTGATATGCTCTTCATGGTCATAAATTGCCAAATCATAAAACTTGTGGCTCTCAAATGGCAACTTTACGATTTGCTTCTTCATTAACTTCAGGTTTAGACGCACGTTGAACCTCACTATTTTTCCATAAAACACTTCTGCATATAATACGATGAATTGAAGTTGAGTATATACTTCTATCAATCAAACCCGGGGCATGAAACTTTATGCCATGACTGCATGGAAAACTCACCAGACGCAAGGCGCATTCCTGGGGCCCTTCGCGTACATGGAGGAGACATCACACGTCTGGTCATTGTGCTCAGCTCAGTGGAAGGCGTCTTCTTCCACACTCCTCTATCACTGTCATTGTTTCTGTGGCCACAGCTGGTTGCAGAACTGTTCTGCAGGCCATATGGAGCAAGGGCCTGGGGATGCAGCGGGCAGAGTAAAAGATCACAGAAAGGAGGAAGGATGCCAAACAAGGTAAACTTCTTCTCGTGTCTGAAGGACGCCGTTCTGCATAAGAGGAAGAAAGCGTTGTCAGCCATAAATCTAAGCTTTTCCACAATGGTTAATAGTGTTTGTTGTCTGAAGTTCCCAATTCAAGATAGTGCTACTCTCTTTTCCTTCGGCGTCATTTCCTGTCTGGACCATATATTAGGGGTGTTGGGACAAAATATCATGTTTTAAATATTGTGAAACTAAAATATTGCAAACACGGATACCACAGGTAAGAATATTGTATTTTTAGCATTGTTTTCAATATCGTTGTTAAAAATATCGTGTTTAAAAATATAGGGCCTCATTATGATGGCGGTCGGACTTTTGTCCGACCACCATCCTTTCAGGAACGGGACTGCCCGACTACCTGTCGGCGGTCCCGCCATCGGTATTAGGATGCGACCGCCTTTTGTATTGTGGCGCGTGCTGTGGGCTGCAGCACATGCTGCAATACAAAAAAATACATTTAAAACATCCCTGCACTATGTGGCAGGCACCATGCCAGCCACATGGTGCAGGGATCCCCCACTGCCCATGGCGGAGGTCCAGGGTGAAAGGGGGGCCCTCTATGGGCCCCCAAGTCACTTTCTGCCTGCCTTTTCATGGCGGGTTAACCTCCATGAAAACGTCCGGCGGAAACTGAGATTGTAATCCCTGCGGCGGTGCCTAAACAGGCACCCCCATCATTGTAGGGATTACAGTCCTTGAGCCCTTCGGATTAGTGTCGGAGGGTCTCTCCGCCCGCTGACCATCCGCCCGCCATCCTAATGCGGCGGGCAGTCTTGCATGGTCCAATGGCGGTGGGACCGCCACCGACGGCCTGACGGTGGCGGTCCCACCGCCATTGTAATGAGGCCCATAGTGGCAAATAATAGAATTGTTTCTATATTTTTGTAATGTTTTATTTATTCTTTAATAGTTTTTGTGTTGGAATATTTTATATTTATTTTTAATTTAGTAGTTATGTTTTTTATAGAAAAGTTTAAATAAATTTATAATTTCAGAATATTTTGTAAACTTTGTTTTTTAAATATTATTTCTTTTTTTAACTTCTTTTTAGCAGCAGTAAGTTGGGTTTATAGGGTGAAGGGAAAGAAGATAAGATATATACATTTGAAAACTAAAATTATTTCGGAGAGTAACATTTTTAAAACCATTTTGTTAATGTAATGTTACATTTTAGATATTTTATTATGTTATGTGTGGGATTGTATTGTTGGCATGTTTAATAATTTATGTATCTGATATAATTAATTTCAGTGCTATATGAAAACCTTACATTCAATTGGAAGCTAAAATAATATATATATAACTAATTTTTAATTAATAATATTGTTAAACTTTGTTTTAAAATATGAAATGTAGTTTTTTTAATTAAAAATGTTTTATTTGTTGCTATTTTTGTTACATTTACACATGCATACATATTTAAATTTAATAAAATGCATTTAATAATCGAACATTATTTACAATTTTCACATTTTAAAATATTTATTTTAGAACTTTTGAAAATATTTGATTTTTGTAAAAGTAAGGGAAAACAATTAATTTTATATTAAATTTCATATAATTTTATTTTCAAATATACAAATTCAATGCATATTATTTAGTTGAATGTGTTTTTTTTTAAATTTAAGCATAGTTAATATATAATTACTTATAAAGGCTTTAGTCTGTTAAGTTCAACACTAACCTTAATGTATTATAGTTATGAGTGGAAGTAGTATATGCAACATCTTTATTCTCCTACATGTTCGGCAATGTAGCTTACTTTGGAGTGAGAATAGTAAATCTTACCCCTTTAATGCCCAGCATCTTTCCCTAAATAGTTTAGGTTGGTATGGGAATGGTAAATCTGGCTCCTTCAATGTCCAACACCTTCCTCAAAATGGATCAGACTGGAGTGGGAATAGAAAATCTGAACCCTGCAATGTCCAACACCTTCTCTAGTGTAGCTTAGTTTGCAGTGAGAACAGTAAATCTTATCCATTTACTCATTAACACCTTCTTCAAAATGCCTTAGTTTGGAGTGGGAATAGGAAATGTGACTCTTTTAGCGTTCAACACCTTCCCCAATAAGGTTTGGATTGGAGTGGTAATAGCAAATCTGACACTGTTAATGTCCAACACCTTCCCGGAAAATACTTTCCATTGGAGTGGGTATAGTATATACTATCCGTTTAATGTTCAACTTTATGGAAAATGTATTGTACAGAAGAATAGAAAAAATAAATAGTATTTTTTAAATTATTGTATGTTTTGTAGTGTTGGGTGGTTTGTACTGTTTGTAGTCCTTTGACAAATAAAAATACACACGTATAGTTTTACATTTTTTATGAATGCATTTATTATTAATTGCAACACATAGACGTGTGTAGTTTAGTTATTAAACATACTTTTATTTGCAAAAAGGTTAATATAGTGTGTCACATACATTTGTATTACCATATATTTACATATTAATATTTTGTTTTTAAATATGTTCTAATTGTGATGAACATTTTTGTAACAATATATATACTTTTTTAATATATATTAATTAGGGCTATTGATTAATATTAATTTTTATTGCACTTTTTATATATTTTTTGCAATTTGTTTGATCACATAAATGTTATATTATTAATAGTTATTTTTAAATACTCATTGATTTGTATAGAAACTGTAGGCCATATTCTCAAAGGTACACTTTTGTGTAAATTACAATTTTTGGGGTACTCACAAACTATGAGTGTAATTTTACTAATAGTAATTTCACAACTGCCAAGACTCCACACTCATGGTGGAGACTCCACACATAAAAAGATAGGCCTGTCCTATCTTTTTATGTGTGGAGTTTTCCACCCCGACTGCATAGTCTCTGCAGTCATAAAATACTATTAGTAAAATTAAACTCATAATTTGTGAATACCAAACAAAATAGTAAACTTACACAAAAGTGTAAGTTTCCCTTTGTGAATGAGGCCCATAGTATTTTTAGGTCAAGCCTGGCAATGCGCATTCGCTGTATGCAAGACATGTTATATTTACTAAAAGGGCTTTGATCCCGCCGGTTGCTTCCCATAGGTTTACTCCAGTGTCTCTCTTCTTTGCTGGCTCCTGATTGGTTCATGCACCCGATACATCACTTCCGTTTGTATTTGAGGAGAACTCAACTACAGATCAATTCCGCTTAAATAGTGGCCATCCGCTTTGATCAGGTACTATTTCTTCTATCCCCCCCTCCTATTCTCCCTGCCCTAAGGCTTTACTCGCACGCTTGCTCTCGGCCGCTTCACAGCTGCTGTGCTTTGGAGGCCGCTTGTTCTAAATTGGGATGAGCACTTCCCATTAGTGCTCATGGTCTGTTTTCATATTTAGTGCACTTTAATATACAGATACCTACCATATGGAGCCTACTTAATTTTTTACTAATCTGGACCGTGCATTTCTAGACACACAGGTCCCGCGGTCCACATATACACGCGCATGTGCAGCACAGTCTTTTTCTCAGTGTCTTGGTCTTGCACATGTGCAATATGATCCTCCTTTCAGTTACTAGACTCGCTTACAACAAGGTCAGCTTTTGAATTTTTCGCCGTATTATCCTGAGCTGAGGTCACGTGGTGCCTCTCACTTTCGCGCTTCCTTTTGGCCATTTACGTAAGGCTCACACGGAGGCAGCACTTCCTACATTGGCCCTCAGCCCAGACATGGACGAGACGTGCTGCCGCCATAGAGGAGGTAAGGGGACCCCGAATTATCAGCAGGTATGGGTAACTCTGAATTCCCCGTTTCCACATATGACTCTCTGAAGCCAACTCTCCATACAACTGCAGATGCAATATGACTACTCCTATGATGTGGTATTGCCATTCCTACCCAGTTAGACTTTCAGACCTGTCTGCAACAATATGATGAAGTGCTAAGAGGTTTTGGTTCTAAATATCATTATTGATTAATAATATACATATGAAATAGCATGTTAGCATTACCCTTGTAGCCTTGGTTATGCTGCTAGAGTTTCAATTATAATCCTATCTCAGATTTAGAACACGCAGCAAGCACTGCTTGAAGAAGTCAAACTCAATGACAAACACATAATCTTTGCTGACATCCCTCTAACATCTAGCAATGGAACTATGAGTTTCCAAGAAATAGGAATGCGTGCCAAAGCATGACAGAAACTTGGCACCTCAAAATGCTCACACATATAAACAATAGCGCCTTCAAAACATCCGCTGGACAATGTCCGTCATTCACTTTAGTTTGTGACAAAATCAAAATTTGTTTAAACATGTCTATCTGCGTACGATTTTGAGAGCTTTTGAGACAACAGGCAAGCCTTGATTGCAGTTCTGTGCGCCCACGGCTTCCAGGCACTTGATATTGAACTCTTTCATCAGAGTATTATGGAGTGATGGTGTTTATTTTTTACTCTGGCTTAATGTGAATTAGGCATAGAGGTTTTAAGCAGTGGAGCCGACGGTGGTGGCAGCAGTAGTAAGGAAAGTGGCTTCAGGAAGTGCTTCTTCGATGTTGGTTAATAATTGGTGATTGGCAGAAGCTTATCTCTTCCACATTTCATGTGCAGGGCCACAGAACCTGGCTGGCTGAAAGCCGTTGAAACGCTCTAGAAATACTAGTGGCTTACCTTTTATTATCGGCACAATAATCATAGGCTTTTTAAAACTGCTCCTGCTTGAAATTTGCAAGCCTGGTTTACTGTAATGGCATGGGTTAGTAACTCTAGTGGTATAGATCTATTAACATCCTTAAGGTCAAATGGGCTCCGGACAATTTTATAACAAGCTTTCACGTGGGTTTCGGGTTGTCTGAGGAATGCATCTGACGTCACACGAGCCTTCCCAGTGTTTATCATAATGCCCCCTGGGAAGAAGAAGCGGGTAGCAGAGGTGAGGTCACAGGTGAGGGCATGTCCGGAGCAAAGGGCAAGTGTAACAGACTCTCAGATTCACTAATTCACTCTCTCACGCCTCTATTTGTCTACACAACACACAAATCCATGCCGCATACATCCATTACACACAACACATTTTCACATCTCATAATAACATGCCACACAATTCAACTACACACACTTCTGCTCCACATCATTCCACTACATGCCACATAATTACAAACCAGTAAAATAAAATCCACATAATTCACCGCCCCTCCATGCCACAAAATTTCACTTCACATAATAACTCTACTACATAATTCCACTCCACTCCAAACCATATAGTTACAATTCAACTCCACATAATTCCACTTCACATAATTATACTCCAAGCTACATATCACACCAAATTCATTCATTCATTCAAAATCTTTATTCGACATATGTGTAGGTCATACAAGAAAACCACAATACAATAATTCAAACAAATGTAAAATACATACAGATAAAAGAACAGCAGCCAGATATCAATATGACTCTGCAGTGTATATGATCTAATCACTTAATTCCAATGCAGTAAATTCATACACACATTTTAAATACTTCTAAAGGGCTCAAATATAAATCATCTTAAAAATACAATAAAAGTTATGAAACTGAGCACAACCAATGTGCAGTTACTTTATCATAGTTCTTCTTGCCCTAATAGCTGATTTAAAAAAAGCACAGACACAAAAACAAATTTCAGCTAAGCTTAAAAACTGTGTAGGGAGCAAAGCTACTATGCATCGTTGGAATCCTAATTTACATAGCAAGGGCTTCAAAAAGTGCTTACGTGGCAAATTGTGCAACTTGCAGAAAAACTTGAAGTGCAATAGCGTTTGTGCAAATTGATTATCACATGGGCAGGGTGCAACTATGTTCCCCTCCAAATATGGAATACTATTAAAACACAGATACCAATATATAGAACCCGCTCTAAATTGGAAAAGAAGTGAAGGCTCCCATTGTGTGAGGTCAAGAGATAGATATAAGGGAGTTTGAGCTGTAGCTAAGGATCTATATTTTTCAGAACTGAAGATTTCATTCTTAGGCCTTCACGGTATTCCAGAAAAGCAGCTTTCACCTTTAACTTTAAGACTCACTAGAAGTACGTTCTAAAAAATAAAAAATAAATAAAAAAGGAACAAGACAGTGAGAGATCCCTAAGATAGTGTAACAATAGTGTTGGGGCCAAGAAATTATGTGCCCTATTTGTAGGGGGAGAGACCTTTTCTTAGGATGAGAACCCTCACTAACCAAGGGTGACATGCTTCATCATAGGGTTCCCTACTGCACAGTTATCACATTACATGCTGACCTATCAGGCCACTAATTCAACTCCACAAGATGTCAATACACAACACACAATACCTTTCCACATAATTAACTTCATAACTCACAACCTCACTTAACATAATTCCATTATGTTTAATACCATTTAATTACTATCCACATAAATATGCAGCAAACCATGCCACATATTTCCACTACACAACTACACACCACATCACACAATTCCATGCCATACAATTCCACAACAAACAATTCCAATACAACCCATCCCTCCCTCGCACTTCCACCAACCCTGTCATTTCTCCACAACACACCCACTGCCCCTCTCATCTCTCCCTTACACTCCCACTACCCCTCTCATTTTGCAATTACACTACCCCCTTTCATCTCTCCCTCACAATCCCTGTCTCCTCTCTATAATACCTACTCACACGTGCTACCTTCCTGTACGTCCTCACGCTGTGCACTAGTCCACCTCTCCCCTTTCTCCCCGGGTGTCCCTCCCACTTATCCCTCTCTCTCTCGTACCATCTATTACCCCTCTCTCTCTTTCTCTCTCTCACTCACTTCCTGCCTCTCACACATGGTTCACTTCAGGTCTTAGAGCAAAATATCTTTTCAAGGTTTCCGTCCCTCAAACCCACGCTGTCCTCCTCTTCTTTGGGTGTCTTCCACAAACATAGATGCTCCCTCTTTATACGTCTGTGGCCTGCTGTCCACTTCTTTCTCTCTTTCTCACACAATCTTTTTGCTCCTCATTCTTGAGAAAATTCACTACTTTGTGTACATACTACCTATCCCTCTCTATCTTCCTTTCTATCTATTCTCTGCAGCTTTCACCTCTATCTATTCACCATGCCACATAATTCCTCTACACAAATACACTACACACCAGACAATACCACCCCACACACTTCCACAACTAACAATTCCAATCCAACTGATCTGCTTCAAGATGGCCACCGAGTAGGAGCTTTTCCAGGGAGCTCCCGGGTTGGGGAATACCAAATCGGTAGTTATCCCTTTGCTAACCCAGCCAGCCGCCGTACGCCACCCTACATCTCATCTCTACTAACCACTACTGTACTGGAACCTCGATCTCGGTGCCGCTCACCTGCAGGATCGATCTCCCTGGGAATGTCGTGCTTCGCCGCTCACCCGCAGGATCGATCTCCCCGGGACTGCCGCGCTTCGCCTCCTCTGCTTCCGTTGCCGGTGTTGTGAGTGCTCCCTGAAAAGGGTGAAGTTTGGGCATCCTGTTGAAGCGCCTATCATAACGGAACTTCTGGCAGGCGCTGGACTGGCTGTGTTGCGTAGCCTCTGGCCCGCGCTGCTGCAAGGAAGATTGGGACCGGGTGAGTGCCTTTCTACCGCCCAACCCACAGCTTCTGCAGGGTGGCGGTTCTCGTTCCTGTTGGGGCACTGCCATTGTAGGTACGTGCTCTTGGTTTTGAGGCCCCAGTCAGCTGCCTCGATCCTCGCCGTGAAGCCGACGCCTGCGGCTACGATACCCGATGAGCCCCAAGACAGCCCGGGGGCTTGCCTGGCCCTCCGCTAGCCTCATCCTGCAGGGGCACAGTGATTGTCGGGCCGTGCTCCTACCATCGCACCGATGACCGGGTGAGCTGTTTTTTTCCTGTCAGCCCCAGGACGGTCTCACTTTCTCCCTCCCATACAGTGGTCCGTGAGCCTGCCCTGCTGCATCGTCATCTGCACTTCGCCCTGCCTTCATGGAAGAAGCGGGTGAGGAGTGTTTCTGACCCCATAGCCTCCTGAATGCCGGTTTCTCTCCCCAAACTGCCCGCCATTTCGTGCTTTTTCCAAGCTGTCCCCCATTCAAAGTGGCCTCCCCAGAAGGATCCCCAATCCCTTTGCCCCTCCACTTTTGTCTGCCTGAAGTAAATAATAAACAGGGAAAGACGCCCACGCTCTTTCTCTCCTGGCCTGTCCCTTTAGGATATCTATACGGCCATCTTTAAATTCCTCACTCAGCTCCTCCTTTAACTTATACTGTAGGGTGCAGAGCCCTGCTTCTCTACATTTGTAATTGAAGAGCACCAATAACATCCAGTTAATGAAGGGTGTAAGCGAAGGAAGCCGTTATGGTATCTATACGGTCATCTTTAAATTCCTCACTCAGCTCCTCCTTACACCAATTCTGCGGCCATCTTGGAACGATATGGCCCTCTGCTACTGCCTCCCTGAATCACATGATCCATCCTCTGTGATGTGGGTTCATGCGGCTGTCCACCTGAGTTCTCACTACATGTATCACGCCATGGCTGGGGATTCACTGTTCAACCTCCTTTGTTGCTCTTCACTCACCTCCTCATTATGGTAACAACCTTGGCTACTCACACAGCTCTTCGCTATCCCAATGAGACGGCCTTCTGAGAACGGCTAGGATCTTTTCTGCCAGCCTCTTGAGATACCTTATGTGGGATTCCCTGCACTCCAACAGGATCTTAGACACCTTCTACTACTGCAACAACTTTGGTCACTCACACAGCTCTTCACTATCCCAAGTGACGGCCATCTTGGAATGGTTAGAGACACTTTGCTAACCACTCAAGCTACTCCATTGAAAGGGAATCCACTCCCTGCCAACCGCTCCACGAGTCTTCACCACTGAGGTCCCTCCGCCATCATACTAAAACATGGCCTCCCGCGCACAGAGCAGGCCGGACTCCAGGCTGGAGCGGCTAGGTATGAATAGCTGCATAATTAATTATCCTCCCAACCGATCCAAAAGCGCGGTTAAATCTCTCAAGCATAGATTGGTCAAAGCTAACCCAGAAACCCTTATCTCGGATCCATACTTTTGCCTAAGAAAAGGGGCTATTACAAGCGATCTGATCTTCTATACTAAAAGAAGAGCCCAGTGGAGGAAGGCGATCTACTCACTACTCAGAATCTCCTCGGCTAAGATATTTCCTCATGGCCTAAGGCCCTCGGCAGCCCCGTCACCCACATTCAGAGCAAATGCTACCATATCTATTTACAACAATGAGACTATCCTCATTGAAGCCTCTGAACATAATATGGGAATCTTTGATGAAAGTTTCTCCGTCATTAAGAATTCCCTTACCCATAGTGACATTCTCAAATACTCAAGAGACTCTAGTCCCTCACCCATTCCTCAGGACCTCCAAGAAGTCTCCTTACTTAGCCCCAATCACCTGGTGACTTCCCCTCCTACCCTGAACAACACACATATGTCCATAGCTCCACTGCATCTAGGTTGCACTGACTCACCCAACATCTCCCGACAACCCAGAAATCACCACCTCCATTCTCTGATGGCTGGGTTCACTGATAGCCATAGCATTGATTACCTCTCTAACACTTCCTCCATTCCCTTACCTCCTTGCACTAACATAGATAATCCCATAACTCCGCCGCAGGCTCACCCATTCTCCACCTTGAAGTCGGATCTCCCAAACTACAATAACAGTAAAAGGCCTCACTCCTTTTCAAATCCCCAACTCTTGAACCTAACTCCCCTGCCGCCCAAGCTCCTTCACCTCTCCAAATCATCCTCCCCCTCGCTGTTCCCATCTGACCAACACCGCCTGTAATCCTCCTCCGGGGGCGGCCCCTCTCCTTATCGTCCCCTTCCATGTTTCACGCCTATTTCCACCCTAGTGAACGACCCTGTTCCTTCCCGCTCCAAGAGCTATGATCCTCAATCCTGTTCCGCCTCTACACTTAAGGAAATAAACTGGGAGCGTCAAAAACTCAAAATGGACATACAAAAACTCATAAACATCACCTCAGAGCTGGCCCTTGACTTATCGTCCAACAAGACTTCGCAGGAGATCCTGCAAGTGACCAATCAATATCCAAAATACCAACTCCTCCTTCTGTGTTAACGATTGCCCCTAAACAGAAATCTCCCGCCCAGAACTGGAGTACCACTCCCTACCCTAACGCCCCCTCCAGACCCATCAGATCCAAGAACCGCCTATGTGACACAGACATTCTCTCCCTCCTCCTAGCCTACAACTCCTCTCAATCTGGCAAACCAGACTCACCTGGACCCACTCAAACTACCCCACTAAACCCTCCTAGAGCTACTAGTCACAAGCAAGTCATATCGGAGCCTATCCAAACTATTCCACTAAACCCGCATAGAGCTCCCAGACATAACTCTAATGCCTTAAACACTGCTAACCTTATGCAAGTTCACATTACACAGCCTACTCCCACAGACTACACATCACACCTGAAATGCATGTTGCTCAACTGTAGATCAGCTGTGAAACATGCCACGGACATCGCTGACCTCATCCTAGATCAGGAATTCGACCTCCTAATCCTCACAGAAACTTGGCTTAACGACTCCTCAGGTCCTGTCTTTGACATCCTAGCCCCTCCTAGCCACAACATTATCAGACTGGATCGGGTTAAGAGAACTAGTGGAGGTATAGCCTGTATATACCATAACAGTCTCTCAGCAAAGCAGTCCCCCTCTGCAATTCTCTCATCCTGTGAATATCTGTGCATAGACATCATCAGCAAACATAGACCCTTATGCAACCTGCACATCTTTTACCATCCTCCTGGAGACAACCTCCCTCTGTTCAAACAAACTATGGAAACCATCTCATCCAACTTGGGTCTCCATTGTCCCCAGAACGTCCTGGGTGACTTCAATCTACATTGGAATGAACCGAATGATCAGGCTATGAATAGTCTCAAAAACGTCCTAGCTGACCTCAACCTGACTCAATTTTGTGACAGCCCAACACATAACTTAGGCTCGACCCTCGATCTAATCATCTCCAATCCCAACTCCATTCAGTTGGAGTCGATTGACCCTTGGGACTGGTCGGATCATCACTATATCACCTTCCTAATCTTAGAAAGATGGAACACTAAAAGATTCCAACCCTTGAAACAGAAGCACTGGAAAATATCGCTGCAAAATGCAAACGTAAATGAGCTCATATCTCGTTGCAGTCTGTCCCTGCCTCCTCCTATGTGCATGTCCGACGTCCACGAACTCACTGAGCACTACAACAACTCCATGTTGATTGCCCTGAATGCAATTGCCCCCCTACAACTAAAAAGAAAGTCCAACAAAGACTCCAAACCATGGTTCAATGACAGCTTAAACTCAGACAGAAGCAACCTGAGACTAACAGAAAGCTCTTGGAGATCCTCTCCATCTATTGAACGCCTTAAGATTTTGAGATTGAGAAGGAGTATGTACAACAAACACATCAGAACGGCGAAAGCGACCTTCTTCAGAAGCCAACTGGACAAAGCCAATAATCGCCCCAAAATGCTGTTTGATCCGATTAAACTACAATCCAATAACACTCCCAACCAATCACCACTCGGGGCGCTAGAGGGCGCACGGCAAGATGGCCGCACCCGAGTGAGGCTCTGCCCGGTGGCGCCGTAATCCGACCACAATCCGACCTACAGACAGACTATCCTGCGAGGTGACGGAGAGTGCCTGACTGGCGAGGGGCTCCCGAACCTGATACCACGCCTGGGTCGGCCCGAGACGGGTGAACAAGCAATAAATCGGCGGCGGTGGAGACAGCCGCGAAAAATCTCAAGATGGCGGCGCCCGGGGTGCTCTGAGGCCCGGAGCTCCGATTGGCGACCTGTGCGACTGCCGAGGCGGGGGACCAGCGGTGCTGGGCTTAGCTGGTGGCGGGGCCCCATACTACCGCCGCTGAGGACCACGGGAGGCTGCGGACTCGAACACCGGCGGCAGCGGAGATCGCGGCGGGCACTGGGCTCCCCGGAGCCGAGGGTGGTGAGTGGGGCGCGGCCTGCTGCGGGCCGGCGACTGTGGAGGCGGGTGCAGGCCCGCCGGTGGATCGCGCTCTGCGGGCTGCTGTGAGGCTCTGGGGTGGTACTGGTGGCCCCAACTCCACCTGTGGGACTGCTCTCTGGACATTGCGAGAGGCAAAATTACTGGACGCATTCCCCAGTGCTGGGGGGAGCTGCGGGGGACACGGCCAACACCTACCTCCTTTAGATCCTGCTGAGGATGCGTAGACTGTACTGACCCACGCTGACTACATCTTGGCTGCAGCCCCAGGGGGAAACACACCAGAACCGATTGCACCGGGAGTGCATTTAGCGGTGGGTGCCGCAGCGCCGCACAAGCTAACACAACCGAGCTGGGAAGTTGAACAGCGACCGGAGATCGGCGGCACTGGCATGACGGCGATGGACCGTTCTAGGCGCTATTAATAGGTGGAGGGGCGACTGGTGCGGTGGCCTTTGAATCTCCGCGGCGGAGCCGGCGGTGCCCGTGCCGTCCGTGATCATCCAGGGCTGGTCACACTTGGAGGGCGGCCCGGGGGGCCGTGGGCCGGCTAGCGAGGGCGGACCTGCCGTGAGACAACACTCCACCCACCTGTGGACTTTGGTGTAGGCCTCTGCCCGGCTCCTGCTGGGGACCAATTTTGCACTAGACTCCTCGAGCACCCCCGTGCTAAGTTATACTACGAGGCGCCATGGGTAAAACGGACAAAACGCAACCCCGTCTTACGTTTGAGGCGCGTAAATCCGCCAAGGTGTCACAGAAGGCCACCTCGGACTCTGAGACAGATGTGACAGAGGGGGCTCCCTCGGGCCTTGAAACCACGCTCTTGGCAATGCAACGAAGCCTCCAATCGATAGAGGGCACAATGGCAGCAGTTAACAACCGGCTGGACCACATGTCATCCCAGTTGGAGAAGCAGAGTGCCCGCATGGGGGAAGTGGAGCAGAGAGTCTCGGCCGCTGAGGACGGACTGAGTGACGTCGCGGGGAAAGCCCTAAATATGGAAAAGGTCCTATCAGTTATCCAGGCCAAGAACGAGGACTTGGAGGCCCGCTCACGGCGTAACAACATTCGCCTTATTGGCCTGCCGGAGTCCACCAATGTGGGCCGGATGGAGACATTCATGGAAACGTTGCTTTCGGACATATTTGGCAGGGAACAGCTCTCCCCCATGTTCATCGTGGAGCGGGCGCACCGCTCGCTGGCTGCTCGCCCGGCGCCCGGGGCTCCCCGCGGCCCATTATTGCACGAGTCCTAAATTACAGGGACCGCGATGTGATACTGCGCCTGGCACGTGAGAAGGGCAACATTGACTATCAAGGGAATCGGCTCTCCTTCTTCCCAGACTTCACGGTGGCAGTCCAGGCGGCAAGACGGGAGTTTGCCGATGTAAAAAGTTCCTCAGGTCCGAGGAGGTCCCATATGCTATGCTCTACCCGGCCCGCTTGAAGATAGGACATGATGGGGACTCTCAGATCTTTAATAACCCTAAGGCGGCTCTCGAACATGCCAAACATCTCAAGCGACGACGACGCGATACTAATCAGCAGTCGGTCACGGAGGAACACTAAGCTCTAGGGGTGCATTTCTGGTCATATTGGGGTGTTGAGCTCGTTCAGTTGATTTGTAGGAGCTATTTGTTGAACATGTCCATCTTGCCATGGAGTATTCCCCTGTCTGGGTAGCCACTGCCTGGGCTTACGGCATTATCTATGTTACTCTTGCGGACTTGGCTTTTGTGTACTGGTGTCTGTAGGTACGGATCCACTCCCTGCGCAGCCACCTCCTACTAGTTGGGAGGGCAGTTGCACTCTAGCGCCCCACATGGGTACACCCCAACTGAGGTTTTCACCTTCGTTTGATGGGATGGGGTGGGGGGGATGGAAGGGACGGCTTTAGCAAGTTGGGGATGCTGAAGTGGGTGGGGGGAGGGGGGGAACTGAGGGGGGGCACCCTCTGGCACGGTATGTTGTGTATTATATTGTTTGTTATTTCACTTCTTACTTGCACTAGACCTTCCAGGGTTTTGAAATATTTCATTGTTCTGTTGGCTTACCATCCACTGACCAGATGAGTGGCAATTTGCGGCTTTTAACTTGGAATGTCCGAGGGCTTAACTCTCCAAAAAAGATCAGGGCAGTGTTTGCTTACTTAGAAAGAATGACTATCCACATCGCCTTCTTACAAGAGACTCATTTAACGAATGTATCCGATAAAAAGGTGGGGATGAGATGGGCTGGACACCGGGTGGCCTCTTCCTATTCTAGTTATGCCCGAGGGGTGCTGATCTTGATAAAAAAGGGGATACACTTTCAGGTTCTCCGATCTGAGACAGACGACCAGGGGCGAGTGGCAATAGTGCATGGGTTGTTGGATGGGACGAGTGTCCTCTTTGTGAATGTGTATGGGCCGAATGTTGATGACCCGGCTTTCTTTGCGGATGTTTGGCGTCGCATCTCTGGGTTCCCAGATGCGGAAATTATATGGGGGGTGGATTTTAATGTGTGCCTGGATATGGATGCGGACCGTATGGGTAGCGAGGGGGCACGACCTAAACAGGCGGCGGAGGCTCTGCGTGGTATAATGGAGGCTGGATGCTTGAGGGATGTCTGGCGACTACAACACCCTGGCACGCGGGAGAGTACGTTTGTGTCGGCGGTACACGGGACCTGGTCCCGCTTGGACCTCTGGCTGGTCACTGAAGCTGCATGCACTTGGGCGACAGGGGTGCGTCACCTGGCTCGGACACTGTCTGATCACTCTCCGGTGCTTATAGATCTGTGTGTGCCGACCTACGGGAGACCACCTTTCCAGTGGCGACTACAGCCATCTTCCCTGACTGACCCGGTATTCAGGGCCGTGGTAGGAGAGGCGATCCGCAATTTCTTCCGGGAGAATGCGGGCTCTGTGGATAGCGCCGGGACTATGTGGGAGGCCTTCAAGGTTACTATCAGGGGAGTCTGCATGGGGGCACAGGCCGGGGTGCTGCGCGATCTGCGGCGCAGGATCCAGACACTGGCGGACGAGATCTCTAAGCTAGAAAGGGCATACGATGCGAATCCAATACCCGACACTCTGTCCAAGATTCGCGCCTTAGTCACGGAACATAATGACACCGCGGACCAGGAAATAAAACACAAGTCTAGGCGCAGCACTGCTAGATACTACGGTGAGGGGGGTCGGCCTAGTCGCTCGCTGGCTCGGAAGCTGACCGCACCTCGGAGCCAACCATACATCACTGAGATGCAGGACGTGGCGGGCGTGGCCCGCTACGGCACGGCAGCCATTAGCGAGACCATACTCGACTATTATACTGCCCTTTATAGTAACAAAGATACGGCTCAGGCGGCAGACGTCGACGCGTACTTGGGGGATGTGGCGTTGGGCTGGCTGGCCCCAGGTCATCGGGATCATCTTACCCAGCCCTTTGATGAGGAGGATGTGAAGGTGGCCATTATGTCCCTCCCCACAGGCAAGGCTGCCGGGTTGGACGGGCTCCCGAGCGAATTTTATAAGGCATTCGCTGATGAGTTGGCCCCTAGACTTCTTGAAGTCTATGCGGAAGCCTACGATACGGGCCATCTCCCACCTTCGTTGCGGGAGGCTCTCCTGGTCATGCTCCTGAAACCCGACAAAGAACCCAACCGCTGTGATTCTTATAGACCCCTCTCAATGCTTAATATTGACACCAAGATACTAGCAAAAATGATCGCTCTGCGTCTGCAGCCGCTGGTTCCCCTACTGGTGCTCCCGGACCAGTCAGGCTTTGTAACCGCGAGATCTACGGTGCTTAATCTGCGTACTGTCTTCGCTACCTTACACTATTTTGATGCCGACTTCCAGGCCGTGGCAGTGTTGCTTGACGCCACAAAAGCGTTCGACTCCCTCTCCTGGGTATACATGTTTTCCGCCCTCACCAGAATGGGTGTCCCTCCCTTCTTTTTGCAGTGGATCAGGGTTCTTTACTCTGCCCCGGCGGCTAGGGTTCGCGTGAATGGCTGGGAGTCCTCGGAGTTCTCCATCGGAAGGGGCACGAGGCAGGGGTGCCCCCTGTCGCCGATGCTTTTCGCCCTGGCGCTGGAGCCTCTGGCATGCAAACTGCGCCAGCTCCATGCCTCTGCGGCGTTGCGTTTCAGGCTGCGACCACTGGTTGTCTCGCTATATGCGGACGATATGCTGCTGTATGTCCGTGAGCCTGCGACATATCTCCCGGCCTTGCTGCGAGAATATGTCCGGTTCGAGGGCTTCTCTGGCCTGGGGATAAACTGGGCCAAGTCGTCGGTCTTTCCCCTGACGGCAGGGACCTGCGAGTTTGAAATGGACTTTCCTTTGACCTGGACTCAGGAACCAGTCAAATATCTTGGGATTTGGCTTCACAGGGATCCGGCGCAGGTAATCTCTATGAACTATGGGCGTACAATCTCTCAACTTACTGAGCGAGCGGCGCGGTGGGCCCGTCTGCCGCTTTCACTGGCGGACCGTATAGCAGTCATTAAAATGGTTATATTGCCTAAACTACTATATTTATTTGTGAATATCCCTATCCACCTGAATGTTTCTCTCTTTAAGTCTTTGCAGACGGCCCTGTTGTCGTTTGTCTGGGGGGGCAAGAGGCCTCGCTGTAGCTGGGACACCTTGGTTCAACCCTTCGACCGCGGTGGTTTTGAAGCTCCCGATATGCGCCTTTACTACCTTTGTGCTCAAGCGCAGTTTGCGCATTACTGGTTCTATCCGCAGCGTCTCCTGCCCCATACTGCGATAGAGGCGGATGCGATTCTCCCGCTCCCATTAGTGGCTGCGGCTCTCTCGGGTGGGACTGGGGGTCCCCGGACGGAGATCAACCCGGTCCAGTGTACGGCTTGGGCTTGGCGGGCGTTGGCGCGTCGTGCGACACTAACATACCTGTACGCCCCCAAGTTGCCGATAGCGGCGCATCCCGGCATATCTGCACTGGAGGAGCGCCTGGCGCGGACCACGTTGCAAGCAGTCGGGATCACCCAGATGGGGGACTTCTACAATCAGGGCCGATTCCGTTCGTTGCGGGACGTGCAGGCGAACCGGCCTCACGATATTATGCTGGGTTTCACGTACGTGCGGGTTCGTCAGGCCGTCCGGGATGTTTACCCTGGTTTCCCCGAGGAGCCCCAGACGCTGCGGGCACTGCAGGCGGTGCTCGCGGGTGCGACCCGTCAGGGGCTGATTACTAAACTCTATAATTCATCTCTTCGTGAGCGGGAGGCGGTGGCACATCCGTCCTTTGCTAGATGGAACACGGCCCTGGGGGGGAGCCTGTCGGAGGATCACTGGTACTATTGCTGCAAACTGACTGGGCGACTGACGGCCAACTGTAACCTGCGTATTATACATTTTAAATTTCTGCACCAGCTTTATTATACCCCTGCACAATTGCGAAGATTTGGATTGCGAGATGATGACCGCTGTGTGTGCTGTGGACAAGCAGACGCGGACTTTTTACATCTGTCATGGGTGTGTCCAGGTATAGCTGCCAATTGGGCTCGGGTGACGGCTGTGCTCACGGATATTGTATTGGAGAGAGTGCAATGTATGCCTGAGATGTGTCTGTTGGGCAATGTGGCATCCCTGAAGCCGTGCAATAGAAGACTGGTTGCAGTGGCCACACTTATGGCTAAGCGGGCTGTGGCGCAGTGCTGGGGTGCAAAGGGATTGCCCACGGTTCGTAAGTGGCTTAGGGATCTATCCTACTGCAGGGAGCAATTAGAAATCTATGCGGAGGAGCTGCCTGAGTCGTCCCGCCCCAAGGATATTTGGGTCCCGCTCACTCTATATCTAGCGAGTCACCCTGACTTCTAAACTGATCTATCCTTTGAGACTCGTGAACGGAGGTGTCCTGCCTCATTAATCCCCGGACTTCTGTCTTATCCTTATAGATGAGTCTAGTGAAAGCCAAACTGCTTTCGATCTATTCGTCATGTCGTTACTGTGCCAGAGGGGGAGGGTGGTGGGGGGGGGGGGGTTTCGCCTTGTTCCTATTATATGCTTGGTTAATATTATTGTCTTTTCTCCATCTGGATGCTGTGGGAGGTAATATACTGCAGATATTTATCCGACTGTTCCTTCCTCCGCGACGCGGCCGGCCCTAAGTGGCTGTGGGCGGCTTGCTGGGTATCCGTTCTATTTTTCTTCTGTAATGCACAGTCGCGCACTCCACGGCCGGCCCCTTTGGGGGATGTAGGCATAGTGCTGCATTCTGCAATGCTTCCCTGTTTACCTTCAATAAAGGTTTTCAAATAAAAAAATAAAAAAAATAAAAAAAACAATCACCACTCATCTCCAATCCACAAGCAAACTGCAAGGACTTTGCCGCCTTCTTCCTTGAAAAGTCTAGCAAGATTGAATCTGAACTACGGTCTGCCCTGATCGATCTATCACTCTCACCAGACTCCTCCTTACCCTCGCAGCCTCTTACTGTTCCATGTCTCTCCCCGATAAACAATGCCTTCTGGAGTCAATTCTCACCCTCCAACGACACATCCATTTTCAACATTCTGTCGACCCTGAAACCTTCAAATCACTTCAATGATCCCCTTTCCTCCAATTTCTTTAAAGAAGTGATAAGGTCACTAGTCCCACTCTGGACCAAGATTATTAATGCCTCCCTTCTTCAAGGTGAGATCCCTGACTGCTTGAAGTCTGGTCTGGTTTTGCCTATTCTTAAAAAACCTACGGCTGACCCAGAAGATTTGAATAACTTCTGACCAATCACAAACATCCCTACTCTGGCAAAACTCCTTGAGAAATGTGTTCATGAACAACTGTGTAGCCACATTGAGGAATTCCAACTTCTTGATCAATTCCAATCGGGCTTCCGACACGGCCACAGCACTGAAACAGCCATTACCCATATAGTCGACGACTCTCTTACAGTGCTTGACCAGAACAAAACCTGCCCATTAATCCTACTCGACCTCTCATCAGCTTTTGACACTGTCAAACATGACAATCTCCTGAGCCTTCTGGAACATAGGATGGGGTTCTCAGGCTCGGTACTAAAATGGTTTGCCTCTTTTCTCAATAACAGAACTCAAAGAGTCAAAACCAATCAAACCCTATCCAATTCCAGTCCCTGCACTCTGGGGGTTCCCCAAGGGTCCTCTCTCTCTCCCACTCTTTTCAACCTATTCATTGAACCTCTACTGAAATCCTCAAAGCATCTAACCTCCAATATCACATGTATGCGGATGACACCCAGTTGTACATGAAAATCTCTTCTCCTGACGATATCAAGACACTGAACGGAACCCTGCACAAAACCCAAAACTGGTTAACCTTCAACCATCTCAAACTGAACGCCTTCAAAACGGAATTCCTCCTTATCTCACCGCCCAAGCAAACCCCCATCGTGGAGAAATATCTGAAAAAATCTCTCCGCTCTCAACTGCACACCACACATCATAGACTCTACGAGATCTTTGGGAATAGTGCTGGATAAGACCTTAAACATGCAGGATCACATCAGCGCATCCACCAAAGGAGCGAACTTCCAACGGAGCATTCTAAGGAAATTAAAACCCTTCCTTCCCCCCCGATGACTTCAAATCTGCTGTGCAAGCGTTAGTCATCTCACGGCTGGAATACGGCAGTGCAACCCTCTGTGGCCTAACGAGGTCCAGACTAGCCCCGCTCAGGGTGTCACTGAATGCTGCGGATAGGCTCATCACAGGCTCCAAGAAAACCAACTACATTTCCCCGGATTTGAAATCTCTAAATTAGCTTCCTTTTGAGGCAAGGATTCAACTAAAGCTTGCATGTATGACCCATAAAGCACTTAATTTCAATACTCCTCTGTACCTTGCAAATAAGCTAGAACTGTCGGGCAGTGCCCGTTCCTCAAGGAGCTCCAGTACCTTGTTGCTCAAACCTAAGAAATTCAAAAAAATGAAAACGTACAATCGATCCTTCTCAGGTATTGCCCTGAGAATCTGGAACTCCCTACCTGCGGAAATTAGATTGATTCCATCAACAGTTTCCTTCAAAAAGGAAGTGAAAGCTTTACTGATGAGTACTTCTCAGAGTTAGAAGCTTTGCCTCAGCCTTTTATCTTACCAGACCAGATCTGGCGGGTCCTTTTAGCCCAACGGCATGCTCCTCCTCATCTAGTGTCACAAAGACTCTTCCTGCTTTATTCTACTCACATGTTCTTCTGCCTTCCTTGTCATGCACCGCTGCTTAATTTTGTCACTTAGCAATTTTATGGTCCTATTACCTGCCTCTATTATGTCACTACGTACCTGTTGTTATTTGTATATATCGCTGTTTTTCTGCCACAATTGTCTCCCCTATGTCTTCCGCAACTTGTATGTAAAGCGCTCTGATACCCTCTAGGGTCATTTTCGCGCTATATAAAACTTTTAAAATAAATAAATAACCCATATAATTCCACTCCACACCACATACATCCACAACACTCCAAACAAAAACACATGGGTAAAAGACATTATCATTTACAACGCCAATAGCTCTAATACTCGCAACTGCAAGACCTATTGCATTGCAAATGCTTGTTTTTAATTTTTCATTTAGTGACATTTTCTTCACTGCTTCCTATATTTTTTATTCTCTTAACAATGTTAGGCGATTTTGGTTCCTGTTTGTTGCGGTTCCCTGTTGCTGGTGTAAGGATATGGTAAGACCACTTTTAAGTTATTTGTGTATTTTGGGGAATAAAGGGGTTGTGGGTAGGGGTAGTAAGTGTAAAGTGGTCTATTGGTTCATAGTAGTTGTGTAGTTTTGTGTTAGGTTGTGTTTTGATGTTACATACTGTAGTGTGGTAGGCATTACTGTAAAGTATGTGTAGAGTTGTTGGTTTTATTAGTTATTTTTATTATATGAGAGGTATTTGTAAATGAATGTTATATCTTTGTAATGTATTTCTAGTTTTATATATCGCAATTTCGACCCGAAGGTATTGGAGTGCTTTACATGAGCACCAGTTACATTACACAAGGACGCATTCATTTGTGGTAGGCAAGGTGAGAGTAAGTGATTTGCCTGAATCACAGGATGTTGAGCCGACGCCGAGATTTAAACCTGGTTCCCCAGTTCCAAAGTTGGCAGCTCTGACTGTTAGGCCTCATCCAGCATTTTTTTTTTTTAAAGGAAATTATTTTAGTGATAATTTAACCAAGGTTGCTTTTTAGTTTCCTTTTATTTTTCAGTTTTCAAGGAGCATTTTCTAATTAAATATTTTTAATTTTTTTATGGTTTTCTAGGTCTTTGGATTAATTTTGTGAAATTATTTTTTAACTGTTTAATTTGTGCATTTTTTGGTTTGCTGTTTGCCTATTTTTGTGGATTTGTTTTGTGGACTGGATTATCATGGACATCAAGTACAAAATCGTAACTTGACTTTATTTTTTTATTTTGGATGAAAAATGTTTGCTATTGTTAAAGTTATTTATCATTATGTGATTTTAAATTTAATGATGTATATTGTACGTATTTGTTTGAAAATGCTTTTTGGTTTTGATTTTCTTTATTTTGTGTTATTGTGTTTAATTTATTTATTCATTTTATTTTGCATTATTTTTATTGAGCAGTCTTATTGGATTCCGTTCTAAGTACCTTTTTACGTTACACTGATTAATAAAAACAATCTAAGAAATATTTATAAATAAATATATTTTAGTGTGATTGTTGGTTTCTGATGGATTTTAGAGTAAGTTGGCTTGTTAGGTGGTTTATTTTTATTTTTCCTGTGCTTTTTAGGTAGTGTGGTCCTTTATTAGTGTTAAGGAGTTTTACTTTTCATTGTAGCATTTTACACATTTCTTTTGTCTTTTTTTGGATATTTTTAGGTTTCAGTTGAATTATAGATTGCTCTAAGTTCTTGGTAGCTTTTGTTCTTTTTTTAGTATTTCTAGGAAATGGTATAGGGAAGGGAGGCTTTGGTCTAATGTGTTTTGGAAGGCGTTGTGCCATCCTTACTCTGTAGTGTTGGTTTTGGCTTGTTGAGCCATGATGCTGTTACACACGTTCCTCCATGGTATTTGAAACTTTTGGGGCTGATTAGGATGGTGGGCGGATGTTCACCGCCGGGCCGGCGGTGGCGAGCTCCGGGCCGGCGGTGGACATCCGCCCGCGATCGCAACCCAGAAAACCACCGGTCACATTAGGATGGCGGTGGTGACCGCGGCGGTGGGAAATTCCGACCACCGCTTTTCCGCCAGTTGCCATCCGCACTCCTGCCTGGCGGACGGAGCAGAACCGGGATAATGGTGGTGGTGCCGAGCAGGCTCCGCCGGCACAATTAAGATGCTGGCGGTAGCCAGCCTTACCGCAGCGGTCAAACCGCCATGGAAAGGCTGGCGGAGATTGTCTTCTGGGGGCCCGTGGGGGGGGTGTGGGTGCACTGGGGGGGTACCCATGGTCCCCCCCTACATTTCCCTGTACCAGGTGGCAGGCACGGTGCAGTGCCTGCCACGCAGTGCAGGGAAATGCAGGACATGCTCCTTTAGACGGGCAGCAGCAACCGCCGCAATGTTAAAGCCCGCGATCGTGCCGCCGCGGTCGGATTTCGACCGTGGACCATTGTAATTCAACCGGCGGTTATGTTGCGGTCCATGCGGGCGGTCTTTTCCCGCTACCATGGCGGTCGGGGAGGTTTTCCGCCCGCCATCCTAATCAGCCCCTTGGTTTGGCGTCTGTAGTGTCTTCAAAATAGTCCAATATTGGACTTAGTTTTTGTTTGTGTATTTGGTAGTAGGGGTATTATATAAGGATAAAACAATAACAGGTGATAGCTATGCCACAGCGTTCACTCATTCATTTGTAATTCACAGTCAGGGAAATGTTACGTTATATGTTAATGTTAATAGGATTTATAGAGAGCACTGTTACTGTTAGGTATCCTGGCCGTAGCTCCCTGATCTCAGCCTGGTGGAATCTTATGACCTTGCTGTGATCTCAATTGCTGAAAAGGCATGTTTTCAAGGGCTTTCTAAATGTCTGCAAATTGGGGCTGAGCGGATCCCTAGGGGAAGTTCATTCCAGATCGCCACCGTTCCTGTAAAAAGACTTCTTCGGCCTCAATTCATTTTCTTTAAACCTTGGTACTACCAAAGTTTTAAAGTTAGCCGATCTAAGAGATCTATTGGGAATATACCATCTGAACTTCTGTGCCATGTAGGAAGGTCCCTGGTTATGCAGCGCCTTGTAGGCGATACATAGAGCCTTGAATTATATCCTGTTTTTCTCTGGCAACCAGTGCAACTTTTGGATAACCTTTTATTACTGATGCAAATTTAGGAGTACGTGAATGAACTCTAGCTGCAGTGTTTTGCAGAACCTGCAGTTTTTTTAGGTGTTGTTGCTGTAGATTCAGGTATAGACTATTACAATAATCTAACCTAGCCATCACCAAGGCCGATATTACTATTTTTTCAGAGTTTGGGGGGATAAAAGCTAAGATCCTTTTGATCTTCCTAAGAATAAAAACGTAGATGTTAGCGCATTAACCTGGCTGGCAAAAGAGAGCTTATTATCTATGAGAACACCAACATTTTTAGCTTTATCAACCGGTTTAGGTAGTCAGCCCAAGTCTTCCCAAGTCTTCCGGCCACCAACTCGGGGACCAGAAAGATGGATCATTGCCGAAAAGCACCACTTCTGTTTTATTGGAATTGAGCTTTAAATTTGTGAGAAATGGGCAGGGGGGCTGGTGCTGAGTGCGGTCCGAGGTCAGACGGGCTTGCCATTGGCTTGCCACCGGCACGCCCGCTGCGCGCTCCTTAAATACTCTCCCATGTTTTTAAAAAAAAAAAATGTATATAGGGCGAACTGAACCCGAGACATCGGGTATCAGAGCGCTTTACATCAGCACCAGTTGCGTTACATGAGGACACATTCATTTTTGTTAGGCACGGGGAGATTAAGTGATTTGCCCAGAATCACAGGATGTTGAGCCTCGTTGCCGAGACTCGAACCCGGTTCCCCAGCTTCGAGGTCGACCCCTCTAGCCGTAAGGGTCATGTCCCCAAATACCCATGAGCAAATGAAAGATGTGCAAATAATTGGGGTGCAGCTACCCCCTACACGATCAGTAGGCTCCCCTGCGATCGCGTAGTACTGTGAAAAGAAATCAAATTAAAAGAAAAGGGGAAAGCTGACCACATAAAATCAATAAAAACTGAAGCAAATTCAGTATGTCACCCTCGTCGCAAAAGCCAGGCACCTCCTGAATTGCACCATGTGTGCATACAAGGAAAGGAAAGCTGGCAGCAGGATCAGGTCAGTTTCAAAGGCTTCCACGCCCAGCCACTAAGTAATACACAGACAAAAGTTTGTACGTTGGTGCTCTCTTGGGACATGCACCCTGCCACCTAGGGTGAAATGGCCAACCTGGAAAAGGGCCCTAGACTGGCAGAATTATGGGACAAAAATTACCACAGCATACTAGGAAGTCCAGAGGTCACTGTATATAGAAAGTAATAAAGTACTCTGAACTCCAAATGTACGTTGTTCATATTTATTCTTCCCAGTATTTTTCACAGTCCTTGTGGAACTAAGCGTGACATCAAAGACAAACAGCAGCTGACATGTGTTTCCTCACATGGACTTTTTCAAGGCTGAGTCAAGATATTAATTATTACAGACGCAACATAAAGACAGAAGTGTTTCCCGCCACAGTCTGTTGTGTAATCCTACTCAGTCTAAGCCAAGAATGCCAAAGCTCCAAAAGTATCAGGCTCAACAGGTAATCAAAACATCAGTGGTAATTCCGATGGTAGGCAAAGAATAATATGATATGCAGTCTGGTACATCGTCTTGCAGTTTCTCACTCGGGAGGACTTGAGTGAGGAGACTGAATTGCTGCAGGCATATCAAGGCCGGTTGACTTCTTTGTTACATGGATCGCACGTGGGTGTGTTTTTTTGCCATATCTAAAGATACTAAAAGACCCTGTACCAGACTGCATATCATAATATTCTTTGCCTACCATCGGAATTACTACTGACGAGCCACATATTTTTCTGTAGGTAATTTAGGCAAAGGGTAAAAAGAGGACCAGGTGGGTATCTAACCCCTCTGATAAAAAACTGTAGTAGTTGGTTGATATACCTCTGCATGTGCGGGGAATAACTGGGCCTTGTTTGATTCTTCGAATACCGTCTGAGCAGATACAAACTTGTGAAGCTTTAAGAAGTCATTAATTACTGATCCTATTCTTGGCTTATGTGCTCCTCCACTTGTATCCCCCAAGCCTATGATGTTAAAGTCCCCTGTGATTATAAATACATTTTGGGGGTAATCTAAGCGGAGGTCGTCAAGACGTTCGAGGAGGAAGCTGACCAGCTCTGACCCTGCTTTCCTTGGAGAATTAAGATAGCAATTGACCAAGATCAAACCTGTGTATTTGTAATTCATTTCTAGTCCCTAGATTTGGATGATTTGAACTGCCTTGCTTTCGCTCACGGAAACCTTAGCTTCCAGATTGACGGCGTGCTTAATAAAGCTGGATAGCCCTCCCGATGGGCGCCCAAAAAGACGCTAGCAGGATGCTGCACTAATGATCTCGTGGAAGCCTGGTAATGCTGTTGGATCCAAGGCCCATGATTCTTGAAGGCACAATATGTATCCTGATTCCAGATAGGCCCAAACTTCAAAACTTTCTATGATTTTCTTAAGCCCTGCCACGTTCCATGAAATTAAAGAGAGTTTTGAATTAATCGCACTTACTGAATGACTTATTTTCCATGGGGATATCAAGAGCTTGACATTTGTCTTTCGTGTTGTTTGATCTGCACCACAGTCAGGGCTGTGATACGTGTGCCAATGACCTGTGCATGTAATTCTCCTGACGCTCCATCTCCTGGTGAGCTCCCCTTATGGGAGAGACTTGTGCTTTTCTTTGATTATGCATGCGTACAATCCTTAAGCCTTTAGAGCCTTTGATATCCTCAGAGTCCCATCTTCTAATTCTGCCTGTCACTCCTTTAAGGATGCTCTACGTAGACTTTTGAATAGGAGGATACAGTAGGACGTACGGATAGTTTAGGGGAGTGGGTTTGTCCAAGTCAATCCCCCAAAGCTGTTTTTTGCACCCGACACAACTTCCCTCAGGGCTTCATTTCTCCATGCTGTTCTCAAGACTTCCCCATTGAAGTTAAAAATGTTGGTTCAAATTTCACCCATAACAGGTCATCCGATGTAATGTTCTTGAGACCAGGTATATAAGTGCACAGTTTCAGCAAGTTCCCACAATTAATGGTATGCTGGGGACCCTTGGGACCATAACTGGGTATAAAAATTATTTTGGGGGGGTTGTTACCCGCCTCGTCCTGGCAACCTCCCATGTGCACCTGCTGTGGATGCGTTAGCTTAGATTGATTCAGTTCCCAAGCTTCCCTCGCCACCCATGCGGAGTTGTCATTACGCGATTGTCCACAGTTCACATTCTTCTGTGAGTGGCTCAACTGGACCGTCTGTGAGGGCATTGACTTAAGTTTGTTCGGATCCCATAAATCCATCGCCGACCCTGTGATGTTGATGTTGTGCAGTTTTTCTGCAGTTCCCATTCTGTTGTAGATGGCTCACTATTGGATTGCTACCAATAGTCATTTCCGGGGTGGCACTCCAAGCCCCGGTTGTTGTTCCCCCACTTTCTAGCTTGCGGGGATCTTTAAGTATTACTCCCAAAACGGGATCCCTATTGCATACCCTGAAGTTGAGCCCTATGTTGAATCAGGGCCTTGAAAACTAACCGGACCATTGCTCGCCCCTTGCGTGCTTTCATCTTTAGTGCATTGCAAATTATCTTGATGCTGCCTCAGAGTGTCTGATTGAGGCCTAAAGATGAGGGCAGATCCTGCTGGCCCTGAAGCCATTTTTATGAGTAAATTCTCCTTTAAAGATACTGCACTGGAGCTTATCCAGCTGAGGGGGTCATTGACCTTGGGTGGTACCTACTGGTGCTTGGGCTTGCTTGCTTGCTTGCACAAATATATGGTACAATTTGGTTGGTTTACACTGCAATAATTTGGACGTTGCTCGATTTAATAAACATTGCTTTTTTGATTGCTTTTTCAATTTCTTCTTAGCCCTCCTTGATAAACTAGCCACTACAGGGATACCCGTAGTACTTAATGCTTGTGTTGCCGGATCTTAGACTCCTGTAGTTGAAACATCACTGGGCCTCTGGCAATTTCCCTGCTCCGCAGTTCCTACTTGTGATTCATCCCTTATGCCTGCCTCTGTGAGCCCCAGTTTGGGCTGTGGTCCCCATGACTTGCTCCCTTCTAAAAAGGCTTTCGTGCCCCCCTTCTGTGAATCAACCCGGGCGAGGCTTATTTTCTGTGAATCTCTGACCTTCCTGAATTGGCGTTGGTGGCCTCTACCAAAGCGCTCCACACCTCCGGTAGGCAGCTTAGCTTGTTGATTATAGGAGAACATGGACATAGCTTTTTCTTATCCAAGACACTTAATTTAGAGTTCAGTCTGGTTAATTTGCTCCCTAGGTCCGCCAAGTGTGTTGCCAATGACTGTAGCAAGTCAATCTGAAGCTCCATTTTGCTAGACTGCCAGAGAAGAGCCCTAGCTATGGTGTCCAGCAGACTTTATTATTGCCTCCATTCTTGGTATTTTCTTTGGCAGCCAAGTGCGGGCTACCATTGCAAGGCCCATATGTGATGTCAGCAGGTGAACTAGAGCCTGTATCGGCAACTGAAGCGCCAGGACCCGATTGTTGTGTATATGATGAGATCTCCACAGACTTCTCACTTGTTAGCTGTGGTCATGATTATGAGCGTCCACTGTTATGGCCCTCTGCACCTGTTGGATACTGGCTAAACCTGTAGCTATATGATTTAGTTGCCAAAGGGGTGGAAGGCCCTGGTGTGATGATATCAGAGGCCGCTGACATCCGAGCAACATCTTCCTGAGACAATTCTGAGGGTGCATTAGAAGTCGGAAAATAGTTCTGAATTGATCCTTTAGAGGAACGGGTCACCCGCCCCCCAGCATCATAGTGGGCTTCTCCCTCTTTTAGTGGGAATTTATCCGATTCCTCCACTGCCGCTTTCCTGTTGCCTTGGTGATGTTTTCGTCTACCCATACCCTGCTGTACCAATGCTTGTTTTGCAATCCAATGAATTGACGTGTTAACCGAAGTCTTCTTTGCCCCTTATGAGGCCTTAGGGTGATTTAATTGATGGAACCAGCTCTCTCCAGCTCTCTCCAAGGGACGCCTCACATCCGCTGCCTCAATGACGCAACTCCCCTCGAGTGAAACACTGGAGGGCCCAAGCATACAGGACCCTCCTGATAGTGGCAGCTGGAACAGTACTAGCAGTGGAGGTGGGCCACTGTGCAAGACCTGACCCCCTGAGCCCTGATCCCGCCTCACTGTCGTCCCACATCCCTCTGCAAACAAAGATCCAAGACAAAGTCTACCAGAACATCTTGTGGGTCTCCCAGATTGCAAGCCTCAATTATCCGGCGTCTGGTCCCCCTCTTGTTGCTTGTGTGCTGCTCACCTTCTACGCAAGACTGCGTAAAGTTATGTCCAAGATAGAAAGGTTAAAAAAAGTCTTAAAGCTTGGGACGAGGATCTGGAGCTATTCATGACACTGTCCCATTCCAATTACAGCGTGTACTACACCTCAGCCCACAGGTCAACAAGTGCTGATCCCCAGCGTCCACACTGCCGCTCAGTAAAGTCTTAACCCTTTCTATGCTCATGACGGAACGGTTCCGTCATGAGCCACGGTGGGCGTGTGCTCATGACGGAACCGTTCTGTCATGGCACCCACCCATGGGGGAAGCGCTGGTGCCCATCTACACCCCCAAGCAGGGATGGCAGCAGAAGAGTTTCCGCTGCCACCCCCGACCCCCCCTCGGTGATCCTGTGACGTCAGCGTGCACAGTTCGTGCCGACGTCATCAGGAGCAGCCAGGCGTCCAGAAGGAAACAGGTGAGTTTCCTTGCTTCAGGGGGGTGGGGGGGGGCGTATCTCGGTGCATCGAAGCATTGGGGGAGAGGAAAGAGTTTTTCCTCTCCCCTGATGTCTCTTTGCAGGGCATTCCTGCTGCACGATCGCGCATGGCATCTCCATCGTGCAGCAGGAATGTTCCCACTAGACACCAGGGATTTGTTTTTGATGAAAATGGAAGCGACCCCTTGGGCAAGGGTCGCTTCCTCCTGGGTCAAAATATTTGTTTGACTTTTCTGCCCCCCCCTGGGGACAGATCGGCCCGGTTTTTTGGCCTTTCTGCCCTCAGGGGGCAGAAAACCCCACTAGAGCCAGGGATTTATTTAGGCGTGGGGGCGATCCCTTAGGCAAGGATCACACACCATTTTTTTGGGCACTTGTGGCTGTTTTCTGCTCCCCCTGGGGGCAGTTTGGCCCATTTTTTAGGCCAATCTTCCCCCAGGGGAGGGCAGAAAACAGCCACAATCACTGAATCCAGTCATTGTTTTTTGTTTTTTGTGAATGGAAGCGACCCCTTGGGCAAGGGTCGCTTCCAAGAGGGGTACATTTTGTCTATGCATTTTCTGCCCCTCTGGGGACAGATCAGCCTGGTTTTTTGGCCTTTCTGTCCCCAGGGGGGGGGCAGAAAACCCCACTAGAGCCAGGGATTTGTTTATATTGGGCATGGGGGCGATACCTTAGGCAAGGATCGCTCCCCATTTTTTTGGGCACTTGTGGCTGTTTTCTGCTCCCCCTGGGGGCAGTTTGGCCCATTTTTTAGGCCTATCCCCCCCAGGGTGGGGGCAGAAAACAGCCACAATCACTGGATCCAGTGATTTTTGTTTTTGTGAATGGAAGCGACCCCTTGGACGAGGGTCGCTTCCGAGGGGCATATTTTGTGTGTATATTTTTTCTGCCTCCCTGGGGACAGATCAGCCCGTTTTTTGGGCCGTTTGTCCCCGGGGGGGCAGAAAACCCCACTAAAGCCAGGGATTTGTTTTTATAGGGCATGGATGTGATCCCTTAGGGAAGGATTGCCCCTAATTTTTTTTATACTTGTGGCCAGTTTCTGGCCGCCCCACACCCCCACCGGGGGCGGGTCAGCCCTATTTGAAGTCCCATCTGCCGGGGGAGGGGGGGTAGAAAACCCACTAGCATCAGGGATATGTATGTATTTATGTGTCAGCGTGGCCCCTTGGGTAAGAGTTGCCCCAATGGGATGGGGCATCAGTTATTATTTACTTTTGGCTGTTTTTCTGTCCCCCTTGGTGGCAGATTGGCCATTTGAGTAGTGACATAGCGTGTTATAATGTTAATTGTTTTATTTCTTGTGAATTGCAATTGTAATGTTTTACTTCTCCTTTTTATTCTAGTTCAAGCCTTTTGACTGATGTTCCAGGTTGCGGTTTCGTCAATGGTGGTTCTGCAGTTTGTGTAGTTGTATGTGTTTGGTAAGAAAATATTTTTTGTACTATTTACTCTAAATGAGTTTCATTTCCCTGCATGAATGTCTTTTTGTAAATGGTGTAATAATAGCTGAATGTCTAGCTTCTGTTTTATTGTGTGAAAAACTTTTGCATTTGTGCTTGATGTATATTTTGTTGTCTTGTGAGTAATTAGTTTTGTTTTTTCTCTCTAGTGGGATATTGTTGGTTTTTGCTGTGTCTCTGCAGAGTAGGTGCTGGTGAGTGTAGCTGTCTCTTGCAAGTGAATCGTATAGTTTTTTTGGGGGGGTTTTTGTCCTCATTCCGCCAAACTTCTTGCTGGTATATCTCACATCCCTCAAAGGAAAGGAGGGGTAAATGAGCTTGCTCATGCAAAGAGAACTGCTGTTTCCACATTCATCTCCCTCCCTGTGGGAACCAGGGTGGAAGGGAGCCGGGACCTACAGCATATCTGGCTTAATCATCGGACCCACTTAGCTGTTGTCTCCAGTCTACATAGAGTGCCCAGACCTTCTCCAAACTTTTGCTGTCACAGGCAATATCGTTCTGGCTTGTGAAATTAATAGCTCTAAGACAGTCAGCAAACCATGGGGGGTTTTCAGATTTCCATAGCCTGCATATTTCCCGTCTTGCCAACAGTATCACATAAAAAACAAACTTGGATATAACTGAATTTGCTCGTATACATGCTTCAGGATGCAGTCGAGGGCTTACCTGGATCTGTTGGCCAATCACTTCCTTTATGAAGTTACATACCGATATCCCGTAGGGTGGACACTGTATAATCCTATGTAGATCATCCGCTGATGAGACCATGCATTTTGGACAAGTATATGCATTCCCGGTTACCCTTGAAAGTTTGGCTGGAGACCAATACACTTTATGGGTAGTAAACAGGTGGTTTCTCTTGAGAGAGGCGGGTTTCACTACTGCACGTAATATGGAAAAGGAAGTATGCCATACTTGCTCAATATTGCCTTCCCTGTGTTCCTTTTCCTACATGTTAGAAATGTCTGACAAGCACTTATCATCTGCCTCCATCAAGGCCCAATACCAGATAGAGACGTCCTTTTTTAATGCGACAGATCTCATTGCCTGTTCTAAATATGGCTCTTCCTCCTCTTCAACCCACTCTTGCATAGCCCACCAGGATCTTAACTGATAATACTTAAATCTCGTTAATTGTTCCTTGGTATATTTGCACCCCACTAAACTTGATCCCACTTTCAGGTCTGCCCAGTGACATAAACCCGCCATTTTTAAGGGTTGACTGAGCGGATCGGTCAAACATTCAGGAGTGCCCGGGGAATCCCAAATCGGTGCCCAGGACGAATAATATGGTACTCCCAACCTCCTCCGAAAATATATCCATGTTCTTAAGGCAGTTTTCATGATCTTTAACCTCACTTTTTTTAAATACCTCGGATCCCCGTACTTAAACAGGAAGTGATACTGTCCCTGACTAACGCCAGCAAGCATTGCCTCAAAAAGTTTCCCCATTGGTGACCTATCTGGCTTATTTAATAACATACGGAAGTTCTTAAAGTGGAAAGCCTGACAATATATAGGCAAATCCAGAAAGGCCAATACTCCCACCTCCAGCTTTCTCCTCAATTTCTTCCATGCTATTCTGGGTCCCTTTGATGACCAAATTAAAAATTAAAAAGAAAAGTAATCTTAGGAAGTACAATCATCTTGATAAAATTAACTCTACCATATATATTTAGTGGTAGGTTTGCCCATTTTACTAACAGGCTCCCAACCTCCTGACTCATTTTTTTCCAATTAACTACAGGAATTTCTTCAAGTTTCTGTGTGATTATTATGCCCAGGTATCTCATTTGGGATTTAGCCCCCTAACTACTCTTGCCTTGGTTCCAATCCCTAACTTCGGTTTTATCAACATTCACCTTATACCCCGATATCTTCCCAAAGCTTTGAGCTTTTGCCATCAAATTAGGGATTGCAGCCTCCGGGTTGGTGGTATACATAATCAGATCATCCACATACAATGCTAATTTCACCTCCAACCCAGCAGACTTAAAAGGGATAATGGTGGAATCTACTCTGATTTGATGCGCAAAGGGCTCCATATATAAGTTAAAAAGAAGCGGAGACAGGGGACATCCCTGTCTTGTACCTCTAGTTATGGAAAACCAGTCTGAAAGTTCTCCATTTTCCAGCACCCTAGCTTTAGGGAGGCTATAAAGATTTTGCACAGCCCTCACCATATTTTGTGGAAATCCAACATTTTTAAGATTTTCCCTGAGATATACCCAATGCACTTGGTCAAAAGCCTTTGCTGTGTCTACTGCCACTACTGTCAAAGGCAACTTCTGGGCCTCCGCCATATCCATAACCCCCATCATCAAATACGTGAGCTCATTAAGCTGCCTCCCAGGAATGAAACCTCTTTGGTCAGTGTGGATTACTCCCTTGATAACCTGTGCTACTCTTGAAGCTACTACCCCTGAAAAGATCTTATAATCTGTATTCAAGAGTGATATTGGTCTATACGAATCAGCTCTTAACGGGTCTTTATTTGGTTTTACAATTATAGCTACTGTTGCCTCTGACCAAGAGAGAGGTGCTTCCTCACCATCTATATATATTACATTAAATACTTCTTTCAATAAAGGAGTTAACTTTTCTAAAATTTGAATATAAATCTCTACTGGGAGGCCATCTGGCCCAGCTGCTTTCCCGGCAGACATTTTCCTGCATTGTACCCTAATCTCCTCCTCTGTGACCTCTGCCTCCAAAAAGTTCTTCTGCTCCCTCGTTAATTGCGGAAGTTCCATCCCCCTTAATCACTTTTCTATGTCTTCCTTTCTTTGTTGGATGTCCTCTTTATATAGGCTACTCATGTATCTCCTGACTTCCCCCCTAATTTCTGCGTTAGTACTTAGAAGTGCCCCAGTCTCTCCGTTCATCAGATTCAGTATCGAATTCCTGGCTCTATTGGTCTTAGCTTTCCATGCGAAAAGCGAACTACACCTTTCACCGTAGGAAAAGTGCTGAAGCTTGCTGACTTTCCATCTATACAGTATCCTTTTATCTATCAGAGCATGATACTTTGCCTGCAGATCTTCTAGTTTCCTGCGAAGCCCTGGTACCTCAGCGGATCCCTCAAGCGAGGCCTCCTGGAGTTCACAATCCTTAGCCTGTGATTCCCTTCTCGTCTTTCTGCCTTGCAACACGTCTTTTACCCGCCATTATAGAACCTATTATTGCTCTTAAATATGCTTTAAAAGCATCCCAAACTATTTGTAATCCAGCAGAACCCCTATTAAGGTTGAAAAAGTCTGCTGTCTTGCCAGCTAAATCTAATGCCACCTCTTCATCTAACAAAATGGTTCTATCTAAGGTCCATCTTCTTTGCCCCAATTGTTGATAGTAATTTAGGGACAGGGCCACCGGAGAGTGATCCGAAAGAACAGCGGGGGCATGGGTTACCTCTTTAACCTCACCATACAAATCTTGATCCACCAGAAAGTCATCAATGCGAGAATGGTGGCCATATTTTTTTGTATAAAATATAAAACCCCTTACTGCCCCCATCTTTCTACGCCAAACATCAACTAAATTAAGTTCAGTCATAATGTTTTTCAGACTGGCTAGTGTCTTGGGGGAACCAAAATATTTTACTTTTGATGTTCTATCCACATCTTTATTTAGAACTAAATTAAAATCCCCACCCAATATAATTGGGCCGTGGTCTCCAAGAGGCAAGATTCCAACTTTATTAAAGCATCTGGAGTATCATTATTTGGGCAATAATGTGTTGCACTTGATAATGGTCTACCCTCAATCCCTAAATTAGCCACCAACCACCTACCAGAAGTGTCTGTTTGATAGTTTAATAGCCTTATTCCTGAATTATTTGTAATGACTAGGGCCACTCCCCTAGTACTGCCTCTCTGATCCGAGCAGACCACCTCCTGCCCCCAGCGTTTCTTACTAAACCAATCCACACAATCCTTCCGTTCCAGATTAGTCTCCTGAAGCAATATTATATGTGCCCCGCTATTTTTCAGATACTCTACCACTTGAGCTAGCTTCTTCCTGGACCTCAAGCCTTTGACATTCCAAGACATAAACTTGACTATATTAGGATTACTCATACTTGATTCTCCTCTTCATACATTGTTTTAGCACTCTCCACCTGCGCTTCTGCTTAGACATAATGGACCGATCGAGCCCCGGAATATCACCAAACTGAGCAAAAATTAGTGAGATGAGGACAAATATTTTTTATTTTTTTCCCTATGCTCCCACCTTCCTATCCCTAGGCGATATAATCCGCCCTTTGTGACCCCCCCTCCCGAAGAGAGATTTAAAAGTGCGCTAAACAAAAATAAAACTAACAAAACTTTATCAGGCTGGCTACTTCCATACTCCCTACCTTGGTAAATACTATTACTAAGTGCCACTCCTAGTGGGGACTATTATAGGCTAGAACTAGAGCTAGATGCGGTGGCTGTGGTACCCTCTATCTGAGCTAAAAAAGTATCTACCTCCTCAGGGTTACTGATGTTATACATCTTATTTCTCCACATGATTCTCAGCATGGCTGGAAACTTCATCTGGACTTGAGCTCCTTTACTCCGCAGGTCATTCATCCTGGTACCCAAATCCCATTGTCTCTGCGCTGTTCTCCTCCCAATGTCCAATCTCACATGATAATTAAAATCACCAAATTTTAAGGATCTCTCCTTTAGAGCCCGTCCTAACACAACTTCTTTAACTGCATACGTGAGAAAGTTAATCAGAATTTTCCTGGGGGTCTTCCTGTTGGGATTTAGCTTGAAAGGATCCCTATGCATTCTTTGAATTTTACTCTCCAGATCGAGATCCGGCCTGTCTTGTAACAGCCCTTCTCTTAGCAATTTACAAATAAAGCCTTTTATATCGCTTATCTCGGTGCCCTCCGGAATATTGAGTACTCTCAAATTATTACGCCTAGATTGAGTTTCTAGTCGCTCCAGATCGTCTTGTAAAGACGTAGGGCCCGATTCACAAAAGTAATTTGAGACAAAATCCTAACTTTACGACTTTCGGTGGTACTAAAGTTAGGATTTTGTCTCAGTTAAACTTAAGTTTTGGTCTTAAGTTAAACTTAAGACAAACTTAAGTTTAACTGAGACAAAATCCTAGTCGTAAAGTTAGGATTTTGTCTCAGTTAAACTTAAATTTGTCTTAAGTTTAACTTAAGACCAAAACTTAAGATTGACTGAGACAAAATCCTAACTTTAGTACTCCTAAATGCGTTCTGTGAATACCGAAAGTCGTGAAGTTAGGATTTTGTCTCAGATTCTTTTGTCAATCGGGCCCTTATTTTGTAGTTTCAGGGCCTCTATATCTTGAGAATTCTGAGTCATTCCTGCTGTTAGTGCCTTCACCTCCCCTCAGCCCTGCAGTACGTAGCGTAATATTATCCAGCTTTTCCTCAAGCACCCCACATTTTTCTTGAATATCTCGCTGATTGACCTCGGAAACCTCAAATTTCTTAAGGATGTCCTGCCTCAGATTTAGCAAGATGTTCTCCAACTTTTTTCCGCCCTCTCCTCCCGATGGGGGCTACCCTCCCCTTGATTTGACCTACCCCCCACCAATAGCCCTGCGGTATCTTGGGCTTGACTTGAGCCAGCCCCATCTTGTTCATCATCCGCCAGACTGTCTAATGGGGAGAAGCGATTGCTAAGGGGGACACCTGTTATTCTCTCATCCCTTGGAGCGACCTTTATTTGGCTTATTCCGCTACCTCCTGCCTGAATAGATAGCGCCGCTTTTGTCTGCTCCATGATTTTAAAATCCGAATTGAGCAAGGGTGAAGGTTTAGGTAATGCGCGAGTCTCTTTCAACCCGCACCGCTTTGGTCTTCCCACAACTTTTACAGGTTTCTTAATGGGTGACACGGTTATCGCCTCATAAGCTGACCGCTCCCTTGCTCTCACAGCTCTCACTTTCTTCTCAGAGTCCGACCTTAGCTGATACCTATTCCTTGATTGTGACTCTCGTGGTATATCTGCTGAAATATCTACCTCGCCTGTACCTCTCCTTACATCCGTGTCTACCCTTCCAGCAACCGCCTCCTCTGTCCCCTTCTAAACCACTTTAGCAGTGAAAAGTACCTATATGGGGGGGTTCCTTTCCATCTGATCTCGCTGTACCTGCTGAAGTAATATCTTACTGCAGTCGTCCTTCTCCTTCAAAATCTTCTGACTCCAGTTACCCAAACTTTCCACCTGCATGGAGCCATTTCCGAGGTATTCCTGTACCTCCTCCTCGTGTAGCTCCTCATGCAGTTGCTGCTGCTTGTTCGCCAATTGCTGCCCAATGCTGTGTCCCCCAGTCCCCACCCGGAAACCAGCGAGAGCCGCTGCAGCGTGGGACCTTCTCCAGAGAGCTGCCGCCCAGCACCAGACGACCCAATGCTGCTCTGCGTCGGGTCCCATTCACTCCACTCTGACACTAAGAGGCAGGAAAAGAGAAGAAAAGGCACCCCCACCGAGCCACCACGTTCAATTTATCCCCACAGAAGAGCTCCGAAAAGCTTCTACACTCTGCCCGGTAAGCTTTCCATCATTTTTCTCTTGAAGCCCAGCCTGCGCCTCTCTCCTCGTTCAGGGAGCTCCCGCGACCGGCGTTAGCCCGCCGCCATGTTTCCCACAATCCTCCAATCCGCCTTGGTCTTGTTCACAAATCGTATAGTTTTTGAGTATATAAATCTTTGTGATAAAGCCGCACTTTGTTTACTTACTTATTTTGCACAGTGTTGGTTGTTGTTGACTTGTTTGTGAAGTCTCCTTTCTTAGTAAGGATTATGGCTAGCCGCAGGATTACTGCTCAGCAGGTTGTTGGTATGCTTTTTGAGTCTTCCTCTGACCATGATTCAGAGACTGACTCTGCATCTGAGGAAGAGGCGGGAGTGGAAGATTCAGGCAGTGAGATTTCTGTCCACAAGGAATCATCGGATGATGAAGCTACTCTCAGTGCGGATGAAGCTACTCTTAGTGCGGATGAAGTGCCTGTTTTAGAGGAGGACATTGATGTGTCGACAGTGCAGCAAGAGGCATCTGGGCTGCAGCCTGGGGCTGCAACGCTTCCAGTTGGAAGTGCTGACCTCTGGGTTGCCCCAGGCATGGTGCAGCTGGCATTGCCAGACTTTACTGGTGTTCCAGGGTGTAGAGTGGATACTGAAAACTTTTTGCCGATACATGTTTTTCAGTTGTTTATGGGACGATGTATTTTTGGCAGAGATTGTTGAGCAGACTAATTTGTATGCTGAACAGTATTTGAGAGACAACAGTGCCAGCCTTAGGCCCCACTCGAGAGCTACCCGGTGGACTCCCACAAATCTGGATGAGTTGAAGAAGTTCTTGGGTGTAGGACTTGGCCTTTTTGGCTGAAGTTCCCTAAACTTTTTGCTTTCCCCCTAGACCGTTTTCCTGACATAGAGTTGCCAATTTAGATGCGTTGGGTACTTTGCCACTGCTGATCAGTGTCAAAGTACAAGTGTTCCCTGTGTAAAGTGTAATGGTAATTGGTTGGCCATGATTGGTATGTTTGCCTTACTAGTAAAGTCCCTAGTGATGTGCACTGTGTGTGCCAGGGCTAGTAATGCAAAGGTGCGCGGAGAAGGGAACTCAGGCCTGCAGTGTAGGGCCTGCGCGCAGTTTGCTAAGTTAGCATGTTGTCCTGACAAGTGCAACCACTTGTCAGGCCTTACTTTCCCTTTTGCGTACACAGTGGGCACCCCTGTGGTAGGTCCTGGGTAGCCCCTGGGCAGGGTGCAGTGTAAGTAAAAGGCAGGACATATACTGAGGTGTGTGTTATGTCCTGACAGTGAAAAACACTCCATTTCGTTTTTCACTGGTGAAAGGCCATCCTGCCCATAGGACAGAATGGGAGAGGCTGGGTATTGTGTTTGTTAGCCTAGTTTTCCATAAGTTTAAAATGGAGAGGTGAAGTTTAGTATGTATGAACTCACAGTGTCATAACACATCTTTCTATGAAAGTGGTTTTGTCACTGTGTGTTCAGAAACCACTCTTTTAGAAAGTGGCTGAGTTTTGTGCTTTAAGCATTTCTGTGTGTCTCTGCTGAATGTGGATTGACTGTCTGGATCTGAGAGGGGAGAGGAGCTGGGGGAGGTCTTAACACAGGGAGGGGTTGAGATGGCACCAGGCTGACCTGCATCTGGAGAGTAGACGGAGGAGAAGCCCCGGGAGGTGAAGAGGCCTGGGTTGCGGCTATAAAACAATTGACCCATCTCCGGCTGAGTGATTAAGGATCCAGACCCCCAGTATCAAAGGAAGAAAGGTGACACTGGGAGGGAGACACCCAGAACTGATTTAGGCAGGGGTCAGGGACCGCTGAGCACAACGAACTTCAAAGACATTTAGGGGTATAACTATGAGAGCTGAGACCCCTGAACGTTGGAATAGAAATGGATTGAGACTGAAAAGGCTTGGACCCATTTCGTGGTCAAGAGGAACCTCTGCTAAGGAAGGAACAACTGAAGAGACTGCTGGGAAGGACCGACCCTTGCTTCGTGATCTGGGGCTGGTCTGCAGTTTGCTGTTTTAACCAAGGAAGAGGCTGTTGGGACTGTGCTTTGTGCGCTGGGTCCCCCTGCTTGAAGAAGACTGTGCTTTGTGCTGTGTCTTGTTACCCCAAGGGCCCGAGGTGAGCTGGCTCCCTGTTTGGAAACACAGGAACATAAAAGTTTCCGGAGAAGTTTCAAGCGACGCGGTGGGCGCGTGTTGTGGCACCTTGAGACCCTCGGAAGGTGTGCCCTGTGATCTTGGACACACGGAGGAGAAGTGAGACTCGGACGCGCTGGGTGCGTGTCATGGTGCACAGGAGGCGTTGGTGAAGAGCGCCTGGTCAACGTGTGCATCGAAGGTGAAGTGAGTCTCGGACGTGCTGGGTGCGTGTCGTGGTGCACCGCAGGCGTTGGTGAAGAGCACCTGGTCAGCGTGTGCATCGGAGGTGACGTGAGACTCGGACGTGCAGGGTGCGTGTCGTGGTGCACCGCAGGCACTGGTGAAGAGCGCCTGGTCAGCGGGTGCATCGGAGGTGAAGGGAGTCTCGGACGCGCAGGGTGCGTGTCGGGGTTGCCAGGAGGCGTTGGTGAGGAGCGCCTGGTCAACGTGTGCATCGGAAGTGGAGTGAGTCACGGACGCGCAGGGTGCGTGTCGGGGTGCACCGGAGGCGCTGGTGAAGAGCGCCTAGTCATCGAGTGCACCCGAGGAGAAGTGAGGCTCGGACACGGTGAGCATGTCGGGGTGCGGCCAAAGGCGTTGGTGAAGAGCACCTGGATATCGGGGCACCAGAGTTGGAGTAAGTCTCAGTGAAGCAGTGTGCGTTCTTTGGTGCAACCTGGGACTGTGGAGGTGATCGGCTGATCATCGTGTGCACCGGAAGAAAGTGAGTCTGTGCAGCGCGGTGTGCGTGTCTTGGTGCCAACTGAGACCGCAGGAAGGAGTGCCTGGTGAACGTGCACTCGGAGTCGACGTGAAGTCCCATCAGCGTTGTGTGTGTGGCTTCGTGCCAGAGGAGACCTGGAGGGTGCTGTGGTGAACGTGCACCCGGAGTAACGTAATCTCAGAGGCTTGGGGTACGTGTGCCCTGCGGCCGCCTGAGACCTTCCTAACAGTCGCGGCCCAGACCGGCAGCCCTGGAGGAGCTGAGCTGCCAGGCCGAGCCGCTGAGGCCCATTGAGAAAGTTCTGCACGGAAGGCCCAGTTCGCTGAAGGAGGAGAGGAGAGTGGGGTCGCGCCCCCAGGTAACGTGGATCACTGCCTGGGTGGGGTGCGGGCTCAGAGGGACACTCTCTCGGCCTCTCAGTCCTTCTGGCAACGTGAGCCTTTGCTTCGGCTCAGATTGGGGCCCGTACTGACCAAAGGAGTGGCAGTACTGGGGCCAGAGTGAGAAGCTGTACTTTATGTCATCGTTGATACGTGTGGGGGGCAACTGTTATCGAAGAGGCTGACTGTCGTAATACACATTACCAATATTGCTGCTAACGAACTGCCGGACTGTCTTATGACGCCTGACATTATTTCTGCGTAACTAAGTACATGATTGTAGCGCTACGCATTGCATTATTTCTCCATTGCAAAGTACAGGATTGTAGCGGCCCGCATTGCATTATTTCTTCATTGCAAAGTACATGATTGTAGCTACGCATTGCATTATTCCTTAATTGCAAAGTACATGATTGTAGCGGTGCGCATTGCATTATTCCTTCATTGCAAAGTACGTGATTGGGGTGTGACGCATTGCATTATTACTTCATTGCGCAGTACATGATTGTAGCGGTACGCATTGCCTTATTTCTCCCATTATAAGTTACCGGGGTGTATCGTTACGCATTGTATTATTTCTCCTTTGCCCAGCACAGGATTGTATCGTTACACAGCGCACTATTGTTTGTCCATTGCAACGTGTGATTCTAGCATTGCGACCAGCATAGCATTTTGAAAGCGGTGGTTGGGATTTGAACCTACCAACCAGCCGGAATGAATATTACCCTTTATTATATGTTGGCTTTTGTATTGTGTGGTCTGATCGTATATCTTTTTATATAAAGTTTATACTCGTTTTTATCAAACTTGTGTGGAGTCCATTTGTGGTGTCACCAGTGGATTGCTGTGAGTGTGGTTGCACATACTGTACACTCGTGCCTTGGAGATAGGCCTGGCTGCTCGTGCCAAGCTACTAAGGGGGTGAGCAGGGCTATCTCAAACGGTGTCCTTACTTGGCCTAAAGTTGAGTGAGGAGTCCCGGGTCTCGCATTTGGTGACAGTGGTGCGGGACTGGGACTCCGGCTTCCAACATTTGGTGGCAGCGGTGGGATACGATCCTAACGTAATTGAAACGCGTGTGTGCAAAACCACTCACAGTAATTGGTGTACATCACAAATTGATCGCAAACCACAGCGCAACAACATATTGTTTTGAATTGTTGGTTCTATTGTTGAGTAACCTTTAAACCACACATCATGTCTCAGGAGGGGAGCCAGATAGCCGGTGAGGCTGCAGCTGCAGAATTAGAGTTTAACATTGAGGCATTGTTTACCTACAAGGTTGATCAGTTGAGGAAATTCTGCAGAGCTTTGGGATGTCCCATGAAGGGTAGCGCCAAGAAGGAGGAGCTGCAAGTGGCCTTGAGGGCACGGTGGGAAGCCAAAGAGGCTCAGGAGATGGGTGATGTTGAGGTGGAGGAGGATGACCCAGGGAATGGATTTGGTCCACAGGATTTGCCAGTGGAGGAACCAGCCGCAGGGGCTGGTAGTAGCCATTCAGGGAGGAGTTTTTCACCAGAGGAGTTGGAGGAAAACCAAAGGGTCAGACTGCATGAGTTGGAGGTGTTAAAACTTAAAACTCAAGCAGTGGAGAGCAGGAACGCTCTCGCGTTGGAAGAGAAACGGATTCTCTTCGCTCATGAGTTAAGCATGAGGGAACTGGACATTAAGGGTAAACAAGCAGAGTCCAGTTTGAATGGTGGCAGTGCACAGCCAGTGCCAAGTGTGGATGAGTACAAGTGTGCACTGGAAGATTGGGTAGTGGTTAGCATGGTAAATGATTTGGAGGGGTTGTCCAATTTGGCCCCAGGGGAGCCTAGGCTCAGAAATTATTTTCCATGATTGCGCCACCCCGGGTTAAGGTGTGGAATCCTTGATTCCCGGGAGCCTGCATGAGAACGGGACCCCTGGTCATGGGTCCAGGGGCCTGAAAAGGCCCCAGAGAGGGAAGAAGGGCCAAGTGGCGCAAGGAGATCCCAGAGTAGTGAGGAGGGGTTGCTGGCTAGCCCCTAGTCTCAAAAGAGGGGGAGGAAGAGTAAGCAGCACCCCCAGGGATCAGCAGCACCACCCAGGAAACTGGGGGGGCTGTAGGAGAGCCCCCGGGTGGAGGCCTAGTGCCTACTTGCCAGAGGTGTGAGGAAGGATACCTAGCTCCTGCCGTCCTGAAGTTTGTGGGTGCCATTCCTAAGTGGCAGGTGTGAGAAGTTGGCCTGGTATATGCTGTCCACTAATTAAAGTGGGCACCTTGCACCAGTCCAAACGACCCTTATTGATGATTAGGTGAAAGACAACCTTTATAGAAAGCTATCCTAGTGGTAGCTGTGGAGAGCAGCCTTCAGGCTAAGTCTTGAAGGAATGTAAAGCAGCTTGTTTTACCAGTATATAACCTCTTGAATGACCAAACGAAAGGAGAACCACACAAGGTATATATAAAATATATGTATTTATTACTAAACACTCTCTACTAACCTCTTTATGAGATTAGAGAACAAGGCACACAATATTACAGTACTAGAACGACAGTAAATAGCACAATACACAGTGGGCTCCAGGGGGAGACCAAACCATATATTAAGAAAGTGGTATAACAACCCCGACTTGACTAGACACAGTGCCTAGAGCACGTAGAATCGCTGGGACTCCAAGGAACCACCCAAGGTAGTGACACAGAGGACCCCCGGAGGACGGGTGCAGTGTGGGAACACAGACGCGAGCTCCGTACACCTCTATGGGAAAGTCGCGGTTGGAAATTTAGAGTTTAAGGACACTTCAGAGAGGACTTCAAGCAAACCCAGTTAAACTTAGAAGGTTCTAAGGCCAGCACCCTTGTGAGTACCGAGGTACCTGAGTTACCTATCCCAGAGGAGCCGGGTGCATAGGGGTCAAGTGGTGTCGGAAACCCTCGTCGTTTTCAATGGCATGATGCGAAGAAGTGCTGCTGCCGTGGAGAAGAAAAGTGTCCGGTGTGACCCAAGCCTGGATCAGAGATGAGAAGAACCTGAAAGCAAAGGGGACAAAGTCTGGGTCAACTCACCTGACCAGGAGCGGAGCAATCGAATGCCCACCGATGTCGGGTGCTTCAGGTGCAAAGAGGTGAAGCTTGACTCTGCAGCCACGGGGACCAGGAGATGTCGACAATGACCAGATTCTGCAGGCGAGCTGTCCCACAAAGTATGTCGAGTGCTGGGGGGTCAGTTTCCGGATTGGAGACCAACAAGTCTTGGCAACTGCAACACACGGGGTCAGAGAAAAGATGCTTCGTTGAGGACCAGCAAGGTCCTGGGGACTCCCCAAGCTATGGAGAGTCAGGGCACATCTGGAGCAACCAGAAAAGCCCACTGAAAGTTAAAGTTGCCTTCTCAGGGACCCACAGGTCAACAGACCAGGGATCGCAAAGGGACCTCGAGAGGAATCACACAATACCAGCCCACGGAACACTCGTGGAGTGTAGGCCAGTAATCTTCGGTGGAAACACTGCTCGGGGCTTGGACTACAAGTAGCCCAAAGCACATCCTCAGGGATTTCCTAAAAGCATATGCTGTTGCAAATGTGCACAGTGTCCAGGGGTTCAGGTTGCACGGTCCCCACGAGGGCTGCGGGTCTCAGGTTTGCTGAGAGCACTAGTCGGCCTCAGGGAAGCTTGGGCACCTACCTCCTGTGTTGCAAAATCTTCGGAGTCCGTCAGGAGCTGCGTAGATGCAAACTGGTCAGATGCATTGAGGTGCCTGCGTTGCAGGGGAGTAACTCCTTTACTCCAAGGGAGATTCTTCAGTCGTCCAGCAAAGCGTAGATCGTCGAAGGTTACTTGGTTTCTATAGCAGAGTTTAGTCCAGGTAATATCTATAGTCCTGTAGTCAGGGTTCCTACTTTATACCCAAGGAAGGGGTGGGACAAACTCTGGGGACCCACCTATGGGAGGGTCAGGACAGAGGGGTGGCTACACCCATGTCCTTTGTCCAGTTTCGCAGCCAGAGCAGGGGCTGATAGCCCCTGCAACCGGTTTGAGCTGGACTATGCACAGGGACACCAAATGTGCCCCCAGTGCAGACATCAAAGCACTCTGAGAGTGCACCCACCCAGCCCCAATACACTAAAGCCTGTCTGGGAGGTGGTCACACCTCCCTGTGACAGGAAACCTATTGCCAAGCCTTCCCCTGCCGGAGTTTCGTCCAGCAGCAGGAGGGCAGACTCGTGCCTGTGGCTGGCAGCATCCATTTTGTGATGCCAGGGCTCTGTGAAGCTGGTACCGGGTGTACCGGTGCTGTCATATTTCTCCCTCTAGGAGGGAGGAATCATACCTCCCACACCTGTTACTGGTGTGGAGGTATGATACCAAAGTGTTTGATACCAAACACGACATAATTCCTTGCAGCCGTTTTAAATTTAGCATTTACCGCGAGGATATAATGCACTTAAGAGTATATGGTTGGCTGCATCACAGACAACCCCGGAATAGTGGTTACGAAGGCTGCAGAGGGGCTCTGCTCATGCATGGGCACCCTCTCACATAAAACCCAGCACCCTGCCTTCAGGATTGATAAGGCCTGCCATAGGGGTGACTGATAGGCTTATATGTGCAGTGATTAGGATAGATATAGTGAACCTATATCTAAGTAAGGGGTGCATGCACCACCTTGCACAGGCTGCAGTAGCAGACCTGTTGTGTCAGTTTGAATGGCCTCTCAGGGGTGGCATAATACATGCTGCAGCCCCTGGGAGGCCTCTGGGGTACCTATGCCCGGGGTACATAGTATACCATATACTAGGGACTTATAAGGGTACCCCAGAATCCAATCTGGAGTGTACCTAAAGTACATGCAATCAATTTAGAGGAGAAAGCAGATAGACTGGGGTCCTGAATAGCAGGATCCCAGTCAGACTAAGTCGAAAACAGTGAAACACCAGCAAAAAGTGGGGGTAACTATAAGAAGCAGATCCTACTCTCCTACAGCAGGCCCAGAAAAATAAATGGAAGGATAAAAGAGGGTTGTGTTCCCCAGTGGGAACACCTGTGGGACAGTGTCCAGCTAGTGGGGCTGGGTCCCCTAGAAGTGACCAGGGTAAACCCACTTTTAACCTGGAGGGCAGGATGACTGGAGGTAGTATCCTGACTGAGGGGCCTTCCCAGCGTACCACTCCAGGGTGGGGTTGGCATGGGAGCAGCACCCCTGGAGGGGTCCCCCTGGCCGGGGGGGATCCATGGAACAGCATTCTTGGCTCAGGGAGTAGTGATCAAGAAGACCCCCTGGGGTCAGGAAGGCGTGGAACAGGAGGGTGTCCCTGTGGTAGAGGGCCTGCGTACTTGTTCTATCGCCCGAAGCCGGGAAGTCCATCAAGGTAATGATTGGTCTACGCTGGCTTTTGGCAGGGAGGGGGTTGTGTAGGACTTGGCCTTTTTGTCTAAAGTTCCCTAAACTTTTTGCTTTCCCCCTAGACCGTTTTCCTGATATAGAGTTGACAATTTAGAAGCTTTGGGTACTTTGCCACTGCTGATCAGTGTCAAAGTACAAGTGTTCCCTGTGTAAAGTGTAATGGTAATTGGTTGGCCATGATTGGTATGTTTGCCTTACTAGTAAAGTCCCTAGTGATGTGCACTGTGTGTGCCAGGGCTAATAATGCAAAGATACGCGGAGAAGGGAACTCAGGCCTGCAGTGTAGGGCCTGCGCGCAGTTTGCTAAGTTAGCATGTTGTCCTGACAAGTGCAACCACTTGTCAGGCCTTACTTTCCCTTTTGCGTACACAGTGGGCACCCCTGTGGTAGGTCCCGGGTAGCCCCTGGGCAGGGTGCAGTGTAAGTAAAAGGCAGGACATATACTGAGGTGTGTGTTATGTCCTGACAGTGAAAAACACTCCATTTCGTTTTTCACTGGTGAAAGGCCATCCTGCCCGTAGGACAGAATGGGGCAGGCTGGGTATTGTGTTTGTTAGCCTAGTTTCCCATAAGTTTAAAATGGAGAGGTGAAGTTTAGTATGTATGAACTCACAGTGTCAGAACACATCTTTCTATGAAAGTGGTTTTGTCACTGTGTGTTCAGAAACCACTCTTTTAGAAAGTGGCTGAGTTTTGTGCTTTAAGCATTTCTGTGTGTCTCTGCTGAATGTGGATCTGAGAGGGGAGAGGAGCTGGGGGAGGTCTTGACCCAGGGAGGGGTTGAGATGGCACCAGGCTGACCTGCATCTGAAGAGTAGGCGGAGGAGAAGCCCCGGGAGGTGAAGAGGCCTGGGTTGCGGCTATAAAACAATTGACCCGTCTCCGGCTGAGTGATTAAGGATCCAGACCCCCAGTATCAAAGGAAGAAAGGTGACACTGGGAGGGAGACACCCAGAACTGATTTAGGCAGGGGTCAGGGACCCCTGAGCACAACGAACTTCAAAGACATTTAGGGGTATCACTATGAGAGCTGAGACCCCTGAACGTTGGAATAGAAATGGATTGAGACTGAAAAGGCTTGGACCCATTTTGTGGTCAAGAGGAACCTCTGCTAAGGAAGGAACAACTGAAGAGACTGCTGGGAAGGACCGACCCTTGCTTCGTGATCTGGGGCTGGTCTGCAGTTTGCTGTTTTAACCAAGGAAGAGGCTGTTGGGACTGTGCTTTGTGCGCTGGGTCCCCCTGCTTGAAGAAGACTGTGCTTTGTGCTGTGTCTTGTTACCCCTAGGGCCCGAGGTGAGCTAGCTCCCTGTTTGGAAACACAGGAACATAAAAGTTTCCGGAGAAGTTTCAAGCGACGCGGTGGGCACGTGTGTGGCAGCTTGAGACCCTCAGAAGGTGTGCCCTGTGATCTTGGACACACGGAGGAGAAGTGAGACTTGGACGCGCTGGTGAAGAGCGCCTGGTCAACGTGTGCATCGAAGGTGAAGTGAGTCTCGGATGCGCTGGGTGCGTGTAGTGGTGCACCGCAGGCGTTGGTGAAGACCGCCTGGTCAGCGTGTGCATCGGAGGTGACGTGAGACTCGGACGCGCAGGGTCCGTGTCATGGTGCACCGCAGGCGCTGGTGAAGAGCGCCTGGTCAGCGGGAGCATCGGAGGTGAAGGGAGTCTCGGACACGCAGGGTGCGTGTCGTGGTGCACAGGAGGCGTTGGTGAGGAGCGCCTGGTCAACATGTGCATCGGAAGTGGAGTGAGTCTCGGACGTGCAGGGTGCGAGTCCGGGTGCGCCGGAGGCGCTGGTGAAGAGCGCCTGGTCATCGAGTGCACCGGAGGAGAAGTGAGGCTCGGACACGGTGAGCGTGTCAGGGTGCAGCCGAAGGCGTTGTTGAAGAGCGCCTGGATATCGGGGCACCGGAGTTGGAGTAAGTCTCAGTGAAGCAGTGTGCGTGCTTTGGTGCAACCTGGGACTGTGGAGGTGATCGGCTGATCATCACGTGCACCGGAAGAAAGTGAGTCTCTGCAGTGCGGTGTGTGTGTCTTGGTGCCAACTGAGACCGCAGGAAGGAGTGCCTGGTGAACGTGCACTCGGAGTCGACGTGAAGTCCCATCAGCGTTGTGTATGTGGCTTCGTGCCAGAGGAGACCCGGAGGGTGCTGTGGTGAACGTGCACCAGGAGTAACGTAATCTCAGAGGCATGGGGTACGTGTGCCTTGCGGCCGCCTGAGACCTTCCTAACAGTCGTGGTTCGGACCGGCAGCCCCGGAGGAGCTGAGCTGCCAGGCCGAGCTGCTGAGGCCCATTGAGAAAGTTCTGCACGGAAGGCCCAGTTCGCTGAAGGAGGAGAGGAGAGTGGGGTCGCGCCCCCAGGTGACCTGGATCACTGCCTGGGCGGGGTGCGGGCTCGGAGGGACACTCTCTCGGCCTCTCAGTCCTTCTGGCAACGTGAGCCTTTGCTTCGGCTCAGATTGGGGCCCGTACTGACCAAAGAAGTGACAGTACTGGGGCCAGAGTGAGAAGCTGTACTTTATGTCATCGTTGATACGTGTGGGGGGCAACTGTTATCGAAGAGGCTGACTGTCGTAATACACATTGCCAATATTGCTGCTAACGAACTGCCGGACTGTCTTATGACGCCTGACATTATATCTGTATAACGAAGTATACGATTGTAGCGCTACGCATTGCATTATTTCTCCATTGCAAAGTACAGGATTGTAGCGGCCCACATTGCATTATTTCTTCATTGCAAAGTACATGATTGTAGCTACGCATTGCATTATTCCTTAATTGCAAAGTACATGATTGTAGCGGTGCGCATTGCATTATTTCTTCATTGCAAAGTACGTGATTGGGGTGTGACGCATTGCATTATTCCTTCATTGCGCAGTACATGATTGTAGCGGTACGCATTGCCTTATTTCTCCCATTACAAGGTACCGGGGTGTGTCGTTATGCATTGTATTATTTCTCCTTTGCCCAGCACAGGATTGTATCGTTACGCAGCGCACTATTGTTTGTCCATTGCAACGTGTGATTCTAGCATTGCGACCAGCATAGCATTTTGAAAGCGGTGGTTGGGATTTGAACCTACCAACCAGCCGGAACGAATATTACCCTTTATTATATGTTGGCTTTTGTATCGTGTGGTCTGATCGTATATCTTTTTATATAAAGTTTATACTCGTTTTATCAACTCGTAGGAGTGCATTTGTGGTGTCACCAGTGGGATGCTGTGAGTGTGGTTGCACATACTGTACACTCGTGCCTTGGAGATAGGCCTGGCTGCTCGTGCCAAGCTACTAAGGGGGTGAGCAGGGCTATCTCAAACGGTGTCCTTACTTGGCCTAACGTTGAGTGAGGAGTCCCGGGTCTTGCATTTGATGACAGTGGTGCGGGCCTGGGACTCCGGCTTCCAACATTGGGTTTAACTTTTTTGATGGGCTTCCTAAGGAAGCCATCAATGTCTTCATATTGGTCTACTAGTCCCTTGATGGCAACGGCTATATTTCCAGCAGTCATGAGTCCGGATAGGTATTTGCTTCTGCTTCGGATGCTGCATTTTGTCTATAATGGTTTAGCATTGTCACGAGATCACCCTGATTGTGACCGTCTTTTTAAGATTCGGCCTGTCATTGATCACTTTGTAGATCGATTTTCTGAGATCTATGCTCCAGGGAAAGAAATAGCAGTGGATGAGTCTTTGGTCTTGTTCAAGGGCCGCTTGGTTTTTAGGCAATACATTCCTAGCAAGAGGGCACGCTATGGAATTAAGATTTTTTATTTATTTTATTTATTTATTTATTTATAAAGTTTTATATAGCGCTGGCTAGACCCGGAGGTATCAGAGCGCTTTACATAAGGATCAGTGCGTTACAGGTTACATAGTTACAGGATCAGCGAGTTACAGGTTACATAGTTACATCACTTAGATCAACGAATAATGGAGGGGGGAGGGGGGAGGAAAAAGAGGGGGGGGACGAGGAAAACAATGTCAGATGTCCGGCTGGGTAGGTGATGGCCAAGGGGGTGAACCAGAGCCAGACTCCTCTATAGCTGCAAAGAACAGCTCCACCGGGCATCAGCCAAGGTTGCTCGGGCTCCGCAGTAGGTACAAAACAGTTTTGGAATCAGACCAGGGGGCATCGTCATACCTCCATCAAAAAGCACCGGTCCCGGTATTCCTTGGGAGTGCCGTCCGCCTCGTCTTTCAGCTTACCCCCAGGACACAAGTGGTGGGTGTAGAGGAGGAAGGGACAGTTCCAAGGTCTGAAGAATTCACACAAAGAGCTGACCTGGGAAAACGGCACAGGGATCCCTGAAACCAACGCCCGTACTCCATAGCTGTAACCAGTCTGGATAAGAAGACCAGGGAAGCAGCGCTGGGATCCCTGAAACCAGAGCCCATTCTCTGTGTCTGAAGCTAATCCGGAAACTTGCAAACCCTGGCCTCACTGGAGAGACACTGGCGATCGCCATCTTGAGGAGTGAAATAACTGGCGGATCGTCGCAACTTCAGGAACAGCCCTTTGGTGGGGTTGGCGATCAGGACAGGAGAGGAAGCCCGCGTATCATCGGTGTTCGGGGCTGTTCGGGGGTCAAAACAAACATGAAGGGAGGCCCTCTGGGGGGGTCTGATTCATCACCAGCTCATTGTGGTGCTTCGAGGTAGAATCGGGTTAGTTGTAGGGGAGGACAGATGGGCGGGGGAGAGAGGTCACTCAGATGTATATGCTGTGTGACTGTAGGACTGGATATGTCTCTAATTTCAGGGTGTACACCGGTAGGGATTCCAGGATTGACTCCCTGGTTGTCCGTCCACTTTTGGAGTGACTGAGAAAATTGTGTGGGAATTTGATGGAGGACTTTTTAACAAAGGTCACCATATATATGTAGATAACTTCTACACTGGTGTGCAGTTGTTCAGGGAATTGGCCAAAGTGGACACTGTTGCTTGTGGCACAATCCACTCTAACCGTAAAGGTTTCCCAAAAGAACTTGTTTGTCAAAAGCTTGTGCTGGGACAGTGCAGTGCGTTGCGTAGCGAGGAACTTCTAGCTGTGAAGTTTGCAGACAGGAGAGATATCTACATGGTGACTACCATCCATCATGAAAGCACTTCACCTGTGACTGTTTGGGGTCAGGTTGCTGAAGCGCGCAAACCTGTGTGCATTTTAGACTATAATAGGCACATAGGTGGTGTTGATAGAGTAGATCAGAGGTTGGAAGCCTACACTGTTCTTCGTAAGGCTTACATTTGGTATAAGAAGTTGGCTATCCATCTTATCCACTTGGCAACCTTTAATGCTTTTGTTGTATTTAAGGATTGTTGTCCTTAGTCAAAGATGACTTTTGCTAAGTTTCAGGAGTCTGTAATAGGCAGCCTTGTTGTAGTGGAACAGGCAAGTGTTCCTAGAGTTGGAGTGGTGGAGGATGTGGCTAGATTGAATGATCGCCACTTTCCTGATCACATTCCTCCCATGCCCTCAAAAGACTTTCCCAGTAGGAGATGTAGAGTCTGTTGGCGAAGAGGTATGCGGAAGAAGACTCGTATGTACTGCCCCGAGTGTCCTTCTAACCCTGCGCTGTGTGTGCCTGCTTGTTTTAGAATGTACCACACACAAAATAATTTTTGGGAGCATCCATGAGTGGTAAAGTGAACTGCCTGGTCTGTATTGTTTTATATTTTTTGTTCAGTTTCAAGGTTGGAATTTGCGCAATGTATTTAGTTTCACATTTTGTGTTTGTAGATTTGTATCTCCTTACAATTTGTATGTGTTTTCTTTTTTGTATTAAAAAGTACCCTAAATGTGATGGTGGTGTGTATAGGCTGGCGCTTGGCTGGTGGTGTGCGTGGACTGGCGCTTGGCTGGCGGTGTGCGTGGACTGGCGCTTGGCTGGTGGTGTGAATGGACTGGCGCTTGCCTGGCAGTGTGCGTGAACTGGCGCTTGGCTGGTGGTGAGCATGGACTGGTTCTTGGCTGGCGGTGTGTGAGTAGTGACTTGCTGCTGGTCACTACACACACTGGTAGCCAAACGCCAGTCCACGCAATCCGTCAGCTGATGTGGTTGCTGTGTCAGGCATGTGGGCATGTGAAAGTGATGGGCCCTTGAATGGCGCTGTCTGCTGATGTCAGTGTTGTAATGTGATGGGCCCGCGGCTGGCGGTGTGAATGGTTTTGTATGTGCCACACATATGAATGGCCTGTAAAGAGGTTGGTGCCTTTGTCGTGGCTTTACAGCTCACAAGCTGTGAGTCAATGGTTCAGTTTCTCGTCCTTTCAATTATTAACAGTGCATTTCATTTTTGTGAAATCTCTTGTTAACAAAATTGTATATACTGAACCATCACTCACCCTCGTGCCAAACCCAACCAGTATGTATGTGTGCTTAAGGAATAGATGGTTGTGCAGTAATATTTGTCTTTTCTGTCTTTCTCAAGCAGGGTGTACCTTGTCCCTTTTTGTGAATGTTATAATGTGCTGGTTCCGTGCCTGGTGGTGTGAATGGTCTTGTGTGTATCACGTGCGAAAGGTGTGTGAATGGCCTGTAAATCGGTTGGGGCCTTGAAGCTGCTTTACAGCTCACGAGCTGTGAGTCACTGGTTCAGTTTTTCGTCCTTTAAATTATTGACAGTGTGTTAGACCTGGCACCATTGGCGTGGGTCTCCCTTCCATTTTTTGCTGCTGCCTCTTATGATTTTGCTGGTTTTAGATGCTTTTGGGCACTGTGCCACTGCTGTTCAGTGCCACAGTGCAAGTGCTCCCTATGGTAAATTGATGTATGGATTAGTGACTCCATGATTGGCTTGTTTGGCTTACTGGCAGACCCTAGTACAGTGCACTGCGTGTGCCCAGGGCTTGTAAATCAAATGCTGCTGGTGGGCTTGCAGCACTAGTTCTGCAACCACCGGAGCAGCTTGTAAAGTGTGTCTCAGGCCTGCCATTGCAGAGCCTGTGTGCAGTCTGGTACTGCCATGTTGACTGGGCAAGTGCACCCACTTGCCATTCCCTAAACCTTCCCTTTTATACATATTAGTCACCCCTAAGGTAGGCGCAAGGTGCATTGTAGGTAAAAGGTAGGACATGCCCTGATGTGTGTAGCATGTCCTAATAGTGAATTACAGCCATTTTCGTTTTTCACTATTGCAAGGCTACCTGTTCCCCATAGGCCAGAATGGGCAGTTAGATTATAACATTTTATAATCCTAACTGACTCAGGGAACCAGGTAGAAATTCGAGTTTAGTATGCCTGAACTCAGAATGATAAAATACATCTTTTAGTGAAGTTGGTTTTAACATTCTGTGTTTGAAAATACCACTTTTAGAAAGTGGGTATTTTCTTGCCTAACTATCCAAGCCTGCCTCTGCTAGGTTGTGTATTCCTTGTCTGGAGTTTGAGTGACAGGGGCTGGGGGCTTCCAGGAGACAGGGTGAGTCAGCACAGGGCTGAATAGAGAGATCTGCATGCAGATAGGAGGGAGGAGTTGCACCTGGGACCTGAATAGGGCTGTGCCTTTCCTCCACAATGCTGGCTCCACCTCCTGTGGTGTGTCTGATGTCCCTGGCCTACACTGTGAAAGGAAAGAAGGAGTCTTGTCAACAAAGTGCTCCAGGACTGACCAGAACTGGTTTTGGACTAGGCAAAGGCCTCTCTGCCTTCAGAGAACAAAGAGAAAAGTAGTATAAATATTGGGACCCAGACCCAAGAACTTTAGATCACTTCTGGGAATCAAGACGAACCTTTGCTGAGGAGAAGAACCAGGAAGCTGAAGGAGGAGACTACCCCTGTGCTGTGTGTTTGGGGGTTGGGCTGCAGTGGTTGCTTCATTGCCAAAGAAAGGAGAAAAGGACTGAGTGTGCTTTCTATCAACTTGAAGAAGAATCTCCAAGGGCTTGAACTAGAGCTTGCCTCCTGCCTGAAGTCTCAGGGATAGAAGACTTCACCAACCAGCTCCCCCCCTGAATTCCCTTGCTGGGAATTGAAGTGCCTGCTGTTGTGCTGGGCCTTCTGAGAGACTGCGTGTCGCTGGGAGCTGGAAGCGTGACGCAACAACGAGAAGCGTGTCGCCGCCGCAGCCGCTGTCATCGCATCGCCGAGGAAGCGAGACGCCGCTGCCGCTGTCATCATCGCATCGCCAAAGCGCGGCGCATCGCCGGAGAAGCGGGACGCTGCCACAGAGGACATCGTTGCATCACCGGAGAAGCGCGTCGCAGGGCCTGTCGCGGCTCCAAAGATCATCAAGTCGCCGCACGGCCGTCGGGCGTGTACGCATCGCACCAACGTTGTCGCATCGCAACCAAGACGCCATTTTTGTCGCATCGCACCGGAGAAGAGTATCGCATCGAGGTGCCATCTTGTCACATTGCACCGGAGAGCAGTAAGAAACCGACGCATCACCTCCCCACACAGTAAGGAAGCGAGCATCAACTCCCTGCGCAGCAGTAAGGAACCGACGCATCCACTCCCTGAGTGTAAGGAACCGACGCATCACCTTCCCTGCGACCCTTTTGTTTTCTTTGCGTTACGCATTCAAGGTACATTCAGAGTAAAGTGTTGCATCTACAACTTGAGAGAACTGAACTATTTTATAACATTCTAAAGTCTATTTTTGAGTACAGTATTGTGGATTTTTGTCGTTTGGTCTTGTGTTAAGTCTATATAAAAATACTTATTTTTATAATACAACCTATGTGGTGTCCATCTGTAGTGTTGTCACTGTATTACTGTATGTGTTCACAAATGCTTTACACACTGCCTCTGAGATAAGCCTGCCTGCTCGTGCCAAGCTACCAAGGGGGTGAGCAGGGGTTATTTTAGGAGTGTAGCCCCTTACCCTGACTAGACCCTGACTAGACTATTTGTCACAGGTACCTACCTATGCCAACTAGAGACCCCCAAATCTAACATTGGTGGTCAGCGGTGAGGATTTGGACTTGCTTTTGTGATTCATATACAGTGATTGGTGTACACTACTAGTGAGTGCAGACCATAACGCAACCACATACTTTTTGAGAATTTTTCCTTGGAACTTCTTTCCTATTTTTGATTCTTGAGAACTGCCAGTCTTTTTGCTACCATGAGCAAGTCAGCATCCATAGTATCTGTAGACATTGTTTTGGAAGAAGAGAGAATTGATACTTACACTGTGCCTTATCTCAAAGCTTTGTGCAAGAAATTTAAAATCTCTGTGAAAGGCCTCACCAGGAAAGAAGAATACCAAAAGGCGCTGAGGGCCTGGGTAGAATCTAGGAATGCCAGTGAGCATCCTGAGGAGCCAGTAAGGGGGCAGAGGATTTAAATGAGCACCTTGAGGGGCCAGTGGGCCCAACTGGAGTGAAAGCACCTTCAGGGGCGGGCAGCAGTGTTTCTTCCAAAGGGTTGTCCCCAGGAGAGCTGGAGGACAGAGCAAGGGAGAGGATGCATAAATTGGAGCTAGCTAGGCTCAAAATGGATGGTCAGAAAGACATAGAGAGCAAGAAAATAGAGCTTGGGATGGAGTTAGAAATGAAGAAGTTAGCCTTAGAGGAAAAGAAAATGCATTTTGAGCATGAGAGAGGATTGAGGGAATTGGAACTCAAGGCCAAAAAGTTAGAGGTTTCTCCCTCTGGTGGCAGCACACCGCCAGTGCATGTAGAAGCAAGAACCTACATTCCCAAAGATGTAGTTAAAGATTTCCACAAGAATGAGGATATTGGTCAGTGGTTTAGGGCTTATGAAGCTGCAATGTTGGCCCACCGGGTCCCTGAGAAGGATTGGGGAGCGGGGTTGTGGGGCCGCTTTGTTAGTGATGGGAGGGACACTTTGTTGGATTTGCCTACAGAGGAGCAGATGTCCTATACCCACATGAAGGGAGCCCTAATGTCCAGATTTGGTTTGACCCCAGAGCTATATAGACAAAGGTTTAGAAATTGCAGAAAACTGGAGTCTACCACTTGGGTGGAATATGTGTCTTTCTTTTGCAGAGCATTGGATGGTTGGGTGAAGGGTAGCAAAGTGGATAATTTTGAGGCGCTCTATGATTTGCTTGCATGGGAGCACTTGTCAAATAACTGTTTTCCAGAGCTACGCCAGCATCTTATTGATAGCAAGCTGACTAACCCTAGGAAGCTTGCTGAGGAGGCGGACCGCTGGGTGAGCACCCGGGTCCAGAAGGGTCATGTGGGAGACTTCGCCAAAGGTGGGCAGGGTCCCCAGCAGAAGAGTGGGGGGACAAGGGTAAACAGAGGGAGTTCCAGAAAGGGCCCCAAAGTAATCCCCAAGGGAACCAAGGGAAAGGTTCTCAGCCTCCCCCTGAGAAGAAGGCAGTGGCCCCAACAGATAAGCCTGTTCACAAGGGGCCCAAGACCTGTTTTAAGTGTGGTCTAGTAGGCCACTGTTCTTTTGATGCTAGATGTCCCTTGTATGGGAAGACAGCACCCACTGGTGCACCACCCCGGCAGTTGGCTAGTGTAGCCCTGGGGGAGGAGATGGGTGCCCAGGGTGGGTGGGGTCCAGCAGAGATGTCCCTTGTCTCTTTAGGAGACTGTGAGGTGGTCCTCAGGACCCAGCTGCCTGATAACACTAAAAAATACAGGCAGTGGGTGACCATCAATGGCAAGAGGGTGGAAGCTCTTAGAGACACCGGAGCCAGTGTGACAGCTGTCAGTTGTCGGTTGGTGTCTGAAGAGCAGGTAGTCCCAAATGCATTTTACCCAGTTGTTGCCGCTGACAACACAGAGAGCCGCTGCAAGGTGGCACAGGTTCCCTTTGAGTGGGGGGGGTCTCAGGGACTCTTCAAGTAGCTGTGAGGCCAGCCATGCCTGTTGAATGTCTGTTAGGTAACGATTTGGAGAGCTCCCCTTGGGCTAAGGTGGAGCGGAGAGCTCATTTAGAGATGTTGGGTTTGCCTGAGTGGGCCTGCGTGACCACTCGGTCTATGGCAGCCAGTAAGGGTGTTCAAGAGGACCTGGAGCCTGAGAAAATGGCCCAGGTGCCTGCCTTAAAGAGAAGAGGTAGGGGGCACGGGAAACCAGTCCCTGAGATTCCCACGGCCCAGGAGGAGGCGGACCCTGAGGGGGATGCCCTGGAGCCTACCGGGGAAGAGATTGCTGAACTGGGAGACCTGCCTGAGCTGACCCATTGGCAGCAGGAAGGAGGTCCCTCCAGGGAAGAGTTCTGTGAGGAGCAGAACAAGTGCCCTTCTCTTGTGGGTTTGCGGCAGCAGGCTGCAAACCAGGCAGCCGGTAATCAGTCTGGATCACATTGGATCTACTGGGAGAATGGTCTCCTGTATAGTGAGCCTAAGGTTGCTGAGCCTGGGTCAGCCCGTGTGCTGGTGGTACCCCAGCGCTTCAGAGCCTTCCTACTGGGGCTGGCTCATGATGTGCCTTTAGCAGGACATTTGGGGCAGGACAAGACCTTTGAAAGGCTTGTCACCCATTTTTATTGGCCCCAAATACGCAAGAGTTCAGACACTCATTGCAGGACCTGTCAGACGTGCCAGGCAAGTGGAAAGAGTGGGAGGAAGCGCAAGGCTCCTCTCCAGCCATTCCCTGTGGTCAGCACCCCCTTTGAAAGGGTGGGCATTGACATTGTGGGGCCTCTGGATCCCAAGACAGCCATGGGCAACAGGTTCATCCTGGTCTTGGTGGACCATGCCACCCGGTACCCGGAAGCCATCCCTCTCAGGACAGTGACGGCCCCCGTGGTGGGACGTGCACTGATGGGGATTTTCTCCCGCGTGGGGTTTCCCAGAGAGGTGGTGTCAGACCGAGGTACCAACTTCATTTCCAAGTATATGAAGTCCCTGTGGCAGGAGCGTGGTGTAACCTACAAGTTCACCACTCCTTACCACCCCCAAGGTAATGGGCTGGTTGAGAGATTCAACCGGACCCTCAAAGGCATGATTATGGGTCTTGAGGAACCCATGAGGCGTAAGTGGGACGTCCTCTTACCATGCCTTCTCTTTGCATACCGTGAGGTGCCACAGAAATCTCTAGGGTTCAGTCCCGTTGAGCTTCTCTATGAACACCCCGTGAGAGGACCTTTGAGTTTGGTCAAGGAAGGCTGGGAGCAATCTCCCAGGAAACCTCCCCAGGATGTATATAGCTACATGCTGGCCTTTAGGAACCAAACTAGGCGATTCAGAAAACTCGCTGAGGCGAATCTGGAAGCCAGCCAGGAGGAGATGAAGCGGTGGTACGACCAGAATGCCACTCTGGTTGAGCTTCAGCCTGGTCAGAAAGTGTGGGTCATGGCCCCAGTGGAGCCCTGTGCGCTCCAGGATAAGTGGACCGGACCATTTGAGGTGGTGGAGCGCAAGAGTCCGGTTACCTACTTGGTGGACTTGCGGTCTCCCAGGAACCCCTTGCGGGTCCTGCATGTCAACCGCCTGAAGCCCCACTTAGAGAGGTCCGAAGTGGGCATGCTCCTAGCAACAGATGCTGGAATGGAGGAGGAGACCGAGCCTCTTCCTGACCTCCTGTCTGCAACAGAGCAAGATGGGTCAGTGGATGGAGTGAACCTCTCTTCCACCCTGACCCCTGAGCAGCAGAATGACTGTCACCAGTTGCTGGGACAGTTTTCTGACCTGTTCTCCCTGATTCCCAATGTCACTGATTGGTGCGTCCATGATGTAGACACTGGGGACAGTCCTCCTGTCAAGCACAAAACTTACAGGGTGACTGACAGGGTGAGAGCTTGCATCAAGGAGGAGGTCTCCAAGATCCTTGCGTTAGGGGTGATTGAGTCCTCTAACAGTCCTTCGGCCAGCCCAGTGGTCTTGGTCCCAAAGTCTGCCGCACCGGGTGTCTCACCAGAGCTGAGGTTCTGTGTAGATTACCGAGGGCTCAATTCAGTCACCAGGACTGACGCGCACCCCATCCCCAGAGCTGATGAGCTCATTGATCGGTTAGGGGCTGCCCGGTACCTCAGCACGTTTGACTTAACGTCTGGGTACTGGCAGATCGCCTTGACTGATGGGGCAAGAGAGAGGTCAGCATTCTCCACACCAGATGGGCACTACCAATTCCGGGTTATGCCCTTTGGGATGAAGAATGCCCCTGCCACCTTTCAGAGGTTGGTCAACCAGGGGTTGGCTGGACTGGAAGAGTTCAGTGCCGCCTACCTGGATGACATTGCAGTGTTCAGCGCCAGTTGGGAAGAACATCTGCGCCACCTCTGGGAAGTGTTGATGGCGCTGCGGAGAGCAGGCCTCACGATCAAGGCGAGTAAGTGCCAGATCGGGCAGGGTTCCGTGGTGTACTTGGGACACCAGGTTGGGAGCGGCCAGGTGGCGCCCCTACAGCCCAAGATTGAGACCATCCTGACTTGGGAACCCCCAAGACCCAGACAGAGGTGAGAGCCTTTTTAGGACTCACCGGGTATTACAGGAGGTTTGTCAAGGGGTATGGCAGCATTGTTGCACCCTTGACAGAGCTGACTTCCAGGAAGCAGCCCAAGAGAGTGATTTGGACTGACACCTGTCAGAGAGCTTTTGATGCCCTGAAGGCTGCCATGTGCACGGCGCCCGTGCTCCTGGCACCCAACTTCTCAAAGAGTTTATTGTGCAAACAGACACTTCAGAGCATGGTGTGGGGGCTGTTCTATCACAGATTAATGAGGAGGGCCTAGACCAACCTGTAGCCTTCATCAGTAGGAGGTTACTTCCACGGGAACAGAGGTGGAGTGCAATTGAGCGTGAGGCATTTGCTGTGGTCTGGGCACTGAAGAAGTTGAGACCATACTTGTTTGGGACTCACTTCCGGGTTCAGACAGACCACAGGCCCCTCAGATGGCTGATGCAGATGAGGGGTGAGAATCCAAAGCTGTTGAGGTGGTCCATATCCCTACAGGGGATGGACTTTACGGTGGAACACCGCCCTGGTACAGAACACGCCAATGCTGATGGTCTGTCCAGATTTTTCCGCTTAGTGATGAGAACTCCCCGGAGGTAGGGTAGTTCTCCCCACATTTCAGCTGGAGGGGACACGTGTTAGACCTGGCACCATTGGCGTGGGTCTCCCTTCCATTTTTTGCTGTTGCCTCTTATGATTTTGCTGGTTTTAGATGCTTTTGGGCACTGTGCCACTGCTGTTCAGTGCCACAGTGCAAGTGCTCCCTATGGTAAATTGATGTATGGATTAGTGACTCCATGATTGGCTTGTTTGGCTTACTGTCAGACCCTAGTACAGTGCACTGCGTGTGCCCAGGGCTTGTAAATCAAATGCTGCTGGTGGGCTTGCAGCACTGGTTGTGCCACCCACCGGAGCAGCTTGTAAAGTGTGTCTCAGGCCTGCCATTGCAGAGCCTGTGTGCAGTCTGGTACTGCCATGTTGACTGGGCAAGTGCACCCACTTGCCAGTCCCTAAACCTTCCCTTTTATACATATTAGTCACCCCTAAGGTAGGCCCAAGGGCAGGGTGCATTGTAGGTAAAAGGTAGGACATGCCCTGATGTGTGTAGCATGTCCTAATAGTGAATTACAGCCATTTTCGTTTTTCACTATTGCAAGGCTACCTGTTCCCCATAGGCCAGAATGGGCAGTTAGATTATAACATCTTATAATCCTAACTGACTCAGGGAACCAGGTAGAAATTCGAGTTTAGTATGCCTGAACTCAGAATGATAAAATACATCTTTTAGTGAAGTTGGTTTTAACATTCTGTGTTTGAAAATACCACTTTTAGAAAGTGGGTATTTTCTTGCCTAACTATCCAAGCCTGCCTCTGCTAGGTTGTGTATTCCTTGTCTGGAGTTTGAGTGACAGGGGCTGGGGGCTTCCAGGAGACAGGGTGAGTCAGCACAGGGCTGAATAGAGAGATCTGCATGCAGATAGGAGGGAGGAGTTGCACCTGGGACCTGAATAGGGCTGTGCCTTTCCTCCACAATGCTGGCTCCACCTCCTGTGGTGTGTCTGATGTCCCTGGCCTACACTGTGAAAGGAAAGAAGGAGTCTTGTCAACAAAGTGCTCCAGGACTGACCAGAACTGGTTTTGGACTAGGCAAAGGCCTCTCTGCCTTCAGAGAACAAAGAGAAAAGTAGTATAAATATTGGGACCCAGACCCAAAAACTTTAGATCACTTCTGGGAATCAAGACGAACCTTTTCTGAGGAGAAGAACCAGGAAGCTGTGCTGTGTGTTTGGGGGTTGGCCTGCAGTGGTTGCTTCATTGCCAAAGAAAGGAGAAAAGGACTGAGTGTGCTTTCTATCAACTTGAAGAAGAATCTCCAAGGGCTTGAACTAGAGCTTGCCTCCTGCCTGAAGTCTCAGGGATAGAAGACTTCACCAACCAGCTCCCCCTGAATTCCCTTGCTGGGAATTGAAGTGCCTGCTGTTGTGCTGGGCCTTCTGAGAGACTGCGTGTCGCTGGGAGCTGGAAGCGCGACGCAACAACGAGAGCGTGTCGCCGCCGCTGTCATCGCATCGCCGAGGAAGCGAGACGCCGCTGCCGCTGTCATCATCGCATCGCCGAAGCGCGGCGCATCGCCGGAGAAGCGGGACGCTGCCACAGAGGACATCGTCGCATCACCGGAGAAGCGCGTCGCAGGGCCTGTCGCGGCTCCAAAGATCATCGAGTCGCCGCACGGCCGTCGGGCGTGCACGCATCGCACCAACGTTGTCGCATCGCAACCAAGACGCCATTTTTGTCGCATCGCACCGGAGAAGAGTATCGCATCGAGGTGCCATCTTGTCGCATCGCACAGGAGAGCAGTAAGAAACCGACGCATCACCTCCCCACACAGTAAGGAAGCGAGCATCAACTCTCCTGCGCAGCAGTAAGGAACCGACGCATCCAGTCCCCTGAGTGTAAGGAACCGACGCATCACCTTCCCTGCGACCCTTTTGTTTTCTTTGCGTTACGCATTCAAGGTACATTGAGAGTAAAGTGTTGCATCTACAACTTGAGAGAACTGAACTATTTTATAACATTCTAAAGTCTATTGTTGAGTACAGTATTGTGGATTTTTGTCGTTTGGTCTTGTGTTAAGTCTATATAAAAATACTTATTTTTATAATACAACCTGTGTGGTGTCCATCTGTAGTGTTGTCACTGTATTACTGTATGTGTTTACAAATGCTTTACACACTGCCTGCTCGTGCCAAGCTACCAAGGGGGTGAGCAGGGGTTATTTTAGGAGTGTAGCCCCTTACCCTGACTAGACGCAAGGGTCCCTATTTGTCACAGGTACCTACCTATGCCAACTAGAGACCCCCAAATCTAACACAGTGCATTTCATTTTTGTGAAATCTCTTGTTAATAAAATTTTATACACTGAACCATCACTCGCCCTCGTGCCAAATCCGACCAGTATGTGTGTGTGCTTGAGGAATAGATGTTTGTGCAGTAATATTTGTCTTTTTTGTCTCTCTTCCAAGGTGTACATTCCATCTAAGAAAAACCTACCATAATCTAGATATTCTCGTAAACTAAACACCCATGGGAGTACATGGTGATGTCTCTCTTGTGGATCCCAACAAGTTATCTTACCCACAATGTCCTGCAAACCTCAAAATGTGACTGCCACATTTTCCTTGCATTACTGTGCCAATATTTTCACGCTTCAGAAAGAAACAACAAATTTCCTACCACCCAGCATTTCCCCAAGTACCCGCGGCAGGGAAGGGCCCAAAACGTATTGTGGAGACATCAAAATTACCTATTTTGAAAGGACCTGGTTTTGCAAGGGGGGTCATCTGAGTTTTTGGCCCCGGGCTCGGCGGCCATCTTGGGAAACCTACCGTACCCACACATTTCTGAAAACTAGATACCCTGGGAATTCCAACGAGGTATGGCTTGCGTGGATCCCCCAACGTTTACCTACCCAGAATCCCCTGCAAGCCTCAAATTTTGCTAAAAAAAAATCAAATTTTTCTCAAACTTCTGTGTGGGAAAGTTGTAGGATCACCGGGCTGACACAAATTTCCTACCACCCAGCGTTCCCCCAGGTCTTCCGATAAAAATGGTACCTCACTTGTGTGGGTAGGCATAGTGGCTGCAACAGGAAATGGCCCAAATCGTACTGTGGGGACTTCAAAATTACCTATCACAAAACTATCTGCTTTTGCAAGGGGGGGGTCACATGAGTTTTTGGTCCCGGGATTGGCGACCATCTTGAGAAACCTACCAAACCCACACATTTCTGAAAACTAGACACCCTGGGGAGTCCAATGAGGTATGGCTTGCGTGGATCCCCCTACGCTTCCCTACCCAGAATCCCCTACAAACCTCAAATGTTGCTGAAAAAATCTAATTTTTCTCACATTTCTGTGTGGGAAAGTTGTAGGATCACCGGGCTGACACAAATTTCCTACCACCTAGCATTCCCCCAGGTGTCCCGATAAAAATGGTACCTCATTTGTGTGGGTAGGCATAGTGGCTGCAACAGGAAATGGCCCAAATCGTACTGTGGAGACTTCAAAATTACCTATCACAAAACTATCATTTTACTCGGGAGACCAAGGGGGACGCTAGGTGGTAGGACATTTGTGCCGGCACAGTGATCCCGCACACAAATTAATGGAAAAAGTGATTTTTTTCAGCTAAATTTGAGGTTTGCAGGGGATTCTGGGTAGGGAAACGTTGGAGGATTCACGCAAGCCATACCTCATTAGACTCCCAAGGGTGTCTAGTTTTCAGAAATATGTGGGTTGGTAGGTTTCCCTAGATGGCCGCGAGCCCAGGGCCCAGGGCCAAAAAACCAGGTACCCCCCAGGTGTGTCCATGTTGCATGTTGCGCCGTTTCCTGTCGCGGGCACTAGGCTCACCCACACAAGTGAGATATCATTTTTTATCAGAAGACTTTGGGGAATGCAGGGTGGGTGGAATTTTGTGGATCCAGGAGGATTCCAGAACTTTCCATCACAGAAATGTAAGGAAAATGTGGTTTTTTTTACAAAGTTTGAGGTTTGCAAGGAATTGTGGGTAAGAGAACCTGGTGAGAGCCACACAAGTCACCCCATCCTGGATTCTCCTGGGTGTCTAGTTTCCAAAAATGTATAGGTTTGCTAGTTTTCGCCAGATGCCGGCAGAGCTAGGGTTCAAAATCTACAGCTAAGCACTTTGCACAAAAAGGGTCAGTTTTCACAGTCAAAATGTAGTGTGTCCACGTTGCGTTTTGCGCCGTTTCCTGTCACGGGCACTAGGCCTACCCAAACAAGTGAGGTACCATTTTTCTCAGAAGACTTTGGGGAATGCAGGGTGGGAGGAATTTTGTGGATCCATGCAGATTCCAGAACTTTCCCTCAAAGAAATGTGAGGAAAATGTGTTTTTTTTTACAAAGTTTGAGGTTTGCAAGGGATGCTGGGTAAGAGAACCTGTTGAGAGCCAGACAAGTACCCCTACCATGGATTCCCCTGAGTGTCAAGCTTTCAAAAATGTATAGGTTTCCTAGGTTTCCCTAGGTGCCGGCAGAGCTAGAGTTCAAAATTTACACCTAGGCCCTTTGCAAAAAAGGGTCAGTTTTCACTGTAAAAATGTGGTGTGTCCATGTTGCGTATTGCGCCGTTTCCTGTCGCGGGCACTAGGCCTACCCACACAAGTGAGATATAATTTGTATCAGAAGACTAAGGGGAATGCAGGGTGGGTGGAATTTTGTGGATCCATGAGGATTCCAGAACTTTCCATCACAGAAATGTAAGGAAAATGTGTTTTTTTTAACATAGTTTGAGGTTTGCAAGGGATTCTGGGTTAGAGAACCTGGTGAGAGCTACACAAGTCACCCCATCCTGGATTCCCCTGGGTGTCTAGTTTTCAAAAATATATAGGTTTGCTAGATTTCCCAAGGTGCCGGCAGAGCTAGGGTTCAAACTCTACAGCTAGGCACTTTGCAAAAAAAGGGTCAGTTTTTACTGTAAAAAAGTGGTGTGTCCACATTGCGTTTTGCGGCATTTCCTGTCGCGGGCACTAGGCCTACCCACACAAGTGGGGTACCATTTTTCTCAGAGGACTTTGGGAAATGCAGGGTGGGAGTAATATGGTGGATCCATGCAGATTCCAGAACTTTCCCTCAAAGAAATGTGAGGAAAATGTGTTTTTTTTACAAAGTTTGAGGTTTGCAAGGGATTCTGGGTAAGAGAACCTGGTGAGAGCCAGACAAGTAACCATACCATGGATTCCCCTGAGTGTCAAGCTTTCAAAAATGTATAGGTCTTCTAGGTTTCCCTAGGTGCCGGCAGAGCTAGGGTTCAAAATTTACACCTAGGCACTTTGCAAAAAAAGGGTCAGTTTTCACTGTAAAAATGTGGTGTGTCCGTGTTGCGTATTGCGCCGTTTCCTGTCGCGGGCACTAGGCCTACCTACACAAGTGAGAAATAATTTGTATCAGAAGACTAAGGGGAATGCAGGGTGGGTGGAATTTTGTAGATCCATGAGGATTCCAGAACTTTCCCTCACAGAAATATGAGGAAATGTGTTTTTTTTACAAAGTTTGAGGTTTGCAAGGGATTCTGGGTAAGAGAACCTGGTAGGAGCCAGACAAGTCACCCCATCCTGGATTCCCCTGGGTGTCTAGTTGTCAAAAATGTATAGATTTGCTAGGTTTTCCTAGGTGCAGGCAGAGCTAGGGTTCAAAATCTACAGCTAGGCACTTTGCAAAAAAAGGGTCAGTTTTCACTGTAAAAATGTGGTGTGTCCACGTTGCGTTTTGCGCCGTTTCCTGTTGCGGGCACTAGGCCTACCCACACAAGTGAGGTACCATCTTTCTCTGAAGACTTTGGGAAATGCACGGTGGGAGAACTTTTGTGGATCCATGCAGATTCAAGAACTTTCCCTCACAGAAATGTGAGGAAAATGTGGGTTTTGTTTACAAAGTTTGAGGTTTGCAAGGGATTCTGGGTAAGAGAACCTGGTGAGAGCCACACAAGTCACCCCATCCTGGATTTCCCTGGGTGTCTAGTTTCCAAAAATGTATAGGTTTGCTAGGTTTCCCTAGGTGACGGCAGAGCTAGGGTTCAAAATCTACAGCTAGGCACTTTGCACAAAAAGGGTCAGTTTTCACTGTAAAAATGTGGTGTGTCCATGTTTCGTTTTTGTGCCGTTTCCTGTTGCGGGCACTAGGCCTACCCACACAAGTGAGGTACCTTTTTTCTCGGAAGACTTTGGGGAATGCAGGGTGGGAGGAATTTTGTGGATCCATGCAGATTCCAGAAGTTTCCCTCACAGAAATGTGAGGAAAATGTGTTTCTTTTTACAAAGTTTGAGGTTTGCAAGGGATTGTGGGTAAGAGAACCTAGTGAGAGCCAGACAAGTCCCCCCATCCTGGATTCCCCTGGGTGTCTAGTTTTCAAAAATGTATAGGTTTTCTAGGTTTCCCTTGGTGCCGGCAGAGCTAGGGTTCAAAATCTACAGCTAGGCACTTTGCAAAAAAAGGGTCAGCTTTCACTGTAAAAATGTGGTGTGTCCACGTTGCGTTTTGCGCCGTTTTCTGTCTCGGGCACTAGGCCTACCCACAGAAGTGAGGTACCATTTTTCTTGGAACACTTTGGGGAATGCAGGGTGGGAGGAATTTTGTGGATCCATGCAGATTCCAGAAGTTTCCCTCACAGAAATGTGAGGAAAATGTGTATTATTTTACAAAGTTTGAGGTTTGCAAGGGATTCTGGGTGAGAGAACCTGGTGAGAGCAAGACAAGTCACCCCATCATGGATTCCCCTGGGTGTCTAGTTTTCAAAAATGTATAGGTTTGCTAGGTTTCCCTAGGTGCCGGCAGAGCTAGGGTTCATAATCTACAGCTAGGTACTTTGCAAAAAAAGGGTCAGTTTTCACTGTAAAAATATGGTGTGTCCATGTTGCGTTTTGCGCTGTTTCCTGTCGCAGGCACTAGGCGTACCCACACAAGTGAGGTACCATTTTTCTAGGAACACTTTGGGGAATGCAGAGTGGGAGGAATTTTGTGGATCCATGCAGATTCCAGAACTTTCCATCACAGAAATGTGAGGAAAATTATTTTTTTTACAAACTTTGAGGTTTGCAAGGGATTCTGGGTAAGAGAACCTGGTGAGAGCCAGACCAGTCACCCCATCCTGGATTCCCCTGGGTGTCTAGCTTTCAAAAATGTATAGGTTTGCTAGGTTTCCCTAGGTGCCGGCAGAGCTAGGGTTCAAAATCTACAGCTAGGCACTTTGCAAAAAAAGGGTCAGTTTTCACTGTAAAAATGTGGTGTGTCCACGTTGCTTTTTGCGCCATTTCCTGTCTCGGGCACTAGGCCTACCCGCACAAGTGAGGTACCATTTTTATAGGGAGACTTAGGGGAATGAAGGGTGGGAGTAATTTTGTGTATCCATGCAGATTCAAGAACATTCCATCACAGAAATGTGAGGAAAATGTGTTTTTTTACAACGTTTGAGGTTTGCAAGGGATTCTGGGTAAGAGAACCTGGTGAGAGCCAGACAAGTCCCCCCATCCTGGATTCCCCTGGATGTCTAGTTTCCAAAAATGTATAGGTTTTCTAGGTTTCCCTAGGTGCCGGCAGAGCTAGGGTTCAAAATCTACAGCTAGGCACTTTGCACAAAAAGGGTCAGTTTTCACAGTAAAAATGTGGTGTGTCCATGTTGCATTTTACACCATTTCCTGTCGTGGGCACTAGGCCTACCCACACAAGTGAGGTACCATTTTTCTTGGAAGACTTTGGGGAATGCAGGGTGGGAGGAATGTTGTGGATCCATGCAGATTCCAGAAGTTTCCCTCACAGAAATGTGAGGAAAATGTGTTTTTATTTACAAAGATGGAGGTTTGCAAGGGATTCTAGGTAAGAGAACCTGGTGAGAGCCAGACAAGTCACCCCATCCTGGATTCCCCTGGGTGTCTAGTTTTCAAAAATGTATAGGTTTGCTAGCTTTCCCTAGGTGCCAGCAGAGCTAGCATTCAAAATCTACAGCTAGGAACTTTGCGCAAAAAGGGTCTGTTTTCACTGTAAAAATGTGGTGTATCCACGTTGTGTTTTGCGCCGTTTCTTGTCGCGGGCACTAGGCCTACCCACACAAGTGAGATATCATTTTTTATCGGAAGACTTTGGGGAATGCAGGGTGGGTGGAATTTTGTGGATCCACGAGGATTCCAGAACTTTCCATCACAGAAATGTAAGGAAAATTTGGTTTTGTTTTTACAAAGTTTGAGGTTTGCAAGGGATTCTGGGTAAGAGAACCTGGTGGGAGCCACACAAGTCACCCCATCCTGGATTTCCCTGGGTGTCTAGTTTTCAAAAATGTATAGGTTTGCTAGGTTTTCCTTGGTGCCGGCAGAGCTAGGGTTCAAAATCCTAACAGCTAGGCACTTTGCAAAAAAAGGGTGAGTTTTCACTGTAAAAATGTGGTGTGTCCACGTTGCGTTTTGCGCGGCTCCTGTCGCGGGCACTAGGCCTACCCACACAAGTGAGGTACCATTTTTCTCGGAAGACTTTGGGGACTGCAGGGTGGGAGGAATTTTGTGGATCCATGCAGATTCCAGAAGTTTCCCTCACAGAAATGTGCGGAAAATGTGTTTTTTGTTTTACAAACTTTGAGGTTTGCAACGGATTCTGGGTAAGAGAACGTGGTGACAGCCAGACAAGTCACCCCATCCTGAATTCCCCTGGCTGTCTAGTTCTCAAAAATGTATAGGTTTGCTAGGTTTCCCTAGGTGCCGGCAGAGCTAGGGTTCAAAATCTACAGCTAGGCACTTTGCACAAAAAGGGTCAGTTTTCACTGTAAAAATGTGGTGTGTCCATGTTGCGTTTTGCACCATTTCCTGTCGCGGGCACTAGGCCTACCCACACAAGTGAGGTACCATTGTTCTCTGAAGACTTTGGGGAATGCAGGGTGGGAGGAATTTTGTGGATCCATGCAGATTCCAGAAGTTTTCCTCACAGAAATGTGAGGAAAATGTGTTTTTTTTTTACAAAGTTTGAGATTTGCAAGGGATTCTGGGAAAGAGAACCTGGTGAGAGCCAGACAAGCCACCCCATCCTGGATTCCCCTGGGTGTCTAGTTTTAAAAAATGTATAGGTTTGCTTGGTTTCCCTAGGTGCCGGCAGAGCTAGGGTTCAAAATCTACAGCTAGGCACTTTGCAAAAAAAGGGTCAGATTTCACTGTGAAAATGTGGGGTGTCCACGTTGCGTTTTGCGCCGTTTCCTGTCGCAAGCACTAGGCGTACCCACACAAGTGAGGTACCATTTTTCTCGGAAGACATTGGGGAATGCAGGGTGGGTGGAAGTTTGTGGATCCATGCAGATTCCAGATCTTTCCATCACAGAAATGTGAGGAAAATATTATTTTTTTTCCAAACTTTGAGGTTTGCAAGGGATTCTGGGTAGGAGAACCCGGTGAGAGCCAGACAAGTAACCTCATCCTGGATTCCCCTGGGTGGCTAGTTTTCAAAACTTTATAGGTTTGCTAGATTTCCCTAGGTGCCGGCAGAGCTAGGGTTCAAAATCTACAGCTAGGCACCTTTCAAAAAAAGGGTCAGTTTTCACTGTGAAAATGTGGTGTGTCCACGTTGCGTTTTGCGCCGTTTCCTCTCGCAAGCACTAGGCGTACCCACACAAGTGAGGTACCATTATTCTCGGAAGAGCTTGGAGAATGCAGGTTGGGAGGAATTTTGTGGATCCACGAGGATTCCAGAACTTTCTATCACAGAAATGTGAGGAAAATGTGGTTTTGTTTGACAAACTTTGAGGTTTGCAAGGGATTCTGGGTAAGAGAACCTGGTGAGAGCCAGACAAGTCACCCCATCCTGGATTCCCCTGGGTGTCTAGTTTTAAAAAATGTATAGGTTTCCCTAGGTTCCAGCAGAGGTAGGGTTCAAAATCTACAGCTAGGCACTTTGCAAACAAGCATTGGCATAGCCAATAGGTCTCGCTTTTGGGACCTTCTAAGTATTTAGTTATCCTTGATGCAACAACAACAACTGTTGCATGGCTAAACACTTATAAGGTCCCAAAGGCGAGACCTATTGGCTATGCCAATGCTTGTTAGAGCTTTCCTAAAGGGCAGAAGGTTGCCAGTGGGAGAAAGGGAGACTGTTCCAGAGACATTCAGCCTGGACAGAGAAAGCTCTACCGCCTACTCTTACCTTTTGAACTTATTATTTGTTCTAAGTGATTAGCCTGGTGTCTGGCCTTAAGGGCGTATTTTGTACTAAGTGAGTAAATTAGGTTTAGCTTGCATCTTGCATTGCACCACGAAGGTCAGATAATCAATTCTGTCACCCAAAAAGCCATGAATTAAACAATAAAAAGCCAAATGGTGCAGCTGAAACAAAACTTATCGTGCCCTGTTTTCCATAAAGGCCTTGTCCATAGTTAATTAAAAAAGCATTTTACTTTGTTAGCGGTTTGCAGTCTTGATTTGGCAGGAGAAAGAATAGTTTTGATTTCTGCTGCCTAATTACAGCCGTATTCGCGCCAAAAATAGAATATTGAAAACGAAAACCCATGAGGCTTTTTCGTTTCAATGCATTCGCTCTATGCATTTACTTTCTAATGTTTAACTGATTATGCACTGCGCTGACACACTTTACCGGAGCACATGTCACATATTACGAAAGCCAACAAACGTTTCAAGAGAGGTCTTCGTCTCCCACACCTAGAACAAGCTTCCAGAGTTCAGTACGCAGAACCCTCAAATAGCAGCCTTGCCCAAAGCAAAAATAGTAGAGTAATTGTATAGCCTCCACCCCCTGAGATCACTTACCCTGTAACCACTAGCCTTGGCTTCTCCTGAGCAGGCAGCAACAAGACCCCTGCAGTGTTCCCCTGTCATGGGCGTGGTGTTTATTTCCTGCCTTTCTGAACATCTCGCGCGGTTCATGTCCACTGCGCTGCCTGTCACATTCTAAAAACAACCACAGGCCCATGAAGCTGCGCTTTCCTGAATGGCTTGTGGCTTTACTGCTGCTTCAAAGGAAAGAGACTCCTGAGCCAGAGCCTGCTTGTCGTGGAAGTTCGAAGTGGTGCAAGCAAGCTAGCTCAGCGAGTTCAGCGCCTGCTGCTCAGATCAGCGTGAGCGCTACAGGTACAAATCCAAGCTTGTCTTTTTTCCCAGTCTGATAGCACGTTTACCACAGATCAGAGACGTCGGCAGCGTGAGAGAGAGAGGAGCGGGGGCGAGCGAGCGCGGCAGCCTGCTGAGCTGACCACACGCTCGTGCACAATGGCCATGTGTTTTTAATTATCGCGCCCGCGTCTGGGCACGATAATTGGAAACACATGGTGCCCGTGCGGGTAACCGCACGGAAAAGGCCATTGTGCACGAGCATGTGGTCAGCTTTCAAAAGCCCCTTACATAAAGTCTCGCAGCGCTTGCGCGCTACTCGAGGCTCGACCTAAAAAAGGGTCAGTTTTCACAGTAAAAATGTGGAGTGTCCACGTTGCGTTTTGGGCCGTTTCCTGCCGCGGGCACTAGGCCTACCCACACAAGTGAGGTACCATTTTTATCAGGAGAATTAGGGGAACACAGAATTGTAGAGTAACTGTTATTACCTATTGACCCTCGATGCATTTCTGCCTTCCAAATGTAAGGCAATGTGGGTAAAAAAGAAATCACTTCGAAAAATGTCCTATAATTCACATGCTAATGTGGGTACCCACAATTTTGGAGATGTGCAAATAGCTACTGTTTCTAAACTATATATTTTGTTCCCATTTCAGAACTACATAGGTGTCTTTCATACCGATTTTTCACTGTTTATATTTTCCCAAATGAATTGCTATATACCCGGTACACAATAAAAAACCATTGCAAGATGCTGCTCAGTTATTGGCTCGGGGTTCGTCGGGTTCTTGGTGAACCTACAAGTCCTATATATTCCCACAACCAGAAGGGTCCATCGGATGTAACGGTATAATGCTTTCAAACATCTGTCATACTTAGAAGAAGTTACAGGTGAAAACAATGGCTGTTTTTTTCAACTCATTTTCAATTTTTACTATTTTTAACTGTTAGTTTCTATAAAAAAACCTTGAAGGATCTACACAAATGACCCCTTGCTGAATTCAGAATCTTGTCTACTTTTTTTAAATGTATAGCTTTCCAGGATCCATTATTGCTTTCATACCCATTTCTACCATTAACTGGAAGGAGGTTGAGAGCACAAAAAAAAGCAAAAATAGGCTATGTCCCAGTAAAATGCCAAAACTGTGTAAAAATTTCGGTTTTCTGACAAACGTCTGTCTGTCCCTGAAAGCTGGGAAGATGTTGATTTCAGCACCACAAACCCTTTATTGATACCATTTGCAGGTAAAAAACCAGACGCTTTCATCTGCAGCCCTTTTTTCCAATTTTTCCCCCAAAAAACCAAATTTGCCTGTATTTTGTCTAATTTCTGGGTCCCCTCCAAGGGAATTAACGAACCCTTGGTACCTTTAAAATCCCCATGATGTTGGAAGAAAAGGACGCAAATTTGGCATGGATACCTTATGTGGTCAAAAAGTTACAGGGGCCTAAGCGCAAACTACCCCAAATAGCCAAAAAAGAAAGCTTAGCAAAGGTGGGGGGGAGGCCTAGCAGCGAAGAGGTTAAAGCTTAAAATGCTAGAAGCCTGAAGCCTGCCATGAAGGTCCTTGGGGCAGCGAGGGCCCAAGCAGGAGCACACCTGGCTACCCACAAGCCGCACCCATACCTATTTGGGGAGCCCAGCTCGCACTTTGCAAGCGGTAGCTAGTACCGCCGCTCTGGCACTTTACCTCGCCTCCTTTACTTCGGCTGCTGCTCGACTTTCCCAATTTCCCATGCCTGGTGTCTTCCCCTTCACCATCGGGCCCGGTGCGATGCCGCGCCATAACCTGCCGCACCTGCTTGGCACGGTGACTCCGGGGATTCCGGGTTTCCGGTTCTGACGTCACTTCTCAGAAGGGGCGCTCCCAGTTGCCCGCAAAAATACGCCTTTCCACATCCAAACTATCTTCAATTCTAGTAGCTACCTCCTCTGCTCTTCTCAAGATGCATAGGCTTTGCTAAGTGAATAGTCTTTTTGTTTCCTGGATTAACTTTTACCATTTACTTACAAAGTAAGAATCGTATTCTATGATGCAAGCACAGACAGTCTTGCCATACTGGCTTACGTTTTTTGAGCAGATAAAGGACCACTAACAGTTTCCATTTGGAATGGCTGATGATTTCCAATGTCCTTTTCACTTCAAAGAGCCTATATATTATAGCTAGTCTGAATTCTAGTCTTTTGCAATACACATCTGTGTTAAGATATCTCTAGCACAGTTTTGACACCAATTAAAAACGTTATTTTACTTTTACATAGAAATAAATTAGTCTAGCAAAAAGCTATTAGCTTATCACTGAGTAAATGATTGAATACTATGAGCTGAGATTATTTACAGTAAAATTAAAAAGCTACTCTTTGAAAGTAGGCATATATGAAAACCCACCTTTTGTTCCTGTTTTTGTCAGTAATTATCTTTCTGAAGACTGAGCAAAATACATGTGTGGTAACAAAGGGCCTGCTGTGCTATTCCTGTTCCCAAACCAGAGATGAGTAATTTGAACACCGACTGGTCTGTGCTGTGAATAGGAATGCAATTTGGAATGCGACTTATGTACTAATAGGTCACATCACAAACTGTCCATTCGCAGTGTCCATTAAAGGTACAAGAGTTGCTATTTTAAAAAAAATGTTTCTTGTTTGGCAACGCAATGGAGGGACTAAACAGTGGTATTATAGACCACTGCCAACTCCTCTGAGGCAGCTAACACAACTCCCACAGAAGAAGTTATCCATTGAGACAGCTTTCCCTTTGCGGAATAGTTACCACCCCAACTTGGGGGTCAGCATACGGATTAATGTTGTGACATTTTGTCCTGTTCAGAACATATCTGGAGCACCAAGCCAATACTTTATCACACTGATGTGAGTCTTCAACTGTGATTTATGGGTATGGCTTATATTACAGTACTGCTTTTGTAGCTTGCTATCCCGCCGGTCACTTTGGTATCGCTGAATTTGGTAGCATGTTAGTTGTATCTTCTAGGTTGCTATATGGCGGGGGCTGTGATTCTCAATCACCCTTCTTTTTGCCATTTTCCGGTTACTGACAGCTTTTACTTACACTTTAACAAAAAAGGAACTGTAACCTTGTCCTGTTGATTTTTCCTACATGCCGGCTTCTTTCATGTGTTTTGTTACTTAGGCTGATATGCTGTCACATGCCCAGTACTTCTATCATGCTACCTTTTTTACGAATGCACTGCTTGTTTGTTCATGTTTCTAATAAACTTAAACAAAATGTTAAAAATAGAAAAGAAAAAATGTGAGACCCCTCTAACATTTGTTGCTTTAGTTACAAGTCCTCAAAAGCAGAGGATGGGAGTGCTCCGCAGAGAACTAAGTGGATCACTGTGCAACCAGGGCTGTTGTCTATTTGACAGCCAGTCTCCCAGAGGTGAGGGACAACACCTGAGGTTTGGATTTCTTGCTGGAGTAGCTTTACATCTAATCCCATGCACCTAGAAGCCTGCATGCCTGCTTAGAGAGGGAAGGAACCTACCAGCCCAGCAGCAGCAGTGTCTATCCAGGGATAAGTGAAGTACATGCCCAGCAGGCCTCCAAACTCTCTATGGCAGTTACTGGTGGAAACTGTGTCTTCAATTGCTCAGGCCCGGTTGGGGCTGTCATTGCCTGTTGCGATCAGCCTGTGTGTGGCTGCCAATGTAAAACTGAAGAACGGTTTCTGCGTGGTGGTTCCCACTCTTGCTGTGATCAGCTAGTGCATGGCTGCAACTGGCAAGATCAAGATTGGCCTTTGTGTGGCTGTGCCTGCTCAATTTGTGATCAACTTGTGTGTGCCCGCAGCGGCCATACTGAAGATTGGTGTGTGCATGACTGCAACTTCCCAAGAGGTAAATGGCCTGTGCGTGGCCGCAACTGCCAAGGTATTATGAGCCTGTGCAGGGGATGCAACTACTGAAATAGTACCCAGTTTGTAAAGGGCTGCAGCTAAAGAATTAGGGGCTTATTACGAGTTTGGCGGTCTCATGGACTGCCATATCAGCGGTGGCATTCCGAGCGCGGTGAGCTCGGCGGTCCGACCGCCGTATTATGAGTTGGGCGTATAGACTTTCCGAAGACTGCTGATAATGCAGATTATCATTTCTCAAGTGTTGCTATAGTGACATTGAACTGACTACAACTACAATAAGGCCTTCTGATTGTTTCTCTAACCAAGATGCAATAGTAAATATGACACACTCACATGATTGCACACATCCTAGTTTCTGTTTTGATGCTAAAGAAACATCTGTATGGATGTGTCAGCAAAGTCATATACACCTTCTCTGCTACAACTCTGTATTAGACTCTCACACATCATCCACATGAAAAGGCAATGTCAGTCAATGGGAGTACACAGAATCAGTGTGAGAACCATTTGAAGGGCACAATGGAAACACTTTCTGCAGGATAGTTATGCCTCTAACAGGGAGAACCCTCAAAGGCTGGGCCCTGGTTCACACTACATTTTGTACATCTGACAAACTCCATGTGCACTGGACCTGGAAACTGAAGTATATCAGGGACAACCAGTTGCATAACCAAGTTCCATGCATGTGTAGGCAATGGGTAAGTGCAACTTAGGAAAGCAAACACAGCACTTATAGCATGTGGCACACATCTAGATGAAGTAGCTGTAAGCTACACACTGCAAAATGGACACATGTCCACACAGAACCACACAAAGGGATGACAAGTTGACACCCTCCATATGTGGATACACAAATATCTAACTTCAACACACATAACACATACCCAACCTACATCATAGGAAGAAAGGCAAGCTAAATGACATTGACAGTGGCCACGTCAAGAGGAAATACCACATAACATGTCACCCAATACAATGTCTGCCCCATCTGGATGACAACCCACATAGACATCCATCCAACATTTACCCTTGTCCTGTCTAACTCCAGCACTGGCTCCAAAGGCACATCATAGAAACCACTTCAACTGGCTCAGCAATCAGGGATGAAACAAACACAACTGTACTTACATATCACTAACTATACAACAACATCAAATATTCAGAAAAGTTATGGCAGGACCAATGTCTACAAAACTCTGAAGGTTTTTAATGAAAGGACGAAATTATTCATCAAATGAAACATAGGCCAATGGCGAGTCCATAATGTCAGAAATGTGCTACAGCACAATGTTGTGCCAAAACACTTGGGCTATCTGACACTGCCAGGGAACATCTTCATAAAGGGGCATCCATTGTGTACAGCAGGCACCTCAAAGATGGTACTTGGGGGGTGGAGGGGGCAGAGGTTTAGGGAGGGGTGGATTTATCCTTGGGAGGGGGGCTTCTTGGGTTTGGGCTCTTTAGGGCTGGGTTTTGGTTTGGGAGGTGTTCTTCCTTTTTTCTTCTTTTTTGGGCTGAGGTCAGGGTTGTAGGGAGGCTGTTTTTCAGGGGTGGAGTGGGAAGTGGAAGGAATAGGTTTGGGTATGGAAGATATTTTTGGGACTTTGAGAGGGGGGACAGGTGTCAGAGTGTTAAGGGCAAGGGCAAACAAGAAAGATTTACAGGGAAAACGAGTAGGGTGTTTTGGGATGGAGTTCAGGTTGGGAGGAAGAGGGAGTGGAAGAGTGTGGGGAGTCTGCTGTTTGCACTGTGTGTTGTGATGGTGGCTGTTGTGTGGGTTTCTGTGAGTGTATGTGTTTATTGGGGGAGTGCTGAGGATGTGCTGGGTGTTATGGAGGGGTCTGTGTGTGTTGCTTTGATGTCTGTGGGAATGGTTGTGTCTGTGGCTGTTGCTGTGATATCCGTTGGTATGGGTGTGTCTGTGGAGGGGTCAGTGTGTGTTGCTGTGATGTCTGTGGGTATGGGTGTGTCTGTGGAGGGGTCAGTGTGTGTTGCTGTGGTGCCTGGGAGTATGCTGGGGGTGGTGAGGGAGGTGAGTGTCTGATGTGTGCCTACATGTCTGAGTTTTTTGGATGTCTTGAGTTTGTATGTGGTGCTTGGATCTGTTGGAGTATGTGCATGCTTAGGTGTGCATGTGCTTGGGATAGGATTGGGAAGAGGGAATGTGGATGGGAAGGGGCAGGAGGGGTGGGTGGAAGGTTGAGATGGGTGGAGGGCTGCCATGAGGGAGGAGGCCAGAGCCTGTAAAGATCTCTAGGACAGACATGCCAGTGTGAATGCATTCCAGGAAGGCTACCACGTGGGTTATCTGGGTGCGTAGCCCCTAGATGGCATTCAGCACTGCAGTCTGACCCACAGAGATGCTCCTCAGGTGGTCAATAGCCTCCTTACTCAGGCCAGCGTGGCTAATAGGGGCAGGGGCTGAGGTGCCTGCAGCAAAGAAGAGCACTACCCTCCTATGGGAGCGGGAACGGCTAACTTGTGGGGGGACAACAGGGAGGGTGTTGATGGATCTGGGGGTGGCGGACAAGGATAAAGGTGGAACTGATCCTGTTGGGTCCACCACCACTTCGGAGTGTCCATTGGAGGATGACTCAGATGATGATAAGATGCTGATGTTGTCCTCTGGGGCACTCCTCACACCCTCCTGGTCACTGAGTCCCTCAGTGTCTGACGTATCACATCCGGAACTGCCGTGACTAGCAGTGTCTCCACTGACATTGGCCATACCTCCTCCACTTGCCCTGGATGTTCCTGAAATGACAAGTAGCATGGGTTTATTGCATGGTTAATGAATTTCCACACCTGACCATCACAAATCACCAGAAAACATTAAAGAAGTCCACATATCACACCACCTTCATGGTTCACTCCATAGGCAGAGCCGGATTGGCCATAGCTATATAACCCGCAAACCGTTGGGTCCACTTATCTCAGAACCCCAGACTGGCCCAAATGCATGGATGGAATTATTGGAATTCTGTACACTCCATCCTTATGTCCATACTCGGATAGCTGATCAACTTGCAATATTTGGCACTTGTATACCATTGTAAAGAGAAGCAACCAAATAGGATGGATACAAAACTGAGATTTACACAATACTCACACAAGGCCCAGAGTCCAACAGATCTACCTATCCCTCATAACATATCAAGATGTCATGATGGTCAAGTTGAACACCAATGTACCGTCAATTACTGTTGTGGCAGACTTGATATCACATGCAAATGTTCATTGCATACTGAAGGCACTTTGCACTCCAAATCATTTGACCACTATCTGGAAAGTAAAACGAAATTATGACACGTAGTTTAGCTATGTATCACATTTAACAGATAAAGTTCCCAGAAAACAATAAGTTCCTAACATTTGGGGGATAGCTACTCTGAATTCACACAGCACAACACTCCATATAGCCATGTGAACATCCCAATGCTGCTTGGTATAGGTGATGACGCAAGTCAGCGATTGTATATCCACAAGCCAATACACTTTTGAAGGTTTTGGGTGTCCCTGAACATCTATGACATGAAGATGTGGGATCACTAGAGTCAAAATGGGCAGGCAGATCACACAACTCTTTGGTATGGCATACTCAGATTGCCTTGTGATGCCTTGTGAGGATCAGTGTAGACACTCACATAGGATCCCCAGAGTTCTACATCTCACTCACTCATGCATGTCACCAGTCAGTGAATGAGTGTTTAGGAACACTATTCCAAATGAACCATCAACTGCCAATGCACACTGGCCAACATATAGGCACTAACGCTGATAGCACCAGTGATGTTTTCACACTCATTTCACTGTATGACCAGTACTTACCAATGGGAACTGTTGTACAGTCACTGCATGTACTGTACAATAGTCTATATCATGTCACATGCAATAGGGCCACCATCAAATGAGAGACAGTAGTGAGGGTACATCACTCCTCACACAAGCATGAGCAGTTGCCTTTGTGGTACAAACGTCACCCAGATTTACAGAGAACATGAGATGAATACTCACTTCACTCAGCCATTTGTCTGCTCAAAATGAGGGTATTAGATGTTGACAGGACTCTGCTGTCTTCCAGGTCAGAAAGACAATAGTCACAACACAGCAGCATGCACTTACTACCACACTTACACTAACAGTGACTCAACTTGTGTGTGGCAGATGAGTCACCACTAATCTTGGTTTGGACATGCCTGCCTGTAACACACAAAGTTGGCAGAGTAACATGTATGACTCTGGCCAGGACTCACCCCCTTGTTGCTGCTGTTGGCACTCAACTGCCCATCAAGGTCCGGGTAGGCCACTGCCAGTATGCAGGCCATCAGGAGGGTCAGGGTCCGGCCCACGCCACTTCCATGTTGGGAGGACTTCCCCAGCTGGACCTCTGTGATCTTACGAGTACAGCGCCGCAGGTCCTCCCACCTCTTTCGGCAGTGAGCCCTACTCTGGTTGTAGACCCCCACGGTCCGCACCTTCCACGCGATGGCTTTCCAAATGGCCCTCTACTGATGGGCGTTGACCTGTATGGATGCAATAGATGTAGAAACATATTGTAACTGGAAGTTTGAGGAGAACTGTCAGCTTGATACACATCACGCAGACATGTAGCACAAGCCTTCATCAAGAGTCAACATATTACATGCTAGGCACAACTAAAGCATGGATGCACACTTTTGAGGTCATCTGATGACTAACCTCAACCCTGGTCATGACCTACACTGACTGAGCCACCCCACTAATATCATGTAGGCCAGGCCCATCTTACATGGAATGTGATGTGAGGTACCATGAAACACAACACACCATTTGGACCTTCTGAAGGGAAAACTACCTGTGTATGACTGTCCATACGCCTTTCCTGCCAGCCCCATTTCATTGATGCATATAGTCCTTACTGGCAATAATCATAGTATACACAACATCCTAAGACTAAGGTCACACGGTAAGGCCTGGTATGTGTGACAATCAGAGCTACCTCTCTGGGGGCTGTGTGGAAATGTGAATAACTTATTTGAATAACCTAGTAAGTCATAATACGTTTGTGGTGTTTGTACTGCCATCACAGGACACCCCTTTTGCCACATGAGGCACTGTAACAGTGATGATAATCATCATTTCATTGTATGTGTTGCGTGAATGAAAATATTGTAGCCAAGCTGATGAATCACATTTCTAAATCTCTTCAAAAGTAACTCACTATCTACACTTGTCATGTCTCAGATGTGCAATAGGCCTGTACAGTGGAAGCAACACTATTAGAAAAGTGTCAACAGACCTGTGTTAGTAAAGGGACAGTCATTGTTTACAGACAGACATTGACACCATGTTTCAATGGAAAGCAGTATCAGGTCAGGGGATCACCTCAGTCACCATGCCTCATTTTTCCATGTAACAGCTATCAGGGCTACTAATGGGACAGATCACTCTTTCTGTGAACATCCATGGATCGGCAGGTCTACCTGGACACTATTCTGTGGATCAGTTCTCCTACCACAGTAACTCTGGCCCAGGCTGGAACATGGCCCAGACTGCCTGCATATCAATGTCAAGGCTTGCTCTCGGCAGGCTGAGGCTACTTATACCACATGTACATCATATTTCCATCAAATTCAATACAGAAAAGTCAAACTTCTGGCCATTCCATACGTGATCATATGGTTGTTTCGCACTCTGAAGTGGTCTGTGAGGTATAGCTATCTCCCAGATAACAGTTTTACAAAGTCTGGTATGAGCTGTGTGATCAGAGGGACAGTACACTTGGCTAACATCATCCTCAAATGCTTATAACAGTTTAAAGACATGGCTCATGATGTGAACCCATACATAACAATTCACACATACCATGATGTGACTTGAGAACTAATTGTAGCTACTGTACTCAGAGCCACATTGTAGACTAGGGGAACAGAAAAGAAGAAGTTGAACAGAGTGAATAACTGAATTTGATAAAGTTACCTGTTCCTCAGGTGAGCCATAGAGCTAAGAATACAGGGGAAGGACCCCATCTACCAGGGTCTTCAGTTCCTCTGCAGTGACGAGACGGGCACTATCCCCTGTAGGTCATGCCATGTTAGCTCCCAGAGATGAAAAATGGATGAGGTCTTGAAAGCAGCACTGTTAGGAGGCAAGTGAGCTATTTTCCAACAGCCGCGTACATGTACGCCACGTACGCGGGCATCAGCATCGGCGCACACAGACATTGGGCAGCGACCGCCACTATCCTGAGCGTTAGCCTATGGCTGTGACGGCCGTGAATACGACCGCCTACCGAACTGTCGGTTAGCGCCAGCAGCCAACGTTTGACATGTCCTATTAGCGAGGTCAGGCAGCCGCCATGTTAGCGGTTGGGAAGTCTGTGCATAGGCCAAATGTGCACTGTACACCGAGGTTGGTGGTATTTTCCCATTTCATGTTCTGCTATCCTCACTATACTGAAAATTTTACATTTTCCCAATTTATGATGTGCACAGTTCTGTTACAGACCTGTGAATGCCACCTTGTGAATGACAGGTGGAAGTTCAAGATTAGACAATGTTAATGTAAATTGTGTACTGCTTCATGAAGTATTTAAGTTCAGACACATGACTTTTGTCTTACTCTTCACATATGTTACTCTGCACACTGTGACCAAAATACATTTTTGTGTTACTCCTTCCTTAGGTACCCTGGGGGAGGGAGGAGACGCCAGCCTCCAGTGTACTGCCCATTTCCAGACCTACACACCATGGAAGAAAGACACATAATCACAAACATCAGTTTAAATAGGCAAACAACCATGGATCTGTCATCAGTTAGAGCCTGACCTCCGACCTCACCTCAATAATCCTACATCAATCCCACTACTTGTTAAACTCGTCAGTTTTGCATTTTTTGGCCTAAAGCTCTTTTCAATTCACTGTTGCTATTTCTGCTGGAATGTCACAACCGATGTTCAGTCAGGTCCTCACAGAGGTGCTTACAGCAATGTTGAGACACGTGGGCAGCTACATCCAGTTCCCCAGACGTGAGGATTTGGCCACTGTGAAGGCAGATTTCTAAGGATTTTGACACATCCCACAAGTGATTGGATGTAGTGATGGCACCCATATTGGCTTAGGACCACCACATGACAGGGAGCAAGTCTACTGGAACAGGAAGCACTACCATTCTGTCAACTTGCAAGTTGGCTGCTTAGCGGATTTGTACATCTCAAACAGGTAAGCCCGGTTCCCAGGATCTACCCATTATGCCCCAGCTGATGTCACAACTACTCCTGGAGAGGGCCTGGCTTGTAGGTAAGTGTGATCTGTCCTAACATTGTGTGGAAAATGTCAGGTAGTATGATCTGATAGTGTGTAACTCATTGTTGCACTTCTGTCTACCTTCCATCTACGAGACTCAGCGTATCTCAACCAGCCATGGTTGTTGACACCGCTGAGGAATCCTACAACGCCAGGGGAATTCCGCTTCAGTGAGGCCCATGGAAGAACACAGCAGCCTGTGGAGCGAGCTTTTGGGCTCCTGAAAGCCAGATTCAGATGTCTGGACCAGACTGGGAGAGCCCTCCTCTACTCACCCGGAAAGGTGTGTAAGATCACAGTGGCCTGCTGCATACTCTGCAACATTGCCCTGCAACGGAGCATCCCTTACATCGGAGAGGATGCAGGCCATAAAGACTCACTGGGTAGGGACCCTGAAATGCCAAATGAAGATGATGATAGTGGTTAAGAGGAAGGAGCTGACTTGCGTCAGGATCTCATCCAGAACTACTTCTCCTTAGTGTAAGTATGGTGTGAGATGTGACTTTGACAAGTCTTGCAGCTCTCATAGTAATGTTGTGAGGAGGATGTTAATGCTACAAACTGGAAATATCTAGCTCTGTAAATATCTGGGGAAAAGTGTTGGTATTGTAAGTGTAGCAGTGTTCTCTAGAAGTTAACAATGTGATGTGTGTCATATGTATTTTCTTAGCTGATCTCTCTGTAGTGTAGCTCCTATTTCCCTAATAGGCTCTGCGCATTGGAATAATATATCCTTTAGGTTTGACATAGGACTAAGGTCAGTATGTCCCTATCGAGTATATTAAACTTAATTACTTGTGCCAGCTAGCTCAGAGGCCACTAGAAACTCCTTGACAACAAGAAGGGAGTAGTTTCTGGCAGCCGCAAAACATGACCACTGTGTTTCCCTTTAGAATCAGAACGTGTCCCAGAGTCATGGAAACAATAGATAACTATTTCACTCAGCTCAATCGTGCATGCTTAGTTTTCTCCAAGTTACACAGAAAGAAATAGACGGGCGTTTCAATAAAAGATTTATTGAACAGTCTTGTTTCTGGTGTAAGTTAAATGTGCTGTTACGATCACAAGACAGTATGCGAGATAAATAATGTACAGTGTGAGCAGTAGAAATAAATAATACTGCGATAGCATTATCTTTTAGTACATATGCATTTACATAAATAACACAGACTAAAAAATGCGAGTACTCATACGATGCGTTTCTAATCTAGTTCTACCCCAATGTACCTAACCTAACCTAGGTATAGGGAGAGGTATGAAGTAGGTGAAGTATTCCTTACTATGGTATACTAAGAGTATGTTAAGCCTAGTATGCCTAGTATGCCAAGAGTCCCTCTAGGTTCTTGTCGGCTCCATACCTGAAGAATGAGAGAGGTAGGAATCTCTTTGCCAGACTCGAACTCCAACACCCCGCAAGGGAAGTTAGATCACTGGAAGCTGGACTCTCTGCGTGCAGGGATGACAGTGTCTTCTCAGTGCGTCAGGCCGGGAAACGGGCTCCTCTGAAGTCGAGGTCTCCTCTGGTTTACAGGGGCTAGGGAAGGTATATTTATACCTGAGAGCACCTAAGAATGTTAGTATTGACGTGAGTCGGACAGCGAAAGACGTCATGAATGAACCCCTAAGGAATAATGGTTCATGCATAATATATGAGCCCTTGAAGAAATCAATAGTCCTGGACTAGGAAACTCCCGCAGCCTAAGGGTCTGTTCTTCATGAACTCGTTGTGACGTTAGGGTGGACGGATGTCAGAGACCATGCCTGTATTTGGAGTGCACGGTTTAATGCCTAAATAAGGGCTGGGATTTTATGCCTATATAAGGGCAGGGCGAATTGTGCCTATATAAGGACATGATACTGGAAAGCCCGTTTATGGACACCCTAAGAGGAATACAACACCCACTCCACTTTCGTGTGTACGATAATACTAAAATGCTAAACATTTAAAATGCTAAACATAAAATGGAGTACCGCATATTTAAAAATATTTCTTAAAAGCATTAAAAAACATAGTAAAAAATGCAAAAGGTACTGTACATTTGAAGCAAATGCTTTTCATTTCAGGCATAAAGTTCGAAAATAAATGCAATTGGAATGAAATAAGCAGTAATATTTACATGTGACAGAAAATGATCGATAAGTTGTTCAAAAAATCAAAGTCATTTCATGTCATGAAAATTAATGAACTGTTTTAGACACACAAGATGACTAAGTGTCCTTGGAAGTACCTTGAAGTCTGTATTATAAGGCTAGTTCTACTTTAAGCAGATTGTAGTGCCATTTTCGTTCGAAAAATGGGAAAAAGTTCAATTTTGGTAGAGTTCCAAGTTTGTTATGAAAAATGAAGGCCAAATTGTTACTGCATCTCTGGAACACTGTATGCTGAATCAGAGTTAGTTTACGGGTCTGGTGTAAACATGAGATCATCTATTTCTATAGACAAAAATCATCCACTGTAGTTGGCGTCAGTTGGAACACCTCGTGTAGTAGATTAATTGCACAGAGATGGGAAGCATCGCTTCCAGCATAGGTTGCCGCAGCAATGTTCGCGTCCGTTGTTACCTGTGTGCCTGTAGATCTTTCTCGTACCTCAGCAGCAGCCGGAAGCGTCTGTGAGATCTCAATGAATGCTGACATCAGGATAGGAAGCCTCTGGGGACAACACAGAGCATGGGCCGTTATCGGGACCAGCAGAGTATCGATATCCGTTGGCGTAGCTGATGGAAATGTTAGACAGGTGTCCAACACGCATTCTTCACCGCATAGCAGGCATCGTAGAACAGGTAAGATGCAATCTTGCCAGATTGGTCTGAATGATAGGAACCACGTGGTATTAAGTTCACGTAGATGAGTCATGCCCAAAAGCTGTACTATTCGCTCACTGCACTTTCGTTCAAGGAGAGCTTTCTCCATTTCGTTCGGAGTGATGTCTGCGAATAGGCTGGCCATAGAGCAATAGCAGGAAGAGAAATAGAATTCCGGCAACAAGTGCTAGAATTAATGGTATGCCACCAAACACCGAATGTGCAAAGTTCGGGATGATTCCGAGTATTGCCTGGAAAGGTGCTAACAGACCGGAGCAGATGCTCTTATATACATGTACAATTCCTGTTGTACCAGACATATTGAAGATACGTCCTATCATTTCTACAAAATGTATAGGGCAGTTTGTACGTATTAAAGTCTGTATCTCAGCCGAAGTCCTTGCTACTTGTAGATCATAGGTTTCTTTGGCCGAGGTCAAAGGCACTGTTTGCTGTAAAAGCATGGCTTTCATTCTGCTCAAAGTATCAAATCTTATAAAAGAGATGTTCAGCGAAGGCCATAGAGCCGACTCCCTGACTGTGTCTATTGGGTCAAACAATACTTGCATACAGCAAGTGACCCTGGAGTTGACCGTTACTAGATATGGGATGCCTGGCAGCATGCCGCAGCAACTCTGATCATTCAACATGAGGTAACTCCCATTAGAAAGTTGTCCAAACGTTGGATTAATCACAGCAGCTGGTGTACCCTGCTGATGGCAAGACAAAGTTGCCACAGAACCATTACAAGCCCCGTGTAAAGAAATGTCCTGACATATAAGTGAACCACTCAGTGCACGTTTACAGTGTGTACCGCTCAAAAACACTTCACGATCCCCACTCCAACATCTATATGTATACGGTAAATCCCAAGATGTCTTAATGTATTCCTTACCCAACCTTTCATATTTGCCTGCTTGCATTTGTCTGAGGCAATACTGAAACTGAAAAGTAGTCACAGGTAATGTTATTTTGCCATGAATAAGCCATTCTGTAGCTGGTTTTTCTGCCACTGTGAATGGTAACTTTTCCAGTTTTTCAATGCTCAGCACTGTATACCTTGCTCCTCTTTGTGCCAATTCGATCTGTTTATCAGTGAGATTGTATTCTGCAAACAGAGCCGTTGTGTTGATAAAACGCCAAGGCACATAGCCCGCTCGCAAAGATTGCAGCGTCCAGCTTAATAACACAATAGAACGTAATTGAGACTGGCCTTGTTGTAACATCGCCAAATCTTGTTCTAGTATGTCGATAGCAGAGGATACAATGCCATCCAATGAATATATTCTGGAGGACAAAGTTGTTAACCCATTGTCGACCACAGAGAGTGTTTTCTCTAAATTAATACCATCAAGTTCACGTATTCGTTCTGCAGCCTCCATTTGTGATACTTTCCATGCTTCATTATAGGCAGCATAAATGCCGGCATATATGAAATGTTTTTGACGCGGTTTTCTTGGTCCAAGCAAGAATTCCCTAAGGTCTGCGTCCTTTTTAAGTAAGGTTAAGTGTTGTTTCACATCCTGTAGTGTAGACTTATGCAGCCAATCGAGGCATAATTTTCCTACACTGTATGTTGTTACTACCCCCGGATGTTGTCTTTGGACATATCTTGGGTCTGGCCTATTAATAGTAAAGCCCTGAGTTTTATTCAGGAATCTTTCATGACAGTTATTCGTGTCTGTGGGCCAGATCAACCATTTTTTCCAATCAGGATTAGATCTGTTGAGTTGTAGTATATTGTCGACTGTCACCACTGCCTATGTATTATTATCACTGGCAGGTGTTGGTACAGAAGGTGTGTTCATCTCCTTTATCTTGGCTAATCCAAGACAAGATGTTTGTTGGACAGTTTCATTCAAAAACATTATTTGTTCAGGGATGATGCAGGCTCTAAATAAAGCTTCTATCCCCTGCACTTGCCAATCTTTAGTACCCCAGACAGTTTTTGTGTCTACTGTGTCTTTCCAAAAGTCGAAACCATGTCTAGACAGTTGGGCATTAAATAATGCAGAATAAATCTGTTTTGTATTTGTTAACATAATTTTCAGTCCTGTCTTGTTTACATTTTTATAGTAAAACATTTCTGGATTAGATGTATGTAGCCTGAAAAATATGGAAACTTGTTGGCAAATGTTTTTGAACTACCGTGTGGTGGTGTAGGACAATGCTCCCATTGGTTAAACATAAACACATTTCTTGGATATGCAGATTTATGCAAATAATGATGACCATAGTGATTATAACAATACAGTTGTTCATAGTCTGATGAACCCTCTAAATATTCATTTTTAGAAAATGCAGCAGATTTTTCTAAGTCAAACATTATGTCATTAACAGTCTCAAAGTCCCAATCATCAGAATAGGTACTGGACGTAATTAGATCACTTAGTGAAATTTAAAACAAATGTGGAATGTTCAATTGTTCCGTCGGGCCGAAGATTTCAAAATCTGTTTTCTCCCACACTCTACCATCCTGTATAGGAACAGCTGTGATGTTCACTGATGACAAGTCTCTTGCTTCACGATGGGAAGATTTATGAGGTTTCAAAAGTACGTTTACGCCTTTTCCTTCAGTGTTCACATGGATGTATCTGCCACTTATAAGAACGCTCACAGTTGTAACCAAAGCTAGCCAGAGCAGGAAAACAAAAAGTCCAGATGTAATCCAGAGTTCAATCCATGGAGAAACCAAATAAGTCTTTTTCAGAAAGTGAAGAAAGTCTTGTACTTGCTGCTTGAATTTGAAAGATGCTGGCGTCGTTTCAGGTTCACTCGGATCTTCTGAGAACGTATCAAAGTTAATGAAATAGCCAGAAGCAGTTCTGTCAATTGTTGGAATTGCATCAGGATTTGTAGAAATCACTGGAACCAGTTCATCACTTGCCACATTGGTGTAGACAGGTGTATTTGGACGAACTGTTACTTGGTGTTCAAGAGGGATGAGTTCCATAGCGTTGTTGCTTAGTCCTCCATCTGTTACAGCTGAATTCTCGATTGTTATCAGTCTTTCAGTCTGAACCTCTTGGATAGTAGCGAGAGGAGTGCGTCTGCTACTAGGTCGGAGTCCACGAGGCCTACTATTTAGTATTGGCCACATACTGTGGTTTGATCAGGTCGATGGACACAAATCTTTTCTCCTTTCTTCCAGCAAGGGGCGGCTGAAGTACTGTTCTTGTTCCTTGAACTGCTAGGACAGGTACTGGTTGTCTGTAAGAAGGTCCAAATTCCTTCTTGTCCGCAATCTTTTCTCTGACTAGATCCCCAACTTTTGGAATCCAGACAGGCCTTGCTGGGACCGCCGATTTTTCCCCAGTGGTGTTTGGCTGTAGGAATACGTTGCTTTGTTTCGTTCTTAACTTATTGAGTGCCTGTAAAACAGCCAAACGATCTTTGATATCAAACGGTTTATTTTCCACCACTGTGCCTACGTGTTCAAGGTCTGGTACCCACATTCTTGTCCCAAATAGGACCTCATATGGAGTGACCCCCCCTAGAGAACTTCTTGGCAGATTGTTCAATGAGCGTTGGACCCCACTAAGGTGTTTGACCCACCCATCACCCGAACCTAATACCCTAGCTGTTATAGACTGCTTTATGTCCCGGTTTTTCCTTTCCACAACCGAATTTCCCTCAGGATGGAATGGAGAGGAGTACCGCAATGCAACGCCCAGACAGGCCATGGCTTCTTTGTAAGCCCGAGAGCTAAACGCCGGACCCTGGTCAGAATGTAGCGTGCCTATTGCGTATGTGCCGATAAAGACTCGCAAATCTTTTATAACAGTTCGAGCGTCAGCTGAGCGCTGAGGCCATAACCATAGGAACCTAGAGCATGAATCCACTGCAACCATGATATATTTATAGTTACCATCCCTTTGCAAGGGACCGCAGTGGTCCAGGTAAACACAAGCTAATGGTTTGTCTGAAATTAACAGGGGTGTCTGCGCAGGACGTTTCACTGTTGAGACTTTCATCTGTTGGCAAATATCACATTCTAAAACATAGTTTTTAGTTTGTTTCCGAATGCCAGGCCACCAATATCTTTGCTTGAGTAAAGATACTGTCGCTGAAACACCTGCATGGGCAGAAGCTATCCCTTCGTGTGCTGCTAGGATTAGTCCTAATCTGCGTTCCTTGTTTGGAATGACCCTATCCCCCACTCCAGGGATTCGAGCAAAAGGAACGTTGTTCGCATCAATTACATAAGAGTACTTGAGTGGAAACTTTTTTGGTAACGCTGCACTGCTGCCTTTGCTTGATGCATTGACAGCCAACATTATCTCACCGTCTATTTTTGTTTTTGAACGAGTGATCGCAGCTACGGAAGCCGTCTGAACAGCCCCCTTTGTGGCTTCATCAGCCAATGATTTCCCTGCAACGTGAACGCCATCACGTTGATGACTCAGTGTGTGGATCACGTGAGCCTTTGGTAGTTTGTTTTTCAACTGAACTACTTGTTCCCAAAGCATTTTGTGCTTTATTGTGCCACCTTTCGCATCTTTGAAACCATTTTCAAGCCAGTTTTGTATATATTCATTATACGACTGAACACAGTAAAAGGAATCGCACACTATTAGTTTGGGGAATTCTCGAGCTGTACTTTCAAGTGCCAGTTTGAATGCTTGTAGTTCAGCTCGCTGAGCTGTACAATCCCCTAGAGATTGAGTTTTTGTGACCATAGGTCTGAAGATGCCATCTCGCATGCGACCTTTAACGATTGCACACGCTGCACTGTAAGCTTGCTTACTCCCTGTTGCGGGCTGTGCGGATCCGTCAGTGTAAATTATGAATTCGTACTGATCGAGAGGCAGAATTTCAGTAGGCAGAGGACATTCATGTTCATATTGCAGGAATGCTTGTGTTTTTAAATCTGGATCAAAAACATATTCAACATCTGTTGCAGCAAGAGAATTAACCCATTGTATCCATCTTGGATGTAATGCTTTAGCATTTGGAATGCTTGCTTTTGTGACCGCTTCTAAAGCCAGTACTGGGGTTACGACAATAATGCGTTTCCCTTGGGCTAAGGCTCTTTCTTTTGCTACAGCGGTTTGAACTGCTGTCAGAATTTTTTCAGTTGAACTGAAGCGCATTTCCGCTTGTGTGTACAAATGAGATTTGTATGCTATTGGTATTTTCTCACCCTCATTGAAGGTTAAGTAGGTGAATCCGCATTGACCCGAAATTATTCGGATCACCAAATTGCGTTGACTTACGCGTGTTTGTAAGTGATTTGTTGCTAACATGTTAGCCTGGAGTGAACGCAAGATTTCTGTGTGTTCCTGTGTCCAGTTTCTGATCGAAAAGTCAGGTTTGATTAATGCGTAGAGAGGTTTAACCCTTTCTGCATAATTTAGAATGTATGTCCTTCCAAAGTTTAGGAAACCCAGGATGGATTGTAAGTTTTTTAGCGTTTTTGGAGGTTGGAGCAGCGCACACTTTTCTAAAAAGTTAGCTGCCAAGCTCTTGCCTTCACTTGAAAGCTCATATCCTAGAAATAGGACATTGAGATGGGCAATTCGGGACTTCTTAAAGTTGAACTTGTAGCCCTCAGAGGCGAAGCCCAGTATAATGGTGCTCACCCTGTTCAAGTGTTTGTCCAGGTCATCGTCTGTCAGATATATGTCATCGACATAGGACAATGCCTCATTGTCATAAATTTGTAGTAACTCTGTTACCCTCGCTGAGAATAAACCTGGGCTGTTTTTGAACCCTTTTGGGAGTCGACAAAAGTGACGCTGGGTCCCCATTATGGAGAATGCTGTTAAGTACCTGCTTTCAGGTGCTATGTTTTGACAAAAGAAACAATTTGAGATGTCTAATGTTGTTTTATATTTTTACACACAATGTTATTCATTAATGCTGTGCTATGTGCATTTTGCACTGCAAAGGTTTTTGAACAAGTGTTTAGGTGTCTGTAATCCAAAACTAGACGATATGTATTGTCTGGTTTGGAGACAGGAAGCAAAGGATTGTTCATTGAGGAGGTGCATGTTTCAATCACCCCTTGATATTCAAGTTGATCTAAGATCTCCCTGACCTGTTTTTTAGCTTCTTGGTTTATTGGATACTGCCGTTGTGCAGTTGGTTCATGTTTAAGATGTATTTTATGGTGAGGTGAGTCCTCATCCCATCCTACATGATTTTTATATAATGCTGGGGCCTAGGCTACTGCCCATTTCCTGGCATATGTATATTTTAGGTGAATTGGAATATGGTTGGAGAAGGCAGGCATAATAATGTCCTCGCCACGTGGGCACTCCCTGACAAATTGTGGTGGCCAGTCCTTTTCTGCTAGAAGTATGTCATAGCCCCTTGATAGTCGTTCCCAAAAAAGTGCTTTCACCTGTCTAGGTTTGTCTCCCTCCATCTGGAGTGATATTTCATATAACCTTTGTGGAGTACTAACCCTGGTGTCTACAGTCTCCACTGTAATGTACTCATTCAAGTCCACTATCTCCAGAAGTTCCTTCAGGCTCTGGCGAACTATTGTGACTTCTGCTGCACTGTCCAGCATTGTCTGAGCCCATTCTCCGTTCTTGAGTTGTGTTCTCAGTATTCTCGGCATGTCTGATCTTCAGACCTGCTACTTTCTTTTGGAGAATTGAGGTTTTGCTTTAGTTTTTGGAGCGTGTTTGTCGTCTTTGGATTTCACGCGTTCTTCTCTATGTTCTGATCGTCCTCTTCTTTCCGAAGTCTGTGATGAAATCTGAAAGGGACGAGAGGAACGTGTATCAGTATCTTGATACCTGTCAGGTTTTCTCAAATTATCCCTATTCCTGAGGTTATACCTCCTTTCAGAGGGCTCCTTTTGAGGAGACCTACCTCGGGATTGAGAACGTTTCTCGTTTAATTTTTGTTTAGTAGACTCCCACTTCTTTTTAGAAGATGTAGGAGTTTGTTTAATTGAGTCCTTCTCAGGACTTTCAGATAGCTTCGGCTTCACTGGTCTTCCACCCAAACTATCTCTGCCTAATTCTGCATAAGATTGTTCAATTATTCTGGGTAGCTCAGTTTGATGTTCTGTAACATCAAATTCCCTCAATTTTTGGCGGATCGCCACTGCTGCTGCCTCCCCTTTAATATTAGATAATATTATTGTTGAGACCTGGTCGAAATTTTTCAGTAATTTCATACCTAAATTTAGAGCAGGCTCTGCCCCGTATTCGTTTTGAATTTGTTTCAGGACATCAGGTATTACCGCAATTGACGGAATACCATGTGTTTTAGTATAGATGGCAGCAAAGACTGAGCCCCAAGTGGTGCAGTCTTCCAGTTGTGGTGTGATCCCCATTGGTAAACTGATTGTTAGTATTCTGTGTTTCTCATACGGGCTAGTATTTGGAAATACTGCTTCGATTTGAGTAATTTTTATAGCTATCCAGAATGGAATCTGCTCACGTTTTGTGGGCATTTTACCCATGACTGCGTATAGAGTCTGTGGTGTAATTTTTATTGTATTCCCCTGTTGAGGAGTTTGATTTGGAATTGTTAATGGTTGCTGGACTGTAAAAGTCCGCATGACATATTGGACTAGTTGTCTGTAGATTTTTATTAACTCTGTGAGTTGAATAAGTAATTCCTCATCTGACATTATATCCAGTTCAGGATGAGGTGTGTAGCCGGCTAGAATCGGCCATGTTGCTCCTGGTCTACCTAGTGGACCGAGCCTGGTAATGTTTCTGTGATGTTTTAGGGCGCCTTTAAACCAGAGCTGATGCTCCTGGTATGTTAATGGAATTTCAATATCCTCGAAAGGAATGTATTCCTCTGGTGGATCATCTTCTTTGTAGAAGTGAAACATGTGTGTTACTGAATTGGATTCAGGAAATATTACCCATGAATAGAATACCTCTGTCTGAAAGGATTCATGTGCCTCTATCACGAAAACTGCTCTACCTCCTCTTGGTGGTAGGCCATGTTTTATAAGTTTTAGAGTGATGGCTCTACTTAAGTTTGGAGTGATGTCTATAACACCCTCCTTGGTTTCATTTAAACCTGTAATGTTAAAAACTGCTGCTTGGGCTGGATCAGCCGCAGCTTCACCGTTTCCGGCGTCATTGTCGGAGCCAGGCATTTTTGTTTTTTGAAAAATGTAGAACAAGTTTCAAGGAAACAAAGATTAGGTGCACAATATTGTGAAACACTGTATCCTTCAACGTTGAGCAAACCAAACAGCTAATATATAGGGTGTTTCCCTATGTAGCCGTGGTGAATACTTAACCCTGCCCACTCCAGACGTCTTTTGGAGTATATGGGTAGGGCGTTGGGCGCCATGTAGTGTAGCTCCTATTTCCCTAATAGGCTCTGCACATTGGAATAATATATCCTATAGGTTTGACATAGGACTAAGGTCAGTATGTCCCTATCGAGTATATTAAACTTAATTACTTGTGCCAGCTAGCTCAGAGGCCACTAGAAACTCCTTGACAACAAGAAGGGAGTAGTTTCTGGCAGCCGCAAAACATGACCACTGTGTTTCCCTTTAGAATCAGAACGTGTCCCAGAGTCGTGGAAACAATAGATAACTATTTCACTCAGCTCAATCGTGCATGCTTAGTTTTCTCCAAGTTACACAGAAAGAAATAGACGGGCGTTTCAATAATTGTTTCTGGTGTAAGTTAAATGTGCTGTTACGATCACAAGACAGTATGCGAGATAAATAATGTACAGTGTGAGCAGTAGAAATAAATAATACTGCGATAGCATTATCTTTTAGTACATATGCATTTACATAAATAACACAGACTAAAAAATGCGAGTACTCGTACGATGCGTTTCTAATCTAGTTCTACCCCAATGTACCTAACCTAGGTGTAGGGAGAGGTATGAAGTAGGTGAAGTATTCCTTACTATGGGATACTAAGAGTATGTTAAGCCTAGTATGCCAAGAGTCCCTCTAGGTTCTTGTCAGCTCCATACCTGAAGAATGAGAGAGGTAGGAATCTCTTTGCCAGACTCGAACTCCAACACCCGGCAAGGGAAGTCAGATCACTGGAAGCTGGACTCTCTGCATGCAGGGATGACAGTGTCTTCTCAGTGCGTCAGGCCGGGAAACGGGCTCCTCTGAAGTCGAGGTCTCCTCTGGTTTACAGGGGCGAGGGAAGGTATATTTATACCTGAGAGCACCTAAGAATGATAGTATTGACGTGAGTCGGACAGCGAAAGACGTCATGAATGAACCCCTAAGGAATAATGGTTCATGCATAATATATGAGTCCTTGAAGAAATCAATAGTCCTGGACTAGGGAAACTCCCGCAGCCTAAGGGTCTGTTCTTCATGAACTCGTTGTGACGTTAGGGCTGACGGATGTCAGAGACCATGCCTGTATTTGGAGTGCACGGTTTAATGCCTAAATAAGGGCTGGGATTTTATGCCTATATAAGGGCAGGGTGAATTGTGCCTATATAAGGACATGATACTGGAAAGCCCATTTATGGACACCCTAAGAGGAATACAACATCTCTGTGTTGGTCTGTTGTAGGTAGCTTCACCATGTCATCTTCGTTTTGAACATTTCAGAATTGTGACATTAGCAGGTCTATGATGCTGTTCAGATGTACGAAGTGGACATGGATTGGTCCTGGGAATATCTGTCACAGGGTTTGGATGTACAAAGCTGGTACCAAGACAGCTTGCACAGCGATAGGATGGAAGTTACCTGCCTTCCATTGGACTTGTTCCTTGTGGTGATTTGGTCCAAATGCAATATGTGGGCCATCATGTGATCCAGCACAATGTTGTGTTGTGACCAAATCATGCTATCCAGCGTTCACATTGGCTATTTCCTTATTGTGTATGAACTGGATGTAGCTAAGTGCATGTAGTACATCACTGACATTTGTTTGCAACATTGCACCAGATGCATGCAGCGCTGTATTAAAAAGACCCTATGGTCAGAAACTGTTGTTCTGACATGTGTCTGTTTCTTTATTTATTTGAAGTAGGATTCCTTTTGTGAGGTGGTCAAAATGGCTCCAGCTGATGATGTAGTCCTAATTTGTTGTTGACTATTGTGTGGGATATTGTCAGATGTATCACCTCCTTCCATGTTGTGAGAGTATCCAAGTGATTATGTGATCATTGACACAGTATAACTGAAACATGTCTCATTTGCTATGTGTCTGACATCATATCAGCCTATGATTTGAACTATGGAATAAAGATTTTGTAAGCCCAGACACTTGTATGTATATGTTGTTGTGACCTGGTATTGATCGTGATGTTAACATTTTTCAAGGACAATATATCCATGATTCCAGAAGTCCCTAATTTTGACATTGCAAAGTTCACATGGCAGTACATTCACAATGTTATATGTGCAAATTACAACAGGAGACAACGCTTTGGTGACGTGCATTTTTATTTGAGGGAACAAGCCCAAGAAATCAAGTGACAAAATAAAATAGTGACGACAAAAATGTGAAGTCTTCAATCATGGTGGATGAAATTATTGTAGTAGAGTCCATTTGTTCTGGGGTTAAAAGTCCAACATACTCCTCCCATCAGATATGAAAAAGTGGGCAGGATTAGTCAACAAAGTGAATGTGTAGCACACACAGATCGACATTCGGGTGGAGATTTCTTCCTGGCGGTGGTGGGTGTCTTGCCATCCTGAGCTCCTAGATTTTTCCGTGGACGTCCCCTCCTGCGGGCAGAGGGGTGTCTGGAGCTACTGAGACAGGGCCGCTTGCAGGCGTATCATCCTCTTTCAGGGCCTCCCTTTGTGTGGGCGTGGCAGATGTTGATGGCAGGGATGTACTAGGGCCACAGGAAGGGGTAGATGCAGGGGGGAAAGCCCTGCAGAGGGTGGTGTTTATGTCCCTCAACACCCCAACCAGGGAGGCCACCTTGGTGTGGAGGCCGGCTACCTCGGCAAGGACACCGACCACCTCTGAGTGGGCGCCGTTCACCTCAGTGTGGATGCCGGCCACTACCTGGTATGTGTCCCACTGCAGCTCCTTTATTTCCCAGATTTCGGTCAAAACCTGGCCCATGATACTTTGAGAGTTTTGGTAGAATCCCAGGAGTTGGGTGATGGCAGCCTGGGTGTCGGTGTCCTCAGCGAGCTCACTCTGGGTGTCCACATTTACCCTCCCATGACGCCTACCCGCAGACCCTGTGCCCTTGGCCCAGACTGCACCCTCCCACTGGGTCCTGGTTCCTCCGAGACTGAGGTGGTGCTAGCCGGATCAGAAACCAGGACTGGGGTGCACAGGAAGGTAGTCACTGTGCTAGGTGCCCAGGTGGGGGGGGGCAGTGTTTGGCGGTGTTGTCGTAGCTGGGTGGGAGGTGTTGTAATGGGCACAGTGAACCCCACTGTTGGCGTCTGCCCAGGCTGACCAGATGGGCCAGGACCGTCATCCACGTCCACCTCTTCAGGAGCGTTGTCATCAGTTAGGGAGTCTTGCTGTTGAGGAGAGGAACTCTGTTCAGTTACCAACCGCTGTTCCTGTGCAGTGGTGGATCGACCTGTTGAGAAATGGAGAACATTGTTAATGGTGGAAGTGAGGTATCTACATCCACACTGTTTGTGTCAAAGTTAATGGGTGCCTAGAATGGAACAAAATAGTTAGAGCTTAGTATTGTCAGGTATTAGCGTGAAGTTGAAGGTGGTTATCAGCTGATTAGATGTGAAGATATGTGGCATTTTGCCTTTAGGGATAGACATGGCAACTCCAAAACTCAACTACCAACACAGGGTAGTCATACCATGTGCTTTTGTCCATTCCAAGGCCTAGTTGTGTCTAATTCAGACAAACACCCAGCTTGTTTATGTATATAGCATAGTTCATCAAGTGTGAAGCTCAGAGTCAAGGGGTCACCTGGCAGTGCTAATGAGCTGAGTTTCCTTCATGGCTGACATATATTAGGAGTACACCGTTGTTATAGTGTCCCTCATGCCATCAATAGTTTCAGTTGATGGGTTCAGGACACCATCAAGCAAAGTATGCATATGTATATCTGAGTGGAGCATTGTCTGTACATTGCACAGTCCATGATGAGTGAAGATCAATGGTAAAATGGGACACAAGTGAGAGGGGGCAAAAGGAGTGTAGCATCTTGGTTAGAGTTCCAGTCACTGGGCCTCATGGTAGTACTGGTAGCTTTTCAGTGTCACTTTGCCAACACCTGAGAAATGGTAACTTGCATGAACAATTAACATAAGTTGTAACATGACAGATAAGTGAGCAAAGGACAATAGAAGTGTAGCATCATGGTCATAGTTGGAGTGACAAGGCCTCATGGTAGTTGTAGTCACGTCAGTCTCACTTTAGTAACACGAGTAATGGTAACCTGCATGAATAGTTCATAACAGTTGTAACATGTGAGACAAGTGAGAAGCGGCAAAAGGAGTGTAGCATCTTGGTTAGAGTTGGAGTGACAAGGCCTCATGGTAGTTGTACTCAGTTCAATGTCACTTTAGCAACACTTGATAAACGATCAGTATACCATGGCTGTTGGCAACATGCATTTGGGATAGACCATACATTTACATTTTAACACATATCATGGGTCCTGTATAAATAATTTAATGGAAATGAACTTTCAGACAGCATTGCAACATGTGGCATGTCCTGGTGTTGGATACATATGCTCTTATGTGCAACATTATACACACAGACAAACCAACATCTCAGCTACTTTGTGTACTGCATGTTAGGTAAGTAGATAGAGAACAAAATATGTAAAGCAGAGTTAAGAGCAAACAGGACATTGTGATATTGCGGCAGGTGTTGAAGTGTAACTTACTAGAGTCTACTCCCCCCTCTATTACTGATGAGCCCTCAGTATGCAGGATGGCTAAGGCCTTCCCCTCCCAGGGTAAGAGTTGTAATTGTGGGCTGGAAGGGCCACAGCCAGTCCTCTGAGTGTCCAAGGCTGTTGTACTTGATACGTACCCTCAGCCTGAGGTCATTCCACTTCTTCCTAATGTCTCCCTGTGTGCGCAGAGTGTTACCAACAGCATTCACTCTGTTGGCAATCCTGTCCCACATTTCCCTTTTCCTACTGAAAGGAGTCTGCTGGACTAAGGACCCAAAAATGTGTGGCTCTACTCTAATGATTTCATCCACCATGGCAGTCAACCTTTCTCAGTGAAGCTAGTTGTTTTTTTGCAGACATGGTGCAAAAAGAAATGTGAGTGAGTATGTGAATGAAAAACAAACAAGTGATAGAGGTACAAAGGTGCCAAAAAATTTTTCCAGGTGGTGGACAATGCTAAGTGTGAAGCTGAAAAAAGGGGTGCCTTATCTAAAAAGTGCTGTGTATGGCTGTCTGTCTTGTTGTTCTGCAGTTTGAAAGCAAAGGATGCTGGTCAGGGATGGGGTGTGTTTTATAGTGTGATTTGCAGGTGTGTCCAATTGCCAAAGCAAATCAGGTGTGTAGTTTTTAAATCCATCCAATGGTGATTTTTTTGAAAATATTTTTGGGGCGTGTATTGCGGCGGTCACCATCCGTTGGGTAACCGCTGTTTGTTGAGCACTGCTGTGAGACCGTGAGTAAGACTGTGTAGTCATAATACACTCAGTGGGTGTAAAGCGGACCTGGCGGCGTTGTTGGACGCACCATCAACATTTCAGGCTGCCGCGGTCCTGCCGGGTGGACCGACATGGCCGCGGTCGGCATTCCTGACAGCACAACTCGTAATACGGCGGGCGGTAGATTGCCGGCGCAGCAGTGGCATGTACAACGCGGACGTTGTTCTTGGACTGTCGAACCGCCAAACTCGTAATAAGGCCCTTAGTGACCAGCATGAGGGGGCTGCTCTGCCAACCAGTCATCCAGCCCGATCGGGCTCCATCGAAGACCCACCAACCCCAGCTAGGGCGCATTAACAAGACCTTCAGGCCTAGAACACTCACCAGTGGTCTGGTCGGGATTACAGTACATCAGAATTGCTGCTTTCTGCTCCCTGGAAGAATCCAGAGTGAGCGCTTCACCGTAAATGTTCCCCGTGCCTGAGGCAGGAGACGAAAAGAACTGCCATCCACCATACCACTACTGAGCTGGACTCTTCATGTTTGCCTAAGGGTGAGCAGGCATGAAAGAACTCATTCTATCAGTGAGTGGTAAGAGACTTGGTGAGACCCCATATTTGGAAGGAGTCTATCTGCACCTAAGCCATATTTATACTACATCTGCTGGCCCCATAGAGGATGAGGGGATCATCCATAAATGGATGAGAGAGAGAGAGAGAGCAGGGACAAAGGGAGTAGAGACCGTGAAGAAGCAGGCTCGGCACCGGCCCAGACAGCATCCAGTGACACTAAGGGGCCGATTCCGAGCCGGACCCGGAGAGATTTCCGACCGAATCGGACTCTGGCAGTCCGACCGAACGAGTACGATGCGCATGCATGCACCCGGACTCGATTCGGTCGGACTCCCATTGAAGTCAATGGGAGCCGGTCGTACAACGCGTATGCGGGCTCCCATTGACTCAATGGGTGCGAGGCGAACAGGGGCGCCCCCTACAGCGGGTACGTGTCGATGCGCATCGCGCCGTACATGCACAGGTAGGAGGGACCCATGGGTCCCCCCTGTGTGCGACTCGCGCGGCCACGCGTACAGGGGGGTCCGACGCGGACCCCCAAAGTCCGGCTCCGACAGCTCTTTCGAGCTGGACGGCGCGAGTCGGTCGGACTGCTCGCGGCGCGCATCGTACTTGCCCGGCCGGGGAACGACTCAATCGCGCAGTGCGAGTTGTGTCCGTGCGAGTCGGTCGGCGCGTGTTGAAGCCGCGTACGAGTCGGTCGGCGATTTCGCGGGCGCTTACATCGTACTCGCTCGGCCGGACCCGCGTACGAATCGGTCGGGAAACAGGGCTCCGAATCGGATCCGGTAAAGCCGAATCCGATTCGGAGCCCTACCGGCCGAGATCGGAATCGGCCCCTAAGTTGTTTTCTGAGTTTAGGAGTGTGTAGTATTATATTCTATTGTGTAATAAAGTACTTTCTTTCTTGAAATGATAAGCACTGGTCTGGACATTAGCTTGTTGGGTTATTGTTGAGCTCTGCACTTTAACACACCAACAATACCTCCCTGAGAAGGCAGTGACTACTACTCACCATTGCTATCACGGAGAGTCAAGTTTTTTTATTTATTTCATTTTTTTATTTAGAGAGTTTTATATAACGCTGGCAAGACCCGAGGGTATTGGAGCACTTTACAAAATTTACACAGGCAATAATATCAGACAGCAATAAGTAAAAGTAAATTACAGAGTTGAGCATTGCATCTGGATTGGATTTGAGAGAAACACAACAATCTTTACATTGAGCAAATTGGAGATTACTAATATGCGCTATGCTTTACTGTCCAGAGGGTGTGGGTGCCGATTAAGGAGGAGATCCTTTAATTGTCTCTTAAAGATCATAAAGAAGGGGTTGGTCCTGAGATCTACTCTTAGGGAGCTCCAGATTTTGGGGGCATTGCCCAAGAAGTAGAGAGCCAGGGCTTTTTGTTTATGTTTCTTTGGGGGCGGGGGATGACAAGGAAGGTGTTGGTGCTTCTTAGACTTCTCGCCCTGCCTGCCTTGGTGAATTTGGCTGCCAGGTAGGCTGGTTTACAAGTGTGAAGGACTTTGTGAGCGAGACAAGCAGTTTTGAAGTTACAGCAAGCTTAAATTGGGAGCCACTTTAGATCTTTCAGGGAGGGGGAGATGTGATTGTGTCTTTTGACTCCAGTGACCATCCTTGCTGCTGCATTTCTCAGGCTGGCTAAGTGGGACTTTGCTGTGCCTGTCAGGGTAGCATTCCTGTAGTCTAGTCTGGACAGAACCAGTTGCAGTTTTGAGATCATTCGGAGGGAGGAAGGGCTTGATTTTCTTAGGGAGTTTTAGGTTGTAGAAGGTACTCCTCACTGTATACTTTATGCGTGAGCTCATGTTCAGGCTTGGATCCAGTGTGAGCCCCAGCAATTTGGTCAAACCAGCCAAGGATAGATTTAAGTTTAGAAAGTTGATAAGCTTTAGCCACATTTGGACCTGTGAGGTCTGTCCGTTGTTGTAGAGCAGAATTTCCATCTTTTTTTGGTTGAGTTTCAGTTGGTTGTGTGATAGCTAGTTTTGGATTTTTATGAGCGTATCATTTAGTCGGCGTATGTCATCTAGAGAGGATATTTCTGGGTAAAGCTGGATGTCGTCCATATAGAGGTGGATGGGGATGTTTGCTTGTTTGAGTGTGATGGTGAGGGGCTCCATGTAGATATTGAAGAGTGTAGGTGAGAGAACTGAGCCTTGGGAAATACCTCTGGTTATAGCAGAGGTATCTGAAGTCGAGTTGTTTATTTTTTTTGTTGAGAGCTGTTATGAAAAAATTATGTGCACTATTGCAGAACCAGGCACTCAGCTCCAATCAGTTGTTTGAGGGTGTTTAGAAGAATCTTGTGGACGACTGTGTCGAAGGCCACTATTAGGTCTAAGAGGATGAACAGGCAGCATCATCCAGCATCCAGAGATTTGTGTATGCCACCAGCTATATTTAGTCTTGCTGTTTCTGTGCTACATCCCTTTCTAAAGCATAATTGGTGTGCGCTAAGGAGATTGTTGGTGTTGATGTGTTGGTTGGGTTGGAATAGGACACATTTCTCAAGAATTTTAGCCAGGAGGGGAAGGTTGGAGATGAGCCTGAAGTTGTTGAGGTCATAAAGGTATGATCCAAGTTTTTCTTAGCAGTGGAGTGACTTGGCCTAATTTTAGGTAGTCTGGCATAACCCCAGTACTTAGGGAGCTGTTTATTATCATTGTCCAGAGGGGGGTTATGACGTGATTAAGATTTTTTGCCAGGGAGGCTGGGTGGGGGTCTGCGAGGTCAGAGGAGGGCTTTGAATTCCCAACTCACACCCACTCACAAACCCATATAGGCACTCAGACACCCACTCACACACAAATACACATAGCCATTCACATAAAATATATTTAAAAGTAGTATCACTCATTAGTAGTACACCTACTATACTAATTAAACTTTTGTAGTAGCTTAGTATATATGTTTAACACTCATAAATTCTTAGAAAAAACTTACACTCACTGGATGATATCATCAGTGATATCATTTGAGATTTCATCAGAGATGCCACTGACCATGTCATGAGTGATGTAATATGTGAGGTCATAAGCAGTGCATTGCAGGGGCATAAGTTATAGTTGGCTCAGATAACTATAACTGCTGAAATTCTGTGGTTTTGTACGAGTGAAATCTGAGCCCAAATATAACATCCATGTAACCTTTGTTTTTTCAGTAAATTTCTAAGGTTTTTAAAATTGATTTTCTAACTATGACGTCCATGTAACCTTTGGTTTTTTAAGTGAATTTCTATGTTTTGTTAACTAGTAGGTGTGTTTGCTGAGTGGTAGGAAAAGGGGGCGGGGCCTCCGACCAGCTCTCAGCAATCCCACTGTGTGGGACTTACTGGAAGTAACAGGAGGGGTTCTTGGCCCACAAGGACCCTTCAGCATCCAAGAGGACTTCATCCCCCAACTAGTAGTGCACCAGGAGTTGCATTTGCAGATTGGAGGAGAAAGGGGGCAGGGCCTTCAACCAGCTCTCAGCAATCCCACTGTGTGGGACTTATTGGAGGTAACAGGAAGGGTTCTCGGCCCACAAGGTCCCTCAGCATCCAAGTGGACTTCATTCCCCAACCAGTAGTGCACCAGGAGGCGTGTTTGCAGAGTGGTAGAGCAAGGGGGCAGGGCCTCCGACGACCTCTTAGCAAGCCCTCTGTGGGAGACTTACTGGAGGTAACAGGAGGGCTTGTTGGCCCTCAAGAACGCTCAGCAGCCAAAGGGACTTCATTCCCCCAACAAGTTCTGCACCAGGAGGCCCCTTTGCAGAGTAGTTCAGAAAGGTGGCGGGGCCTCCGGCAGCTTCCCCAGGGCCGGCTTTATTTATTTATTTATTTTTATTAGGGGAAGGGGCCACGGGCCCCCCTCCCAAGACCCATTTCGGCCTTGGGGACGTCATCCACCGGGGCCAGGCCTTTTTGCAATGGGGGAGGGTGGGTGCATGCCCCCTTTCCCCGGGCTAGTAGTGCACCAGGAGTTGCATTTGCAGATTGGAGGAGAAAGGGGGCAGGGCCTTCAACCAGCTCTCAGCAATCCCACTGTGTGGGACTTATTGGAGGTAACAGGAAGGGTTCTCGGCCCACAAGGTCCCTCAGCATCCAAGTGGACTTCATTCCCCAACCAGTAGTGCACCAGGAGGCGTGTTTGCAGAGTGGTAGAGCAAGGGGGCAGGGCCTCCGACGACCTCTTAGCAAGCCCTCTGTGGGAGACTTACTGGAGGTAACAGGAGGGCTTGTTGGCCCTCAAGAACGCTCAGCAGCCAAAGGGACTTCATTCCCCCAACAAGTTCTGCACCAGGAGGCCCCTTTGCAGAGTAGTTCAGAAAGGTGGCGGGCCTCCGGCAGCTTCCCCAGGGCCGGCTTTATTTATTTATTTATTTTTATTAGGGGAAGGGGCCACGGGCCCCCCTCCCAAGACCCATTTCGGCCTTGGGGACGTCATCCACCGGGGCCAGGCCTTTTTGCAATGGGGGAGGGTGGGTGCATGCCCCCTTTCCCCGGGCTAGTAGTGCACCAGGAGTTGCATTTGCAGATTGGAGGAGAAAGGGGGCAGGGCCTTCAACCAGCTCTCAGCAATCCCACTGTGTGGGACTTATTGGAGGTAACAGGAAGGGTTCTCGGCCCACAAGGTCCCTCAGCATCCAAGTGGACTTCATTCCCCAACCAGTAGTGCACCAGGAGGCGTGTTTGCAGAGTGGTAGAGCAAGGGGCAGGGCCTCCGATGACCTCTTAGCAAGCCCTCTGTGGGAGACTTACTGGAGGTAACAGGAGGGCTTGTTGGCCCTCAAGAACGCTCAGCAGCCAAAGGGACTTCATTCCCCCAACAAGTTCTGCACCAGGAGGCCCCTTTGCAGAGTAGTTCAGAAAGGTGGCGGGGCCTCCGGCAGCTTCTCCAGGGCCGGCTTTATTTATTTATTTATTTTTATTAGGGAAGGGGCCACGGGCCCCCTCCCAAGACCCATTTCGGCCTTGGGGACGTCATCCACCGGGGCCAGGCCTTTTTGCAATGGGGGAGGGTGGGTGCATGCCCCTTTCCCCGGGCCTATTTCGGCCACAGGGACCCCATCCCCTGGAGTCCAGCCATTACCAAATGGTGGAGGGGGATGCGCGGCCCCCTTCCCTGGCCGATTTCGGCCCGAGTACCCCATCCCCTGGGGACCGGCCATTTAGAAATGGGGTAGGGGGCCACACAGCACCCCACCCCAGGACGATTTCTGCCCCGGGGACCCCATTCCCTGGCCTCCATAGTTGGTGCCCTGATCCCACCCAGGGCACCCAGTCACTTCTGTTGGAGACTGCAGAGGAGCATCAAGACCCCCGTGGTCCCTGCCGACTCCCTGCATCTTGCGGGTGCCGGCATTGATTTCAGACATAAGGAGCTGCTAAACATGCAGCCCCCTGTGTCTGAAAGCAATTCTGCTCTGCTTCCAGCAAGCGAGAGCATTTTCAATGCTTTCGCTTGCTGGAAGCAGAGTGTTTGCTGTGGCTTGATGGGAGCATTGAAGCTCCCGCTAAGCCACAGCAAACAGCTATGTACGGGGTGGGCACCCCAGGACATAGCAGGAGCCGGCCCTGGTGATTGGCGGTCCCCAGGGCCATTATTGGCTCCAGGAGGGGGGCCGCATGGTCCCCCTCATTTGTTGGAGCAGGGCTTGCCCCAGGGAGGTGGTGGTCCCCGGGGTGAGAACGGCGCGGCCACCCTACCATTTTTAAAAATTGTTCTTGGCCCCGGGGAGGTTGTGGTCCCCGGGGCCTGGCTGGGTCCGTGAGGCCCCCCCTTTATACATCAAACAGCCCTGGGAGGTGGTGGTCCCCGGGGCTAGGAGGGTCCATGAGGCCCACCAAATTGTTTTGTTTTATCACTGGGGAGTGGGGGAGGCTGTAGGGCCCCTCCCCTGCATTAATTTAAACAATAGTCCCAGGGTGTTGGCTGTCCCTGGGGAACTGGGGATCAGTGAGACTCCCCATTACTTATGCATAAGCCCCGGGGAGGTGATGGTCCCCAGAGCATGGGGGTCCACGAGACCCCCCCATTTGTTTTAAATAATAATGGCCACATGCCCCCGGGTCCCACATGCCCCCGGGACCTGGCCCACCGGGGGCTTAATAATAGAGAAGCGCAAGAGCCTGCGCTTCTCTTTTTTTTTTCCAGCAGGAGCAGCGACTCCCGCCTAAACAGTTTTTTAAAAATAAAGGTTTTTTGCCCTGGAGAGGTCCCTCTGGGCCACCCCAAGAGGCCTAGGGGGGCAGGGTATTCCTACCCTGCCCCTTTCTCTTATTTTTTTACATTTTTGTGGGACTCGACTCAAGCCAAGTCCCAAGATGGCTGCCAACACTTCCTGGTTTGAAGTGTTGGCAGCCAATCAGATCTCAGCACGAGATAGGGAGGGGTTGCGGAACTTTCGCATCCCTATATATACAAATTTGGATTTTGGTTAATATATCTAAAACTGCTGAATGGATTTACACCAAATCACAAAAAGGCACTTCCCTAGACCAACATCTACCTTCCTACCAAATGTGGTGTAATACTGTTCACCAGTTCGGGTTGTAGCTGTGTCTAAAGTTCCTATGGGAATTAACTTGGAGAAAATGGGTTTTGGGACCCCCTTTTTCTCATCTCCTGCTTGACGGATCACCCCGAAACTTTCAAGACAGCAACTGGAGTGAGCGTCATACTTGTTTTGAAAAGTTTGCGAGGATTCGTCAATCGACGGCAAAGTTATTGCCTAATGAAAAAAATGCTCTTCCTATGGAAACTACATCCTAACTATAACTACCTTTTGGCGACTGCCAGTAGTATATATATATATATATATATATATATATATACACATTATAGGTAGGTATAGTTAGGACCATGTTTCCACAGGAAAAGTGTTTTTGACTTGTGTTAGAAATGGGATCTCTAGTTGGCAAGGGCTTGCACCTTTGTCCAAGTAGGGACCCTTCTTCCTAGTCAGGGTAAGGGTTGTTACACTCGTGAAGTAACCCCTGCTCACCCTCGTGGTAGCTTGGCACGAGCAGTCAGGCTTAATTCAGAGGCAGTGTGTAAAGCATTTGCACATAACCAACAGTAATACAGTGTAAGCACTACAAACGGACACCACACCAGTTTAGAAAAATAACCAATATTTTATATACTCAAGACAAGACCAATTACGACAAAAATCCACAATACTATACTTTACGAATGAATACTTGATACGTTAACTTCTTCTTTGCAGGAATAGCACAAAAGCAAAGTTCGTACGAGTCGGTAGCTCCGTCCGAGCCTACCGTGATGCTGAAACCCCAGAGTCTAACAGTTCCAGCCGACCGCGTCGATACGGGCCAGCAGAGTCATGAACAGACTCGGTCACAGTACCTTTTCTCGTTGTGGCTGGTACGGAGTGTACGAGCCGGTCGGCGTTCGTAGCGGTTGCGGTGCAAGACGGAGCGATGCAAGGTGCGGTGTCCCTCGATGCGGTGCAGGCAGCGGCTCGATGAGCGTCGTGCAGACGGAGTCGGTGAGTCCAAGGCGTGCGATGCAGGGTGAGACGATGCTCGATGCGGTGCTGACAGGTTGCGATGCAGGCGACCTAGCCGGAGTGCGGGAGCTGGCGTCGGACAGCGGTGCGAGTCGGAGCGGTGCGTCGCAGACGTGCGAGCGGTGCCCCAAATGCGGTGCGGTCTCGACTCTTGAGCCAGTTGCAGCGACAGTGTCGGTCTGGTCCGGCTGGCCCAGTGAAGCGATGCGATGCGAACTGCGGTGCCCACAGGTCACGGTGCAAGCACCGGCTCGATGTTGGCGGCGTCGGACGTCGCCCACGGTGAGACCAGGGTTGCGATGCGAAGCGGGGCGATGCGGTCTGCGGTGCAAACAGGTCACCGGCCAGGGATGGATTCGGTTGACGGAGTCGGTTGCAGTTCCCTTCCTCGGTGGCAACTGAAACAGCGTTCCAGAAGCGGTACCCAGAGGCTTGTGAAGTCTTTGTAGTCCCTGAGACTTCTTAACAGGAGGCCAGCTCGGTTCCTGGCCCTTGGAGATACTCAGCACAAGATTGTAGAAAGTTCAGTCCAGTCCTTTCACTGCCCAAGACAGAAGCAGCAACTGCAGGCCAACCCAACAAAGCAACAACACAGCAAAGGGGCAGTATTCCTCCTGGCAGCTCTTCCAGCTCTTCGTCTTGGCAGGTTCCTTGATTCCAGCGAGATCTAAATTCATGGGGTCAGGGCCCCAATATTTATATCCCAAATTCCTTTGTTCTCTGAAGGCAGAGAGGCCTTTGCCTAGTCCAAACCAGTTCTGGAGCACTTTGTTGACAAGTCTCCGTCCCTTCTTTCAGTGAGTAGGCCAGGGACATCAGACGCACCACAGGAGGTGGAGCCAGCATTGTGGAGGGAAGGCACTGTCCTATTCAGGGCCCCGGTGCGACCCCTCCCACCCATCTACAGGTCGATCTGGCTATTCAGCCCTGCGCTGACTCACCCTGTCTCCTGGCATCCCCCAGCCCCTGTCACTCACATTCCAGACAAGGAATACACAACCTCGCAGAGGCAGGCTTGGATGGTTAGGCAAGAAAATACCCACTTTCTAAAAGTGGTATTTTCAAACACAGAATGTCAAAACCAACTTCACTAAAAGCTGCATTTTATCATTCTGAGTCCAGGCATACTAAACTCGAATTTCTACCATGTTCCCGGGGTCAGTTAGGATTATAAGCTGTAATAATCAAAACTGCCCGTTCTGGCCTAGGGGGAACAGGTAGCCTTGCAATAGTGAAAAACGAACTAGGCTGTAATTCACTATTAGGACATGCCGCACACACCCGGGCATGTCCTACCTTTCGCATACACCGCACCCTGCCCACAGGGGTACCTTGGGCCTACCTTAGGGGTGACTAACATGCCGTAAAGGGAAGGTTTAGGGACTTGCAAGTGTGTGCACTTGCCAAGTCGACATGGCAGCCCCAGGCTGCGCACAGGCTCTGCGATGGCAGGCCCGAGTTACACTTTACGGGCTGTTTGCGTGGGTGGCACAATCCAGTGCTGCAGCCCACCAACAGCATTTGGTCTATAGGCCCTGGCACTCGCAGTGCACTTTACAAGGGACTGACACATAAACCAAATAGGCCAATCATGGAAACACCAATCCATAACACATTTTATACAGGAGCACTTGCACTTTCCCACTGGACCGCAGTGAGGAAAGCGCGCAGAATCATCACACCAGCAAAAACAGAGTCAAAACCGGGAGGTCAGAAAGCAAAAAGTCAGGGGAAACACGCCAAAAGATGCCAAGTCTAACACATGTCCCCTCCAGCTGAAAGTAGGGAGAACTACCCAACCCCATTGGAGTTCTCTTCACTAAGGCGGAAGAACCTGGACAGACCATCTGCGTTGGCGTGTTCTGTACCAGGACGGTGCTCCACCGTAAAGTCCATTCCCTGTAGGGAGATGGACCACCTCAGCAGTTTTGGATTCTCACCCCTCATTTGCATCAACCATCTGAGGGGCCTGTGGTCTGTCTGAACCCGGAAGTGAGTCCCAAACAGGTATGGTCTCAACTTCTTCAGCGCCCAGACCACAGCAAAAGCTTCCCTTTCTTTGGCACTCCACCTCTGTTCCCTGGGAAGTAGTCTCCTGCTAAGGAAGACTACAGGCTGATCCAGGCCCTCTTCGTTCAGTTGTGAGAGCACCGCTCCCACACCATGCTCTGAAGCGTCAGTCTGCACGACGAATTCCTTGGAGAAGTCAGGTGCCTTGAGCACGGGCGCCGTGCACATGGCTGCCTTCAGGGCATCAAAAGCTTTCTGGCAGGACTCAGTCCAGATCACTTTCCTGGGCTGCCTCTTAGAGGTCAGCTCTGTTAAGGGGGCAACGATGGTGCCATAGCCCTTAACAAATCTCCTATTATAGCCGGTGAGACCTAAGAAGGCTCTCACCTCTGTCTGGGTCTTGGGGGGTTCCCAAGCCAGAATGGTGTCAATCTTGGGTTGTAGGGGCGCCACCTGGCCGCTTCCTACCTGGTGTCCCAAGTACACCACCGAACCCTGCCCGATCTGGCACTTACTGGCCTTGATCGTGAGGCCTGCACCTTGCAGAGCCCTCAACACTTTCTCAAGGTGCTGCAAATGTTCTTCCCAGCTGGAACTGAACACAGCAATGTCATCCAGGTAGGCGGCACTGAAATCCTCCAGCCCGGCCAAAACCTGATTGACCAACCTCTGAAAGGTGGCAGGGGCATTCTTCAACCCAAAGGGCATCACCCGGAATTGGTAATGACCTTCTGGGGTTGAGAATGCTGATCTCTCCTTGGCCCCATCGGTTAAGGCAATCTGCCAGTACCCAGACGTTAAATCAAACGTGCTGAGGAACCGGGCAGCTCCCAACCGATCAATGAGCTCATCAGCTCTGGGGATGGGGTGCGCGTCAGTCCTGGTGACGGCATTGAGCCCACGGTAGTCCACACAAAACCGGAGTTCTGGAGTGGCACCGGGTGCCGCAGCCTTTGGGACCAAGACCACTGGGCTGGCCCAAGGACTGTGGGAGGGCTCAATCACCCCTAACGCCAACATCTTAGAGACCTCCTCCTTGATGCTGGCTCTGACCCGGTCAGTCAACCTGTAAATCTTGTGCTTCACAGGATGGCTGTCACCGGTGTCCACGTCATGGGTACACCAGTGAGTAACACCGGGGGTCAGAGAGAACAGTGGGGCGAACTGTCCCAACAACTGGCGACAGTCCCCCTGCTGCTCCTGAGTCAGAGTAGGGGAGAGGATCACACCCTCTACTGACCCATCATGCTCCTTGGTAGACAGGAGGTCAGGGAGAGGCTCGCTCTCCTCTTCCACCCCATCATCTGTCGCCAAGAGCATACTCACTTCGGACCTATTGAAGTGGGGCTTGAGGCGGTTCACGTGAAGGACCCTCAACGGGTTCCTTGGAGCCTGCAAATCCACCAGGTAGGTGACGTCACTTTTGCGCTCCTTTACCTCATATGGCCCAGTCCACTTGTCCTGCAAGGCACAAGGTGCCACTGGGGCCATTACCCACACTTTCTGCCCAGGTTGAAATTCGACCAGAGTGGCGTTCTGGTCATACCATCTCTTCATTTCTTCCTGGCTTGCTTCTAGGTTCGCCTGAGCGAGTTTCCTGAAGCGGGCAGTTTGGTTTCTAAAGGCCAGCATGTAGCTAAATACATCCTGGGGAGTTTTCCTGGGAGCCGCCTCCCAGCCTTCCTTTACCAAACTCAGAGGTCCTCTCACAGGGTGGCCATACAGGAGCTCAAAGGGGCTGTACCCAAGAGACTTCTGAGGCACCTCCCTGTACGCAAAGAGTAGGCATGGCAAGAGGACGTCCCACTTACGCCTCATGGGTTCTGTTAGACCCTTGATCATGCCTTTCAAGGTCTGGTTGAATCTCTCCACCAGACCGTTTCCTTGTGGGTGGTAAGGAGTGGTGAACTTGTAGGTTACACCACACTCCTTCCACAGGGATGTCATATACTTCGATATGAAATTGGTCCCCCTATCAGAAACCACCTCTCTGGGGAATCCCACATGGGAAAAGATCCCCATTAACGCCCGGCCCACCACTGGCGCCGTCGTTGTCCTGAGAGGGATTGCCTCCGGGTACCGGGTGGCATGGTCCACCAAGACCAGGATGTACCTGTTGCCCATGGCTGTCTTGGGATCCAGTGGCCCCACAATATCCATCCCTACCCTTTCAAAGGGTGTTCCAACAACCGGAAAAGGTTGGAGAGGAGCTTTGACCTTCCTCCCACTCTTACCACTTGCCTGGCAAGTTTGGCAAGACCTACAGTGTGCATCTGACTGCCTTCGCATTTGGGGCCAAAGAAGTGGGTGACAAGCCTGTCAAAGGTCTTGTCCTGCCCCAAATGTCCTGCCAAAGGCACGTCATGAGCCAGACCCAGTAGGAAGGTCCTGAAGCGCTGGGGTACCACCAGCACACGGGCTGACCCAGGCTCAGCAACCTTAGGCTCACTGTATAGGAGACCGCTCTCCCAGTAGATCAGATGTGACCCGGACTGATTACCAGCTGCCTGGTCTGCAGCCTGCCGCCGCAGACCCTCCAGAGTAGGGCACTCGTTCTGCTCCCTGCAGAACTCCTCCCTGGTGGGACCCCCTTCTTGCTGCCAATGGGTCAGCTCAGAGATGTCTCCCAGTTCGGCTACTTGCTCCCCTGTAGGCACCGGGGCGTCCCCTCGAGGTCCGCCTCCTCCCAGTCCGTGGGAACTTCGGGGGCCGGTTTCCCGCGCCCCTGCCCTTTCTCTTGGCAGGGACTTGGGCCACTGTTTCAGGCTCCAAGTCCTCTTGATCACCCTTTCTGGCCGCCATTGACCGAGTAGACACGCATGCCCACTCTGGCAACCCAAGCATCTCCAAGTGGGACCTGAGCTCAACCTCCTTCCATGAGGACTGCTCCAGGTCGTTTCCTAGCAGACAATCTACAGGCATGGTAGGGCTCACAACCACCCTCAAGGGACCTGAGACCCCCCCATTCAAAGGGAACCTGCGCCACCATACATTGGCGCTCTGAGTTGTCGACAGCAACTACTTGGTGGAATGCTCCTGGGACTACTTGCTTCTCAGACACCAGGTGACACCGGACTGAGGTCACACTGGCTCCAGTATCTCTGAGAGCCTCTACCCTGTTCCCATTGATGGTCACCCAGGTGCTATATTTCTTTGTGTTAGGGGCACCTGGTTTCCTGGGACCATCTCACTGTCCCCGAGTGAGACAAGGGTCATTTCTGCGGGATCCCCACCCTCCTGTGGGCACCCCTCCTCCCCAAGCGCTACACTAGCCAACACTTTGGACTGTCCACCGGTGGGCGGCTGTGTCCCCTTCGGGCACTTGGGGTCCCCTTAAAGTGACCTACCTGGTCACATGCATAACACTTGCGGGGGCCGGTCTCAACAGGCTTCCCTGTAGAGACCCCTTTCTTCTTATCACCGGGGGGCTGGGAACCTTTACCCTGGGTACTAGTTTGGGGCCCTTTAGAGAACTCCTGTGCTTTACCCTTGTCCCCCCACCTTTCTGCTGGGGACCCTGCCCACCTTTGGCTGAGTCTCCCCAAACGCTTTCTTGTGGACCCTGGTACTCACCCAGCGGTCCGCTTCCATAGCAAGCTTCCTGGGGTCAGTCAGCTTACTATCAACTAGGTGCTGGCGCAGATCTGCAAAACATAGGCTAGACAAGTGCTCCCATGCAATCAAGTTGTAGAGCCCCTGAAAATCTGTTACGCTACTGCCCTTCACCCAACCATCCAGAGACCTGCAGAACACATCCACACATTCCAACCAAGTGTTGGCATCAGACTTCTTACTGGACCTGAACTGATCCCTGTACTTTTCAGGAGTAAGACCATACTTCGTGAGAAGGGCATCCTTCATGTCAGCATAGGTGAGGTGATACCCTTACCCAAAGCTATCAGAGCATCCCTTGCTTCTTCCGGGAAAAGTGGCCACAATCCTGCTCCCCAATTCTCCTCAGGGACCCCATTCATGTGTATGGCTGCCTCGTAACCCTGAAACCACCTTTGTATGTCATCCCCCTTCTTGAACTCCTTGCCTACGTTCTTGGGAATGTGCACAATCCTGTCTGCCTTTCTGGACGAATTGCTGCCACCATCTGAGCCTGACTTACTCCTAAGTTCTAGCTCCTTCAGTTCTCTCTCATGCTCTAAGAGCATCTTCCTCTCCTCTATGGCCAATCTCTTCTCCTCCCGCTCACTCTCCAGCCTGAGCTTCTGCAGCTCAAACTGCCTTGCCTCCCGCCTGTCCTCCAGCTCCTCTGGGGACAGACTGCTGCTGCCTGACCTGGTGGGTTCCCCCCTCCCCAAAAGCACATCCACCCTGGAAATAGGCTCCTCCACCTCCTCACTGAGATCACCAGGCTGCCCATTGGCATGTCTGGCTGCTACCCAGGCCCTCAGCGCCTTCTGTAGCTCCTCCTTCCTTGTGAGGCCTTTAATTTGGACTTTCAGGTTTTTACAAATCGCTCGTAACTCCTTTACGGCGTAGGACTCCAACCTGTCCTCCTCAAAGATAATTTCCAGAGATGCAACGGATGATGCAATTGATTCAGGCATGACAAAAGTCGTGAGTTGAAAACTGGCAAGATCAAAAATAGGCCAAAAGAAAAAGAACCAGTATGTGGTACGTAATGGTCTGCGATATGGTAGTAGTGCACACCAATCACTGTAAGTCAAGTGCAAACACAAGTCCTATCCTCACCGCTGACAACCAATGTTAGAAATGGGATCTCTAGTTGGCAAGGGCTTGCACCTTTGTCCAAGTAGGGACCCTTCTTCCTAGTCAGGGTAAGGGTTGTTACACTCGTGAAGTAACCCCTGCTCACCCTCGTGGTAGCTTGGCACGAGCAGTCAGGCTTAATTCAGAGGCAGTGTGTAAAGCATTTGCACATAACCAACAGTAATACAGTGTAAGCACTACAAACGGACACCACACCAGTTTAGAAAAATAACCAATATTTTATATACTCAAGACAAGACCAATTACGACAAAAATCCACAATACTATACTTTACGAATGAATACTTGATACGTTAACTTCTTCTTTGCAGGAATAGCACAAAAGCAAAGTTCGTACGAGTCGGTAGCTCCGTCCGAGCCTACCGTGATGCTGAAACCCCAGAGTCTAACAGTTCCAGCCGACCGCGTCGATACGGGCCAGCAGAGTCATGAACAGACTCGGTCACAGTACCTTTTCTCGTTGTGGCTGGTACAGAGTGTACGAGCCGGTCGGCGTTCGTCGCGGTTGCGGTGCAAGACGGAGCGATGCAAGGTGCGGTGTCCCTCGATGCGGTGCAGGCAGCGGCTCGATGAGCGTCGTGCAGACGGAGTCGGTGAGTCCAAGGCGTGCGATGCAGGGTGAGACGATGCTCGATGCGGTGCTGACAGGTTGCGATGCAGGCGACCTAGCCGGAGTGCGGGAGCTGGCGTCGGACAGCGGTGCGAGTCGGAGCGGTGCGTCGCAGACGTGCGAGCGGTGCCCCAAATGCGGTGCGGTCTCGACTCTTGAGCCAGTTGCAGCGACAGTGTCGGTCTGGTCCGGCTGGCCCAGTGAAGCGATGCGATGCGAACTGCGGTGCCCACAGGTCACGGTGCAAGCAGCGGCTCGATGTTGGCGGCGTCGGACGTCGCCCACAGTGAGACCAGGGTTGCGATGCGAAGCGGGGCGATGCGGTCTGCGGTGCAAACAGGTCACCGGCCAGGGATGGATTCGGTTGACGGAGTCGGTTGCAGTTCCCTTCCTCTGTGGCAACTGAAACAGCGTTCCAGAAGCGGTACCCAGAGGCTTGTGAAGTCTTTGTAGTCCCTGAGACTTCTTAACAGGAGGCCAGCTCGGTTCCTGGCCCTTGGAGATACTCAGCACAAGATTGTAGAAAGTTCAGTCCAGTCCTTTCACTGCCCAAGACAGAAGCAGCAACTGCAGGCCAACCCAACAAAGCAACAACACAGCAAAGGGGCAGTATTCCTCCTGGCAGCTCTTCCAGCTCTTCGTCTTGGCAGGTTCCTTGATTCCAGCGAGATCTAAATTCATGGGGTCAGGGCCCCAATATTTATATCCCAAATTCCTTTGTTCTCTGAAGGCAGAGAGGCCTTTGCCTAGTCCAAACCAGTTCTGGAGCACTTTGTTGACAAGTCTCCGTCCCTTCTTTCAGTGAGTAGGCCAGGGACATCAGACGCACCACAGGAGGTGGAGCCAGCATTGTGGAGGGAAGGCACTGTCCTATTCAGGGCCCCGGTGCGACCCCTCCCACCCATCTACAGGTCGATCTGGCTATTCAGCCCTGCGCTGACTCACCCTGTCTCCTGGCATCCCCCAGCCCCTGTCACTCACATTCCAGACAAGGAATACACAACCTCGCAGAGGCAGGCTTGGATGGTTAGGCAAGAAAATACCCACTTTCTAAAAGTGGTATTTTCAAACACAGAATGTCAAAACCAACTTCACTAAAAGCTGCATTTTATCATTCTGAGTCCAGGCATACTAAACTCGAATTTCTACCATGTTCCCGGGGTCAGTTAGGATTATAAGCTGTAATAATCAAAACTGCCCGTTCTGGCCTAGGGGGAACAGGTAGCCTTGCAATAGTGAAAAACGAACTAGGCTGTAATTCACTATCAGGACATGCCGCACACACCCGGGCATGTCCTACCTTTCGCATACACCGCACCCTGCCCACAGGGGTACCTTGGGCCTACCTTAGGGGTGACTAACATGTCGTAAAGGGAAGGTTTAGGGACTTGCAAGTGTGTGCACTTGCCAAGTCGACATGGCAGCCCCAGGCTGCGCACAGGCTCTGCGATGGCAGGCCCGAATTACACTTTACGGGCTGTTTGCGTGGGTGGCACAATCCAGTGCTGCAGCCCACCAACAGCATTTGGTCTATAGGCCCTGGCACTCGCAGTGCACTTTACAAGGGACTGACACATAAACCAAATAGGCCAATCATGGAAACACCAATCCATAACACATTTTATACAGGAGCACTTGCACTTTCCCACTGGACCGCAGTTAGGAAAGCGCGCAGAATCATCACACCAGCAAAAACAGAGTCAAAACCGGGAGGTCAGAAAGCAAAAAGTCAGGGGAAACACGCCAAAAGATGCCAAGTCTAACAACTTGTCTATAACTTTGGCAACATTTGATGAAATTTTCCCCAAAAAAGTGCTGCGGTGATTCTTGTTACACATGGAAAGTTACAGGGGTATTCGTGAAGCGGGATTGAGAAAAATGGAGTTGAAAAAAGGGTGCGGTTGCAATGTTAATTCCCATAGGAATCTGTCAACACAACTACAGCCAGAACCCCTGAATGGAATTACACCAAATTTGTTATAAAGGTAGGTGTTGTTACGCAGATTGTGCTTTTTGTTATTTGGTGCAAATCCATTCAGTAGTTCTTCAGAAATGTAAGTTGAACATTTTAGTGATATCTCTGGCTGCGGATATTTCACTGCGATTTCGGGAGTACTCACGAATGTGCGCGCCAACGGTAATGCTGTGATTGGCTGAACGCAACCTGAACAGAAAGTTGCGGCTGCCATTTTATCGATCGGGAATGGTTCCTGTGGCTGAAAATTTCTGCGAAAGCTAACCCAAGGGCTCAGGGTGGAGGTACGCTGACCCCATGTTTGAGAAATGGGGGTGTTAGTGACACAAGTTATATGTCCAAAATTTATTTTTTAAACGCGCGCGATATTCATGATGACGCCGCGACTGCCAGCATGGACCCCCGTGTACCATCACGGGGTAGTCATGACAGTCGTGGCGACTTCGCGAATATTGGTGAAAATATAAAACATAAAGAGGTCGATTCCGATTCGGGCCGGAAAAAGCACCGACCGACTCGGATCCGGAAATAATACCGACCGACACGTACCTGTGGCGCCCGACACGCCAAGTACGATGCAAGGCGTGAAAAATCCGACCGACACGTACCGAAACCAAGTCGACCGACCGAGCCGCAAGGAAAACAGCAATCCGGCCGGAAAAACACGCGAATCCAACCGACCGACACGCACCCGGAACAAATCCGACCGAAACGTACACGCGAACTCCAAACCGCAAAGTACGATGCAAGGCGCGAAACCACGAGCGAGTCGGACGGAGGCCAAGCCGCACGACCAACACGCATACAAAACCGAGCCGAAGCAACACAAAACACCGCGACCGACGCGTACGCAGCATAGAAAACTGCACAAACACAGCGTGAACGAAACGGAGAAGACCGTACGAGACAAATGCAGGGTCCGACTCGGTCACAAGAACGTTTCCAACATACACAGACAGCACAAAGGAAAAATCACCCAAAAAAAGGCCAAACAAGCAATTACCAAGCCAATAAATACTGGGGGTGGGGACAGAGAACAAAGACACACCCACAACTCCACCTATATAAAGGACACAAATCACAACCATGAGCCTTTGCAAATGCCATTCCACTGCCAGCACCCAAGAGAAAGCAACCACACACCCACAGCTCATCCCTCACACAAGCCACACACCATCAGCACACCAACAAATACCTACCTCACATACACCCATCAAAACACAAACTCACACACCCTCACCTGCACACCAACACACACATCACTCACCATCACCACCCATCACCATGCCCCCAAGAAGAATCCCAAGTTCCTAGATTGTGAATTGGAAGTCATGGTAGACGAGATCCTCAGGGTAGAGCCACAGCTGTTTGGCACACTGGTCCAACAGACCCCCATCTCCCAGAAAACCAAGATGTGGGAGAGGATCATCAACAGGGTGAACGCACAATCACCATGTCGGCGCACAAAGAGCGACATCCAGAACAGGTGGTATGACGTGCGCAGGAGGGTACGGGACCTGCTGAAGAAAGACTACATCAACAGCCAATACACCGGCAGTGGCCCTCCTGCCAAGCCAATATACCTCAGGCCCTGGGAGGAGAAGGTGCGGGCCATCCTTCCGCCAGTGAGCGTATATGGACTAGAGGACATCCCAGAGCCTGGTGAGTACACAACAAATGTACACAATATACTGCCACAAAACACACACATCACTGTCAAGGGGAGAGTCAAACCATGCACTCATAGCAATTACACAGCAACCAGAACAGAATCATCCCAAAATGTGTATGTCAGTCAGATAAACACAACACATGCCATCAAAAAGTCACATCCAACTGTGCCAACACATGTACAAACACAACTACAACTACAGCTAGGCAGTGGCACAAATAGAACTAACAAACACATCCAGACATGTAGCCACCACAACAACGCCAACACACAGTGAAGACCACTCAAAGGAAGGAATTCTGTGTATGCTGGCCAAGTCAGTGTAGCCAATAGCATCATGGGAGTCGCAGTCACACATATTGCCCCCCCACAACTGTCCCATCAACACCACCCTGAACCATGCTCACATCACAGGGAGTGGAGAAGGACTCACAAGATGGCTGACACTGGCTACTGCTGTGGGGAGCACAAGGCCCTGCTGCCAACTGTGCACCAACAAACAGCAGGACACCACTGACTGACATCCTGAGAGACAACTTCCACTCCCTGCAATGCAAGCACGTTCCATGGTGGGATATCTGGCTAGCTCGGTGGGAAGGAGGACTTGCAGCACTGACCATAGTCACAAGCACCTCCCTCACACACACCCCAACACAAACTCCACAGAACCCACCTGGTAGAATGCAATGCCCCCCATCCTAACACAAGATCCCACAAAGAACCACCACCCTGGGTTATGTTGTGTGAAGCACAGGGACACTCTTGGGACTTCTAGCCAAACAACTGCCAGGACAACACTCCCAGCCATCCTGTCAGCACAGCCAGCCCACCCCACAGGGAAGCAGAGTCAAAAGGAAGGAAGCATGGGCATGCTGGGAAGGGGGGAGGCAATAGCATGATGGGAGTCGTAGTCACAGCTCTACATCCCCCACCACATGGCCCAGCAAGCTCACACTCACGCATGCACATCCCACAGAGAGTGGAAAGGCCCATCAAAGATGTCTGACACTGTTGCTGTGTCGTGGGGAGCACAAGGGCATGCTGGGTACTGCACACCAACCAACAGCAGGACACCACTGTCAGCCATCTTGCCATTGCTCTCACACCCACACACACTGAACTCCCCACAAAAGCAAGTAAGTATGGGAATGCTGGGAAGTGGGGTGGAGGCAATAGCATGATGGGAGTCGTAGTCACAGACATAGCTCACCCCCACAACTGTCCCATCAACACCACCCTGAACCATGCTCACATCACAGGGAGTGGAGAAGGACTCACAAGATGGCTGACACTGGCTACTGCTGTGGGGAGCACAAGGCCCTGCTGCCAACTGTGCACCAACAAACAGCAGGACACCACTGACTGACATCCTGAGAGACAACTTCCAATCCCTGCAATGCAAGTACGTTCCATGGTGGGATATCTGGCTAGCTGGGTGGGAAGGAGGACTTGCAGCACTGACCATAGTCACAAGCACCTCCCCTCACACACACCCCAACACAAACTCCACAGAACCCACCTGGTAGAATGCAATGCCCCCATCCTAACACAAGATCCCACAAAGAACCACCACCCTGGGTTATGTTGTGTGAAGCACAGGGACACTCTTGGGACTTTTAGCCAAACAACTGCCAGGACAACACTCCCAGCCATCCTGTCAGCACAGCCAGCCCACCCCACAGGGAAGCAGAGTCAAAAGGAAGGAAGCATGGGCATGCTGGGAAGGGGGTGGAGGCAATAGCATGATGGGAGTCGTAGTCACTGATATTGGTCACCCCCACAACTGTCCCATCAACACCACCTGAACCATGCTCACATCACAGGAAGTGGAGAAGGACTCACAAGATGGCTGACACTGGCTACTGCTGTGGGGAGCACAAGGCCCTGCTGGCAACTGTGCACCAACAAACAGCAGGACACCACTGACTGACATCCTGAGAGACAACTTCCACTCCCTGCAATGCAAGCACGTTCCATGGTGGGATATCTGGCTAGCTCGGTGGGAAGGAGGACTTGCAGCACTGACCATAGTCACAAGCACCTCCCCTCACACACACCCCAACACAAACTCCACAGAACCCACCTGGTAGAATGCAATGCCCCCCATCCTAACACAAGATCCCACAAAGAACCACCACCCTGGGTTATGTTGTGTGAAGCACAGGGACACTCTTGGGACTTCTAGCCAAACAACTGCCAGGACAACACTCCCAGCCATCCTGTCAGCACAGCCAGCCCACCCCACAGGGAAGCAGAGTCAAAAGGAAGGAAGCATGGGCATGCTGGGAAGGGGGAGGAGGCAATAGCATGATGGGAGTCGTAGTCACAGCTCTACATCCCCCACCACATGGCCCAGCAAGCTCACACTCACGCATGCACATCCCACAGAGAGTGGAAAGGCCCATCAAAGATGTCTGACACTGTTGCTGTGTCGTGGGGAGCACAAGGGCATGCTGGGTACTGCACACCAACCAACAGCAGGACACCACTGTCAGCCATCTTGCCATTGCTCTCACACCCACACACACTGAACTCCCCACAAAAGCAAGTAAGTATGGGAATGCTGGGAAGTGGGGTGGAGGCAATAGCATGATGGGAGTCGTAGTCACAGACATAGCTCACCCCCACAACTGTCCCATCAACACCACCCTGAACCATGCTCACATCACAGGGAGTGGAGAAGGACTCACAAGATGGATGACACTGGCTACTGCTGTGGGGAGCACAAGGCCCTGCTGCCAACTGTGCACCAACAAACAGCAGGACACCACTGACTGACATCCTGAGAGACAACTTCCACTCCCTGCAATGCAAGCACGTTCCATGGTGGGATATCTGGCTAGCTGGGTGGGAAGGAGGACTTGCAGCACTGACCATAGTCACAAGCACCTCCCCTCACACACACCCCAACACAAACTCCACAGAACCCACCTGGTAGAATGCAATGCCCCCCATCCTAACACAAGATCCCACAAAGAACCACCACCCTGGGTTATGTTGTGTGAAGCACAGGGCCACTCTTGGGACTTCTAGCCAAACAACTGCCAGGACAACACTCCCAGCCATCCTGTCAGCACAGCCAGCCCACCCCACAGGGAAGCAGAGTCAAAAGGAAGGAAGCATGGGCATGCTGGGAAGGGGGAGGAGGCAATAGCATGACGGGAGTCGTAGTCACAGCTCTACATCCCCCACCACATGGCCCAGCAAGCTCACACTCACGCATGCACATCCCACAGAGAGTGGAAAGGCCCATCAAAGATGTCTGACACTGTTGCTGTGTCGTGGGGAGCACAAGGGCATGCTGGGTACTGCACACCAACCAACAGCAGGACACCACTGTCAGCCATCTTGCCATTGGCTCACACCCACACACACTGAACTCCCCACAAAAGCAAGTAAGTATGGGAATGCTGGGAAGTGGGGTGGAGGCAATAGCATGATGGGAGTCGTAGTCACAGACATAGCTCACCCCCACAACTGTCCCATCAACACCACCCTGAACCATGCTCACATCACAGGGAGTGGAGAAGGACTCACAAGATGGCTGACACTGGCTACTGCTGTGGGGAGCACAAGGCCCTGCTGCCAACTGTGCACCAACAAACAGCAGGACACCACTGACTGACATCCTGAGAGACAACTTCCACTCCCTGCAATGCAAGCACGTTCCATGGTGGGATATCTGGCTAGCTGGGTGGGAAGGAGGACTTGCAGCACTGACCATAGTCACAAGCACCTCCCCTCACACACACCCCAACACAAACTCCACAGAACCCACCTGGTAGAATGCAATGCCCCCATCCTAACACAAGATCCCACAAAGAACCACCACCCTGGGTTATGTTGTGTGAAGCACAGGGCCACTCTTGGGACTTCTAGCCAAACAACTGCCAGGACAACACTCCCAGCCATCCTGTCAGCACAGCCAGCCCACCCCACAGGGAAGCAGAGTCAAAAGGAAGGAAGCATGGGCCTGCTGGGAAGGGGGTGGAGGCAATAGCATGATGGGAGTCGTAGCCACTGATATTGGTCACCCCCACAACTGTCCCATCAACACCACCCTGAACCATGCTCACATCACAGGGAGTGGAGAAGGACTCACAAGATGGCTGACACTGGCTACTGCTGTGGGGAGCACAAGGCCCTGCTGCCAACTGTGCACCAACAAACAGCAGGACACCACTGACTGACATCCTGAGAGACAACTTCCACTCCCTGCAACGCAAGCACATTCCATGGTGGGATAACTGACTGGCTGGGTGGGTGGGAAGGAGGGCCGGCTGTCAACCAAACACAACCAATGCAGACCATGTTCACACCCCAAAAAATACATAGAAATGCCCAAATAATGCAGGACAATGTGCCACACCAATATCAACCCCTGACTGTGACGACTTAGGACAATGCAATGTACAGGCCCGCACCCAGAGGCACAGTCACAACTGTCATGTGTGTCAACCATTGATGCCTGCAGAAACATAACATACATTGTTTGTGTCTCCCAAAAACAGGTGATGATGGGGACACAGCAGCAGACGCTGAGGAGTCCCAGTCCCAGGCTCAAGAGGATGCGGAGCTCACTGGCGTCGTACAGCCTCTGTCCTCCTCGGACGAAGAAGACCAACCTGGCACATCCGGTGCAAGTCAACATGCAGCACCAGCAGGACCACCAGCTGCACCCCCTGCACCCACCCCTCCAATGACTGTCACCACAAATACCATCCCTGCCGACATGGACAGAACAAGGAGCAACACCAGCACAGGGACCCTGGACCAACCTGGGGCCATGGACACCACCACCACCACCAACCCCCAAGGTGGACCAGGGTTATCTGTGCGTGCCACTGCACACACTGCACATGTCAGCAGGGGTGGTGGGAGGGGTGGGAGACAGAGGTCGCTGCTTGCAGACGTTGCTGGTGTGCATGATGACCCACAACTGGTACGCATAGCTGATGCATACCAGTCCAGCACCGGAGACCTCAGCCAGGTAGTGGGGCTCCTCAGAGACATGAAACAGCAGCAGGCTGCCCATCATGCCCGCTTGGACTCCCACATGTCCCACGTGGAGTCACACATGTCCCGCATGGACTCACACATGTCCCGCGTGGAGTCCAAGTGGGATGCACTGCATGAGATGACGGCGGTGCACAGGGACATTTTACAATGCCTCCGCCAGATGAACAGCAACCAGTCCACACCTCCCTGTGTGCCAACAACATCTGGTGCCGAACAAACTGCAACTGCCACAGGGAGGGAGGATGACTCTGGCGGAGAGTCCCCTGCACCGCAGCAGCCTGTACTTGAGGGCCCCCCCAAGAAGAGGGGTCGTCCGAGGAGGGAAAAGTGAGAGGCCGATGGCCAAGCGCAACTCCCAGGAAGCCTGAACCTGTTCTGGATGTTCGCCTTTGTGCACAGACTGTTCACCCTGTTGACGGCAACACTACTCCCACACATTGCATGGGGAGTACAAGTTGGACCAATGTGTCAGACAACTGTGGCCCCGATACTGGGGATCCTGTCTACCAGGACTTTCAATTCACCTAGGAACTTCGGATTGCAAGATTTATGTACAGCACTACCCATCCTATGCACTATTCACACAAATGTATCACAATAAACACACTAATACACCATACTTGCCTCTGTCGTGATTCCAACGTGGGTGCTGTTATGGGGATGATGAACTGCAAAATTACACTGTGTATGCGAACTGCAACAGCAAGGACAACACAGGCATGTGAGTAAAGGCAACGTGACACATATGAGGGAGACACACCACCAGGGCTACACAACACATACACACCTAGGCCATCTGACTCATTGCCTACACTGATGTTGCCAGGGAAGACGGTGCAATGCACAGACACCACACCCATTCCCAGTTGTAGTCAAGTAGCCCACAGGTGCAGTAAGCAAATGGCACTCAAATGTTTGACCACAGACAACGCACATCACAAAGTGAAGCACAGGTTTATTACACAGTTGCAACATGTTGTAACCACTACCGATGCAAGGTAATCCCACCCGGCAGCGGGCACACAGTCAACAACTGTAGACGGAAGGAAGTCCAAGGGTGTGGCGCACATCACCTGTAGGGACACAACAGCTACCACCCTGGAAGTGCAATCACGTCGTCGGTGGACACAGTTGACCAAACGAATCTGAAAGTACCCTGTGAAGGACAGAAATGACACACAGTCAAAAGCAATGGAGTACAGGACAGAACAGCAAAACTCATGCACAATACATGTTACAAGATACCCACCCAGAACCAAGTTAGCATGTCAACACTGTTGGGGAGTACAGCCCACCTGTTAGCACACATCGCAACACACATCCAGTCAAGTAGCCCATGGACACACTCCAACAGCACCAGAGCACCACCCACACATCATGCCAACTCACATCATTGACATGACACCTCAGGATACTCACATTCAGCTAAAGAAGTTGGTGATGAGCTGTGTGCGGACATCACCATCATCATCATCATCCTCATCGTCACTGGCATCGTGGTCCAGGCCAGGATCCTCCACAGGTGGCGGATGTTGGTCATTGTCATCCTGGATGAGAGGCAACTCCTTCCGCACTGCCAGGTTGTGGAGCATGCAGCAGACGATGATAATCTTGCACACTTTCGCAGGGGCATATGGGAGGGACCCTCCGGTCTTGTCCAGGCAGCGGAAGCGGCTCTTCAGGAGACCAAATGTCCGCTCAATCACTCTCCTGGTCCGACCATGTGCCTCATTGTAGCGCATCTGGGCTGGTGTCACAGGGTTCCTGAGGGGTGTCAGCAACCATGGCATGTTGGGGTATCCCGAGTCACCTACAGACAGACAAGTGCACATTAGCTGACTTGGAAAAGTGGGCGGAATACTACAGATCAGATCACACACAATGGCACAAAGTCAGTACACACCGACAAGCCAGGCACGCTGGTTCTGCATCTGTGCCATCATCCTGAGGATGCGACTACTCCTCATCACAAAGGCATCGTGTGCTGAACCAGGGAAACGGGCACACACGTGTGTGATGGTCATGTCTGCAAGACACACCACCAGTGCATTGACCGAGTGGTAGTGCTTGCGGTTCCTGTAGGCCTGCTCCTGGGCCTGTGGTGGTACCAAAGCCACATGTGTCCCATCAATGGAGCCAATGACATGCAGCATCCTCCCCAGGGCATAAAAGTCACTCTTCACGTCAGTGAGTCGTCGCAGTCTAGGGAAATAGATGTACCGGTTCAGGAATAGCAACATTGCCGCCAAAACATCGCGGAGCACAAGGCTCAACATGGTCTGTGACATCCCACCAGCAGTCGCCACAGTATGTTGGAAGGTACCGGTGGCAAAGAAGTGTAGGGCTGCCATCACCTTCACCTTGGGGGTCAGCGCTGTAGGATACGGCCGGCCAGGCTGCAAATGTGGGGACAACTGCACTGCCAAATCCTCAATCAGCTGCCTGGTGAAGCGGTACCGTCGGATGCTGTCCCGTTCCACCATCGTTGCCAGGTCTGGGAATGGTCGATGGACAGCAGGAGCCCTGCAGTGCAGAGGAGAAGTAAGCAAGATTGTCAGTCACCCCACATATGCGGCATTGAACACACTCAAGATCCCAACATACATCATTATGAGGCACAACTACATGAAGTGTGCAGTTCCGGAAGGACATGTATGGTACATACATGGCCAACATCTGTCAACACGGTCCAACAGGTGGCATCAATTAGTCCCATGTTGGCCCATTGGATATCATGAGGCCGTGTCACAGTTCCCATCTCCTGCTGCCGTGTCACAATAACCCCCACAGTGACATGTGAGGACAGATGTGCCCCAGGCACCACAGCTCAACGACAGGTACATTCCCAGGGACCCTGTATTGCCACATGGACACTGGCATTACATGGAGTATCATGTATACACCACAGCAAAACAACCATGACCCCCACAGGTAGTGGCCCCACTTGCCACGGCAGGACAGACATGGACGTCTGTGACACACACACGCACAACATCAAAGTCCATGCACACACAACCTGGATGTGGAGACTGTCTCCCATTGTGCACATGAAATCAGAGACATTGTAAACACTACATGCACAAAGACTGTGGAGGACCATCACTATTGTGCCACTGGGACACCCTGGCTCAAACATACCGTCCCACATGGGACTCACGGGGTATGTGACATGACATACACATACACCACCGTGAAATGTGACCATGGCACATGCACAGATCTGAACAGTTGCACATCACAGTGGTCATGTACACGTAACACCCAGGATCCTGTCCCCATGAACACGTGCACAGCCTGGGGGTGGCTGCCCACAGGTGACACCCACAGGACAACATGTACACCAACATACACACAATAGGAAATGCAGCCTTACATGCCTTATGATAAAGTTTGGACAGGCTGTCGTGATGTAGGTGTGCCCCTCACTCCCTGGGAGCTATCTGTGGCTGGCATATGTCCATCTGAGACAGGCATGCTGACATATGCCAGTCACATGTACAGTGATGCGTTGTACTGCAATGGACCGATCGGTGCCTCCGGCCGGCCCATTGCATTCAATGTGTGCGGGTACGCGTTGTACCCCTGTACGCGTTGTACCCCTGTACGCGTTGAACTGCAATGGACCGATCGGTGCCTCCGGCCGGCCCATTGCATTCAATGTGTGCGGGTACGCGTTGTACCCCTGTACGCGTTGTACCCCTGTACGTGTTGAACTGCAATGGACCGATCGGTGCCCCCGGCCGGCCCATTGCATTCAATGTGTGCGGGTACGCGTTGTACCCCTGTACGCGTTGTACCCCTGTACGCGTTGTACTGCAATGGACCGATCGGTGCCTCCGGCCGGCCCATTGCATTCAATGTGTGCGGGTACGCGTTGTACCCCTGTACGCGTTGTACCCCTGTACGCGTTGAACTGCAATGGACCGATCGGTGCCTCCGGCCGGCCCATTCCATTCAATGTGTGCGGGTACGCGTTGTACCCCTGTACGCGTTGTACCCCTGTACGCGTTGAACTGCAATGGACCGATCGGTGCCTCCGGCCGGCCCATTGCATTCAATGTGCGCGGTACGCGTTGTACCCCTGTACGCGTTGAACTGCAATGGACCGATCGGTGCCTCCGGCCGGCCCATTGCATTCAATGTGTGCGGGTACGCGTTGTACCCCTGTACGCGTTGTACCCCTGTACGCTGTTGAACTGCAATGGACCGATCGGTGCCCCCGGCCGGCCCATTGCATTCAATGTGTGCGGGTACGCGTTGTACCGCTGTACGCGTTGAACTGCAATGGACCGATCGGTGCCCCCGGCCGGCCCATTGCATTCAATGTGTGCGGGTACGCGTTGTACCCCTGTACGCGTTGTACCGCAATGGACCGATCGGTGCCTCCGGCCGGCCCATTGCATTCAATGTGTGCGGGTACGCGTTGTACCCCTGTACGCGTTGTACCGCAATGGACCGATCGGTGCGCACCCATTAACAATGGGCTTGCCTGGCAACGGACGCGTTTTCGAATTTCGAACGAGTCGGTTGCTGGAAAATCAGTTGGTCACCCACAACAATATTGCAAAATCATGTATGTCATGAAGTTGAAGATTTGAAGGATGCTGTGGGCGTGTTTTGGTGCTGCTATTCCATGGATTGGCCAGATTCAGAAGATGCAAACGACTTGGACCTATCACTTTGGACACAAGGGACAGTATCTGCCTCTCCAGCACATATATATTGCTGGCTGTTCCCCTGAGAGCTCACTTGCCTGCACTACATGCTCCAGGACGACATCTGCCACTGCACTGCTGCTGTCTCTGCCCCTCTGGACCCTGCAATGGCACGTACTGTGGAGAGAGCCCCAGCCTTCAGCCTTGAAGAGAACCAGGCCCTGCTGGACAGCCTACTTCCACAGTACAGCAAGCTGTATGGGACACCAGGGGAGCAAGTGAGTGTTCTGTGCACTGCCTTTCTGAATGTGCATTTTGTCTGACTAGCAAGGCTGAAAGTCTGCACGCCACTGGCTAGCAGGCTCACTGAGTAGTTGTCACCCCCCATAGTGTGTAGTGACATGCACTGGACAGGTATGGTGCAGTGACAGTGTGTGGTAAACTACTTCTCTACCATTACCCACTGTACTGCTCTGTTGGAATGCACCATGACATCATAGAATGCCTGAGTGCCTCTCTGTGCTTAGAGTGTCAGTTGGTTAACCCAGGCTGAGCGGCTAGGAGCCTGCTCCTGGTGGGGCTGCATCTGTACTTCCTATCTTCTCCTACTCACCTATCCTGAACCAAGCTACAATAAAGGATTACTCTATCTATACAGCTGGACTCTGTATCTTCCTTTACAACATTTTGGCGACGATCTTGAACCTACGTGTGGAGTAAAGAGTAAGGACAACTAAAGGAACTAAAGGACAAGGAAACAAGGACATTAAGGACTTTCAAAACGTCAATTGAAATTCAGAGAAACGCCCTGGTCAGCCCCACCAGTGCCCTCTACCATCAGGACAGCCTGCAACCTCGGCGTTCGTCATCCCACCGATCAACTCTCTGCTGTCACCTGGAAGACTTTTGTACAGTCTTTCCAGCAACTCCCGGGTTGGCACCGCGACTGGAGTCTGGCAATTGACAACAGCGTCGTCTGCTGGGAAAACGGAGGTTACAGACTTGTTTGCTGCTCAGTACACCAGAAGAAAGGTGGCGTTTTGAGCCTGTGGAGAGATAGGCTGACGTCTCTGAACCTGTGGCGGTAAATAGCTGTGCAAACAGATGTGTGCGACTCACGGCGCGTCTGTTCAAAAGTGCTCTGTGTTTGTGGTGCATTGATCTTCTTTGGGGTGAGTCTACTTTTGTCATTGTTGCTATAAAACATGCCGTGTGGTTTGAAGGTAAACTGTCAAGGAGACATTTAAAATAAATTCAAATTGCACACGCGCTTCTCACCCCTTCACGAGTATCAACCGGAGAGCCCTCTGTGACGTTTCACATTGTTCCAGTCTTCATGGCTGCCTTCGGACGTCTTGCAGCAGCAGCGCCCCTGGAGCCACTCGGTGCGCGTCTCCCTTGCGTGCCGACATCTTTTGTTTGGAGTCTCCCATGCAGCTTCTAGCGTTGTTCACAGTATGCCAACCACGTTTGCGGGACAATAAAGTTTATTGTAATTCTGCGGCGCTTTCCCTCAGCCGAGAGTTTCGTCAACAAGGACAAGCCTGACCCTTGTGCGCTACCCTGAATATTTCATCGGAACTTTGCAAGATGCATCTAAACGTGGTAGGAACTGCATACATCCAGTGAAAAGCCAATGTTGGGGTCGTGTAATTTGGAAGAACTTACACTCTGGCTGTATACCGGTGAGATGTGTGATCAATTACAAGCTGGTGACCGCGGGTCTGTGAGGACACAAGCACAGCATCCACTAGCTAGCGTGGAGTTTCTCAGGTCTGCCGTCACATAAAGACAAGCACAGCATCCACTAGCTAGCGTGGAGTTTCTCAGGTCTGCCGTCACATAAACAGTTCTTTGATAGCAGATCATATGCCTTTAACATGAGCCTCTCGTCAGGTGGAAACTTTGGGCGCTCACCGGAGCTCGAGACTTTCATTTCAATATATTGCTTGCCATTATTATGCTTGTCCTGTTTTGGGTGTGTGCGTCTATGAACGTGTTTTGTTCCTAAGACCCTTAACAGGTGTAAGGCAATTCTCTTCCAGTTTCTACTGCACAGTGTACCCTTTATTGGGGAGGCTATCGGGGTGGTTTACCCTGTCATGAGGAAGCTTAGTGAGTGGTCGGCCCCCCTATTCTGTTTTGGTCCTGTGTGTACCCATTTTTGTGCTGGTTTGGGGGTCTAGTGTATCTTATAATGGGGTGGTGGAGTAGACAGTCAGTGACTTGATTCTATTCTCTTGGGTGACGGATACCCTGCGATGTACCCATGTTTGGGGAGGGTGTGCGAGCGGCGAGTGCTCAAGTCTTGTTTTTGGTTAGTGTAGAATGTACCTGTTTTGGTAGGTTGTGGGGCTAGTCAAATGCTCCAATGTCGTTTTTAGGGTGCTGTATACCCTACGGTGTACTCTCATGGGGGAGGTTGTTGGGCCAGTCAAAGCCCAATTTTTGTTTCCTAGGGTGATACTCTACCCTACGGTGTACCCTTCATTGGGGAGGTTGTTGGGCCAGTCAATGCCCAGTTTTTGGTTTCCTAGGGTGTTGTGTTACCCTACGGTGTACCCTTTATTGGGGAGGTTGTTGGGCCAGTCAATGCCCAACTTTTTGTTTCCTGGGGTGATGCTTTACCCTACGGTGTACCCTTCATTGGGGAGGTTGTTGGGCCAGTCAATGCCCAGTTTTTGTTTCCTAGGGTGTTGCTTTACCCTATGGTGTACCCTTCATTGGGGAGGTTGTTGGGTCAGTCAATGCCCAGTTTTTGGTTTCCTAGGGGGTTGTGTTACCCTACGGTGTACCCTTCATTGGGGAGGTTGTTGGGCCAGTCAATGCCCAGCTTTTGTTTCCTAGGGTGTTGCTTTACCCTATGGTGTACCCTTCATTGGGGAGGTTGTGGGGCCAGTCTAATTTTCCAGGGTCAGTACCCTGCGTTGTTCCCTATTTTTGGTGGAGGTTGTTTGGTTAGCTCCTAGGGTTACTACCCATGGGGCATCTTTTCATGTTGACATTATGCTCCGGTCGAAGTCCACCTGCTTGGAACTCGTGGCCAAGGGTTTCATGTTCGTAGGACTTTGAGTGAGAAGCTTTTCTCTAGTGCTTAGACCGCTTCCGTTACCCTTAACGGACCTTTTATCCTAGTTTCAAGTGTCAGCATGCCTTCTACCCTAATTAGGGGAACCTTTGTCCTTTCCAGAGCGTTTTCTCTCTGGTGTATCTTTCTTGTGGAGGTTGCACTCTTCTGATTATCTAGAGTGAATATTTCCCCTTGTATCTTTTCTTGGGTATGTTGTTTGTCTCCCAAGGGTCAGTGTTCACACCCACATTTGTTTACCAGGGTGTCTACCCTGTGGTGTACCCGCGTATGGGGAGGGAGTGGGTGTGACCACCCTTCTCTGTTGCATTGGTTTTCTAATCTATGCCTCGCTTTGTTTTTCCCTAAGGGAGGGGATGGGGCATGTATTAATGATATTTGCAATTTTAATATATTCATTGATGTTTTGCATTTTGATGCAATTCTTTTCATGCCTGTGTTATTCCTGATACCTCATGTACTACACCATTAGATATTTGCATCTTAATGTGTTCATTTCATGCTCATGTTTATTTGAGGTATCTTATTTGTCTTTTCCGCTATTTCTGCTGTCGTTCCCCAAGGAAGGAGGATGTGTGGTAAACTACTTCTCTACCATTACCCACTGTACTGCTCTGTTGGAATGCACCATGACATCATAGAATGCCTGAGTGCCTCTCTGTGCTTAGAGTGTCAGTTGGTTAACCCAGGCTGAGCGGCTAGGAGCCTGCTCCTGGTGGGGCTGCATCTGTACTTCCTATCTTCTCCTACTCACCTATCCTGAACCAAGCTACAATAAAGGATTACTCTATCTATACAGCTGGACTCTGTATCTTCCTTTACAACACAGTGCATTTGAACAAGGTTTTACTTCCCATGCAATGATACCATGTAGTGACGTCTGGCAAACTGTCCATGGGCAGCTTTGCACTACCTGTGTACATCATGTGCCCCTGTGATTGAGACATGTATATACAACTGTGTCATGCACGGATATGTTGCATGTGTAGTAATGGCCTTTTCACTTTGTCATCCTGACAGGTTAATGCCCATCGGAAGCAGGAGATCTGGAAGGACATCGTCCGGGCCGTCCGGTCCGTGGGGGTCTACAAGCGCCGGATCCGCAACTGCCAGAAGAGGTGGCAGGACCTTCGGGGCTGGACCCGGAGGATTGCACGGGTCCAGCTGAAGCTGTCGCCTCCTCGCTGGAGGGGCGGAACACGGACCCTGACCCCCACATGCTCCAGATCCTGGCGGTGGTGTTTCCAGACCTGGATGGGCAGCTGAAGGCCAGACAGCAGCAAGGAGGGGGTGAGTCAAAGACTGCACTGTGAACTCTGTATTACATGCTTTGTGCCCTCCTCTGGCCTGGTTCAACTGCCACAGTGCAGCAGTCATGTTGTCCAGGAGCCATGTCCCTCTATTGTGCACTACCCACTGCTCATCTGATACCCAGGTGTGGCCCTTACATTCAGGGAATTGTGTCACTTGGGACTGTGTCCTTGCAGTTTGCTTCACTAAAGGTGGGGGACAGCATCTGTTTCCTTAACTCTGTTGTGGGCATCATGGGTGGGTCCATTGTTCACGCAACGCCTGTGTTTGGACATGTGATCTGCGTGTTGCTTTGATATGCGGTCCACTTGCTGAGCTGAGCCACCACATGTGCCTGGGGTATGTGGCACACGCCCATGCAGCGGGTGGGAACAATGTTTGGGCCCCAGGAGTGTGCAGATTACGTGTGTCACACATACATAGCCAGCTATCCACTGTCCAGGGCACATCCCTCATTCATGTGGAGCAGGACAGTCATGCCTACTCCAGGCCATGCAATGCACTCTGTACTCCCACTCCTGTGTATCAGCTGACACATTGTGCACAGTGATTTGACCCCTCAGGTGTCTGCCTCTGTGTCAGTGTGCTGTGGATTAGTTGCCAGGACTGCTGGGGTGTTTCTTGGTAGGGGCTCAGCATGCCCCTGGAGATGTGACCATAGGAGACGATACTTGTGTGTCACATAGGTGTTTGATCAGCTGCCCGTGCAGACTGGGGTATGCGAATGTGAAGTTCAGGCAGCTGTTCCCCATTCACAGCAAATTGTGAGGGGCTCAGGTTCAGAGGGTAGTGTCACAGGTCTCCCATATGTCCAATAGGTATGACCTGGACAGATGAGGGTTAAGATGATGTGTTGTGTGGGGGATGTACATGTGCACTTGTGCAGCTCCAGGACTTGCATTCCCCATGACCTACTATTGTGACACAGTGCATAGTGTTGTTGTCTGGCTGCCAAGTCATACATCACTGAGACAGTGATGTATGACTTAGCAGTCATGCCTCTGCCATGGCATGTGTCAACTTATTGGTGGTCCTGCAGGGGAGTGACATGTGCTACATGCACACCATTGTGGCGATGGCTATCAGGACATGGGTGCATCATGGTGTCTGTCGCTGGTATGCATCACATGCATTTCCTATTTGACTCTGGGCATCCCTTTCATCCGGAAACCTGTACTGACTCAGTGGCAAGAGCTGTGATGTGTGCATGTCCACATGCCACACCGTGTCCTCTGCACTGTCCAACTACTGTGTACTTGGTGCATGTGTCCACACTGGGGTGTTGCAATCCAACAGACACCAGACAGATGGGTGCAAGGCCATGTGGGATGTGAGTGCCATGCTTGGCATCAGACTGACAATTGGCTTCTCCTGTTCAGTTAGGGCACTTTTAGCAATGTACAACTAATGATGCCAGGGCTTGCTCTGTAATGTGCTGTGCTCACAGTGGTGTGTGCGTTTGGTGCAAGTGACTGATGTCTGTCTGTTTCCCCATTGTTTGCAGATACATCCACGGCCACGGAAGGGGACAGCTCCACGGACCAGGAGGAGCCAGAGAGCCAGACTGGGTCAGCAGCCGAGGAGTGGTCGGAGGGACCCAGTGGCACAGAGGGCGAGGGGAGCCACACCGAGGAGTCCTCAGCACCATCCACCTCAGCTGGGGGACCAGAGCAACTCGGAGGATGATTCCCTTGTGGAGGCGGGTGTCAGCAGCCACCACACCCCAGCTAGTGTTGCTGTCCCCGCCACCACCAGCACCACCACTGCCCTCCCATCGGCTCCCATTCCCCAGGTCCGTGGAGGCTCCCATGTTCGGGAGCGTGTCTCCTTTGGGCCAGGCACCGCACCCCCTGCCCCTGTGTTCCCTTCTGCCCTGAGTGAGGAGTCTGTGTACCTCCTTCGCCAGCTCCATGTAGGGCAGACAGCCATGCTGAGTGTCCTCCATGCGCACACCGCACTGTTGACTCAGCTGGTGTCGTTCATGGAGGGCATCTCATCGGGCATGTCTGACCTACAGAGGGGCAATAGGTCCATGGACTCCTCCCTGACGGCAGCAGTGTCCCTCCTCAGACAGTCCCTCACCCCTCCTGCCTCTGCTCCATCCACACTCCCCAGCACCTTACCCGTCCCAAGCACACACACACCGGCACAGGCACACACCAGCACACACACGTCCAGCACACAGACACACACGCCACAAACAAAACGCACACGCACGCACAGTCAGGGGACTGAAACCAGACTCACAGGGGATGGGGCCCTGGTACACACACACGTATCCACGGGCACTGCGCAGTCCTCAGTTGCCTCTCCCTCCAAAGCACCCTCCCTTGCCTCACCTGCAACCCCAAAGACCCAGCGCCTCTTCCTCAGTGACCTCGGCCTCTTCCCCTCCGATCCAGCTGCTCCAGCATCCAGGGTGAAGAGGAAGCCCCCCACACGGAGCAGAGTGCCCCTCGCCCCCGGACACCCTCCCCCAGGCGCAGACAGACTGAGGCCCCCACCCGCAAGTCCCCCGGGAGTGGTAAGAGCAAGACCCCGCCGCCGCCCTGCAGCTCAAGCACCAGGTCTCCTTCCTCCATCCCTCAGGCCCCCACTCCACAGGTGCCCCCACCACACCCTGCCCCAGGTTCCCCACCCACAGATATACCATCCCCAAGAGGCTCCGGCCTTCTCCCCCTGCCACTTGCTCTCCCGGCACCACACCCCGCTGCGCTTGTCTGTGCCACTGATGTGGTGAGGGTGTCCTCCCCCTCTGTCCAGCCCACCTTGCCTGTTCCCCATTCTCCTCCCCTGGTGGTAGGCACTGCAGTGGAGTCCACTACCACCCTGTCTGACTTGGGCACTGCAGTGGCGGACCTGTCCACTCCATCTGCAGGGTCCACTGCAGTCGTGCCGGCACCCACAACATCTGAGCCATGCCCCCCAGTTGTGCCGGCACACACCATGTCAGACACCTCCACTGCAGTTGTCAGTGGCTCTCCAGCACCCACCACCCCTTCCCTGCTTCCTCCTGGTGAGCCCTGATCCTGTCCCTGCGGTGCCTGGCCTACCCCCCGGTTGCCCCTCCTAGTGGATTGTCCCTGGTTTTGTGCAGGCATGTGTAGGGTGGCATCTGCCACTGTCACCCACTTGTGACTTTGTTGATGGACTGGCCATTGGCCTTTGTTTATGTTCTACCGGACTTCTACTTTTAATGCCACATATGCTGAATAAAGCAACTTTCTGTTCTCTAGTGCTTTTGCTTCTGATGTACATGATGTTGATGATGCTAACCATGCCCTTGCTGCAGTGATGGTGATATTTGGTCTCATGATAATGAAGTGTTACTGTGCAGGAACCCATGTGGTCCAGGGGGAATGTGTCCTATCCTGTGGTGTATCCATGTCATCCATAGCAGCATCTGAGGGTGTCATGTGTTCAGTATTTGGCAATGGGATTTCCTACTTAGATTGGCTATTTCACATCTGTGGCTTCCACCCTGCACATCTGTTGTGCCTGCCATTGTTCAATTCGTCTACTTCCCTGACCGTGTGGCCATCTCCAGTGGACATGCAGGTTTGGGCATCAATGGGGAAGGACTCATCTGTGTTGTCAGTGCAACATTGCTATACAAGTGTGTTGGATCTGTGCTGATGATTCCGTTGGCACTTCCATGACCAGGCTGATGTGACGGGAGCCCTCATTTGGTGCTAATTGTTGATTGTGTGACCAAGTGCTCAGCTGACATGATGGGGCCCTACTGAGGCAACATATGGCACAGCTTTCCTCACACAGGAGTGGAGTCCCCTCATGGCAGTGTGTACTCCTGTGACATTGCCTGCGCCCAAGGTGTGTGTTGTATGCGCATGTCTGTGTGTTCACTTCCGTTTAGCTGTGCATGCTGTGATCCCTAGTGTTGTACCTGTTTGTGATGCTAGCTGAGTTGAGCTATGTTCCCACAAAGTCTTCTCCTGGGTTCTCTGTGATGTGGGTGCATGGCACATTACTGGTCATCAGGGTGTCACCCATAGGTGTGTTTGCTGTCAGGGCTGAGTTTGTGTGCAGACGCAGATGGGTCACAGTCAGGTTTCCCCTTGGCACTTGTTGTTTGCCCCTGTCATGTGATTTCCAGTTTGTGTTATCTTTCAGTGATTGTGACACGTTGTGTGTGTGACTGCTGGCACTCCTCAGGGTCCGGGCTGCAATGTTGGTTGTTGTCTATGTGTGTTCTTTGTGGGTGACCTTGGCTTCTTCATTGGTGTGTGACTGTGGCTGGGATCCCATTGGTTGGTGTGGTATTGCCGTCATGTCCATGTACAGCGTAGTGTGCAGTGTGTCAGACATTCAGGAGTCTTGTTGAGTGTCCATGTGTGATGTGTTTCTGCACCTTGGTTCCCACCCACCACCCTGGAATAGTCATGGGTGCATGTGCAATGTCACCAGTGCATGTGTGCTTCACTGCTGCACATTGTTGGAGGTCGAGGGGTGTGGTGTTGAGTGTGTGCAGATGAGAGTTGTTGCCCGGCTAGGCCCCTGCCTCCATGTTGGCCTTGGCTTACTGGCCATGCTGTTTGATTTGTGCTTGTGTAGGTGTGATGGTAGTTAGTTGCTCAGTACACATGACTGTGGTTCACAGTGTGAACCACATTTAGCTTTGTCATCACAGTGGGATTGTAATGCAGCCCAGGGTCACCACATTGTGGGGGCCCTGGGGGTGGTGCTGTGGTGTGTCTGTGTCTTGCTGTGTCAGTTGCTGTCCCTACGTGACTGTGTGACATGTGTGATTTGTGCTCCCTCTCCTCTGACCATGCCTGCTTGCCCACATAGGGGATTTGGATCCATGAGTTACCTTTGTGTGGCACTGTATGCACATCTGTATGATTGGTATTCATGTCTCCTCATGTGTTGTGTGGTTGCCTGGGGACACTGGCACCCCCCCCCTCACCTGTTGTGTATGATGTGCAGTGTGGGTCTGCCTGTTTGTGTTTGTTCATCTGCACCACTGCATTGGCATATCTTGGGTGTGCCATTGGCTGTATGTAGTTTGGTGGGTTTCCCCTGCTGTCCCTGGGACTCCTAGGTCATCGGTCAGCACAATGATCATGGTTTGTGTGTCCCATTGCTGCCATGGTATGGTATCTGTTCACCTCACATCTGCAGTCTCCACAGGGTATTTGCATGTGTGTGCCCATTGGTGCAAATATGTGGGTCTGCATTCTGATGGTCACTTCTGTCATTGTGTCATTGATGATTGTTGACGGTGTCAGCCCCCATGGGTGTTGTTTGTCTGCACATGGCCAAAGGTATGTCTTATTTGGACTGCAGGATTTGGCTCCCCAATTTATGTTGCAATGGGACACATACACTACTTTGCCACTGATGTGTTTGTTGTTCTGTGACCAGGAATCATCCATGCAGTTTGGCAGTTGCACCTCTTTCTTTGTCAACACTTACCTTTTGGTCACTGTGATGATGGGGGTTTGGACCCCATTGCCACAATGTTCGAAATGTGCTTCAGCTATGGACCCCACACTTACATTTTGGTCACTGTGATGATGGGGGTTTGGACCCCATTGCCACAATGTTCAAAATGTGCTTCAGCTATGGACCCCACACTTACCTTTTGGTCACTGTGATGATGGGGGTTTGGACCCCATTGCCACATTGTTCAAAGTGTGCTTCAGCTATGGACCCCACACTTACATTTTGGTCACTGTGATGATGGGGGTTTGGACCCCATTGCCACATTGTTCAAAGTGTGCTTCAGCTATGGACCCCACACTTACATTTTGGTCACTGTGATGATGGGGGTTTGGACCCCATTGCCACAATGTTCGAAATGTGCTTCAGCTATGGACCCCACACTTACATTTTGGTCACTGTGATGATGGGGGTTTGGACCCCATTGCCACAATGTTCAAAATGTGCTTCAGCTATGGACCCCACACTTACCTTTTGGTCACTTTGATGATGGGGGTTTGGACCCCATTGCCACATTGTTCAAAGTGTGCTTCAGCTATGGACCCCACACTTACATTTTGGTCACTGTGATGATGGGGGTTTGGACCCCATTGCCATAATGGTCATGTCCTGCTTGCATTGTGGGTGCCACACACATATATGTGTGGCACATGTGCTAGGGGGTCACATTGTATGTTCAAAGTCATGTTCGGTGTTGTAGGCATTTGACACAGTCTACACACGCTTGTCATGGTGTTGGGGGATGTCTTCTTCTTGCATTCCCTAGGTTGTGGTGTGCTGGTTGTGTCATGCATTGTCCATCCTATGAGTGGGGGTGGTAGTAGTGGTAGGCATCCAGCCCCCTGGCTAAGGGTGGTAGTAGTGGTAGGCATCCAGCCCCCCTGGGTGAGGGTGGTAGTAGTGGTAGGCATCCAGCCCCCTGGCTAAGGGTGGTAGTAGTGGTAGGCATCCAGCCCCCTGGCTAAGGGTGGTGGTAGGCATCCTGCCCCCCTGGCTAAGGGTGGTAGTAGTGGTAGGCATCCTGCCCCCCCTGGGTGAGGGTGGTAGTAGTGGTAGGCATCCTGCCCCCCTGGCTAAGGGTGGTAGTAGTGGTAGGCATCCAGCCCCCCTGGGTAAGGGTGGTAGTAGTGGTAGGCATCCTGCCCCCTGGGTAAGGGTGGTAGTAGTGGTAGGCATCCTGCCCACCCTGGGTGAGGGTGGTAGTAGTGGTAGGCATCCTGCCCCCTGGCTAAGGGTGGTAGTAGTGGTAGGCATCCAGCCCCCCTGGGTGAGGGTGGTAGTAGTGGTAGGCATCCAGCCCCCTGGCTCAGGGTGGTAGTAGTGGTAGGCATCCAGCCCCCTGGCTAAGGGTGGTAGTAGTGGTAGGCATCCAGCCCCCTGGCTAAGGGTGGTAGTAGTGGTAGGCATCCATCCCCCTGGGTGAGGGTGGTAGTAGTGGTAGGCATCCAGCCCCCCTGGCTAAGGGTGGTGGTAGGCATCCAGCCCCCTGGGTAAGGGTGGTAGTAGTGGTAGGCATCCTGCCCACCCTGGGTGAGGGTGGTAGTAGTGGTAGGCATCCTGCCCCCCTGGCTAAGGGTGGTAGTAGTGGTAGGCATCCAGCCCCCTGGGTGAGGGTGGTAGTAGTGGTAGGCATCCAGCCCCCTGGCTCAGGGTGGTAGTAGTGGTAGGCATCCAGCCCCCTGGCTAAGGGTGGTATTAGTGGTAGGCATCCAGCCCCCTGGCTAAGGGTGGTAGTAGTGGTAGGCATCCAGCCCCCTGGGTGAGGGTGGTAGTAGTGGTAGGCATCCAGCCCCCTGGGTAAGGGTGGTAGTAGTGGTAGGCATCCTGCCCACCCTGGGTGAGGGTGGTAGTAGTGGTAGGCATCCTGCCCCCCTGGCTAAGGGTGGTAGTAGTGGTAGGCATCCAGCCCCCTGGGTGAGGGTGGTAGTAGTGGTAGGCATCCAGCCCCCCCTGGCTAAGGGTGGTGGTAGGCATCCAGCCCCCCCTGGGTAAGGGTGGTAGTAGTGGTAGGCATCCTGCCCACCCTGGGTGAGGGTGGTAGTAGTGGTAGGCATCCTGCCCCCCCTGGCTAAGGGTGGTAGTAGTGGTAGGCATCCAGCCCCCCTGGGTGAGGGTGGTAGTAGTGGTAGGCATCCTGCCCCCTGGGTGAGGGTGGTAGTAGTGGTAGGCATCCTGCCCACCCTGGGTGAGGGTGGTAGTAGTGGTAGGCATCCTGCCCCCCTGGCTAAGGGTGGTAGTAGTGGTAGGCATCCAGCCCCCCTGGGTGAGGGTGGTAGTAGTGGTAGGCATCCAGCCCCCTGGCTAAGGGTGGTGGTAGGCATCCAGCCCCCTGGGTAAGGGTGGTAGTAGTGGTAGGCATCCTGCCCACCCTGGGTGAGGGTGGTAGTAGTGGTAGGCATCCTGCCCCCCTGGCTAAGGGTGGTAGTAGTGGTAGGCATCCAGCCCCCCTGGGAGAGGGTGGTAGTAGTGGTAGGCATCCTGCCCCCTTGGGTGAGGGTGGTAGTGGTGGTAGGCATCCAGCCCCCCCTGGCTAAGGGTGGTGGTAGGCATCCTGCCCCCCTGGCTAAGGGTGGTAGTGGTGGTAGGCATCCTGCCCCCCCTGGGTAAGGGTGGTAGTAGTGGTAGGCATCCTGCCCCCCCTGGGTAAGGGTGGTAGTAGTGGTAGGCATCCTGCCCACCCTGGTTGGGGGTGGTAGTAGTGGTAGGCATCCTGCCCCCCCTGGCTAAGGGTGGTCAATCAATCAATCAATCAATCAATCAATCATGTCACTTATAAAGCGCACTACATACCCGCGAGGGTCTCAAGGCGCTGGGGGAAGAGGGGGGTGGTGCTGCTACTGATCGAAGAGCCAGGTCTTGAGGAGTCTTCTGAAGGGCAGTAGGTCTTGGGTCTGTCGGAGGTTGGTGGGGAGGGTGTTCCAGGTCTTGGCGGCGAGGTGGGAGAAGGATCTGCGCCGGATGCGGGGGACTGTGGCGAGGGCGAGGCTGTCGAGCGGAGCTGGCGGGTGGGGGTGTAGAAGCTGAGTCGTCTGTTGAGGTAGGCTGGTCAGGAGTTGTGGAGTGCTTTGTGTGCGTGGGTGAGGAGCTTGAAGGTTATCCTCTTGTTGACAGGGAGCCAGTGCAGGTCTCTCAGGTGGGGTGTGATGTGGCTGCGTCGGGGATGTCGAGGATAAGACGTGCAGAGGCGTTCTGGATGCGTTGCAGCCGTCTCAGGAGCTTAGCCGTCGTTCCTGCGTAGAGGGCGTTTCCGTAGTCCAGCCTGCTGGTGACGAGGGCCTGGGTGACTGTTTTTCTTGTTTCGGTGGGGATCCACTTGAAGATCCTGCGGAGCATTCGGAGGATGTTGAAGCAGGATGAGGAAACGGCGTTGACCTGCTTAGTCATGGAGAGGGTGGGGTCGAGGATGACCCCTAGGTTGCGTACGTGGGCGGTGGGTGGCGGGGCTGTTCCCAGTGATGTTGGCCACCAGGAGTCATCCCAGGCTGAAGGGTTGGAACCAAGGATGAGGACCTCCGTCTTGTCCGAGTTCAGCTTCAGGCGGCTGGTCCTCATCCATTCGGCGACGGCCTTCATTCCTTCGTGGAGGTGGGCTTTGGCGGTGTGAGGGTCTTTGGTGAGGGAGAGGATCAGCTGGGTGTCGTCGGCGTAGGAGATGATGTTGAGGTTGTGCTGTCGGGCGATGTGGGCGAGGGGTGCCTTGTAGATGTTGAACAGCGTTGGGCTGAGGGAGGAGCCTTGGGGTACGCCGCAGATGATCTTGGTGGCCTTGGATCGGAAGGGGGCGAGGCGGACGCTTTGTGTTCTGCCGGAAAGGAAGGATGTGGTCCAGTCCAGGGCCTTCTCTTGGATCCCGGCGTCGTGAAGGCGTGTTCGTAGTGTGTGGTGGCAGACCGTGTCGAAGGCGGCTGATAGGTCCAGGAGGATGAGGGCTGCTGTTTCTCCGTTGTCTAGCAGGGTCCTGATGTCATCGGTGGCGGCGATGAGGGCGGTTTCGGTGCTGTGGTTGCTGCGGAAGCCGGACTGGGAAGGGTCCAGGATGTTGTTCTCCTCGAGGTAGCGGGTCAGTTGTTTGTTGACGATTTTCTCGGTGACCTTCGCGGGGAACGGGAGCAGAGAGATGGGTCGGAAGTTCTTGAGGTCCTTGGGGTCTGCCTTGGGTTTCTTGAGTAAGGCGGGGATCTCGGCGTGCTTCCAGCTTTCCGGGAAGGTTGCTGTCTCGAAGGAGATGTTGATTATTTTCCGGAGATGGGGCGCGATGGCTGTACTGGCTTTGTTGAAGATGTGGTGAGGGCACGGGTCTAGCGGTGAACCGGAGTGGATGGTGTTCATGATCTCGCTGGTGTCCTCGTCGTTGATGTTGGTCCAGGAGAGCAGGCGGTTGGTGGTTGTGGGGGCAGTGGTCTCGGTGGTTGCCGGGGCGGTCGAGGGTGGTAGTAGTGGTAGGCATCCTGCCCCCCCTGGCTAAGGGTGGTAGTAGTGGTAGGCATCCAGCCCCCCCTGGGTGAGGGTGGTAGTAGTGGTAGGCATCCAGCCCCCCCTGGCTAAGGGTGGTAGTAGTGGTAGGCATCCAGCCTAAGGGTGGTAGTAGTGGTAGGCATCCAGCCCCCCTGGGTGAGGGTGGTAGTAGTGGTAGGCATCCAGCCCCCTGGCTAAGGGTGGTGGTAGGCATCCAGCCCCCCTGGGTGAGGGTGGTAGTAGTGGTAGGCATCCTGCCCCCTGGGTAAGGGTGGTAGTAGTGGTAGGCATCCTGCCCCCCTGGGTAAGGGTGGTAGTAGTGGTAGGCATCCAGCCCCCCTGGCTAAGGGTGGTGGTAGGCATCCAGCCCCCTGGGTGAGGGTGGTAGTAGTAGTAGGCATCCTGCCCCCCCTGGGTAAGGGTGGTAGTAGTGGTAGGCATCCTGCCCACCCTGGGTGAGGGTGGTAGTAGTGGTAGGCATCCAGCCCCCCCAGGCTCAGGGTGGTAGTAGTTTTAGGCATCCAGCCCCCCCTGGCTAAGGGTGGTAGTAGTGGTAGGCATCCAGCCCCCCCTGGCTAAGGGTGGTAGTAGTGGTAGGCATCCTGCCCCCCCTGGGTGAGGGAGGTAGTGGTGGTAGGCATTCAGCCCCCCCTGGCTAAGGGTGGTGGTAGGCATCCAGCCCCCCCTGGCTGAGGGTGGTAGTAGTGGTAGGCATCCAGCCCCCCCAGGGTAGGGGTGGTGGTGCGCATTCAGGCCCCTGTGTGCATATGTGGCATTGGTGATGGGCATCCCGCCCCTATGGTGCTGCTGTTGCTGGTGTTCCCTCTGTGTGTGTGTGATGTGTCGTGTACGTGTTGTATGTGTTTTGTGGTTGGTGTCTGGCTTACCTTCTGCGCCGTACGCGTCCGTGCCTGTTCCGGTAGTAAATGTAGAATATTGGTATGATCGGGACGAAGGGATTCATGGTTGGTTCGTGTCGTTCGTCCTTCTCGTTGCTTCGCGTCGTCCTCGTCGCTTCGCCTCGTCCTCGTCGCTTCGCGTCGTCCTCGTCGCTGCCGTGTTCGTCTCGGAGCCGTGGATCGTGTTGTGGCGTGAATCGGAGCTTATGTGCGCCTCTCCCGGATGCTTTGACGTGCCGTGCATAGCGACGGGTTCGGCGCATACGGAAAGCGCATCGTACTCGTTCGGCCGGACGGAGCTGCATTTTCCCTTCCGTGCGACTCGATTCAGCGTTTCCGGATTCGCCTCGGTCGGGGAACAGGACCTGGTTTGGGTGAGTACGGCTCGGCCGGATTCTTTGCTGTTGTGCGCATCGTACTTACTCGTTCGGTGTGCTGTACGGATCGGTCGGGAAACAGGCTTTCGCATGGCTTTTTTCCCGACCGAATGGTGTTGGGTGCGCCTCCGACCGAGATCGGAATCGGCCCCAAAGTATCTATTTCTATATACATACCCTCTCTGGTCACAGTCACAGACTCATGTACTTACTCACATATCCACTCAGACACCTACTCACATACCCACTCAGACACTAATGCACCCACTCACAGACTCACTCGGAGGCCCATGTGTGTACTCACATAAGCATTCAGAGGCTCATGCACCCACTCACAGATGCACTCAGAGACTTATGCGCCCACTCACATACAAAGTCAGAGACTTATACACAGTGGCGGCCACCACAAACAAAGCGTGGTGGGTGGAGGGAACACAGGAGGGGTAGCGCAGAGGGGAGCCTGGGGGTTTTCAATAATAATATTTTAAAAAAGAACTTACCTTAAGCTGCCAGGTGCCTCCTGTGTTCTTCCTGGTCCCAGCAGCCCCTGGGACAGACTCCCTGTGCAATCCCCGCGCTGCTCTCATGCTATGAGAGCAGTGCGGGATTGGCCTGAGTGGGCTGAGAAACGAATGCACCCATTCATATACCCATTCAGAGACTTATGCACCCACTAATAGACCAACTGAAGGACTCATGCAGCCAGTCACAGACCCACTCAGAGACTTATGCACCCACTTACATATCCACTCAAAAACTCATGCACCGACTCCCTAACCCACACACAAAAAACTCATGAAATCAGTCGTATACCCACTAACAGACTCGTGCACCCAATCACATACCCACTCAGCGACTTATGCTCCTAGTCACAGACCAACTCATGCACCCACTGAGAGAGTTACTCTGTTACACCCAGTCAGAGACCCAGTGAAATACTCATACACCCACTCACAGACCCACTCAAACATTTATGCACCCACTCATAGATCCAGTCACAAACTGATATATCCTATCACTTATCCACTCAGACAGGCATACACCCATTCACATTCCAACTAAGACACTCATACACCCACTCACATACCCACACGGACACTTTTGCACCCAGTTAAAGACTCACCGAGAAACGTATCTCCCTACTCACATATGCACTCAGAGACTCATACACCCACTCACAGACCTACTCAAAACCACATGTGCCCACTCACATACCCACTTAAAAACTCATACATCCACTCACATACCAGCTCTGACACTCATACACCCACTCACTTACCCACTCAAACACTCTTGCACCCACTCACAGACTCACTCGGAGACTCATGAGTCTACTCACATACCTGCTCACAGACTTATATACCCAGTCACAAACCCACTCGGAGACTTATGCATAAATGTTTTTATAGAGTTATTTAGATAGTGATTTATCTAGTGTGATGGTTAGAATGAATTATATGGTTACAATTTTTGAATGTAGTGGTGGCTATTGAATTCCTTTTGTTGCTTTGCATTTTCGTGACGTATCCGCGATCGTCGCTGGTACTGATGTCATTGCGACTCCCGGTTTACCATGAAAACTGAAAATAGGTGTTAACAATGGTTTTTATAGATACTCACTAGAAAAACATGAGTTTGAAGTGTACAGTAATAAACCCCTAGTGCCAAAAATACTATAATATGTGTGCATATATGTGTTTTCAGTCTGTAAAAAAGGTGCGATCGCCATGGGTACCAACATCATCGCAACTCCCGGCGTTACGGCAAAAACAGAAAATAGGCTGTAGCGATGGTTTTTATAGAAACTCACTAGAAAACATGACTTTATAGAATATAGTAATAAACCCCTAGTGTTTAACCCTTTCCATGCATCAGACAGCCGGGAGCCGCCCGACGGTACAGTGCTCATGTGCGTCAGATGGCTCCCAGCTGTCCGCACACATGACACAGGAACTCCCTGTGGTGCGAGCACCAGAGGGATTTCCTTTCAATCAAAACAGCCTCGGGAGCTGGGGAAGAGCTTCCCCAGCTCTCGAGGCTGTTCTGATTGTTTCACTGGAATGATGATCAGTGTGCACGTCGCGCTGACATAATTTCAGTGAAACCGAAACTGAAATGAGCCGACACCATGACCAAAAACAAGCATTGGCATAGCCAATAGGTCTCGCTTTGGGACCTTATAAGTGTTTAGCCATGCAACACTTGATGTTGTTGCACCAAGGATATTGTGCTGGATAACTAAACACTTATAAGGTCCCAAAAGCGAGACCTATTGGCTATGCCAATGCTTGTTCTTTTAGATATGCATGGTAAAGTCCTGCACCATAAAGCGCCCAAGATTATCCTGCAATGTAAAGGCGTGGTGTGGTAACCGACGCATGGTAAAGGTTATATACCCTTTCTCACATGAAAACATTGATCATTTATTTATTCATGGTTTTGTACAAGTAGCCTTTGTCTTCAGGATGTCACATAAACATGCTCACGTTTCGAAAACATTATAGATGTTTTATTGCAAGACGTTATGATGAAGCAGCGTTATATATGCACGACTTAATTTACATTGCTTGTTTCAAGTGTGCTATTGCACCTTAATAAATTTTATGCAAAAATTCAACAGTTTTAAAGGCAATTATTTTTGTGTCTAGGTCCAGATGGTAAATACCTTTTTCAAAAACATTTAATATTCTGTCGAACAAATGACACTAATGTCCGGATTTATAAATAAGAACAAATGTTAACGTTCTCTTCAGTTATTTTCCGGTTATATGCGGATCGTTTTTTGTGCAACAGCATGTGTTATACCTTGTGCAAACTAGAATAATGTATCTATTGGTTGATCTTGAGACATGTTTTACAAACATGAAAGTTTCTTACATTATCCGACATTAACTGACACTTGAAACAATCGGTATTCCGAACAACCTATTGTTATCTTTGCGTGCGTGCTCCCAGTGTTGCCCAGGTTGGTAGAATGTATCGTAGGATCGGATTGCTAAGTGGGTTGCACACTAGTACAGATGCTTTAGCTGTAACCTTAAAGTCAAGGGTTCGAATCCCCACAGGAAAATGCACGAGTTTTGCGAGATCGATAAAATAGGGACAACTGGTTAGGATAACAGAACAAAGCATTCCGTTATGCGTCATATACAAGCCTTTATTGCCTTATATGAAGGCTGCTCCTAGACCATGAGCTTGGTGAACATTAGTCTAAAATAAAATAACTAAATAGCTGGTTACAATCTGCCCTCCTGTGTAAGATTCTCAGAGGACGACCGAGAAAGCACTCCCAATCTCCTAGCTGAGCTCATGCTGGCATCGGAAGATCTGGTGAGCAATGCCACTGACTGCTGGTGTCTGTTTATAGGTTCCTATATGCGTCGGTCGCAGTCACAAAGAACTTCGGAACAAATTCTAAGGGAGGAAGTATGTGAACATAAATTAAGAACATGGATGTAAAGTCATGCAGCATGTTTGGGGGTGATAGAGAGGGTGCACTGATTTTTACAAATATGTAGCTGGGTCATTCTTCGTACATAGTTTGCTAAGGGGAGTGCGGTCAGCAGCGGAGATTAAATACTCAGATCATTTGTCGCCATCAGAAATAATGCAAAACAACAAAATCAGCATGGTGAGGTAGCAAAACACTGCTGCACCAACAACAGTCGGTTATTACCTCCAAGGAAATCATTATTTTGCAGACAGATGTGGTTCACATCATTACAAGCTGCCTGGCGTGCTGGCTCCATGTTTGGTTTGGATAGCTTCCATTGTTTACACACACATATTCCGGCGCTGCGCATGTGTGTCCTCAGTGAAACGTACGGCTCGATGACCAAAAGTAACAACTATTCAAATTACGGTTGAAGCAAGACTAGCCGAAATTAAACCATAAGAAGCAGGAAAACAAAACACACAATATGGGGCACTAGATACTGTTTACCTAATGTTCGTAGCTTTTCAACTCAGCTCATTTAAACAAGCGCTCCAATACCATCGGATCAAGCAAAACAAGACGCGCGGCCGCGAGACGCGCTCTGTGGTGGGGGAGGGGCGGAGCGAGGCTCTTGGGAGAGCAAGCAAGAGAGGAAAGACAGATGGCGCGTGATCGCGCGCTGTAAGGGTGCCGCGAGGAAAGCCAGATGGCGGCTGTGCGCGTGCCCGCGCGCGTAACCGCAAGCTTTAGGCCACAAGCAAAAGCTTGTGGTCGGATTTCTAAAGCCCCCACTCACTAAATGTCTCGACAGACCAGCGCATGCGCTGGCTCAGGCGAGACCTAACAAAGGTGCCCCACTATCTAGCATAAAACGACCTGGTTTTGCACAGGGGTCACCTGGGTTTTTGGTCTCGGGCTCGGCGGCCATCTCGGGAAACCTACCAAACCCAGACATTCCTAAAACTAGACACCTGGGGGAGTCCAGGGAGGTGCAGTTTGCATGGATCTCAGAACATCTTCCCACCCAGAACCCCCTGTAAACCTCAAATTTAGCTAAAAAAAACAAATTTTCGTTACTTTTCTGTGTGGGACAGTTGTGGGATTGCCGGGCTGCCACAAATTTCCTACCACCCAGCGTTCCCCCAGGTCTCCTGATAAAAATGGTACCTCACTTGTGTGGGTAGGCCTAGTGCTCGCAACAGGAAATGGCCCAAACGTACTGTGGAGACTTCAAAATTATCGATTGCGAGGGAGTCACCTGCGTTTTTGGTCCCGGGCTCAGCAGCCATCTAGGGACACCTACCAAACCCAGACTTTCTGAAAACTAGACACACAGGGGAGTCCAGAGAGGTGCGACTCGCATGGATCTCCCAACATTTTTCTACCCAGAATCCCCTTCAAACCTCAAATTTAGCTAAACAAAATCAAATTTTCTCACATTTCTGTGTGGGATCACCACGCCGGCACAACTTTCCTACCACCCAGTGTTCCCCTCGGCCTATCAATCGAAATGATACCTCACTACTAAGGGTGCCCAAAGCAGAGTCAGCCTAAAAACGTATAAAGAAACTACCCTTTTGGACCCACTTTGGTTCCCCCTCAATCTCTACAGGTTTGTGGCCCTTCCCTGTCGCATGCACTTGGCCCACCAACACAAGTGAGGTATCATTTTTATTGAGACACCAAGGGAAACGCTGAGTGGTAGGAAATGTGTGCGTTGCTGTGATCCCACAACTTTCTCACACAAAAATGAGAGGAAAATTTGACTTTTCAGCTAAATTTGACTTTTGCAGTGGATTTTGGGTAAAAAAAAGACTGAGGGATCCACACAAGTCACACTGCCAGTACACGCACAACCAGGCACGGCCGGTGTGCTGGACGAGCGGCGGGGGGAGGTGGGACAGGCATAGGTGTCACGAGTGGGAAAAAAAACATTACCCGCAGCCGGCCGCGTCATGCTCATCTCTTCTTCTCTAGGCGGCACAAGCTGGGGGTCCACGCAAGCCAGACCTCCTTGGACTCCCTTGGGTGTTGAGTTTTCAGAAATGTCTGGGTTTAGTAGGTTTCCCTATATGGCTGCCAAGACCAGGACCAAAAACAAAGGTGCCCCAATATCTAACATAAAACGACCTGGTTTTGCAAAGGGGTCACCTGGGTTTTTGGTCCCGGGCTCGACGGCCATCTAGGGAAACCTACCAAACCCAGAAAGTTCTGAAAACTAGACACCTGGGGGAGTCCAGGGAGGTGCGGCTTGTGTGAATCTCACAACATTTTCCTACCCAGAATCCCCCGCAAACCTCAAATTTAGCTAAATAAAATCACATTTTCCTCACTTTTCTGTGTGGGAAAGTTGTGGGCTCATCGGGCAGCCACAAATTTCCTACCACCCAGCATTCCCCCAGGTCTCCTGATAAAAATGGTACTTCACTTGTGTGGGTAGGCCTAGTGCCCGTGACAGGAAATGGCCCAAACGTACTGTGGAGACTTCAAAATTATCAATTGCGAGGGAGTCACCTGCGTTGTGGTCCCGGGCTCAGCGGCCATCTAGGAAAACCTACCAAACCCAGACATTTCTGAAAACTAGACACCCAGGGGAGTCCAGGGAGGTGTGGCTTGTATGGATCTCCCAACCTTTTTCTACCCAGAATCACTTGCAAACCTTCAATTTAGCAAAAAAAATCTAACTTTTCTCACATTTCTGTGTGGGATCACCACACTGGCACAACTTTCCTACCACCCAGCATTCCCCTGAGTCTCCAAAGTAAAATTGTATCTCACTTGTGTGGGTGGGCCAAGAGTCTGAGAAGGGCCAAACACGTAGAGATCGAGGAAATAGCACAGCGAGCTCTAAGCGCTATATTTTTTTATATATACGTTTTAGGCTAGCTCTGCAGTGGACACCCTTACAAGTGAGGTATCATTTTTATCGGGAAACCGATAGGTAAGTAGGAAACCTTTGCCGGCCCGGTGATCCGACACAGAAATGTGAAAAAAAAAAGAGTTTTTTAAAGCTAAATTTGAGGTTTAGTAGGTGTCCCTAGATGGCCGCCGAGCCCGGTACCAAAAACGTAGGTGACCCCTTCGCAAAACCAGATAGTTTTGCGATCGATAATTTTGAAGTCTCCAGAATACTTTTGGGCCCTTCCCTATTGGGGGTACTTGGCCCGCCCACACAAGTGAGGTACCATTTTTATCGGGAGACATAGGGGTACGCTGGGTGGAAGGAAATTTGTGTCAGCCCGGTTATCCCACAAATTTCCCACACAGAAACGTGAGGAAAATTTGATTTATTTTAGCTAAATTTGAGGTTTGTAGGGGATTCTGGGTAGGAAAATGTTGGGAAATCCATGCAAGCCACAACTCCCTTGTGTGTCTAGTTTTCAGAAAGGTCTGGGTTTGCTAGGTTTCCCTAGATGGCCGCCAAGCCCGGGACCAAAAACGCAGGTGACTCCCTCACAAAACCAGATAGTTTTGCGATCGATAATTTTAAAGTCTCCACAGTACGTTTTGGGCCATTTCCTGTCGTGGGCACTAGGCCTACCCACACAAGTGAGTTACCATTTTTATCAGGAAACCTGGGGAAACGCTGGGTGGTTGGAAATTTATGGCGGCCGGTGATCCCACAACTTTCCCACACAGAAAAGTGAGGAAACCGTGATTTTGTTAAGCTAAATTTGAGGTTTGCAGGAGATTCTGGGCAGGAAGATGTTGGGAGAAGCCACACCTCCCTGGACTCCCCAGGGTCTCTGTTTTCAGAAATATCTGGGTTTGGAACATTTCCCTAGATGCCCGCCAAGCCCGGGAACAAAAACGCAAGTGTCTCTCCCGCAAAACCAAATCAATTTGTGATCGATAACTTTGAAGTCTCCATAGTACGTTTTGTGGCATTTACTGTCGCGGGCACTAGGCCTACCCACACAAGTGAGGTACCATTTTTGTCGGGAGACTTGGGGAAATGCTGGGTGGGTGGAAGTTTGTGGCTCCACACAGATTACAGAACTTTCCATCACAGAAATGTGAGGAAAATGTGTTTTTTTATAAAGTTTGAGGTTTGCAAGGGATTCTGGGTAACAGAACCTTGTGAGAGCCATAGAAGTCACCATATCGTGAATTCTCCTGTGTGTCTAGTTTTCAAAAATGTACAGGTTTGCTAGGTTTCCCTAGATGCCGGCTGAGCTAGAGTACAGAATCCACAGCTAGGCACATTGCGAAAAAAGGGTCAGTTTTCACTGGAAAAATGTGAGGTGCCCACGTTGCTTTTTGGGCCATTTCCTGCTGCGGGCACTAGGCCTACCCACACAAGTGAGGTACCATTTTTATCGGGAGACTTGTGGGAATGCTGGGTGGGTGGAAGTTTGTGGCTTCCCACAGATTCCAGAACTTTCCAGCACAGAAAATTGAGGAAAATGTTTTTTTTTTCAAAGTTTGAGGTTTGCAAGGGATTCTGGGTAACCTGGTGAGAGCCACACAAGTCACCCCATCCTGGATTCCCCTAGGTGTCTAGTTTTAAAAAATGTACAGGTTTGCTAGGTTTACCTAGGTGCCAGCTGAACGAGGGTCCAAAATCCACAGGTAGTCACATTGCGAAAAAAGGGTCAGTTTTCACTGTAAAAATATGATGGGTCCACATTGCGTTTTGGGCTGTTTCCTTTTTGGGGCACTAGGCCCACCCACAAAAGTGAGGTACCATTTTTATCAGGAGACCTGGGGGAACACAGAACAGTAGAACAAGTGTTATTACCAATTGACTTCCTATGCATTTCTGCCTTCCAAATGTAAGACAATGTGTAAAAAAGAAGTCATTTTGAAAAATGTCCTTTAATTCACATGCTAGAATGGGTACCCACAATTTCAGAGATGTGCAAATAACTACTGCTTATAAACTCTACATTTTGTTCCAATTTAGTAAATACATAGGTTTCCTTGATACCTTTTTTTCACTATTTATATTTTACCAAATGAATTGCTATATACCTGGTACATAATGAAAAACTATTGCAAGGCGCAGCTCAGTTATTGCCTCTGGGTAACTCAGGTTCCTATTGAACCTACAAGTCCTACATATCCCTGCAACCAGAAGGGTCCAGCAGACGTAACAGTATATTGCTTTAAAAAATATGCCATACTTACAAATAGTTACAGGTGAAAACATTGGCACTATTCGCTGTTTTTTTCAACTCAATTTCAATGTTTTTTTATTTCAAATGTTAGTTTCTATAGGAAAGCCTTGAAGGGTCTACACAAATGAACCCTTGCTGAATTCAGACTTTTGTTTACTTTTTGGAAATGAATAGCCTTCCGGGATCCATTATTGGTTTCACACCCCTTTCTACCACTAACTGGAAGGAGGTTGAAAGCCCAAAAATAGGAAAAATAGGCTATGTCCCAGTAAAATGCCAAAACTGTGTAGAAAACTTTGGTTTTCTGACAAAAGTCTGCCTGTTCCTGAAAGCTGGGAAGTTGGTGATTTTAGCACCACAAACCCTTTGTTGATACCATTTGCAGGGAAACAAACAGATGCTCTCTTCTGCAGCATTTATTTCCCATTTTTCCTCAAAAACCCAAACTGTAGCTGTATTTTGGCTAATTTCTTAGTCTCCTCCAGGGGAGACCACAAACCCTGGGCACCTTTAAAATCCTCAGGATGTTTCGTAGAAAAAGAGGCAAATTTGGCATGAATACCTTATGTGGACAAAACGTTACTGGGGCCTAAGCGCGAACTACCCCAAATAGCCAAAAAAGGCTTAGCAGAGAAGGGGTTAAAATACTGTAATATCTGTGCATATATGTGTTTTACACTTTATGAAAAAGGTGCAATTGTCACAGTTAACGACATTGTCGCGACGCCCTGAATAAACGTGAATACAGAAAATAGGTTTTAGAGATGGTTTTTAAAGACACTTAGTACAAAAATATGAATTTAAATATGTTTTTTAAAGAACCATGTATATAGTAATATGTGTAGTGCAATGTTTAGAATGTATTTTTTTGTTATTATTTTGGCCGTTGAATGTCTGCTTTTGTTTTACGATTTCGCGACTTATTTGCAACCATCGCAACACCGTCGTGAAGATTTCCAAAAACTATAAAAAAGGATTTTTATAAAATAAATTAACAATATTTCGGGTACTAGGGTGGCTCTGACAAGAGCCTTTGTGTTGGTTGTGTGTATCTTACAGCTACACATAAGACCAGGTGCAGAGTTTCAGGTTACTTAGAAACACCCTGTTGCCTTTGTCTGTAAAGTGCACTCCATCATTTCTATAAATTCCATGTATGTCAAAACGCAGGTTGTTGTTATAGATTGAGGCCATGTTTTAATAACATGTTTCCTGGCTTTGTCAATTTGTGGACAGAATTGATTAGACCACTTCCATTTTTGCCTTTGGCATATGTTAGAGTACGCCAAGACAATGTGAGGGAAAAGCATCATCAATTCAGAAAAGGTATCCTTCATTAGGATTTCAAGCCCTACCCCAATTAGTGTGCGTAGGTCATTTCCACCACAGTGCAGTATCATGAGGTGAGGAGCTCTGCAGTCCATAATGGTTTTAACCAAAGCCAACAACTGATGAAACTTTAACCCTCTCTGACCAAACCAAGTAATCCCCACATATGGCAAACCCAAGTCCCTGTCAATACTTCTCTTTTCTGCAGCCTCTGTAGCCCAATAGACATAGCTGTGGCCAACAATCCACACTCTAAGCATTTTGAAGTGAAGGAGCAATAGCAGTCAGGAGAAGGCTGGAGCTGAATGAGGTAGTTTTCCAAATGAAAATCAGTTAAAATAGAGGTGTTTTCTTTTTTTTTTTAAAGATATATTTTATTGGATGCTGTCAACATATGACTAAAATTAGGCAGTGTGTTGGATGCATTAGCAAGAAGTCCTATTATTGGCTGTTGTTTAAAAAAAGAAATGTAGGGGCACATGCATCAACGAAAATACTGATCGCAAACGCGCAGATTCGCAGAACCTGCCCCTTTGCGACCCGTACTTTTGCATTTGGGATGCATCAACCCAAATGCAAAATCGCAATTCAAGTAATCGCAAAATTTGCGATTACTTAAATTGCGAATGCATTTAGGGAATCGCAAATTGCGATTCCCTAAATGCAATGCATGATGCAATTCCAAATTGCGAATTCGCAATTAGGGATCGCAAATTACCATCAATTTGAACTTGATGGTAATTTGCAAAACTTTGAAAAATGCACTAAGGTGCATTTTTCAAAGTTTCATGTTACACACACACATACCCTTGGGGCATGTATGTGCGCAACATGTGGTAACATCTCAATTTCAGGGGTGCAACAGGGTGTCCTTTTGGCACCCTTGCACCCTTGAAATTGCATGCGCAATTTGCGAGTACCTATTTGGTACTCGTAAATTGCGCATGCAATTCCCATTCATTCCTTTGGGCCTCTAGGCCCATAAGAATGAATGGGTAGCTATTCCTTAATTGCGACTCGCAATTTGCAAGTCGCAGTTAAGGAATATGTAGGAATCGCAATTTGTTTTGCGATTCCTACATGCATAGGGATTTGCGAGTCCTAAATAGCGATTTCTTAAAATTCGCTATTTAGGATTCGCAAATCCTGACTTTGATGCATGTGGCCCGTAATACAGACATAGATATGCTTTTGAATATGTGGAGTAAACCACACCTGCTACATCTCATTGCGATGTAGCATGGTCCTTCTAGAATGCGCTTTGAACTTGTGACCTACTGGTTCCACTGGGTTGCTACACACACTCAGCTAGGAGTGTACTGGGGGGGAAAGGTGTTAAAGAGGCAGAACATTTTATAAAAATTAGAGGAGTTATGACAAAATCTAACTAATTATACAGTTTAATTTTCAATTCAGGACTATGTTATAAACTGTTCTGCAATATTAAAATTTAAAAAAACTAAAGGTAAATATAGCTTTGGCCTCCCATTTTTTTCGCGATTACTCATCGATGATCGTGAAGACATCGCAAACACGCATAGACAGGAATCTCTTTTTGAAAGAGCGGGAAGGGGTTAACAGATACTAACCATTCACAAGTGGAGATAGAGTAATCTAAACTGAAATGCATGATTTCAATTGCTGCCTTTCTCATGATTACAGACTGCAAAGTTGAAGAGGTTGCCATTTTATGATTGTTTTGTATGAGAGTGGTGTATCACTCTTGTGCTTAGTTTTTACAAACCCTAACAGTGTCAAAACTATCCAAAAAGAGCTAAAACAACAATATAATCTACAAACTCAATTCACTGGTATGTACATAACTTTTTAATCATTAAAAAAATTGACATTAGAAATGAAGATGTATATGGGAGTTTAATAAAAAAAAGAGTATCACAGTGATATGAAAAAAATACACCAGATGAACTGCATCTGGCAGAGGGTATGTGTTTAAGATGTTAGTACCAAATGTTTTGGGAAGTAAGAGGAAAATCAATTAGTGCCCCTTTATTCCATTGTGTACTTTATAGAAAAACAACAGTATAGTATTGTTTAAAGTTACAATGAGGAATGTATTTAAAACTAAGAATGTTTTAAATGTCTAAGCATCATGTGCAGAATAGATACATCTATGTTATTTGCATTCTGGGACTGGTAGTACTTTTAGTCACATTATTAAACAGGAGTAGTGTAGACACAAATAGAAGATAAGTGCTGTGCTTGTATATGAATTATAAAGTAGTAATGCTTGTTAGGTATGTATTTGTAAGTGTTTGTCAATGTGTTTTGTAACTTATATGACCGGTTTGCATATGCCTAGATGGTGAGATATGGTTTTTGTGGTAGCAGATAGTTATATGTATGATGAGACTCTTGAGTTTACTTAAAGATGCAGAGAACTATATATTTTTGGAAAGTTAGCCTGAAGGTGTCTGTCTATTATGAAACCACATATATGTGTACATGGTGATCTATGTTCTTTAAGGCTGTTGAAAAGTTCATGTATATGGTGAGGGTGGTGTATTTCTTTAAACATGCTCTGTTTAAAATTGAGGAGGGTTAATAGTGCAGAATGTCTCTTGAGAGTTCTTGTGTTAGCTTCAAAGACATGTATCTTTTCTTTGAGAAATGCTGAATATATGTTTTAACCACACAAGAAATATTTGAGAAATGATGTAGGTATGCCATTAAGAAAAGGTTTGTGCTTTGAAAAAGTGAGAATTGTTGTTTTCAGTTTTAGAAACTTACTGATGCATGTGCACGCTGAGTAACAGAGCAATGTATGCCCCTAGAGAGCCATGTATCCAATTATATATCATGTGTGATATCTAGCCTTCACTCACACATAGCTCAGTAGAAAAGGATAGATACACTAAAACAGGTAGTTTGCTACTGACAGAAGGACTTAAACAATGAGTTACAGATATAGTCACAGCTGTTATATATCTAACAGCAATGAAGGTACTTTCACAGTCACCCAGGCATTACTCAGGCACTCATCCAATCACCCAGCCACTACTCAGGCAGTCATCGAATCACTCATGTACTATTCACGCACTTATTCAATCACACAGGCACTACGCATGCACTCTTCCGATCACGCAGGCACGAATTATGTACTCATTGAACTATGCAGGCACTACCCATACATTCATCCAATCACCCAGGTACTAACCATTCACTTATACAATTACCAAGGATGTACCTATGCAGGTATTCAAACACCCAGGCACAACCAATGCACTCATGCAAACACCCACTTACAACTCATGCACTCATCGAAATACTGAGGCACAACCCATGCACTCATCCAAACACTCAGGCACTACTCATGCACTCATGCAATTATGCAGTGAACCTACCACCCATCCAGTACCTATGCACTCATTCAATTACTGAGGCAATACTCTTGCACTAATACAATCACCACAGCAGTACACTTGCTTTCATCCAATCTCTCAAGCTTTAACAATGGACTCATGCAATCACTAAGACACTAGTCATGCACTCATCTAATCAGCCAGGCACTACTGAAGCACTCATTCAATTATCCAGGCACTACCCATGTACTTATCTAATCACCCAGGCACTACCTGTTCACTCAACCAAAAATACATGGGCAGCAGCCATGTACTCATCCAGTCACTGAAGCACTCATTCAATTATCCAGGCACTACCCATGTACTTATCTAATCACCCAGGCACTACCTGTTCACTCAACCAAAATTACATGGGCAGCAGCCATGTACTCATCCAGTCACTGAAACACTATCTGCCAGGTGCTATGCATGCACTTAAACAATCACATACGCACTATCCATGCACTCTATAAATCACCTATATACTACGCATGCACTCCTGCAATCATCCAGGCACTAGAGTTGCACTCATTTAATCCTCCAACCACTACCTATGCATGTATTGAATTATTGAGGCATTAGTTATACACTTAGCTAATCATTCAGGCACTACTCATTCACTCATCCAAACACCCAGATAGTAGCGATATACTCATGCATACACACAGGCAGTAACTATGCAGATATGGAACGACCCACGGTGTTCCCACAAATTCAGGGAAACATCCAGGCGCTACCTATATCCTCAAGGAATCACCTAAGCACTACCTATGCACTCATCCAATCATCTAGGGAGTATTGATGTACTCAACCACAAACACACGTATTTACAAGTTTTAGTGAGGAATATGTAGTCTTTTAGAACCATCTGGTGAATTATATATGCAACCTGTGACACACTCTTTGCATGTACTCGGAAGAATTAGTCAGCTATATGGTGTGATAGAGATTAATATGCTGATTTTTATATGCATCATTTCCCAAAATTTAAATCTGATGAAGTAAAAAAGTACGGAAACATTAATCCACCAGTGGGACAGTGTTAGAGAGGCATACAATTAGCTCTTATGTTGTGTTTTCAGATTTACAGTATTGAGACACTGTATGTACTTCTACACTTTGGTTGATGTTCATTTTAATATTTTCTACAGAAGGGATAAACTGGTCTTTTACCATGTATAAGTGAGAACTGAGATATGGTGCAGCTGTGTTGTAAGAGAGGGTGCTATAATGTTAAAAGGTAGCTAATAAATAAAGTTTTGAGTTTTACTTTGGGGTTGGTATATTGAAGTAAGTGCATGTAGTTATATAGCTAGGTTTATCTGTAGATTTAAAACTGCAACATAACATAAAAACTATTTTTGTATTATGTGTAAGTCAGTAGTAAAGTAGTTGGTACATTGGCTTGAGTACAAATTATAATATACTTTTTTTTTTACAGAACAATATCTACATAACTACAGACAGTTAGAATGCCTACAAAAGCTCGGAAGAAAAAGCAACACAAGCAAACTGAGACAGAAAAGGGGCAAAATGCAGAAAAAGCGTGAAAGAAAAAAGAGCTACTGGAAAGAGGACAAAGTCATTTCTTAAAAATATATGTGGACGCCTGCAAATATTACAAAATAATGAAAATAAAAACCAAACTATGAGAAAGAATAAGAGTGGACAAAATCTATATAACATGAACAGGAAAATATGTAACAAAGATGGACACACCTTAACCAGGAGACAGAAGCAGTTTAAGGAAATCAGAGCCAGGATGTTTCATTGTAGAGTGGTTGTAAATCTACTGAGAAAAATGAAGAAGTTTAGAAGAAAGAGAGAGGCACTGAAACAGAAAGAATGAGTTGAGGGAGTAGTTGATAAGGTCTTTGCTTTGAAGAGGAAGCTTATCATTCTGATTATAAATAGATTGAAGACTCTTGACAAAATGGTGGTGAACATGAGGAGACACAACCGTACGAAAATATTAGTGAATAGAAGTAACTTTTGTACAGTTTTTAGTGGAAAATGAATACATACTTCTAATACAGAGCCTTTCTTTAATGAAGAAAGCTATCTCCAGGATAACACATTAGTTCATGCTATTGATGAAAGAGGATGATGTTCTGAAATGAAGAATGGCACTCCTATAGCAAAAGAGGTGGGGCCTAGAAATGTAGAACAAGTTATTGCAGAAGAGGTACAGGGCAAGCGTAGTCAGGCCCTGTATACAAATGGAATTGTAGTAGTTTTTGTAGTATTCAACAGCAATCCATTGATATATTAAGAACATTTCTACGTATCTTTCCAAGGCGAAGTTTAAAACACAAAATAAGTACTTTACAAGAAGCGGATCCTTGCAAGATCAGAAAGCATACAAATTTGGAGGGACACTCACTAGCTTGTTTATCAAAGAAAGTGTGCCAAAGAACCTTTCATCATTTCAGGATGTTAGCTGTACACCACTTAACAATGTGACCTTTAGTTAGGAGTCTGTACTATGTGAAAACTCCTGCTTTATGTTTAGGAGAAATGAATAGAGCACTTTTGCATGGTACTGTGGCAGAGGTAGAAAAGGTTTGTGATGATATGAAGTTTTGTTTCTTTGGTCCAGAAGAGGACTCTAGGGAAAATGAAGAGTTGATTAGGAGGAGTTGCAGAACAGGACACAGGTTTTATAGTTGATAGTTTTGAAGAATAGATTACAAAATTTTACATAGTGTGCTCTGAAAAACCAGAGTAGGTCTGTATATGTTGTCGACGCACTCACTACAATATTCAAACACGGACTGTTGACTTGTATTTAAAAAGTGAATAAGAAAATAATGATAACTGGCAAAAGTTTGCTGTGTACTTATTTGTAGAGGAACACTTTGACTTGTCCACACGGCAAGTTATATGTAAGTACTGTTACAATGAATTAGAGGATAATAAAATGCCTGCTAGAGCGGTGCATAAGAAGTTAGAACTGGTTCCCATTCCAGAACCACTTCAAGGTTTAAATGTTTATGAGTCAATTCTTGTCCAAAGTATGCATCCATTTCAGGCTATATTCCAAATGGAGCCAAAGGCAGGCAAGTTACCACCAACAGAGCTGCAGAAAGGTCTAAAAGGTAGAGTAGTGTACTGGATTAGTAGTGTTTTCTCAAAATGTTTAGCTGGATGCTCAAGAATTATTAATGGTAATGCTAAGACTGTTAGAGGAAGAGGATGTGAATATAAATTAATTATTTAGTTTAACTTATAAATGGAACCATAACTGTGAACATTGTGAATTCACCTCTAGCACTGAAATCAATTTGGAACCATTCCTCTACCTGACGTTACCAGATTGAAAATTTAACCCAAAACGCCCCTCAAGATATCACCTGTCCAAACTGCAGATCAGAATTTAGGGGCCTATTACGATGGTGGGCGGATGACCGCCGCCCGGCCGGCAGTGGCAACCGCCGGACCTGCGGCGGACATCCGCCCGCGATCGCAAGCCAGAAAACCGTCGGTCAGATTAGGATGGCAGTGGTGACCGCGGCGGTGGGAAATTCCGACCGCCGCTTTTCCACCGGTTGCCATCCGCACTCTTGCCTTGCGGACGGAGAAGGACCGAGATAATGGTGGCGATGTCGCAGGCCTTGCGGGCGGTCTTTTCCCGTTACCATGGCAGACGGGGAGGTTTTCCGACAGCCATCGTAATAGGCCCCTTCCCGTCCGCCATGGTAACGGGATAAGACCGCCCGCAAGGCCCGCGACATAACCGCCGGTCGCATTACGATGTACCTTGCTCGAAAATCGACCGCTATGGTCGGATCGTGGGCTTTAACATTGCGGCGGTTGCTGATGCACGTAGCACCGCCGCGATGTCAAAAGGAGTATGTCCTGCATTTCCCTGCACTGCGTGGCAGGCACTGCACAGTGCCTGCCAACTGGTACAGGGAAATGTAGGGGGGGACCATGGGTACCCCCCAGTGCCCCCCCCCACCCCAACACATTGGGGGCCCGCAACGGGCCCCCGGAAGACATTCTCCGCCTGCCTTTCCATGGCGGTGTGACCGCTGAGGAAAGGCTGGCTACCGCCGGCATCATAATCGTGCCGGTGGAGCCAGATCGGCACCACCACCATTATCCCGGTCCTTCTCCGTCCGCAAGGCAGGAGTGCGGATGGCAACCAGCAGAAAAGCGGCGGTCGGAATTTCCCACCGCCGCGGTCACCACCGCCATCCTAATCTGACCGGCGGTTTTCTGGCTTGCGATCGCGGGCGGATGTCTGCCGCAGGTCCGGCGGTTGCCACCGCCGGCCGGGCGGCGGTCATCCGCCCGCCATCGTAATAGGCCCCTAAGTTACTACAAAGGTATGGAAAATATGTCATAGTCATGCTACAACGATGCACAGTGAATGGTACTAAATTAGAAACTGAAATTACAAACTTTGTAGCTGGACAAATTTCCATTTCAAAAAGAACCTTCTCCTCTATAGCGATCATATTTCATGAAGGAGTTAATATAACCTCTGGACACTACAAAATATATTTAAGATGTCAAAGAGGATGGACAAAGTGCAATGACATACAAATGACATTCAAATCAAGACTACCTAAAAGTTACCAAACTCATAGCTGCTATTTCTAGAACTGAAGTTCTAAGGACAATTTAGGATAACAAAATGTGGTATTGTTTTAACATGTATATGAATTATGTGTTTCTGAGACATTATTCGGCCTATTAGGGGTGCTGTGTACAGCAAGCTGTTAGAAATGAAAGACTCTTTTAAACTGCTGAAAAGGAATTTATAAAACATTACAGGACTATATACTGTTAATACATATAAAAACTAAATAGAGGTACTACAATATCAGCAGCCTTATGTTGCATCTAAGAAGTCTCTTCACCACAATAAAAATTACCCATTTTGTATCCGTTACAGCAACTTCTACGTAGTACTATGTGTTATTTTTTTCGTACATAGACCAAGAACATTTTAGATATCATTTGGCCTAACAGGGATGATGTTTACAAAAGGATATGCAAAAATTAAATCTGCTTCATAGGGGCCGATTCCGATTTCGGCGGGAAGGGCACCGAACGATGGTCGGTGCCCTTCCGACCGAATCGGAACGTGCCGCTCGGATTCCTTTCCGACCGAGCCATTCCGATGGGCTCGGTCGGAAAAGAATCCGACTCGGATTTCCGGATGGCTCACGACGGGTTCGGAGAGCCCGTCAGCCATCCAGAAATCCCTCTGTACTCCCCGGCTGCCTCTTTGCGACCGAGGGAGTACGATGGCAGCTTTCACTGCCTTTTCGTGCCGGTCTTTCCGGCACGAAAAGGCAGTCGGTCACTGTCTTTGGGGGCCCCCAGTGGGACCCCCATGGGTGCAAGGTCGCCGAATGGCAGCCTGGAGGCACCTATGGTGCCCCTCTGTTGAACCCTGCACCCGGTGGCAGGCACCTTGGGGTGCCGGCCACAGGGTGCAGGGTTGAACTGCACTCCTGCTTTCTCCAATGCCAGCATGCATTCCGTCCGGAATGCATGCTCCCATTGTGGGAGATACGAGTGCGACCGAACAGGGTTCGGTCGCATCGTACTGCCTGGGCCGTAACCGACGACAGCAGGTCGGTCGGTTACGGCTCCGGACCGATGTCGGACGGACCTGAGTCCGTCCGACATCGGAATCGGCCCCATAATTGTTGGACATTTTGTACCAGATACAAAAATACCAGAAACAGTTTTAACATATAGTTGCTTTCATTAAGGTAGTAACTTGTCAGCAAGCCACTATTAACAAACTTTTAGTAAGTGGAATACATAGTATCACACATTTGTAATGATGTACTGTGTACATTTGTTTTTTTTTACAAGTCATTGATTGTTTTTTCCCCACTGTTTAATGATGGTGCGGTGCTGAGACAGTATATCAAGTTGGAAATGTCGACTTACACAAATATCGAGTTGGAAATATCGTGATTCAGAAATATCGACAGCAAGAATATCGTGGTCAAGAATATCGAATTTAAGGTAAGAAATATCGTTTTTAAAAATATAGAAGTCATTAATATTGTTTGCAAAAATATAGATGTTTAAAATATCGATTTTTTAATTAGCGTTATGTATTTTAGTTTATATTTTAAATGTATGTGGTATATTTTTTTTGTATAAGTAAAGTTTATGTTTTTTAATATATGTGTTAAATTTTTAGTAGTTATGAATTTCATTTTAATTAAATTTTGCATTTGTTAGTTCCATAGCGGATTGTGGGTTTATAGGGGAATAGGGTGGGAAATAATTAAATTATAATAAATTAATGATTATTTTTTATTTATTTAATTTAGATTTTATAGCGTTAATTGTGGGAAGTAATTTATTTGCAATTAATTATTAATTGGTTGTTAATTAATTTTTAATTAATTAATTGATATTTAATTATGGTAATGGTGTAATTTTTTTTGGGTGCGGGTTGTGGGTTTTATAGGGGTAAAGTGTGGGAAGTAATTTATTTTTGATTAATTAATTAGTTGTTCATTTATATTAACTAATTAATTGATAATTAATTATGGTAATTGTGTGATTTCTTTTAGGTGTGGGGTTTATGGGGTAAAGGGTGGGAAGTAATTTATGTTTAATTTTTAGTAATTAGTTGTTAATTAATATTAATTAATTAATTGAAAATTAAATATGGAATTTGTGTAATTAATTTTAGGTGTGGGTTCTGGGGTTTATAGGGGTAAAGAGTAGGAAGTAATGTTTGTTTAATTAATTAAAAATTAGTTGATCATTAATAATAATTACTTGATTTATATTTTATTCGGTATTTGTTTATATTTTTTGTGTGTGGGTTTTTTTATTGTTATAGGGGTACAGTGTGGGGAGTAAATTAATTTTACCTACTTTATGATTAGTTGTTAAATACTATTAGTTTTTTAATTGAAAAGAATTTTTAATTGTGTAATTCATTTTTTCATAGTTCAGTTTTAACTGTGGGTTGTGGGGATTCTAGGGGTAAAGTGTGGGAAGTTAAATAATTTTTGAGTTTTTTTTTTTAAATTAATAATATTTATTTAATTGGTAATTAATTATGTTAGTTGAGGAAGTGTTTTTTTTTAATTTAGATGTGTGTTGTGAATTGTGTGGTATAATAGGGTAGGAAATAAAAAAGTTAATTTATGTAATAATTAATGCTTTTGTTTCTAAATAATTTTTAATTAAAAATATTTATTTGTTTGGAAATTGTTTTCTATTTTATTCAATATAATATTTGTAGGTATTTGTTATATGTATTAAACATTATAATATATATATTTTTTAATATTAAATATATTTGTATTTGAATTTTTACATATTTATATATTTTTTAATTTATTTTGTTTTTTAAATATTTTTATTATTGTTAAAATTTAGTTTGTTTTTAATTTTGTACTGACTGGAGTGAGAATATTAATTGTTACTCCTCTGAAATCCAACACTTTCCCTACTGTTGCACTCACTGGAGTGGGAATAGTAATTTTTACCCCTCCGCTATCCAACACTTTCCCTACTGTTGCACTCACTGGAGTGGGAATAGAAATTTTTTCCCCTCCGGTATCCAACACTTTCCCTACTGTTGCCCTCACTGGAGTGGGAATAGTAATTTTTACCCCTCCGCTATCCAACACTTACCCTACTGTTGCACTCGCTGAAGTTGGAATAGTAATTTCTACAACTCCGCTATCCAACACTTTCCCTACTGTTGCACTCGCTGGAGTGGGAATAGTAATTTTTACCCCTCCGCTATCCAACACTTTCCCTACTGTTGCACTCGCTGGAGTGGGAATAGTAATTTTTACCCCTCAGCTATCCAACACTTTCCCTACTGTTGCACTCGCTGGAGTGGGAATAGTAATTTTTACCCCTCCGCTATCCAACACTTTCCCTACTGTTGCACTCACTGGAGTGGGAATAGTAATTTTTTCCCCTCCGGTATCCAACACTTTCCCTACTGTTTCACTCACTGGAGTGGGAATAGTAATTTTTACCCCTCCGCTATCCAACACTTTCCCTACTGTTGCACTCACTGAAGTTGGAATAGTAATTTCTACCCCTCCGTTATCCAACACTTTCCCTACTGTTGCACTGACTGGAGTGGGAATAGTAATTTTTACCCCTCCGCTATCCAACACTTTCCCTACTGTTGCACTCACTGGAGTGGGAATAGAAATTTTTACCCCTCCGCTATCCAACACTTTCCCTACTGTTGCACTCACTGGAGTGGGAATAGAAATTTTTACCCCCGCGCTATCCAACACTTTCCCTACTGTTGCACTCACTGGAGTGGGAATAGTAATTTTTACCCCTCCGCTATCCAACACTTTCCCTACTGTTGCACTCACTGGAGTGGGAATAGTAATTTTTACCCCTCCGCTATCCAACACTTTCCCTACTGTTGCACTCGCTGGAATGGGAATAGTAATTTTTACCCCTACGTTATCCAACACTTTCCCTACTGTTGCACTCACTGGAGTGGGAATAGAAATTTTTTCCCCTCCGGTATCCAACACTTTCCCTATTGTTGCACTCACTGGAGTGGGAATAGTAATTTTTACCTCTCCGCTATCCAACACTTTCCCTACTGTTGCACTCACTGGAGTTGGAATAGTAATTTTTACCCCTCCGCTATCCAACACTTTCCCTACTGTTGCACTCACTGGAGTGGGAATAGAAATTTTTACCCCTCCGCTATCCAACACTTTCCCTACTGTTGCACTCACTGGAGTGGGAATAGCAATTTTTACCCCTCCGCTATCCAACACTTTCCCTACTGTTGCACTCACTGGAGTTGGAATAGTAATTTCTACCCCTCCGCTATCCAACACTTTCCCTACTGTTGCACCTACTGGAGTGGGAAATTTAAGTTTGAAGATTTTTAAATAGTTTTATGTTTTAATTTATAATAGAATGCCTTTTTTATTAGATTTTAGGTTATTGGTACACACACACATATATCTGTAAATTTTTATATAATTTTAAAATTATAAAATAAAATAAAATTAATAGTTTATTAATTGTTTTAAAGGAAATACATATCAATTATTATGTATGTTTTTAATTAAGTTTACTTATTATATTTTTTTAAATTTCTATTAAATCTACTTAATTTTTTTATATTAATTTTATTATTTAACATATTTAGGGGCCCATTACGATGGCGGGCGGAAGCACTACCGCCGTGCTGGCGGATGCAAAACCACCAGTTACCGCCGGCACGCAGCAGTCCACACGCCCGCCCAATTACGATGCGAAAAGCAGGCCAAACACCGCCGGCAAGCCAGCAACACCGTCCGCCATCAAAGTGCGCCCGCACACGTAGCGGCGCAGCACAACTGACACACACCGTCCGACGAAACACGTCCCGCCCGGCGCATAAATTACGATGCCGCAAACAAACGGCTCCCACGGCAAAGAGACACCGCACGTGAAAGAGAGGCGGAAACACGGACGCAGAGCACGGACAACGAAGAAGCGGCACCCCGGGCATGAATCCAGCACTGCAGGCCCTTCCCATGCTTCTGCTGATGCACCACCAAGGACGCAACGTACCGCGGAGACGCAGGTAGGCACACACACAACAAGTGCACGCAAACAGCGCACACAGTGCAAGGGCGGAAAAAGCGGACAACCCCCCACCAGCGCGTGCACACTACACATCCACCATTGCATCCACATATGACACACAGGCCAAATCCTAACATCGCGGAACACATGTGTACACACCACCTGGGACTAGGAACCAACCACCCCGTCACGGCCACAAAGCGCCGATGACGCCGCCACACATGCGCACAACGCAGAGGCCAACCGCAGCGCCATGCATGCGTCGCACACAGACACAGGGACACAACCAAGCAGCACACACATCAGCCCCACCCCGAACGCACATGACACGTGACAGGCCGGCCACAGACATGTCCCCAACGCCCAATTCACGGACAACACCCAACGCCACACAACCGACGCACACATGTCAGTGAAGTCACGCAACAGCAGGACACACCCCAGTGTAACAAACATGGCGAAGCACACAGCGGCGGCAACACCAACTAGGAGAAGCAGGGCCCCTTCGGGAAGAGGAACGCCAGTACCACACTGAAAAACCCATACCACCCTGCACATATGAACAAGACACATGAAACGGAACACCAAAGAGCCCGGGGACCGACAACAGGTGGCCCAAGAATAACATCCACACACAAGGCCCAACGCAGAGCGGAAAGGCAGCCTGCCGCCCACACAAGGGAGAGCAGACAGCACTGAATGACCTTCCATTCCAACACCGAAACCACAGCCCTACGACAGAAGCCGGTGAATACAGCCATTGTCCAAGAATAGACCAACACAGGCATGCCGAGGAGACCGACCACAGGGCAGATAGCGCATATCACAGAAGCACACAACGGACGGGGAAGAAAGAAGAAAACACTCCCCCATGTCGGCCACATGCAAGTTAATTGGAAGGAGTCACACAGCACTGACCTTGAACTGTCTGAGAAGCATGTGGGAAGAGGGCCCGTGTCCTCCAAACAAGCCAACAGAACACAAGTCCTGTCTCCCCACGACTACACAGAGCTCACAGCAACCCCGGAGCGTGCACATTGCAGACTGCACACACAGCCGGAGCACGCCACCTCTACGAACCGCTGCGAAATGGCAACCGCAACACACCTACCCAACTACGCCGAACAGCTCAAGCTGTACCAAACCAACACGATACATACATTGGGATGCGATCTCCTGTCCCTGCTGAACGTAAGTTACCGACTGACTTACCGCATCACATTGTTCAGCTGCGTCATGCCCGTCTTCTACTGTCGGAGGTGTCCCTACCAGCATCCCGTCGAGATATGCCTCTCCAACCCGGCATGTCTGAAGGCGGACCTGCTACCACTACTCCTCCCTCTGGACGCACACGACAGGGCCTGCTCTGCCGATGGGGGCATGGCGTATGTGGCCAACATCGCACGCGCACTGAAATGGAACCACTGTGCCTCCACACGACGGATCATCGAGAACAGCTACATCGAATGTCACCCAGCATGCCCCATCATGGTCCTCCAAGGGACAACCTACGAACAACACCTTGACAGCCACCATCCGCTTCATTGGCTGGCAAACATGTACACCACCAATGACATGGAAGCCCTGCTGGACGGCATCGCATACCTGACAACCTGTAAATACGTCGGACCACAACGCAGGTTCCCCGAGTGACCTATGAAGTCCAACCCCGCACCCATGCTCAGCTTCCGCACGGACTGGCCAGTCACCACCACAACAGCCATACCAAACGACCGGCAACTGTAACCACACCATCAACGACATCGCCATGACATCGGATATGACCGGGACATGCACACTGTTCCCCATCACATCCAGGAACACCGCATGCATCGTGGGAGGCAGTGGCATGGGCTCTGTGCATCGCACCCACATGGACGGAACTGCACGAACAACCAGGACACGACATGGATCCAGCGCACATGGACACACACACCGCTCAGTGGACATGAATAGGTCGCCTGGAGTCTGTGGGTGCTGCACCCCTCCCACCCCCGCCCCGGGAATCCCATACCAGGACCTTTGCATGGACGACAAGTGCATACAACAACAACACGACCCCAGTGACTGTGACATGTCCAGTAACCACCACAGTGCAACAACAAGTGGCACGCCGCTGCATGCACGCAAGCACATGCCCTGATGTCATCTCACATGCACGCGTGCATGAGGAACAACCGCAGCAAACCTGTCACATGGAACTGAGATGGACTGTGCCCATGATGCCAAGCGGTCTGGTAGGCTACATGTATACCGTCTGTGTCAAAGTCCGCAGCTCCGCAGCAATACGTAAATGTACATTAGCACAGCCTTGGCCAAGCAGATGTAACCCCACACCCTATCCCATTTGTTATCATGCTCAGTATATCCTCAACATGTATTCCGCTGCCAGTAGTGTCCACTATACTGCATCACAGAGGACAGAAGACTCAATATAATGTTTGAAACCAGAACTGTCTCCGCTGACTCATTTCACAAGTACGAATGAGAGAGGATGAGAGTATGTGAAGTACACGGCAGTCGTGACATGACCATGTAGTCCACTGGTATTGGATGTCAACGCAAATGAGTAGCACTACTGTGGAAGACACACATGTGTCGTGTGAAGTCGTATGGACGCAGTGCTCAGGTGGGTGGGTGCGACGGGTAGATGCGCACATGCCAAGTTGGAGCACGCCGTGTTGGGAGGGCTCATGAACAGTACACCACCGCTTCCCTGGGCATTGTGAGAGGACACCTGTCGGGGGAGTGAACACGTGTGTGCACAGCAGCCGGGCACACGTACAAAGCGGTACCAGGCGCACCTCAGCCCACCCTCTGTGGACAAGCTGGATCCTGTTGTGCGCCCGCCATGCCCCTTGACAAGGCACACACAGCCCCAGTCGACCAGGTGTAACCCCAACATAGTCAATCCGCACAGGCGATACAGGGCACGGGATGGCAGTGGAGCATGGTGTGTGAGAGGTCTCCTCGCGCTCCTCCTGGTCATATCACGCAGGCAATAGAACCTCAACGTCTAGCATGGCACAAGTCAAATGGAAGTGTAGGGGGACGCACCTCAGCACGAGCAGCACTGACGTCACGGGAGGTGGCTCGCACCATCCCATCCATTGCCCATCATACCAACCACGCCACATGCCATTGCGACTAAGTGCAAGCGCGTGCGCCACCACCCCCGAGCCCTCCCCAGAGAGGCCAAAGAGTGAATGTGTGGGCCATCAGCCACAGACGGACGCGGCCTGGCCGCAAGGGCAGCCACAGCCACTGGGTGTCGCAGGTGGCGGATCCGGAAGGCGAAGACTGTGATGCATAGTCCATGCAGGCCGGGTCTCCATTTGGGGCACCACGCAGGTGGACGGCGTCCCGCCACACATCATACCCTGAGACAGCCCACTCGTGCAACTGGACCCACACATACACTCCTTGCCCTCTCTGGTGCGAGCTTGGGGCTGCCTGTGCAAGCGCTAGCCTCGCAGGTGAGCATGCATATTGGGGGGCGAGGGGAGGACATGAGGGCTGGGGCGATGATGACTGTATCACTGTCAGTTAGTACAAGGGATGACCCAGATGTGGAAAGGAAGAGACGTGTCCCGTGTGTACTGCAACTAGTCGCCAATCCAACTACCCCCCATGTCCAGAATGTAAGCCCGCACCTAGGCCCGCCCATCCGCCACATCGAACATACCACCAGCACGACAACCTTCCCATTCGAAACACTGACTGGGGGTGGCGACCAGTGAACAATCATGTGTAGCCTACCCACGCGTACATGTGGGCCCTCCATGATCCATGTCACCTGCGGCAAAGACATGACATGCGCAATGAGGGAAGTGAGGAGAGCGGCCCGCCCCATGCGCAGAAGGTGCATCAGCTCCACAGACCCAGCAGCGAGTCCAGCAGGGGTCACATGTGCAGGGGCAGCTGTGCCTGGTGTGAAGGCACATGCATATAGACAGCACATCGACCAATGTGTAGTCTGCCCACATCCACAGTCCATCATCATGCGGACATAGGAATTGAACACAGGGCAACACATATTAGTTGGTGCACCCACCGTGACCAACAATGCGCAATCATCGACGTACCCGCCCTGTGCATGGCCCCCCACCCAACGGAGGCACATCCAGTGCCACCATCCCACACACACAAGCCTTCCACGGAACATGCTGTGTCCAATGGTCAGTACAGAGTCAGCGCCCATCTGGTGGATCCTGAACAGGAGACACATGCACACACATGCCAGCTCCCACTATGTACGTCTGCCACCTTGCACGTGCAATGCAACCTCTCACCTGTGACGTGTGACTGCAAGCACACAGCCGTCTTGGCATGGGGCTGTCAATGTGGACACCAGTCAATGTTTCGGGAGCTGTGATCCGTACAGTGCTGTACATAGGGTGCAGTGCTGACACCTACTACTGTCTCATATCCCCTCGTGCCACAGGTCCCACTTGTATTGGCCGCTCAGCCCGTGCCTACATCGTCGTCGTCGTGTGCCATACTCATCCAGCCTCGGAAGCAGTTCCATGCTCAGCAGACACTCATGTTGCCGTGGCGTTGCCGCTTGACGGATATGCAGTCAGTCCCCATCAGCACGCCCCGCAAGTCATTGGGGCCTAGATCCCCATGTGCATGCACATGGCAGTGGTATGTCTCACTTACCATTGCCATTGTTGGGAGACCTGTGGAAGTGTATTGTGGCCGTGCCGTCCCAGCTTGACAGCTGGGCTGTGGCTCATGTGCTTGCTCAGTCATGTCAGTGATGTGTATGCGAAATTGCTATGTGCCGTGTTGCTTTGACATGTGTCCTCTGCCATTTAACCCAGGCGGAGACCGAACATTGACCGCCCATACCAATTGCTGGCGGACATGGACGATACAGAGGTAATCAGGAAGTTTCGGCTGGACAGGCCAACTCTGCATCGACTGTGTGCCATGTTAGAGCCCCATCTCCGTCCCCGCAGGGTGTATCCGACTGCTGTCACCCCCACGGCTAAGGTGATGGCCGCCATGCATTTCTTCGCCACTGGGTCATTCCAGCACACAGTGGGCAGTGGAGGAGGGATGTCCCAGCCCATGTTCAGCAAGGTGCTGAGGGATGTACTGGCAGCCATGATGCTGTACCGGAACAGGTACATCAGATTCCCCAGGGCTCGTGAATTGGCGGCAGTGAAGGGTGCATTCTATGCCCTTGGCAGAATCCCACACGTCGTGGGAGCCATTGACTGCACTCATGTTGGCCTTGTTCCACCACAGGCCACTGAGCACCTGTACCGCAACAGGAAGCACACGCACTCCCTGAATGTGCAAGTGGTGTGCCTTGCGGACATGGTGATCACCCACGTGTGTGCCAAGTTTCCAGGCTCGGCCCATGACGCACACATAATGCGCAACAGCATCTTGCCACGACTGATGGCCAATCTGCAACAGGATCGTGCCTGTATTGTCGGTGAGTATGTGGAGTGGTGTAGCGTGCTGGTTGTGCGATGCTGTCCCCTGTCCAGTTGGAATTGCAACGGTTCTCTGTGTCCCTCACACCCAGGTGACTCTGCGTATCCGAATGGGGCATGGCTGCTCAGTCCATTGAGGAATCCTCGCACCCCAGCAGACGATCGATACAATGAGGCACATGGGAGGACCAGACGTGTGGTCGAGCGTACCTTTGGCCTCCTCAAGTCCAGGTTCAGGTGCCTGGACCGCACCGGGGGTGCACTGGCGTACTCCCCACAGAAGGTGTGCCAGATAGTGGTGGCGTGCTGCATGCTGCACAATCTGGCCATTCGGAAGCAGATCCCCCTCATTGTGGAGGACGGAGATCAACCAGGGCCCCAGCCCGCAGACCAGGACAGCTCGAGTGAGGTGGACAGCGGAGAGGAGGAAGCTGGGAATGTGCGGCAGCAGCTCATCGCCCGCTACTTCACTTGACGGTGAGTGTCCATGTACGACGGATGATGTGTCTGTATCTGTGCAGGTGTGTGTGTGCTGTGTCAGGGTGGCCGTATGTTCACTGCGTGCAGTGTGTCAACGCTCCATGGCCAGGGTAGTATGCCACTGTTGGTGACTGTGGCATTGTGCCCTATTGCTCTGTGCGATGTGTGTACATTGCTTGTAGTTGTTGACATGTACTGTGTGATGGGTGTGTGACACACTCATTGAATGTGCTCCTGTTCTGTCTCCCACCCCTAGGTCCCTACAGGCCCTCCGGATTCCATTGCCATGCCACGCATCAGGTGCCTTTCCGCCCAAGGTGGCCGTTGTATTCCGTACAAATAAAACACAGGGCACAAACAGCAGTTAGTGAAAAAGGTGCATTTATTACAAACTGTGACATGTGATTGTGTGTAAGGTGATGACAAAAGTGGTGCGTGCAGTGACAATGAGCTGTCGGTCATGGCTGCGTGATGATCAGGGTGTACCCACTGGTTCTATGTCCATAGTCCAACACACACATGCCATCCAGATGGCTGTGTGGAGTGGGATCGTAGAGCAAGTCAATGCAGTGGCTGGTCAAGGAAGGCTGGCGGAAGGCTGGCTGGCTGCCTCACTTGCGACTGGAGCGTGCGAAGTCCTCCCGGGAGATCTGTTTCCTCTTCGGACGGCCCCTTCCACGTTTGGGAGGGGGGTGTGTGGTGGCGACCTGCTGGTGGTGGGTGAGGTGTGCTCACTGGCTGTGGACGCAGGGGAAGTGGACACTGCTGCCCGAGCCTGCGCCCTAGCAGGTGGTGGCGGAGGTGGTGTTGCTGGCCTTGCCTGTGACCACACCGCCACCACCAGCTGGCCCATGAGGTCCACGAGTTGGTCCATACGGGACACGAATTGGCCCATATGGGCGTCCATGGACCTCAGCACCCCCAGCACCTCCCGCGTGTCAGTAGCAGACCTGGCCCATTGTCCTTGGGCCTCTTCATAGGCCCCAAGGACTCTGGCCATTTGAGGCAGGGCATGGCTCCCAGGGGAGGCTGGCGTTTCCCTGACCCTGCTCCTCCTACCAGTCCTGCTGCCACCGGCCTGCCCACTAGCCACATTGCACACCACGGTCCTCGCTGTGGCTCCCAGGGTGGATCCAGTCGGCCGGGCCACCACCTGCGCTGGGGCTGGTGCCAGCGAAGACGTGGTGGTGGTGGAGGCGGTGGTGGTCGGTGCGGCGATGGTGGCGGTTGCGGCAGTGGTAGTGGCCGCAATGACCGTGGGTGTGGCCGCAACGACAGTGGCAGCAGGGGACTGGGACTGTTCAGCATCCCTGGATGATGGGTTGGTGGGTAGGAGGGGTCCTGGGGAGCGGCTGGGCCCTGCCACGCCAGATGGGCCAGCTTGGTGGTCCGTGTCCGAAGAGGAGGACAGATCCTCCAGATCCGTGTGTCCTCGTTGGGGGCTTGTAGGCTGGCTGTGCTGGCTGCTGTCTCCATCCCCAGCATCCAGCAGTTCGTCACCTGTGGAGAGAATGAGATTTGTTATTGTGTTGCACCTGGCGAAGTATGTATTAGTCGTCTGACATTGGCAGTTCGTGCAATCTCGTACATGGGTTTCCCGGAGGCGAGTGTGTGGCTGTGGCATCTGTAGTTGTGTGTGCTAGGCAATGGGACTGTGTGCTGTGCACATGTGGCATGGGACGGATTGGCCATGCCGATGGGTGTGTTGCTGTGCCCCTACTCATTGTGACTCTGGTGTATGCGGGCTCCTGGCCCATCCTGGGTCTGGTTTGTACTTTGCTTTAGGAGTTCATATGGAACGCTTAGGAACGCATATGGCAACATGGGGGCCATGCCCCAGATTCGCATTTGGGAGGGGATATGCTTTTGGGGTTCAAATGGAACGCTTAGGAACGCATATGGCAACATGGGGGCCATGCCCCAGATTCGCATTTGGGAGGGGATATGCTTTTGGGGTTCAAATGGAACGCTTAGGAACGCATATGGCAACATGGGGGCCATGCCCCAGATTCGCATTTGGGAGGGGATATGCTTTTGGGGTTCAAATGGAACGCTTAGGAACGCATATGGCAACATGGGGGCCATGCCCCAGATTCGCATTTGGGAGGGGATATGCTTTTGGGGTTCAAATGGAACGCTTAGGAACGCATATGGCAACATGGGGGCCATGCCCCAGATTCGCATTTGGGAGGGGATATGCTTTTGGGGTTCAAATGGAACGCTTAGGAACGCATATGGCAACATGGGGGCCATGCCCCAGATTCGCATTTGGGAGGGGATATGCTTTTGGGGTACATGCTGTGAGCCATGGGTGCCGAACGTGACATGTGTTGTGGCTGCATGACAGTGCATGGTCTGAGGTGTGTGCATGCCTGACATGCCCTGCATATTTGCTGTCTGTTGTGGTTACTTGACATGGCATTGGACGCATCGTTATGGGTGAGTGATAGTTGTGTGCCAGCCAACGTATTGCAGTTGTCCCATCTCCTTGGTGTGCGTGCTGCCCTGTGCCATGTGCATCACTGCAGTGCTCGGGGGGTGGCCCATGTTGTGTGTTGTTGCTCACAGTGTGTCGTGCGCTTAATTGACTTCTGGCACATGGTTGGTCATGGGCATGTGTCTTAGCGTGACTGCTGTATGTGTGGCAGCTGTGCGGATGACATGCCTTTCATGAGACTGGGGCTGACGGATGGGATGGATGGTATGTTGTATGTGCATGGTGTGTCTGTGAGTTTGATGGGTTCAGTGGTGTTCGTGTGCATTTCTGTTGTTCCGCTCTGTTGCGTCTAGTGTTGTTTGTCTTACATAGGCGTAGTTGTGGGGTGTGTGGTTGACAGGCAGTAGGGGCTACATGGACAGGACTTCAATGGTGTTTCGGTTGTGTGTGATGAGTTGCACAGTGGCTGCCGTGTGGGACTATATTCAGTGTGGCTTGTGCATGCAGACGTGGCTCCTTGGGTGTTGCTATGTCTGTGATGGGTCATGTGGGGTGTGAGTCTGTTGTTCATGTCCGTGTGCACATTGTTCACTTGTTCATGACGGTGGGCGGTGCTGCGTGTTCGTCTGCTACGTGACATGTCCCATGTGTTGGTGGTGTTATGGTCCTCATGCCTCCAGTAATCCAGCCCTGTCCAGTTTCCCACCTGCAAGTTGTTCGTGTGTGCACTGTACTGGATGCCACATGGCTCTAAGCGGGGGTGCTCCATGTTGCAGGTCTGTGGGGGTGGGGGGTGTAGTGGGTCGTGGGGGTGGCTGTACACCCACTGACACCGATTGCTGTGGACCGTGATGTCTGCCTTTTGGCTGTCGTTGTGCACTGCGGTGGCTGACACGTGGCTGTGGGGTGTGGGGGATGCTCCTCCTTGCTGTGCTGTGGGACTGGGGCCTGGTGTGTGTTGTACTTGGGCTGTCCACCCTCCCACCCACTGCACTTTGTGTTCCTGCCACTTACCTGTTACTTGTCGGTTAGTGCAGCTGTGGCGGACACATGGGTGTGGTGGGTGCTCGTTGTGGCGCTTCTGGCATATTTGGGGACCTGTTGGTGGTTACGTGGCTGGCTTAGTGTACACATGTCCCCACGCATCTTACAGTTGTTCAGTTTGGGCTGTGTGTGGTAGTGTCTGTTGCATGTGTGTGTGATGTGTTGTGTATTGTGTGCTGGACATGGGGGTGTTTGTCCCTGGGAGCTGTGGCATGGTAGTTGCGCATGTGAGTACATAGCAGTGTGCTGGTATACATTAGTTTGTACTTACCAGCCTCCACTCCCCCTGCTAATCCGGCGAGGATCTCCGGATGGATTACGACTCGCACCTTCTCCTCCCACGCTTTGAAGGTCTTAAAGAGCGCGGGATTCCCTCCGCCAGTGACGGCAGCCAGCTCTCTGTTTTTGCCCTCCTTCTTCTTGACCAGGCTTTTTACGTCATTCCAACGTTTGTTTATCTCGACTCTGTTCCTGGGCAGGGTCCCGACTGCATTGACCTGGTCTACGATCCGGTTCCACATTCTGTTTCTGGTGGCTAGTGGTGTGTGCTGGACCATGTTCCCATAGATTTGTGGGTACACCTTGATGATCTCGTCGACCATGACCGTCAGCTCCATGGGCGTGAACTTGGGCATCCTTTGTGGTGCCATGGTGTTTGTGGTGCTGGTGCGGTGTGTGTTGTGTAATGTGCAGGGGGTTTGTGGTGCCGGGGTGTGGTGGTGGTGGTGGTGGTGGTGGTGGTGGTGTTTGGTGGTGGTGGTGGTGGTAGTGATGTGTGCGTTTCTGTGGTGTGCTGCTGTCCTTGCTGTGTCACTGTGTCCTCTCCTCTCCTCTCTGGTTTGCAATGTAGCAAGGGGTTGTGGTCTGTGGGAGTGCTGCTTTTGTACTCACCTATGTGGGTGTGTCCTCATGGTCTGTTGTTTTCAGGTGTGTTGTGTCTGGGGTTCTGGCCTTTGTATTTTTTGTTTGTCCGGGGGGTGTTTTCGGGATGTGTACTGTGCTTGTGTATTTGTGTGTGCCTTGCTGTGTGGACTTGTTGGCCATGTTGTGTGCTATTGGTTTTGTGTGCGGATGGTTTCTGTGCAGGTACGTTGGCGCCATGGCTTCTGCCGTGTCGATTCTCATCGGCGTTGTTTGCGCTGGCGGGCGGTATATTTGTTGTTTTTCCGCGCTCATGGCGGTGCGATCGTAATTTCACGTGCGGTGTGTCGGCCGTGTGGGCGGGCGGTTTTGTGTTGTCGTGCGTGTTTCCGTCCGTGGCGGGCGGTTTGACTCCGACTCGGACGATGGCGGGCGGTATTTTGTGTGATTTTTCCGCCGATGGCGGTTTTCGGTTTGTGTACTCATAATGGCGTGGTCGGTGTTCAGGCGGTGTGTGCGGGCGGATTTTTGCCGCTTCCATGCCTGGCGGATTCTTTTACGCCGGGTATCGTAATGGGCCCCTTAATATTTATTATTTTATTTTATATATATATATATATAATTTGATATTTTGTACAACTATATTTTTTACATCGATATTTATTTTTTTATATTTTTGTACTTACCTGTTTGAGTATAGGGAGTTGATATTTTTGCAATCTATATTTTTACATCGATATTTTTTACTTCTATATTTTTAACTTCGATATTTTGTCAGTGAACCATTACTATAACCCTATATAGGATCTGCGCGTTTAGACAACATAGACTGTGGGATTGGTGTCCAGACTGATTCCAGACACCCCCAACGGGTATGTTTGCCTGTATACCAGCTAGCTCACAGTGCCACTAGAAACCCCTCTTACCAAGGAGAGAATAGTTCTTGGTAACTATCGAACATGACAACGCTGTCCCATCAGGGATCTTGGAAACAGTGCAGTACTTTTCGCTCAGTCACTCGTGCTCACTTTGTCTCAGAGAGATACACAGAATAAACGGTTGGGACGTTTTCAATAAGCATTTATTGACCCAGCGTCATTCTAGTGTAAAATAGGTGTGCTGAAACAACCATAAGACAGAAACAGATATAAATGATTGTAAGCACCAACAAAGTAAAAGGATGGTAGATTCCTACCATAGTTCTAAAACAATGAATACAGGCAGGTATATAAAATACATGACAGTAATAATGCGTACTCCTATGATGCGACACTAACTAGATGTACCTAAGTGTACCTAGCATGTATGTAGGTGTAGAACCAAGAATCCCTCTAGGATAAAGTAAACCCCATTACCTGAAGTGAGAGACTGTGGGACCCTGTCTTGGTCTCGAGATGGACACCCAGCGAGGGATGTCAGACCACTGCGAGATGGAGTGTCTGCATGCAGAAGCCTCAGCGTCTTGCGTCAAAACCATTATCTGAAGTGAGAGACTGTGGGACCCATACATAATGACATGACCATTCAATCCAGTCAAGGTCTGCCCCCGTTCACGCCCACTTTAAATGCGGCAGTTGAATGGCATGTGCTTCAACCGAAAATAAAAAAGTTTTTGAATATGGCAATGTAAAACACAAACTTAATTTCTTTTCCAACTGTAATTCAAGTAACGTCATTTACTGCATTAGATGTCCATGTAACTTGTTATATATAGGCCAAACTACGCCGAAAATTAAAGCAAGGAAATCCCAACACAAGAGCAGAATCCGCTGCAAAGTCATCACAGCACCTCTGTTGGAACACTTCATGGAAAAAGCACACTCTGAAAACAAATTTACGTGGCAGGTAATTGACATCCTACGCCCACAACACAGAGGTGGTGATCATCAACGGACTTTAAACAGACTTGAGTGCAAATGGATTTTTAATTACCGCTCAATCGAACATGGCTTAAACACGCTGGAAGAGTGGAATGCAGTCCTTTAATTCTTCTTTTCAGCATATGTACTCACTGTAACCTTAATAGAGCTCCCAACTTGCTCTATTTCATTATACCATGCCCCAGTGATTGTTTGTCTTGTATGATTAATCACTCGTCATTTGTTAGCCCTCTAGTTTAAAATACCTTAAATGCATTATAATGCCTTGTTTTTCTCTTAATTCTGTCTCTTTACTACCTTTCCAATGAGCACGACAGGCACTGGCCCCTAACTCAGGTATTTTTGAGACCAAAACAGTACCACCTCCGTTTTTGTTCAAACACGCATGTGCGGCCTTGCACGGTCTAGTTGTTACTGCAACTTTTTTCAGCCGGCTGTTTAACTTCCGGTCTCCACCATTCCCACTAGAGTATTCATTCTCTAACACCACGAGATGGAGCGGCTGCCCATCTCTATTCATGAACCGACGAATGCGGTTTAACTCAAGTAAGTGCCTCTCACTTCATGCCCTGGCTCACTTTGGCCACCGTGCCTCCAACCTTGACTCTAACTCTCTCCTCCCTTAGTTTCAATTTGCCCACGACAACTTGGCGGTGTGGACCTACGCGGTACAAATACTGAGTCCGCCCTCGCGGTGGTGTATGCTCGTATCCTTGAGCACCCGCTCTCTCCCTAAATTGCCTGAGTAACTTGGCTGCTGGAGACCCCTGAACTTTTATTACTGATTCCCGAGTAAGTGCTGAGTACGATTTATTGTTTAACTTCACTCAGGTACGGTTTTTCACCCACCTAAATCACCTGAATTTTTTCTTTAGGACGTACTCTCGGGCACCCACATAATTTATTGACTACTCCTGCTTCAATCCATAAACTCACCGGCCTTCTTCCGGTTGTCGAGTAAGTAAACTGCCTTGTACGGTTGTGTTCGCTCCACCAGCACCGCACATCGTCTCCCTGAATTAAGTTCACCTTGGAAATATAGCCTCATACTCTTTAGGCACCAAGCACCGCTCTACGTTTTCGCTTTCTTGCCTTATCATTCTTGCATGTACTCGCATTTTCCTATCATGATCGAGTAACTGACTAAGGTCAACTTTGTTCATTCATGTAATTCACCTGATCAAGTATTTGACTGAGGACAATGTTGTTCATTAATGTAATTCACTTCGCCTGGAACTCTTCACATTGTTTTTTAGATAACTTTGAATTTGGTTTATCTTACATGATCATTTAGGGACTTTTTAATCAATGTTTCTTACATTATTCTTACTTTATAGATTCCCTATGCTCACAAATCTCATCCTGATGAAGATCTCAAATCACTGAGATCGAAACACCGTCGACCTTGTGTACAACAAAAACTCCTTTATTGTTAAAAATTATCACTAGGAGTTTTTGCTTGTGTTGTCAATGCGATGTATATATTTTTAAATGTCACTTTCACTCGTCACATTACGCACTTTTTCACTTTTTTGTGAGCATGTGAACTATACTTCAAAAGTCTTTGATATAATATTTATAAATGATTTATTATGTCAATGCCCTACCTGTGTCCCTTCGTACAATTGTAAACTGTCTACTGCTGCTCCCTTTTGGCATTTATTCAATAATATGCCCCATGCCATAGGCTAAGTGATTAACACTCTCTTAAATCAATAGCTTCCTTTCTCTAGGACCAGTTGGCCTCATATGAACCATTGTTACCTCCAAACACTATTGGTCTCGAGATGGACACCCCGCGAAGGATGTCAGACCACGGCGAGCTGGAGTGTCTGCATGCAGAAGCCTCAGCGTCTTGCGTCAGACTGTCAGCATGGAAGTGTTATGTTTCATATAGGTACCCTAATATGTTATGTTATGTTATGGGGTATTTGTAAAGCGCACGGCTACTCCAGGGAGTGTCCCGGCGCTGTCTTGACCCCACGACAGAGCATATGAGAGACCTAACAGCAAACAACTCTTCTACTGTTTGAAGAGCCAGGTTTTTAAGATTCGTCTAAAGTTAAGGAGATCCTGTTCTTGTCTAAGGGAGAGTGGCAGACTGTTCCATAGTTTTGCGGCTGCGACCTGGAAGGAACGTCCTCCTTTACGTGAGCGACAGAACTTTGGCACAATTGTTAGTTGCTGGGTCGATGACCGCAAGGTTCTGGACCGGTTTATAGGGCTGAATTTTATTCCTGATGTAAGGGGCCCCGATGTTATTAAGGGCCTTAAAAGTCAACACCAGGGCTTTAAAACTGACCCTTTTTTTCACTGAAAGCCAGTGTAGGGACTTTTGGTGAGGGGTCATGTGTGACCTGGGTCCGACCATAAGCACGGCCCTTGCCGCCGCATTTTGAACTACCTGAAGGCGGCTCAATAAGTAGTCCGGAAGGCCCAGATACAGCACATTTACGTAGTCCAGCCTTGACGTAATCAATGCTTGGACAACAGTTTTCCTATGTGAAATAGGGAGCAGGGGGAGGAAATTCCTCATCGTTTTTAATAGCCCAAAGCAGGTGCCAGCCACCGATTGGACCTGGGACTTCATGGACATGTCAGAATCAAGTTTCACCCCTAGGTTTTTTACGGAGGAAACTGGGCTTACTGGGGGGGATAAATCTTGTGGCCACCATTGGTGCCATTCGTCGCCTGGAGTATGTCCAAAAAAAATGATTTCAGACTTGTCGGAATTGCATAGTAATTGATTTTGCCTTAACCAGGCAAATACCTTGGTCAAGCAAGCATTGACATCATTACCTTTGAGCGCCTCATCCTTCTCACAGGTAAACAACAACTGAGTGTCGTCGGCGTATGATATAATTTTTGCCCCATGTTGTTCTGCTAGAGGAGCAAGAGGGGCCATGAATATATTAAACAGGGTTGGGCTTAAAACAGAACCCTGTGGAACTCCTACATTCAACGGAGGAATGGGGGCTGAGAAAGGAGGGGACCAGACTGTTTGCTGGCGGCCTTCCAAAAAGGAGGAGAACCACCTAAGCACCGTGCCCCCAATACCACTTTCCTTCAGTCTGTGAAGGAGTAGTTCGTGGGGCACGGTGTCGAAAGCCGCCGAGAGGTCTAATAGTATCAGCGCTGCCTTTCCTCCTCTATCAAGAGTGGTCTTGATCGTCTCTGAGACTTCCAGCAGGGCCATCTCCGTACTGAAGTTAGCTCTAAATCCTGACTGGCTCGGGTGTAGCACCTGACTTGCCTCAATAAAATCAGTGAGGGTGACATTCACGTATTTCTCCAATACCTTGGAGAAGAAGGGTAAGAGCGATATCAGTCTATAATTGCTAGCTACAAAGGGATCAGCTGAGGGTTTTTTTAAAAGCAGGAGAATTTTTCCGTGCTTCCAATTATCCGGCATCACTCCCTCGGAGAGGGATAGATTCAAAATCCGGTTGACAGCTGGATTCATTACCTCGGCAATAGATGCCAGGGTTTTTGCTGGGCAAGAGTCAGAGGGAGATCCGGATTTCAGAGCCTTCATAATTTTAAGTGAAGTGGCCATAGGCATAGGTGGAAACTCCAAGAGGGTATTCTCCGAAATAGGACACGCAGGGAAGGGCATATCAATATTACTCTCCCTGTCCGGGGGTAGACCACTGAACGAATCCTGAATAGTTTTGATTTTTTTATAAAAATATTGCGCAATATGATTCGTCCATTCATAGGTAGGGGTGAAAGGGCTTTTTGTTGCATTAGGGGAAGAGAAGTCCTTGACAATCTTGAACAATTCTTTAGAGCAATTCTCAGCTTGTTCAATTTTTGCAGCCAAAAAGTTTTTCTTTTCCTCTCGGACTTTCGCATAGTGGGCTTTCAGCGCCACTTTATAGGTGAATTTGTGCATGGGATCAAAGTTTCTCCTCCATAGACGTTCTAGGCCTTTACACGCGCTTTTGCTTTTCCTTAAAGATTCGGTAAACCAAGGTGCCGAGGTTCTGCCGTGTTTGGCGACTCGTGTTTTTAACGTGGCTAGTTGCATAGTCCACTCCTGGAGCCAGCCTTCCAGTGAAAGCGTATCATGCTCTAAGTTGCCATTGACTGGTATGGGATGTTGGCTAAGAATGGCCGCTAAAGCCTCCGGTGTTATCTGATCAAAAGGTCTAAAGCTTCTCGTCCGCTTTTTACAGTAGGACTGAGACTTTGCCGGAAACTTGTCTAACCTAAAGGTTAGCAAAAAGTGGTCTGACCAAATGATTGGGGAGGGGACAACTGGTTCTAACCTAGGGGCCGATTCCGATTCAGGCCGGAAATCTCCCCGACCGAGCCGGACCCGGAGAGATTTCCGACCGAACAAGTACGATGCGCACGTATGCTATCGGACTCGATTCGGTCGGACTCCCATTGAAGTCAATGGGAGCCAGTCGTACGACGCGTACACTGGCTCCCATTGACTCAATGGGCACGACGCGAACAAGGGCGCCCCCTACAGCGTGTTCGTGTCGATGCGGGTCGCACCGTACATGCACGTGTAGGGGGGACCCATGGGTCCCCCCTGTGTGCGACTCGCGCACCTACGCTTCCAGGGGGATCCGACACGGAACCCCAAAGTGCGGCTCCGACAGCTCCTTGGAGCCGGACTGCGCGAGTCGGTCGGAGCGGTCGAGGTGCGCATCGTACTTACCCGGCCGGGGAACGTCTCCATTGCGCGGTGCGCGTCGTCCCCGTGCGAGTCGGTCGGAGCGGTCGGGTCCTGCGAACGAGTCGGTCGGAGATTTCGCGAGCGCACACATCGTACTCGCTCGCCCGGACGCACGTACGACTCGGTCGGGAAATAGGGCTCCGAATCGGATCCGGTTAAGCCGAATCCGATTCGGTGCCCTACTGGCCGAGATCGGAATCGGCCCCCTAGTCGTTGAAAACATTTGGTCTAAGATATGACCCTTTCCATGCGTTGGAAGCGAAACATAGGGAGTCAGATTAAGGATACTCAGGGATTCGCATAGTTTGAGAGACTCTGGGTTGGTCGTTTGGTCAAGGTGTATGTTGAAATCCCCAAGAATCAAGCACTGACTATACTTGGACACAATGGGCGATATAACATGGCCAAGGGATTCCAAGAACCTTCCTGCTGGCCCTGGTGGGCGGTATATTACCGCACCAGCAATAGACTGGTGAGCAGAAACCGTCAGATGGAAGCCAAGTCCCTCCGCCCCCTCTAACTCTGCCATGGGTAATAATAGGCAGGAGAGTGGGTTCTTATATATAATTGCCACACCCCCGCCCCTGCCGCCGGGTCTGTCCTTCCTAAGTATCTTATACTCTGGTGGGAGGGCGGTGGCGATGGTCGGGTTGGAGCCCTCGTTAAGCAATGTCGCCGTAGCGAACATAACATCAGGCTGTGTCTCTGTAAGGAGGTCAAAGAGCTGGAGCTCATGCTTTTTAATGGATCTAGTGTTTAATAGGACGGCTTTTAGCTTATCCCCGTCCCCCGCAGTCCCAGGAAGCGGAGTACATACAGCGGGTTCTTTCCTACTTAAGTTACCACCTAACCTTTCACCTACATCACCTACCCTACATTACACACTAACGAGCCTTTTAAGGATTGAACGCCTTTTATGGACTGAACCTTTTACCTAGTTCTAGGCCTGGGTGCAGAAGGAGGGTTTTTCCCGAACAATAGTGTTCTATGACTTCATCTTTAGACTGACACTGCATGAATAAAATATTCATGAGGCTACTTGGAATCCAGGCAGGGGCTATACACCACCTTCCTAATATCTGCGCACGAGGTTCATCCCATACGTCATCCTCATACCTAACAATGGCTAACACAAGAACAAGGGACAAAGGGACTCGATATACTTTTCTGTATAAATACAGCACCTCTTGCTATCAGTAGTTAGAGGGAACCGAGACTTCCAGGCCAACACACTAACCAGAGACGCTGAGGCTCCTGCATGCAGACGCTCCAGCTGACAGTGGTCTGAACATCCCTTGGGGGGTGTCCAGCTCGAGACCAGGAGAGGCTCCTACATTCTCACTTCAGGAAATGGGGTTCAACCAAATCCTAGAGGGATTCTTGGCTGCACACCTACTCACATGCTAGGTACACTTAGGTACATCTAGATAGGCATCGTAGGAGTACGCACTCTCTTTTATCAATGCATTTTATATTCATGTATTTATTCATGCTTATTGCAAGATGATAGAACTGTACTATCCTTTTATATTCATAGTACTGCTAATCATATATCTCTGCTGTCTAATGGTTGTTTTAGCTTATATAATTTACACGAGAATAACAACTGTTCAATAAATCCTTATTGAAACGCCCAGGCTGTTTATTCTGTGTACCTCAGAGATAAACTAAATAAGCACGAGTGATTGAGCGAAAAGTAGTACATTGTTTCCACGATCTTGAGGGATCAGGGTTGTCATGTTCTGAGGTTGCCAGAAACTAATCTCTCCCCGATAAGAGGAGACACTAGTGGCACTGTGAGCTAGCTTATGCAAACAGGCTAACATTTCTCGGTGGGGGTGTACAGAATCAGTCTGCCACCAAGCCCACAGTTTATGTTATCCAAACGCGCAGGTCCTGCATGGGTACTATAGGAACTACACGACATGGCGCCACCAACGATGGTTGGGCTCTTATTTAACAGTAGAAACTGAGTAGTTCAGTCGTGCTATTCTCAGAGACCCATACTCACAAAACGCCAGAGACGTCTGGAGTGGGTGGGAACAAACTCCACCACAGCTGAGTAGGCGAGAAATCCTATTTATTGGCTGTTGGTTAATCAAGCTTGAAGGACATTTAGTTCCTAAAATTGTGCATAACACCTTATCTTAGTTCCCTTGAACAAAACTTATCCTTTTACAAAATGACTGAGGAAAATAACCCAGTAGTAAATATACACCTCTCAGACGAGGAAGAAGATACAAATGAAATACAAATTGCACAAAAATTCAGACGCACTATCACCCTGAAACTAATGGACTATGGTCTAACATCTAGGGGTGGCTTAGTAGCTTTCGTGATTGAGGCATACGAATCAAACAAAACAGAGATATATTATTCGTGGGTTACATTCCCAGCAGCAGATGCAAGAACACAGACATTTCACTACTATAAAGAAGGAGATGCACCACGGGAATATGGTCCTTGATGAGGAAGCATTGTCCTATGTGGATGATATTTATCTGACGGACGATGACTCAAAAAAGCACTTGACCAGGGTGAGCACCATTATAATGGGATTCGCCTCTGAGGGCTACAAATTTAATTTAAAAAAATCAAAAATAGCCCACCTCAATGCTGAGGGCTACAAATTTAATTTAAAAAAATCAAAAATAGCCCACCTCAATGTCCTGTTTTTAGGATACGAGCTTTCAAGTGAAGGGAAAAACCTGGCAGCTAACTTTTTAGAAAAGTGTGCGCTGCTCCAGCCTCCAAAATCATTAAAAAATGTACAATCAATACTGGGATTCCTAAATTTCGGCAGAACATACATTTTAGATTACGCAGAAAAAGTAAAACCTTTCTACGACTTAATAAAACCTGACTTTTCAGTCAAACATTGGACACAGGAACATTCAAATACCATACATTCATTACAAGAAGACATGATTGCTTCCAAACACTTACAGACACGCGTAAACATACGCAACTTGGTGATCCGTGTAATAGCGGGTCAATGCGGGTACATTTACTTAACCTTCAATGAAGGAGAAACAGTACCAGTCGCATACAAATCACACCTGTACACAAACGCAGAAATGCGTTTCACTTCAACAGAAAAAATCCTGACAGCAGTTCAGACCGCTGTAGCAAGAGAAAGAGCACTGGCTCAGGGGAAACGCATAATTGTCGTAACCCCAGTACCAGCTTTAGAAGCTGTTACAAGGCTAGCATTCCAAATGCAAAAGCTTTTCATCCGAGATGGATACAATGGGCTAATTCTCTTACCGCAACAGACGTTAAATACAGATTGGACCCAAGTCTAAAAACACAAGCATTTCTGCAATACGAACAAGAATATCCTCTACCTAATGAAATATTGCCTCTCGATCAGTATGAATATATTATTTACACTGACGGATCTGCTCAACCGGCCGTAGGGAGTAAGCAACAATATAGCGCAGCGTGTGCAATCGTTAAAGGTCGCATGCGGGATGGGAAGTTCCATCCAAGTTGCACCAAAACGCAATCTCTAAGAGACTGCACGGCTCAGTTGGCGGAGTTAAAAGCACTGATACTGGCACTTGTAAATACGGATCACGAATTCCCCACACTAATTGTGTGTGATTCCTTTTACTGTGTGCAGTCATACAATGAGTATCTACATCATTGGGAACTAAACGGGTTTAAGGACGTGAAAGGTGGCACAATTAAGCATAAAATGCTATGGGAACAGGTAGTGGAGTTTAAAAACAACCTACCAAGGGCTCACGTGATACACACACTGAGTCATCAACGTGATGGCATTCACATTGAAGGGAATTCATTGGCTGATGAAGCCGCAAAGGGGGCTGTGCGAACGGCTTCCGTAGCTGCAATCACTCGTTCAAAAACGAGGATGGACTGTGAGATTATGGTGGCTGTGATTGCCTCAAGCAAGAACAGCGGTGCAGTACCAAAGAAATTTCCACTCAAGTACTCCTACAAGTTAGATGCATACAACATTCCATTTGCTCAGATTCCTGGAGTGGGGACAGAGTAATACCAAATATGGATCGTAGGCAAGGCTTAATACTAGCAGCACACAAGGGTTTGGGCTCTGCACATACAGGCGTTACAGCGACGATTTCATTGTTGAAACAGCGCTATTGGTGGCCCGGTCTAACAAAGCAAACTAAAGACTATGGGGCCGATTCCGATTCAGGCCGGAAATCTCCCCGACCGAGCCGGACCCATTGACTCAATGGGTGCAAGGCAAACAAGGGCGCCCCCTACAGCGGGTACGCATCGAAGCGACTCGCGCCGTACATGCACATCCTGTGTGCGACTCGCGCGGCTACGCGTACAGGGGGGTCCGACACGGACCCCCAAAGTGCGGATCCGACTGCTCTTTGGAGCCGGACTACGCGAGTCGGTCGGACTGCTCGAGGCGCACATCGTACTTACCCGGCCGGGGAATGTCTCCATTGCGCGGTGCGAGTCGTGTCCGTGCGAGTCGGTCGGAGCGGTTGGGTCCCGCGAACGAGTCGGCCGGCGATTTTGCGAGCGCTCGCATCGTACTCGCTCGCCCGGACGCATGTCCGAATCGGTCGGGAATGAGGGCTCCGAATCGGATCCGGTAAAGCCGAATACGATTCGGTGCCCTACCGGCCGAGATCGGAATTGACCCCTATGTCTTGAAATGCGACATCTGCCAGCAGATGAAAGGCACCACCAGAGCACGCCCGGCGCAGACACCATTACTAATATCTGACAAACCTCTCGCATGTGTGTAATTGGACCACTGCGGCCCCTTACAATCTGATGGGGCTTACAAGTATATCATGGTTGCAGTGGATTCCTGCTCAAGATTCCTATGGGTTAGGCCTCAGCGCTCGGCTGACGCTCGAACTGTTATAAAAGATTTGCAAGTCTTTATCAGGACATACGTAGTTGGCATGTTACATTCTGACCGTGGCCCGGCGTTTAGCTCTCTGGTTTACAAAGAAGCCATGAAAAGTATGGGCGTTGCACTGCGGTACTCCTCTCCGTACCATCCTGAGGGAAATTCGGTTGTGGAGAGGAAAAACCGGGACTTAAAGCAATCTTTAACAGCTAGGGTATTAGGCAAGGGCGGTAGTTGGGTCAGTCATTTTTATGGGGTACAAAGAGCACTAAACAACCAGCCAAGAAATTCTCTAGGGGGTGTCACTCCATTTGAGGTCCTATTTGGGACAAGAATGTGGGTAGCTGATCTTGAGTATGAAGGCACAGTGGCGGATGAGAAACCATTTGATATCGCTGATCGTTTGGCTGTTTTACAGGATCTAAATGAATCCAGGACACAACAAAGCAACATTGTCCGGAAACAGACTGCCACTGAGGAAGTCAAGGCAAACTCGGCAAGACCTGTCTGGATCCCAAAGATCGGGGATCTGGTCAGAGAGAAAATAGCGGACAAGAAAGAATTTGGACCATCATACTGTACCTGTCCTAGCAATTCAAGGAACATGAACTGTTCTTTTGCCGCCTCTTGCCGGGAAAAGGAGAAAAGATTTGTCTCGATTGACTTAATCAAACCACACTATGTGGCCAATACTGAACAGTAGGCCTCGTGGACTCCACAGTAGCAGACGCCCTCCTCTCGCTACAATCCAAGAAGTTCAAACAGAAAGACTCATCACGTTTGAAGAGCCTCCTGTGAGGAATGAAGGACTAAGCAACAATGCTATGGAACTCGTTCCCCTTGAACCCGAAGTTCATCTACAAAATGAAACTCAAACAACGCTCAAGTTGCAATCAGACCAAATACAGACGTCTACGTCAACATGCCTCGACGAGAGCAAAATGCGATTTCAACAAATCCGATGCAATTCCTACAATTGATTTAACTGCTTCTGGCTACTTCATGAATTTTGATATGTTTTCTTTAGATCCAAGTGAACCGGAAACAACGCCAGCCCAAAAATCACGTAAACAGCAAGCTAAAGACTTTCTGAACTTTCTTAAAAAGACTTACCTGGTATCGCCTTGGATTGAACTTTGGGATTCTATTTTTTCTTTTCTGGCTAGGCTTAGTGATAACTTTTAGCTTGCTTATTAATGGACGATATCTTCAACAGAGCTCTACAGCCCCAAAGGTTAATTTGATTTTAAAACCACATCAATCGTCTCATCGTGAACAGAGAGACTTGTCATCAGTAAACATCACAGCGGTTCCTATACCGGATGGTATAGTTTGGGACAAGGTTGATTTCGAAATATTCGGTCCGACTAAACTTTTAAAAATTCCACATTTATTTAAAATTTCATTACGTGATATCATTACCTCCAGTACATTTTCTGATGATTGGGACACTTAAACTGTTAATAACATGTTGTCTGATTTAGAAAAACTGCTGCATTTCCGAACACTGAAATGTTAGAAAGTAATTCAGACTATAACACTTTGTACTGTTACCAACATTATGGTCATCATTTCCTGCACAAATCTATTTCGCCTAGAAATGTGTTTGAGTACCATCAGTGGGAACATTGCCCTACACCACCCAAGGGTAGTTCACAGACATTTGCACAGAAATTTTCATATTTTTCAGGTTTTAACACCACTGACCCAACCTCATACTATTATAAGGTTATACCAACATCAGCACTGAAAACTATGTTGACAAATACCAAACAGATTTACTCTGCTTCCTTTATGGCCCAACTGTCTGAACAGGGTTTTGACCTATGGAAGGACACAACAGACTTAAAATCGGTCTGGGGTTCTAGGGACTGGCAAGTCCAGGGAACAGAAGCGCTATTTAGAGCATGCCTCATTCCACAGCAGATGGTATTTCTGAACGAAACTGTGCAACAGACATCCTGTCTTGGCATAGCCAAGGTAAAGGATCTGAACACACCTCGATTTCCAACACCATCACAGATGGGAGGGTGGCAAAATTCGACTTCCCAGGAAGGGGCAACAGTAGATGACATTTTAAAGTACAATAGATCAGACCCAAATTGGGAAAAATGGGTGGTTTGGCCCTTAGACACAAACATATGTCATAAACGATTCTTGGATATTACCGAAGGGTACAGTATCCACAGGTCAGACCTACGTTATGTACAAAGAGAACATCCAGGGGTAGTGACATCCTACAGTGTTGGGAAGTTGTGCCTTGATTGGCTAGAGACCTCAACATTAACAGAAGTGAAACAACACTTAACTTTACTCTCACAAGACATAGATCTTTGGGATTTTTTACTAGGTCCCAGGAAACTACGTCAGAAACGTTTCATATATGCTGGCATCTATGCTGCCTATAATGAAGAGTGGAAAATATCACAACAAGAGGCCGCAGAGAGAATACGGGAAATAGACCGTATTAACTTAGAAAAATCATTGGCTGTGGTAGACAATGGGTTAACAACTTTGTCCTCCAGAATATTTTCTTTGGGCAACATTGTATCTTCTGCGATAGACATCCTAGAACAAGATTTGGCCATACTACAACACGGGCAATCTCAATTATGTTCTATCATGTTATTAAGCCGGACGCTGCAATCTTTGCGCGCAGGCTTTGTGCCTTGGCGTTTTATAAACAGTACGTCTCTGTTTTCTGAATATAATCTAACAGATAAACAGGTTGAAATGGTACAAAGGGGAGCTAAATATACAATGTTGCGTATTGAAAAACTGGACCGACTACCATTTACAGTGGCGGAAGCGCCGTCTACTGAATGGCTGATCCATGGCCACATAACTCTACTGGTCACTACTTTTCAATTTCATTATTGCCTTGAACAATGGCAGGCGGGCAAATATGAAAAGATGGGTACATTATGGAATACTGGGATTTACCGTATAGATTTCGATGCCGGAGTGGGGATCGAGAAGTGTTTCTCAGTGATACTAACTGCAAGAACGCTTTGAGCAGTTCTCTCATGTGCCGGGACATTACATTGCACGGAGCATATAATGGTTCAATAGCAAACTTGTCCTGCCACATGAAAGGGACTCCAGCTGCCGTGATTAAGCCAGTATTCGAGCTGCTCTCGAATGGGAGTTACTTGATGCTGAACGATCAAGGTTGCTGTGGTATGCTTCCGGGCATTGCCTATCTTGTCACTGTGAACTCCAGGGTTACTTGCTGTATGCAAGTATTGTTTCCCCCAACAAGTACAGTCAGGGAGGCGCCGTTATGGCCTTCGTTGAATGTTTCCTTTATACAAATTGATACTTTGAGCAGACTGAAAGCCATGCTTTTACAGCAAACCGTACCCTTAACCTCCGCTCGAGAGACCTTTGAACTTCAAATCGCAAGGACCTCGAGTGAGATACAGGCACTTATACGTACAAACTGCCCCATTCATTTCGCAGAAATGGTGGGTCGTATCTTTAATATGTCTGATACGAGTGGTATTGTACACCTATTTAAGACCATAGGGTCAGGACTTCTTAGCACCTTTCAGACAATCCTCGGAGTTATCCCAAACTTTATACACTCCGTATTTGGAAGCATTTTCGGAGGTCTACCTCTGATCCTGCTTTCAATAGCGGGAGTCCTGATTGTCATTTACCTACTACGCAATGGACGGCCCAATTACCAACGAAATGGCAAAAGCGCTCCTGGAGCGGAAATACCGCATGGTACAACATCTGGGCACACCTCGCCTAAGGGAACTAAGCGCCTATTGGTTCCTATCGTTTAGATCAGTCTGGATGGACTGCATCTTACCTGTTCTTCGATGCCTGTTTTGCGGTGAAGAATGCGTGTTGGACCTCTGTCTGACACTTGCAATGGACACGCCTGCGGACTTGAACAGCCGGCTGGAACCCTTGAGGGCCCACGCTCGGCAATGTCCCCAGCGCATTCCCATCTTGATGGCCGCATTTCTCGAGAATCCACAGGTGCCTTTTACAACTGGGTTAAGCTTTAGCTCCAGCATTAGCACCGAGGTATCGACCGAGGTATCGACGGCAGCACCGGCTGCCTCTACACCAGCCATTGGCAGTACTGAATATCATCTGTGCTCCATTGACGTGCTCTGCGAGGTGTTACAAGGACTGTCCCCTGCAGCAGCAAGCAGCGATGATGTTGCGTCCCCCAGCCAGGACATTTAATCTGTAATTGGCTCATCGTGTGCTGGGAAAGAATTCGGATTTTCATTTTTCTCTAAAATTAACTAAATTTGGAACACTTCCTAAAAATTGGCACTTTCACGCTGGAAAAGCATGGCCTTTCGACACTTGTGGACATTCAACTTATATAAACGAACTCAATTAGGACTGTGGCTTAAGTGACAATTCCAAAACAACTAATTTTCAAAGCAAGATTTTTAAATTTTTACCTTTTTAAACTGTTTTTAAATTGATTTTAAAACAGGATTTTAACGAAGCTCATTGAAAAATGTTCTATGCACTACTATCTAGTAAAGAGAATAGTTTACTAGCATTTTTATCATTGTTGACTGTTCGGAAGAGGAGTGGGTGTTATGTTTCATATAGGTACCCTAATATAGGCCTGGGTAACATCATACCCTTTCACCTACATCACCTCCCCTACATTACACACTAACGAGCCTTTTAAGGATTGAACGCCTTTTATGGACTGAACCTTTTACCTAGTTCTAGGCCTGGGTGCAGAAGGAGGGTTTTTCCCGAACAATAGTGTTCTATGACTTCATCTTTAGACTGACACTGCATGAATAAAATATTCATGAGGCTACTTGGAAACCAGGCAGGGGCTATACACCACCTTCCTAATATATAAGCACAAGGTTCATCCCATACGTCATACGTCATCCTCATACCAACAATGGCTAACACAAGAACAAGGGACAAAGGGACTCTATATACTTTTCTGTATAAATACAGCACCTCTTGCTATCAGTAGTTAGAGGGAACCGAGACTTCCAGGTCGACACACTGACCAGAGACGCTGAGGCTCCTGCATGCAGACGCTCCAGCTGACAGTGGTCTGAACATCCCTTGCGGGGTGTCCAGCTCGAGACCAGGAGAGGCTCCTACATTCTCACTTCAGGTAATGGGGTTCAACCAAATCCTAGAGGGATTCTTGGCTGCACACCTACTCACATGCTAGGTACACTTAGGTACATCTAGATAGGCATCATAGGAGTACGCACTCTCTTTTATCAATGCATTTTATATTCATGTATTTATTCATGCTTATTGCAAGATGATAGAACTGTACTATCCTTTTATATTCATAGTACTGCTAATCATATATCTCTGCTACTGTCTAATGGTTGTTTTAGCTCATATACTTTACACGAGAATAACAACTGTTCAATAAATCCTTATTGAAACGCCCAGACTGTTTATTCTGTGTACCTCTGAGAAAAACTAAATAAGCACGAGTGACTGAGCGAAAAGTAGTACATTGTTTCCACGATCTTGAGGGATCAGGGTTGTCATGTTCTGAGGTTGCCAGAAACTAATCTCTCCCCGATAAGAGGAGACACTAGTGGCACTGTGAGCTAGCTTATCCAAACAGGCTAACATTTCTCAGTGGGGGTGTACAGAATCAGTCTGCCACCAAGCCCACAGTTTATGTTATCCAAACGTGCAGGTCCTGCATGGGTACTATAGGAACTACACGACAGAAGTCCTTTTTCTCCTTTCCCTGCCTCAGGAAAGATATGGTGTTTATATACCCAAAGTGGTACCCTCAGGGGATCTACCTTGTTGTGTCATGTCGGACTTAGGATGACGGAAGGAATGACCTTTATACATAGTTATTATGCAGGCGATGGTAGTCCTGCTGAGATTCCAAGAATCCTCATGCATACTGAATGAGGCTAGTTTTCGGAGAAAACCCCACGTCCTGTAAGCAGTACCATAACTAGGTAAAAGGTCAGTCCCAAGAACCGCTATGTAGTGTAATGGCAGGGGAAATATAGGTGAAAGGTCTGGTTACTACCTGAGCCTATTTCGGGGTACCTATAGGAAACATAACAATGCTTTTTCACATTCTGCAAAATTATATCCCTACTCGGCTGTTACAATGGTGTTACAGTCCATGCAGAAGGTAGAAAAACGCTTTAGTTCTGGTGACATTTCACTGCATCTTCTCTCCACTTCAGCTGGAACTTTGTCGCCAGGAACAGGGGCTGGAGGTCTGGAGGCTGATGATCCCTCTCCTTCTCTTTCTCTGTTTAATTGTAAGTTGCTTCTTGTGGCTTGCTTGTTGTACCATATGAATATTTGTTTGCTGTGCCCCGAGATAATGTGTTCTCACATATGCTGCATTTCACCAATTTAGCTGTGGTATTTGATTCACCAGATGGAATAGTGAAAAAATCCCAAGCTATGGTTTGTTTCTTCATTGGTGGTTCTTCATCAGAAGACTGTTCATGTGCAGCTGAGTCCTCCTGCTTTTCAACAACTTCAACCAGTGGTAGGTCTTCCTCTGGTTCTTCTGATGCCATTTTATTTTTGTACAAATAGGCATAGAGCAAAAAAACAGCACAATCTTGAAAATCAGTTTGGGACAGCTCCTATAATAAACTAACCATGCCTGGAAAGTTCAAGGAGGGAGAAATGGTATGTGCTTTCTTTCTTAAAGGAAACTGTGTAAACCAATGAAATTTCTTTATTTGGTAGTCATGTGCTATTTGCGAATACTGATGTCACGCGACTTTCGACTTCGCCGCAAAAACAATGTTCTTTTTGACAAATGCGTAGAGAAAATAAAGTTAAACCATTATGTTACTAAACAGCTAGACTCAAAGTTTATGTAAAATATGTCTATATATGTGTTCTATACTTTGTCAAAAAACGCGGTATTCGCGACTACCAACGACATCGCGACCTCCGGTGTCGCCGTGAACAAGGAAAATGCATTTTTGGTGTAGTTTTTTCGACAAATGAATACAAAGGGGAAAGTTAAATTAATATCTTCCTAAACAGCTAGACTCAAACTTTATGTAAAATATGTCTATATATGTGTTTTACCATTTGTCAAAAACACACGGTATTCGCGGTGTGTCCATGGCAATTGCGATATCGACTATAACTATAACTCATGACACTGCAATGCACTGTTTATGACCTCACATATTACATCATTCATGACATGGTCAGTGACATCAATGATGACATCGCTGATGACATCTCAAATGACAGCACTGATGACATATCAAATTACATGTGTGCCACTATCACCACCACTCACTCAGTGGCTGACACCAGAAACGGAAGGAAAATATCCACTTCTTAAGTATAATTTCCCCTGAGTCCTCAGTTGTCACCATCGCCAATAATTTTTATCCTGGCCACTTGGACTCCCTAATAAAGGTACTTCGGGGTACCAACTTGGTTTTTTAACATCGCACTTTTCCAGCCCACACACCTGCACTCACAACTGCGGCGTTACTCCAAAAAGATCTCCGATAAAGAGCCTTCTCGCGGGGCCCGTGGGGGACTGCAGCGCCACCCCCACGAGGAGCAACGCCCGATGATGAAGCATGACACCTGCATGGGTGTGTGAGGGCACTTTTTCTAAAAGGAGGAATTCCCCATCCTTTTTCCTTTATCATTTCCAACCTAGCCTGTGAAATTGTCTCGCACAGACCTTGCAAGCGACTGAATTGGGTCAGCTTACTCTAGCCATAGGAACTGTTACCTCCTAGTGTTTACAATATCAAATTACATCACTGATGACATCATCCAGTGATAGTGAATGTTTTCTAAAAGTTAATGAGTGTTAAACATATATACTTAGGTAACTTGCCGTGGAATTGCCTATATGGGTAAGTGAGTGGGTATGTAAGTGGTGTATAGAAGAGTGACTGGGTATATAAGACACTGTATACATGAGATAGTGGGTGTGTGGGTTTTTGTATAGGCGAGCGAGTGGGTATGTCAGTGCATGTATGAGTAAGTGCGTGACTGTGTGAGTATCTGTATAGTTGATTGAATTGGTGTATCAGTGGTTGTGAATGGTGAATGAGAGGGTGCATGAGTGGCTGAATGGGTGTGTGAGCAGATACGTAAGCATCTGTATGGGCAAGTGACAGGGTACATGAGTGGCTGTCTTGGTGCATCAATGGGTGTGTAGGTGGATGTGTGGGTCAGTGAGTGGGTGTATGTGTGGCTGTATGGTTGAGCGAATGGGTGGTTGAGTGGTTGTATGGGTGAGTAAGTGAGTGTGACAGAGGTTGTATGGGAGAGTATGAGGTTCTCTCAGTCACTGTATAGGTGAGTGAGTATATGTATTAGAATATGTATAAGTAACTGAGTGGCCGTGTGTGTAATTGTATGGGTGAATTAGTGGCTGTGTGAGTGCATTGCATTGCGGGGGCATGATGAGTTATAGTTAGCTCAGGTAACTATAACTGCTGAATTTCTCTGGTTTTGTACAAGTGAAATGCGTGTGTTTTATAATGCTTTATTGACATATGTATTACATAAGTATACAGCATGGTATTTTGTTTATTGCTACTATTGTCGTCACATCACTTGGGTAGTGTGTTACCTTTTTAAATCCCGGACATGCGTAGCGTGGTCATGTGATCAAGGCCACAGGACGTGGCCGAAACGCGTCAGGGACAGCACGAAATGAAATAAAACTTTATTTTTGGCACCAGCAAATTCAGTGTTTGTATCCACGGTTGTGCACGACTGCACTTGGACTGTTGTTTCGATTTTATCGTCGGAAACTGGCTTCTTCCTTCTCTACGGACCCCTCACCCGGAAGTAGGCTGATCGTTGTTTAAGCCATCAAGGAAATCGCTCTGTTGGGAGCTTCACTGATCAGCCACCTGCTTGGACCTCTATGTACAGCCGCAGTGTCGGAGGACTAGTGAAGTCGCCTGGTCGCACGTGGTAAGTCTGTGGGCCACCTTACACTCGCGGAAGAGCTCGATTTTTTAAGGAGGGAACGAAATCAGTCCCTACGACCATGGAACACAAATGCCTCACTAAGCAAAGGAGAAATGCCAGAAGGCGTGAAAGACGGAAATGCTTCAGGCGCAAGAGGACGGAGGCAACAGAACCAGCGATGGAAGAAACGCCAGCCTCAGTAGACAACACTATAATTAACCTGACTGACATCCAACTTGATCAGGCAGAAAAACAACTACTTGCCCTTGGGTTGTCATATTGCCCAGAAAGCAATTTTGGCTACTGTGAAACCCGTATAGATGTATACAAGTTTATAAGAAAACTTGAATTAACGAAATACTACACCATCAAAAAACATCTAGATCAGTGTTTCCCAAACTGTGGTCCGCGGACCCCCAGGGGTCCCTGACACATTCCCAGGGGGTCCGCAGGCAGCAGTTTTAAAAGCACTGCAAAGTATCTTGTATAATTAGCAGTTTTCAAAGAACAATAAAAGTGTCAAGATCACGCCAGTGATTAATGTACCTGCTGGAGAGAGATGAGTTTTGTCCAGTGGCAGCTTTGACTTATCTAATGTAGCACAGAGGGTTAATATGCCTACTGCAAAGAACATGTACCATGCATTTTAAAAAACAGTATTTTATATGCTTAGGTCAGTGGGTTACTGCTTTTGTCAGAGAGATTCTTTTTTACTGTGCAGTTTATAAGTGACAATCGTAATCTAGCACAGTGACCTATAAACTGTCATCAAAGAGCTGCTTACAAACTGCAAGGTACAAGTTAGTTACTTATGTTTTTCCCCAGTCTTTCATTAACCTGATGCTGCTAAAAAGGTTTATTTGGGTGGAAATACATTATTATTGTTAAAGTGAATGCTAACCACTGTGTTATGTTCTTAATCCTGAGTTTGGGCTTCTCCAGACCAAGCACTCTTTAAAAATGCCTACCAGTATGAATGACGTGAATTCTACACCTTGTAGGCCCCTTTGCCTTATGTAACATTTTCTATACACTGATTTACACGTATGATTCACTGTCTCTATATGTGTGTAATGTAAAGTGCTCTGACATCCTACAATGGTATGAGAGATGCTATAAAAAATGAGATACACGTGACCGAGGGGCTATGGAGACACGAGAGGCACTGTTGGAGGGTGATAGTGCGGGAATCATTGAAGATCCCCAAAAGGATTGTCGTATCCTGGTGCATAGTAAGGTCTTCATTTACTATTCTTTAAAAGCTAATACAATTCAATATAAAATGATAAATGTGTTGTAGACTGCACCATTGTTTCCTAAAATGTTTTGGGGGAAGAGCCTCCCAAAGCCCCTTTCTAGTGGTCAGGCTCACTCACTGCACTTGGTGTGCACCGTATGGGGACTGGTCTGAAATCATTTGCCAGGGCTGCTTTGGGTTTCCAGTCTGGCCCTGGCAGGAGCAGGAGCCTCGTACTGCAAAATGAAACCAACCATTTAAAAGTTAGTCACAGAGATGCAGCACCAACCTTCCCATTAACTTTTTTCGTTTTCTTGCAAATTCTTTCAATATAAAATACAACAGAAGTGGCGGAGAGTGTCGTTAGCCTCCTTGGCTTAACGACACACTCCGCCACTTCAGAAACGCAGGGCTGCACCATATTTACAAGAATATGGTGCAGCCCTGCGTTCCCTGTGCTGGCGCTACACTTAACAGTGTAGCGCCACGCAGAGCACCCTTGCACCATAGTGCAAGGGTGTCTTCGTGCAGGGGAAGATTGTTTATGTACAGGGAGGTGCCCTTCCTGCACATAAACAATCTTGAAATGTCATTTTGTCACTTCTATGTGTGCTGCTTAATGCAGCACACATGAAAGTTACAAAATGTCGTTTTTAAAAGATTGTTGATGTGCAGGAAGGGTCACCTTCCTGAACATAAACAATCCAAGGCGTTTTGCAAAAACTAGGAGAAATAAAGCATTTCTCCTTGTTTCGCTAAGTTAAGACCAGGTTTTCCCTGGCCTTAATTTTGGTGCTGCATCCCATTTAGCTGCCCTTGTAATAAATAAGGGGCAGCGTCAAAATCAATGGGTGTTGCAGGGGAAACGCCCACCGCAACACCCACTGCCCACCCCTTTCATGCTAAGCATTGGGTGAAAGGGGGTCTTACTTACAAGGCACCGTTAAGCCACGTTAAGTGGCTTAACGCTGCCTTGTAAATAAGGCGAAGCCCCTATCGCCACGGCAACGTCGCAAAAAGTGATGTTCCTATGGTGATAGGGTCTTGTAAATATGCCCCTAAAATCCTCAGTAATTCGAGTATTTGTTTTGTGTGCACACGTGTGTTTATTTTTCCGAAAAACTGTTTTAATGTTTGAAATTTAAATCCTACAAATTGCTTGGGGGTCCCTGGCTTCCGGTGGTGACTCAATGGGGGTCCTCAGGAGTCAAAAGTTTGGGAACCACTGATCTAGATGAAACCAATAAAGACAAAGAAAAACACCTTACTAGTCAAGTCCAGCCAATAGGACTACAGTCTGACGACGTGCCGCTTATTAGAACATTACATGCCCTCAGTGATGTCACCAACAGTACCTTGGATGTCGATATTAGTACACAAGCTGTGGCCACCGCAGAAGGAATTAATTTAGCCATGTCTGGTCACAGTCCTTTTAAGCCTCCATCTAAGTTTGTTCCTATAATACCTCGTGATGCGGTGGACATTTTCCATGACCGCATCACAGATGAATTAAAGAAATTACATCGCAAGACCAAAGCTCAACACATTACCCCCAAACATCAAACTAAAAAATATTTCGAACTAATGACTAAATTGAAAAGCAATACAACAATTGTAATAAATAAATCAGATAAGGGAGGAAACATTGTGCTTTGGAACAAATCTGACTATAAGAAAGAGGCTTCCAGGCACCTTAATGATCCATCGTGCTACAACAAAACTAACTTTGCACATGTGAAAAAGATAAGTAAAGATTATAAAGATGATTTGACATTATGGAAAAGGGACGGTTTGATCTCGAAATACGAGTTCGCATTCCTTAACAATGAATATCCCACAATGCCGACGATTTACTTTATCCCCAAGGTGCATAAGAATGAAATACCAGTACCAGGCAGACCCATCATCTCTGCCAAAAAGAGCCTGTTTGAGAACACGTCCAGATATGTGGACTTTTATCTACAAGAATTTGTCATTAACCTCCCGACATACATCCGGGACACCACCGATTTTTACACAAATTGAGTCAACAAACCTGGTCTAATGATTATGTGTTCCTTACCATGGATATTACTGCCCTCTACACCAGTATTGTACACTCCGATGGATTGAAAGCTGTTGAACATTATTTGGGCAAAAGACCAATCGAAATGTATTGCCATAATCAAATGCTTCTCAGTATGATACATTGGTGTCTTCACAACAATGTATTCTTATTTGACAACACTATTTTTCAACAGTTACGAGGGGTAGCCATGGGTTCATGCTTCTCCCCCAGCTACGCCTGTCTACATGTGGGCTGGTGGGAGGAGCATGTCCTCAAGGTTGAACATATAAATGACTGGTAAACACATGTGGTAAAATGGTGGCGTTACATCGATGATGTTTTCATCATATGGAGAGGAACTACAGTTCAGGCAGAGGCCTTTGTCAACAGAATTAATGTTAATGATTTAAATTTAAAATTTACAGCACACATTAACGATGAAGCCACAAACTTTCTAGACACCAAGGTCTATATCGATCAGGGCAAAATAGAAACATGCCTATTTAGAAAACCTACAGCAGGCAATACAGTTCTGCATGTCAATAGCTTCCATCCGCAACACACTATCACCAGCATCCCGTATGGAGAATTTCTTTGTATTCATAGGGCATGCAGTACATTAGGTGACCGTGAACATTATCAATTTGAAGCAAAAATGAGGTTTATGGAAAGAGGGTACAATCCCAAAAAATTGGATGTGGCAATTAGAAAAGCAAACAGTAAGGATCGATGTAAACTGTTGAATCCCAATAGGGAAGTTGAGATGGTGGAAACAGAGGTGGATAGCAACCCACTAGGAGCCATAAGCAAACCACAAATCAGACTGATTACCACCAATAGTAAACAGGCTAATACCATCAAGGCCATAGTTAACAAACAATGGCCCATCGTCCTTACTGATGCCACTCTAAAACAAGTCCTTCCTGACAGACCTACATTTACATTTTGGAAAGCATACTCCATGCGGAATGACCTAGTTAGAACTAGTCCTGAAACTGAAAATAAGAGTAGCTGGCTATCACCCAAAAAGGGATTTTTCAAATGTAGCTCTTGCCGAGCATGCAAATTCGGCATAAACACCACATCCTACAAAACTGCTTTTTCTGACAGCAATATCAAGCTAAAAGGTCACTGCACTTGCAGAACCGACCACGCTGTATATGTGTTACAATGCAGTTGTGGCCTGCGCTACATAGGTAGTACTAAACTACAAGTACACGTGAGAATAGTACAGCACTTACGTGCAATAGTGAACTCTGACCCAGTGTACCCACTAGCAAGACATTTCAAATCTGCTCACAGTAATAATCTCAGTTGCTTACAATACTTTGTGATAGATGCAGTGCAACTTAACAAAAGAGGCGGTAACCGTGAAAAAAGGTTGCGACAACTAGAATCTAGATATATTGTCGAACTGGACACTAAGTCCCCACAGGGCCTCAACATAGGTGAGGATCTGCACAATTACCTATAGGCACCATACAATTTAGAATTTTGAAGATACAGTAGAGATCAATGGATGAGCAGGCTACTTAACAACAGCTAGGGATCTGAATGCTAACATTGTACAACAAGTAGTTTTTGAAAATTCCACCATAATTATGACATGAGAATTGGATCTTGATATTTTAGCTCTAGGGGCCCCCTGGAAATAAGAAATATAAAATAAAATAAATAAAAATGAAAAATGACATATATAAAAAAAAATCTTATCAAGTTAGATTTACAAACACTTTCTCTCTAGTCGCCACTAGCCGGTTTAGATTTTAGTGTAAATATGTATGGTTTCTGGACTTGGCAATGGCCAGGCCGGTATATATATTTGTATACACACCAAACACTTCTTTGCACATACAATCGTTTTGCACTTTGCACACTTTAGCACTTTATACACACTAGTAGCACTTTGAATATGACCAATATCTGTGTACTGTAGAAACGAGCATATGCAATATGCACCCATTATACTTGATGCTAGCTATTTGCTATTTGCACAATTTACATCGTTTAAGTTGAAATATGAACTACTTGTATGGGTACATGGTAAACATTTATCTATTTATGTGACATATGTGAACATATATTTTAGAATCATTTTTAGCCTTCATGTCAGTTTCATTTTATTTGGGATATTTATAGCAAATTTTGCACAGTTTCTCTCCAATAATTTTGTAATATAGAAACGAGTATATGCAATTTGCACCCAAAGTACATGATGCTAGCTAATTGTTATTTGCACAAAGCATATTTTTCAAATCATAATATCGACGACATGTATTGGTACATGCTATATATATATGGCTCTAACTTAGTGACATATGCGATCATATTGTACAGAATCATGTCAAGCTATCATGTCAGTCTAACTAGAATTGGGATATCTATAGCAGCAGTTGCACATTTTCTCTATCAATTGTATTCATAAAGTTATACGTAATTATATATACTTAACATATTAGCACGAAGAAAAATAACATGTATTTTCTAATGCTTTATTGACATACGTATTACATAAGTATACAGCATAGTATTTTGTTTATTGCTACTATTGTCGTCACATCACATGGGTAGTGTGTTACCTTTTTAAATCCCGGACATGCGTAGCGTGGTCATGTGATCAAGGCCACAGGACGTGGCCGAAACGCGTCAGGGACAGCACGAAATGAAATAAAGCTTTATTTTTGGCACCAGCAAATTCAGTGTCCGTATCCACGGTTGTGCACGACTGCACTTGGACTGTTGTTTCAATATATATATATATGTATATATATATATATCCTACAGGCGCTCGCCAGTAGGTAGCTGTAGTTAGGACCAAAGTTTCCATAGGGAACGCATTATTTGTTTTGCCAATAACTTTGGCGCCGCTTGACGAATCTTCACAACATTTTCTAACTACCCCTTCTGTTATGTCCCACACAGCAGAAATGCAAAGAGGTCTTCGGAGGCCATGCCCCCTTTCTCCACCACTCTGCAAACGCGCCTCCTGGCGCACTACTGGTTGAGGAGATAAAGTCCACTTTACTCCAGAGGGACCTTGGGGGCCAAGAAGCACTCCTGGTACCTCCTGTAAGTCCTACACAGTGGGATTCCTGAGAGCTGGTCAGAGCCTCAGCTCCCTTTCTCCACTACTCTGCAAACGTGACTACTACTTAAAAAAACATAGAAATTCACTGAAAAAAACAAAGGTTACAGGGACGTTACAGTTAGGAATTAGCATTTTAAAAAACCTTAGAAATTCACAGAAAAAGACAAAGGTTACAGGGATGTTATATTTAGGAATTCACACTTAAAAAACCTTAGAAATTCACAGAAAAAACCCAAAGGTTACAGGGACTTTATAGTTAGGCTCAGATTTCACTTATACAAAACCAGTGAAATTCAGCAGTTATAGTTAGCAGAGCTAACTATAACTCAGGCCCCCCAATGCACTGCTTATGACCTTACATGTTACATCACTCATCTCATGGTCAGTTACATCACTTATGATATCACTGATAACATCTCAAATGACATCATCCACAGAATCACTGATGCACCCACTCACACCACCATAGAACCTTTCATACACTCACTCTCACTCCCACACAACCATTCACAAACCCATACCGGTACTTATACACCCACTCACGGATTCATAGATCTACACACACATCCACTCACACACCCATACAGCCACTCATACACCCACTCAGTCACTAATACAGCCACTGACATATCCACTCATACACCCATACAGCCACTCACACCCTGAATTAGTCACACATAGGGCTACTCACACACCTAGCCACTCACCCATACAGTCAATCACACAGCTACTTACTCACCCATACCAATACACACACACCCATTCACTTACTCATACAGATATACTAAAATGTACTACCTATACAGTCACTGACACAAGCACACACTCACCCATACAGCCACTCTCACATTCACACACTCACCCATAGTCACTTGGCAACTGTTAGACTGAATCACCCACCCACTGAATCATTCACAGTTAGGGGCTCAGGGTATTCGTACCCTGCCCCCCTTTTTTTTAACAATTTGTGTGGGACTTGGCTGAAGTCGAGTCCCAAGATGGCTGCCAACACTTCCTGGTTGAGGTTTTGGCAGCCAATCAGATTTGAGCATGGGGGCTGTCAAATCCTCGGAGGATCCATGTCCCTATATATCAAAATTTGGATTTCTTTTAATATCTCAAAAACTAATGGACCGATTTACACGACTTTACAAAAATGTTCCTTTCTGAGACATCAGCTACCTTTCTGCCAAATTTGGTGTTTCCGTTCACCAGTTCAGGCTGTAGTCGTGTCTAAAATCCTTATAGGAATTTGCATGGGAAAAATGCGTTTTGGGACCCCCCCTTTTTCTTGGCCCCTGCTTGATGAATCACCCCGAAACTTTCAAGACAGCTGCTGAAGTGAACATCGTACTAGTTTTGAAACTTTCACGAGGCTTCGTCAAACTGCCTAAAAATTATTGGCAAAACAAAAAACGCTCTTCCATTGGAAACAAGGTCCTAACTATAACTACCCACTGGTGACCGCCAGTAGGTGATATATATATGTAGATAGATAGATAGATAGATAGATAGATAGATAGATAGATAGATAGATATTCACTGAGAAAAACAAAGGTTACAGGGATGTTATAGTTAGGTTCAGATTTCACTCGTACAAAACCAGTGAAATTCAGCAGTATATATAACTCATGTGCCTGCAATGCAATGCTTATGACCTCACATATTACATCACTGATGACATTTCAAATGACATCACTGATAACATCATCCAGTGACTGTGATTGTTTTTAAAAAGTTTATGTGTTAAATATATATATCAAGGTGTATTGGTGAATCAGTGGGTGTATGAGTGCCTATGTGGATGATTCAGTGGGTGCGTGACTGATTGCATAAGTAAGTAATTAGGTGTCTCAGTGAATGTATGGGTTTGACTGGTTGTGTGAATGTCTGTATCAGTCTATCAGTTGGTGTCTAAGTGGCTGTATGGGTTGGTGAGTAGGTACGTGAGTGGCTGTGTAGGTGATTGATTGGTTGTCTGGGTGTATGAGTGTCTGTGTGGGTGGGTGAGTGGGTGTGTGACTGCCTGCATGGATGAGTGAGTGGGTAAGTCCGTTTTTATATAGCGCAGCTACTCACCCTTACGGGTCTCAAGGCGCTGGGGGCCGTCGTGGAAATTAAGTGAGCTATTGCCCAGAGTCACATGGTGCTGAGCTGAGCTGCCGCCGGAGCCGGGGATCGAACCGTGAACCCTGTGCTCCGAAGTGAGCTGCCCTGGCCGCTGCACCACACCTCGGGTGCGTGACTGATTGCATAAGTAAGTAATTAGGTGTCTCAGTGAATGTATGGGTGAGTGACTGGTTGTGTGAATGTCTGTATCAGTCTATCAGTTGGTGTCTAAGTGGCTGTATGGGTTGGTGAGTAGGTACGTGAGTGGCTGTGTAGGTGATTGATTGGTTGTCTGGGTGTATGAGTGTCTGTGTGGGTGGGTGAGTGGGTGTGTGACTGCCTGCATGGATGAGTGAGTGGGTGAGGCAGTGGCTGTATGAGTTAGTGAGTGCATCTGTGAGGGGCTGTATGGGTGACTGAATATGTGTATGGCTGTGTTGGTGAGTGAATGGATGTGTCAGAGGTATATGGGTGAGTAACTGCATATGTGAAAGGCAGTATAGGTGAGTGCTGGAGTATATGAGTGATTGTGAGAGTGGCTGTATGGGTTAGTGTGTGCTTGTGTCAGTAACTGTATAGGTGAGTGAGTATGTGTTAATATATATATAAATAAGTGAGTGTGATTGACTATGGGTGAGTGAGTAGGTGTGTGAGTACCACTACGGGTGACTGATAATGTTTGAGTGGCTGTGTGGGTTCAGTGGCTGTGTGTGACAGGGCTCAAGAGAGCCCTGTCAGCGAAAGCACGCAGGGATCATCTAACGGGCCCTGGGAGAATTACGGAAAGTGAACTACGAGCTACTACAGAGCTCCACAATGCCTGTCCCCAAGATGGCCGCCATGTCATTGAACCACCACCGGTAACACACCACATATCCGAGCCCTCCTCAGAGAATGCAACCAAGTGGATTACTCTAGCACGGAAGCAGAAGACAAAGAACTACCGAAAAGTCACTCTAACCTCCACTGAGCAATCAGTCTGCGTGCAAACAAGGGGCTCCGGAACGCCTGACCCCAAGATGGCTATATGGAAGTAGTACTCGCACCGACGACCAGACTGCTCCGGTGAGTCCCCTTCACCCTAAATGCCCCCTATACACCCTGTACCTGTGGATCTCAGCAACAACAAGTAACGAAGGCCCCCGTACCACAGTTCCTGCCCCACCCCAAACCTAATGCACTCAGGGCCTGGCCCCAAAATGGCAGCCAAAAAGGCTCCTGCATCATAGAGACCGCAAAGATACCCGACTCCTCAGAGAGACACACCCATCTATGCCCACATCCGATGCGACCCACCTGACCTCACTAGAATGCAACGCGGGCCTGCCTATGCCCTGAAGTAGACCTCGCTATCAGTCCCGTCCTTCACTACAACACACCCTGACCCCTGTGTTAGCGCAACACACCTAGCCCGAAAGAAACTAGCCCCATCGCCAACTTAGATAAAATGCCTGCTACCACGCCAACCTACGCCAACCCCCTCACCTCGTCCTACGTAAAACCGCACGGCCTGAACTCCTTCTCAATCAGTCTCCCCTCAACCTCTCACCCAAAGCGAAAAAAACCTCAAACACAAACTGATCAGGCAATACCCAGAGTCACTATTTGCTGACATATATCATTGCTCCTCCAAAGGTCAAGTAAAAATGGACCTCATCTTTCACACAGAAAGGCCCGACAAGTGGAATTCCATCCTTAGATCACAACTCCACATTACCAAAACTACCAATACACCCCATAGCTGCAAACTATCATTTTCTATACCGAACCGCACGACGCGATGTGGGAACACCTATGTGACCATCTACCCCAACGGCACAGTCCTGATTCAAGCTAACAATGCCAACCTTGAGGCATTTGACCTCCTCTTCCCCTCACTGCGGAATAACGTCGTTCACACACATCCCCCCCTCCCATCGCTCCCCTGTTACCCGGACAACCAATGCCCCCAGCAGAACACCCACTCCACGCCTGCGCCCGCTATCATAAACCCCTACGCTCCTCCCCGAGCCACCACCAGCACCTTCAGCACCAAGAACAAGGCGCCCCCCTGTGCCGATCCGTCCCCTCGAGCAGCCCCCCACGCTCAACCTCCCGCAAACAATACCGTTCAACCTAAATACGCAGTCTAAGTCTTCCAACCACCATCCTATACCCACCTGCAAAAGAAAGCAACTACCACAACATGACTCCTCTCACCCCGCGCCTAACCCCATAGCCATAACTGACAGCACTACAACTACCAGAAGACAACACAACATCGTCAGGTCTTCTCCCCTCCAGGAAGAACCCCCCAGAATCCTCCCACCCTCCCCCAAGAAGAGACGGGGCGCCGGCTCTCCCTGCTTGAAAGCCAAGTGGCTATTATAATACAGGGCTTTAACGAAATCCTAAACAACCTCGCTACACTCCTCAAGCCCTCCATTAACCCCCGCTGTACTCCCACCATCTCTAACCACACACACCAAAGGCTCCCCAAGGCTCCACGACCCAGTTGGACCTCATCCCCCCTCGCGAGCCATTCACCGAGGCCTAATAGAACTATGGAAGCTATGTCCTCTGATGAAGCGACGGAGTTGGCCTCCTCGTACACCACCCCCTCTACTCACACCCCACAAGCCTCGATTCAGGTAATCATTGGACTCAGAAGTGATCACTCCACTCCGAAACACCCTAGACTCCCAGCCTCCCTCATTAACATCCCTACTGCTCCCCTTAGAAAAGAACCTAAAAAAGCGACACCCCCTACCAACTGCATGCTCATAAACTGCAGATCAGCCACTAAACACGCCACAGAGCTAGCTGAATCCATCCTCAACCATGACATAGACATAGCCTTCATCACCGAGACCTGGCTAAATGACACCTCACCTCCAATCATGGATACTCTCGTTCCCCCGGGTTTCTCTATCATCAACAAAGATAGAAAAGACCAAAAAGGTGGGGGTGTAGCAATCATTCATAACAACAACTTGGCCGTGACCGAAATCGATACCTTCAACTATAACTCCTTCGAATGCCTAACCGCCAACATTAACTCCAGCAATAACAAATTACTACACTGCCATCTCCTATATCATCCCCCAGGCAACACCACCACATTCACGGTGAACCTGTCAGACCTGATTGCCCAATGCTCTCTCCGAGACAACAACAACCTAATTCTGGGCGACCTCAACCTGCACTGGAATGATAAAAACAGCTCACCAATACAAAACCTGAACGAGTTATTACATACCAACAACCTTACCTAGCACTGCTTAGAAGAAACTCATATCAAAGGGGGAACCCTCGATGCCATCATTGCCCAACGAGACGCAATCACAATAGACCACCTCCTACCGGTCAACTGGTCAGACCATCACTTAATCCTTTTCCGCATCACGCAACCGATCATCTGCCAACCTCCCATTCAAGACCCCCCCACATGGACAAGAAACCTAACACAGATCAACATAGTGGACTTAGAAGAAAAATAAGCACCCTCCTGCCCATCTCCCCAGACGGCCTTTCCACAACAGAACTCACATCCCACTACAACACAACTATGTCCTCCATCTTAGACCAACTAGCCCCCCTGAAACTGAAAAAATCCAGGAACATCCCCTCCAGATCTTGGTTCAACAAGGGCATTAATGACGAAAGGAGACAACTCAGAGCTACAGAACGTCTATGGAGAAATAATCCCTCCTCTAGCCTCTGCGAGAAACTCAAAACAGCAAGAAGGATCTACAAAAAACATATCAACAATGAAAAAAACAACTTTTTCTGCTCCGCTCTTGAGAATGCGAAAAATAGGCCAAAAGAACTCTTTAACATCATCAGGCAACAAACCTCCAAGACCTCTGCAACCCCAGTCCTGGCCTCCAAAGACCTGTGTGACAACTTCGCCAACTTCTTCAATGACAAAATCACCAAGATTGAGCTATCACTTGACATCAACCTCAATCCCTCCTACAAGAACTTAGCCCCAACAGTCGAAAACACCACGAGCTTGCTCCCCACGAAAGCCTGGATATCCTTCAACCCCGTACATGAATCTGGGATTCTCAAACTAATCTCCTCCTCCAAGCCCTCATCCCACAGCCTCGACCCTGTACCTATCCAATTGGCTAAAAAGCTGAAACTCTCCCTTGCACCAATATGGTGTGAAATCATAAACAGCTCCTTGAAAACCGGCATCATACCAGACTGCCTCAAAGTCGGCCAAGTCACACCACTACTGAAAAAGCCAGGCCTAGACACCAACGTCCTGAACAACTTCAGACCTGTTTCCACCCTCCCCTTCCTAGCCAAAATCCTCGAAAAATGCGTTCTCCTTCAACTGAACCAGCACATTGACAACATCAACCTGCTTGACCACCATCAATCGGGCTTCAGAAAAGGCTGCAGCACCGAAACCGCGATCCTAAACATCGTGGATGACATCCTCAAGTCCCTTGATAATGACCAATGCTGCTTACTCATCCTCTTGGACCTATCGGCAGCCTTTGACACGGTTGATCACAATCTTCTCATCAAGGCTCTCAAAGACCGAGTAGGTGCGGACGAGGTGGTCCTACAATGGTTCTCCTCCTTCTTTCACCACCGCTCCCAAAGGATAAAAATCAAATCCTTTATGTCCGACCTACTCCCCGTCAACAGAGGTGTCCCCCAAGGTTCAGTGCTCTCCCTCAACTGTTCAACATATACATGGAACCCCTCACCACCATTCTGAAAAAAGCCAACATCCCCTTCCACCTATATGCAGACGACACCCAGATCTACTTGGAAACCTCCTCCATTAACGACATTCTAAGACTCAACAACACTCTTAGAGAAGTTCAACAATGGCTATCAACTAACCACCTCAAACTCAATCAAGACAAAACCGAAATCCTCCTCATCTCCAACAAAGAAGAAAACCCTCAAATCGTAGAGTGGCTGAAAGCAATCGACGCTCTTAACGGTAATCTCACCCTGGCGACCTCGGTAAAATCGCTAGGAATCACCCTCGACCAAAATCTAAGCATGACCAAACACATTAAGATCTCCGCGAAGAGTGCCTTCCTCAACTTGAAGCTTCTCAACAAAATTAAACCCTTCATCCCACCCATGGACCTCAAACAAGCCACCCAATCACTGGTGCTATCTAGACTTGACTATGGGAATGCAGTCCTCTCCGGTACAGCTCGTTCCCACTTAGCGCCACTCAAAACAACCATCAATGCTGCTGCCAGAATGGTCACCGGAGTTAAAAAATATGACCACTTATCTCCCGCACACAGAGAACTAAAATGGCTCCCAGTCGAAATGCGTGCCAGCTTTAGAACTGCTTGCCTCACGCACAAAGCCCTGCACACAGGAAAAACGGAATACCTGGCCTCCAAACTCAAGAAAGCCGGCTAGTCAAGAATCCTCAGGAGTTCCAACACCCTCTTACTCATCCCTCTGAAAACACGCAAACAAAAAACCGCGTCTCGATCCTTAGCTGGAAACGCACCCAAAATCTGGAACTCCATTCCAGTCGATATCAGGACTACCCCCTCCTTTATGAAATTCAAAAGACTCCTAAAAGACCTCTACCTCAACCGTGCCTTCCCGGACTGAGAACCAAAACGCACAAGCCTACACTCTGCAGCCACCAGGCAATGTTCCACCTCCTTACCTCCTCATGCACTTTACAGACCCTTGTCACTGTTCCTCCACTCCCTACCTCATCCCCGCTCCCTAACCCCCTCCTCGTTCACCTCCTCTCGGAGGGAGATTTAGCCCAAGCCTTTGTGCACGCAACGAGACTACCTCAGGACCTCTCTACCTCAATGTCGCACAGCACACTGGGACTTTTGAACACTTATGCCTACCTTTGTCTCTTTAATGTGATTTCTCCCCTATATCTGCTGTAAAGCGCTCCAATACCCTCGGGTCTGGCCAGCGCTATATAAAACCTCTTAAATAAAAATTACAAAAATGAGTGGATATATCTGTAGCTGTATTAGTGAGTGAGCTGGTGTATGAGTGTTGTATGGGTAACTGAGTGGATGTGTGTGTAGACCTATGAATCAGTGAGTGGGTGTGTAAGTACTGGTATGGGTGTGTCAATGGTTTTGAGAATGGTAGTGTGGAAGTTGGAGTGGGTGTATGAAAGGTTATATTGGGGTGTGAGTGGGTGCGTCAGAGATTCAGTGGATGATGTCATCAGTGATGTCATCAGTGATATCACTGACCATGTCTTGAGTGGTATAATATGTGAGGTCATAAGCAGTGCATTGCGGGGTGCGAGTTATAGTTAGCTCAGCTAACTATAACTGCTGAATTTCTCTGGTTTTGTATGAGTGAAACGTGAGCCTAACTATAACGTCTGTAACCTTTGTTGTTTTCAGTGAATTTGTAAGTTTTTTTTTAAATTCCATTTCCCAGCTATAACATCCCTATAACCTTTTTTTTTTCAGTGAATTTCAATGTTTTTTTTAACTAGTAGTCATGTTTGCAGAGTGGTGGAGAAAGGGGGCTGGACCTCCGACCAGCTCTCAGGAATCCAGCTGTGTAGGACTCACAAAAGGTACCAGGAGGACTTCTTGGCCCCCAAGGTCCCTCAGGAGTAAAGTGGACTTCATCCCCCAACCAGTAGTGCACCACGAGCTGCGTTTGCAGAGTGGTGGAGAAATGGGGAGTGGACTCTGAAGACCTCTTAGTAATCCCGCTGTGTGGGACTTTTTGGAGGTAACAGGAGGGGTAGTTGGCCCCCAAGGATGTCCTTGGGGGCCAACTACCCCTCCTGTTACCACCAGTAAGTCCCACACAGCAGGATTGCTGAGACCTGGTAGAAGACCATGCCACATTTTCCCACCACTCTGCAAACGCAGCTCCTGGCGCACTACTAGTAGGGTGATGAAGTCCCCTTGGATATTGAGGGTCCTTGTGGGCCAACTACCCCTCCTGTTACCTCCAGTAAGACCCACACAGCTGGATTGCAGAGAGGTCGTCAAACGCCACACCCCCTTTCTCTACCACTCTGCAAATGTGCCTCCTGGCGCACTGCTGCTTGGGGGAAGAAGTCCACTTTAGTCCTGAGACCCTCAGGAGGCAAGGGGACCTCATCCCCCCAGCAGTGGGCTGAGAGGCGCGTTTGCAGAGTGGTGGAGAAAGGGGGCGTGGCCTCTGACCACCTCTCAGCAATCTCACTGTGTGTTGCTTGCTGGAGGTAACAGGAGTACTTGTTAGCCCCTAAGGACCCTCAGCAGCCAAGGGGACGTCATCCCCCAACCAGCAGCGCACCAGGAAGCGCATTTGCAGAGTGGTTGAGAAAGGGGGCAGGGCCTCCGGAGAGTTGTCGTTCGGGGGGCCACATGGCCTCCCTTCCCTGGACCATTTTGGGCCCCGGGGACCCCATGCCCAGGGGCCTTCCCCTTTTTTTTAAAAAAATATTTAAAAAGGGCTATTTCCGGCACCAGAAACCCCATCCCCCGGGCCCAGCGTTTCTTTTTAAAAATTTCTTTTTGTTTTAATTAAAGGAAGGGGGCCGCGTGGTCACCCTTCCCTGGGCCAATTTTAGCCCCGGGGAGCCCATTCCAGGGGCCTGGCCTTTATTTATATATATATTTATTTATTTTTAAAGGGGAGGGGGCCGCATGGCCCCCCTCAGCGTCGATTTCGGCCCTGGGGTCCCCATTCTCAGGGGCCCGGCCTTTCTTTACATATTTGTTGGACTTGGCCCTTTTTGCAGGGTCATCCCTAAACTTTTTGCCTTCCTCCTATATTTTTTCTGACCTGTTGTTGGCTGTTTTATGACTCTGGGCACTTTACCACTGCTGATCAGTGCTAAAGTGCATACGCTCTCCCTATGATAAATTGTGTTATATATTAGTGACTCCCTGATTGGATGATTGGTTTACTTGTCAGTCCCTAGTACAGTGCACTGAGTGTGCCCAGGGCTTGTAAATCCAATGCTGCTGGTGGGCTTGCAGCACTGGTTGTGCCACCCACAGAAGCAGCTTGTAAAGTGTGACTCAGGCCTGCCATTGCAGTGCCTGTGTGCAGCCTAGGGCTGCCATGTCGACTTGGTGAGTGCACCCACTTACCAGTCCCTAAACCTTCCCTTTACTACATGTTGGTCACCCCTAAAGTAGGCCCTAGGGCAGGGTGCATTGTAAGCATAAGGTAGGACATGCCCTGGTGTGTGTGGCATGTCCTAATAGTGAATTACAGCCATTTTCGTTTTTCACTATTGCAAGGCTACCTGCTCCCCATAGGGCAGAATGGGCAGACTGACTATTACACCTTATAGTCAGAACTGACCCAGGGAACATGGTAGAAAAACGAATTTAGTATGCCTGAACTCAGAATGATAAAATACATCTTTTAGTGAAGTTGGTTTTAACATTCTGTGTTTGAAAATACCACTTTTAGAAAGTGGATATTTTCTTGCCTAAACTTCCAAGCCTGCCTCTGCTAGGTTGTGTATTCCTTGCCTGGAGATTGAGTGACAGGGGCTGGGGGTGGCTACAGGAGACAGGGTGAGTCAGCACAGGGCTGAATAGAAAGATCTGCATTCAGAGTGGAGGGAGGAGTTGCACCTGGGTCTGAATAGGGCTGTGCCTGCCTTCCACAATGCTGGCTCCACCTCCTGCCGGGTGGCTGAGCACTCTGCCCCACATTCTGAAAGGAAAGAAGGAGTCAGAAAAAAAAAGTGCTCCAGGACTGACCAGAACTGGTTTTGGACTAGGCAGAGGCCTCTCTGCCTTCAGAGAACACAGAGAAACTGGGTATAAAAAGGGGACCCAGACCCCTAGGAAATTAGATCACTTTGGGAAAACAAGAAGAAACCTTTGCTGAGGAGCGGAATCAAGAAGAAACTGAGGAGAAGACTATCCCTAAGCTAGAGGGATCTGCCTGCAGTGGTTGCCTGACTGCCAAAGGAAGGAGAAAGGACTTTGTGTGCACTTTTATTCAACTTGTGAAGGATCTCCAAGGGCTTGAGAAAAGAGCTTGCCTCCTGCTGAAGTCTCAGGGACAACAGACTTCAACCACCAGCTCCCCAAGAATCCTTTGGAAGTGCCTGCTGCTGTTTTGGGCCTTCTGAAGGGACTGCGTGTCGCAAGGAGCTGGAAGCGCGACTCAAGAGGGAGAAGCGTGTCGCCGTCGCAGCCGCTGCCGTCGCATCACGGAGAGGACGCCGCTGTAACTGTCGCATTGCACCGCATCTCAAGAAACGTCCCGCAACACCGAAGAAGCGTGTCGCCATCGCAGCCGCTGCCGTCGCATCGTAGATGTCGCCGCTGTAGCTGTCGCATTGCACCGCATCAAGAGAAGAGTCTCGCATCGAGGAAGAAGCGTGTCGCCATCGCAGCCACTGCCGTCGCATCGTAGATGTCGCCGCTGTTGCTGTCGCATTGCACCGCATCGAGAGAAGCGCCTCGCATCCACGGAGAAGCGTGCCGCCGTCGGAGCTGCTGCCGTTGCATCACGAAACAAGGGTGTCGCCGCTGCAGTTGTCGCATCGAGCGGAAGCGTCTCGCAACGTCGGAGAAGAGGGTCGCCGCCAAAGCCGCTGTCATCGCATCACGGAACAAGGGTGTCGCCGCTGCAGCTGACGCATCGAGTCGAGACTTCTCGCAACATCGGAGAAGCGTGCCGCATCAGGAAGAACTTGACGTCTTTATTTCTTTGCACCAGAACTTTGTCGCATCTCCATCTCTGCAACACTTTTGTTGTAGAAACGTGACGCATCGTAGGGTACATTGACTCAAAGTGTCGCATTTTAAGAACTTAAGAGAACTAAGCTAAACCTACCATTTTAAGTACAGTATTGTGGATTTTTGTCGTTTATGGTCTTGTGTTAAAACTATATAAAGAATACTTATTTTTGATATAAACCTAGTGTGGTGTCCATCTGTAGTGTTGTCACTAGATTACTGTATGTGTTCACAAATGCTTTACACACTGCCTCTGAGATAAGCCTGTCTGCTCGTGCCAAGCTACCAAGGGGGTGAGCAGGGGTTATTTTAGGAGTGTACCCCTTTACCCTGACTAGAGGCCAGGGTCCCTATTTGTCACAAGTACCTACCTGTGCCAACTAGAGACCCCCAATTCTAACATTGGTGGTCAGCGGTGAGGATTCTGGACTTGCATTTGTGACTCATGTACAGTGATTGGTGAACACTACTAGTGAGTGCAGACCAAAACGCGACCACATACTTTTGGTAGATTTTTTTCTGGGACTTTCCATTTTTATACTTTTTTTACAAAACAAAAGGAGAGGAAGGGATTTTCCCAAAATAGGGGGGGGGGAGATACTCCTGGTCCCCTTAAAGTCTAATAATCCAAACAAAGAAAGGAGTATCACTCAAAGACAGAAGACTGTCTATATGGTGTATATGGTGTTGGGACAGAGACACAGGGAAGGTGATTATCCTTTTCTAAAAGACCCTCACTCACCAACCTAGTTGGTGACATGCTTCATCATTGGGGTCCCACCCGAATAGCCGAATGCTATCCGGGTGTGCTGCGACACCTGATTACAGTGGAGCTGGTTGTTGTGTGAAGTGAGAAGTGAGTGACTTAATCGTGTGGTTTAAAAATTGGCCAGATATGACCCTTTGAAAGCCTTTATTCTGGGGTAACTGGACAATATTAAAAGTAATATGATGCCAAGAGGGTTAAATTGACCTTCCGGTATCTCTTGATAAAAATAAGTGCAGTGAAGAAGTGCATTAAACGGTCAACATGTTTCAACCTATGAATGGTACTACTAGGCTTTCTTCAGGACCAGTGGTTGTGACCCGGGAGGTATACACTCGCTAAGGTGTACCCTACCCTTGGTCACTGAAACCCAACCATGTACTCACGGTCAGGTGTCCTTTTCTTCAATTCGAAAAAGGAAATAATCTAGAAGGACAAACACATAATAACAAACAAACAAATGAAGGTTAAGCGAGTAGCAGTACTGTGCTTGTTCAGGAAATAGGTGCTCTTATATTTCCCAACAAATGTTGAACTTAACATGAAGAATGTCACCAAAAAGCCCCGTAACTCGGGAGGCAGTGGACTATGGCAAGCATTCAATCTATTCCGTGACACACATGGTCATCAAAAGAATTTAGGGTCTTACCCACAATTAGTAATAATACAAGTGGGTGATTTTATGCACTCCTCGTGACTTTGAGGTGCAAAATGCATCGATGCAAACACATACCATGCAAAAAACAGTGAAATACATGGATATTGTGTTTAAAGCCACATACAGCATACACTCTTAGTGGCTAATGACGTTCTCACGTAAATAGGTGAGAGCGCAACTCGTTTACAATCATGCATAATGTGCAAGCGTGTAAATAATCAGAAAGAGACTGGGAACATGAAAAGGGAAGGAAAAGGAAATGAATATGAGGGCTTACTGAAAGCGCGATGGTTTCGTGCTTCATGGGAGTCAGGGTCGTAGTAAAGCTCCCTACGTGATCTGAACACACCGATAGATTAGTAAAGTTCCCCAAGTCAGAGGGAAAAATATCGGTACGCGCCTCTGAAACAACAACTTACTTGGTGGAGCTATTCACCGGCTGTTACGCCTACCCAAACGGACCCGTTGTCACTCCCCGCAGGTCACGCGGATGGCGTAAACACGTCAGTGGGAGTATCCCTCGGCATTGTACAACAGAGACTATTTGAGAAGGAACAACGGTGGATTTATAGGCTTTCCACTCATAAGAATGGATTAAATGAAAATATACCATGGAATTCAGTACTTCCGAAATAATTGAACATGTACCTGTATTGTTATTCCTTTTCTTTCTTTCTTTCTCCCCTTTTTTTTTTTTTTTTTTTCCTGAGTGTTTTTTGCCTTAGTGTTTTTTGCTCTAACAGATGAATCGTCTATTTGCTCTACTACGAAACCATGAGAAAAACAACTGTAAGTAGGTAACAGATACAGCACATGGTGCACTGTATATTTATAGATATTTATGGATTCAACTATGCAATGAATATTGAATCTAATTCCTCCCGATAACATTTGTCACCATTTACCGTATATGCAGCGATAACTGAGTGTCTAACTACACGCACTGTATATATGCACAGTTTTCCCCTCTTTCCTGTGCTTATTTTCATCTTATTTTCATCTTTATATTGAGGGTTATAAGTTTATAATATCATTCCAACCCCATCTTTTTGTGCAATCTTTTTGTGCAGTTTTTTGTGCAGTGTCTGTATTGATACCTTAACGTTATAATTCCATGATTTTCAAAGACAATGCCGAGGGATACTCCCACTGACGTGTTTACGCCATCCGCGTGACCACTTAGCCACGCCCCCTGCTCGCGCTACCCGGAAATGCCTGCTTTTAACCGGCATGGCAGATCCGATGCGGGATCCTGCGGGGAGTGACAACGGGTCCGTTTGGGTAGGCGTAACAGCCGGTGAATAGCTCCACCAAGTAAGTTGTTGTTTCAGAGGCGCGTACCGATATTTTTCCCTCTGACTTGGGGAACTTTACTAATCTATCGGTGTGTTCAGATCACGTAGGGAGCTTTACTACGACCCTGACTCCCATGAAGCACGAAACCATCGCGCTTTCAGTAAGCCCTCATATTCATTTCCTTTTCCTTCCCTTTTCATGTTCCCAGTCTCTTTCTGATTATTTACACGCTTGCACATTATGCATGATTGTAAACGAGTTGCGCTCTCACCTATTTACGTGAGAACGTCATTAGCCACTAAGAGTGTATGCTGTATGTGGCTTTAAACACAATATCCATGTATTTCACTGTTTTTTGCATGGTATGTGTTTGCATCGATGCATTTTGCACCTCAAAGTCACGAGGAGTGCATAAAATCACCCACTTGTATTATTACTAATTGTGGGTAAGACCCTACATTCTTTTGATGACCATGTGTGTCACGGAATAGATTGAATGCTTGCCATAGTCCACTGCCTCCCGAGTTACGGGGCTTTTTTGGTGACATTCTTCATGTTAAGTTCAACATTTGTTGGGAAATATAAGAGCACCTATTTCCTGAACAAGCACAGTACTGCTACTCGCTTAACCTTCATTTGTTTGTTTGTTATTATGTGTTTGTCCTTCTAGATTATTTCCTTTTTCGAATTGAAGAAAAGGACACCTGACCGTGAGTACATGGTTGGGTTTCAGTGACCAAGGGTAGGGTACACCTTAGCGAGTGTATACCTCCCGGGTCACAACCACTGGTCCTGAAGAAAGCCTAGTAGTACCATTCATAGGTTGAAACATGTTGACCGTTTAATGCACTTCTTCACTGCACTTATTTTTATCAAGAGATACCGGAAGGTCAATTTAACCCTCTTGGCATCATATTACTTTTAATATTGTCCAGTTACCCCAGAATAAAGGCTTTCAAAGGGTCATATCTGGCCAATTTTTAAACCACACGATTAAGTCACTCACTTCTCACTTCACACAACAACCAGCTCCACTGTAATCAGGTGTCGCAGCACACCCGGATAGCATTCGGCTATTCGGGTGGGACCCCAATGATGAAGCATGTCACCAACTAGGTTGGTGAGTGAGGGGTCTTTTTAGAAAAGGATAATCACCTTCCCTGTGTCTCTGTCCCAACACCATATACACCATATAGACAGTCTTCTGTCTTTGAGTGATACTCCTTTCTTTGTTTGGATTACTTTCCATTTTTAGCCAAGTTCAGCCATCATGAAACCAGCATCCATAGCATCTGTTGATTTTGATTGGGAAGAGGAGAAACTAGAATGCTACAATGCAAAGCAGCTGAAGCACTTCTGCAAAAGATTTAATGTTGCAATTACCGGGCTCACCAAGAGGGATGAGTTCCAGAAGGCGCTGAGGGCCTGGGTAGAAGCAAGGAAAACCCCTGAGAATGAGGAAGGGGATAATAATGCAGATGTGCAGCTGGAAGGGCCATTGGGTCCAGGGGAAAGGAAAGCACCTTCCCTAGCTGGTAGCAGTGTTTCTGCCAAAGGCCTGTCCCCAGAGGAGCTGGAGGACAGGGAGAGAAATAGGAAGCATGAGTTGGAGCTGGCCAAAATGAATGGGCAATTGGAAATTAGGAAATTGGCCCTAGAAGAGAAAAGAATGGATCAGGAGCACGAGTTGAGAATGAGGGAGCTTGATTTAGAGCTCGAGAGGCTGGAGGCCATGAGTGCCTTAGCCCAAGAAGAAGAAATTTGGGCAGCTCAGGACATGAGCTTTGCTGAGTTGGAGGGGGAGTCCAGCTCAGATGGTGACAGCAAAATTATGTTATCTAGTGTTGAGGGAGTAGTACACACACCCAGAGATGTGGCGCCTGACTTGGAGGGGGTTAACATACACCAGGAGGTTCAAGGACATGAGGTAGCTCCAGTAGTGCGCAGTGTCCCTGAGAGGAATAGGGAAACTGACACAGGGATTCATGGTCCTAGTAGCAGGAGGGACACTCTACTGACTCTAGATGGGAGGTGCAGGGAGAGTGGTTCCCCCACAGTTGAGGTCCTGGTATGTGAGTGTGAAGACCGCCCGAAAGAGTGTGGGTTGAATGACAGAGACAGTCAGATGCTGTCTTGCCAGTCTCAGGACAGTGGTGTGGGGTACGTGTGTGAGGCATTGGATGGTGAGGTGAAGGATAGTTTGGTTAACCCTTGTAGGGGGCTGTGTGATCCAATTGTGGGAGAGCATATTGTAAGTCCCTGTTTTCCAGAGCTATGCCAACACCTGTTGGAGAGTGAGTTCTCTGACCTCAGGGAACTCACATTGGAGGCAGACCTTTTGGTGGATTCCAGAGGGTCTGGAGAGGCATTGGGGAGTGACCCTCAGAGGAGCGGCTCAGGTATCTTCCAGCCCAGAGTGGGGGAAGAGGTTCAGTGTAGCCCAGCTAGGTCCCGTGGTAATGGGAGGGGTGTAGGGGCTCACGTCCTGTCTCTGAGGAGAAGGAGTGAGTGTGGGGCTGCATGTCCCAAGGTGCCCGAAACCCAGTCTCAGAGCCTGGATGGTTCTTTAAGGGAACACCAGGTTGGGGGCCTAGGCTGTACTGGTAGGCCCGTTGAGGGGGATCTCCTAGTGTCAGGAGAACCTGGAGTGTCTGTAAGTGGAGCTCCAGTGTTTCTGGTGTCTGGCAGTGCCACTCCTAAGTGGAGGGTGCAGAAGTCCAGAGTGAGGGGTGAGAGGGGGCGAGAGTCCCATGGAAGAACCAGTGGGTCAGGGACCAGCCAGAAGGGCTGAGTCACCAGTGAATGACCATGGTGACACCACTTCTGTCCTGGGGGATCTTTCCGCGCTGTCAGATGGACAGGGGTCGGGAGATCTGCACCAGGCGGACTGTCACACAACACATGAGAGATGTGTTACCCTCTGGGGGGGCATGCGTGCTCCCCAGGAAGTCCTGGTGCGCCAGGCAGATTCTTACACAACTCTAGAGGAGTGTGTTTCCCTTGGGGGGGTTTGGTGTACCCTCCCGGAAGTCCTGGGTTTCCAGGCACAGGGCCAGCCTAAGGGTACAGACCCTGGGTTGGAGGGCCAGGTTCAGGGTGTCCCCCCTGACCTGGAGGAAGGGGCAGCTGCTAACAGTGCCCCTACCAGTTTGTCTTCTGGGGGCACCGCTCCAGGGGGGAGGGTGCAGGACCCCAGTAAGGGGGCGGGGAGAGGACAGCCTCACCCCTGGCCTCTGCCCAGTATGAGGGTACAGACCCTATGCTGGGATCCCAGTTGCAGGATAGAACCCCTGAACTGGTGGGCGAATTGTGCAGGACACCTGCCACAGGTGCCCTGACAATTCTGGTAGGGGGTACCGCTCCTCATAGGAGGGGGCAGTACTCTGGGAGGGGGTGCAGAGGGAGGGAGTCCTCGCCTCTGACCCCGGTTCAACTGGAGGGTTTAGACCCTAGGATGGAGGACCAGGTTCAGGGTGTCCCCCCTGACCTGGACGCCCAGTTGCAGGATAGAACCCCTGAACTGGTGGGCGAATTGTGCAGGACACCTGCCACAGGTGCCCTGGCAATTCTGGAAGGGGGTACCGCTCCAGGTGGGAGGGTACAGAGCCCCAAGGAGGAGGACCGGGTGTGGGAAAGCCCACCCCAGTCTCCAGTCCAGCCACCGGGTACAGGCCCGGGGCTGGTGGGTCAGTGCCAGGATGTCATACCTGACCTGACAGGAGGGAGAATGGACAAAGGGTGCCAAGCACCTGGGGCTACTGTCCCCCGCTCTCTGACGCCACAGAGGTTTGAGAGCCCTGAGAGGCATAAGGCCTGGGTCTCATCCCTGACCACTGTCAGTGGCCACTGTGGCTTGCTGTCTGTCTGTTGGGACACACCTGTGAGCAAGTTAAGGTTAGGTGCTGCACAGGTGAGGAGAAGGGTTCCCCATGGATTAGCTTGGTGGGCCCTGAGAGTATGGACAGAGGGATTCCAGTAGGTTCAGATTGGCGTAGAACTGGAGTATGCCCCTGCTGTTGTGGGCCAGGGTCCATGTTCTATCGCCCAAAGCAGAGAAGCCCATCAGGGTAGTGATTGGTCTCCCCTGCGTTTTTGGCTGGAAGGGGGTTGTGTTGGACTTGGCCCTTTTTGCAGGGTCATCCCTAAACTTTTTGCCTTCCTCCTATATTTTTTCTGACCTGTTGTAGGCTGTTTTATGACTCTGGGCACTTTACCACTGCTGATCAGTGCTAAAGTGCATACGCTCTCCCTATGATAAATTGTGTTATATATTAGTGACTCCCTGATTGGATGATTGGTTTACTTGTCAGTCCCTAGTACAGTGCACTGAGTGTGCCCAGGGCTTGTAAATCCAATGCTGCTGGTGGGCTTGCAGCACTGGTTGTGCCACCCACAGAAGCAGCTTGTAAAGTGTGACTCAGGCCTGCCATTGCAGTGCCTGTGTGCAGCCTAGGGCTGCCATGTCGACTTGGTGAGTGCACCCACTTACCAGTCCCTAAACCTTCCCTTTACTACATGTTGGTCACCCCTAAAGTAGGCCCTAAGGCAGGGTGCATTGTAAGTATAAGGTAGGACATGCCCTGGTGTGTGTGGCATGTCCTAATAGTGAATTACAGCCATTTTCGTTTTTCACTATTACAAGGCTACCTGCTCCCCATAGGCCAGAATGGGCAGACTGACTATTACACCTTATAGTCAGAACTGACCCAGGGAACATGGTAGGAAAACGAATTTAGTATGCCTGAACTCAGAATGATAAAATACATCTTTTAGTGAAGTTGGTTTTAACATTCTGTGTTTGAAAATACCACTTTTAGAAAGTGGGTATTTTCTTGCCTAAACTTCCAAGCCTGCCTCTGCTAGGTTGTGTATTCCTTGTCTGGAGATTGAGTGACAGGGGCTGGGGGTGGCTACAGGAGACAGGGTGAGTCAGCACAGGGCTGAATAGAAAGATCTGCATCCAGAGTGGAGGGAGGAGTTGCACCTGGGTCTGAATAGGGCTGTGCCTGCCTTCCACAATGCTGGCTCCACCTCCTGCCGGGCGGCTGAGCACTCTGCCCCACATTCTGAAAGGAAAGAAGGAGTCAGAAAAACAAAGTGCTCCAGGACTAACCAGAACTGGTTTTGGACTAGGCAGAGGCCTCTCTGCCTTCAGAGAACAAAGAGAAACTGGGTATAAAAAGGGGACCCAGACCCCTAGGAAATTAGATCACTTTGGGAAAACAAGAAGAAACCTTTGCTGAGGAGCGGAACCAAGAAGAAACTGAGGAGAAGACTATCCCTAAGCTAGAGGGATCTGCCTGAAGTGGTTGCCTGACTGCCAAAGGAAGGAGAAAGGACTTTGTGTGTACCCCTTTACCCTGACTAGAGGCGAGGGTCCCTATTTGTCACAAGTACCTACCTGTGCCAACTAGAGACCCCCAATTCTAACAATATTCTTAAAAAATGGGAGGGGGCGGCAATCAGAGCTGTGCATTTCCCTGCACAAGCTCGTCTTTTTTCGGGAAGGCTTCTCGACCACAGATATCACTATAATGTTCAACTTAAATTTCTGAAAAAACTACTGAACGGATTTGCACCAAATAACAAAAAGCACAATCTGTGTAACAGCATCTGCATTTTTGCCAAATTTGGTGTAATTCCGTCCAGTAGTATGGGTTGTAGGTTTGACAACGCAGTCCTACGGGAATTAAAATGGAAAAACGCAGCTTTTTTTAACCCTCTTTTTCTCAGACCCACTTAACAGATCACCCCAAAACTTCCCATACACAACAGAACTTACTTTGACACTTTTTTATTAATATTTCGTGAAGATTCATCAAACGGTGCCAAAGATATAGGCAAGTCAAAAAACACTTTTCCTATGGAAACTAGGTCTTAACTATAACTACCTAGTGACGACCGCCAGTAGGTAATATGTATACATATATATATATATATATATATATATATATATATATATATATATACACACACACACTATATATATATATATATATATATATATTAATATATATATATTTTACACTGCATCTTCACCGAACTACGGAGTACCTGTGTTTTTTTGAAGATCGCTGAGGTCCGCGCCTGGGTGGGTTGCCAAGAGTTCAGCAGACCAGGAGTTGGAGTGAGTGAATTACGTTATCCAGAGGAGGCTGATTCTGGATTCACGGACCCTCCCATTCGGATGTGGCACAGCCGTGCAGTCAGCTACCTATGCCACAGCGTATTGCATCTAACCCGGAAGGAGTAAGCAGTAGCTGTGCCCCCCATACTTGGTATCTACAAGCACTGGATTTCCTTTTCTGACAGAGTGGAGCGGCGGCGTCTATGTAGTCGGAGGACTTGTGGAACTGCACGTTCTACGCCGGTAAGGAGAGGCATCGTAGTGTTGTTTGATTTACGGTCTGTACGGGTATGGGATTGATCTTCACAAACTAACGGATTTGCAGTGTGTACGCCATAGTGATTCCCAACATGTCATCCAGTGACGCGCTACGCGACAGGGAAGCAGCAGCGGAGGCATTATTTCAGAATTTGCCAACTATCAACATGGAACAGAGAGCTTCCACCAATATTACAGTGAATAACGATGTAAAGTCCTTGCCTAAAACTTTGGAAAAATTACTAAAAAATGAACTATCTAAATGGTGGGAAAAGAAATCCTTGGAAAAATATCGGGACATAAATCGCGTCCCTAGAGGTTTGAGAGTACTCATAGTGCTGACTTTTGAGAACCCTAATCCTGCTATGTTACAAGAATGGGCCGAAAACAATTTACAGACCTCGATGAACATGATACACATACTAATTAAGTATGCTGAAATAGACCGGGCGGCCATTCTAATTGAAATTGAGCGTGGCAATGGACTCTTAGATGCAACAGGGCAGTCTGACCTCGTAACAAAGGGGCGAGTAGATATAGAAACTCATATTAAAAAATACGAGGATACAATCAAGGCTCGCAAAGTTTTTTAATTTGCCCGCGACCAGAACGACTACGCCACCGGAAGAATGTTTACGTTTTCGAAAAAATTCGACAACTACAAACGGCAGGCCCTAACCAGCAAACTACCTGATTCAACTTAAGCTGTTGCCACTAGCAGCAATACAGTTCCAAATGTGGACTCTGATGTGACCTCTCTCACCTCTAATAGCGATTCAGATGACAGTCATCTTGGTGCAGCAGGTACAATGACATCTAAATTCAGTAACTTCACTCCAGGAGAGGAGCTGAATTTTATCAGGGAGGACCGGCGGTACACCTTGTGCCCCCGCAAGCCTCAAGTACAGCAAGGAGAACCTATAACCAACGCAGGAGAGAGAGGTGGAACAAACACCACAAATCCTACCTACAGAGGGAACATAAGACGGAATTGGAAACGATAAAACAAACCAACTACAATACGGTCATCAATTTGACAGATACAGTGCTCAATAATGCAAAAATCCAGCTTCTGTCATTGGGACTCACTTACTGCCCTGCCAAACAGTTCTCATACAACCAAACAAGAATTGACATTTTTAAGTTTATTAGAAAGATCAAACTTATCAAGCACTTTCAATTAAACAAACCATCTACAAATCCCTCTAATTTAACATCAGGGGCAATCACCAGTAATAGCGATCTTCAAGTGAAGGATATACCTACTCTGCTAGCTCTGCATTCTTTGGATAATGCTGATGATACATCTATGCAATCTACCCAACAAATGATAACTTCGATGGGGATTAAAACTGATAAAGTAGCGAACAGTCCATTTCGTCCTGTATCCACATTTTATCCTATGATGCCCAAAGATGCAGTGGATGTATTTAATGACAGAGTTGTAGATGAATTGAAACATCTCAATAAGACTATGTTGTCCAGTCAACGCCATAGGAATTTTAAGAGTGCTCAATACTATACTTTGATGAACAAATTGAACAGTAATCATGACATAATCATCAACAAAGCAGACAAAGGCAGAAATGTAGTTCTGTGGCCAAAATCGCAATATCTCACAGAAGCAAACCGCCAATTGTCTGATATCTTATGTTACAGGAAGTCTACAAGACAAGAATTGAAACTGGTTCAAGAAAAAGTAGTCAAACACCTTTATCAATGGAAACGGCAGGGTCTTCTTACAAAAGACGAATTGAAGTTTTTACAAGTAGAGTTTCCGGTAACCCCAATTCTCTATTTTCTGCCTAAAGTCCACAAACAGATAGTTCCTATTCGTGGGCGGCACATTATTTCAGCCCAAAAGAGCATGCTGGAAAAAGTATCTAAATATGTGGACTATTTCCTACAACCTCACGTTATCTCTCTACCATCCTACGTGAAGGATACCACTGATTTCCTCAAAAAGATCAAAGCTATCAAATGGCAACCTGGGTATTTGCTGGTGGTCATGGATATAGAGTCACTCTATACCAGTATCAAACATTCTGATGGACTGGCTGCTGTAAAATACTTTTTAGATACTCGAGCCATTGGCATGCATGTTGGATGAGATGATTGAATTATGCCTGTGTAACAATTATTTTATGTTTAATCAGGATATCTATCAACAACTTAGAGGTGTAGCTATCGGGGCATGCTTTTCCCGCAGCTATTCATGTCTTCATGTTGGCTGGTGGGAAGAGTGTGTCCTCAGGACTGAGCACAGTAATTGGTGCACACATATCAAGCATTATTGGAGGTATATTGACGATATTTGTCTTATTTGGGATGGTACAAGGGAATCTGGCCTTGAGTTTGTCTCAGTTATCAACTCCAATGATCTTAATCTCAAATTTACTGCCACTATTGATAATTGTAAGGTAGAATTCCTTGATGTTCTTATTTACATTAGTGATGTTAGGCTGAATACCAAACTTCACCGGAAACGAACTGCGGGAAATTCCATCCTGCATGCGGATAGTGCGCATCCCCGTCATTTGATCAGGAGCATTCCTTACGGCGAATTTGTACGAATTCGACGTATTTGCAGTCTAGAGACTGACTCCTATGAGTGCCAACAGGAAGCATTTTGGTCGGTTTTTAGACCGTGGGTACAAAAAGTCTCTGCTAGTTCAAGCTCTTGATAAGGCAAACAGTCCCACGAGAGATGAGTTACTAATACCTAAACGAGACCGTGTTTTAGATGCGGTTCTCGCCAGTGACGGAGAACAACGCAATGTCAGACTTATCACCACCTTCAGTCAACAAGAGCACAGAATACGGAAAATAATTTATTCACAGTGGCCCATAGTACTCACAGACATTACGCTGGGACCCATATTGCCTATATTACCAGCTATTACATTTAGGAGAGCACCCTCTATGAGGGATGCTCTTGTTAAATCGAGTCCCGAAATCACTCCTAAAGGCACATGGCTAACAAAAATAGGTTTTTACAAATGCAATACATGCGTGCACGTTTGCGACTAATGCTACTGATTATGTGACTGCATTCAGTGACAAAACAATTCCTATTAAGGAACACTTAACCTGTCGCACTGAATTTGCTGTTTATAGATTACGTTGCACTTGTGGGCTGTCATACATTGGCAGTACCAAACTCCCCGTGCTTAAATGAATCCTTCAACATATCAGAGCGATAGTTAATTCCGATCCTAACTATCCGGTCGCTAGACATTTTAAGTGGGTTCACTGTAATAAACTTAAAGATTTAGAATACTCTGTGCCAGCATCTGTTCCCATTTCCGGACGGGGTGGGAACCGAGAAAGGAATCTCCGTCAATTAGTGACTCATTTTATTTTAGTTCTCGACACAAGGATACCTAATGGCTTAAACACGAGTGAGGACATGTACAATTTTCTCTAATATGCAATAGATCATGAACTCGTTGCTGAGCATTCTGTAGTGGTTGTTTTTCTTCTTCAATTCCATTTTAGGTATTTTGTTTGGTCATTGAAGCGCTTAGGTGTATATAGACTGTTTTTCTGCAAGGTGATTTCTGATGTATATATTCAGTTTTATTCATGTATATACTGTACTGTAATTTTGCTCAGGTTTGGATAAATTATTGACAATATACGCTGCTAAATATTTGTTATTTTTGCACAGCACGTTTTTGCACAATTTTCTTTGCCCTTTTTCTGTATTTTAAATTTGAGGTTTTTACAGACTGTGAGTATTGAGTTTACACATGATTGCCATAATGTATTAGATGATTTTTTAACATAACGCAGGTATTATTACAATCTTGTTTATCTAAAATGCCCTCTAAAAGGTTGCTTTGATTTTATTCCTGTAACTAGGTATTTAAACTTTGACTAGGGGCACTTGCCCGTATTTTTTGAGTCTCTGCGACTTGGGATGTTGCGTTAATTATGCTATGTCCATCTCTATAGGATGGGGTTTTCTACTGTTTCTGTATACATATATTAATGAGCCTTAGTGTACTTTGCACATGTATTGCTTATTTGCACATTGTTTTGCAAGTTTGTACAACTATGGATAAAATAGTGATACAAGTCATTTAAGCTTATAAAGCGCTAAATTGAGATTTTGAATCATGTATCTGTGCAATGAAATGTGATATGTTGATTGTCTGCACACCACTCCAATATGGTGACACTGTTTACTTATGATAAGTCCTTTAACCATGTCTATGCCCAGGTCCAGATTGATTTAAATTATGTCAGTTTCCGGCGCGCCTGATTACACTGATGAAGGCGACAGCCGAAACACGTCTGTGTTTGCAGGAGTTCACTTAATAAATTCATTGAACTCACCCCCAAGAGTGCTTTATTTTGTGCGCATTAGGCACGGATCTTTGGAGCAGTAATTTAGAACACGGGAAAAAAGCACCCGCCCGCAAGTGCACGGGCAAAGGTGACCGAGGAGCACTGATTAGTGTTCCTGTGCACCGCCGCAGCAGGATCTACCCGCATGTGAAACGCGGACGGGGACTCCAGATTCCACGTGGGAGCCGAAGGAGACCAGTCCACACCAAGGCGGTAAGCGAATCCGGCACGCATTTACAAGCAGAATAGGCAGCGGCAGGACGAGGGGGCATTTCTGCAATTTGTAAGAAGCGAATGCTATCGCTTAAATTACATTCAGGAGAATGTTCAGTGAAACAGAACGCCGAGAAGCGGCTTTGGACATTTTTTTAAAAAGACCAGTCACTGGAACAGCAAGTAATAGTGCAGGAACAAGAATAGTTTCGACGCTAGCTTCTCAATTTACTGCCCTAGAGAGATTATACGAGCGTGAAATACGCAAGTGGTGGGAGGCATCATCATTGCAAAGTTATATTGACATCAATCGGGTCCCCATAGGACTCAGGATATACAGTACCGGCGTACGAAAATCCTGACCCACTGCTTTTGGAAGAATGGGCTGAACACACAGCCATCTCTTGTCAGGGCATGCTAACCATTCTTGTGAAATTCGCATGGAGTGATAGAGAGAAAGCACTCAAGGACATAACAACATCTGGAGAATGAGCTAGCAAAAGATAATGATAAGACAACACAAGATGAACTAAAGGAACAGACGAAGAAACGTCTAAGAAATTATGAACAGAAGATTAAACAGAGAAAGCAAGAAAATTCGACAGGGACGCAAAGGATTATGCTCAAGGTAGAGTATTGACCTTTGCCAAAACATTTGATGCCCCAAGGAGAGCACTCCAAACCAGGCGAGTGGCAAAGACTATAGAACAGCAAGAGACTTCCGTATCGGGTATTACCGACTATGAACAGTCAGGGGAGGAAAGCGGCAATCTGCCCAATACATCAGCACATAAGACCCCTTTTCACGAGGAGTTCCATCTCATACGCCAGTCTTGGCAAAGGGGCAACAAGGGGAAACCACCAGATCAAAAACGTACAGACAGACAAGAAGAGGGGGACAGTGGCGCAAAAAAGCAACAGGCCTCCACCAGTTACCAGGAGCAAGAAGACCAACAGACGGAAGTAGCTGAAGAAAACTTAACAATCATAAATCTGACCCCGAAGGTTCTATCTAAGTGTGAGGAGTTAGTATTGAAATTGGGTCTGACCTTCTGCCCCCGAAGAAAACTGGAATATACGCAAACTCGCATTGACCTGTTCAAATTTACAGGGAAATTGAAGTTGCACAAGTACTTTAAACAGAGACCTGTAATGCATCGACCGAGAAGAACCGGAGGGCAACCTCTGGCAACGGATATTTTGACTGGAGATGACCTTGCAAGCATGCAAATCTTAGAGGACCTGAATAGTGAAAGCGGACTCTCACAGGGAATCACTTTAAATGAATCACATCGGACTGGAGCAGCAGGAATAGATCAAAGCAGCAGTGAGAGCCCATTTAAACCAGCTTCTACATTCTTACCGCAAATGCCTGGAGATGCTATTGATACCTTTGCGGAGGCAGTTAACAAGGACTTACTACGCCTAAGATGCAAGGACACTGCACCAAAAAGAAAGAGGAATTTTACCAAAGCACAATATCAAGCATTGGAGAATTTACGCAAGGTAAGTCCATAGTGTGCAAACCCTCTGATAAAGGGGGCAATATTGTGCTCCAGACGTGTGAAGCCTATAACAGAGAGGCCATTACTATGAGGTGGCAAACAAAAGTGAATACCAACTAAGCATCTCGGAATGCCATCAACTGATACGGAGATGGTATGAAAGAAATATGCTGGAAACAGATGAGTACTTGTATCTTCGATGTCTTCATCTCATCACGCCTACTTTTTACCACCTACCCAAGATCCATAAGGATAATCAACAACCTCCGGGACAGCCAATTGTTTCTTCCCGGGGAATTCTTATGGAACATTTATCTATCTACATAGATTATTTTCTATCTGACTGGGTGGTTAAACTAACATCATACATCAGAGACACCAAGGAGTATTTGCAACATATTGAAAATGTGAAATGGGAACCAGGTTTTCAGATGATAGTCATGGACATATCCAGTTTATACACTTGCATTGCACATCAGAATGGTCTGGTAGCCGTACAATCCTTTTTGAACAGTCACCCATTAAAATATGCAGAACATAACACCATGCTGTTAGAACTTATAGAGTTCTGCCTGAACAATAACATCTTTCTCTATCAAGAGCAATACTAGAGGCAGGTTTCAGGCACGGCCATGGGCACCTGCTTCGCCCCCAGCTATGCGAACTTGTTCATTGGCTGGCGGGAGAATCAGGTAGCCTGGTCAGATGCCAACAGCACATGGACAATGAGGGTGGTAGCTTGGTACAGGTACATCGACGATCTCTTCCTTATATGGAGGGGATCTTCCGAGTCAGCTCAGGCATACATAGAGGTCCTTATCAACAATGATGTCAATCTGAAATTCACCGGAGATGTAAGTCCTACTTCGGTGAATTTCCTGGACCTAGTAGTCTTTGTGTCAGAGGACAAGCTATGCACTAGACTCTATAGAAAGCCCACTGCTGGAAACTCAATTCTGCATGGCTCCAGCAGTCATCCACGCAGACTTAGCAGTATCCCTTATGGAGAACTGCTGAGAATCAAAAGGAACAACACCAGAGAGGGTGATTTTCAAAAAGCAGCTCAGGAGAGTCTAACTAGATTTAGAGCACGTGGATATGACAAACAAATACTTGAACATGCCCTGCATAAAGTGAACTCATTGTCGAGAGTAGAATTGCTGCGGAACAAACCTACTGACAAAAAAGACTTAGGGAAGTTCAGAATGGTTACTACTTTTTCTGAAAACGCTGATGAGTTGAGGAACATCTTACGTAAGAACTGGTGTACACTGAGAACAGATCCGATCATGGGCAAGGATATACCATCAAAACCCATGTTAACTTTTAAGAAAGCGAGATCATTAAAAGATAATTTGGTGATTAGTCATTTTGCCAACACTAAATTAACAACCTTTGGAAAAGAATTACATGGATTCTTTCCCTGCGGCAGATGTAAGGCTTGTTCCAATAGCAAGAAAACACAGTCCTACAATGTACCAGGGCTGAAGAAACCAAAATTGATTAGGAAGTTCATGACATGCAGTACACCATATACTGTCTACTGTCTGGTTTGCCTGTGTGGGCTAAAATGCATTGGTAGTACAGTACACCCTACGAAAATACATATTTTGGAACACACAAGAGCAATCAAGAATAGGGACGTAACCTACCCGGTGGCCAGACACTTTAGTGCTAAACATGACAGCAACAGGGACCTCCTCACTTTTTTCTGCCTAGATCATGTAACTGCCAACCCAAGGGGAGGAGATAGGATCTTAAGTCTAAGAAGGCTTGAATCACGATATATCATTGATCTTCAAACAAAAGCCCCTAGTGGGATGAATAGCAATGAAGAATTAGCAGTCCATCTTGGAGAAGGTTGAAGTATAGACTGTTGAAACGGCATGCCAAGGAATATGGTTTCCTTTCCTTTTATTGTTCTTACATTTTATTCTTTTCTTTTCTCTTCTGTATCCTGTATGAGTTCCATCTTCCCTTTTAGTCCGAAATTTTGAGTCTGTTGATATTAATCGTCTAGGTTTATTCTTGATATCTTATTGTGACCATTATGTACATATGCTGAAAATAAGTGGGGACAAGTGGCAGACTAGTATATTGATTAGAGACAGTAGTTAACTGGAATGGTGAGGCAAGGGCTGCATGGCCCATACATGGCACAATTTACTTATGTAATGGTGACACGCTATATAGTTTGGAAAGGGTTTTGGAATATGACACTGCCAGACATATTGAGATAAGCCCATCCAGGGCTCTCTGTATGGACTAGTGTTGTAAGGTTTGAAACAACTATACGAGTTGCCCAAACAGGGCGTAATCCGGCCTTGAAAACATGCATTAACAAGAACACGGAATGAGGTTTGGACATTGTTTGCATACCATTCCAATATGGCGTTGACTTATAATAATTCCGCTAACTATGTTTGTATCGGTGTCGAGATTGGTTAAATCGGGTCTGATTCTAATAAGGCACAATTGGCATTAGCCCATCTAGGGCATAATTTAATAGTGTTACAAGTCATTTAAGCTTATATAGCACTAAATTGAGATTTTGAATCATGTATTTGTGCAATGAAATGTGATATGTTGATTGTCTGCACACCACTCCAATATGGTGACACCGTTTACTTATGATAAGTCCTTAATCCATGTCTATGCCCAGGTCCAGATTGATTTAAATTATGTCCGTTTCCGGCGCGCCTAATTACACTGATGAAGGCGACAGACGAAACGCGTCTGTGTTTGCAGGAGTTCACTTAATAAATTCATTGAACTCACCCCCGAGAGTGCTTTATTTCGTGCGCATTAGGCACGGATCTTTGGAGCAGTAATTCAGAACGTGGGTACACCCCCGTGAAAAATGCACCCGCCGGCGAGGGCACGGGCAAAGGTGACAGAGGAGCGCTGATATATATATATATTCCACACCGTCTCACTACTTCCAACGAGATGACTCTGCACTGCAGACTCTGGTACAGTTTCAACTTTCTTTATTTTATTTCATTAGTTCACTTGTGCATAAAGGACGGGTGGTCCACGCGGTTCGGGACCCAACCTTCTACTGGACCACAGAGTCCCTTTGTCTAGATCATCATTTAAAGAGCTTTAGTGTTGTAATCCCTAGTAATCAAAAAAATAGCTAGACTGCTAGTCATGAATCTGCTTAATGGCAATTTCTACTCGCCATTTTACATCCAAGTAAAGTACAAGACATCATAAATAAGCAGAATTTCATTTAGACAACATCTTTGACAATTAATCACAACTTGAAAATTTAAAAAGAGAGGACTGTTTTTACAAAATATTATGTCAGTTTATTTATAGATCAATTTAAAATCATTGATCCATAAAAGTGTGAGTGCTTGCTAATTGAGTGCAAATGAAGTCAGAAATATATCTTATTCCACAATAATTGAGGTTGCAGTGTTATCTTTGGAATGTACACAAATGAAAAAATAAATAATTAAACAAATAATTAAATAAATAAATAGATGAATAGATAAATAATTGACCATATATAAAATATGAAATCCAACATTCATTTGAAAAGTTCTCTATATATAAAATATTAAGGATTCATCCTGAGGTAGTCTATTATATAAAATACGAAATCCAACATTCATTTGAAAAGTTCTCTATATATAATATATTAAGGATTCATCCTGAAACAGTCTATTATATACGGCTATATTCAAGCATCCAACTTTACTTCATTTGTGTACATTCAATGTATGTTATAATTTCTCGTTCCCTTATGTAGTTTATCACAAAAGGTACTTTTTCCAGATATATTGTTGTTAAACTGACTAGATCTGACATACCTAAAGTGCCTGTGCAATCTCAGCCACCAATAGTATTCAGAAAGTGCAAGTGCCTTACTTAGTTTGTCTAAAAGAGATTTATAGTTAAGAAATTATTAAATGATTATAAAGTTAATCCATGCACAGAAAAACAAGCAGACACAAGTAACACCTCCTCTATATCTTAATCCCTAATGAATCTTAGATGTTCAATTGTTCAGTGTACTACATAATATAGTAATGAATATAAAAGCAAAAGGGAAATATATATATATATATATTCGTTTACCAAAGGTCCCATTATAGCCGCTGCACTCAGGACGGGTGCATCCACTATCGAGGTGGGAACTCGCCTGCCTACCAGCAATACCTTTTACAAATTGCAGAGCACTCACGGAGTCTTGCAAAGATTTTATTAACAGCAATTATCCCGGCATGACACGTTTCAGCGTTGTGCCTTTCTCAAATGCCATGAAACTGCTTTCCACTCAGTGCACCAATATCATTGGTTAAAATACCATGCCGACCCTTCTTATTGGTCAACCACTGGCCAATGAGAGGACCCAAATGAGAAAAAACAAGGACCCCCTGAACAATGGATAGTTCAATTCCTAGGGCAGGGACTTAAATGGTAGTAACAAAAACTCCTAGGCAATGTCAATAAAGCAAACAATATACACAGTATCTGTAACATTAAGAAAACCAAGGAAGACAGAAAAAATATGTTCAAAGTTGTTACCATTTTAATAATTTCTTCTCATATTGTCTAAACAAATGATATTTATACAAAACATTTAAAAAATGAAACACAATATGTAACACATCACTTTTAATCAATTAAAAGTGATGTGTTACATATTGTGTTTCATTTTTTAAATGTTTTGTATAAATATCATAAAAGTGATGTGTTACATATTGTGTTTCATTTTTTAAATGTTTTGTATAAATATCATTTGTTTAGACAATATGAGAAGAAATTATTAAAATGGTAACAACTTTGAACATATTTTTTCTGTCTTCCTTGGTTTTCTTAATGTTACAGATACTGTGTATATTGTTTGCTTTATTGACATTGCCTAGGAGTTTTTGTTACTACCAATGAGAGGACCCAGTCACACTATGTTTATTATACAAGCTTTCCTGCCCTGCGACATCGCCACAGGCCACAGACTCCACGATCTCAATAAATCAAAATCAGGGTTCCAATGTCCAATAAATCTTCCATCCCGATGGACTGACTTGGAAACAGGTAACGTGTCGTATGGGCAAGATTATCTGCTGCCAAAGATATTCAAATTAGTGTAGGTACCCTCCAAAGTTTGACTTGAATAGTCCTTGCACCTCTATATGGGGTAGGCCATCCAGTGCACTCGAGCAACCCCTCACCTCAGCCGCTAGATGTTAACACTGGTAATATATATATTACCTTATCAACCCCCAACCCCTAAATTCAACCATCCCTAAACCCTGAATATATACCCAGACCACTCAATACCCCAAACACCCTAAACTCTAAAAAATACTCTTACCACCCAAAACCCCTACCCACCCTAAATCCTAAAAATACCCTTACCACTCAATAACCTTACCCACTCCTAAGCCCAAAAACACCCTTACCACCCAATACCCCTAGCCACCCACACCCTAAAAATACCCTTACCACCAATACCTGTGCCCACACCTAAACCCTAAAAACACCCTTACCCCCCAAAACCCCTACCCACTCTAAACCCTAAAAATACTCTTACCGCCCAAAACCCCTACCCACCCTAAACCCTAAAAACACCCTTACCATCAAATACCCTTTCCCACCCCCTAAATCCCCTCCATAAACCTATTATGGACATGGGGACCCAATCTCCCAGGGCCTTATTCATTTTAAAAGGGGGGGGTCACGTGGCCCCGCTCCCCAAACCTTATTAGGCCCTGGGGACCCCATCCACCAGGGCCTTATTCAGTTCAAAGAGGAGGTGGGCCGTGTTGCCCTTCTCCCCAAGTTTTATTAGGCCATGGGGATCTCATCCGCCAGGGCCTTATTCATTTTAAAGGGGAGGGGGAACATGGCCCCCCTCCCTGAGCCTCTTTATTAAAAAAAAGGCCCTGGGATGATGGAGTCCCCAGGGCCTTTTTTTAATTAAGAGGGAGGGTGCTGTGTGGCCCTCCTCCCCAAACCTTGTTAGGCCATGGGGACACCATCCACCAGGGCAGTTTTTTTAATTAAAGGGGAGGGGGCCACATGGCCTCATCCCAAGCCTTGTTAGGCCCGGGGACACCATCCCCCAGGGCCACATCTTGAAGGGGAGAGGGCCGCGCGGCCCCCCAAGCCTGATTAGGCCCTGGGTACCCCACCCCCCGGGGCTGTTTTTTTAATTAAAGGCAAGGGGTGCAGCGCAGCCCACCTTCCACACCATCCCTCAGGGCTGTTTAGTTTAATTAAAGGGGATGGGGCATGGCCCCCTCCCAAAGCTGTTATTGGGTAACCGGGGCCCTCATTACTTAGATGTGGGTGTCCTGGTACCTACCCAAGACACCAACCATATACTCGTTGGGGGCCGCAGGGGGAGCCCCAAGGCCCCTGTGGCCCTAGCCAGCTCCCCACAAACAGCAGGAGTCAGCATTGCTCCCGCCCAGAGGGAGAAGGTACTAATGCTGCTCTCTCTGGGGGGGAGCAATATTTTGATCTGTTTTCTTGATGCATCAGTGTGGGCAGGGAAACAAATCAAAAGTCTGTTCCCAGCTGGCGGAAGCTTGAGCAGACTTTGTGTTTGCTCCCGCATGGTGGGGTGTTGAAAATGCTCCTGTCAAGTGGGAGCAAACACAAGTTTCCCTGCCTGCTCAAGCAGGGAAACTGCTATGTGCCAGGGGTGGGCTCCCCGGGACATAGCTAAAGAGTCGGTCCTGGGGGATTGGGTCCCCGGAGACATTAATGGCTCAGGGAGGGGGGCTTTGAGGCTCCCCTCCCTTTTCAAAAGTTTTGCGGTCCTGGGGGATAGGGTCCCTGGAACTTTAGATGCTCGGGGAGGAGTGCTGCGTGGCCCGAAACCACCTAAATATGTCGGGCCCTGGGGGATGGGGTCCCCGGGCAAAAAGTGGCCCGGGGAGGGGGCCATGTGCCCCATTCTCTCTAGAAAGATATCAGGCCCTGAGAATGGGGTCCCCGAGGCCAAAGGCGGTCTAGGAAAGGGGCTGCATGCCCCCTCCCTCTAAATAAGATGTTAGGACCTGGAGGATGGGGTCACTGGGCCCGAAACCAGACTGAGGAAGGGGACCCACAAACCTTCACCCAAAAAATAAACACCTCGTCCCCTCTGGACCCTGGCCCAACCCAGGGGGGGGGTAAAAAAAAGTGAGGATACTCTGAGAATTTGCAAGAAAAGTTTTTAAAAAAATGTTTTTGGGACCCCCAACACCAGTCCTAGGGAATAAGGGTATCCCTACCCTTCCCCCTTATGTTTTTTTTTTTTTTTACCTTATGTAGGACTCAGGACTGAGTCCAAAGTCCTAAGATGGCTGCCAACACTTCCTAGTTGAAGTGGTGGCAGACAATCAGATCTAAGCTTGAGATGTGTCGGGATTCGCAGAGGTTCTACGTCCCTAGATATACAATGTTTTTGAGCATTATTTGCTCAAAAACTACTCAATGGATTTACACCAAAACACAAAAAGCACTCTTTCTGGACCACAATCAAGTTTTCTGCCAAATTTGGTGTAAATCCTTTCAGCGGTTTAGGCTGTAGCTGTGCCTAGCGTTCCGATGGAAAGATGAATGGGGAAAATACGTTTTGGGACCCCCTTGTTTTCTCTGTCCCTCCTGATGGATCACCCAAAACTTTCCATGCGCAAACTAGTCAAAAAGTAGCACTTACTTGAAAGTTTTGTGGAGATTTGTCAAATTGCATCAAAGTTATTAGCAAAACAGCTGGACTTTTTGCAACTATCTCGTTATTGGGGCACCTCGTATCACCGTGTAGTCCTCTGGAAATTAAGTCTGCCTGTGAACGAAGGGCCCTAGCGGCACCTGACCTGGAATTATATTACTTGGCAGCGCAACTTCAGTGGGTGCCTCGTTGGCAGGCCTTTCTGTGGGATGGTGTGGGAGCTGGTGAAGGTGCCTCTCCTTCTAAAGATTTCCTACTGGGTATTCTAATGAAGCCGATACCTGCTTCTGGAGTACGGACCTCGAATATCCTGATTAGGACAGTGACCGTTGTTTGGGCTCGATCCTCACAGTGGGCCCGGACAATGACCCCATTTACACAGTAACTCCCTCTTTTGGTGATTATGGGTTGGGGGTCGCCCGGGGGGTGGGTTGGGGTTTTGCCGCGGCTCCGTTAGTGGCCGGCAGCAAGGATTGATGTCCTGGGTGATCTTTTTGCAGGCGGGCAGGTGTTGTGTCCTTTTTCAGACCTCTGGGAGACCTATGATCTCCTGGTGGGCCATTTCATACTTCATGGTGCCCTCACTCACAAAATACATGAATGGTGGAGTGCAGGCATTGTGGAACCTCCAGAGCATGAATGTTTACCCCATCTCTTCCTTCTTACGGGTTGGACGAAAGCAGTCACTCTACTTTATAGGACTTTGTTAGAGGAGGTGCGGCCGACTCCCACGACCCTCCAGTTACGTTGGGAGGAGGACCTAGGGATGCCTATACCTGACTCATCTTGGCAGAAGGTATTAGAATTTAGCTATAAAGTGTCAACAAAAGCCCCTTCAAACTCATTCAATTATATTATCTTCAGTTGGCCTATTTGAATCCCCGGCACAATCACGTTATTTTCCCGGCTGCGAAATTGGAGTGCCCCTGGTGTGCCGTCGATGATGCAGACTTTTTTCACATGGTCTGGTCTTGCCCCCTCTTACTGCCCTACTGGATGACAGTCCTCCAGGTGGTTTGAGGGGCCACGGATAGAGACTTCCCCCGGGTCCGCAACTATGCTTGCTAGGCCTCCATTAACGAACGGCAGCTAGGAAGGCTACTGATAGTTTTTTATATCTGGCATTGATCCTTGCCTGCAGGCAAATGACTATGAGTTGGAAGTCCATCCGGGGTCCCTAGGTATACCACTGGTGGCTTGAGTTGGCGGAGTGGGCAGACTGCGAAAGGGAGACGATATACAGGGAGGAGGATCGGGGGTAAGGAAGGTATCGATTTTACCCGCATAGCATACCATCCTGTTAGCATATCCGCTAATGCATCGTAGGGGCCAGGTGATTTTAGATGAGTCCCCTTCTGGCGTCTCCTCGCCGGCCTTGAACGCTGGAGTGACGTATCCAACCCCGGGTGGCTCCTCTTAGTGGCCACTAATTCTTTCTGCTTCATTGCTCTGATCATTCCCTCTGTTGTGGGTGGGGGACTAAGGGAAAGTGCATGACTGGTATATTCAGAAGAGGAGGTAATGATCCGCAGCTCCTGTATTGTGAGTATTTCGTAACAGAGGGCTCATTGGCTCTTCCTACTGTGGTGCCTTCCTTCTTATGGGGATGGTCAGGGTTGGATTGGGATTACAAATCGGCCCGGGCACGCTAAAAAAAGTGGCCCACATTGGCATATTGCCTTTCCGCAAACACTGCTTCTGCAAAATTTTATAAAAAAAGGGGGGGGGGGGTTAAAAAAAATGCACGGATTAGTTTACACTGGTGAAACACACCTGAAAACAAGTGATGCCACTTTTGCTCAGGCCCCCTGCCCCCACTCAATATGCATATATTAATGGGCCGGCCCAGCGAGAGAAAGGGAGTGACACCTCCGCCTCGTTGATAAAAGGGAGGTAATGGACGCCCAACTACCTCCAGAAAGGCCACTCAGGCACCCACTGGGCCGCTGGCGGCATCGAACAACGCAGAAACAGCCCAAATCGGCCCCCTGGCTGCTCAAAAAAGCAGCCCACAGCTGGAATTCGCATACCGGCCCCTCGGGCATTGCCCGAGTGCCCGCGTTACCAATCCGACGCTGGGCATGGTGATGCTGTTATTTGCCACTAACTGTACCTCTATTATGTTAACAGAATACTGCTGTCCTATCTCTGAGTTAAGCCTGCCGGCGATTATGGTATTGTACAACTTGGTTTGTTATGATGTTTTGAAAAATGTAATAAAAATCTATTTTTTTTAAAGTTATTAGCAACACAAAAAAATGCATTTCCTATGACAACATGATCCTAACGATCCATCAATTATGTCATTTGAGATGTCATCAGTGATATCATAAATGATGTAATAGAATATGTCATGAGTGATGTCATATGTGAGGTCCTAAACAGTGCATGGCGGGGGTGCAAGTTATAGTTAGGGCTGCTAACTATAATTGCTGAATTTCTTGTTTTTTTTTGTTGAAAACGTTAATGTAGTCACTGAGAAATTCACCTAACTAGAACGTTACTTTAACCGTTGTTTTTTTCAGGGAATTTCTAAGGCTTTTTTTAAACAAAAACAAATCTTTTTATTACACCTAACTATACAGTTACTTTAACCTTTATTTTTTTCAGTGAAATTCTAGTTATTTTTTTTAAGTAAATTAATTATTTTTTGAGTTGATCTATGGTAGAATAACTGAATAATATATCCTGTGTGTGGACATTATTTTGAAAGGGAATGGCTTTTTTTAAAATCTTTATTGGCATTTTGAAACAGTATATATATACTTTACACATACAGATAGTCATAAAATATTGCTAAGGGTGCTAAACCGTACATCGTCTGACTTCCGTGCAATTTAAATAAACACGGAATGTACTTGATGTACATTCTTATTAGTGGTCAGCGGTATACTTTTCACTCCTATATTCTGTACCATATCATATGTGTGCTCAAGGGAGTTGCTTCCTCGTACAGCCAAAGACATACTATCGTTTCTCTCCATTTTATCAACGTATAACAATCTATAATAAAGTTCGTAATGGTGTGTCTCTTAATGTGTCTGCTATAAGTAAAGTGGTCTTGTGCATGTCCCCTAGCCCGGTTGGGAGTATTTCATTCAGGATATTACATCTGTATGTGCATTCAGATGTTTGTCAAGGTGGGGATCTGGGTGGGTCAGGGACTCCCATGTTAGGGGTATCGTCTCCCAATTCCTCTGCAACTTCGTCCCCTGCCTCTGAATCAGCCATGTTTCTGGTCTCCCAGTCCCTCAGTAACACTGTCCATAGCTCCGCAATGGGGCGTTTGCATAATCCCCTTGAGTCATCTTTCTGAAGGGCCCTCAGTTCTGCCTTAGACCAGATATCTACATTTTTCTCCCATGTCGTCATCGAGGGGGTGGTACGTGCTGTCCACTGTTGAGCAATCTGTCTTCTCGCTATTACCAGCGCTAAGTCTGTGAATCTGTTCCCTATTTTTCTGGCTGCCAGTCTAGGAAATAGGCCTAATAAGCACAGCTTGGATATGTTCGGGAGTGAACGGGCTAATGTTTTCCCAATCGCGGTCAGGACCTTCTCCCAGAAGTCTCGTAGGTGTGTGCAGTCGCACATCATATGCGCAAAGCCTGCATCCCTTAATCCGCATCTATTACAGGATGGGTCACCGTCCCCTCTCATTACGTTTAACCTATGGAGGGTTAGATTTACCATGTGTATATAGTTAAATTGAATCGTTTTGAAGTTGGAGTTTCTTGACACTTGTTTCGAACCCATCAGTACTCGTGTCCATTCCTTATCTGTTAGTGGTTTCCCGATAATCTCCTCCCATTTCCCTCTGGTACGGTCAAGTGGTTTTTTAACTGATTCAAGAAGTGCTCGGTATAACCATTTTATCAGGTGCCGGGAAGTCCCCAGGGTCAGTAGCGCCTGGAGCACTCTGTGTGTGTTGGGTTCAGTGGAGCCGCCTTGCCACAGGTCTCGGAACATTTGTATCAGTGAGTGGTAGGTATCAGTGTTCCCAAGTGGAAAAAGTCTCCCACAGAAGTAATTCCAGCCGCGGTCCACTCTGCTAGTTGAGGTCTTGAGTATGGGGCCAGTGGATTCCTGTACGGGATTCCTATGAGTGGTATTTCCGGTGTATACGGGTTGCCTTCCTCTGTACACCGGAGACATCTCTTCCAACAATATAGAGCTGTTTTCAACAGTGTATTGGGGCGTGGAAGGATCACTTTCTGGTGTAGTAATTTGGCCACCAACCATCCCTGACTGTTTCTCCCATTCAATTTCACCCAGTAGCTCCATATTCTGGCTGTCCAACCACTGAGTTAGCCATTGAAGTTGGGCTGCCAAATAATATAGTTCAAAATCTGGGGGCCCAGTCCTCCGTCTTCAGCTGCCCTTTGCACTATTTCCAAAGCTACCATATTCCGTCCCCCATCCCAGATCAATTCCCGGAGTAATTGGTATAAGTCTGAGAACCAGTGTGGGGATATCACCACCGGGAGGTTCACAAAGTGGTACAACAATCTGGGAAACATGATCATTTTTTAAAGTGCCACGCGTGCCATCAGTGGCAGCTTGAGGGAGCGCCAGAACTGTATGGACATTTTCAGTGATCTAATAATTGGGTTAAGATTGCTCTCTCGTAAATCTTCTAATTTATGGACAATCTGGATTCCCAGATATTTAAAAGAGCGGGGAACCCACATCAGGCCCGTTGGAAGAGTCCCCGGTTGTATTTGATCCTCCATGAAGGAAAAGGCATACGTCTTAGATTTATTAATCTTAAGCCCTGCCAGGTTTGCATATCCATCTAACACAGCCAGAGCCCGCTGTGCTCCCACCCCCCATCTCTTAAGTACAGCAACAGATCATCGGCATAGAGAGAAATCACATGGGGCCTGTGCCCCAACTGAATACCAAGTAGCCATTCCCGTTGCCGAAAGGCTGTTGCTAGTGGCCCTATCGCAATAGCAAATAACAGCGGGGACAGTGGGCACCCCTGCCTAGTGCCTCTATTTATATTATATGTAGGACTCCCGGTTTTATGGTATTTATTTTTTCAACATTTCCGTCTGTATTTATCCATATTTATTTTTTGCTCTTTTTTTCTGTATTTATCCATTTTTATTTTGTGTTTTCTGTATAAACAAAGCTGAAGTTGGTTATTTTCCACATTTATTTAACTGATAAATGTATACTCGCATTTAAATGTCCAAAAGGTTTCAGCAGTATAAAGTGCAATAGCATTATCTAAAAACACTTACATTGTAAAATAGCATAAATAACTGTAGATCTGCACTTAATTACGCTTAATTAGGAAATCTATTGTCTTTTTTCATCTCCCCTACGTCTCAATCTGTACACCTACCAACCTGGCACTCGTGATTGACAATAGAAAAAGTCATCTATAGAAGGGCTATTTTCTGTATTTTTCTGTATTTAAAAATAAATACAGACAGGAGAATAAATAGTTTTCTGTCTGTATTTATCTGTAAAAATCAGTAAAAACGGAAAACTGGGAGCCCTAATTATATGGTTCCGAGATCACTCCGTTTGTCCTAACTCGTGCAGTTGGGTGCATGTATAATATTTTCACCCATCTAATCCATCCTTCTCCTAGTCCCATTCACTCCATTGTGCCTTCTAAAAGTCCCATCTCACTGAATCAAACGCCTTCTCTAGGTCTATGGATAGTATGAGTGCGTCCGGGTACCGGTCTCGGTCAGGGTGATGTAGCACATGAAACAACCTCCGCAGGTTCCCAGAGTAGATCTGGTCGGCACAAACCCATTTTGATCTTTATGTATTAAACTGGTCATGTATGGTAAGAGACGTGTGGCTAAGACTTTGCTCAGGATTTTAAAGTCAACGTTGAGCATCGAGAGTGGGCGGAAGTCCGATACCTGTGGGTGCATTTTTTTAGTCTTGGGGAGGGGCACGACCAATGCGTCCCTGATCGAAAAAGGCAATTCCCCCCTATCCCAGGCCTCTGTGTACAACTCCTCTAATTTTGGTGCCAGGGTTTGAGCATAGGAGGTGTAGAATTCCACTGGCAAACCATTGGGGCCAGGTGTTTTTCCTCTGGCCATCTCTTTAAGTGCTGCCCTAATTTCCATCCCAGTTACCAGTCCCCCCAGATTCTTGCATTAGGGGCAGGGATGATAAGTAGTTTGTAATAGTCTCTCGCTGTTGCGTTCGAGGTTCACTGTAAAAATTGACATAGCAGGACCAGAATGAGTTGTGTATTTCTTTAGGGTGGTGTATAATCTACCACTCGGTCAGTTGTATCTGAGAGATGGGGGTTCTCTCGTGCTCAGGACGGATAACCATGCAAGCAGTCTGCCTGCTCTACCTCCCTCCATGTGCACCCGCCCATGATACTCTTGCATCTCATAGCGTTTCAATCTTTCTAGCGCTTCATCATATTTTTGTTTTAAGTCACCCAGTTCCCCTTGAATGTCCACTTCTGTGGTCAGGCGAGCTTCCCCCTCATGTAGCTGGGTTTCCAGGTTGGTAAGTTCCCCCAAAATTTCCTTCCTCATTCCTACCTTGTGGCCCATGCATGGTCCTCGTACCACCACCTTAAAGGCATCCCACTCTGTCGCCCTGGAAGTGGCTGAATCTTGATTAAACTGGAAATATTCTGTGATAACCGTTTGTAGCGATGCGCAAAATGGGACATCCTTCAGGAGAACAGGATCTAGTCTCCATGTGGGGGTTAATGTAGGTTCTGGTATGGGGCTATTACGCAGCAATAGAGGGTTGTGATCTGATATAGTACGCCCCAGGTATTCCGTGTGGGTAACGGACGGTCCCAGATTATTGGAGCAAGTGAACATATCCAGTCTGGTATGTAATTTATACAAATGGGAGTAATACGAATAGTCTCGTGTGTGTCCATGTTGTAGTCTCCAGATATTCCCCATATCCCATCCCTCCAACCACTCTCGAAACTCCTTAGTTACCTTAATTACCGAGGTGTCATTCAGTGGGGGAGTTGACCTGTCCATTTCTATGTCGGCTACGCAATTGAAATCACCTCCCAGCTGTATGTGGGAAGTGTCGAGTGTGGAGAGCTGTATTGACAATCGGTGCAGAAACTGGACTTGATCATGGTTTGGTGCGTAAATGCTTCCAAGTATGTGTACTTTACCCAAGATCTTACCCTGTATCAGAACATATCTGCCCTCCGGGTCTGTGAGAACCTTGCTCACTTCAATGGGGGTACCTGCTCTGATCCATATTAAAGTACCCCTTGAGAATGCGGAGTATGTGGTGGCATACAAGTGACCGCACCATCTACGACTCAATCGAGCACTTTCTTCCAAAGTAAGGTGTGTTTCCTGTAACATCGCCACCTGTATGCCTCAGCGTGTGAGGTAACTGTGAATTTTGTGTCATTTGGACATTGACCCCATGCCTCTTATGTTCCAGGAGAGCATCTTAACTTCTTGGTGTACTAGCGGCATGACAGGGATTGTCTTGAACTATAACTCCCCTTCCTCCCCCACCAGGTCCCCCCACCTCTTGTGGGCATAGTGACATGCGACAACAACAACCCCCCAGAGACCACCATATTTCCCCAACAAGTAACTCCCTTTCCCCCGGGCAGCTTCGCAACAGCTGCCCGCCCAAACCTGTAAAAAAGAAAAACATCAGTGGAAGATTGTCCCCGTTATCCACCCAATAGGAACTATCTTGCAGGGGGTGTGCAAGGTGTTAGTCACTGTGTGCCTTGTCTTCATAGGCCTCTGTATCTTCTGGCAGGGATATGATTCCCTCCTGCCGTCGGCAACGTGTGCATCCTATTTGTCTTGTACTCGTGTGCTCCTTTCACAGGATTGCCGTAGCCAGCTTAAATTATGTTATCAGCAGTTTGTGGAGTCACATCTGGCATAATCACCTCACTTCTGGCCGAGGTCCCCGATTCAGATTCCTCCGTACTGTGTTCCGAGGTTTTGCCGGAGCTACCATTCTCCGTATGTTGCGTCAGAACCTCAGCCACAGCCTGTAGGGCTGCTTTTCTCTCCTGTGCAGTCTGTGATGCAGAGGGTTTCTGCAGCGGGGTTCTTCTGGACGAGCGTTGCAGCCGTTTTCGCTGTGGTTTGGGTGGTTTTGAGCTGTGCAGCCTTTCCTGTGCCATAGGACCACTCTTTCTGTAGGTCTCCAACCAGGTCCACACATCCTCCAGTGAGTCGCAGAAGTGCGTAGCTCCTTCGAAAGTGATTCGTAATTTTGCTTGGAACATTAAAGAATATCTGATTCCCTCTCCTCGCAATGCTTTCTTGGCCTCCAAAAAGGAAGCGCGTTAAGCCTGCACTTTAGCAGTAAAGTCAGGGAAGATGGATACTTTACTATTGACCATGGCGTAAGGTCCATTAGAACGGGCCTGTTGTATTAAGATGTCGCGGTCTTTATAGTGCAAGAGGTGCGCCACCACCGGCCGGCGAGGCTGCCCTGCAGGGCCGGACTGGGAATCAAAACCGGCCCTGGCAAAGTGCTCGGCTGGCCCCCCTGGGGGGTTGGGGGTGCGGCCGAGCTTTTTGCCAGGGCCGGTTTCGGCCGATTTTGTTACAGGGGCCGATATTGCAGCTATGCTGCAAAAACGGTCCTGTAACAAAAACGCCCCCCCAGGGGATCAAAACCAGCCCCCACCCTGGCGGCCCACCAGGGAAATGCCCGGTGCCCGCTACGGCCAGTCCGGCCCTGCCGCCCTAGTGCCGGCAGGCGCGATGGAACTCTGTATGCTCGTTCTAGAGCAAAGAAGGGTGTGAGAAGACCTGTAGCGACAGTGGTCTTCAACCATTGTTCTAGAAAAGCCACCATATCTGTTCTTTCTTTATATTCAGGTAATCGCACTACGCGTATGTTGTTGCGTCTATTACGCCCTTCAGCGTCTTCTGACCGTCTTTCCAGGATTGACACTCTTGCAGACAGGTTCTCCAGCTTATTGGATATGATTGTGCAATCTGGTTGCATTGTTTCAATTGTTTGTTCAACTGTTTTCATCCTGTCCACCAGTTTGTGGTGTTCTGCTTGTAATGATCCAAGGCCAACAGACACCGCCCCTATACCTTGCTGCAGTGTTGTTTTCGTGTCTGCAATTGCCGCTAAAATTTTGTCAAGGTGATTATGGAGGGCTTGATCTGTTTGTCCCAAGTCCTCAGGGTCCGTGACATTGAGTGGGGGTGGGCTTCCCCTTCCTCAGCAGGCATACCACACTGCTTTTGCTGCACTTTGCCCATGATGTGATAGTATCCAAGATCCGGAGGGGTGTCTCCTCAGGGTCCGACAAGTCCTCAGGCTCCCACTCTTGAAAGCCCCCAGCACCTCCTCCGTACTGTGGGATTATGTTTCTGTAGCGGGTTAGGAAGGGACGGGAAACGTGGTTGTGGCAAAGAGGGTTTTATTGCAGACAGCAAGCGTCGTCTGTGTGTGGCCAGTCTATAATAGGGTAGTGGAGAAAGGGGTGGCTTGTCCTTGGTGTCCCGGGTCTTGGTCGAGCCCCGCCTGGTCTTGGTCCACTCCAGCTCGAGTCCGTCCGGTCGTGGAGATATATAAACAAAGAAAGACAGGGTCTCTGTATGAGTGGGTTGTTCTCAAACACGGGTGTGATAGGGAAGGAAGGTGAGGGAGTAACACTCAGTGCTCAACACATCTATTTTAAGTGAGGAGAAGTGCTCAGGAACGGGGTCACCGGGAAAACAGGAGTTATTACCGCTATTGATGGGGTCTCTCCTTTCTACCCACCCAGCCCGCGAAACGCTCTCGTACCTGAGAGAGCCACGCTCCTCCTGGAGCGCGGCTGGGCGACTCGTGAAACCGTTGGCCTCCTGGCACTCCGTCGTCTTCTCTCTGCAGCGCCTCGGTCCTTTCTCTCCTTTCCGTCCAACTCGCAGTTTCCTCGCCTCGGTCTTTCTCCTTGACTCCTCTGGTGATGCCACACACCGGCTTCCGCGTTCTCTCTTCCTTAATAGGCCAGTCCTCCTCCTCGTCATCACTGTGGGCGTGTCCTATGGCCCAGTCTCCCACCTTAAAGGAACGGCAGCCCTTTTCCTCCTGTTTGTCCTCTTCGCGTACGTTTGTACGTAACCACTCGTCCTGCCGCTGTGAAGGGAGAGGGAATACGAAGGTAGTCGTGTTTTCTTGCTGTGCAGGTAGGTCTGTCCTTTCAATGGCCGGACACCCCCGGTTACAGTTTCCGATGCGTTACCTTTTTCCCCTTTACGATTACTCCGTCTTCACCCCTACAGCTCTACAGGCCCACTTGTACGCCACCATTCGGGCTCGTCTTTCCATTCCCAATGGCTCCTGCGTGGTGACTCTTGCCAATCCTTTTTGTGTAGGTTCGTTATGTCTTGCACTATCCCTAGTTATAGTGTGTTTGTCTTCAGGGCAGTCCTCCAGGATCTGCCCCTTAGCAGAAACGTTTCCTCAGGGCGCTGACGCGAGACCCAAGACCAGTTCGGCGTCTGCACACTGCCCTCTCTGTCGGCGTCCGGGTACAAAGGGTGTCTGGCTTTATGACTGGTCTAGTTTGCCCCCATGATTGGTTATTACGTTCTCTTGGTTCCGGCCCTCGCAGTATCCCAACTGGGTCTCAGCAATGCCCACCTTGTCCAATCTCACCTTCCAGGAGGGCAAGTGAAGTGTGTCCCAGAAGCCCCACTGCGCCTGGGCTCGCTGCATGGGTCTTTCGGGTTCAGGGTAACTGCCTCACCTCATTCCATCTCCCACGCCCGCACCTGGCATCAGGGCATTCCCCCGGGCCGCCATGGCCCGCCCGGACCTTCCAGTCCTCTGTCTCAGGGTGGCAGAGGCACTCTGCCGGGGGCCTAGTGCAGACTCGGCCACTGTCACGCTGCACCTCGTCTCCAGTTCCCTTCTTCCAGTCTTGAGGACGCCACCTGTGCACGGCCTCCTGGATACTTTGTGGGCCCCCAGGGTGAGTAATTTCTAGTTTCCCTGGCTTCCCGGCGGGACACCCAAAGTCCTGTGGATCTCCCGATGTTGGGCCTACCTTGTGGGCCGCTGGAGTTCCACGTCCAGGTTCCCCACTGCTTCGCTTCAGGCGCCAAGGTTCGCTCACAGCACCCTCCCCTGGGATGCCCCGACTTACTCGGATTGGCCGGTTCATGTCCTCAGGGTGTTGCCGCTGCCTCTTTCTGGCTCAGTGTGGGCCAATTCTTTAGCGAAGAGCACCGTGTCCCTAACAGCGTTCGCTCGGGCGTATGTTCACCTCAGCCCGCGGCTTTCAGGCCGCCCCCGTCACCGGGCAGCGCACCATTTTCTACCGCTGTGCCACCCCTCAGCTTGGACCTCAGCTATGCCGCTCCTCGATAATGCGTGGAGATATCGTCTTGGCACCGGCAGCAGGCTGCTTTATCAGGATTAATGTTAGGCCTCTGCGGAGCACCTCGCTCACGCAGCCGCCATGTTTCGCGTCCAAACCAAGCCCCGAAAGGGAATGGCTTTTGTATTGTAATATAACAAGAAAGGGTGCACAGTTTGCAAAATGTTTCTAAAAAATGATGCCTGAGTATAAAAAAGATTAATACAACAATGTCTCTCCTAAGTTCTTGTAACTCTCATATTGAGGCATCTTCTCAGCAAGTTCACTAAGATCCTAATATCATATTTTTCATAGCCTTTTTATCTGTTTTACATTAAAGTCATAATTATGATTCAGAAAGAGAGTGATCAGTTTTTGCAATAATGTATAGTATTAGTTTTCACTATGTTCTAGGTGTGCATAGTAGGGTGTGTGGATGGACTGGCCTCTCCTTCAAGACACCTTTCTCTCAAATGACAGGTGTGCATAGTAGGATGTGTGGATGAACTTGCCTCTCCTTTGAGACCTCTCTCTCAGATGACACGTGTTCATAGTAGGGTGTGTTGATGGACTGGCCCTCCTTTCAGACCTGTCTCTCAGATGACAGGTGTGCGTAGTAGGGTGTATGGGGAGCGACTGGCCGCTACTTTGAGATCTCTCTCTCAAATCAAAGTTGTGCATAGTAGTGAGTGGGGAGGGACTGGACTCTCCTTTAACATCCTTCTCTCAAGTCATGGGTGCGCGTAGTAGGGTGTGCGCATGGACTGGCTTCTCCAGTGAGACCTCTCTCTCACATGACAAGTGTGCATAGTAGGGTATGTGGATGGACAGGCCTCTCCTTTGAGACCTTTCTACCAGATGACATGTGTGATTAGTAGGGTGTATGGGGAGTGACTCGCCTCTCCTTTGAGACCTCTCTTTCTGATGATGGGTGTGCATAGTAGGGTGTGTGGATGGACTGGCATCTTCTTTCAGACCGCTCTATCAGATAACGGGTGTGCGTTACATTCTGTGGGGAGCGACTGCCCTCTCCTGTCAGATGTCTCTCTCAGATGATGGGTGTGCGTAGTAGGGTGTGTGGATTGACTGTTCTGTCCTTTCAGACCTCTCTCTCAGATGACAAATGTGTGTAGTAGTGTGTGGGGAGGGACTGCCCTCTCCTGTCAGACATCTCTCTCAGATGACCGGTGTGCATAGTAGGATGTGTGGCTGAACTGATCTTTCCTTTCAGACATCTCTCACAGATGAATAGTGTGTGTAGTAGTGTGTGGGGAGGGACTGCCCTCTTCTGTTAGACCTCTCTCACAGATATCGGGTGTGCATAGTAGGTTGTGTGGATGAATTGGCCTCTCCTTTCAGACCTCTCTATCAGATAACGGGTGTGCGTTACAGTCTGTGGGGACTGACAGCCCTCCTATCAGATGTCTCTCTCAGATGACAGGCGTGCATAGTAGGGTGTGAACATATAGTGGCCTCTCCTTTCAGACCTGTAGATCAGATGATAGGTGTGCATAGTAGTGTGTAGGTAGGGCCTGCCCTCTCCTGTCAGACATCTCTCTCAGATTACAGGTGTACGTAGTAGGGTGTGTGGATGAACTGACCTCTCCTTTCAGATGACAAATGTGCGTAGTAGTGTGTGGGAAGAGACTGCCCTCTCTTGTCAGGCCTCTCTCACAGATGACGGGTGTGCGTAGTAGGCTACAGGAAGAGCCTTAACTCTACTCACAACTCTTCCCAAGCCAATGGGCGTAAATAGTAGACTCTGATAAACATCATCTCCAGTAAGACTCCTTCCTACAGTAACAAGTGTGCATACCAGAGTGTATTCAAACATCACCCACTCCTTCCTACTTTTCACGATCCTGTGAGAGTCTTGCGAGATCATAAATTAAAAAAAAAAAAATTACCTTCTACTCATCACAGTGCTTATCTCTTACACACTTGTTCTCAAAAACAAGGACCACAATATGCATTTCTACTAGTAGAATGTATTGAGAACTCTTCTACTCCTTTTTACTATTCATGGTCTCTCAAGATCGTAAAAATTAGTTAAAAACAATACACATTTATTTTCTTCACAGTAGTTATCCCTTAGACACCTCCTCTCTAAATCTAGAGGGACAGCATGCCTTTCTGCCATTGTATATAGCTTTCTTACTTCCATTCCACAACACCTTCAATTTTGCACAGTATACAGTAATAGCAGCCATTTCATTTCTAAAATTCCAACAGCCAGGCAATCAGAACACTCATTCTCATGAGAGTGTGAATGCTCACGGGAAAACGAGCCTCTCGACCAATCCCAGGCCTCCACTTTTTAATTTGCACTCTTGCGCGACGGTCGCAAGACTCTTGCGAGCACAACTACCAAAATATACAATTAATTCTGACCCTTAATAATCTTAAAAACTATTGAATTGACTGACAACGGAAATAACAAAAGCACAATCTGTGAGCCAAAATCTAGCTTCCTGCCAAATTTCGTGTAATTCCGTTAAGCTGTTTTTGCTGGGACCTGTCTTAAAGAAGTCTAGGGAAAATGCATGGGGATTTTGGGTTATGGGACCCCCCTTTTGTCTCTGACCTCGCTTGACTGATCACCCTGAAACTTTTCAGGAAGGCGCTGAAGTGGATGAACCTTTTCTTTTGGAAAGTTTTGTGATGGTTCGTCAAATGGGGCCAACATTATTAGCAAACTAAAAAACAATCTTTCTATGAAAAAGCAGGCCTAACTATAACTATGGTGCTGCGCAAAATTGGCTACACCTTTACATGTCACAATTTCATAACATAAATATGTACTTACACGTTTCTCATGGGATCTAACAATATTAAAATAAGTGTTGCACTTGACATTTATTATTAGAGTGTAATCACTGTAGGATTATTGAATTTACTCAAACTATGTGCTTTAACCGTAATTAATGACATATTAATAAACCATCCTTATTTAGTAGATATGTACTCACTATAAAAACTAATTTGATTTGCATAATGTCTGCCTTAATACATCAAATGATATTTACTGTTTAGTTGATCGCATAGAAACCATCCTCATATATGTAGAATGTGATTACACTAGAAACAACAAACATTTATTTAATGTGTGCACTAATGTTTCATATATTGTTTTAAAAATGTAGTTCTGAACCACCTGAAGGCGTCTGATCACGGTCTTATCTGCTCCCAGATATAAAATTTTACCGTAATCTAGCCTAGACAAAATCATGGCCTGGATGATGGTTCTCTAGGCAGGGAAGGGAAGTTGCTGTAGGATCTTTTTAAGCCACTTCATAATAGCAAAGCATGATGCAGCTACCTTGGTTGCTTGGGGCTTCATGGATAGATTTGAGTCTAACCAAAAGCCAAGGTTCTTCACCTTGTTAGTGGGTACAGGAAGAGTCTCAAGTGAAGAAGTCCAATGTTGGGGCCCCCAGAGTTGGGGATTAGTACCCAATACCATAACCTATCTCTTGTCACAACCGTTCAACTTTAAAGAGTTAGAGTGCAATCCAATTGGAGACGAGGCTGAGTCAGGAGTTGAGGTCTCCCGAAGAAGCATCCTGCTCGGACGACAGTGAGAAAATAATCTGGGTGTCATCCGCATATGAAAAAAGAGTGAGGCTGCAGCTTTCCACTAGGTCCGTCAGAGGGTGGACGTAAATGTTGAAAAGCATGGGGTTGAGGGCAGACCCCTGCTGGACTCCTGAAGAGAGTGGGTGTGTACTAGGCGCAATATTTGTTGAAAAACCTGAAACGTGAGAACCGTCAGGAAGGAGGATAACCAGGCCAACGCAGTGCCCTGGAGCAGATGTGTCAGTCTTTCGATAAGAGTGCTATGAGATAAGGTATTAAAAGCAGCGCTGAGGTCTAGTAAGGTAAGCGTGGCTGTACAGCCCATGTTCAGGAGCCACCTAAGATGCTCTGTAACTCCTATTAAAGTGGATTCAGTACTATGCTCAGCTCTGAATCCGGACTGGGAAGGGTGAAGGGCATTCTGGGCTTCCACAAATAGGGTGAGCTGGGTGTTTATATGCTTCTCCAGTATTTTGAGAATGGGGCAGAGAGTGAAATTGAGCCAGGAGCTGGCTCTTGGCCGGGTGAATGTTTTCTTTAAAAGAAGATGGGATAGAGGTAGGAGATGAACTGTTGCTCCCGGACTGGGGCTCCGCAGTGTGCTGTGGCCTGAGCGAGTTGAATATTTGAGACTTTCTCGACAAAATAGACTACCAACTCTTGGCATTGGGATTGTGACAGTGGGGGAGTGTCCACCATGTTACTGTGGTCGGACAGGCCTTGAACCACTTTAAAAAGTGTTTTGGGCAATTTTCAGGTTTTGAAATGTTTTCGGAAAGGAGGGCGTGCGTATTTCAGCAATTCCTGTGGAAATGGCTCAAGGATGATTTATATTTTAATTTAGAGTCATGATCATATAGCTTTCTCCACTCCCTTTCAAGTCGTTTTTTTTCTTCCAGCAGAGACAAATTGAACCAAGGGGCAGACGGGAGCTGCCTAGACACAGATTTTAATTTGGCTGGTAGAATTATGTCAAGGGAGTTTCTAAGCCAGTTATCGACCGTGGGCTGGTCACAGGCAACCTGGACAAGTTGGGCAGAAGCATTAGAAAAATTAGTATGGAAGGCAGTAATGTTGAGTTTGGCCTAGTTTCTGACCATCACTTTAGGACCTGTAGCGGCGGGGCAGAGGGGAGTGTAGTGGGAATGAAAAAAAGGAACTGGAAAATGGTCTGTCCACAGTAAGGGCATAGGGAGGTTGGTGGTAAGAACAGAAACATTAGAAAAAATAGGGTCCAACATGTGGCCCGCCTTGTGTGTGGGGGTGGAGTTAATTAAATTAAGATGAAGAGCGTCCAGATCTTCTCTAAAGGTTTGACTTAATTTGCAGGTGCCGTCTTCGAAGTGCATATTTAGGTCTCTAGAAGTGTAAAGTTAGCTCTATTAATGTGTATGGAGAAATTAAATCAGGAATGGTAGAGCACCAATTCCCCAGTATAACCTGGAGGCCGATAGATTAAGGCACCGGAGACCATAAATTTAGGTGTTAGCTGGAGAGAGAAGAAGAGGGCTTCACAAGCTGGGGAGGGAAGTTCCTCTAGTTTATATTGGAAGACATCATGGTAAATGATGGCAATGCCGCCTCCTAACTTGTCTTTGCAGTCCCTTTTAGCAATACAAATAGTTGTGTGACATTGCGGCGATGACGTCTGGAAGGGATGTCTCATGTATCCAAGTTTCCGTGAGGAACATGGCATCAGGGGCATTATTTACAAGGAAGTCGCAGATTAACTGTTGATGCCTGGGCAAGGAGTGGCAGTTTCAACTGAAAAAGCGGAAGCCGCTCTTGGTGGAGCAGTCCCTATCCAAGGCGTTCTTGCACTCCACAGCTAAAATAATGATGCTAAATGCATCGCCTGAGATTGCAGAGCGATTCTTAGTGTTGCAAGCAAAATGACAGTGCTTGCAATGGTTGTCGTCAGCTGAAAGATCAATTGACGGTCGGCATGCCTCCAAAAAGGCTGGGCGGAGAGCCCTTAACTGGTTAGAGAAAAAGACTTCCTAAGGACCTTGGAATGGGCAGGGGTCCTGGTCACAGGCCCCGGTCTTTTGAGGACAGGCGCAGACCGGCTTGCCTTTGGCATGCCTTCAGCATGCTGGCGGCGCGCTCGCTGCGCGTCACCGCCAGGCTGCTGTGTAATAGTACAGGCCGAGCGTCGAAATGCCAGTCAGTTGTTCCGCAAGCGGGGAATTCTTTGTTTTTAAATTCCGCTGCATTCCCCAGTGTTTCAATTAGGCGCAAAAGAGAGTTCAAGTATAAAAAGGACAATTAATTTCTTTTTAAAAGTACCTTGGTATCTCAATTCAGTGGAGAGCGTAATAAAACAATGGAGTTAGTCCTCCGTGTAAAATAATAAAAAGGCAAAATAATACTGCAGGAGCACGTAGCCGCCGTGCCCGAAGTGACGCTCCTAGGGGCTGTCTGTCCGCTGCGCGTCTGCGCCAGGCTGCCGTTTAATAGTGCAGGCCGAACGCCAAAATGCCGGTCTGCTGTGCCACAAGCCGTCCAAGATAGCGCCATCATACGCGGCAGGACGTGTCCCAGCTCCCTCTGTCAATCGACAAACCCACAGCAGACTGAGGAGCTGGGTAAGTAAGCACAGTAAAACAGATAGTTGCAGTCGTAAAAAGTGAGAGGTGAATTCTTTGTTTTTAAAATTCCTTTGCATTCCCCAGTGTTTCAATTACGGGCAAAAGAGAGTTCAAGCATAAAATGGACAATGAATTTCTTTTTAAAAGTACCCCGGTATCTCAATTCAGTGTATTAAAACAATGAAGTTAGCCCTCCGTGTAAAATAATAAAATGGTAAAATAATACTGCCGGAGGACGTAGCAGCCATGCCCGAAGTGTGGCTCCTTAGGGCTGTCTGTAGCTATTGAAGGTGCACTCTTCCTTAACACGTTAAGTTGACATTTTAGGCCTACATTTTCATGCTGCATAAAATACTGTTTCCATTTTTGGCTAACATGACATTTCTTGCAAGTATTCACACGCATTGTTAGTTTGAGAATAGATACATTACTTTACAAGTGATAGAAGGAGATAGCCTGAGAAGAAGACCTTGACGATATAATGTGGATAGTCGGAGAGTCAACTGAAAGGTCTATTCAGCACTGTTGCCACCTAGCCTGAGTGAGAAAGGAGGATGTAATTCCCATGTCCTGTGTAGGATAGTTTGCGAATGTTGTAGTCTGTAACATGAGAATGGAGATAAACAATGGACCCCTGATGATGCGAACAGAAGGGTGTTACGTGAATGATTTTAGTGTCAATAACTGGAGTCTACATTGTCTGAGGTTACAGCACTTTCCCCTGGACTTTGAGAGGTTAAGACCTCTACGCTTCCTTTGATTCTTTCCTGAGTGTGGCTTAGGCTAACACTTACTTCCCAAACGCAAGAAGACCCTTGACCGAGCTTCTGCAATGCCTACACATTCCTCCTTAATTTTCCTGCCCCATTCTATTCTTCTTTATGAAATTTCTTGATTTTTGAAGTCCTTTAGGCTCTAGAACCATCCTCTTAGCTTAGACCTTACTTCAGATGATTTAGATTTACCCAAGTATACACAAGAAAATCTGAGACTCTTCTCTGAGCATCAGGTGCTTTTGATAATCTTCTGTATTGCTGTGACTGAACTCCTTGTTTGCTTGTTACTGGTCTGCCTAAACTTCTTTAGGAGGTTAGGCTTCCCCGTTATTCTGTATCTTTATAGTATTGTAATAAGAGTTGTGTACCTTAACTTGATTTTTAACCTGTAATAAATCTTCTTAACAATAGTTACTGATTCCTGGTCCTTATTGTGTAACCAAATGGGTTACACTGTAAATTGAACTTTGATTGATGTAATGTTAACTCCCATCACCTCTCAGTCGGTGAAAAAGGTAAGAAAGTGGGCCCAGAGTGCTGGATCAAATTGGTAATACATCGGATGGTTCTCCATTGATGTGAGGGAGTTAGGGTGTCTTATTTAGAAATTGAAAAACACACAAGATGATGGACGGAATGCTGCACATTGGCAAACATTCACCCCCAGTCACAGATCTGGGTTTAATCCATCGTTATTTTGCTTCACCACGCCACCCCAGTTCAGACACAGCCATATGCAAATCAGTCTTGACCCTGTGCCTCATGGGAACAGTCCAGACCGAACTGCCAAGCTATGTCTTCCCTGGACCGGAATCAAGCATCCTAGGACCGGTTTCAGGCTATCAGCCTTCATCAGCCAGGATAGCTTGACTCCAGTGGCGTAGTGAGCACGGGACCCACGTCTGGGCATACCCTTCCCACTTAGGGCGAAATGCAAAACACACAAGATGATGGACGGAATGCTGCACATTGGCAAACATTCACCCCCAGTCACAGATCTGGGTTTAATCCATCGTTATTTTGCTTCACCACGCCACCCCAGTTCAGACACAGCCATATGCAAATCAGTCTTGACCCTGTGCCTCATGGGAACAGTCCAGACCGAACTGCCAAGCTATGTCTTCCCTGGACCGGAATCAAGCATCCTAGGACCGGTTTCAGGCTATCAGCCTTCATCAGCCAGGATAGCTTGACTCCAGTGGCGTAGTGAGCACGGGACCCACGTCTGGGCATACCCTTCCCACTTAGGGCGAAATGCAAAACACACAAGATGATGGACGGAATGCTGCACCTTGGCAAACATTCACCCCCAGTCACAGATCTGGGTTTAATCCATCGTTATTTTTGCTTCACCACGCCACCCCAGTTCAGACACAGCCATATGCAAATCAGTCTTGACCCTGTGCCTCATGGGAACAGTCCAGACCGAACTGCCAAGCTATGTCTTCCCTGGACCGGAATCAAGCATCCTAGGACTGGTTTCAGGCTATCAGCCTTCATCAGCCAGGATAGCTTGACTCCAGTGGCGTAGTGAGCACGGGACCCACGTCTGGGCATACCCTTCCCACTTAGGGCGAAATGCAAAACACACAAGATGATGGACGGAATGCTGCACATTGGCAAACATTCACCCCCAGTCACAGATCTGGGTTTAATCCATCGTTATTTTGCTTCACCACGCCACCCCAGTTCAGAAACAGCCATATGCAAATCAGTCTTGACCCTGTGCCTCATGGGAACAGTCCAGACCGAACTGCCAAGCTATGTCTTCCCTGGACCGGAATCAAGCATCCTAGGACCGGTTTCAGGCTATCAGCCTTCATCAGCCAGGATAGCTTGACTCCAGTGGCGTAGTGAGCACGGGACCACGTCTGGGCATACCCTTCCCACTTAGGGCGAAATGCAAAACACACAAGATGATGGACGGAATGCTGCACATTGGCAAACATTCACCCCCAGTCACAGATCTGGGTTTAATCCATCGTTATTTTGCTTCACCACGCCACCCCAGTTCAGACACAGCCATATGCAAATCAGTCTTGACCCTGTGCCTCATGGGAACAGTCCAGACCGAACTGCCAAGCTATGTCTTCCCTGGACCGGAATCAAGCATCCTAGGACCGGTTTCAGGCTATCAGCCTTCATCAGCCAGGATAGCTTTACTCCAGTGGCGTAGTGAGCACGGGACCCACGTCTGGGCATACCCTTCCCACTTAGGGGCGAAATGCAAAACACACAAGATGATGGACGGAATGCTGCACATTGGCAAACATTCACCCCCAGTCACAGATCTGGGTTTAATCCATCGTTATTTTGCTTCACCACGCCACCCCAGTTCAGACACAGCCATATGCAAATCAGTCTTGACCCTGTGCCTCATGGGAACAGTCCAGACCGAACTGCCAAGCTATGTCTTCCCTGGACCGGAATCAAGCATCCTAGGACCGGTTTCCAGGCTATCAGCCTTCATCAGCCAGGATAGCTTGACTCCAGTGGCGTAGTGAGCACGGGACCCACGTCTGGGCATACCCTTCCCACTTAGGGCGAAATGCAAAACACACAAGATGATGGACGGAATGCTGCACATTGGCAAACATTCACCCCCAATCACAGATCTGGGTTTAATCCATCGTTATTTTGCTTCACCACGCCACCCCAGTTCAGACACAGCCATATGCAAATCAGTCTTGACCCTGTGCCTCATGGGAACAGTCCAGACCGAACTGCCAAGCTATGTCTTCCCTGGACCGGAATCAAGCAACCTAGGACCGGTTTCAGGCTATCAGCCTTCATCAGCCAGGATAGCTTGACTCCAGTGGCATAGTGAAACCCCGAAACCGGTCCTAGGATGCTTGTTTCCAGTCCAGGGAGGACCTGGCTTGGCAGTTCGGGCTGGACTGTTCCCATGAGGCACAGGGTCAAGACTGATTTGCATATGGCTGGGTTCAAACTGGAATGGCATGGTGAGCAAAAACGATGGATTTAGGCCCAGATCTCTGTACTGGGGTGAATGTATGACATTGTTCTGCATTCTGTCCATCAACTGTTGTTTTTGCATTTGTCACCCCGAGTGGGACGGGTATGCCCAGACGTGGGTCCCGTGCTCTCCATGCCACTGGAATCAAGCTATCCTGGCTGAAGAGGGGTGAAACCCCAAAACCGGTCCTAGGATGCTTGTTTCCAGTCCAGGGAGGACCTGGCTTGGCAGTTCGGGCTGGACTGTTCCCATGAGGCACAGGGTCAAGACTGATTTGCATATGGCTGGGTTCAAACTGGAATGGCATGGTGAGCAAAAAACGATGGATTTAGGCCCAGATCTCTGTACTGGGGTGAATGTATGACATTGTTCTGCATTCTGTCCATCAACTGTTGTTTTTGCATTTGTCACCCCGAGTGGGACGGGTATGCCCAGACGTGGGTCCCGTGCTTCTCCATGCCACTGGAATCAAGCTATCCTGGCTGAAGAGGGGTGAAACCCGAAACCGGTCCTAGGATGCTTGTTTCCAGTCCAGGGAGGACCTGGCTTGGCAGTTCGGGCTGGACTGTTCCCATGAGGCACAGGGTCAAGACTGATTTGCATATGGCTGGGTTCAAACTGGAATGGCATGGTGAGCAAAAAACGATGGATTTAGGCCCAGATCTCTGTACTGGGGTGAATGTATGACATTGTTCTGCATTCTGTCCATCAACTGTTGTTTTTGCATTTGTCACCCGAGTGGGACGGGTATGCCCAGACGTGGGTCCCGTGCTCTCCATGCCACTGGAATCAAGCTATCCTGGCTGAAGAGGGATGAAACCCGAAACCGGTCCTAGGATGCTTGTTTCCAGTCCAGGAGGACCTGGCTTGGCAGTTCGGGCTGGACTGTTCCCATGAGGCACAGGGTCAAGACTGATTTGCATATGGCTGGGTTCAAACTGGAATGGCATGGTGAGCAAAAAACGATGGATTTAGGCCCAGATCTCTGTACTGGGGTGAATGTATGACATTGTTCTGCATTCTGTCCATCAACTGTTGTTTTTGCATTTGTCACCCCGAGTGGGACGGGTATGCCCAGACGTGGGTCCCGTGCTCTCCATGCCACTGGAATCAAGCTATCCTGGCTGAAGAGGGTGAAACCCCGAAACCGGTCCTAGGATGCTTGTTTCCAGTCCAGGGAGGACCTGGCTTGGCAGTTCGGGCTGGACTGTTCCCATGAGGCACAGGGTCAAGACTGATTTGCATATGGCTGGGTTCAAACTGGAATGGCATGGTGAGCAAAAACGATGGATTTAGGCCCAGATCTCTGTACTGGGGTGAATGTATGACATTGTTCTGCATTCTGTCCATCAACTGTTGTTTTTGCATTTGTCACCCCGAGTGGGACGGGTATGCCCAGACGTGGGTCCCGTGCTCTCCATGCCACTGGAATCAAGCTATCCTGGCTGAAGAGGGGTGAAACCCCGAAACCGGTCCTAGGATGCTTGTTTCCAGTCCAGGGAGGACCTGGCTTGGCAGTTCGGGCTGGACTGTTCCCATGAGGCACAGGGTCAAGACTGATTTGCATATGGCTGGGTTCAAACTGGAATGGCATGGTGAGCAAAAACGATGGATTTAGGCCCAGATCTCTGTACTGGGGTGAATGTATGACATTGTTCTGCATTCTGTCCATCAACTGTTGTTTTTGCATTTGTCACCCCGAGTGGGACGGGTATGCCCAGACGTGGGTCCCGTGCTCTCCATGCCACTGGAATCAAGCTATCCTGGCTGAAGAGGGGTGAAACCCGAAACCGGTCCTAGGATGCTTGTAATGTAATGTAATGTAATGTAAATTCGTACTTGTAAAGCGCACTGCCACCCCAGCTGGGGCATCCTGGCGCTATACGCATACCGCTGTGGAACCCTTCCTGGCTATTCCCTGTGAAATGTCCACTCCTGGGCACCCCTAAGGTGAAGCCAGGCATCCCAGCGCTGGTGGGGCCGTTGTGGAGATTAAGCAAGCTATTGCCCAGAGTTGCAGAGTGGGACCCATGATTAGAATAGGCACCGAGGCGAGAATTATCAGGTCCGAGGAAATTGAGTCCAAGACCCGCCGAGGCGGGAATTGAACCCTGGTCCCGGGCCAGATCTCTGCATCAGGGTCTGCCGCTCTAACCATTGAGCCATACTTCTCCAGTGTTTCCAGTCCAGGGAGGACCTGGCTTGGCAGTTCGGGCTGGACTGTTCCCATGAGGCACAGGGTCAAGACTGATTTGCATATGGCTGGGTTCAAACTGGAATGGCATGGTGAGCAAAAAAACGATGGATTTAGGCCCAGATCTCTGTACTAGGGTGAATGTATGACATTGTTCTGCATTCTGTCCATCAACTGTTGTTTTTGCATTTGTCACCCCGAGTGGGACGGGTATGCCCAGACGTGGGTCCTGTGCTCTCCATGCCACTGGAATCAAGCTATCCTGGCTGAAGAGGGGTAAAACCCCGAAACCGGTCCTAGGATGCTTGTTTCCAGTCCAGGGAGGACCTGGCTTGGCAGTTCGGGCTGGACTGTTCCCATGAGGCACAGGGTCAAGACTGATTTGCATATGGCTGGGTTCAAACTGGAATGGCATGGTGAGCAAAAAACGATGGATTTAGGCCCAGATCTCTGTACTGGGGTGAATGTATGACATTGTTCTGCATTCTGTCCATCAACTGTTGTTTTTGCATTTGTCACCCCGAGTGGGACGGGTATGCCCAGACGTGGGTCCCGTGCTCTCCATGCCACTGGAATCAAGCTATCCTGGCTGAAGAGGGGTGAAACCCCGAAACCGGTCCTAGGATGCTTGTTTCCAGTCCAGGGAGGACCTGGCTTGGCAGTTCGGGCTGGACTGTTCCCATGAGGCACAGGGTCAAGACTGATTTGCTTATGGCTGGGTTCAAACTGGAATGGCATGGTGAGCAAAAAAACGATGGATTTAGGCCCAGATCTCTGTACTGGGGTGAATGTATGACATTGTTCTGCATTCTGTCCATCAACTGTTGTTTTTGCATTTGTCACCCCGAGTGGGACGGGTATGCCCAGACGTGGGTCCCGTGCTCTCCATGCCACTGGAATCAAGCTATCCTGGCTGAAGAGGGGTGAAACCCCGAAACCGGTCCTAGGATGCTTGTTTCCAGTCCAGGGAGGACCTGGCTTGGCAGTTCGGGCTGGACTGTTCCCATGAGGCACAGGGTCAAGACTGATTTGCATATGGCTGGGTCCAAACTGGAATGGCATGGTGAGCAAAAAACGATGGATTTAGGCCCAGATCTCTGTACTGGGGTGAATGTATGACATTGTTCTGCATTCTGTCCATCAACTGTTGTTTTTGCATTTGTCACCCCGAGTGGGACGGGTATGCCCAGACGTGGGTCCCGTGCTCTCCATGCCACTGGAATCAAGCGATCCTGGCTGAAGAGGGGTGAAACCCCGAAACCGGTCCTAGGATGCTTGTTTCCAGTCCAGGGAGGACCTGGCTTGGCAGTTCGGGCTGGACTGTTCCCATGAGGCACAGGGTCAAGACTGATTTGCATATGGCTGGGTTCAAACTGGAATGGCATGGTGAGCAAAAAACGATGGATTTAGGCCCAGATCTCTGTACTGGGGTGAATGTATGACATTGTTCTGCATTCTGTCCATCAACTGTTGTTTTTGCATTTGTCACCCCGAGTGGGACGGGTATGCCCAGACGTGGGTCCCGTGCTCTCCATGCCACTGGAATCAAGCTATCCTGGCTGAAGAGGGGTGAAACCCCGAAACCGGTCCTAGGATGCTTGTTTCCAGTCCAGGGAGGACCTGGCTTGGCAGTTCGGGCTGGACTGTTCCCATGAGGCACAGGGTCAAGACTGATTTGCATATGGCTGGGTTCAAACTGGAATGGCATGGTGAGCAAAAAAACGATGGATTTAGGCCCAGATCTCTGTACTGGGGTGAATGTATGACATTGTTCTGCATTCTGTCCATCAACTGTTGTTTTTGCATTTGTCACCCCGAGTGGGACGGGTATGCGGGTCCCGTGCTCTCCATGCCACTGGAATCAAGCTATCCTGGCTGAAGAGGGGTGAAACCCCGAAACCGGTCCTAGGATGCTTGTTTCCAGTCCAGGGAGGACCTGGCTTGGCAGTTCGGGCTGGACTGTTCCCATGAGGCACAGGGTCAAGACTGATTTGCATATGGCTGGGTTCAAACTGGAATGGCATGGTGAGCAAAAAAACGATGGATTTAGGCCCAGATCTCTGTACTGGGGTGAATGTATGACATTGTTCTGCATTCTGTCCATCAACTGTTGTTTTTGCATTTGTCACCCCAAGTGGGACGGGTATGCCCAGACGTGGGTCCCGTGCTCTCCATGCCACTGGAATCAAGCTATCCTGGCTGAAGAGGGGTGAAACCCCGAAACCGGTCCTAGGATGCTTGTTTCCAGTCCAGGGAGGACCTGGCTTGGCAGTTCGGGCTGGACTGTTCCCATGAAGCACAGGGTCAAGACTGATTTGCATATGGCTGGGTTCAAACTGGAATGGCATGGTGAGCAAAAAAACGATGGATTTAGGCCCAGATCTCTGTACTGGGGTGAATGTATGACATTGTTCTGCATTCTGTCCATCAACTGTTGTTTTTGCATTTGTTACCCCGAGTGGGACGGGTATGCCCAGACGTGGGTCCCGTGCTCTCCATGCCACTGGAATCAAGCTATCCTGGCTGAAGAGGGGTGAAACCCGAAACCGGTCCTAGGATGCTTGTAATGTAATGTAATGTAAATTCGTACTTGTAAAGCGCACTGCCACCCCAGCTGGAGCATCCTGGCGCTATACGCATACCGCTGTGGAACCCTTCCTGGCTATTCCCTGTGAAATGTCCACTCCTGGGCACCCCCAAGGTGAAGCCAGGCATCCCAGCGCTGGTGGGGCCGTTGTGGAGATTAAGCAAGCTATTGCCCAGAGTTGCAGAGTGGGACCCATGATTAGAATAGGCACCGAGGCGAGAATTATCAGGTCCGAGGAAATTGAGTCCAAGACCCGCCGAGGCGGGAATTGAACCCTGGTCCCGGGCCAGATCTCTGCATCAGGGTCTGCCGCTCTAACCATTGAGCCATACTTCTCCAGTGTTTCCAGTCCAGGGAGGACCTGGCTTGGCAGTTCGGGCTGGACTGTTCCCATGAGGCACAGGGTCAAGACTGATTTGCATATGGCTGGGTTCAAACTGGAATGGCATGGTGAGCAAAAACGATGGATTTAGGCCCAGATCTCTGTACTGGGGTGAATGTATGACATTGTTCTGCATTCTGTCCATCAACTGTTGTTTTTGCATTTGTCACCCCGAGTGGGACGGGTATGCCCAGACGTGGGTCCCGTGCTTTCCATGCCACTGGAATCAAGCTATCCTGGCTGAAGAGGGGTGAAACCCCGAAACCGGTCCTAGGATGCTTGTTTCCAGTCCAGGGAGGACCTGGCTTGGCAGTTCGGGCTGGACTGTTCCCATGAGGCACAGGGTCAAGACTGATTTGCATATGGCTGGGTTCAAACTGGAATGGCATGGTGAGCAAAAAAACGATGGATTTAGGCCCAGATCTCTGTACTGGGGTGAATGTATGACATTGTTCTGCATTCTGTCCATCAACTGTTGTTTTTGCATTTGTCACCCCGAGTGGGACGGGTATGCCCAGACGTGGGTCCCGTGCTCTCCATGCCACTGGAATCAAGCTATCCTGGCTGAAGAGGGGTGAAACCCGAAACCGGTCCTAGGATGCTTGTTTCCAGTCCAGGGAGGACCTGGCTTGGCAGTTCGGGCTGGACTGTTCCCATGAGGCACAGGGTCAAGACTGATTTGCATATGGCTGGGTTCAAACTGGAATGGCATGGTGAGCAAAAAACGATGGATTTAGGCCCAGATCTCTGTACTGGGGTGAATGTATGACATTGTTCTGCATTCTGTCCATCCACTGTTGTTTTTGCATTTGTCACCCCGAGTGGGACGGGTATGCCCAGACGTGGGTCCCGTGCTCTCCATGCCACTGGAATCAAGCTATCCTGGCTGAAGAGGGGTGAAACCCCGAAACCGGTCCTAGGATGCTTGTTTCCAGTCCAGGGAGGACCTGGCTTGGCAGTTCGGGCTGGACTGTTCCCATGAGGCACAGGGTCAAGACTGATTTGCATATGGCTGGGTTCAAACTGGAATGGCATGGTGAGCAAAAAACGATGGATTTAGGCCCAGATCTCTGTACTGGGGTGAATGTATGACATTGTTCTGCATTCTGTCCATCAACTGTTGTTTTTGCATTTGTCACCCCGAGTGCGACGGGTATGCCCAGACGTGGGTCCCGTGCTCTCCATGCCACTGGAATCAAGCTATCCTGGCTGAAGAGGGTGAAACCCCGAAACCGGTCCTAGGATGCTTGTTTCCAGTCCAGGGAGGACCTGGCTTGGCAGTTCGGGCTGGACTGTTCCCATGAGGCACAGGGTCAAGACTGATTTGCATATGGCTGGGTTCAAACTGGAATGGCATGGTGAGCAAAAACGATGGATTTAGGCCCAGATCTCTGTACTGGGGTGAATGTATGACATTGTTCTGCATTCTGTCCATCAACTGTTGTTTTTGCTTTTATTTAGAAATTGTCCAAGCCCAATCTAACCCGAAAAGCCCATGGTTCGGTCACAGGATTGATGGAGTTCCAGGGGTTTGGAAACGAATTGTAGCAGCAGAGGAGTGTGAGTATTAATAGGGTTGCGCGTTACATTTGCTCATGCTTAGATTGCAGTATTTTGCAGTAGCTGTGTGGTGTTCTGTGGAGATGATTTAAGCTCATGTGTGAATGTGGCGCTTAATGCAGAGAAGTTAAAGTGGTTATCGGGTCTGTCATGGCCTACGATCCCGGGATACATACCAACATAGAAGGAGTTGTCAGTGTAGAAGACATTGGGTGTAGATGCCTGCTGTGTTGCGGTGCTGGTTGTGAGACGTCGTCGACAGCATTATTGAGATAGGGACTTTTCTTTGTGTGGTTGGTATAGTTAATCTCAGTGCACAAGGAAGAACTGTGTTAATCCGAGTGGGATCCCACTGGTTGAGGGTTCACTTGAACTAAGTGTCAGGATAGGTTAGAAAGTGTTGTTCTGAACTGTTTCTGGTGAGTGAAAATCTGTAATTTCTTTTGAGGAGCAGTTTGTTGCAGGGGCAGCTGGTAACATATGAAAGTGGTGGAGTGAGTGAAGTGCCCCACTGCTTCCCAAAAGAGACAATAAAGCAAGCATGCAAATAAACCCACACTGGCATGCATTATAATAAAATTAACAATAAAATAAATGTACTTGCCTGGGAGGCATCCTCTGTGACCTGTCTGGCTCCGAGCACGATTCAAACTGCAAACTTCCCTAAGCAATCCTGACGCTGCTTATGACAGCAGCATCAGGATTGGATGGAACAGGTTGGCTAGATGCTCCATCAGGCCCTGGAGGCTTGTGCTTGGTCTCCACCCAGCTATCTAAGACAGCTGGGTGGAGACCTGCAAAGTGCGCATGTCAGGCTGGCCAAACTAACATGCGTACTTTGCAGTGCCTGGCCAGCCTTCGTCTGGTCTTCCATGCTGCCAATCAGCAGCAGAGGACAGGACATGCCCCCATTTCTCCGGCTCCCTCAGAGGCAGGCTTACTGATGGCTGCTGTGCGTCTCATGAAAAATAAAATGGCAATGAGATCATTTCATTGCCATTTTATTTTTCACATTTACAACAGCTCACAGCAGGCTGGGGGAGCAACGCTCCCCTGCCCTCAAGAAGAAACCGCCGCTGGTTAGCTGTTGAAATTGCTTGCATTTGTTTGTGTGTACTTTGCTGACAGAATGCGCTCATGAAAAATTGTAAAAGAGGGTGAGCTGCTGCAAGGAGCAAGATTGACGTCACATTGTGCCACTCTGGCATAGGTTGGTTAGTGAAGAGCCACCCTGGTATTAGTTTGATACATCATAGCGGGAAGAGGCACCACCAGAAGGCATGCCAGGTCATACTATGGTAATAGACGTGGGTCTTCACGCATGTGTTTGGCTCGCACAATGACATAAGATTACTGAGAAAGATGGTGCATTGACATTTCCTCGTTATGGTGCATTTAATTTGAGAATCATTGAACAATTAAGGAGGACGCTGTACGACATGAAACTGCCTCCTAGACTTACACAATACAAAGCACTTAATTCCTGGGAACATACAGCTCACCTTAGGCAGACAGAGAGAGAGATTTCAACGAAGGGTCAAGAAATCCATACACACTTGTACGGATGCTAGATGGGATGTAAAACAGAAATCTTGAAAAATGGATATGATTAAGGGAGCTAGATTATATCCTGCATTAACAACTGAGGAAGAAGGGAAAGGGAAACGCAATGATAAGAAAAAGAAGAAAGAGACAGAAGACAGAAAATGTAGCCAAGGACAGTGATAGCGATTCAAATGAGGACTTTATAACTGAATTATTGTTGAACCGTCCACCTCAATACAATGTAACCTAAACTGGAGGAGCGAGTAATGTACCTATTTGTGAGACTTGATTTGCCTACGGCACCAGTAAATGTAAATTCTAACTCAATTGGAGAGAGTTCAGAAATGACAGCCCCTTCACATTCACTTGCCATAAATGCCCCAGATGCATTGACCAGTCCTGCTACAATTGGTCCTGTAGTTCCTTTGTATAAGCAAACACAACAAGATGATGGATGGAGAGCTGAAACTTTTCAACCACTCAAGAGATCTGGGATGAATCCATTGTTCTTTTGCTCACTATGCCACCCAGTTTGTACCCAGCCATATGCAAACCAGTCTGGACCCTGCTCCTCATGGGAACAGTTCAGCCCAAACTGCCAGGCCTGGTCCTCCCTGGACCATAAACAAGCATTGTGGGACCGGTTTCGGGGTATCAGACCTCTTCAGCTAGGCTAGCTTGAATCCAGTGGCACAGCAAGCAAGGTACCCACGTCCTTGCATACTCTTAGTCACTAAGGTGAGCACAGCAAAGACAACAAGATCAATCAATCAGGATTTATAAAGCGTGGCTAATCACCCGATAGGGTATCCAGACGTTTGCAGGTCCCAGAGGCTTATTCAAACAGCCAGTTCTTGAGGGCCATTCGGGATTCCTGAAGTGAGGTGATGGTCCGGAGGTGCGTTGGGAGGCTGTTCCAGGTCTTTGCTGCAATGTGGGAGAAGGAGCGTCCTCCACTTCTGCTTCGGTAGATGCGGGAGTATGGGCAAGTAAAAGGGAGGCGGAGCGTAGTCTTCTCAACGGTTGGTGGAAGTTCAGGCGGTGGTTAATGTAGGCAGGTCCTTGGTTGTGTAGAGCCTTGTGTGCATGGGTCAGCAGTTTGAATCGGCATCTCATCTGTACAGGGAGCCAGTGGAGTCTCCTGAGGTGGGGTGTGATGTGGGTTTGTCGGGGAAGGCCGAGGATGAGTCTGGCTGCAGTATTCTGTATGCTCTGAATTCTCTGTGGGCAATGTTCGGCGATTCCTACATAGAGGGCATTGCCGTAGTTCAGTCAGCTGGTGAGGAGGGCTTGTGTCACGGTGCATCTTGTGTGTAGGGATAGCCATTTGAAGATCTTATGTAGCATGCGCAGAGTGAGGAAGTAGGTGGAGGAGAAGGCGTTGATCTGGGATTTCATGGTGAGCTTGCTGTCAATGACGATTCCGAGGTTTCTGACGTGGTTGGAGGGAGTGGGTGCCGGTCCTAGATCTGATGGCCACCAGGAGTCATTCCATGTGTTGCTGCCGTTGCCAAAGATCAGTACTTTCGTCTTGTCTGTGTTCAGCTGCAGGCAGTTGTTCTTCATCCAGTCAGCAACGTCTGTCATGCATCTGTGGAAGTTGGTTCTAGTGGTGGTGGGGTCGTTGGTGAGTGAGAGAATGAGTTGGGTGTCATCTGCATAGGAAATTATGTTGAGACCGTGGTATCTGACGATGTTTGCCAGCAGGGTCATATATGCGTTGAAGACCGTGGGGCTGAGGGATGAGCCCTGAGGGACACCGCAGGTGATCTCCTTGGGTTCAGAGGTGAAAGGTGGGAGATGGATCCTCTGGGTTCTTCTGGTGAGGAAGGAGCATCCCCTTGGATGCAGATGTGGTGGAGTCTTTCGATCAGTGTCTGGTGGAATACGGTGTCGAAGGCTGCTGAGAGATTGAGGAGGATGAAAGCTGCTGTTTCTCCTCAGGTTCAGATGTCGTGGGTGGCTGCAATCAGGGCAGTTTCAGTGCTGTGATTGCTGCGGAAGCCAGATTGGGAGATGCTGAGTAGCTGGTTCTGCTACAGGTGTGTTATGAATTCATTGTTGATGACCTTTTCCAGTAGCTTCGCTGGGAACGGGAGCAGGGAGATTGGCCAGTAGTTTTTAAGTTCACTGGTGTCAGTGGAGGGTTTTTTGAGTAGTGGTCTGAATTCAGTGAGTTTGGAGGCATGTGGAAATGTTGCAGTGGTGATAGAGGTGTTGAGTAGGGTCATGAGTTCCTGTCCGATCCTTTCTTACTGAGTTTGAAGATGTGGTGTGGGCATGGGTCTGTGGTAGATCCTGAGTGGATGGATTTCATGGTGGAGGTGGTGTCCTGGGTCGAGGGGAAGTTCCAGGTGGTCAGTGTGTGGTTTGTGTCAGTTACAGTGGTGGCATATCTCTTGAGGAAGTCCGTGGGTGTGGGTTGGGGTTTGAAGTTTCTGTATATGGTTGCGATCTTGTCATGGAAGAAGTGGGTGAGGTTGTTGCACTGCTCTTGTGAGGGTGTGTTGTTGTTTTCGCTGACAGCCGGATTGGAGAATTCCTTAACAATGTTGAAAGGTTCCTTTGTGGTGTTGATTCTGGTTTCGATGCATGCGACAAGATCTGGGTTGAATCCATTGTTCTTTTGTTCACTATGCCACCTAGCTATATGCAAATCAGTCTTGACCCTGCTCCTCATGGGAACAGCCCAGCCTGAACTGCCAGGCCAGGTCCTCCCTGGACCAGAAACAAGCCACCTGGGACAGGTGTTGAGGTATCACCCCTCATCAGCCAGGCTAGCTTGAATCCAGTGGCACAGCAAGCAAGGGATCCACGTCTGGGCATACCCTTGGCCACCTAGGGTGAACACAGCAAACACAACAAGATGATGGACAGAGTGCTGAAACTTTTCAACACTCACCCCCAGTCAAGAGATCTATGTTGAATCAATTGTTCTTTTTCTCACTATGCCACCCAGCCCGATGCAAATCAGTCCTGGATTGCAGTAATGTATTGGAGATGAAACACAAGAAATTGAAGGGAAAACTAATGGTAGAACAGATGAAAGCTGCACAGCGACATCAGAATCAGCAGTTTGTTGGAAATGTTGGTTCATACAGGGGGTGTATCAACAGGGAGTTTCAATGATGCAAGGTGCAAATGGATTTCAACCGCAAGGTAGAGGATATAGTGTTCCAATTGATCCGAGTACAGGAATTGATGTGGTGACTTTAAAGAAATCAAACCTGTGCCATATCTGTGGCAGGTTAAGCAGCAAGTACAGAGATATAGGGTTCACAATCCTAAGGTACTTCAAGCTCAGGGAATGCAGGTTCCACAAGCCCCAATACCGCAACAAAATGCAAATGTCTAGAGGTATAACGCAAATTAAGTTCCCAATGGGAACACTAATTCTTTTGTGAATCAGGGTACGTCTCAACAGTACTCAATGAAACAATCAGAAGATTACAGCTCAGACATGTCACAATGATGGGCCTGAGAGGGGAGGAGGATTGCATACTTGGTGCAACCTTAGAGGTAGACCAGAGTGGTCCTTTTGTGGATGGTGAGGTAAATGGGAATCCTGTACCATTACTCATTGACACTCGTGTTACCTGCGCTACTGTGAGAACGGCAGAGGTTCCCAACCTACCCCTCTCACGACAAAGAATCCAAGTTGTAGGAGTTGCCAATAAACAAACGACTAGTCCAGTTTCAGAAGTGGTACCTGTCAAAATAGGGTCCTTTGAGGAGAATCACCAATTTGTGGTGTGTCATTCCAATCCTGTAAATCTACTTGGACGAGACCTTTTATGAAAGGTACATTTTTCCATTTACTGTACCCCAAATGGTATTGAGTTTCAAACTCATGATGAAGACATTGCCTTTAAACTTGTCAGGCAGAGATCTGAAATGGGATTGTAACCCATGTTGATAAAAGATGATGAGTCTCCAGAGATAAGAGACACGATGTTACCTGAAGTCAGGGAAAAACATACGTCTCATCATAGGAGTTGAACCAGTCCACATAGCAGTGAAGCCTAATGCTGAGTACCCAAGAATCCCACAATACAATTTGACCTCTGAAACTATTGCTGGGATTACTCCTGTGATTTACTCAATGATTGAGCAAGGCATTCGGAAGGAAATTATTGAGAGTCCATGTAACTCACCCATAATGGGTTTGTAAAAAACCAATGCAAAGTACTGCATAGTGCAGTATTTGAGGAAGATTAACTCCATAGTTGTTCCTTGGTACCGAATCCAGCTGTGATTTCATCTCAGATTCCATGTGAGGCCGAGTGGTTCTCTGTCATCAACGTGTGCCAATCCTTCTTTTCTATACTATTGCATGAGGATAGCCAATTCATCTTCGCTTTCCATTTCCGCAGCCGTGTTCTGGCATGGTGCCGAGTCCCACAAGGGTATACGGAGAGCCCATCCATTTTCAATCAGATACTCAAAAAGAATCTGGAGTCCCTGGTGATGCCCTATCACTCAGTACTAGTGCAATGCATTGATGATCTATTGGTGGCGTCAAATATGCGACACAATTGCTCTGTTGAACCACCTTAGCTGAGAATGGACATAAAATGTCCCCAGCCAAATTGCAGTACTGTGAAAAAGACATCACATCGAGAAAGGAGCAAGGAAGGTGTCACAAGAGAGAATCTCGGCGATTCTGAAAATGAATCCGCCAACAACTCAGAAAGAAATCAGGATGTTCTTGGGAATGGTGGGCTACTGTCAGCAGTACATTTCCAACTTTTCCCTAATGGCCATGCCTTTACAAAGGCTGACACACAAGGACATGTCAGATCTGGTACCATGGGATGACAGCTGAATGCGTGCCCCCTCAGAGATGAGAGAATGTCTCTGCCGTGCCCCAGCACTGGAAATGCCTGATTATAATAAATGTTTTGCTTTGTTTTGCAGTGAGAGAGAGGGCTGCACTCTTTCAGTGCTAACCCAGATGCACTTGAATGCTCGCAGACCCATTGCATATTTTTCTGCCACACCTGATACCATAGCTGCTGCTTTGCCCAGATGTCTTTAAGCTGTGGCTTCCACAGGTGTCAGTATTGAGCAATGCGAGAGCATTGTCATGTGTCATCCTTTGACGTTTTTTGTCCCCCATTCTGTCGAGGTCTTGTTAATTTGTACCAGAACCCAGTACCTGACTAATAGTCGTCTCACCAAGTATTAACAAGTCATTTTTGGCGCTGATAATGTCATATTGAGGAGCTGTACTGTGCTAAATCCTACTACTCTTTTGGCCATACTTAGAAATTAATCTGTTGAGGTGAAGTTGAGCATGACTGTATTGGTGTTTCTGAACTATGCGCCAAGCCAAGACCTGACATACAAGATGTGCCACTACCTTAATCAGATTATGTGATGTTTGTTGATGGCTCCTGCTTACAAGACCATGATGGAAACCTGAGAGCTGCCTACGCAGTCTGTACTGTCTCAGGTGTGGTCGAAGCATCCTGGCTTCAAGGAATATTTTCAGCACAAGTGGCCGAATTGATTGCTATTACTATGGCATGCTGTGTTTCAGCCAGCTGAGAATGACAATTTTCACTGATAGTGAGTATGGCCTTGGTGTAGTCACCACTTTGGATAGTTTTGTTTACAACATCGGTTTATGACTTCTTCAGGGTAACCCGTAAGAGATGGTGACATTGTGTCCATAATATTCTGAAGGCTTTACAGTTACCTGCCCAGATTGCACTCGTGAAATGTCCCGCACATCGAAATGGCACAGATTATGTGACAGTGGGCCACAGGTATGCAGATGAGACAGTGAGATACTGTGTTCTGAATGTTTGCACGTTTAATGAGGAGCACCACAATGAAAAATCGGATGCCACAAATTGCAATCTGTTGTTGACTGCAGTTGATACTTCGGAGGAGGTTAAGAGGTTACAGGAAGAAGTGTCAGAAACTGAACAGCAAGGCTGGATTAGAGCAGGTTGCGTCAAAAGAGATGAGGGTGACATTTGGGTTTCAGGAGATGGAAGACCTGTGTTGCCAGATAATTTGTTACCTTCACTGGCAGGACATTGTCATGGACCTGCACAAGTAGAGAGAGATGCCATGGTGTGCTTGTTTAGGCAAACCCGGTTTAATCCAAGGTTCAGACTGATGGCTGAAGAACTGTGTCACAGATGTGTTGTGTGCCAACAACAGAATGTAGGCAGAAGTAACACTGAGTCACATAGGGATATCAGGAGGTCCCTTCAACAGGATGCAACTGGACTTTAACGAGATGCCTGTGTGCAATGGGATGAGATATGTCCTAGTGATTGTGTGTATCTTTTCATGTTGGGTTGAAGCTTACCCGACCATGAGAAATGGTAGTCTCACAATGGTTAAGCTGTTGTTGAGGGAGTTAATACCAAGGTTTGGTTTCCCGACTTCTCTTGAGTCAGACTGAGGAACTCATTTTAATAATGAGGTCCTGAAGATGTTGTGCGCAGCATTGTAAGTTGAACAGAGGCTATATTGCAGTTACAGCCCGGAAGCTTCTGGAAGTGTGGAGCAGGTCAATAGCACTTTGAAATCCAGATTGGCTAAAGTGTGTGCTTTGACATCCCTGAACTGGTTTCATGCATTGCCTCTTGTGTTGATGAGCCTAAGCAGTACTCCAGATAGGAGGACAGGATAACCCATGAAATCATCATGGACTAAGCTATGAGACTGCCAGCTCTGCCTGCGAATGCGCTTGTGAACATTACAGAGGACGTGATGCTTGATTATTGCAAATCATTGGCTGATGTGATGCGTTCTGTGCCTCAACAGGTTGGAGAGGCTACAGCCCGCCTCAACAGGAACAGTGCCATGATCTCAGTCCGGGCAAATGAGTTACGGTGAAGAATCACAGGCGCAAGTCGTGCTTGGAGCCTAAGTGGCGTGGCCCGTGCCAGGTTATATTGCTCACTACAACAGCTGTGAAGAATGGAAGACTCTCCAACTGCTCATACTCGCAGAGTCTTTACTCCCCTTGATGATACAACAGCACCTGTCCCTGATGTGCCGTTGGTTACAGTGAGACAGAGGGAGCAGGTTAGTCAAGCTGTTGGGGATCAGCAAGAAGCTGGGACAGCACTTTTTCGGCCTGAGGGGGGTCTGAGAGAGTCAACAGTTGAAGTCGGTACAGAAGGGTCCCATCCTGTGATGTTGACTGAGCCAGATTCAGACCTTGGTGAAGGGCCTAGTGCAGTAGTTCAGCATTCCGTCCATCAATTGTTCTTTTTGAATTTGTCATCCCAAGTGTGACGGGATGCCCAGACATGGGTCCCGTGCTCGCCATGCCACTGGATTCAAGTTATCCTGGCTGTTGAGGGGTAATGCCCTGAAATCAGTTCTAGGAAGCTTGTTTCCAATCCAGGGAGGACCTTGCTTGGCAGTTCGGGTTGGACTGTTCAAATTGGGAGAAGGGTCAAGACTGATTTGCATATGGCTAGGTCCAAACCGTGGTGGCGTGGTGAGCAAAAAAACTATGGACTTAGGCCCAGATCTCTGGGCTGGAGGGTGAGTGTGTGACATTGTTAAGCATTCCGTCCATCAATTGATATTTTTGCATTTGTTATCCCAAGTGGGATGGGGATGCTCAGACGTGGGTCCTGTTCTCACCATGCCATTGGATTCAAGCTATCCTGGCCAACGAGGAGTGATACCCCGAAACCGGTCCTAGGATGCTTGTTTTCAGTCCAGGAAGGACCTGCCTTGGCATTTCGGACTCAACTGTTCCCATGGGGAGCAGGGTCAAGACTGATTTGCATATGATTAGCTCCAAACTAGGGTGGCGTGGTGAGCAAAAAAACAATGGATTTAAGCCCCGGATATCTGTTCTGGGGGTGAATGTATGACATTGTTCACCATTCCATCCAACAATTGTTCTTTTTGCATTTGTCATCCCAAGTGGGACGGGGACGGCCAGACATGGGTCCCGTGCTCTCCATGCCACTGGATTCAAGCTATCCTGCCTGATAAGGGTTGATACCCGGAACCCAGTCCTTGGATGCTTTTTTACGGTCCAGGGAGGACCTAGCTTGGGTGTTCGGGCTGGACTGTTCCCATGGGTAGCAGGGTCAAGACTGATTTGCATATGGCTAGGTCCAAACTGGGGTGGCGTGTTGAGCAGATAAACAATGGATTTAGGCCCATATCTCTGTACTGGGGGTGAGTGTTTGACATTCTTCAGCATTTCATCCATCAATTGTTCTTTTTGCATTTGTCATCCCAAGTGGGACGGAGATGCCCAGACGTGGGTCCATGCTTACCATGCCACTGGATTCAAGCTATCCTGGTTGATGAGGGGTGATACCCAGAAACCGGTCCTTGGATGCTTGTTTTTGGTCCATGGAGGACCTGGCTTGGCAGTGCGGGCTGGACTATTCCCATGGGGAGCAGGGTCAAGACTGATTTGCATATGGCTAGGTCCAAACTGGGATGGCATGGTGAGTAACAAACAATGTATTTAGGCCCAGATCCCTGTACTGGGAGTGAGTGATTGACATTATTCAGCATTCCATACATAAATTGTTCTTTTTGCATTTGTCATCCGAAGTGGGATGGGGATGGCCAGACACAGGTCCCGTGCTCGCCATGTCACTGGATTCAAGCTATCCTGGCTAATAAGGGGTGATACCCCGAAACCAGTCCTATGATGACAGTTCGAGCTGGACTATTCCCATGGGGAGCAGGGTCAAGAATAATTTGCATATGGCTAGGTCCAAACTGTGGTGGCGTGTTAAGCAAATAATCAATGGATTTAGGCCCAGATCTCTGTACTGGGGGTGAGTGTTTGACATTCTTCAGCATTCCATCGATCAATTGTTCTTTTTGCATTTGTCATCCCAAGTGTGATGGGGATGCCCAGACGTGGGTCCGTGCTCGCCATGCCACTGGATTCAGGCTATCCTGGCTGATGAGGGGTGATACCCTGAAACCGTTCCTAGGATGCTTGTTTCTGGTCCAGGGAGGACCTGGCTTGGCAGTTCGGGCTGGACTGTTCCCATGGGGAGCAGGGTCAAGACTGATTTGCATATGGCTAAGTCCAAACTGGGGTGGCATGGTGAGCAACAAAACAATGTATTTAGGCCCAGATCTCTGTACTGGAGGTGATTGATTGACAGTGTTCAGCATTCCGTCCATCAATTGTTCTTTTAACAACAGAATGTAGGCATTAACACTGAGTCAAATAGGGTGATCAGGATGTCTCTTCAACAGGATGCAACTGGACTTTATTGAGATACCTGTGTGCAATGGTGTTAGAAATGGGATCTCTAGTTGGCAGTCGGTATGCACCCTGTCCAAGTAGGGACCCTCACTCTAGTCAGGGTCAGGATGCGGGCCGCAGGGAAGGTGAGGCACCGGAAAACACTGTGATGCGTTGGTTCCTTAGAACGCAGAGGAGGTGATGCGTTGATTCTGTACTGGCAGAGGGGGTGCTGTGTCGTTTCCTTGCTGACAGGGGAGGTGATGCGTCGATTCCTTGCTGGTAGGGGAGGTGAAGCATCGGGGTCTGGACACGCAGCCTCCGTTCCTTACTGTGGTGCGGTGGCAATGAAGAATCGGTGCCCAGGGACGATGCATCGAAAATCCGGCTGGGTCAATGCGGCGGCAGCAAAACAGGCACTGCATTGTTTCCACAGCTGCAAGCAGGGGATGCTTCAGTGTGGGTTTCACGGACGTCGGTGACACAGAGCTCAGGACTCATGCTGCGGTGATTTTTCGGTTGCACTGCAGGTGTTGCGTCAATTCTTCGGCAGCACAGCAGCGATACAGCGATAAATAAAACAGGAGCTGAGAGCCGATGCGTTGATTTTCATCTTAGATCACAAGATTCTACTTCCAAGGGCCCAGGAACTGCATTTGGTTCTACTTGGCAAGTCAGACTCTTAGAAGAAGAGCCCAGGCAGTGGTAGGTCAAGTCTTTGATGACCCTGAGACTTCTTAACAGGAGTCAAGCACACACAAACCCTTGGAGAACCTTGGAAGCAGGATATAGGGAGCAAAGTCCACTCCTTTCACTCCTAGGACAGATGCAGCAAGCAGCAGACCAGCAAAACAAAGCAACAGGCAGTGTGTCAGTCCCTCCTACCAAATCCAGCTCTTCTTCCTGGCAGAACGAACATCCTTTAGTCCACAAGTGTTCTGAAGTTATGGTGTCACAGCTCCAGTACTTATACTAGTTTCTGCCTTTGAAGGAGGCAAACTTCAAAGGAAAGTCATTGTACAAGTCATTGCACAAGACCCAGCCATTTTCCTGACCTGGCTCCAGACACACTACAGGTGAGTGGAGTCAGCTTTGTGTGAGGACAGGCACAGCCCTATTCAGGTATCAGTGACAACTCCTCCCACCACTCTAGTTCAGGAAATCACATCAGCCTGGTGATGGCCCATCAGGATATGCAAGATACACCTCAGCTCCCTTTGTGTGACTGTCTAGAGTGATTGCACAAGAGCCCAACTGTCATCCTAACCCAGACGTGGATTCTACAGACAGGCAGAGGCACAGAATGAATAAAGAAAATGGCCACTTTCTAAAAGTGGCATTTCAAACATGTAATTTAAAAATCATCTACGCCGAAGATGTGTTTTAAAATTGTGAGTTCAGAGACCCCAAACTCCAAATCTCTATCTGCTCCCAATGGGATATTACACTTAAAAGATATTTCAAGGCAACCCCCATGTTACCCCATGGGAGAGATAGTCCTTGCAATATTGAAAAACAAAATTAGCAGTATTTCACTATCAGGACATATAAAACACACCAGTACATGTCCTATCTTTTAAATACACTGCACCCTGCCCATAGGGCTGCTTTGGGCCTACCTTAGGGGTGACTTACATGGAATAAAAGGGAAGGTTTGGGCATGGCAAGTGGGGTACACTTTCCAGATCAAAATGGAAGTTTAAAAATGCACTCACAGACACTTCAGTGGCGGGTCTGAGACATGTTTGCAGGGCTACTCATGTGGGTGGTACAATCAGTTCTTCAGGCCCACTAGTAGAATTTCATTTACAGGCCCTGAGCACACCTGGTGCACTTTACTAGGGACTTACTAGTAAATCAAATACACCAATCATGGATAAACCAATCACCAATTCAATTTACATAGGGAGTACTTGCACTTTAGCACTGGTCAGCAGTGGTAAAGTGCCCAGAGTCCTAAAACCAGCAAAAAAGAAATGCAGCACACAGTCAAAAAACAGGAGGTCAGAAGCAAAAATGACAGGGAAAATCACGCCAAAAGATGCCAGGTCTAACACATGTCCCCCCCAGCTAAAAGTGGGGAGAACTACCCAACCCCATGGGCGTTCTCTTCACTGAGGCAGAAGAACCTGGACAGACCATCAGCGCTGGTGTGTTCTGTGCCAGGGCAGTGTTCCACCGTAAAGTCCATTCCCTTTTAGGGAAATGGACCACCTCAACAGTTTTGGGTTCTCACCCCTCATTTGCATTAACCATCTGAGGGGCCTGTTGTCTGTCTGAACCCGGAAGTGAGTCCCAAACAAGTAGGGTCTTAGCTTCTTCAGCGCCTAGAAAAAGCTTCCCTTCCAATTGAACTCCACCTCTGTTCCCGGGGAAGTAGCCTCCTACTAATGAAAGCTACTGGCTGATCTAGGCCCTCTTTGTTCAGCTGTGAAAGCATGGCTCCCACACTATGCTCTGAGGCATCAGTCTGCACCACAAACTCCTTGGAAAAGTCAGGAGCCTTGAGCACATGCGCTGTGCATATGGCCTCCTTCAGGGTATCAAAAGCAGTCTGACATGCCTCAGTCCAGATCACCTGATATGGCTGCTTCCTTGAAATCAGCTCTGTCAAGCGGGCCACAATGGTGCCGTACACCCTGAAAAATCTGCTGCAGTACCCAGTGAGGCCTAAGAAGGCTCTCACCTCTGTCTGGGTCTCGGGGGGTGCCCAAGGCAGAATGGTGTTAATCTTGGGTTGTAGGGGCGCCACCTGGCCGCTTCCTACCTGGTGCCCCAAGTACACCACAGATCCCTGCCCTATCATGCACTTACTGGCCTTGATAGTGAGGCATGCTCTCTGCAGAACCTTCAACACCTCCTGGAGGTGGTACAAGTGATCCTCCCAACTAGAACTGAAGACTGTAATGTCGTTTAGGTAGGCGGCACTGAAGTTCTCTAATCCAGCCAGAACCTGGTTTACATGCCTCTGGAATGTGGCTGGGGCGTTCTTCAACTCAAAAGGCATGTCTTGGAACTGGCAATGCCTTTCTGGTGTTGAGAACATTGACCTCTCCTGTGCCCCCTCGGTCAAGGCAATCTGCCAATACTCCGATGTTAATTCAAATGTACTGAGGAACTTGGCAGCTCCCAGACGATGAGGTGCACGTCAGTCTTAGTGACAGCATTGAGTCCATGTTAGTCCACACAGAACCGCAGTTCAGAAGTGACACCGCGTGGGGCAGTCTTTGGAATCAAGACCACTGCGCTGGACCAAGGTCTGCTGGAGGGCTCAATCACCCCAAGGGCTAGCATCTTGGAAACTTCTTCCTTAATGCTAGCCTTCAACTTGCCAGTCAGCCTGTAAATGTTGTGTTTCACAGGTGGACTATCCCCAGTATCTATGTCATAAGTGCACCAATGGGTGACTTCTGGAATCAGTGAAAATAGAGTAGCAAATTTCCCAGCAACTGGCGAAAGTCATTCTGCTGCTCTAGGGTCAGTGTAGGGGAGAGGATCACACCCTCAACTGACCCATCCTGCTCTTGAGTAGACAGGGGGTCGGGGAGAGGTTCACTCTCCTCTTCCGCCTGGTCAACTCAGACCTCTCAAAGTGGGGTTTGGGGTGTTTCGTGTGCAGGACCCTTAAGAGGTTCCTAGGAGTCTGCAAGTCCACCAGATAGATGACGTCACTCTTGTGCTCCTTGTTCCTTTTTCTCATAGGGGCCAGACCACTTGTCTTGTAGAGCGCAAGGCTCTACTGGCTCCATCACCCACACCTTTTGACCAGGCTGAAACTTAACCAGAGTTGTATTCTGGTCGTACCAACATTTCATGTCCTTCTGGTTAACTTCTAGGTTCTCCTGAGCAAGTTTCCTGAAGCATGCTGTCTGGTTCCGGAAGGCCAGCATGTAACTGAATACATCCTGGGTGGCTTCCTAGGAACTTGCTCCCAGCCCTCCTTCACCAGACTGAGAGGTCCTCTCACAGGGTGCCCATACAGATGTTCAAAAGGGCTGAAACCAACCCCCTTCTGCAGTACCTCCCTGTAGACAAAAAGAAGGCATGTAAGAGGATGTCCCACTTACGCCTCATGGGTTCCGACAGGCCCCCAATCATGCCCTTCAGCGTTCTGTTGAATCTCTCAACCAACCCATTACTTTGGGGGTGGTAAGAGTGGTGAATTTGTAGTTCACGCCACACTCCTTACACATGGCCTTCATGTACAGCGACATGAAGTTGGTACCCCGGTCAGATACCACCTCCTTGGGGAAACCCATGCGGGTAAAGATCACTATAAGTGCACTGGCCACAACGGTCGCCGTCACTGTCCTTACAGGGATAGCCTCTGGGCACCGGGTGGTATGGTCCAGCAAGACCAGGATGAACTTGTTGCCCATGGCTGTCTTGGGATCCAGAGGCCCCACAATGTCAATGCCCACCCGTTTGAAAGGAGTGCTCACAACAGGGAATGGTTGCAGGGGAGCCTTACATCTTTACATCTTCCCCCACTCTTGCCACTCACTTGGCAAGTCTGACAGGACCTACAGAAAGCATCTGACTTTTTTCTCATTTGGGGCAAGTAAAAGTGGGTGACAAGCCTGTCATAGGTCTTGCCCTGCCCCAAATGTTTTGCCAGAGGCTCATCATGAGCCAAACCCAGTAGGACGGTTCTGAAGTGCAGGGGTACCACCAGCACACAGGCTGCCCCAGGCTCAGTAACCTTACGCTCACTATAGAGGATATCATTCTCCAATAGATCAGGTGAGATCTAGGCTCTTTGCAAACTGCCTGGTCCTTGGCCTGTTGCCGAAGACCCACAAGAGTAGGGCACTCTTTCTGCATTGTGCAGAATTCCTCCCTGGGGGCACCCCCTTCCTGCTGCCAATGGGTCAGCTCAGGCAGGTTCCCCAGTTCGGCCACTTCTTCCGCTGTAGGTTCCGGAGCATCCCTCTCAGGTTAAGCCTTCTACCGGACCATTGGAATTTCTGGAGCGGATTTCCCATGACCCTTGTCCCTCTCTTTCTGACAGACACCTGGGCCACTCTTTCAGGCTCCAGGTCCTTCTGATCACCCTGGGCTGCCATGGACCGTGTGGTCATGCACGTCCACTCAGGCAATCCCAACAACTCCAAATAGGACAAGAATTCCACCTCCCACCAGGCGCTGTGTTCCAGGTCGTTTCCTAGCACACAATCCACAGACATGGATGGGCTCACAGTTACCCTTAAAGAACCTCAGACTTACCCCCTACTCAAAGGGAACCTGAGCCACTTTACAAAAGTGCTTATTGTTGTCTGCTGCGACTACTTGGTGAGGCACTCCAGGGACCACTTGCTCTTTAGACACCAAGTGGCACCTGACAATAGTCACACTGGCTCCTGTCAGGACCGGACTGGGACCAGAAAACCGGCCCTGGCAAACTGCTCGGCAGCCCCCCCTGGGGGGGCTGAGGGAGTGCGGCCGAGCTGTTTGCAAGGGCCGGTTCGGACGATTTTGTTACCGGGGGCTGATATTGCAGGCCCCCGGTAACAAAAACGGACCCCAGGGGCCCAAAATCGGCCCCCTTCCCTGGCGGCCCACCGGGGAAACGCCCGGTGCCCGCTATGGCCAGTCCGGCCCTGGCTCCTGTGTCTCTCTGAGCCTCTACCTTCTGTCCATTGATGGTCACCCACTGCCTGTATTTTTTAGTGTTATCAGGCATGAGGGTTCTCTGGACCATCTCACTGTCCCCTAGTGAGACAAGGGTTATCTCAGCTGGTTCCTCACACCCACCTGGGACCAGCTCCTCCCCAAGCACTACACTGGTCATCCCTGGTGACTGCCCACTGGTGGGGGCCTGTGCCCGCTTGGGACACTTGAGATCTTTTCTCATGTGACCCTCCCGATCACAAGCGAAACATTTGCAGGGTCCCCTTTCTGCAGCTTTACCTGAAAAGAACCATGGTTTCTTATCTCCTGGGGGGCAGGAATCCTTACCGTGGGAACTAGATTGGGGCCCTTTAGAGAACTCCTTCTGTTTACCCTTGTCCCCCCCCCCCCCATCTTTCTTCTGTTGGGAACTATGCCCACCCTGGCGGAGTCTCCCAAATACAACTTCTTTTGGACCCTGGTGCTGAGCCAGCGGTCCGCCTCCTTACCAAGCCACCTGGGGTCAGTAAGATTGCTGTCAATCAAGTGCTGGCTCAGCTCTGGAAAACAAAGACTAGACAAGTGCTCCCATGCAATCAAGTTGTACAGCCCCTGGTAGTCTGTTACCTAACTGCCCTTCACCCAACCATCTAGTGCTCTGCAGTAGAAATCAACATACTCAACTCAAATTCGTGAACCAAGTTTAGAGATCTCCCTAAACTTCACTCTATAACTCTCTGGGGTGAGACCGTACCTCCTGACCAGGGCTTCCTTCATGGTGAGGTACCTCATCTGATCCTCTATTGCTAAGACCAACAGGGTGTCTCTCCCCTCCACTGTTAAGCGATTCCGCAGACCTGCTCCCCAATCTCTCTCAGGGACCTTGTGTGCCCTTAAAGCTACTTCACAGCCCCTAAACCACGGGTCAATGTCATCCCCCACCACATAATCCTTCACTACACCCTTGGGTGTATGTACCTTACCTTCTGAGTGCACTGAAAAAACACTGCCACCATCTGTGCTGGACTTGGGCTTCAAATAAAGCCCCTTCAAACTGTACTCCTGAGCTAAAAGCATCTTTCTTTCCTCCATGGCCCATTTATCCTTCTCCTCCTTTCTCTTGAGTTTTGCTAACTCCAACTGGAGCTTCTCCTCATGCTTCATCTTGAGCTTTCTAGCTCCATCTCATGCCTCCTGGCTTCATGCCTGCCCTGCAGCTCTTTTCTCAGGAAGAAAAACTGCTGCCTGCCCTGGAGGGTACCTTCCCCTCAAGCAGAGCCTGATCCATCACTTGATCACCATCCACGTTTTTGCAGACACCATCCATCAGTTGCTCCTTATCCCCAAGATGCCCACTTGCATTCATGGCATCTACACAAGCCCTCAGCGCCTTTTGTAGCTCCTCCTTTTTAGTGAGGCCCTTAAACTGGACCTTGAGGTCCTTGCAGATTGACCTAAGTTGAGACACAGTGTAGGTTTCCAACCTATCCTCCTCAAAAACTAAATATGTAGGTGCAATAGATGATTCTCTAGACATGACGGTAGTAAAAACTTCACCATTGTCTAAAACTCAAGAATGTGAAAAGATAAAAAGACCAAAAAGAAAAAAACAGTATGTGGTCACGAAATGATCTGCGATGTGACAGTAGTGTACACCAATCACTGTATGTAAACTACAAACACAAGTCCTATCCTCACCGCTGATCACAAATGTTATAAATGGGGTCTCTAGTTGACAGTCGGTATGTACCCTGGCCAAGTAGGGACCCACACTCTAGTCAGGGTAAGGGGATCACACACCTAAGAAAACCCCTGCTCATCACCTTGGTAGCTTGGTGGAAGCAGTCAGGCTTATCTCAGAGGCAATGTGTAAAGCATGTGTACATACACACACAGTAACACAGTGAAAACAATACAAAATTAGTCCACACCAGTTTAGAAAAATCGCCAATATTTATCTGATTGAAACAAGACCAAAACGACAAAAATCCAACATACACAAGTAAAGATATCACTTTTCAAAGGTTCATTAAGTCTTAATCCATAGAAATCAATGGATGCAGGTGTTTTAGCACAAAGTACCTGAGATGCGTCAAAAACAAAGACGATGCAGGCCGCTGGGGAGGTAAGGCACCAGAAAACACAGCGATGCATCAGTTCTTTACCACGCAGCGGAGGTGTTGCTTCGATTCCGTACTGGCAGAGGAGGTGATGCGTTGGTTCCTTACTGCAAAGGAGGTGATGCGCCACTTCCTTACTGCTAGGCAGGGGAGGTGATGCATCGATTCTTTGCTGGCAGAGGAGGTGATGTGTCAATTCCTTGCTGATAGGGGAGGTGATGCGTTGATTCCTTGCTAGTAGGGGAGGTGATGCGTCGGGGTATGGGTACGCAGCCTCAGTTCCCTACTGCGGTGTGGCGTCGATGAAAAATCGGCGCCAAGGGATGATGCATTGAAAATCCGGATGCACTGCACCGATGCGGCAGCAGCAAAGCAGGCACTGTGTTGTTTCTACAGCCGCAAGCAAGGGAAGTGTGGGAGTTAGAGCGGGTGCCATGGACAACAGTGACATGGAGCTCAGGACTCACGCTGCAGCGATTATTAGGCTGCACTGCAGGCGATGTGTCAATTCTTAGGCCGCAAAGCGGTGATGTGGCGATCTTGGGCCGTGGTGTGTCGATAAAACAGGCACTGGGAGCCGATGCATGGATTTTCTTCTAAGATCACCAGATTCTACTTCCAAGAGCCCAGAAACTGGATTTGGCACCACTTGGCAATTCAGAACTCTTAGCATAAGAGCCAAGGCACTGGTAGGTGAAGTCTTTGATGGCCCTGAGACTTCTTAACAGGAGGCAAGCACACACAAACCCTTGGAGAACCTTGGAAGCAGGATATAGGGAGCAAAGTCCACTCCTTTCACTCCTAGGACAGATGCGGCAAGCAGCAGACCAGCACAACAAAGCAACAGGCAGTGTGTCAGTCCCTCCTACCAAATCCAGCTCTTCTTCCTGGCAGAACGAACATCCTTTAGTCCACAAGTGTTCTGAAGTTATGGTGTCACAGCTCCAGTACTTATACTAGTTTCTGCCTTTGAAGGAGGCAAACTTCAAAGGAAAGTCATTGTAGTGCACAAGACCCTTCCTTTCCTTGACCTGGCTCCAGACACACTAAGGGGGTGGAGACAGCTTTGTGTGAGGACAGGCACAGACCTATTCAGGTGTCAGTGACAACTTCTCCCACCACTCTTGCTCAGGAAAGCCCATCAGCCTGGTGACGGCCCATCAGCATATGCAAGGCACACCTCAGCTCCCTTTGTGTGATTGTCTAGAGTGAATGCACACATCCGAACCCAGACATGGATTCTACAGACAGGTAGAGGCACAGAATGGATAAGCAAGAAAATGTCCACTTTCTAAAAGTGGCATTTTCAAACATGCAATTTAAAACCAACTTCACTAAAAAATGTGGTTTTGAATTGTGAGTTCAGAGCCCCCAAACTCCAAATCTCTATTTACTCCCAATGGGAAATTAGACTTGAAAGATATTTCGAGGCAATCCCCATGTTGCCCTATGGGAGAGATAGTCCTTGCAATAGTGAAAAACGAAATTAGCAGTATTTCACTATCAGGACATGTAAAACACAACAGTACATGCCCCACCTTTAAAATACACTGCACCCTGCGCATGGGGCTGCCTGGATCCTACCTTAGAGGTGACTTATATGTAATAAAAGGAAAGGTTTGGGCCTGGCAAGTAGGGGCACTTGCCAGATCGCAATGGCAGTTTAAAACTGCACTCACAGACACTTCAGTGGCAGGTCTGAGATGTTTTCAGAGCTACTCATGTGGGTGGCACAATCGGTGCTGCAGGCCCACGTATAGCTTTTGATTTACAGGCCCCGGGCACACCTGGCGCACTTTACTAGGGACTTACTAGTAAATCATATATGCCTATCATTGATAAACCACTCACCAATACAATTTACACAGGGAGCACTTGCACTTTAGCACTGGTCAGCAGTGGTAAGGTGTCAGAGTCCTAAAACCAGCAAAAACGAAATGCAGCACACAGTCAAAAAACAGGAGGTCAGAAGGAAAAAAGACAGGGGATATCACACCAAAACATGCCAGGTCTAACAAATGGGTTGAGATATGTCTGAGTGATTGTGTGCCTCTTTTCACATTGAGTTGAAGCATACCTGACTAAGGGGAAATGGTAGTCTCACAGTGGCTAAACAGTTGTTGAGGGAATTAATATCAAGGTTCGGTTTCCCGACTTCTCTGGAGTCAAACCAAGGAACTAATTTTAATAATGAGGTCCTAAAGATGTTGTGCTCAGCATTGCAAGTTGAACAGAGGCTACATTGCAGTTACAGACCGGAAGCTTCTGGAAGTGTGGAGCAAGTAAATTGAACTTTGAAATCCAGATTGGCTAAAGTGTGTGCTTCGACATCCCAGAAATGGCCTGATGCATTGCCTCTTGTGTTGATGAGCCTACGCAGTACTCCAAATAGGAGGACAGGATTGTCTCCCGATGAAATCATCATGGGCCGAGCTATGAGACTGCCAGCTGTGCCTGTGAATGTGCTTGTGAACATTACAGATGACATGATTCTTGATTACTGCAATGGACTGACTGAGGTAGTGCGTTTTGTGCCTCACCAGGTTGGAGAGGCTACAGCCTCCATCAACAGGAGCAGTGCCATGATCTCAGTCCGGGCATCTGGGTTATGGTGAAGAAGCACGGGCGGAAGCCATTCTTGGAGTCTCAGTAGTGTGGCTGGTACCAGTTTATATTGGTCACTACAACAGCTGTGAACTGCGGAGGTCTCCCCCAACTGGCTAGACGCTGCTCATACTCGTGGAGTCCCTTGTCCCCTTGATGATATAACAGAACCTGTCCCTGATGTGCCGTTGGTTCCAGTGTGACTGAGGGAGCAGATTAGTCAAGCTGTTGGGAATCAGCAAGAAGCTGGGACAGCACTTGTGCCGCGTAAGGGGGGGTCTGAGAGAGTCAGTCAGTCAAACCACTTTATTCGATTACTTAAAATCATAAAAGTACCAAGCATTATTTACAAAAACACAATCTTAAAAATACATGGATGAAAATATATTTAAAAAAAACACATTTGTGTATAACCGTTTTCATCTAGAATCACAAGATTAAAAAGATTTCAACATGTATTAAAACTAATACATTAATTCATATAACTAATTTCATAATCCTAGCAGTAGCGGCCCAGGACAGACAAAAATTAAAATATTCCTCATGTTTTTCTCCTAAAAAATAAAATAATTAGGATCAAGAAAATACATAACAATCTGAGCAGAAGGGCAAAAACCCGTAACACATTTAAATAGAACATTTAAAACAGCCACATCTATATAACCCAACAAGCACTAAAATCTCAAAACTAAAATGAAAGGATTGCATAGCCACATTTCATAAAGACTCAGGCAATGTTTAACAAGGGGATATTTTTCCTAATTCGTACAGCTGCGACTAAAAAGCAAGCAATATTAAAAATATCCCCAGGGTTGCTCAGCATTTGCAAATAAAGTAATGCTGGTCTAACCTGTAAAAACCCTTCCCTTTCAATATGGGGATTAAAAACTTCCTACGTATATCAATGTAAAGGTCGCAAAACATCATAAAATGTAAAGTATCTTGTGCAGAATAATTGTCACATATACATGGTGGTGCATCCACCGGTTTGCACCATCCCATATAATCACTCAGCGTATAGTGGATCAAATTGAAACGAAACCTAGTCAAGAGCCAGCGATGGAACGGCTTATTAACAACTGTCAAGTATGGCTCAATTAAAATAGATGTTTTTGTCATAAAGTGTGCCCTGACTAAAGGTTTCTGTAACTCATGTTCTTCCCGTTCCATCACCAACATATTTAAAAAATTCGTTTTGACCCATTTCGTATCTTCCTTCCTAATCCTCTCCGGGAATTCAAATAGTTCTGGCCGCCCAATTTTAGATAACATAGTTTTAACGTACCACAACCATTTGATGTTACGCACGTTGTCCAATTTGGCGCAATCCCGCAATATCTGATGATTCAGTGTTAGCTCAGGAATGAGCCATACTCTGAGCCAACAGAGTAACGGTGCTGTACTCAGAATATCCGAGACATAACCCATCCCCAATTCCTGATGTATAGCAAAGGTTGTGGTTGATTGGGGAACGGACAGGAGGTTACGCAAAAATTTATTTTCAGCGGTCTGCAACCCTGGCTGCTGTTTAAAACCCCATATAGATGCGCCATATGCCGCAATAGCCAAACACTTAGATCTATATATCTTCAAAATTGCCTCCACGGGTCTAGCCCCCAAACGCTGGGCAAACCCTAAAATAGCAGTGGAAGATCTAATTACAGCGTTTTTTTTTATTTTCTGTTGAGGGACCCAAGAGCTTCTTTTATCAAAAACTACTCCTAGATATGTAAAAGAGGATACCGTGGATACTTCCGCCCCATTGCAATTGAAAGTTTTAGCTATACTAGCTCTGTGGTCCGTTGTCATAAAATGTGATTTCGCAATATTCACTACCAGGTCCAAGGACCGCATATAGGCTCCAAATGAATCCAGGTGCCGCTGTAGGCCTACTGCAGTACGAGCCAGGAGGACAGCATCGTCCGCGTATAGAAAACTGGGATTAAACAGTCACCCATACGCGGAATGTCCGGGCTCGCTTCCAATAAAGATCTATCAAGGGCATTAATATATAAAGTAAAGAGTAGGGGCGCCAATATACACCCTTGTCTGACGCCCCTTCTTGATTTAAAAGAGTTTGTACACTTGCCATCCTGAGAGATCCTAATTGATGTAAAAAGGTCTCGGTGAAGATCAGCCAAAAAATAAACTAAAGACGGGTCCAAGCCCATATCCAGCAAAATACTCCACAGCTTCGACCTGTTGACCAGGTCGAATGCTGAGGATAGATCCATAAAGGCCATCCTCAACGTACCCTCTTTAGCCATGGTGTATTTGCTAATTAATAAATATAAATTAAGACACTGGTCCATGGTACTTCTTCCTTTTCTAAAACCATACTGTAAATTGGATAAAATATTATTTTCATCAACCCAATCTGTAATTTTAGCTAAAACCACTTTACCTAATATTTTGACCACCGAATCTATCAGAGATATCGGTCTGTAGCACCTCGGGTCCCCTCTCTGTCCCTTTTTAAAAGTTGGGATTATTATCGACTTGGACCAGCTTATAGGGAATCCAAACTTTCCTGAGGCATTAAAAACGTTCACTAAAATCTTCGCCCAAAATTTAGGATCGCATTTATAGATATCGGCTGGGACACCATCAGGGCCAGGTGCTTTGTTACTAGAGGTCTCTTCTATAGCTTTCTCAATATCCTCCACATTAAATATAAAAGATGCAGTGTCCTGCGGGGATCTTGTCCTAGGAGCGATAACCTCTGCATCTGCATGGCTGTATATTGCCTAAAAATGAGATAACCACTGTGCCTCTGTAATGTTGCTTTCTTGGGTATCATTTTCCCGACCTGAAAAAAAACGGAGTATTAACAATAGACCAAAATCTAGAACTATCCTTTAAAACATCTACTGCTAATAAAGCGTTCCAGGCCTCAGCCTTAATTTCTGATTTCAGCCTATACACTGCTGTCTTATATTGTTTCCGTAGGCCCGCTATCAATGCCCTGTTTTGAGGTGAGCTTTTTAGGGCCAGGACTAGGGACCGATGTGCTCGTGAACAGTTATCATCGAACCATTTTTCTCCCCGTGCAGACCTAGATTTAGTATTAATTATCAACTCTGCAGATATCTGTCTGCAGATACCATCAAATGCTCCAAGAACCACATCCTTAGGGCTTGAAGAGTCAGCGCATAAAATAATAAGCCCTTTAGCTTTAGTACAGAAATCCGCAAAAAGATATCAGGAATCACTTTCGACCACTTAAGCCTCCTCCCTTGATCACACGTTACCAAGCTGTTGGCTCCCAGGTTTTTCCCACCATTGCCTAAGAAGCCACAACTTATATCTAGTTCCAAAAAACAGGATTATGATCACTAAAAATTGAATGTCTAGCATTATATAATACTACTTTGTCAAGCAGCGAAGGAGACAGAAATATATAATCAATAATAGTGTCTCTCGCCCTAGCTTTAAACGTGGGACACCGTTCAGATAGATTAAAAAAAACAGGTTCATAAAGGTCCGCTTCAGTCAAAAGGGCCTCCAGTCCCTCCTCCTGGAGAGAATGCTCAAAGTGAGGACTCACCGCATAACTGTGCCCTAGATGGTCATCAATAAAACAATGCAGGTCACACAAATGTATATTAAAATCACCCATTAGTAATATATGATAAAAAGTGGTTTGCTTCAACCTATAGGCTTCTAAAAAGCAGTTGACAGTTGAAGTCGGTACAGAAGAGTCCCATCATGTGGTGTTGACTGTGCCGAATTCAGACTGTGGCGAAGGGCATGGTGCAGTAGTTCAGCATTCAGTCCATCAATTGTTCTTTTTGCATTTGTCATCCCAAATGCGACGGGGATGCCCAGACTTGGGTCCTGTGCTCTTCATGCCACTGGATTCAACCTATCCTGGCTGATATGGGGTGATACGCAACAAAACAGTCCTAGGATGCTTGTTTCCGGTCCATGGAGGACATGGCTTGGCAGTTTGGGCTGGACTGCGAGCAGGGTCAAGAGTGATTTGTATATGGCTAGCTCCAAACTGGGGTGGCGTGGTGAGCAAACAAATAATGAATTTAGAGCCAGATCTCTGTACTGGGGGTTGAGTGTTTGACATTGTTCAGCATTCCGTCCATCAATTGTTCTTTTTGCATTTGTCATCCCAAGTGGGACGGGTATGCCCAGACGTGGGTCCCGTGCTCTCCATGCCACTGCATTCAAGCTATCCTGGCTGATGAGGGGTGATACCCCGAAACCGATCCTAAGATGGTTGTTTCTGGTCCAGGGAGAACCTGGCTTGGCAGTTCGGGCTAGACTGTTCCCCTGGGAAGCAGGATCAAGACTGATTTGCATATGGTTAAGTCCAAACTGGGGTAGCGTGGTGAGCAAAAAAATGATGGATTTAGGCCCAGATCTCTGTACTGGTGGTGAGTGTTTAACAATGTTCAGCATTCCACCGAAACTTCTTTAGGTTAGGCTTTCCTGTTGTTATTCTGTATCTTTATAGTATTGTGCTAAGAGTTGTGTACCTTAACTTGATTGTTAACCTGTAATAAATCTTCTTAACTATAGTTACTGATTCCTGGTCCTTATTGTGTAGCCAAATGGGTCACACTGTAAATTGAACTTTGATTGATGCAATGTTAACTCCCATCACCTCTCAGTCGGGTAAATAGATCCAGTGGACAGACAATGGTAAGAAAGTTAGCCAAGAGCGCAGGATCAACTACCTAGTGGTGACTGCCACTAGATAAAATATATATATACCTTGAAACGCTGGAAACACTGAAGGTGACCCGACCCAAAAAATTACGAATTCTTCTTTGAACAACAGTTTAACACATTTTCTAGCACATTTGAACGCTGTATTGCCTTACGATGATGGTTTCTCAGATAATTCAAGTAACAGCACCAAAATATGAAGCCACTCACATGCGAACAATAAAAAACACCGAAACCCCAGTACACACAGCACGGACAACTTATGATTCAAGCGCAGTGTAAATAACGAAAATAAAAAATATATATCTGTTGCAGTATTGCAATGTTTACACTCGCGTGTTTGCGCGGAAAGATTGTATTTTTAAAAACACTATTACATTAATCGTATCATAAAAGCACTAAGAGACAATTTACATCCATCTGCTGCACCTTGTGTCAATAATTACTACTATGTTACAGTTTGTAGTGTTTAGATAACTTTCAATATGAAAACGTTTGGACCTCTGCATTTATTTATGGAAAAGAGAATTGGAAATCTACAAGAGCGCACACATCGTTCCCTTTGAGAAACCAGCAAATAAACAAACACAAAATAACATTCCCCAGTCAGTCGCCCCTCGCCATTGTCTTTGTGATTAAGACACCCAAGGCGTGCATAGTTTGCCCTACTCTCGTGTGTGCGCGCGCAAAGAGCTCCCTGCCCCCAGCCTGTAATTGTTCTGTGGTCTACAGCAGAGAGGGGGAGGGGGTGTCACTTGTTTATTGGAACAGCCTCGGTTACACAGAAGAAGGGGGGGAAAGTCAGCCAGCTTGGCAGTTTCAAGGTCCCCTAAAGATGTATCCACAGGAGCAGCCAATCAGAGCAGGCGTGGATTTTCTGCTCTTTTTCTCTTAAAGGGGCAGGCGTCGCCGTGTTCTTAGCACAATTAAAGGGGCAGGCACAAACAGAAAGAGACGTGGATATGAAAGAAAAGAAAGTTCAGATAGGAAAGAAAGTTAAGAGTGAAAACTCCTTCGGCGTGTCCTCTTCCAAGGAGACACAATGGCGAAACGGGCTTAATGGCCTGTCCTTTTCTATGCTGAAATAACAATTCTGTATCTTAAGTTATAGGTTTGTTGGTACTATGTATTGTCAGGTCCTCCTTCGCTGCGAGTATACTTTGTCATAAGAGTTAAAGTAACTGTATTGCCACCGATCATTTTTGCTGGCCAGTGAAACATATTAACAGTGCATGTCTTGGATGTTGTCCTGTAAATATCACAGAACCTGCAGGCTCATCCATTCACCCCCCTCCCTCTCTCTGTAAACAAGGGCGTGTTGTTTCGGTGTCTGCCCCCCTGCAGCACCTTATCTTGCCCTGAAGCACCAGATGTAATCTAAATGTGAAAAGAGGGCTGGACAAACCAGGCGGAACACTTATGTATGTAGGGTTGGCCGAGAAGCCTTCTCCCCGTCCCTTCCAGGGAGCATCTAAAACAAAACTCAAGATTAACTACATTTGGGTCAGGATGCCCATCTCCTCCCTCGACAGAAAGAAATTGCAAATTACCCTCTGCGCATCTGCAAATATAGTTCGAGCAGCAATTTTATTTTTTATAAGTATTTTTTTTATGAAAGGTACTTAACCAAAACCCCACTGCAAGGGTTTGGTGTGTTTAGTCTGGAAAAATAATATTGCAGTTATTGAAACATTATGTGAGACAGTGAACAGTATTTTTCTTATGTCAATTTTTTACTGCTATGGTAATAACATGGAATTTGACATTAGCTCTGTAGTAATAAAATATATATATTCCACCAAAACCAACTTCATGCGAACAAGAAGAGGGCACGCACTCGAAGCAGGTAAAATATGCAGCACATCTTTATTGCCAAGGGCCTCCAATGACTCTGCACAAAAGAGAGACGCGTTTCGGCAGAGAAACTGCCTTTGTCAATTTAGAGAACGCCATGTTGTACTCACAGTTAAATATCTTAAAGTGCTAAACATAGAAGACATACTTCATAATGAGTGCGCAGTGAATATGTCTCATTAAAGTTCATAACATGCCTGCTAATAGAAGAAAAACCAAATGTGTCCATGATTTTTAAAAATCTGCAGGCCAGCTAATAATGCACACATTAGTTGTCAGAAATGAAAATTACGTTACTAATGAAAATAAAAGCAACAAAGTGCAGTTCATATCCTGACATATAAAATACTGTGTTAGCGCTGTAACAATCTAACCGTTCTGAACAGGTGAAACTCATTATTAAAAAGTCCTCCGCGCTTTCCGTCTTTATGTTGCACATTATTTCAATATTAAAAAAACAACAAACATAGCAAATATTAACAGCTTGTACGGGCTAATGAGTGGCTATAACCATTCCCCATGACTTAGATCCAGCCACCATTGACTATAACGCAGACAAATCCGCAGTTCAAAAGTCACAGGGCAGGCAGTCGATTTCTTTTTGAAGAAGAGACCGATGTCTATGTATAACCACAACATCATGTTACTCAAAATGATTAGATTGTGCCTGTGTAATAATGTATTTACATTTGATGGCAAGTTTTTCCAACAATTGCAAGGCGTAGCTATGGGGGCATGCTTCTCCCCTAGCTACGCCTGTCTTCACGTTGGCTGGTGGGAGGAGCATGTCCTACAAGCAGACCACCAATCCGCTTGGGCTAGCCACGTAGTACAATGGTGGAGATATATAGATGATGTTTTTATAATTTGGAAGGGAACTAAGGTCCAGGCTGAAAACTTTGTAAGCAATATCAACTGCAATAACATGAATTTAAACTTTACAGCACATATCGACTCGAAAACCATAAATTTCTTGGATATCACTATTTACATCAAAGAGGGCACTATTGAGACATGTCTTTACAGGAAACCCACTGCTGGAAACACCTTATTACATGCGAATAGTTTCCATCCACAACATACCATCACTAGCATACCTTATGGTGAGTTTTTACGTATTCGGCGAGCGTGTAGTTCACAAGAAGATCTAGATTTCCATCAAAGCGCAGCCAAGCAGAGGTTCATTGAAAGAGGATACAATCCAATCAAATTGGACAAAGCCCTAAAAAAGGCAAACAGCAAAAATAGACAGCTGCTGTTATGTAGCAAGAATAGAGACGCATTAGCAGAAACCCCTGCACACCATATTCCATCTGAGAATATTGTAACTAATGACTCAGAAACTGTTCAGTGCAGACTTATTACTACCTACTGCAAACAGGCTAACGCTATCAAAACCATCATTAATACACAATGGCCCATAGTGTTCGGTCCAAGTTGGAGGTGCACAAAGAAGATAAACTTGTTATTGAATTTTTAAAATCTTTGGAGGGTCGCCTAAAAGCCTATGAGGACACAATAAAAGCTAAGAAACAGCGCAAGTTCTTGCGAGATAAAAGGGACTATGCGGAAAGAAGAATCTTGACCTACGCTAAACGGTTCGATTGGACACAACGGGATCGGCAGTTTGTCCAACATCAGAAAAGACGGGAAGAAGTCTCCACTGACTCAAGTTCAGATGTAAGTTCAGATTCTGAAAGGTTATCCTCAGCCGTCCCTTTATGCGTACGTCCTCTAACCTTTTTGCACAAGTTCCAATTACTCAAGCAGCAAAAGGAACAAAACGAACGCACACCACTAAAAGAAGAAGGAACAGGAAGAGGACGGGGAAAACCAAGAGGAAGGGGTGCATACAAAAAGAAAAACAAAGACTAACCAGAAGGGGTGGTCGTAACAGATTCTGGTACAAGAACGATATGGAAATCAACACTGATGACAAATCTATCATCAATTTGTCTACACGCATTTTGACCCCTGAAGAAGAATCTCTCCTCAAACTTGGTTTATCATTCTGTCCCGTGATTGACTGGAACTATGTCGATGCTAGGATAGATCTTTTTCTTTATATTAGGAAATTGAAATTAATGAAATTACAACTTATGCCCAAGCATCAGGCTTATCAAAATCAGGCAGCAAGTCTGCAACCACCCTCTATAGTATCGACAAGATTCACTTTGGATGAGGTTACTTCCATCTTGGAGATAAATTAATTGGACAGGAACTCCGGCATGAACGTCAACGCCAATGTGGGTGGTGTACTCAATGATCTAGGCTTTCCCATAAATTCTTCTGTAAAAAGTGGACTGAAAATGAAGTCAAAATTCAACCCCAATGTTCCGTATGATAATGTTGAGGCTTTCCACTCAATAATGATGCATGAACTAATACATCTAAGAACCAACGACAAGCTTCGTGTCAAGGATAACCTCACTAAGAGTCAACAAAATGCCCTGGACAATTTGTTATCAGATCCAACCATAATAGTGAAACCCTCAGGTAAGGGTGGGAACATTGTGTTGATGGACGTTGCACTTTATAAAGCAGAAGCGATGAGACAGTTAAGTATATCAGACTGCTATGAGGAAATTACATGGAGAACCTATGAGAGTACCATCACCAAATACTATGAGATGTTACACAATTGGTGGCAGGTGGAGCTCATTGATGATGACGAATTGAAATTTCTAAGGAACGATAATCCAAGAGTCCCCTGTCTCTACCTCCTGCCGAAGGTGCACAAACATGCCACCAGACCACCAGGGAGGCCTATTGTTTCTCGAATGGTGGACTTCTGGAAAATACTTCTATCTTCTTGGATTACTTTCTGGCCCCTTTTGTTAAAGATCTAAGATCCTACTGTCAGGACAGTTCAGATTTTCTAAGGAGAATTCATGATGTCAAATGGGATAAGGGCTTCTTGTTGATCTCATTAGATGTGTGTTCTCTGTACACTTGTATTAATCAAGAGAAGGGGGTGGAAGCATGTTTATATTTTTTGCAACGCAGAACCATTGACCTATACAAACATACCATTATGTTGAAACTCATGATGTTGTACTGTCTACAAGAAAATATCTTTTTGTTTGATAAACAACTGTATCGTCAAAAATCTGGTACCGCCATGGGCACCTGCTTCGCCCCCAGCCTGGTGAACCTGTTCCTGAGCTGGTGGGAGGAGCAGGTGGTGTGGACTGACACCAATGAGGAATTTACCAATCGAGTACTATTATGGCTACGGTACATAGATGATCTTTTTATCATCTGGGATGGCAACAAGGAATCAGCTTTGGAATTTATTGATCGTCTATCCCATAATGATCTGAATTTGAAATTTACCTACAACATTAGTCAAACCGAATGTGATTTTCTTGATGTACACATAGTGGTACAAGGCAGCAAATTGGTCATGAATCTCTTTAGGAAGGAAACTGCGGGCAATAGTACCCTTCACGCTCTGAGCCATCATCCTGTGCCGCTCCTTAATAGCATCCCCTATGGGGAACTATTGCGGGCTCGCAGAAACTGTAGTTCTGATGAAAACTATGAGAAGGAGCAAGCCAATATGATACAGAGATTTAAAGCGAGGGGATACTCAGACAAAATTTTATCACAGGCAACCACCAAACTGAAGAGCATTAATCAAACAGATGTTCTATTCAAATCTGACGCTACAGTGGTGGAAGAGGTCACGTCTAACATTCCCAGAATGATCACAACTTACAATGCCAGATCCAACAAGCTAAAATCAATAATGAAAAAACATTGGGGTCTTATTCAGGCTGATTCCGTTATTGGTCGCAGGGTAGGTAGTTCACCCACCGTAACTTACAGAAGACCACCCTCCCTCAGGGACAAATTGGTCAAAAGTCATTACCAGATGGAACCATCTTCAACTTGGCTTGATAAAAGCAAGGGGTTTCACAAATGTAATGCCTGTAAGGCTTGTGCTACGAGCCAGAGCTGTAAAACGTTCAAAACTGCACATGGCAAGTTAAGAACGATATCCAAATTCATTACGTGTACCTCTGATCATGTGGTCTACTCCCTTGAATGCCGATGTGGGCTTCGTTACATAGGCAGTACGAAACTGTCTGTGAAAAAACGTGTCATGGAACATCTTAGGGCAATAACCAACCTAGATTTCAACTATCCAGTGGCCAGGCATTTCTATAATGTCCATAACAGCAATAGCAAACTCCTGAAATATATGGGACTCGATAGAGTGTTAAAAGATATCAGAGGGGGAGACCGGGAGAAACAGCTTCGTATATTGGAGTCCCGATATATCATTGACTTGAACACCAGGATGCCCTTCGGACTCAATAAAGAGGAGGAATTGGCCACACACATAGGCATATGATCACCAGCAGGGTTGAATATATTCTCCTAGATCTTTGTTTACTTATCAAACCTTTGCCTCCTCTCTGTATTCAGTTGGTTAGGATGATTTCCTAAACCTTTTATACTTATATTTTCTTATATTTTGCTTTACATATTTTGGGGATTTTTTATGTACAATTCCTTTCCTGTACAATTTTTTAAGATAGGGTGCACCAGATCACATTTTCCTGTGAGATAGGACGATCACTATAGGGTGGGTGATTGAGCAATTACCCTGGTTATAATACAATGAAATATTGTGTCCTATAGGACATACACACATGTGTATTCATCTCAGCCACATGTCACGTATGATTGTAACATGATTGATCATGCTCTACAATAGGGCTGATAGATGGGCCATTTGATCATTTTTTTCTTGCTCAGGATTTTTTATTTTATTTTAAGAACACTTAAGTTTTCACTGGTCACTTGACACTGATATATCTCTATTGGGATATATATGTTTCCTCTATCCCCGTTTCTGAAGCACAGCTCTTGTGTACATGGGATCATGTATACATTGGTTCTGTGCTCCGACCACCGTATATCTGCACATCGATGCCTATTGGACAGTACTGTTCATCCGGTAAGAAATTATAGTGATTGACGCTATTGTGGTGGTACAATTCAATATATAATATGTAAACACTCAGCAGTGTATACTCAGCAGTGTATATTCTTAGCAGCCTTATATTCGAGCAGGGCCAGGGATTTTTTAGTATACACCGTATACGAACTTTTGCTAAGCTGCAGGCTATATAGATTGCTACTACTTAGGATGTGTCCGACTAATTTGTCTCCATCAGATATTATTAGATGTTCCTCGATGAATCATGTTATGACTAGGTAACAACATTATTGTTGCGTTTTCTTTTAAAAAATGTGCTAATTGCAAGCGCCCCACCTTGTAACTTTTAATTAATTTTGGATACAAGGATATTCTTTATTGTCACCTTTCAAGATGGGATAACTTTATTGACTTGTGGGCAAGCAGTGAACATTAGAGTGTATTTCCTCTATGCTCACGAAGTCACGTGATCGGGTTCTTTGCATATTAACGTAAGGCTATATAAACTTAAACAACTGGCCTTACTTTCTTGTTCATAAAAATGTATGCTGCACATATGGAAATTTATGCATATCTATAGCAAGAATTCTAATAATTGATTGATTACGCTGTTCCCTACACTGCAGTACCGATAACAGTTTATATTCTATATAAGATTTGAAAATGTATAACAGTCTATTTTCGTAATATAGTTAGCTTATTATTGTTAGATATTCTAAATTTAGCCACGATAATTTGCTTTTATCTTCATTGTAAATGTCGGATGTTTTCAAAGTCCATGATGATGGCATGCTTACTTTAACGGTGCACGAAGCATTGACCTTTGAACTTGACGAAGGCCGGCTGGCCGAAACGCGTTGTTCTTTTGTGCAATAAACCCACTGTGGATGCTACTGGTGTGCCGCCTCCTTGCTTATGCTTAAAGGACTGTTCTTGATGATTTGTGGATTGTTTGCCACCACGGCAGGCACCAGTGACGAAGGGCAGGTGTAGGAAGGTGGAATCTGACTACATGGTTGCCCCCACTTTTTTCCTGGTGTTTTGTTGGTTTTTGACTTAGTTTGGCTGGGAACCTGCTAATCAGGTCCCCAGCCTATCTGCTTTCTCTTTAAATGACTTGGAGTGCACCCTAGGTGCACTAGTGATTGGATACTGTGGTAGCTTAAGAATCCCTAGTATATGGTACCTTAGGTACCAAGGGCATAGGTACTTCACAGGCCTACCAGGGGCTGCAGCATGTATTATGCCACCCCTGGGAAGCAGACTAAATCTGACACCACAGGCCTGCTACTGCAGCCTGAGTGAGGAAGTGCTAGCACTCCTCACTGAGATATAGGTTCCCTATATCTCTCCTACACACACATATAACCCTATCAGTCACCCCTAAGGCAGGCCCTATCAATCCTGAGGGCAGGGTGCTTGGCTTATATGTGAGGGGGTGCCTCTGCCTGAGCAGGGCCCCTCTGCAGCTCTCAGAGTCCATTCTCTGGTGCTGTTTGTGGATGCGGTTAAACCATATACTTTTAAGTGCATTATATCCTCGCGGTAAAATGCTAACTTTGGAATGGCTGCATCGAAACATGTCGTGTTTGGTGTCAAACATCTTGGAATACTACCTCCCCCGCCAGTCCTGGCAGCGGGGGTAGCATTCCACCCTTCTAGAGGGATAGACATGTACCTACTGTGGAAACGCAGTAGAATCCTGCAGAGCCCTGGCATCACAAAATGGATGCCACCAGTCACAGACACTGGGCTGCCCTCCTGCTGATGACCAACACTCACAGTGGAGGAAGCCCAACAATAGATATCCTGTCCCAAGGGGGTGTGATCACCTCCCAGACAGGGTTTAGTGTATTGGGGCTGGGTGGGTGCACTCTTAGAGTGCTTTGAAGTCCTGCACTGGGGGAGCAGAAGGCTCCTCTGTGCATATGCCAGTTCAAACCGGCTCAGGGGCTACCTGTCCCTGCTCTGGCGCGAAACTGGACAAAGGGAAGTGGGTGTAGCCGCCCACTCCCCTGACCCTCCCTCCCGTAGGTAGGGTCATAGAGCTAGTCCCTCCCCTTCTTTTTAGTATAAAAGGGGGAACCTGTGCATAGCACCCTAGATTTCCCTGGACGACGCTCTACAAGAAGAATCCCGGACCTTCGACGTTCCACTGCCTTTGGAAGACTGAAGAATCTCCCTTGGAGTCAAGGAGTGACTCCCCTGCTTGGCAGGCACCAAAAACTACAAACGACGGTCGCAAACTATGCCGCTCCCGCCGGAGTCCGAAGTCCCTGCAGCCCAAGAAGTGGATTTCCTGACTTCTCAAAGGCCCTCGTGAGTCCCCAGCGAAGCTGAGGCCAGTGGACCCCAAGAGTAACGAGGAACCGCGACCCCTGGGTACCATGCACTATTGTCGAGTGCAACCCCTCACAACGTTCCACGAACTTGTGCTTTGGACCACGTGTGGTCCCAGCCTCCAGCAGGAATCCCTCCTAAGATCAGAGGCCTACCACGTCCCGAGTGACCGTGGGCCCCTGTGAGAGAATCCTCCCGAGGCGTCTTCGCGATCCCTTGCCAGCCGGCTTGTGGGTCCCCAGAAGACTTCCTAAAGAAAACTAAGGGCTCCCCTGGTTGCTCCAGGCCTGCCCTGACTTACCCTCGCTGGGTGAGTTCCACAGACCTTGCTGGTCTGCGCCATCGCCTCTTCACACTTTCCCCGAGACTTGCTGTTACCAAGGCTTGTTGGCCCCGATCGAGTTGCCGACACCGCAGTAAGCCGCAGACATCGTCGCCCACGCCGAATCCAGCTCCTGGTCGTCGTCGACGCCTCCTGGACCTCGTGGCTGAAGAGTCAAGGCAAGCATGAACAACCTGAACCCTGCAACGACGGTGGGCATTCATCTTCCTTGCCCCGAGTCACTGCCAAGTGACTTTGAACACTGTCCCCTCTGCTTTCAGGTCATCCTTCCACCGAATCCAGGCTTGGATTCCACCGGACACTTTTTCAAACCATCACAAGCAGCAAGTCTTCTTTGGTCGCCATTGAAAACGACGCCGCGACCCGACACCAAAGGACACCTGTGCACCCGGCTTCCCTGGGTGAGGTAACTCCAGCACTCCAGTGCTCCTGTGGGTGTGGGCCCTCGAACTACTTACCCTGTAAGTGACTTGCTTGTAGGTTCACCAGAAATATCCTAAAACTCTTACTTTCCCCGTGCGATTCTCGCACTGACTCGTACGTGGTTCGCGTCTGTGTTAGACACACCGCGTCCGACTCCCTTGCAAATCCTATCTGTAGACCGTATCCTTCGACTCGTACTGAGTCCGATCGGTGTGTTCACCTCGAACACGCAAGGGGCCTTGAACATTGATATCTCAATCGCGTCTGAGCGCATAGACTCATACAGGATTCGCATCGGTGCCAGGTCACCGCGTCCGTCCCCTGTGGGTCTCCTACAACTACCTGGGGTGGTTCTTGGGGGTCCCTCGATTCTAGATGCCCTAGACCTAGGTCTAGCAAACTAAGATTGTAATATTCAATTGTGCTAAACTTATCCTGATAATATTTGACTTGTACATATGTTCCTATCCTCTAATCTCATAAAGAGATTAGTAGAGAGTGTTTATTAATAAATACATATATATTTGATATATATACCTGTGTGGTGTCTTTTCATTTGGCGATTCAAGAGATTGTGTGGTAAAACAAGCTGCTTTACATTCCTTCAAGACTTAGCCTGAAGGCTGCTCTCCACAGCTACCACTAGGATAGCTTTCTATAAAGGTTGTCTTAAACCTATCTACCATAAGAGTCGAATTGTTCTGGTGCAAGGTGTCCACTTTAATTAGTGAACAGCATATACCAGGCCAACTTCTCACAGCAGGCGTACGGCGTCTTGGGCAAACCAACGTGGATTTCATATTTATATAACAGCGGTGGGGCGGTGGGGCCCGGTAAAGGGGGATTTTGAGGGACAATGCAGAGGGAAAATTAAGTAAATAATAAATTTTACCTCGGCATTGTCCCGCGAAATTTCCCCTTACCCGGCCCCACCGCTGTTACCTGCACGGACCTCGGCTGTTGCTCTGTAGTAATAAATTATAAATAAATTATATATACTGGTAAATGTAAGTGCTTTTTGTGTTTTTTAAAATGGTAACCCTTTTTACAGTGAATATATATATATGTATATATATATACATATATAATGTATTACTACAGAGCAATATATATATATATATATTCACTGTAAAAAGTGTTACCATTTTAAAAAACACAAAAAAACACTTACATTTACCAGTTATACATAACTGATATAAGTATAACTTGCATCGCCATAGATTTCAGATGTCATCAGTGATGTAATGTTTGTGGTCAGAAGCAGTCCATCACAGCAGTGCAAGTGTATTTATGTACGTTATGTATAAATGGTGAATTTCAGTGTTTTTTAAACACTAGTGTTTTTTTAGTGAATTTCTAAGATAATTTTTAACATAAGTTCAAATCTTACTAGCTTCCTCACATATAACTCCACTTTAACCTTTGTTTTTCCAGTGAATAGCTATCTGTTTTTTAATGTAAATTAATGTCTTATTAAAATACTTTTGCGGACAACACCCCACCACGAATGGTCCACCAGCCAACTACCACCCAACACCACTCCACATATATATATATTTTTTAATGATTTTTTTGGGGGGTGCCACAATCCTGCAAGATCCACACAGGGAGTCACGCTGGCTCCCGCAGGACTCCTGTGGGATTGCAGCACCCCCAATTTTTTTTATTTGACCCGAGGGTAGATCCAGCTGGGACTCCCCCACAAGGTTCAGGGGGTCATAGTTCCCCTACCCTGTCTTCTTATTTTGGATTTTTAGGCAATTTTCAGGACACGGGACAGAGTCTTGTAATGGTACTTACAACATTTTCTTTCATGTTGCGACCAGCCAATCAGATTGCTCATTCACGAGAGTGAGCTGCACAGTAGAATTCTGGGTACGGCGGGGCTCTCACAAGACTGTCATATAGCTACAAATTTTGAACCTTTATTTCTCAAAAAAACTGCTGAACAGATTTACACTAAATCAAAAAAGGCACTAATTTTCTGGGTAAAGATCTAGCTTTCTGCCACATTTGATGAAATTCTCTTCAGCCGTTTTTTCTCTATCGTTGTCTAATTTTTTCTAGGGAAAATGCATGGAGAAAAAGTGTGTTGGGACCCCGCCTTTTTTCTCACTCCCTGTTTGACAGATCACCCCAAAGCTTTCCAGGAAGGAGCTGAGGTGAGGTGGGTGAACTTTTTTGGAAGGTTTCATGAAGATTTCTCAAACAGCCCCAACGTTATTAGCAAAACAAAAAAGGATCTTCCTATGGAAACGCAGACTCACGTATAACTACACAGTCACTATCATTGATATTGTTGTTTCTTTAATTTGTGGGTACAGAAATTCTGTTGACTACTAAATGACCTAGGTGCAGTGATGACCCTTAAATTTCATGGCAAAGTATGAAAAACAGATGGGTTTTTTTCCGGAGGGGTACACAATGTTCATTAGGCACTGTTTGTTTATCCTGTGGCAGGTATATTGTCTGCTATGGAGAAATATCACTCTTGCTTTTTTGCTAGAATATAACGTATTCAATCATTTCATGGGTTCATCTATGAACTGTCTGCAAAACAAATGGCTTTTCATGCGGTGTATCTGAAAACTTTTGCTGTAAAATAAAATAGTTTAGTCCCATTTTCTAAAAAAAAGATTCCTGCCATCTTAAACTCCCATGGAGAGAGTTGAGCTTAAATATAGGGCTAGTACTGTAAAATAGTGCACGGTTGCTTTTAGTCTCCATAGGAAGTTTATTTTAAATGTTAATCCCAGGCACTATGAGAATTGCCTTTAAAAACTTGAATTCTGCAGTAGCTCTGAAGTAGCTCACCTATCTTTCAGCAGAGAACTGTAGATTTTTGAGGCGTTCACTACAATAGAGATTAGATATATCTACAAATTGTACTGCTCCTCTGTAATTTTGTATTTGCACTAGTGTCTTATGCTCTCTCAATGTCACCCCTTTGTTGCAGTTTTACACATTATTTTATAGTCTCATTCGCTAGACTGTCCCAAGACAAACATTGTTTGTTTTTGGCTGATAGACTGTCACTTCTGTACGTGGTTGTATATAAAGGTTGAATGGCCTGTACAATGAAAAGTATGGCAACTACCGCAGAATCTATTTCCCTACCGTTCCTATGATAACAGTAGGCTGCCTTGGTAGTACCCCCAGTGTCATGAAAAGAACCACTGTCACTTTTTTTTACTTACAATCGTAAAGTGCAGTCTGTGGAGTGCTAGTATCTCCCCTGGTCCTAGAAACAGTTGTTCTGATGAGAATAATCCTTATGGTCTAACTGCATACATTAAAAACTAGGAGGGCATTTATATCATTGCTGTTCACAAAGGTATTTGTAAATAGGCATATCCACTTTTATACAAAAAGTCTATTCTGTTGGTTATGCAACACATGGTGCCTCAGTGCTGTATTAAAACATGGCCCAATATCACATCCATGGTGAATTCTAAGCTGAAGTCAAGGATGTCCCATTTCTCCTTTCCCCTTACTCCTTTGCTTATCTTCTTTCCCACTGTTACATTCAATCCTCCTCCCTTCTCCTCTTTCCTCTGCTCCACCATTTTCTCCTTCTCTAGATCTCCACATTTCTTACTTTCTCCACTTTTTCATCTTGCTCACTCTGTTTTCTACTCTCCAACTCTCTTGTCGCTCAACTATCCTTTTCTTTTTCCCTCTTCCCCTTGTTTTTTTCTTTCACTCTGAATCTTTTTGATACCTCTCTCTCTGTTTCTTTTCCCCTCTCATGCCTTATTCAGCCCAGATGACTTCTTTCCTTTACTCTCCTTTTCTTCACCTGTCTCACTAGTTCTCCCATATAGGACATTCCTGAGACAAAGTGGGTTTAATGTAGTCTTAAGGTGGCTTATGATTCATAGGTGAAATAGGCAAGTGGTATACAGATTACAGTGCTACACATAAAACACAGACTTATAAGGGGGCCATACCAGAGGCGTGTATAAACAATGCCATTTTAAAGGATCATTATCTTTCTCTCCTGCTCCTAGAGATATGATATAACCAAGTAGTAAGATCGCAAATTCTTACTTGGCCTAGTTTTGTAGTCAAAGTGAGGGAGAAAAGGTCCTCATCCAGATTTCTGGCACCAATAAAAGGTTTAAAATGCCTGTGAGTCCTCTCACTAAGCAAAAACATTGCCTTTTGCTGCAAGGTTACAACGTCTGTAATCTAGACAAGAAGCACTGAATGATTTGGTTCATGATGAAAGGTACTCTACTCAGAAAATTAATTTTTAGGTCTTGCCTACAGAATGCCTACTGAAATACTTGTTGTGTGCAATACCAATACTTCCTGTGGGCTTTAGGTTTGCCCATCGCTTATTTTTGGTTAGCTTTTTTGGCATTCTCATTTGTTTCCTTCTTAGTCAATGGCTTTCCCACATCTTCCTGCATTTGTTCCTCCCTTGCGACATAAGGCCACATGTACGACCCATTTTAGTGGTCACAAACGGAGAATCAGCAGTTTGTTACCACTAAAGAGCCTTTTCCAATGTACTAATCCTATTTCGCGAGTCGGTAACCTATTACCAACTCACAAAATAGGCTTTACAAGTTGATATTAGGAAGGGGTGTTGCAAGGGCGTCCCTTCCTAATAGCGAGTCGCAGGGGCATGTATGAATGTTTTGCGACTGGAATGCGGTCGCAAAACATTCATATTTTACTGACTCCGTGAAGGAGGTGGTAACTCAAATGGGAAGGGGTCCCCAAGGGACTCCTCTCTGCCTACAAGTAGGTTGAGGCTCCCTGAATAGACACTTGTAGTCCATAACAGGTTATTTACACTAGATTCAGCAAGAGTTTATGGTTAAGTAAGACATGAAAGCAGATTCACTGTAAATTACACACAAATCTAATCCAACTTGAGAAGAGAACTAAAAATACAACTGTGCATTATGTGCTACACATCAAACACAGATTCACAAAAATATTTCAGGTTAGCAGAGGCCCTGTCACATTAGTCTACAATATCCCTAGGAGTGAGACGGGATCCCACTAAAGCATATGCCATAACTAGGTCTCCCGGTTTCATGGTATTTATTTTTTTAACATTTCTGTCTGTAGTTATCCATATTTATTTGTTGACCAAACTATTAGTATTTATCCATATTTATTTTGAGGTTTGAGAATAAGTGGAGTCAAAATTGGTACATTTCCACATTTATTTAACTGATCAACATGCACTACTTTGAAGCCTGTCGCGTTTTAGCAAATTCAGTAGTCAAATATAGCAAATCTCTACACCCACAGGTAAATATTAGCAATTTACTACAAACATATTTTAACATACGCCTGTATTTAAAGATATCTTAACCTGTTTTTTAACTCCCCGTGCTAACTATCTGCTCGTCTGTTGTCTTGGAATTCACAACAGACAGCTTAGAAAGTCACTCACTAGAAGCACAATTTTCAGTATTTATCTGCTTTAAAAAAGAAATAAATAAATACAGACAGGAAACGCACAGTTTTTTGTCTGTATTTATCTGAAAAATCAGTAAAAACGGAAAACTGAGCGCCTTAGCCATAACGCACTGAAAGTACACCTGCCTTCCCCCACTTGTTCTTGGAGAAAGGCAAGGCAGTGTCTACATTAATATGCATAAAAATCTGTTTACTGCTTTTATTTATTGAACATTTTCAGCAAGACATACAGCCAGCATACAGCTAGATAACATGTTTCATAGCACAGATGAGCTCCATTGATGTGCATATAAATAACAAGCCATAAAGTGCAAGACACTTTCATGGTATCACTGACCACAGTGTCATGGCCCTCTGTTAGCATATAAAAAAAAAATGTGTGAAAAGAAGGAACAAATTCAAAATGTCACAAGTACCCAAGGTCTAGTAGGTTACCTTGAGTATGATTTAAGTAACCTACCCGCAGCGGTTAAAAAGGCAGGAGGCCTATGCAAAGGAGAAGACTTCTGTTGCTGGTGGAATATATAGGCCGTGTTCTTTTGCTGCTGCTTCTAAAAAAAGCCCCATTGTAGACCTGGCATGAGCACTGTATCTTGTCTTTTTTTTGGTGGGCTGACGTTTTGGCGTCTCAGCCTTGTAACCTGATTTCAAACAGAGTGCACTAACAGTTTGACCACCATTTACCCACAGCAAACCCACCCACTTTGTGAAAAATATCTCATTGAGTTAGAGATAGCTTGTTTAGTGACAGTGAATGAAATTCTCACCCCACTCGCTTCTACCCTTCCCACCTCTCTGGTCATGTCTTGCTGCCCTCTTCCTCTTAGTGTAAGAATCCCTCTAATTTTCTTTTAAGGACATACCTTCTAGATTCTGTGCTCCATAAGAGGGTGGCCAGAGCTCAGGAATCACACAGACTTCAAGTCTTGCTTTACCTCTGTTGCAGAGTGTGGTGAGAAGTGACCAGATTTGAGAGATTGAGTCTATTGGTGATCTTACACAGAAGGCTCCTTTCATCTGTCAGTGGTGCGGACAGCTTGTTCGAGTCACTGACCCGCTCTCTCTGGAAAACATGTTAAAAACCCACCTGGAGATGGGTGAGAGCAACACTTTTCTGACTCTCATCACCCAACAAACTCCCTGCATAAAATAAAGTTTCCACTTCCTATGACCCATTGAATGGAGTTATTTCCCACTTCCTGACAACACTAATTTATTATTATGTCCTCAAGAGATCTCAGGACTCCTATCTTCCCTTTGGATATTTTCTGTAGAAAAGACTAACATTGTCTTCCTCTCTTATCGGCTACCTACTTGATATTATCAGGATTTCTATGTCTTTGCTTCACACTAGCTAGTACTGTTGCTTGTCACAGACCCTCTCCCTTAATATGAATGCTGAAGTCCTCACCCCCGATGAGTTGGGAAGTGTCTTATGACTCACAAGAGGGACAGCAGGTCCATGCTGCTATGTGGTCTTCCCTTAGATCCCAGTTGCAATCACTATGCTGTCTCCACTCTTCTCGGAAAGCAAGGACAACAAATATTTCTGTGTTTTGCTCTAGCCTCCCTCAAACCTACAGACTTTCCTACATGCATGGTGAATACTCTTTCTTCCAAACCTTGAACAAATAGCAGATCCCGACCTGTAGGTTAAAACATCAAAGCAACCCTACGTTTAGTCAAATGTTTATGGTACATGTAGTTACAGGTCACACATGCAGGCACAAACAAACACATACACACGCACACACACACACACACACACACACATGCAAAGCAGATAATAAGCAAAAGCAGTTGTAAGCAGCTGTACATGGTTCCTTGATAAATACAGCAAATTTGTCCATCCCCTCTCACATTTGACTCGTACCGAGGTTCTTTCCGAAGTTCAGTCATGCAATACATGCAACATTATATATTATGCATTTTTTATACAACACCATATTTATGATTTATATGTTTTGTTGACAGGAAGAGCAGCAACATAATGAGATCACATTTCTCCTACTAGTGCCATAACCTATTTAGCAAATGCCTTTCTTACAAACCTGCTGCTCCATGGATAAAGGCCACCACAACACTTGATAGAGTCTGCGGATGCTCCCACAAACTGAATTTCTTCCCTTGTATACTCTCCTTACATACATCAACACACATTTCTGCATCTTTGGCATTTTTAGATCTCTAAGCAGTAACAAATCATCCCTACCTCGGAGCTAACCTAAAAACCAACTGCTCCTGCAGATATCTGTGCTTGTCACCTCCTCAAGGAGAAGCAGGCACCACTCCCAAGAGGCAGGTCACTTCATGATGTATGCTATATAAATGATTGCACTTAGTGACCCATAATTTGTTTTTGTTTAGAGAGTAAGGAAACAAAACAAGGCATAAATCTGGTGGTTGAGTTCCAGAATACCAATGCTCTTCTCCGCCCAACAGCGCTTCTCCCCCTGAGTTTCACATTCCCTGCTGTACAGGATGTGAAAGTTATTCGGGATATAATGAGCCAGCTTGCATCATCAAATCCTTTTATCTGAAGAAACGTGTTCCTCTAAACCAGAAGGATCAATGTATTTTGAGGAGGGCCAGGGCCAGCTTTAGTGCTGGTGGCGCCCGGTGCAACAATCATTTTGGGCGCCCCCATTGACCGCCTCCTCGGATTCTCTCACTACCACCGGGCAAAAGTGCCCCTCATCTCTCCGATCATAAGTTATTGCTAAACACAGCGCCCCCCCACCCGAGGTCAGAGCCCCCTACACAGGTCAGAGCCCAGTGCAGCCGCACTGGTCGACCGCCTAAAGCCGGACCTGAAGAGGGCTGAATCCACACCAGATTTTCAAGATAAACACTATACAAATGGGTTCCACTGAGATTCATTGTATATGAATGTATCTTATGTGCATACCTGAAAATCTATTGAGGATGTAGCCCTCCTGGACCTACCTTACAAACCCAAGATCTAAGCATTATTTTGATTGCCAAAGTTACATTTTCAGACCCATGAAAGATCTGCGCTCAATACTTTGGAATTTCATAAGCTAAGTAGGGAAGATAAAGGATTAAGTACAAACATTGTGCTGCAGCTCAGTGAATAGTGGGTAGGCTTGCTGTACAATCTTTAGTATAACTCTAGAAATAGCTGGCTGGAAGACTAAAGGTTAACGAGATACTTATGGGTTCGTGATAATCGTTGAGAAGAGGTTACCTTGCTGTTGTTTGATAGGAGGCCCCTGACATAATCTTAAGAGCTTTGGAGGTGTGCCTTAATTCTGATGGGTTGTGCAGACCCCTGTTTCTCTATCTCAGCTGTACGAGCAGGCTAGTCCACCTGTAAAGCTAACCTGACACATCAGAGGAAATTAAAGCTACCCAGCGCTTTAAGATGAAAACTGACCACTTCTGTGGGATCACTGCTCCCTCACTTCTCCACTTGTGAAAGGCTGTCCTAAATATTGATGAGCTGGTGGATGGCCAAAGAAAGTAAACAGTCTACAATTAGAGAAATGTAAAAGCCTAATCTCAGTTCATCCAGGTCACGATAAAAGGCTAAGTGAGTCACACTGACATCTACACCTGTCAATTTTGAGTCAACTCACACAGTGAGTATTGAAGACAATGACTTATCACATCAACAAAATAACCACTGGCTCCATTAGCACGCAGTGACTGGATCACTTGGTATGAAGTTAGTGGAAAGACATACAGTTGAAGGTGGATTAAAACAGACCATTGCAGTCTTGGTTTGCAGATGCACAAGATGGATGTAAACTGTAATTGGGTACCCGATGGACCATGGCACTTGCCACTCCCTCTACACAAATAATGTTTGGCACAGAAAGATTCTGTTGTCACACACCTAACTCAAGGTCGCCCTTTACAAGTGATGGTGATCTTCTTGCACCCTTTTGATGGCTCACTAAGAAGCCAAGCATCTCTTGCACACCTCTCAGGTGCTAAAGACACCTGAAAGAGAAAGGTAAACCCAGAAGCAAACTAGGAGCTAGAAGCAGACCCATATTAAAGTGAGAGACAGCAACGTTCTCTAAGAAGGTGGTAGAGAAGTCATACTCCAATCATTTTTATGAAACATAGGGCCAAAGTATCCATTTCAAAGGCCAAAATTGCCAGGATTTAGGAGCATAACCTCTCTGCAGCAGAACATCATGTCTGTGACTATAAGAAAATAGTGTGTCACACTCGCAGGCTCCTTTCAGGGCGAGATCAGCTCAGCAAGTGGCCCTTTGCCTTCCAGCCTACTAGGACTTTAACCGACACCTAATATGGCCAGTTATGGCTAAAAACCAAACAGACAACCTAGAATAACCCACCCTGCTCTCAACGGATGGAGAGTGGAAACCGGGTGGCAATGCTACCCTTCCTGTTTATGATTACATCCCTATCATCTATTCCCATTCCTACTTTGCTTCCTTTTTACCTCTATTATCGCTTCTCACCCACTCCACCTCCTATCACTTTCGATATCTTGCCAAGCATTGTCCACTTTCCCTACCTCACTCACTTCTTAACTTGTTTTTCATGCAAACTTCTAACTATTTTGTCTCTTACTCTATTCTTTCCTAACCTCCTCTCCACACCCTCTTGCCATACCTAGCCTATGTCTTTCCATTTCTCATATCACTCTCACCTTCTCTGCCCTATGATCCCATCCTCATATTGTTGCTCCCTTTGATGCCTCACTTCTGCTGGTCTGCCCTCTTATCTCTTGCTCCAGGGCTTTCATCTTAAGACTTAGGACACCTATTACAGATCACTAAGGTATCCCCTACAACTACCAATGTGCCCCATTTTATCTATTACCCATGGCAGTGATAGGAACAGAAAATAAGCAGATCTCTAGAAGCCAAGTTTACTTGCTTTATTTTTCACTCCTAGACCTTTTCCAATGTTTCCAAAAATTGGGTCTACATACTCTGCTGAAATGCCCTTTTTTAGACTATATTTAGAGCATATCTTGTCTATGGCAGGACAACCCCTACAATTACCTAAATGAGAGGAATTCCCACATTTATAGCATAATAGTGGTGTTCTCTTGATCTCTTCCTTTTTTAACATGGGTTTCTCAAACTTATCAGAATGTTTTGCCACCACATGGATCTCACCACCGGGTGAACCCCTTATCTCTTGTACAAATGTTTCCGAATGTTCTATTGCTTTAGCAATCTCAATGGGTTCGTTAAGTGACATGCCAGCACTAGCCCACAACCTTTCATGGACTTTCTTATTATTGGTCTTCATTAGAATCTGATCTCTTAATACTTGCTCATAGTTAATGTGCTCAAAATCACAGGTCAGTGCAAGTGACCTTAACTTTGAAACATATTCCTCAATAGGTTAATTTTGTTTTCTGTAATAGAACTTAAAGCTCTACATAACTACTTTTTTTTACATATCTTATATGCATTTGTTGGAAAGAGTATTGATAAACATCTAAATCACTAGCATTAATTAGGGCTGGTAAATGTTTGTACTCTGTTAACCCACACCTGCCTAAGCAATGTTTTAATAGAAACAATTTTCTTTCAGGTCCACAATCATCACCTTCCAATAATTCCACATAACCAAGAAATACCGCTTCCCAAGTTTCCCAATCCATGTGAAGCTCGCCAGGTGCTGGCAGAAACACAGGAGGTTGTACAATACTTGACATTGTGATGCTCAATGTTTCATACAGTTACAGAATTATAAACAATAAAGGCAATCACTACAGTCAGTAGTTATGGTAATTACAGTCAGACACTCGGGGTGTAAATCAGAAAATAATAAATGTAGTCACCGTAATCTGAGGATCCTTGACAAATGTACTGTCCCAGTTCTGCTTAGGTGTGTGCATCACTGTGAACGCGCTAATTGAAAGACGAATAAAGGTGATCACCGCAATATAAATTTTCTGATGCTCCACAATGTTTTAATGATAATTGGGTGTGCGCATCACCATTAATGCTCCTTCCTAGATGTCAGGTTTCCAACTCAGGGTGATCCTGATTCAAAATGGCGGTGTTGCGTGAAGTGACGTCGTGTGTGATGATGCTACAATGATGTCACATGCAGGACAGCGCGCTGATCCACATTCAAAATGGTGGTGTTGTGTGTTGATGTTGCACCGCCTAGATCCCCACTCAAAATGGCAGAGTTGCATGCTGACGTTTCACCACGTTGATCCTGATTCAAAATGGCAGCGTTGCGTGATTATATGGTACCACGCTGGTCTCAATGCGATCCGATGGTGGAGACGATGAAGAAACAGAGAAGCAATGACAAACTTCAAACACGGCAATGTGTTCCACATCCCATCCTCATTGCCAGTGTTATGAAGGTATGGGACGTTGAACTTTTATGTACAGCTCCCAGTCAACGAATGTCTTCACTGAGTTCTATCCCACTATTTATGTTCCCACTACATTCTAATGCATGCCCACGCACCATTCATATGATTAGAATAGCGTGCCATTTCAAATAGCAACATATGTAACACCATCTGCATCAAATATGGATCTGTTGAGATACTACCATGTGACAGGCTCAACCTTTTAATGTCATCAGTGGGTCAACAGGGGGATTGGGCTTAGGCCTGGGTGAAATTTCACATATGCTGCTGTAAAGTGTGTAATTTCTGGTATTTTGCTTTACATTTTTTATGCAAAATTCTACAAGATTGTGCCATTATGTCATATGACGTATTTAGTGGTTGCTTCGGTAAAAATCCTATTGTGGGCGCACTGAACAACACAAACAAAACACAAGTGGGCCATGTTCCCGGTACTTACGTTTTTTATACTATCACTAATTTATATACTAGTACGAAGTGCATTCCTCGCCAGGGCCGGCTCTAGGGCGGTGCGATCGGTGCCACCGCACCGGGCGCTGACTTGGGGTGGGGGCGTTATTTTTCCAAGTATATTCTCAGTCTAAAAGCACCTGCTGCTGCGTTCCTGGCCTTCAGCAATTATCAGGCATCAATTAAAATGTCAGGATAACTCCCGTGATTAATCGTCTTCCTGGAAAAAGACGGGAGGTTTGTCTAGTGCAAGTTTTGACATCCTAAGGTAGTGCAGAAGGTTAAAATGCCTGCTGCTAAGAACGTGTACCATGTAGATAACAAAGTGCATAAAATGGAAATAGGTCAGTGGGTTACTGCTTCTGTAGGAGAGCTCCTTTTGTTACTTGTCATTTATAAGTCAAAATCCTAATATACAACATTGAGCTATTAACTGTCTTCAAAGAGCTGCATGCAAACTGCAAGGTATATGTTAGGGCTGTATGTTTTTTTGCCCAGTCTATCATTATCCTAATCTTGCCAAAAGGGTTCACTTTGTTAGAAAACAATTATTATTATTAAAGAGAACCCCTAAAAATGATGTTATGTTTTAAATTCTGAATTTGTGCTTTTCCAGAATAAGGACTCTTAAACTATATTGCCTATCAGTATCGATGACATGTCACTCCTACACTACACCTTGTAGTCCTTTCTGATGTAACATTTCCTATACACTGATTTACACAAATGATTTTCTCTGTGCAATGTGTGTGTGATGTAAGGTGCTCTGACACCTTACACTGGTATGAGTGGTGCTATAAAACTAAATGAATCTGAGAGACAGTGGTTATGGAGACTTGAGGGGCACTGTTAATGGGTGCTATTGAGGGAATCCATGGCAGAGGTGGTCATTGGGGGGGGGGGCGCCAACAAACATTGTCGCACAGGGCGCCACCAGTGTTAAAGTCCTCGCCTCCAAATTTGAGAAGTTGCAATTCACATTAAAATATAGAGCACAACGCCAGATTTGACTTTTACTTAATTTAGCATAATTTTTCAGGATTTTCACATAATTGTCCAAAAGGCAAATCACACATTTTCTTCACACCCATTCTACTTTTGCGACCCCTAGAATTTTATAGACCTGACACCCCATTTTCATTTTTTATCATCCTCTCTCGTTCTCCATAGGATTCCATTCGCTTCATTTCTCCTCTTTCCCTCTCCCTGTTTCCAGATCCTCCCTTCCTCCTCTTCCCTGGACTACACCACCAGACTCACTTTCACGCACTACTTTCTTGTTAAGAACAAAAAACTCGAAGCTGTAACTGTGTTCCTAGCAGGCGCGTGCCCTTACGTTTGATTGACACGTTCTCGGGCCCTCGGGATCGCGCACGTCGGTCGCCGGGCGCCCATTGGCTGACGGAAGTATCAGCGTCCCTTGCTTGGCTCCGCCCACGTCCTGTGCGCTCTGGAGCGGGTGTCCTAGAGCCGCCGCCGGGTGTCGAAGTGTTGCTGTGCCGGGCAGAGCAGCAAAAGCTCCGGGAGAGAGGATGGGGTCCGGGCCCAGGAGGCCGCTCTGACAGCCAGGCAGGGAATAAGAGAGCACAGAGGATCGAGGCAGAGCGGAGCCGGAGGCTTAATTCAGCAGGAGCAACGCCAGCACCATGTTCGCTAAAGGGAAGGGCTCGGCGGTGCCTTCGGACGGGCAGGCTCGGGAGAAGTAAGAGCGGCTTCCATTGTCCGGGGATCCCTGTGCACGGGCCGGAGTGTGGGACTCAGCTCTGCCTGAACAGGGCGCCCCAACCGAGATCTGATTGTCCACCCCTCGTGTGAAGCAGCCCATTGAACACCCCCTTGAATGGACGGGTCACTGCACCCCCTGGATGGAGGGGCAGTGTTTACCTCATGGCTGGAGGGGGGGTCCTGCTCACTTCTTGGACCCCTTTGGTGCCACTGCTAACCCCCTGGATGGAGGGGGCGGCATTGTTCAATGCTTGCTTGGCGGACCTCATTGATATCGTCCTGGATGGAGAGTGTATTGTTTACTCCCTGGATGGAGAGGCTCGGTGACGGCCGCTGGATTGAGGGTCACCACTGGCTTGAACGGGGTTGCTCACCTCTTCCATGGAACACTGTTTCTGAGCCCCAAGCATGGGGGAGGGGGGCACATTTTGACCCCTGCGCTGCAAGTCGTTGTAGCCCTCCTCAGCCCGTTATTCCTGTAATGTCCCCTACAACCCGTCACACCGAGTGGCATGTTTATTATGAAGCCCCTAGGTTAGGGAGAGTGTTAACCCCCGCGGTACCGGGCTGTTTTGGAATTAATTCTCTTGGGTGTGTGGTTGGTTGTAGTTTTTTTGTGTTGCATTTCTCATTGGGTGATTGCATACACCGTTTTTGTTTTTACCCACAATGCTTTTATTGTTCGCAGCCCTGTTTGGTGGGGACGCCCTTACAAGTCTCAAAGTTGGGGGCCCATCTTGCGTATTTATATTATTAGAGGAGTTAACGAGCGCCTTGTTTCCGCGCTATCAAGCCCTTTTATTGCACCTTTTTTGTGAGGGCTTGGTTTTGTAGTTCCAAACTCAGTATATTTTTGTGCATTTCCTGGATTTTAGTTGAAGGGGTTATTTCATTCCTGCACCCTTGGATGTGTTTTTATTTGTAGGAGGGGGTGTACGATGTTGAAGCTGCTGACTTTCTGGAGTGGGGGTAGTAGTTGTTTGAGGACTGGTGTCGGCACCTTTCTTGCACAGCAACGTGTATGTCTTTCTGAGCTCTTCAGACTGATGCTTTGACCCCTGTGGCTGAAGACGCTAAGGCTCCATTGTTATTCCTGTGTTTAGACCGCCCTCCTTGTGGGTGTATGTGTGTAGTGAGGGGTGCAGAGCAATACCTCTCTGTATTCACATCAGCTCCCCCTTGCCGCCCTTAATTCTTAACGGCCTCAACTCCCGCTGGGTTGCTTAACAGAGGCCATCGTTGTTGCCCAGTTTGCCGTTAGTCGTCGGCTCCTTTGTTGGTTGGAGGTCTTGGTTCCTGCTCATTTTTGCTGCTGTCCTTACCTTGGTTTATTGGGGAAGACCACGCGCTCCTGTGTTGGAGAGCTCTTGGCTTCCTTAAGCTTTGCGTGTGGGGACAGCTTCGCATACCTTTCTTTGCCTGATGTGTGTTGGGGGTTTTGCTCCCCACCAAGTCTGCTTTATTTGATCTGTATGTGGTGGAAGGGGTCGCTTGCTAAAGTTGTGTGTATGGGGTAGGGAGTAATTGTAACGTTGTGTGCACTGTGACAGTGTAGGTAACGTTTTTGTGGTGTATGGGGGCGCTTGTATCCTTTGTTTCCTGACGTTACACGGCTAGCTCTTAGGCTGGAAGATTTTGTAGTGGTCCTAAATCCATTTACATGGTTTATAACATAACTCTCTACTCGTAATTGTTGAGAAGATCATAGTTCTGTTTACCTGTTGTGTACTTGGGGAAGATCTTAATTTCCTCTGACAGGGGTGTCCTGGAAGAGTTCTTGGTTCCCTTTATAATGGGTATGTGTTTGGGGGGTGGGGGGTATTAGCTTCTTTTGACAGTGTACTGAAAGATCTTTTTGCTTGGGAATGTACTGGTGGTGATCTTGGCATCCATCCCCATGTGTGTATTTGGAGGTGGGGGATCTTGTCTCCCACTGCTATGAAATGTATTCGGGCAGATATTGGCTTTCTCTGCCAGACAGGTACTGAGCGAGGAGAACTTAACCCCGGGGTGCCCAATGGCCTTCTCTGCTGGTGGTGTACTGGGGGAGATGATGGCCTCCTCGGCTGGTGGTATACTGTGGGATATGTGGGTCCTCCTCTGCCGGGTGGTGTACTCTGGGAAATATTGGTCTTGTCTGCTAGATGCTGTATTGTATGATATGTTGGGTCTCCTCTGCCAGGTGGTGAACTCTGGGATATATTGGCCTCATCTTCCGGATGGTGTATTGTGGGAGATATTGGCCTCATCTGCCGGATGGTGTACTGTGGGATATGTTGGGCCTCCTCTGCTGGATGGTGTACTGTGGAATATGTTGGGCCTCCTCTGCCGGGTGGTAAACGGTAGGAGATATTGGCCTCCTCTGTGAGATGGTGTATTAGGGGAGATATTGGCCTCCTCTACCAGGTGAAGTACTATGGGAGATCTTGGCTTCCTGTGTGTATTGAAGCGGTGGTCTTGACTCTCACTCCTGTGTGGTGTACTGGAGAAGATAATTTGCCTCCTCGTCCGGGTGGTGTACTTACATCTTGGCCTCCTGCAGGATGGTGTACCGGGCGAGATCTTGTTCTCCTCTGCTGGGTGGTATACTTGGGGAGAACATGGCATTTTGCATTCCTGGTGTCCTGGTGTTTTATGAGCAAGATGCACAGCCTCGCCCTGGGTGCATTGGGAACAAGCATTTGCAAAGCAGTGGGTCTCGCATTTACGAGAGTTTGAGCTATTTGCATTGTAAATGACAATGCCTTTTATGTATGTGTTGTTTTTAAAACCGATAAATAAAAGGCATTGTCATTTACAATGCCAATATCTTAAGCTCTCGCAAAAGCGAGACATATTGCATTGCAAATGCCAGTGCCATAAAAAATAAGTGTTAGGAGAGAGCGTGTCCTGCCTGCAACAGCAGGCAGGGCAAGGCTATTTGAGAAAATAGTGCTCGGATGCTGTAATTAAAGCCTACAGAGTAACAACACACGTAACGGGGGTTGTCGCCATGAGAGGTTACAATATGAGACATGGCGGTACTAAGGAGGGATTACTAAGCATATTGACCAATGAACAGCCACAGTTTACAGTGGCAATGACAAGCAAATGAAAAATATGGGCGGAGAGTGGGTGGAGCTTCAAGTCCGTAGCTGAATACAGCATTCCTCGCAGAGCAGCACATGCGCTGCCCAGGCTCAACCTAAAAATGATGGGACAAGTATTTTGTTAGTGTTCTGTCATGGTTGCAACAGGTGTAATCCCTGTGCAGTTGTTCGAATTCTTGTTGGAAAAGTGTGTGTGTGTATGGGGGGGGGGTCAGAAGGGGCAGCAGGAATGTGGATGTTTGGATCATCTTTTCTTGTAGTAAGTCTATACACCTTCTTTTTGTTAGTCCCCAAGCATCTCAGTTTGGTGTAAATGGGAGAAAAAAGAAAGCTCTTTGGATTTCTCTTCCCATCCAGAGAAGCGTCAGTTGTATATCTCTTTAGCCAAGAATGCCGCAGCCTGTTCTCTGTAGGGAAAGGAAACTTTGATGCTATTTTCAATTAAGCTACAAATCTGTCACAGGATTCTCAGGACCCCTCTCTGTGAAAATGCCAGTAGTGGGCCAGAATCCTCAGTGCTTTTGAGACCTCAGGATGCCTCTTAATGCTGGACGACTATTGGCATTTCTACCTGTGCTGGGTACCCACTCAATCCCTGGGAAGGACTCTGACACCTTTTATTTATATTGGGTGACTTTGTCTGACACCTCTCAGCGGCTGGATGCTGGGTGGTCGTTGGCCTGTTTTCTTACCATAGCTATCATTTATCATACTTTTTGAGGAGTGTTGCACCCCCTCCCCCCTCTATTGCACTGGAGAGTTTTTTAACCTCCTCTCTAGTTTTGCAGTTTGTGCCCTATTAATTTGGGGGTGGTAAACATCAATGCAGTGAATCGGGCGTCAGTGCAGTGGATCAGCCATGCACACTAGAGGCTACAGTTACCCCTGTGACCACACATCTGTTGGCCATAAGCCATGAAGATTCTACGTCATCATCGTGGGGTCTGCCTTATGTTTGAGTGGGAGACTTCCATGCGGTGGAGTTGATTTGTTTGGGGTTGAGCTGGTTTGACTGTTTCAACTTCGTTTTTAAACACTTGTAGCCATCAGCTTTTGGAAACGGATTAAAACAAAGAAGCACAGTAATCCTCGCCAAATGTGTTAACCTTTAGAATTCAGAATTTGTTGGTAATGCAAATACTAACTGAAGGAGGGGTGGATCCAGGCGGTGGCTGAGCACCACATCCTGTTTGACAGTGCTGTTGGGGGAGAGGCACTTTCATTTACAAAGGAGACTGTTCTGTCCCAGATAAGACTTTTATCCTTGATAAATCCGTCTCTACGGTTTTGCTAGTCTTCAGGGGGGAGGGGGGGCGCAGGGGCTTGTGATGTAGCGTGGTTATACTCTTTATTCAGCTGCTTCTCTTTATTGTCCTTCCACAGATTAGCCTTGTACGTCTATGAGTATTTGCTGCATGTCGGAGCCCAGAAGTCCGCACAGACGTTCTTGTCAGAGGTAGGTGTCCTCCATTTACTTTGAGCTTTCATTGCAAGTCAGTGGGGCATTGTTTGCACCATTGGCCACTTTTGTTTCCTCTTGGGTTTGCATCTGTGCCACTCTGTTTTAGGTGACCTCCATGGCCGTTGAATCAACATGTAAACCCTTCACCTGTTTCTTTTTGTTTTGCAGATCCGGTGGGAGAAAAATATCACGTTAGGGGAACCTCCTGGGTTTTTACATTCATGGTGGTGGTAAGTGGCTACTAGTTGGTACTTTTTTATGGAGTTGTGTACTCTGACACCACTGACTCACAGAAGAAGTCTTCTACAGACTTTATTATCTGCATTTAGTAGGAAGGCGCTATGCTCCCAATGGGGATTGGAACACCAGAGACCCCCTTGTTCACCCCATCCGGTAGAAAGAATAGATCTGAGCATTTTTTGGAGCTCACCCCTTTTTGTTGCTTGGAATGTCATTTTAATAACTTGTTTAATATAAGACTTGATACTGCAGATCTGCGTTTCTAAGCAGTGTAGATAGCGGATGTTACTATTGCCGCCCAATTTATGGTACTCGGTTGCTGTTCTTCTAGTGATGGGAGGCCAAGTCGTCCTTGCGGGGTGTGAACTTGTGAGCTTCCGATCACTGCTCTGGTTGAGTGGCAACTGTTAGCAGCTCATAGGGGTACCCCTTCACCTCCGCACTGCACCATAACTGACCGAGTTCAGGAAGGGATTCAAAACCTGGCTGTTCAACTGAGACCAGCAGCAAGTGCCTGGAGACCCTCCGGGGTGACAAGCAGCGCTTTATGAATACAACTTGATTGATTGATTGGAGTATCTCTTCGGCTATTCAGGGTCACAGATCTGTTCATCATATGTGTTCTGACTTAAACTTGTTTGGGTGCTTCTCTTGCTGGAAAAGAGTTGTGCAGTCCACCAAACCATATATAACCTGTTTTCTATATTGTGTAATTGAAAGGGATAGTTATGCTCCCTAACTGTGTGTGCAGGTGCTGATGCTGCATGCATCACGCATCCTAAACAGACCATGTTTTATCGTTTAGGCTAATTGAATGAAGGCCAGGTGGGGTAAACAGCATTTATATCATCAGTGTTGTTTCTGAACAGTTTCGGCCCATTAGAAGGTGTAAAGTTTACAGTTTTTGTTGCAAGTACATAATTGGTACCAGCTGCAGTTCTATGTAGAAAGCTTTTCTGGGGTACATAGGAATACAGTGTATTGGTAGTTTCTCTTTTACTTACTGTCGTCGCTTGTTAGGCGCTGCAGGGTAATATTTCAAGGCCATATGGTGTGTGGCTCAGAAATAGTGACTGGTCCATTTCTACTGCTAATGGCTTGGCCCATGTCCCCCCATTAATTTAATTTTTTAAGTAGTTCATATGAGAGTTTTGGGGGGGGGCACAGGGGTGGATTTACACCGGTCCCCAAAGGAGGAGAGGGGGCTGTGACTTGCCATGCAACAAAGGGCACACTTCTGCTGCCTTGATCTTAGCCTCCCCCCAAAGAGCGTACCCCCCTCGCCAGATTTCCCCCACACAACCAACCACCTACCAAGGCAATTTATCATTTGGCTGTGGAAGACTGCTATTCTGTCGTTGCCCTTTGATCTGGACTCTTTTTTATTTTTATTTATGGAATGGCATTATGAACGACCTTCTTATTAACAAGCATTGGCAAAGCCAATAGGTCTCGCCCATAGGCGAGCTTTTGCCTTTGGCGATTGGGTGGGAGTGGCGACCGGGAGCAGGGAGGGAGAAACAGACAATCAAAAATCTTCAGTTTTAGCCTACTAGGCATGATTCCTTTCTCTGCATTACACCCTAAAGCAGAGGTCTTCAAACTTTTGGATGCCGAGACCCCCCTGTCAACATTTTCAAACGTAAGGACCCCCTCCTGACAAATATTTCTAGAACTTGATACTCCTCATTATCAATAACCATACACGCCCCCAGTTCCCACAGAAAATCATTTTTACAGTGGGGAAATATTATTTAACAGTGTTTAGCAAGTCAAAGGTTTGTGGGTGACAAATCAACAGTAAAAACAGTCCACCAGACCACAAAACAGGCCAGTAAGCAGCCACAAAAAGCCGACATACTGACCTGCCTGGCCACCCCTTTGGGCACTGCCAGACTATCCTGTAGGCAGGGCTACTGGAATTATGAGGCAAGGGAGGACCAAGTTATGTGGCAGTTTTAAACTTGTAAAGGCTGAGCTGTATAAGTGTGTTGCAAGGAATGGGAAACTGCATGCATTTGTGCTTGCGGCAGACAATATTTGTGGTCATAGCACAGAAATTAACAGTAAAAACAGTCCACCAGACCATACAACAGGCGAGCAAGTAGCAAAAAAATAAAACGCCCACACACTGACCTGATTAGCCATCCCTTTGGGCACTGCCAGCCTGCCCTAAAGGCAGGGCTACTGGAATTATGAGGCAGGGGAGGGCCAAATTATGCAGGAGGGTTGATTGAGTTGTGTGGTAAGAAAATGTAAATAATGCTATGTGATGCATATTTTGGGATAGTATTGCTTCATTATTTTGACATTTTTAGGTCTCGCCTGAGCCAGCGCATAGCGCTGCTCTCGGCGAGAGTTTTAGTAAGCGGGTTTTGGAAGTGCAAACAGCAGTGGCTTTTGCTGGCGACTAGCTTGCGTTCACACGAAGTGCACGCGCGATCAGGCGCCATATGGCTTCCTCGCCGTCTGTCTTCCCACCCTGATAACTCGCAGCGGCTTTTATCGCTCGCGATTACTTTCACGGCCGTGCGGCCGTGTCAGTTTCACGGCCGCGCGGCCAATGCTTGTTTCATTAATACAGCCTGCAGAAAAACACTGCCTCACACTGTTTTCCGGGTCCTATTCTTCCTCTAGGGCTGCTTACAAATTAAAGTCTTAACTTCAAGTTTAAAAAATGCCAAAAGATCATGTTGACCTTTCTGATTTTCCTTATCAGTCATTGCTTTTACGATAACACTGAACTACATTAAAATCAGCGGATTGTTTGCATGAATTGTGATAAGAGGTCGTGTGGCTCCCTCTAGAGCATTGCATGTGAACACACACAATATAAACATAAATAAATATGTTTTATCTCTGAAATGTTGGCTGGCGGCTAAAGTTGCTGCAGACAGAACAAAAATTCCCTTTATCCTTTATTGGTTCCCAGTAGTAACACCTCCCAGGATGTCTGGATGAAACAAATCCACAGAACATTTTTTTAAAATGTCTGTGAACTGCAATTTTTTAATTGCTGCTTCTGCCTTAAGATTCCGTTGACTTTGACACGCCAAAACCCCGAGGGATTGCCGTAAACAGCACGCGCTGAACTTGCAAAATTGCTTTTGCACTATATCCTGTTGTGTTTACAACCCACGCGTACCAATGAAATTTGCCCTTTTCCCACCCTTATTAAGCAAATATGAAATTGGTGGTAATTTCGCCCTATCCGCGCCCACCGCCCATGGATTGGAAAAAGGAAACAATGCCGGAGAAATGCCCTGCTGAGCGAAAACTCTTAATCCCGGGAATAAAAGAATACAAGGAAGGAAGAATTCTTATGCAGCCTGGCACTGTCGGTGCCAATCATTGTACTCGCCCTAATGGGAATGGCTTCAAATAACAAGTGCGCTTTTTGGTTTGTTTCTGCCCATGGAACAGTAGAATAAGTGCACATCCACCCCATGGGCAGAAAAAACATGAGTGAGGAATGGCTTGAGGTTGTAACTCTCGGCCTCAGAGGTCAGTAAAACCTTTTGGCTTGATTTCTTGTTTATCGTTGCTCCGATATACATTTCCTAGAAGTGAATTAATAATTTGATTCGTTTTACTATATCATCATGGTGCATTTACGTTCGAAACTTGCTATAACTGCTGGAAAGTCTTGTTTATTAAACACAACTACATTTCTAAAGACAAATCTAAAAATATTAAATATGGCATAGCCAATAGGTCTCGCCTTTGGGACCTTATAAGTGTTTAGTTATCCAGCACAATAACCTTGGTGCAACAACATCAACTGTTGCATGGCTAAACACTTATAAGGTCCCAAAGGCGAGACCTATTGGCTATGCCAATGCTTGTTTAAACAGGGTAACACTAAGCAAAGATTTAACCTCATCAGTACCAGTTTATAACCAAAATACAGCAATAAACAACAGAAAGATGTCTAGTCATCCTTTGTGAAGGGCCTTCCACTCTGCAGTGTAGCCACATTAGAAGCTCACCTGGCCCTGGCCGGGAGCAGCATGGGTCCCTGGCGGTCTTGTGCAGAGTTAAGCAGTTCACATACACCTCTTTCCTCCCACCCCGTCCCCTTTATCCCTCTCTCCCTTTGCAGGCCATTTTCTTTCACCCCTTTTACAACTTCTGAACTCTCCCCATTCAACCCCTCACTGCACCTTTAATCATCTCTCGCTGTTCTGTTTTTTCAATCCCCTCATCTCTAACAGTATCTCCTATTTATCTCATGGCCTCCGTCTCCTCTCTCAACCCTCATCACTTCTCATTCCCCTCAAGCCTCTCCCTTCAAATTTCTGTCTTATCTATTTGTATCTTACACTTCTCCAGTCCCGCCATTCATCGTTCCCATCTCTCCTTTGTTCTTCCACACCTTCTTGAACTAACGTTCCTCTCTCCTGTTACCTCAGCACCCACCCCAGTACTCCCTCTATTCCCCTTTCGCTGCTCTCCCGCACCCAGGTCGCAACAAATTCTCTTTATACCTCATGGATCACCTCTCAGCTATCTTCTCTCACCCTTTAATGGTAGTAGCTCTCCTCTCTGCCTTCACCTTTCTCTCACACTCACCTCTCCTCTTGTGTTTCCGCACTTCCTTCGCCACTTCACATTTCTCTTCATCCCTGACCTCTCAAATTGAATTCTCTGAATCCCTTGCTGCCCTCCTCACTGCTCTCCTCTGTCTTCTCTCATCTGTCTTCTCCCATCCCGTCTCCTCTCACCCTCATCTCTCCTCACCTCTCACATCTTCTCCTCTCACGTCTCTCACCTTGCCTCTACTCACTTCTCTCACATCATCCACCCCTTCTCTCCAGTCCCCTCCCACACCTGCATCCCGCCTCTCACCGCTAGCTCCACACCTCTCTCCTTGACTCCCAATCGGCCTCGCATACCCCCATCTCCTGTCAGTTAAAGTATGTCTGGCCCCGTCTTTCAATACCTAATAATCACACACAGACAGTGCCTTGTCGGTCCAGGCTCCTCCCTTTCATCCCAACAGTGTTATCCCCCTTCAAAACCCTCCTCTGCCCCAACCAAGCACACTGCCCTTCCGCCAGCTGCATGATGACAGTGCCATTTCTAAAGGGGGAAGAGCACCTGCAGCCTTCACCACAGCAACACTGGCCCAACCCTGCCTCGGGAAGAAAGTAAAAGGCACACCCCTAGCACACAACATGTGACGCCTCTGGTTGGATTCTCCTTATTTTCATATGTTGAATACTCAATGATAACACATGATTGAGTTTTTTAAGAATGGCTAGTTTTGTGTTCAAAAACCTTTTTGTTTGAAAAGATTGTTCTTTCCGGTGGCGTAGGTGGGAGTGTGACTGCCTACCTTGGGAACTATAAAGCACAGATGGAAGTGTCAGATTGAAAAGCATGTGGGATAACATTGCAATAAAAGTCGAATAACAGATATCAGTAAGTGAAACTCGTGCTATTTACCAAATGTAACTGGCTTGGTAGATGCCACTGGGACAGTGCACAGTGGGGTTTTAAGGTGTGTAGGCAGTTGTCGGGGAGAACTGAGCTGATTGATGTGCCCTGCACAGGTGCGCAACGCCCATTTGGCTCAAAGGGCTTCAGCTCCCCTCCACCCCTCCTCGTGTGTGTCAGCCCGGGGTGCGACAGCTTCCGGGCACACACCTAGACAGTTTCTGAGCTGTTGTGGTCTGGCATCCATCTCACTGCAGCCTCACCCGAGTACTTCACAGGTCTTTAAAAGACCATTTACATGTTAACGAGGCTTTGTTGTTCTTTCACCCCTTCTTAGAGCACCTGCATCTTCAATCTGCCAATTGCTAAAAGAATTACCCCCTTCGAAGGTTTTATTAGCCCCCCCCTGAAACTTGACTCTAGTTGCGCCTCTGGCCCTGCATGCACACTACCAGGGAAGCAAGTACACAGAGAAGTGTGACCTACACAGGGATTTCCATTTGCACATAGTGCATTTACCTCTGGGGTCTGGTCCTTAGCTTTTGTTAAGAATAGCTCATTTTCTCTTCGAAAAACCCTTCTTGTTTCAAAAGATTGGTCTTTCCGGTGGCGCAGGTGGGAGTCTGACTGCCTCCCCCCTTCCCCTCCAACTCCACCCTACCCCAGAGCCCGGGATAGCCTATGTGGGCTTTCCCCAAGGCAAAACGGAGGTCAGAGTTCGGCAACAGATTACAGCGAGGGCAGAGCAGAGGAATTTCAAAGACAGCAGTGGGGAAAGGGCGGGCGTGAAAATAAAGGAGTGTTTTGGATTCCAATTCCAGGCAGAAGTGCAACCGGGAATGCGCGACCCCCTATCTATGACTCCACGGCCCCCCTGGGGGTCGCGCCCCACAGATTGAAGACCCCTGCTCTAGAGCATTGCATGTGAACACACACAATATAAACATAAATAAATATGTTTTATCTCTGAAATGTTGGCTGGCGGCTAAAGTTGCTGCAGACAGAACAAAAATTCCCTTTATCCTTTATTGGTTCCCAGTAGTAACACCTCCCAGGATGTCTGGATGAAACAAATCCACAGAACATTTTTTTAAAATGTCTGTGAACTGCAATTTTTTAATTGCTGCTTCTGCCTTAAGATTCCGTTGACTTTGACACGCCAAAACCCCGAGGATTGCCGTAAACAGCACGCGCTGAACTTGCAAAATTGCTTTTTGCACTATATCCTGTTGTGTTTACAACCCACGCGTACCAATGAAATTTGCCCTTTTCCCACCCTTATTAAGCAAATATGAAATTGGTGGTAATTTCGCCCTATCCGCGCCCACCGCCCATGGATTGGAAAAAGGAAACAATGCCGGAGAAATGCCCTGCTGAGCGAAAACTCTTAATCCCGGGAATAAAAGAATACAAGGAAGGAAGAATTCTTATGCAGCCTGGCACTGTCGGTGCCAATCATTGTACTCGCCCTAATGGGAATGGCTTCAAATAACAAGTGCGCTTTTTGGTTTGTTTCTGCCCATGGAACAGTAGAATAAGTGCACATCCACCCCATGGGCAGAAAAAACATGAGTGAGGAATGGCTTGAGGTTGTAACTCTCGGCCTCAGAGGTCAGTAAAACCTTTTGGCTTGATTTCTTGTTTATCGTTGCTCCGATATACATTTCCTAGAAGTGAATTAATAATTTGATTCGTTTTACTATATCATCATGGTGCATTTACGTTCGAAACTTGCTATAACTGCTGGAAAGTCTTGTTTATTAAACACAACTACATTTCTAAAGACAAATCTAAAAATATTAAATATGGCATAGCCAATAGGTCTCGCCTTTGGGACCTTATAAGTGTTTAGTTATCCAGCACAATAACCTTGGTGCAACAACATCAACTGTTGCATGGCTAAACACTTATAAGGTCCCAAAGGCGAGACCTATTGGCTATGCCAATGCTTGTTTAAACAGGGTAACACTAAGCAAAGATTTAACCTCATCAGTACCAGTTTATAACCAAAATACAGCAATAAACAACAGAAAGATGTCTAGTCATCCTTTGTGAAGGGCCTTCCACTCTGCAGTGTAGCCACATTAGAAGCTCACCTGGCCCTGGCCGGGAGCAGCATGGGTCCCTGGCGGTCTTGTGCAGAGTTAAGCAGTTCACATACACCTCTTTCCTCCCACCCCGTCCCCTTTATCCCTCTCTCCCTTTGCAGGCCATTTTCTTTCACCCCTTTTTACAACTTCTGAACTCTCCCCATTCAACCCCTCACTGCACCTTTAATCATCTCTCGCTGTTCTGTTTTTTCAATCCCCTCATCTCTAACAGTATCTCCTATTTATCTCATGGCCTCCGTCTCCTCTCTCAACCCTCATCACTTCTCATTCCACTCAAGCCTCTCCCTTCAAATTTCTGTCTTATCTATTTGTATCTTACACTTCTCCAGTCCCGCCATTCATCGTTCCCATCTCTCCTTTGTTCTTCCACACCTTCTTGAACTAACGTTCCTCTCTCCTGTTACCTCAGCACCCACCCCAGTACTCCCTCTATTCCCCTTTCGCTGCTCTCCCGCACCCAGGTCGCAACAAATTCTCTTTATACCTCATGGATCACCTCTCAGCTATCTTCTCTCACCCTTTAATGGTAGTAGCTCTCCTCTCTGCCTTCACCTTTCTCTCACACTCACCTCTCCTCTTGTGTTTCCGCACTTCCTTCGCCACTTCACATTTCTCTTCATCCCTGACCTCTCAAATTGAATTCTCTGAATCCCTTGCTGCCCTCCTCACTGCTCTCCTCTGTCTTCTCTCATCTGTCTTCTCCCATCCCGTCTCCTCTCACCCTCATCTCTCCTCACCTCTCACATCTTCTCCTCTCACGTCTCTCACCTTGCCTCTACTCACTTCTCTCACATCATCCACCCCTTCTCTCCAGTCCCCTCCCACACCTGCATCCCGCCTCTCACCGCTAGCTCCACACCTCTCTCCTTGACTCCCAATCGGCCTCGCATACCCCCATCTCCTGTCAGTTAAAGTATGTCTGGCCCCGTCTTTCAATACCTAATAATCACACACAGACAGTGCCTTGTCGGTCCAGGCTCCTCCCTTTCATCCCAACAGTGTTATCCCCCTTCAAAACCCTCCTCTGCCCCAACCAAGCACACTGCCCTTCCGCCAGCTGCATGATGACAGTGCCATTTCTAAAGGGGAAGAGCACCTGCAGCCTTCACCACAGCAACACTGGCCCAACCCTGCCTCGGGAAGAAAGTAAAAGGCACACCCCTAGCACACAACATGTGACGCCTCTGGTTGGATTCTCCTTATTTTCATATGTTGAATACTCAATGATAACACATGATTGAGTTTTTTAAGAATGGCTAGTTTTGTGTTCAAAAACCTTTTTGTTTGAAAAGATTGTTCTTTCCGGTGGCGTAGGTGGGAGTGTGACTGCCTACCTTGGGAACTATAAAGCACAGATGGAAGTGTCAGATTGAAAAGCATGTGGGATAACATTGCAATAAAAGTCGAATAACAGATATCAGTAAGTGAAACTCGTGCTATTTACCAAATGTAACTGGCTTGGTAGATGCCACTGGGACAGTGCACAGTGGGGTTTTAAGGTGTGTAGGCAGTTGTCGGGGAGAACTGAGCTGATTGATGTGCCCTGCACAGGTGCGCAACGCCCATTTGGCTCAAAGGGCTTCAGCTCCCCTCCACCCCTCCTCGTGTGTGTCAGCCCGGGGTGCGACAGCTTCCGGGCACACACACAGACAGTTTTTGAGCTGTTGTGGTCTGGCATCCATCTCACTGCAGCCTCACCCGAGTACTTCACAGGTCTTTAAAGACCATTTACATGTTAACGAGGCTTTGTTGTTCTTTCACCCCTTCTTAGAGCACCTGCATCTTCAATCTGCCAATTGCTAAAAGAATTACCCCCTTCGAAGGTTTTATTAGCCCCCCTGAAACTTGACTCTAGTTGCGCCTCTGGCCCTGCATGCACACTACCAGGGAAGCAAGTACACAGAGAAGTGTGACCTACACAGGGATTTCCATTTGCACATAGTGCATTTACCTCTGGGGTCTGGTCCTTAGCTTTTGTTAAGAATAGCTCATTTTCTCTTCGAAAAACCCTTCTTGTTTCAAAAGATTGGTCTTTCCGGTGGCGCAGGTGGGAGTCTGACTGCCTCCCCCTTCCCCTCCAACTCCACCCTACCCCAGAGCCCGGGATAGCCTATGTGGGCTTTCCCCAAGGCAAAACGGAGGTCAGAGTTCGGCAACAGATTACAGCGAGGGCAGAGCAGAGGAATTTCAAAGACAGCAGTGGGGAAAGGGCGGGCGTGAAAATAAAGGAGTGTTTTGGATTCCAATTCCAGGCAGAAGTGCAACCGGGAATGCGCGACCCCCTATCTATGACTCCACGGCCCCCCTGGGGGTCGCGCCCCACAGATTGAAGACCCCTGCCCTAAAGTAATAACACGCCCTGACGCTGCGGATAAGGCCTGTGCTTGTTATATGATGGGGCACTAATTACACCATGTTTTGTATTCCTAATTACACAAAGGGCATTCTTATTAAATGTCAAATGATAAAAGAAGGGAACTCTTTTTGTCTCCCTTTCCGTCTCTGTCATAGCACCGCACGCACAGATGGAACTGTCCCGAATTAAAGTGCCTAGAAGCCCACGCTGTCCTCCCCGAAGGGATGCGTCATTATCAAAGGCAGTGTTAAGGGAGGTGTCTGCTGCATCTATACCGGTAGAGCACTGAGACGGACAGGGACACAGGGTGCTCATGGTCCCCGTACGAGAGTATCATTTGTATAGCGCCTCATATCCCAGAGAGGCCCAGAAGCGCTTTTACCGGGAACGGGTAGCACTCTACCCAGTTCTAGAACTAGTTCTCACTCTGCAACCCAGTCTCCTCGGTGTGGCTCCTTTCACAGTACTGCAGCACTCCCTGCCGTCCCGGGTGCGATGAGGAATATTACTTCATAGTCCCCCCCCTAGTTCTGAACTACAAAGGATTTACTGTCCTCAACACAACCTCCAGGGACAGATCAACTCCCTAAAGAAGAACTCTCTCCTGCGATCGCCCTGTCTTCGGTCAGCATAAGAAAAGTTAGGACAGTTCGTAAAATACAAGTTCATTCAAGCGATTCCCTAGAAACGAAGCTCCAGTGGCAGATATTCTGAATAAAATAAAGCTAAATGCTGTGCGGTCACGTTTTGAAAAATCAGTCTTACCTGCCCAAGTTTTTAAAACTTGTAAGTCATTTTCCAGGACTGGAAACTTGAAAAGCTAAGAACTACCCTGACGATGCTAAGCACAGGGACTAGAACCCCCAAATCACCTGACTGAAGATACTCGGCAAGATACAAAAAAACAGCTTAAACTCAGCTGACTGAAACATCAAGAGGGGAAAAGGCAGACTTGGCCAAGCATTAGACACAAACGAACACAAAAATTAAAACTACCTGCACTGAACACTCGGTACAAAAAGAACCCCACCGATCAGGTAACGAGAGAAAATAAAACAACAAGCGAAAGAGAAAGCACGGTAACCTGACCCACGAGGAATGCAGCTGCCACCCTGCGCGCCGCTGCTCGTTCCTGAGAGCAAAACGCTGTGGGAGTGAACATTAAAAAAGAGGTGGGACATGCGCCCGCCTTTAGCCATTTGCATGCTTTCATTATTGAAAGACACACGCAAAAGCTAGTCCTATGTGTGGGAGGAGTCAGACCCACACAGAGTAAACACAAGAAGCAGCGCATGCGCGCTGGCTCGACCTAAAAAAAGATATATATGCATGCACATACGTAGGAGCTTTCAGCTAGTCATCTCCATCCATAGTTTTGTTGTCATGCACATTTTTTCTTCAAACCACTATACAATGGAGCAATAGGTCAACCCAGTTCAGTCATTGGCCACCTTCACTGTGACTGATGGCATCTGCTTTTGGACAATAAGCACACTCGCACCAAGAGTTTCCTATACTACCAGAGACATTTAGGGCAATGTGTGCTTTGTACGACCTAACAACAATTTTGATTTTAGTCGGCGTTTAAAAAAAAAAAAAAAAATTATACTGGCGAGGGCGCAGAAGATGCCCAAAAATAACGTTTTGCAAAATCCACGATAAAACAAATCCAGCATTGACCAAGCAAAAATACTCTCAGGCAACTCTAGAACTTTTGGCTTTGCAATGCTTGTTTATAAATGACGTGCCTCCACTTTTCATCACCCTATTGTCTAAGTTGCACCTTTATTGGTTAGGTTCCCCTTTTAGCTACCTGGGTGCTACTGGTCAGAGTAGCTGAGTTATTTGATTTTAACAAACCAATTATGACAATTTGCGGGGGCTTCTTGCTGTCTTGCGCATATGTTTATGCTGCAGGACTGGTAAGTATGTAAAGTTATTCTAATTTTACTGTATACCTCCCATCAGTGATCTCAAAACTGAATTGGATCTGCTTATGCTTTAGAGCAGGGTTCTCCAAAGTCGGTCCTGGAGGGCCGGATCCATGCCAGATTTGAAGATATCTACATTTATCTAAATGCTAAAGATCTTGCCTGGATCCGGTCCTCCAGGGCCGACTTTGGAGAACACTGCTTTAGAGACGCTGTTTTAATTGTTTTATTTCAGTTTCTTAGTGCAACGGAGACTGTCATTGGTTCATAATGCTGCCTTAAATTCACCTCGGCTTAGAGCAGGCCAGGCTGTTTTATAGTTTTGTCAACTCCTCGAAGCCTCAAGGAGGAGCTGCAATCATTTAATGTGCTGTGTTCCTGCTTTTGCTGATAATTGTTTGCTGTTTTTTTCTGGACAAGTAATAATTAGTAACGTGATCTCCCCTTTTCTCCTTTCTTGCTACAGCGTGTTTTGGGACCTGTACTGTGCAGCCCCGGAAAGGCGAGACACTTGTGAACATTCGAGTGAGGCCAAAGCCTTTCACGATTACGTGAGTAACCATTTTTTAATCCTCCTGATAATTATAGGGTTGAGTGGCTCTAGCGTGCCGTGTAGGGCGAGCGCGCAGCCCAGCTGGCAGGCCCTTTTTCGAGTTATGCCCAATGTCTTCATCTAGCAACGCAGCCAGTGAGCTTGGGATCTTTCAAGCTTGCTTCTGTTTTGAGAATGGGACATTTTAGGTTTTTATTGTAAATAGTCTTCTTGTTTCCATTACCTCCATTGTTATTATTCGTGTGAGATCTTGGGATGACATGAAGTGATTGAATTTAGTCGGGACGTGGAAATGCCACCTTTCACTGCCACGTGCTGGCATTTGCTCTGACCTTTTCAGATGTCCTGCTTTTGTGAGGTTTCAAGCACACGCTTCTCTGCATGTATGCAGTGTTACTATCATACTGTAGCTCTGTGTTTAATTGTATGCCTTATTCAGACTTTGTTCACTTCACCGAGTGCTTGAGACAAGCAAGCCACTTTTGGAGTAAATTAGGGTTTCATGTAACTTACCTCCTTCACTGCACTCGCATTCCCATTGCTGAATGGACCACAGAAGTTGCTTTTGGAATTCTATGGTTTGTTAGCTGGCTGCTTGTTTTTTGTCGATGGAGGGTCATGTGTGTGTTGTGGTTCTGGGCTGCAGTGACATGACACTTCAGGTGATTGAGGGATGGAAGCAGCTGGCACCCGAAGGCACGTGTGCTGTTTCTTTGTCTGCATCTTTGGATGAGCAGCTTTCCACCTTGTACGCAGGCTCTCAAAACAGGTTTTCCTAAGCTCCACTGAAAGGCCATAGTAGAATGCAATGTAAAAAGGCATAGGTGATGCATGGCACCAGGAAGGTAAACGTTGACTACTTACTGAAAAGCGCTTCACGAGACAAAGGGACATCTGCAGAAAAGATGCCTATCTGTTGATGCGATGCTCGTATGTGTGTTTTGTTTTTATGTTATTTGCAAACGATTTTTTCCATCTAGCCACAGAAAAGGAAAAATGGGGGTTTTGCCAGAACCAGCTGCCCATTCTCCAATTGACGAGAATGTTTTTAAGCCAAACTTGTAGGAGTAATGCAGATACTGTCCTAAGTGTGTGTGTTTTTTGTCTTTTTGTACATGCTGCTGGTATAGGTAATCAATCTTTCCACTTTCACAGAACCACAGAGGAGTAATGAAAGCTTTTGTTTTTTGTCTCTTTTTGCTGCATGCTTTCTGTCCTTGAAATATCTCTTGAAAGCACTGTAGATGTTTTATTGTGTCAGTTTTGCTTGTGGAACTTTACACATGGATGTCTCCGTTGACTCGAGGGATGCAGAACTCACCATGGGCGTGGGTCAGAGTCCGTGTTAATTTGGCTATTGGCCTCTTGCAACAGCCATCCTGTTGTAATTGATGCTGCTAGTTTTATAGGCACTAGAGTGGGGTGGTAGGGCCGAAAGTTTTAACAAAATACACTTTGCACAGGGATTTCTGCCGGAGTCAGGAAGAGGACAGTCTGTAGGGGAGTGATGCGAGCTGTAGAGAGTAAAGCCCTTTCATGGCCCTGGGAGCCTTGAATTCTACCTCAAGCTTGATGAATGCTAGTTGTTTCCTTTTCACAATCTTGTTTGGGCGACTGGAGACCCAACAGAAACGTAATTGTGTTGTTTGGATTCAAGTCTTTTAATCGATTGATCAGATCGTTATATTCCTATAGATTGATGCAATAATGCAAAGGAGTTATGTGGGAAGGCGTAATGCATTACATTCTTTTGCCAGCTTGTGGAATTTTTACTCTTTCTAGCTTAGTCCATCAAACGGGTTCGTACTGATTTATCCTTGGACCATCTTTGCTTAGTCCATGGCTTGGTGTTTAGTTTTGCCAGCCACTGTCTGCGGGGTTCTCGCAGTGAAGGGCCACTCAGATGGGCTGCGCACAACGCAGTTTTCTCTCACACCAAATGTGGTGCCAGTCCGACATTGGTGCCCCTCATGAATACAAAAGATGCACACCTTTGCACATTTCGTCAATACAAGATGGCCAGAGCGCAGTTTTGCAGACCATGCGCTGGCCAAAATGTTACTGTTATCTGTATACATACCATGTGCTACACAAAAAATGGTTAAAATCCTGTATTTAAGTAACGACGAATTGATAAGAATTGGACACATGCTTAATCTTGACAAAGCAGTCGGAAAGGAGCTCTTACACGGGGGCAAATGCAGGGCGCGTCTGTGTTAAACCTGCCTTTTCCACCTGTGAAAGAGTTTTAGCTCATTACAGTACTCGCTAGCTTATTTTATAGACACATATCTTTGCACATCACATTACTACGATATACTAGTGTCCTTTTCATTTTGTTAATTTGCCGTTGCAGGGAGGGAGGATATAGCATTTGTACTTGCACGGCTAGGTATTTCCTTTGGCTTTTGCTACAGAATTTGGGGGTTGCTCTGAATGCCAGTGTTTTCAGAGAGATGTTCTTGAGGCAGATTAAGCTTGACTGAGCAAAATGTACACATTGACCATTGGTGCTCTGAAAATGGGTTGAGAAGGTTGGTGTCGGAAGCAGCGAAACAGCAATTTTTTCTGTTTTTCTTGCCCCCTGTAAGTTATTCTCCCTTCAGATGGCTGTCTGACCCCTCTTTGGACTAAATGGGAGGGTGGGCATTACCTCTGGCACTCCACGTGAATAAAGATCTTGTAGACTTTGAGTACTATGTCGCATGATGGTCACCAGCAATCTGCAGTGACCTCTTAGGATTTGGGCTGGTGGGTGAACCTGATGCTAGATGCCTCCGAGTCTCCTCCTGTCACAGGAAGGTGATCTGCCACTTCTTGCATCAATCGGCTTTTGTTCTTGTAAGGATGTGGTGCAGTTGCCTTTGTTTGTGTTTGATTCCCTGGCATTATTGACAGTGCAGACACTGACTCGTGAGTGTGAGAGGATTCTAAAACCACTGCATTGTTTCTGGCTGGTCCAAATGGAGCGAGCAGTGTTTACTTGGTGAGAACGCCTCGTCCTCTGAAGGCCACCTCATCTGATGTGACTTGGCTATCTGTGCTCTGGTGCTGGCATGGCCTGTTCCTTTTGTTTGGTAGCTGGCAGACTTTGGAGTGTTGTCACAGAGTGCGCGTGCTCTGCAATGGAAAACCGATGTTGCCACTGTTATACCTCGAACTATATTTTGATTTAAGGGAAAGACCATTATTTTTGTCTTGGGTTTTGATTCTACATCTGTAAGAGAGGATTGCCGAATCCTGAGTTTTCGCACAGAGTTCCACAGACTTGAACAAATACACACGTATTAGTAATGTGGTACACCTTTACTGACTCAAGAAAGGTTAATATGGGACATGATTTAGTGTATGAAGAAAAGGGCTGGTCATGGGTTTGTCAGCTCTGTTGGAAGCACCTTAAGTTCATGCCGAATTTAGAACCCGGGGATGTTTGAAGTTGGCCTTCCACCCGACGCGCCACTTTCACCCTTCTAAACTGCGGCTGCAGCTTTTTAAAAATGTGGTTGCTCTCCTCCTCAAAGCTGCTACCTCAGTGAACACCATGAATGCATTAAGCGTGTGTTGCTGCCTCTATGGTCTGGCATCTTCAGGAGTGCCAGAGGAAACTTTCTTGCTTGAGTGTCGGGCAGTATAATTGCAGTAGTCGCCCATTTTCATGCTAGCCATTATATGCCTCACAAGACTGGCTTCCCTGGTTGAGCTGCCATTAGATTGGTAGTGATCTTGCCCATATTGCAACAAAGTAGCTTGGCAAAGCACTTAATGCTGCCAGTGGCTTTGTTTACCAAGACTGCCCTGTTAGCAAAGGATTCAACCGGCAGCATTGCAAGATGTTGGCTGTTCTAGGATCATACTCCTAGTGCGCATGACAAGCAACTAGCAGCATTGCGAGAACATAGGCTGTTGAATGATCTTTTCATAAGGGAGCATGGAATACAACTAGCAGCAATGCCAGGTGAAGGTATGGGAACATTGGTTGTTAAAAGGTTGTCTTATATGGTATGTCATTACCACATGAAGGTGTGCGGCTATTGGCTGTATGTAGAGTTTTGATACCCACAAGAATTGAATGCAGCCAGCAGCATTGTTCAAAGCACTGTCACGAACCCTCAAAGTATCTGCCAACCTGTGGTTTCAGATTTCAGCAAGTCTGTTTGGCAGGTGTACCGATTTATACTATCTTTCTTGTACATAGGCAAGTTGTGCATGCTTCCTACACCAGGCCAGCTACTTGATGACCCTTATCAAGCAGTTGAAGGAATCTGCAGTGTTGGAACAAAGCATCTAGTCCATGAACTCGTTTTTTCTGGCCTGAACATGTTTCTAAGAGTTCTCATAGGCGCAGTGCAGTGTATCTTAGAGCCGTTGGTGTGTACACTTGAATTCGCTGAGTGTAACATGCTTGGATTGGGGCGGAACCCAGGACCCTGCGGTGCAGGAGGGCCCCATTCCACCCATCAACATTTAATGCTTGTGAGAGATGGGAGACTCTGGGGCCCCTCTTCTCATTCTGCAGGGGGCCCCATTGTTTTACGTTAGATCACTGGCTTTGGCCACTTGGGCGTAGTCTGATGGCAGCACTTGCTGCCTCTCTTGTCTCAGCCATATCCTCGATCCTTGACGCCTGCCCTCGTTCTGTCCTCGTGCCTGCCTTCCAGTCTGGATATCCTATGAGGCCCTCTGCACCTTTTCAGAGTTGGTGGGATTTGTAGAGCTTGACGGAGTTTCCACAGCCACATTATCTTTGGTGATTGATGGTTGCAGCCCAACATTTCAGCAAGCTGAAATCAACACAGTTGGAGAGGTTGGGAAGAACTTGTTGTTCAGTTCTCATGCAGGGCTCAGCTCTTACATCTCTTAGTTAGATACCTGAACAATCTCTTCCTTTTATCCCTTTCTGGATGAGGGACCTCTTGAGTGGCCTTTAAATGATGCTTAAACTCATTGCTTTTGGTGTTGCCACTGGCTTGTACGGTGTCTATGAGGGGAGGTAGTCTTGGAAATTGGATTAAAATATTACCTTTTTCATATTATCTAACAGTATCTTCTTTTATGTGGCTGTTCTTGTTGTCTTCTTAAAACTGAAACATTTCTCCTGGTACTCGTTCTCGAGCTTCAGGACTCGCCCCAGGGTCTCGAGGCATAGCCTGCTCCTCTGTACTCACACCTTCATTTGCTGAAGGCAGAAGGGATTATTTTAGGTCTGCAAGTTTTGATCCTTCCTGTCCAAGCAGTTGGTCTCTCCGAGCCTTCCAGGACTAGGATCAAGTCTTTCACAGTGTCCACTTGGCTTTATTCAATTAAATCAAAAAGTATCAGAACATCATTAACCACTCAGGTCACCAAAGTTGTACACCTTACACAATGCTCTTACCATGAGCAGTTCCATGCTAATGAAGTCTTTCGAGGCCAGTGTGGATCTGAAGGTGGGGTATTTCGCATTCTTGGGCGCTGCAAGCTCCTAGTAGTAGTTTGAGCGCCCGTGATGTACCCAGCCACTATGAAGCTAGTTCTAGGCTGGTCACGGGTGACTTTTCCTAGATGTGAGCCCATTGTAGAACTTTGCAGGTTTAAGACTTTTCTTTCAGTAATGTGCGATTAATGTATGTTCTATAGACCCTTCCTACGTGTTTATGTTTAACCGAAGTCCTAGATTCCTCTATGCATTATCCTATGGAAGCACATCTGTGTCGAATTTTGCAGTTTTCTACCAGATTTTGCTCGTGTGTTTATTTACAATCAATATATAAAGTGCTATCCACAAATATGTACAGTGCTATACAGTATACTACAATAAATAATATCAATTCTAGTTCAGCAGTCCATTACAATTCATTTGTAGGGAGCCTTCCAGAGCCCCATAAGAAGCAATACAGGTCGCGTGGGATATTTTTACATTTTTTGGTTAACTATATTTTAGGCAGTGTGTGTAGGATACAAAACGGCTACCATGTAGTATGGTCCAGTATTTCCATTGATGGGCTCTGATGAAATCATGACGACATTCGAGATTGCAATTTTAGTTCCATGTTACGCATTACCCTTTTTTTGATTACCTGATTATTTTGGGGTAGTTAGCTTAAAGTAGCTGTTTTCTTCAAAGTTTGGCTAACTCTGGGAACTGAGTGCAGTTAAAATGGTTAGGTTGTGTTTAGCTTTCGTGATTAAATTGTTGATAAAACAGAGGACACTAGTGAGGGTCAGTAAATGTTTGCAATTCTATGGCTGCAGCGTTTACCAAATAATTATGGATTTTGCAGATTTCACAAAAATGGTTCTAGCTCAGATAGATTAAATACCAGAGAAGGTGCTGCATAATATATATATATATATATATATATATATATTTTTTTTTATTAGTAGTAAAATTTAAATAATGCATCACTTGAAATGCAGTTTTTAATCCAGGCACGTAAGACATTACCTAAACAAACATACCTGGTTTCCACCTTTAAACCAGTCCTAGTAATCGATTTGGGTTAACTGATGAAATGATTATTGTAATATGTTTCAATTGCAGATTTCTATTACATAAATCTCCTGAGTGAAGGACCATTGTATGGTCCGAAATCCATTGGGTTTATGACATTTTCGTGGGTTGCTTGTTTTGATGGCCTTTGTGCTCATGGACCGAGAACACGCTCTGTTTCACACCTGAAACAGAATAAACTTAAGAAACTGGGCATTTTTTCTACCTATATTAGCAGGAGTGTTACAATTGGATTTTTTCAAGTGTGCTTGTGTCGGCTGGGAGTAAAGGTCTTAACTAAACTCACATTTGTAACTTTTCATACCACTGTGGTGTTTTCTGGCTGATTGTTGACCTGACCCTCTATAAACCTTGACGTTAATACGTGATACAGAGTCTTCTACTTCCGTGCATTTGAAGTCTCGTTTCCTGCACAAGAAAAAACGTAAAATGAATTGTTGTCTAGTGACTAAGTTGGAGAACTGGGTTTAAATCCTGACCTCTGCTTTGACCATAATGTGTGATACTGAACATATCACTTTAAATAGCTGTACATCGTTTTGCCTCTCTGCCAAAAGCTGAAAGTAGTGACTTTGGATTACGCACTGGACAATAAAAATAATGAATCCTAGACCTTTTGTTAAAGTTAGTTGTGTTTAAAGAGAAGGAAAGGAGACATCCATGCTTGTTTTTAAACCGTCAGCCCATGCGGTGGTGCAAAGGGCTGCTGTTGGGTGCATGCTTTGCTTTGTTTTGTGCTGCACTCCTCGGTTGGACTTGTGTCCAGGCTCCCAGTGGGCCTTTGCTTGGGTGTACGTCTGGGCTGTTCTTGCTGCCTTTGCCAGTGTGCGGAGAGGTATCTGTCGGCGCGTGGTTCTGTGCCACCATGGCACTTCTCACGGAGAGATGGGGTCTCTGGCACATATTCCTTCATTCACGAACACGGTCCACTGTAGCAACTGAATGAATGTAAACTGTGCAGGGCCCGCTGCCGTAAGTCCTCTAAACGCCAGCCTAAATATTTATCCCGTTGTGCCCTTAATGAAAACAAATTGTCAACAGTTGCTCCGTAACTGACTAAATTGAAATCTGTAATTAGTCAATTAGATTAAATAGTTGGCACAACCTGGTTGCATCGTGCTAGTTAGGTTATTGAGAGGGTGTGATGTTTAATTACAGAATGCTAATTTTGACAGTTTTCAGATGAAAGCAGACGTTCTCCTGGTCTGTTTTTGTTGTATTTTTTTTTATAATCGAGAAATCATTCGGTGCACGTGATGGATGCATAGAAGCAGTGAGGCCTGCCCATTCTGGGGCTGATTTTCTACAGAAAATTGGTAAATAAGCACTGAGAAAGAGGGCTTTAGGTTCAGCAGTTCCTTTCAGTTTTAGTCCCTGGGTCCCTGTCATTTGGGCAGTGTTCCTACAGCCAAGACTCTAGAGAAAAATACCATATTTGAGGTCGTAAATGCCTTGGTGTGTGTTTCAGGCTTCAATAGACACCCTTCTAAAATGGCGGTCTTGCTGTCTAATTCATTCTGGGCATTAATTTTTACCACTATTGCTTATTTTTTTGAGTGGGGGAAGGGGGGGGGGCGTTCTGGTTACAGGCCAATGTGGTTTTTGTTATGCCTCATATTTGCACAACACATCACACAACGTAACAAAAAAGTGGCTTATAGTCATCTCTTTGGCAGGATTGAAGTATATCTAACAGGCTGGTGTTGGCTTCCAAACCCTTCACAGCTGTGGAGGAGTTGGACACATCAGGCTTTCTTGCCTCAGGTGTGCTATGACTGTCTTCCCGGGTGCTTACCAGTTCTATTTCCTGACCCACAACAGTCCAGTGTTGGTCCAAGAGCTCAGTATCCTTTCCACATTTTGAGGAGAGCACAGACTATAAATGATTGTCAGTAAGAACCACCGAATGTTATCTCCAGTGACTCTCAAGAAAATGTTGTTGCTTTGGATGAACTGCAGGCAGGTGACCTACTATTTAGGTAAGCTTTCTAGTAAATCCAGTATCGAGGGGGAAGAATTATTTTTAGAATGTTCTGTCCATGGTGAACATTTTTGTTGATAGATTGTCTCAGCTGGATCTTAAAGGGACAGCTCTCGCCAGGTTAACCTCCTTCTTGACTGATCGTCACTTTCAGGTCTTCTCGGCTAATGCTTTGTTCAGCCCTATGCTGTTTAACATATCTGACCTCCCATTAGCAGATCTGGTGAAAACTGTGGCATCATCCTGTTTTCATATGCTGATGACACACAAATAATTTTCTGTCGTCGGAGGAGGGACACAATTCCAGAGATTTAAAACTCCTGCCTTGGTCTTGTCTCCTCCTGGATGAGCTCCAACTCTCTAAAACAAAATCTTGACAAGACCGGGGTAATGATACTGGGCAAGAATCCCCAGCTCTAGGGTCCCCCAAGACCAGGGTAATGATACTGGGCAAGAATCCCCAGCTCTGGGGTCCCCAGCATTGGCCAGCTACTTTAGGGGTCCTTCCAGAACCAGTCCAGAAGGTAAAAAAAATCTAGGCTTCTGGATGGATTTCACCTTGTCCATGAAACTCAGGCTAACAAAATAGCCTCTACATGCTTCGGCATTATGAAATGGTCCTATGGATGCTTCCTTTCTCTACCCAAAGGACAGTCATCCAGGCCATGATCCTTTCTAGGTTGGACTAGGACAATGTCCTCTATCTTGGGACAGACAAGACTGTGCTCAGCCGCTTCCAAATGATACAGAATGTTGCTGCCAGGCTTCTGTCCCGAATGCCTAAACATGCCTCTGCGTCTGGTCTGCTTCAAGACCTACATTGGCTCACAGTAGATAAACTCATCCAGTTTAAGGTGCTCTGCTATATGCACAGAATCAACTCTGTTTGGACCATGATACCTGCATAAACTGGTATCTCTATACCACACCTCTCGCACACTGTGCTGAAGTAATTGGTCACTTTACACAGTTCCCAGAATTGAACCAACTCGGATGAGTGGCTGTTCCTTTTTAGGTCGCGTCTGGGCTGCGCATGCGCTGCCCTGCAAGGCATGCTGTATTAAGGTATGGACATGAAGCCCCGCCCAGTTTTTTCATTGTCTTGTGTCATTGTCCATTGTAAAATGTGGCTTTTCATTAGTCAATAGGCTTAGTAGTCCCTCCTTAGTACCACCTTTTCCCATTTTGTAACCTCCCATGAGGACAACCCCTGTTACGTGTGTTGTTGCTCGGTAGGCTTTAATTACAGCCTCCCAGCACTATTTTCTCAAAGAGCTTTATCCTGCCTGCTCTTGCCGGCAGGAAAAGGCAGGACATGCTCTCTCTTAATGCATTTGCAATGCAATAGGTCTCCCATTTGCGAGAGTTCAAGCTATTGGCATTGTAAATGACAATGCCCTTTATCTGTTTTGAAAAAAACCCACATAAATAAAAGGTATTGTCATTTACAGTGCCAATAGCTCAAACTCTCGTAAATGCGAGACCTATTGGATTGCAAATGCTTGTTTTTTCTTGGCCCCAAGCTCGGGAACACTCTCCCGGAGTCTCTTGAGAAGCTGCACCTCTCTAACCTCCTTCCGCAAGGATCTAAAAACATGGTTATTTTAAGTTATGTTCCTTGGCTGTCCTCCTGTTACCTAGCGTTGGGGAAACCCTCGGGTTAGCTACGCGATTTATAAACCCTTAATAATAACTGTTATAGTAAACATGCCCAAAATTTTAGATGGGCACTCTATAATGCCCATCACACGGCTTCTTCTCTTCCCAGCTGTCATCTGCAGTCTTCCATTCCCTGTGGCTCTCAGTAAGCGGCTGAGCATGCATGTGTTGAGTTTTAAGAAGACTCTTTTGAGAAAGCAGAGCCTGTAAAATCTCCCCTGTGACCAGTGGAGTTTGTACACGCAATTGAAGTCCATTGATGCTATGTTTTAGCTGGCTTGTCCACTTCGTGGTTCCAGTTTGATGATGCCCTGTTGTCGTCAGTAGAACTGCCTTGGGCATTGGGAGCTGGAGAAGCTGTTGGGACCTTATAGGCCCCACTGCATGCAATGAAAGCTCAATTGTTAAAACCTGTGCGCCCATTTTTAGTGAGAAGATTCTCCATGGGAGGTTGGAATCTATTGAGGCCACATTATGGTTAGTGTACTCGCCATGGCTATTACAAACTAGGAAAGGCCTGTTGTATCAAGCAAGCTTTGGGGTGCACCTAGATGTTGGAGAGTCCAGTCCGTCTTGTATCTGGTGAAGCATTTGTGGGTATTTTGATCCTGTAGATTCCTCACTGTGGGCAGTGGATCCTCTGTCTTATTTGCATCCTTGAGATACCGTGTTACCCTCCGTGGAGCATCTGTGGTTAGTTAGAGCGATGCCATTGTTGTCTAAGGGAAGCTAGAAAATGTGTCGAGCCCATCATATTCTGTGAGCCCTCTACATATGTTGACGCTTAAAGTACCAATTTTAAACAATGACGTACCACATTAGCAGTGCTTCTGTAATGTAATTTAGTTTCGTGAAGATGCAGTATTCTTAAGCATTGTGCTGTGCGGTTTGAATATAGGATGTAATGAACATAGAAGATCTAGCAATTACAGGAGGGATACTTCTCTAGACTTGGCATTGCAGACCGGGTTGGGTTTCCTGTGCTTAAAACCCACACGGTTGCTTCAGTGGTGTAGGATGTTTAAGGGAATGTTGGCAGGCAGCTGAAATGGCTTTTAGCGATGAGTGGACCTGATCGGATATAAAATATGATTGTGTTATTAAGTACATCCCTATATACCAGTTATGTCCCACTCCGCCCTCATTTTACCCCGTTATTGCTGTTGAGAATAAACTGGGTTTGGTGGGTCATTGTCTGACTTTTTCACCATTAGTGAATGAAGTTTCTTGTAGTGTGGCAGACACATTTGTGTTGAAGCCTGATCGAATAATCAGTGCTGAGACTTTTGGACAGGAAATAACTCCAAGGTCTTCTAGATGTTGGCGCCGGACGTCCCAGCAGATCAGTTAGAATACACAGTCAAAGGTCTCTGTTTATTTAGCTTCTTGTTTTCACGCTGTTGGCAACTGCCAAAAAGCAAACTACACTAGGACTTGCTCCAGTATCCCAAATCACAAGTTGCTCCGAAAGCAGGTCGGTGCAGGCGCAGACCATATCCTGTATTTGGATACATGTATAGTTGATGGTTTATTTCACTATTACTGTGGGATAAGTCTTGGTATTGGTTAACCTGAACCCAGGAACTGCTTGTTTGCTGTGCAGAAGGTGGTGTGGGTGTTTTGGTTGTGCAGTGTGGTGGTTTATGTACATGTGTTGGGTGAATTTCTGCCATTAGCGGTGTTGGGAATCTGAAAGGTGTCTTTTCCACACAATTTTGGAGCCTCACGTTGACTGAAGTCAGGGTAGTGGGGATTTGAATATCTAGTCTGTGTTTTCTGATTAATGCTTGGGGGGATTCATTGATGTATGTATGTACTCATTTGGTTATGATCTAGTGAGACATATATCATAGCTATTACTACCATTTCCCAGTTGTGAATCGTTTGTTACCCAGTGGGTTGTTATGTGGCTAAAGAACCTAGCCCTGTTGCTTTTTTGTGTGGCTGCAGCGGGGTCTCTACAATGCTGGTGGGAAGCATCCCAAAGCTTGCTCACCGGCTGTAGTACTGTGTTGTGCATAATGGACTTCCTAGCATGAGCTGTTGGTCTGGGATTGATGCCTACCCTAAAGGAGGAGCGTTTACCCAAGGGATCCTCACCTTTACAACTGTGTCGTGCCTATCACCTAGGTGTAGAAGGTGGATTCAGGAGGGCTGGATCTGTGCCAGATATTTGGGATATTCTCTTACCGTATAGAGTTCCATTTAGATTAATTGATATCTTATGTAGGTTTCCTGAAGATCTCGACACGATCTATGGGGCACCACTGGCATAAAGATACTTAGGTCTGACAGTTTCGTCTATCTGGCTTCATGGGTTATTTAACAAGGCGTGCAGCAAGTGAGCACGGAAGCACAAGTGATTACAGTGAAGAATGCGGTGTCAGCAGATCTCTCAAATAAATCTCGGAGATCTGCCTCACCTCAGCTAGGCTGGAGAAACCTGGGTCCTGAAGCTAACCCAAGCGGTGGGGTAAATGTGTTTATTTCTGCTTTACTATCTCGGCCTATGCTCATGTTGCTAAATTCGGGGTCTGAATTCACAGAGGGTCTGGAACGATCACATACCTCCGTGGACAAGCAGTTGTTTTTACACAGTTGCTCCTTTACCCAAAGTGCGGTTTATGCCCTTAGAATGCAGATTGCGCGGGAAGTGTTTGCTTTGCTGACAGCATGGGGGGCATGTCCTGCACACCGACTGGTGTTTGCGAGGAATGCCGGCTTTCTTCAGGAGAATAGCTCTGTGCTTGACCGAGTCCCCTCCCCCTCTTTAGTAATCCCCTGTTTGGTGGTGGTTGTGTTGTCACGGGAGGGGGTCTGTTGAAGGAGGAGCAGGCAGCAGGAAAGGGAGGCCCATTTGGGGTCCTAAAGGAGTGACCGGTTGGTCTTGTTTGGATGAACAAAGGTCATAACCTTCGTTGGTTTCCTTTTTGTGAGTCTTCAGGGAGAAAAGCGGAAAATAAGCTGGGCCCGGATTTGCAGTTTTTATATAAAGACGGAGAGTATTTCTCTGCACTGGGTTGCATTAAAAAGCAAACAAAAGCAGTGAACTCTAACGTGGATCGTTCTTAAAGTAACCCGGAAACTGTCTCCGGGAAACTGCTACTTTGAGAGGCAGAATGAGGGTCGGAGATGCTGCTGCTCTGAGAGGCAGAATGAGCTTCAGGGGGGATGCTGCTACTGCTGCTCTGAGAGGCAGAATGAGGGTCAGAATGAGCTTCAGGGGGGATGCTGCTACTGCTACTTTGAGAGGCAGAATGAGGGTCGGAGATGCTGCTGCTCTGAAAGGCAGAATGAGCTTCAGGGGGGATGCTGCTACTGCTGCTCTGAGAGGCAGAATGAGGGTCGGAGATGCTGCTGCTCTGAGAGGCAGAATGAGCTTCAGGGGGGATGCTGCTACTGCTGCTCTGAGAGGCAGAAAGAGGGTCGGAGATGCTGCTGCTCTGAGAGGCAGAATGAGCTTCAGGGGGGATGCTGCTACTGTTGCTCTGAGAGGCAGAATGAGGGTCGGAGATGCTGCTGCTCTGAGAGGCAGAATGAGGGTCAGAATGAGCTTCAGGGGGGATGCTGCTACTGCTACTTTGAGAGGCAGAATGAGGGTCGGAGATGCTGCTGCTCTGAGAGGCAGAATGAGCTTCAGGGGGGGGGGGGTGCTGCTACTGCTGCTCTGAGCGGCAGAATGAGGGTCGGAGATGCTGCTGCTCTGAGAGGCAGAATGAGCTTCAGGGTGGATGCTGCTACTGCTGCTCTGAGAGGCAGAATGAGAGTCAGAATGAGCTTCAGGGGGGATGTTGCTACTGTTGCTCTGAGAGGCAGAATGAGGGTCGGAGATGCTGCTGCTCTGAGAGGCAGAATGAGCTTCGGGGGGGGTGCTGCTACTGCTGCTCTGAGAGGCAGAATGAGGGTCGGAGATGCTGCTGCTCTAAGAGGCAGAATGAGCTTCAGGGGGGGGGGTGCTGCTACTGCTGCTCTGAGAGGCAGAATGAGGGTCGGAGATGCTGCTGCTCTGAGAGGCAGAATGAGCTTCAGGGGGGATGCTACTTTGAGAGGCAAAATGAGCTTCAGAGATGCTGCTTTCAGAGGCAGAATGAGTCCCTGAGATGATGCTGCGTGGAGACAGAATTGGGCTCGGAGATGCTGCTGCTTTGTGAGGCAGAGTGAGTCCCAGAGATGATGATGCTGCGTTGCGGCAGAATGAGTTCCTGAGATGATGCTGCGTTGCGGCAGAATGAGTTCCTGAGATGATGCTGCGTTGAGGCAGAATGTGTTCCTGTGATGCTGCGTTGAGGCAGATTGAGTCCCTGAGATTATGCTGCGTTGAGGCAGATTGAGTTCCTGAGATGATGCTGCGTTGAGGCAGATTGAGTCCCTTGATGATGCTGCTTTGAGGCAGAATGAGTTCCTGTGATGCTGCGTTGAGGCAGATTGAGTCCTTGAGATGATGCTGCGTAGAGGCAGAATGAGTTCCTGTGATGCTGCGTTGAGGCAGATTGAGTCCCTGAGATTATGCTGCGTTGAGGCAGATTGAGTTCCTGAGATGATGCTGCGTTGAGGCAGATTGAGTCCCTTGATGATGCTGCTTTGAGGCAGAATGAGTTCCTGTGATGCTGCGTTGAGGCAGATTGAGTCCTTGAGATGATGCTGCGTAGAGGCAGAATGATTTCCTGTGATGCTGCGTTGAGGCAGATTGAGTCCTTGAGATGATGCTGCGTAGAGGCAGAATGATTTCCTGTGATGCTGCGTTGAGGCAGATTGAGTCCTTGAGATGATGCTGCTTTGAGGCATATTGAGTTCCTGAGATGATGCTGCGTTGAGGCATATTGAGTTCCTGAGATGATGCTGCGTTGAGGCATATTGAGTCCCTGAGATGATGCTGCGTTGAGGCAGAATGAGTCCTTGAGATGATGCTGCGTAGAGGCAGAATGATTTCCTGTGATGCTGCGTTGAGGCAGATTGAGTCCCTGAGATGATGCTGCTTTGAGGCATATTGAGTTCCTGAGATGATGCTGCGTTGAGGCATATTGAGTTCCTGAGATGATGCTGCGTTGAGGCATATTGAGTCCCTGAGATGATGCTGCGTTGAGGCAGAATGAGTCCCTGAGATGATGCTGCGTTGAGGCAGAATCCGTCTCGGAGGTGCTGCTTTGGGAGGCAGGAACAGTCCCGAGACGATGCTGCTTTAAGAGGCAGAATGAGGGTCGGAGAGGTTGCTGCTTTGAGAGGCAGAATGAGTTTCTGATATGCTGCTTTGAGAGGCAGAATGAGCTCCAGAGAGTCTGCTTCGTTGAGAGGCAGAATGAGTCCCCAGGATGTTCCCTGGAGATGCAAAGCCAGCACAGCACGCCTTGTGGGTTTGTCTGCCACGGACACCGCGCCTTCCTGGGCTTTCTCTCCACTTCCTCCCTCGCGAGGGAGGACCGACACCCTGGAATGTGCTTGTCATTCCGGTTTTAAACAAGGAGGGGTGCACGCATAGCTTGTGATTGCGCGGCAGTGCAGCACGTGCAGTCCCTGCTGCTTTGGGTTGTTTTTACAGATAGTTTTAAGTAGTTTTGACAACCTTTGTAAACACGCAAGTAACTGATAAGAATTACGTATTCTCCCAAGTGCTCGTACAGAGCTGCTCTCTGCTGTGCTGCCTTCACAGTCCTTTCTTTGTGTTGTCGACGAGTCTTGGATAGAGAGGATTAAGACGCCTGTGGGTCGCCGGGAGGGGCCTGAACTGGTTTATCCTGTTGATTGGGCTCCAGCTGTGACAAAGTGACCACTGGAGCCATGGCCCTGGGCCCCTCCTGTAGGGCCAGGCCGCACATGAGTTATTACATGTACCCACCCCACTGACATGACTGCCGCTGACACCCATGTAGGACACCTTCAGCCTGGCATAGCTTTCGGCCCATCTTTCCAGCTAGTGGCGCTTTGTACCCTGGGGCCTTGATGCTGCACGCTTCATAGTGGGACCCTAGAATCCCAAAATGCTTTTGGTATAACGCTAGCTGTCGGGGTCACGCATGACATTGGACTATTCTTAACAAAAGTCCAGAATTTTGGGATTTCTTATAGTGTAGATTTGACGTGACCTCCGAAGGGTGGTTGAGCACTTTAGAGCGAGGAAAGCCTCCTCAACGAATGCAGTGTAACCACATTTTTTGTACACCTACTTAGTATACAAAAAAGGTAGATGCACGTTTATATACAGCGAGATAAATACCATTAACTTAATGTAGCCGCAGATTAGAGAGGTATATCTGCATGATATTTCTATTTATATTTTATTTACCGGCCCTGTGGAAAAGACTGTTCTTTTTGTGTTTAAGTTAAGTAGTTGTGTAATTGCTACCTGCATAGATACTTTTGTTCCTAGCCGATGACGGCTGGAAACTGCCATCTTTTTCTTCCCTTGTTAAGACCTGTTTGGGCTTTTAAAGGAACCGAGGGGTCCCCCTGCTTTGGGCTGCTGGTTCGCTGGCGTTTAAAATGATTGACGTCTATGAACCCAGCGACTGCTGAGTTTTTCTGCTTGCGTACTTGCTACTTGCAGGGTCTCGTCCATCAATGCGAGGGGTGTAGTTGGAGTGGAAAGGTGGCTTCAAGTTGTGGTTTGGTGGTTTGTCGGATTACTAGTCGAGTTAATTCATGGTGTTAGCAAATGCTTCCTTCCTCGTGGGGACGCATGTCTGTAAATTACTTATTACCATTCCACAGTGAAAAGTACCAATTTGTTACCATCCACCAATTGTTATAACCAGCAGCGCTACTAGAGATGAGCATAAAACGTTACCACTGGGATCCTGCTCAAATGCCCAACACTCACTACTGCTGCTGGGAATGGGGAAGATCTGCAGACTTTGGAACTGTCCCTTCCACCTCTCCTTTTCACCACTCCTGACCTAGGGCGAGCTGGAGGATGAGGCGGAAGTCGCTTCCCAGTAACACCGTGAACGGTGCTCTCGATGGAACTTTGACGATGCCCCCTGGGCGGAATCCATAACTGTCTGTACTTACCGCGGTGCCCAAGCAACCTTGGCCGATGCCCGGTGGAGCTGTCCTATGCAGCTATAGAGGAGTTTGGCTCTGGTTTTTCCCTCGGCCGTCACCTACCCAGCCAGACATCGGACATTGTTTTTCTTGTCTCCCCGTTGTCTTCTACCTGCATTCCTTACCCCTGTTTACCGTTCCCCCTCTACCTTTCACTCCCCTTAAGACGTGTGTACACGCTAATAACTCATATTATTGTGTAATCTCATGTTTTTCTCCTATGTCTATACTTGGCTATGTAATTTTGTAAACTGTAACTCGCTGATCCTCATGTAAAGCGCTCGGATACCTCCGGGTCTAGCCAGCGCTATATAAAACTTTGCAAATAAAATAAATAAATGCATCCCACTCTGATGCCCTGGTGGTGATTTTCAGCTTCTCTGCTCAAGGAACGAGGAAGAAGTTCATGAGAGGACCATGATGTGGGTCTTTGCAGAGCTTCCAGCTTGAAGGAGCCTTCAGCAGAAGAGTAGGAGAGCAAGGAGCTAGCTACTCCCCAGAGAGGAGCATGAGGGCGGTGCTGCTGCGGGCATAGACCCAACTCTAGAAAACCGCTTGATAGGCGGCCCTATTAGGAGGAAACTCCTACAGATAACGCACCCATGTCAGCTGGAAAGATGACTTTGTATGTTAAGGGCTCACTGCTGTCATATAGACTAATCTATGACTCTAATTTTCGGATTGCCGAGAGGCCTATTTAGCCTTTCACCATCCTGAGGTCAAAAGATGGAGTACCGCTAAATTGGGTGTTAGAAACGTTTCATTTAGAGCACTTAATAACTGCAAAAATATTGCCTGGGGATTACATAAGAACAATTATTATTGAAGACTGCTGCATAGTTCGGAGGGTCGTATTAAGAACTTAGTCGGTTGGCATCACAGATGATGTTATATTTGTGTAGCGCAGCATTTGCCAATAACTTGGCCTCTTAAGACTTTGAGCAGTGGGTTTGATTCATCCAACAGAGCTTCTTCACTGAGGTATTTGTTTCCAAACTACATTAGTTGGGTGGGTCGTTTGGGAGGTGAACACTCCACGGGGATGTTCTGTTATGGGGGGTGTGGCTTGTATACTTCTAGCAATATGTGTGTAAACGTCAAGTGTGTAGTGGGTTGTCTGTGTGTTGTGGTTCGCAATTGGTTTTGGGTCTAGAGCCTGCTCCCTAACCCTTATCTGCTATGGCTGTGTTTTTACACAGGAAAAATAGGTTGTGTGCGTATTGAACCTGGTTTCAAGTTGGAGCCTTTCTAAAGCGATGTTTGTGGATTTTCGGTTTCTCATCCGTTATGATCTTGGTTCTAATGAGCTCATGTCACCTGAGTTTTTGGGTCCAGATCTATTTGTAGTTTAAACAGGTCTGTGTTGTTGTGTCTGACGTTTCCCAGCCAGCATCTTTCATTTTCGAGTTTTTCTTTGTCCCCTGTACCCATTTCTTTGTAACTCATTAAGTCAAGTCTTCTTGTTTACTGTCACACCTGAGTAGTCTCAGAGGTTCCCTTTTCTTTGCCATGTAAAATACAATATTTCATTATTTGTGTATTTGATGTATATTTGTTTATGTATTGTTGCATATTGTTTTTGGTTTCCAGTCGTAAGGATTGCTTAGGTGGGGGTTCCCGGCTTTCAATAGTGATTCAGTTGGAGTCCACAGAAGTCAAAAGGGTAAAGTACCAATACACTGGATAATACTTTAACCTGCAGCCACAGGCAGTCTTCCCATCTCTCTTTGGCTTATCCGTACATTTAACTGAAGTTCTCAGAGTTGTTGTGAAAGTGGGAAGGAGGGACAGCTAGGGGAATGTCCGTCGCTCATTTCCCTACAGAGCGTGGGCTTTATAGAGCCTGAAAACACAGAAGTGCCACCTAACACAGGAATTGCAGTCTTCCCAACATAGATATTTCTCTCTAGTCTTAGTGAAGCTTTTAATGACAGATACTACTTCTGTGACAATCTTGGACTGGACTCATATCAAGACCGTCCTCATCTTGAAAGGACGGGGCAAAATCCATGAAAACGCTATTGATCAGACCTTGACATAGGCTACTGAGGCTCAACCTCTCTTCAAATGTCATCATCCCAGGAAGTCGTGGACAGGCTTAAATACATTTGTGAAAAATTGCCTTTATCCCATAATAAGTCTACTCCCTTTTGGTTTCAATGCTGTGAATTCTTCATTTGCTTCTTACCTTATTCTACAGTAGAGACCAACGCAGGTATGGGAGGGCCCGATAGTGCCAAATTTTCATGACTTTTTCTCAAACTGAATGCATTTACTGCTAATCTCAATTATCTCATTTACTTTTTCATTGGTTGGCCAGAAAATGTGGCAAGGATCCGGAGCTTCTGGGCCTACATTAGACACTGCTGAGATACTAAATGTGTTTTTTTTAACCCTCCTGCTCTCTGCCATGTTAGACTTTTCTCCAGGCTGCTGTTCCCCTGTGCTCGCACGACGCTTTGCTGTTTCGGGCCCACGTGTTTGCAGCAGGTATCTTGCAGATACACATGCCATGCATGCCCTCTTGCATCTAGTTTTGGACCCGGGGTAGTAGTCGTGCAATATTTTTCTCCTACTCCACCCCGGGGCGCTAGTCAGGAGGAAGCACTTCGAAATAAAATCTAATGTTTCCGCCTCAAGATTCACTTTGTGCCCGGGTTTGCTTATGCTCGGCTTCTTGCGTGTTGGGAGTGAGCAAGTTAGGTTGTGATTGTGTGAGCCTGAGGGGAGGGGTCCGAATGTCGAATTATTTCTGTTCCCAGAATGCTGAAGACTGAGAAAGAGGGAAGCCTTCTCCTAAATATTAAGCAATCAGGGTGGAGCCTCTGTCAGTTTGCTGAGTTGACTGGGAATTCTGGGTATAGTTAAACAGCACCTGTCAGCTTTGTCGCCGCTTCTGCACAGAGCTGGCAGCAAAACTCGCTCACCAGGTTCTGTGTAAACAGGCCTCTGTTTGTGACCTGACGCCATGTAAACGAGCAGCGTGTTCCCTGTAGCCGGAGTGACTGCAGTGTAAGGCCCTTTCGATTTGCCCCCTGAAAATACTCCTCCTTGCTCATTCGTTCTTTAACCCTCGTGGGAACTTGAAGTTGGCCTGTTAAGGGAGGTTACCACTCAACACAAATGCTGGAATGTTTTTGAATATTCAAGTGTAGCTGTAAATATTCCTTTTTTTGTTTCACATACAGCTTGGACAGCGGAGCACCTTAGTCAGTGAGATTCAGGGAGCGTGAGATTTGCCAACCATCTCCGCAGTGTGCCCTGCTAAAAAAAGATGGCGCATCGAGCAGGGCTGAATGATGGACATTAGGGCAGTGTTTGCGACCGCAAACAAGCCTATAGTGCATCAGACCCCTAGTTTTTAGTGGCAATGCAATGGCTAATGCACCTACAAAGTGTGTGTATGTATGTATGTTCTGGAGCATGCTTCTATGGGTGTGCATTCTCAAGGCTGTTCTTATTTTTATTAAGTAATCTGCAAGGAGCAGTGGAGACCCACCGTTTTTTTTTTATGCCAGCAGACGCATCTCATACTCGTGGAGCTGGTGTTACAAAATAAGATCAGTGGGTAAAAAGTATGGTACTGATTTCACCAATCACCTCTGCAACAGCAGAAATAGGGGCCTGTCAACTTTGCGAAATTCATTTTAGGAACAAGAAGGTGTGTGTGTGTGTGTGTGTGTGTGTGTGTGTGTGTGTGTGTGTGTGTGTGTGTGTGTGTGTGTGTGTGTGTGTGTGTGTGTGTGTGTGTGTGTGTGTGTGTGTGTGTGTGTGTGTGTGTGTGTGTGTGTGTGTGTGTGTGTGTGTGTGTGTGTGTGTGTGTGTGTGTGTGTGTGTGTGTGTGTGTGTGTGTGTGTGTGTGTGTCTCTGTGTGTGTCGGTGTCGTAATGGCTGTCGGAAAATAAACTAAGAAATTTGTGCATGTATACCGTGGTCTGTACCCGTTAGTGTGCAGAAAGAAAACTGCAGCAGGAACGGAATCCAAGTTGTGTGTATATATATGTTTGCCTTGCTTAAAAAGGTTGCGGGAAGTGTGCACATATGTATGGAAGGGCCCTATTATTAGTACAGGCACTACTTTCCAATTCAAAGCATAAAAGTCCAAGGAGGGATGTTGTGTACTTCTGTCCTGTTCAACCAATCCACATCCCTCACCTTTTATAACAAGCATTTGCAATGCAATCGGTCTCGCCTTTGGGACCTTCTATGTATTTAGCTATGCAGCACATTAGCCTGGGTGCTGAAATATCTACTGTTCTTTAACATGGTGGGAAAGTAAGCACCAAACTTCGTGACACGCCAGGTATGGGAACACATGGAGAGAAATATTGCCTTTCAGCAGGAAATGGTATAGTTCAAAGCTCAGTTTTTAATATAAAATCAGGGCCTTCGGTGGTCATATCACTGAAAATACAAGATTTGAAAAAATTATTGTCTACGGGTGCTCGTGGAAAACAATTTCTATGGACTGGAATCTAGAGAATGCTAAAGTGATTCTGGTATTTTACTGACCTCTGCTGGTCATTTTCTATCAAGATAATTAAATAGAGGCAGTCGCTAGAAAATTAAAAAAAAGAAAGTCCCTCAGCAGAAAGCAATCTGGTATTTTACTGACCCCTGCTGGTCGTTTTCTATCAAGACAGTTATATAGAGGCAGTTGAAAAGAAAAAAAGTCCCTAAGCGGAAGCAGACAAGTCCTAGGGCTGATCTCCAGAGTCCACAAAGTAAATACACATATAAGTATATAATAAGTATATACTAAAGTATATACAAGAGGTCTCTAATGCTCGACCTAAAAACAAGAGCCACTGAACAGAGCCCAAGTGGTATTTACTCCGCTGGTCCCCATTCTATCATGGCAAATATGTTTTGACAAAGAATAAAAGATCACAACTTCCTGGTTAAAAAAATAAACAACTGAAAACAACTTAATTTAGCGCCAAATGGGTGAGAAGCACAGATTTACTTGTCAAAGTGATAGCTGCATCAGGCGTTTTACAGTCATTTGATCTCGATGCAGACTAATAAGTATTTTTTTTTTTTTTTATCCTTCCCATATGATGCGAGGGAGGAAAGAGGAGGGACTGGATTAAAAAAGTTCCTCACAGGTTGAGGGAAATGTCCCTGTATGACTGTGTGTTTGAGCGTTTGTGGGCAACCCAGCATACACCCTGTTAAACCCATCTCTGAGTCCTTAAACCCAACTATCAACTGGGTAATGCATTTCTTAGGGGGTGTGACAGCCCAAGCGCCCCCGAAGAAGCTTCAAGCCCTGTGCTTGCAACTGGTCCTTCTCGTGCAATTGTGTCCGTTGGTTTCAGTTTTTATTTACCCTGTCAAATTTCCACTATACATCTATGCACTGATGTTCAAAAACTGACATGCCACATCTGGATTCAGTAGATACCATGGGCTACTGGTCTGCTGCAATAGCTACCAGGGGAACCTGGCCTCTCTCCTGTACTAGAACCCTGCTTGCGGCTATTGCAGTGTGTACTGACACAGCAACGTGCTGTGTTTCCAGGCCTAGTCTATACTTTAATTCGGTTCTGGGTCTGGTTGCCTCATTAATATAATTGAATCAAACCAAGACTAAAGCTTCCAGAACACATTAGGTTGTCAAAGAAAGGCCTCAAAAAAGTGAGTGACTAGTAGCGCAAACTGCCAATACTACGCCTGTCCCAAAAAGATCTCATCCTGTTGTCAGGTTGCTAACTTTGTACTCTGAATGCCTTGCATTCCTTTTTCTGCTAAATTGTGGCACGATTGCAATTTTGCCAAGTGGACCCACATCATGTTTGCCAATGTCAGCATGCCTCTAGCATGTCCATACTTCTGATGGCAAAATGGAAACTACAAACCCTAGATTGCACAGTACTTAAAAACAGTTTTGCTTAGTGAGTTAGGCAGTAGTTGCTGACTTGGCCACATTGCGGGTGACATGTTTTAATCCAGCCGCAGCCAACTGGCGTTTTGTACTTCAGAGGTTGATTAGTTGAGTACTATGTCTTGAGTAATACTGCATGTGTAACTTACATAGACATGGTGCAACCTGTCGCGGAAACCTGCATCATGGTACTACGACACCAAAGAACAAAAGAAAAAACAAATGCCAACAAAGCAAATCGACCACTCCACCTATAACATGAAATATATTTTAAGGGACTTTCGGTTGTAGCCGTCAACCTTCTGGAGTCCTAGTGGGAGGTCATGCCACTCTTGTGGTCCATGATTGCTGATGGCTGTTCCATCACAATATGCTCTTTCGAAGCACTAGGCCTTCAGTCGGTGCCATGACCACATCAGTGGATTGCCCTGGGAGCATTGGGAAGTTGAGATCCTAGATCAGCATTGGACTAGTTCAGCAGCAAGTGGAGGGGCTGACGGGGAATCAAACACACGTTTATAGCTGAGGAGGCCACAAACTAGGCTAACTGCTATGTTCTGTAGCCTCAACCGCTTCCCTGTGTAAGCTGCCTGGAGCCCGGCATGTACAGCATTGCAGTCGTGAAGTGGTGACCTAGCGAAAGCCGTGATGAGGATGCTTTTCAAAAGACAAACACTTTTTCTTAAGTTCTTACTAAAAGTTATTTTGAAAAAAATAAGGCTGACTGGATGGTGTTGCATGTGACACAGACCCAATCTTTTTTTTCCCCCCTTTCACATAGTACTTGATACTGTGGTGTGTAGCTCTGTAGAGAACAGGTGTCGTTGATGCCGAAATTAACGGCCGTCCTATTGGCCTCAGGTAGATGAACAGCAGAGTTAGCACTGCTGCGATTTAAACTTAGGATCTGGGGGTAACGCGCTTGCTTGCCACTGGACAGCTCTAGCATTCCCAGTATGTGTGTCGGCTGTTCAGTGAACTCCCCACTGACGCTTGGATCCCAAGCTGTGTAATCAAACTTGCAACAAAATGTCAGCCTCAAAGAGGTAAGTGTTATGTTGCATGCATGGTATTTAAATTCTCTTAACTTGTGCTACGTTTCGCGCACCAAGCAAGCTATTAAGGTCTCATGAGTTTCATGGGGGACTCACCACGAAAGTCGCCTTCTCCCTCAACAAATGTTTCTCCTTCAGTAATTTCAGTGGGCACACTCTTCAACGACATCCAGCTCCATGGTTTGGAGAAATGTATTATGAAGAGAAAAAATGAATTTGGTTCAGTTGAGCCTAGAAGAGCTTTGAAGCCGATCCGTTGGTGGCGTGGAGCTATCGGGACTGCACACGTGCTCACTCCCAGTCCGGGCACTGCAGAGCTGCTGGTGGCTGCCCCTTTAAGCGGCAATGGCTGCTGGCTGGCTGCGCGTGGGGGAGGGGAGCCGCGCGCTCCCCGGTGGCTCTGATGATAGCGAGGTTCGTAGCCAGCTCCCAGCCCGGGCCCTGACACAGCAGGATGGGAGGGGTGACGGGCGCAGCCAAGGCCTCTGCCCGTGCAGCACGCTTCGCACTTGGGAGGTTTCGCTGGCTTTTGGAAACGCTTATTTTCTGACTAGAAAATACATTGTAGTGTGGATCGCATAGCTGGAGTCCCGCTCGCAGGGCCGGGCGCAGCACTAGCGGGGAGCGGTGCCAGGACCAGGGGGGAAGGGGCCGCATTTGTTCCCCCCACAAAAAGTCAACAGTTGGAAGCTGGCTGCCGTTGCTTTTATGCTAATATTTTTGACAGCTTTCCCCTTAACAGCCACATCAAATTGACTTCCCTGTATTCGCCACATACAGTTTGTCATTTACCACATTTGTGCCCGTTTTGTCCTTTGAGGTTTAAAACCGAACCTTTAAGGTTTTGCCATTTCGTTACCAGCGTACATGGTTATGGTTCCTGCTGTGTGTGTATATATATATATATATATATATATATAATATATATGGATTGTTTTACTATTAGATCTGACCCAAAGTTCACGGACTCTAAAAACCCAAATACATTATTTTAGTACATCCAGTAGTGTTGAGTGAAACGAAGGTGTGAAGTGTCTCTAAAAGGTGCGTGGCCAGATAAGCGCAACTGTGAGTCTTTTCCAAGAGGGAGGAAGGGCAGGGTTTAGAACATGTGAGCTAGAATCCTCTGCTTCACACGGCGTGTCACCTGACCAGTATTAGGGTTCCTCTCGTTGAGTTTTCCGTCATTGCACCTAGACATATCGAACAATGACAAACTGGCACCTAAAACAAACCAGACCCGCTGGCCTTGCTTAATGCTTGTTAGCACTATCAGATGAATGACTAAAAATAATTATAATGTTGTATACAATTATGAATTAAACCTTTCTAAGGATTGTGTGAGGGTCCATGGTCTTTGGAGTGTCTCAGCTCTCCTGTTCTCCCCTTCACACCACTTTCCTCTGCGATCTCACTCCCTGATACACTTGCCTTTTTCTTTCCCCACACCTCGCTGAAATCTGCCATCGCCATATTTCACAAGTTATCTCTCTTCTCTTCATCACTGTCTTTTTACTGTCTTTCTGCATGCACTTCCTTGTATCACCTCACCTTACTATTTACTCTCTCTCACTCCCTCCCTCCAACCAAAGCATTTTCTTTTCCTTTGGTACTGTTAGTATTTCACAGCTCTGTATGCCTCCTTTGCACAGTCAAATAAAATGGTTTTCAGTTGGCACATATGTGATCATTGCTCTGCTGAGAGGCCAAGGATTGTATGAGCAAGTAATCTGAAAACCTTTCTGATTCACTGACAGAACTCCCTGTCTTGAGCCTTACTCCAAGCCCCTCTGTCCTGCATTTCATGTACACACATTCACACTTGTAACCTACCCAGATAGCTGGAGGTCACTCAGTTCATTCATAGTGTGCGCGACACAAGAGTCATATGTTGTATCAAAAATCATCTCCAGAAACACAACCTACTGAAAAAGCAAATACTTTTTGGGAATGTATGATGAAGTAAACCATGAAATGTAATCAGAGCATGCATGGTTGACCTACCTTATTTTAAGGGTTGTTACTGTCCTTGTTGAGAAATTGATCAGTGTTTTGTCCGTAAAGTTAAATACATCAGTATGCGACCTGGAAGGGACCCATTTCAAAGTTCGTTATCACTCACTGTCTAGTTGGAGCACTGGTGAGACCCGCTCCACGTAAAGCCTCAAGTACAGTGCTGTAGCATCTAGTTTTCAAAGAGCGCGAGAATTGAAGTGCATGATATATTACAGGTTGCTAATAAACTCTTTAGAGCCACGTATTTCAAGAATAGGCAAGCCCCTAAGGAGCGGAGTACATCTAGATAGATGCCTTGTGGCTTTATATAATGGAAACTGAGGTGACGTTCAATATCCTAGTTACCTACCTTGTTTATTGTAATATTGGGCCTATCATAACTGACTTCCAGACTTACCCACCATGCACCCTCGAAAAGTAACCATTCTGTCAAAGCCTCTAAGGAAGTACGCCATATGGTTCTTGTTTCATTCAGGTGTTCACAATCTCTCTTCTATGTTCATAATCCGAAAGGATTATTTTGATTACGGACTCTTGAAATGAAAGTTACTTTTATGCGGGTAACAAGAAGGTGTTGGTGCGATACCATGTGGAACCAAGAGATTCTCTTTGTGCGTGAGTGGCTGTGCTAACCTCTCCTCCTTAGCTGAGTACTCCCACGCATGCCACAGGAAAGTTATTACCCTACTTACCATGTTGCACTGCGCTCCTGTACTCTGCATAGTCTCCTCCCGCGTTCCCCACCAGGGAGGACTGATGCTTCCCTTTACCCAAAGTAACTGCAATAGAGACAGAGGCGCAACTCGCTGGCAGTGTATCTTTTCACTCTTTGTTGTAGGTGTGCAAAAGGTCACTTAGGCTTTTTTGATACTGGTGTGCTCCCGTACAAGTTGAGCTTTTTAGTTGAAATTCTACATTGTTAATAAATAGGACAGTGTCCAACTCTCTCTTGAAAGAAGAATGTCTTCCGGCTATGTGTAGTAGTAGGTGTGCGTACATGGGCAACGGTTGTTGTACAACTTGAGCTGGCCCACAGATTGGGGCTTTTTGAATTTATGGTGAGGAAAAACATTCTGATGAGAAATTATATGCGTGGAGCCGATACTCTTTTTATACGCTTATTTATTCTGCTTGGTGGATTTCATAAAATGTTTCAGTTTTTGTGAATTTGTGCGCTCTCTGCCCTTCTTGACCCACATATAACATTACACAACGCTATGAATCAGTAAAATTTTGCAGTTAACAGAAAGTATTTTGTCACATTTTATTCTGCCATTTTACAAAAAAAACAATTACTTGGGCATAGTCTCTTGCCCTTTTTAGGCCTTGCCTACAGAGTTTAGCTGTTTGTTCTTGAAGATCTATTGGACACAATACCAGTGCTTAGTGGCGTTTTGGTCAATATATTACTTATCATTGATCGCTTTCTAGTGAATTTCATTTGCTTGCTTTTATTCAATGGCTTTCCTTCCTCTTATTTTGTTTTTCTTCTTGTGGAGCATTACTTCTTTACCATCCTTTTGATTGAATGACTTGTAGCCTTCCACTCCACTGCTAACATTTAGGAAACTACCTTTTTTTTTTTTTTTTGGTTCACCTTTCCCCGTCAGTGCATGTACATTATTGCTTTCTTCCTCTTGTGCTTTTTCCCATTCTCACATCCCGCCCCTTCTCTCTTTGTTGCTCGCCACCCCTCCTAGCCCATCCATAAAAGCACAGCAACAAGTATATTTTTTCCAGGGGTTTAACTAAAGCGCAATCTTTACCAAAGTTGGTTTTGTTTTCTCTCTAGTGTTCCATATGTTGCACGAAAGTCCTTGGCTTCGCACACAAAGGCAGCATTTATGATTTTCGTTAAGGTGAGACTGCTGCACTCACTCAGCTGGCATTTGAGACCCATGGTGTACTTAGCATAGCTCAAAGGAGATGTCTCCTCCCCTGGAGGCCATAATCCTACCCCTTGAAATGCTGCAGAGCACCAAGTGGCTGTAACAATTGATACTGGTCCTAGCCCTGTGTGTGAAAGGCAGCGAGTCTTCTAAGACCCTCAATGCTGCCCGGTGCAGGGTTCCACCTCTAATTCACTTTGGGTTCGCTATCAAAATAATGAGGCAAGCGCTGGAAACTGGAAGACAAGAAAAAGGTTTATTTCTCATGAGGAGATCACGTCAACTGCAGACACCGGGATGTCTGAGGGAGGTGTTCTGCTGATAACTCCTTTGGCTCTTCCTTTTATACAGGTTTGACACAATGCATTGGTTTCATCAACATGGTTACACAAGCTTGGGGTCCCCGCCCGGGCAGGTTGTCACACAAGCCCAACAGTAATTCTCTTCCCACCCAGGTCAAACAGACAATCTTATCTTGCAGCTGGACCTTGCTTCAGGGTCTAAAACATGTGAGACCGGCCAGATCTAAGAGTCCATTCTGTTGATAAAAACAGGTCCCATTGTTGGTAACAACAAGTCCTGCTGTTTGCAGTGCAATAAATCATGTTGCAAGAGTCTTTTTGGTGTTTGGAACCTGTTTGTGTAACTAGGTGCAGTGAGGGGTAGAGTGTCCAAAGGTTTGCCTGAAAACAGAGATGAGAGGAAAACGAGTTTGTGGCAGCAAGTGGCGCTGAGGTTTGTTGCGGCAAATAGAGTTTATAGCCCCCAGCACACGTACCAGGTCGGTCAGAGGGTCAGAGGGATGCTAGTAAGGGCAGGGTGAAACAAAGGTGACCAACAGAGTACAAAATGGCTGTGATAGATTAAAATGACTGCAACTTATGTGCACATAGAATTCCGCCAGACAAGATGGCGCAGGTAATGTTCACGATTGTCGTTTTGCTTTTAACAGTGGCCCCTTTGAACATAACTAGCCAGCTTGTCAGTCTATTTCGATCTCCATAATGTCCTGTATCTCTTGATCATACATTACTCATTTTTGTTAGCTGAGTGTCCATAGTCTTAGGGTGCAAGGTAGTTATGCAACGAGAACACAAAGGTGGTATACAGTGTATACCCAAACAGCAACCACATATTGTCAATACTGGGACCAAGAGAATCATTGATATTTTCCAACCCCACTCCTTCAAGATGCCCCAAAGCCAACTTCCAATTGTCCAAGTCTCTGATCCTTGATGAATTTCTGAAGATAGTCTATGGAGATGTTCGATTGCTTCATAGACAGAAGGTGAATTATCAGGAATGTATACACAGCAGCTGGCACCGATGATGCGGCATGCTCCTCCACGGTCCGCTAGTACCATGTCCAGGACCAATGCGATTTTGCAGGGTAACCAGACGGATTGCTTGGAGCTCAGCAGTGTTGTTGGTGAGGATGCCAGCAGTGACGTTCAGGGCGGTCTCTACCGCTTGGGACAGATGTCTAATGGCTCGGCTGTTTGCCATCGGACCCCATAGCCTGACGAGCCCTTTTGCTGCGTCGAGGAACTGTGATGAGACAGAGTCTGCTTGATCAATGTCTTTAGAACGCTTTTCTCGATGATGCTCTGCAGGGGCTGTGTAGGTTGGTGGCAAAACAAAGGCGATGTAGCACGTGCCCCCCCCCAGTTTCTTGGGAGCCAGGTGTAGGCTTTGGTTCCACAAACAAAGTACATATTGGGTGATGCAACAAGCGCTGGGGGGTTGGCAGTGTTCAAAGTCCTTACAATGCTACAGGTGCTGTGACCCACATTCTTAGTCCCACGGCCTTCAATGCATACAAGGCCAGAGACGTTCACCACAGATTGGGCCACAGGCAGTGTTGCAGCAGTTCTTTTCTTCAGGTAGGAAAATGTGGCTCTGTTAGGATTATTGAACACTTGCATTTCCACTCGTTCTTTGGAGGGGACATTAATCTGGAATGTCGCATTGAAGGTGTGAGGGCAGAAGGGGGCGGCTGTCCTTCCTGTTTTGTTTCGCCAGAACTCGTTGTAGAACTGGGCGATTGTTCCGTCGGAAGTGGCATTGTCTTTGTAACTTTCTTGTAGGAGCATCATCCAGGCAAGGCAAGATCCGTGAATAGAAAAGGCGAAGGGATGAAAGGGATGGAATGTTCAGTGGCATGTGGTAACAGCCCACAGACCCAACAGTTGGTAGCATTGGTGGCAAGATTTTGCTGGTGCAACATCTGCACGAAAGAATTATTCCAGAATTCTTTGCGTCGTTCTCGGAGATGTGGCGGTAGTGATACCAGGTAGTGTTCTTTCTTGGTGGTTGGTTGCATGGTGGGTGACAATGTTCTGTATGCAGGTGCATTCTCTTCAATGATCCAGAGTGCGACCATTAGCAGGAGACAGGTGAGAAATGCGGCTACAAGTGCAATTGTCTTTGTGCTGTGCAGGTTAGCAGTCTTGGTGTCTTTGCAGTGGTTTTGCAGGTGTTCAGTTTCTTCCATCATCTTCGAGGAGCTCAACAACTGTTTGGACCACAGACTTTTGTCTGGCGCTTTCCTGGTAGCGTTGTTTGACTGTGCTACTGATCTGAGACCTTGACTTAGTTAGTGGCCTGGTCGTTGGAGCTCCCTCCTTTCGTCGATCTTAGGTTGTACCCTTTCCTGGATGGCACCGTGGGGTTGGGAAATTCTGATAGTTCGAGGGTGTCTTCTTGTGGGTAGCAACTCAGAGCTGGTCGGTCTCTCGCGAGTACTTCCTCTTGCACCTCCACCCCTTCACAGGTTGCCAGGGTTGGAGGGACTCGTTTGCAATGATGAGCGTGCAGCCAGTTTCGTTTTCCTTCCACTCGGAGGGCAGTTCGGGTGGTGATCAGGACTTGCCAGGGGCCCGTCCACCTAGGCTCCAGATTCTTCGTTCTTTGGAAGTTGCGAATCAATACATGGTCGCCTGGCTTTATTTCATGTCCCGGGCCCCTGGATACGTCAGGCAAGGCTTGCTGCACCTGTTGGTGGATAATTGTTAGCTCGTTTGTCAATTTATGCAAGTAATCCGACATTAATATGTTCGGGACATCGTTAATGGAGGTGGGTCTTGGTGCCGCCCAAATGCTCATAGGCCTGCCGAAGACCACCTCATACGGGGTCAGTCGGTGTTTGGTTGGGGTGGAGCACATCGATAACCATGCCAATGGGAGGGCGTCGGGCCATTTCAACCCGGCCGTGGCAACTATTTTGGCTAGTTTTAGTTTCAACGTTGCATTGTGTCTCTCTACCAGGCCCGCTGATTGGGGGTGGAAGACGGCATGGAACTTTTGTTTTACCCCCAACCCTCTCAGTATGTTCTGTATCACCTCGGCTACGAAGTGGGGGCCGTTGTCGCTCCATAAAATTCTGCAAAGGCCGTATCGGGGGAAGAATTCTTTCAGCAATACTTTTGCAGTGGCTAAGGTGGTATTGTCGCGGGTGGGATATGCCTCCACCCATTTGCTAAACGCGCACACAACCACCAGGACATATTTTAGACCAAGGCATCTCTCTAGTTGAATGTAATCCATTTGAAGGATTTCAAAGGGGTGGTCAGGGACTCCAAACCCTCCCCGTGGTACTACTGTCCCCTTCCCTGGGTTGTGTTGTAGGCAGACTATACATTGTTGTACTAGGCGTTTTGCAGATTCTGCTATCTTGACGTTATGCCATACTCTGGCGATTAGTTCAATCATGGGGGTGGAGCCAATGTGTGCTGGTAAATGTGCCATGGTCAATATGGGGATGAGGTAGGCATTGGGTAACAGCCATTTATTTCCGTCTTTAGTTCTCCAGCAATCTTCCTCGTCTTTTAGTCCCACCTTTTCCCACTCGGTCAATTCGTCTTGTGTGCCTGTAGTCTGTATGTCCTTTACAGTGGTCCTAGCGTCAGTCCATCGTTCAGCTTGTGACCTGGTCACATACATTCGTGTCGTAGTTCTGTCTCCTGCCGTGGCTCGGGCAGTAACGTCTGCTAGTGCATTTCCCTGTCCAATGAGATCAGTCACTTTCCTATGTGCTTGGCATTTTATCACTGCTAACTTCTTGGGGAGGAGGACTGCTTGCGTCAAGGCGGAGACTAAATCTCCATGCAGGATGGGTGTACGGTGTGAAGTCAGGAACCCTCTTTCTTTCCTTAAGATCCCAAAATGGTGAACCACCCCGAAGGCATATTGGCTGTCGGTGTATATGTTAACTGTCGTGTCAGTCGCTAAGATACATGCTCGTGTGAGGGCAATGAGTTCTGCAGCCTGGGCTGAACGTTGGGGAATACGGGCTGTTTCCAGAACGGTTCGGGCTGTGGTGACAGCGTATGCAGCTGAGGTGGTGCAGTTGGGGAGTTTGATGCACGAACCATCCACCCATAGTTCTCCATCTGGTTCTAGAAAGGCGGTGTCTCTGAGATCTATTCTACTCTTTGTTTGTTCATCGGTTAGTGTCACACAGTCGTATAGTGGAGTCACGCTAGGATCATTTTCGGGTAGGGGTAACAGTGTGGCTGGATTGAGGGTGGTGCATCGCTTTAGGGTAATGTGCGGTGCTAGCAGGGTCAACTCATATCCTGTCAGTCGGGCGCTAGTCAAGTGTTGGGTTTTGGTCTGGTTTAGTAGTGTGTCGACTGCATGGGGTACTAAAACAGTGACTGGATTGGAGAGTACTATTCCTTCGCTCTGGCGTATCGATACTGCTGCAGCTGCCACAGCGCGCAGGCACGCTGGCAGCGCTCTGGCTACTGGATCGAGGGTGGCAGAGAAATATGCACAAGGGCGTTGTTTGTGACCAATTGATTGTGTTAGGACAGACAATGCACATCCTTCCCTCTCTAGGACAGGCGCTGAACAAAGGGCATTGCGTAGTTCTTTAAAGGCTGACTGGCATTCGGGGGTCCAGGGAGAGGTGAGGGGATGTCTTTAGCTAGGAGGGAGAGAAGGGGTTTGACAATGAGGCTAAAGTTCGGTAACCACTGTCGGCAAAATGAAGTGAGACCTATCAAAGAGCGGACTTGTTTCTGATCTTTGGGGACAGGGGTGTCTAGAATTGTCTGAATCCTGTCAGGCGTGAGTTTCCTCCCTTCTTTGGATAAAAGGTGACCCAAATAGGTCACTTGTGATTTACAGAACTGCAATTTCTTTCGGGAGACCTTGTGACCATTCTCAGCAAGAAAATGGAGTAGTTTGATGGTGGCTGTGACGGCTATTGGTATGGTGTCCGCTGCTAGAAGGATGTCGTCTACATATTGTATTAGTGCCACTCCATCTGGCAATTGTATGGCGTCCAACTGTCTTTTAAGCGCCTGGCTATAGATGCTTGGGCTCTCAGTGTACCCCTGAGGTGCTCTGCAAAATCTGTACTGAACGGGAGTTTAGGGTGAATCCAAATAGATAGCGGCTGTCCTTGTGTATAGGTATGGAAAAGAATGCGTTTTTGAGGTCAATTACAGTGAAGGTGGTGGCAGTGGAGGGATTAAAGTCAAAATTGTCGTGATGTCGGAAACTACTGGGTATTGTGGCACTACGATTTTGTTTATCTCCCTGCAGGTCAATGATGAAGCGGTAGGCTTTTCCGTCTCCCTCTCTCTTTACAATCGGTAGTATGGGACTGTTACAAACGTTGCTCACTACTTCCTCTACCACCCCTACCTCTACCAAAGAGTGTATGATCTCTGTCAGTGCCTTTTCACCCTCTGGCGATATTTTGTACTGCGGTACTTTCGGTAGGGTTGCGTCCTGTCGTATTGTTACGTGTACTGGGTCAATCATCATTCGTCCTACGTCTGAATCAGCCCTAGCCCATAACTGTGATGGCAAAGTGTCCAGTAGGGATGCGTCAGTCTCGGAGATGGGAAACATGTGCTGAGAAGGGTTCTCTCTATGGCGCTGGGGGTTGTCATACAGGACAACACGCACTCCGTCTGGTGAGCATCTGATAGTCGCATGGAAGTGTTTCAAAGGTCGAGACCCATAATGGCGTCTGGGGTGTTGGAAGAGAGGAGGAATGTCGTTTCGACGCTATTGTTGTCAAGGTTAAAAGGGATCGGTCGGGACAAAGGGTTGGTGGAGGGCGTACCGTCAAATCCTATTGAGGTCACATGTGAGCCTGACAAGGGTGCCCTTGGAATCAGTCGTTTGGATAGTGCACTACGTGTTGCTCCCGTGTCTACCAGAAATGTCGACTTTGTGCCCAGGACCTCAGCGGTAACATAAGGGCCTTGCTGATCAACATAGAGCTCGACTGGATCCCTCCCTTGCCCCTGGCTGTCCTATGCAAAGTCGTACGTATTGTCATAATCTGTCTGTTGGTACTGATTCTGTTTGGGATGGTCGAATGTGTTCACTCTTCCTGGCCTTTCCTCGCTTGCTTCTCTCGCGTACCCTCTCCCACGTCCTCTTCCTCTCTGTCCACTTGCTATTTCCCTCGCCCCTCTGCCCCTACCAGCTCCTAACAAAGCCGGGCATTGGGTTTTCCAGTGTCCATATTCTTTGCAAAATGCACATTGATCCTGTCCTAGGTCTTGGCGTCCTACATATGATGTCGATGAATTGTTTCTAGTTGGCTGTACTCTAGGGGTATTCTGCTGGTATCCTCCCCTATATTGCTCCCTTCCTGTATTCGCCCCCTGGAGTTGTGCTACCATTACCCTTTCCTTCAAGTCCTTCTTTTTCCTTTCTGTAGCCCTGTCATTTTCGTTTTTCTGATGCTCATAGTACTGGGCCATTTGGAGAATGGCCGCCGGTTTAGATGCTGCCCAACTACTTTCGCTGGCTTGTAATTTCTGGGATACATCTGGCATTAGTCCTCTGACATAGTTCTGCACAAATAAGTGGTGTCCGGTTGCGGTGGACATGTGTTGTCCACTGTAATTGGAGAACACAGTTTCAAATCTGGAGAAATACTCTGAGACATCCTCTTGTGGTTTCTGGCGGCACGCGGTTACTATGGACCAGTCTATCTTTTTCTCTGGGATCAGCGTTTTCACTTTCTGCACTATTTTGTCAGGGAGGTCCAATATTGCTTTAACCGGTTTTTGACGAGGGTTCCGCTGTTTATCTAGTGTGTTGAGTTGTTCCCAGGTATGACCAAGCAGTTCGGTATGGTCTATTTTCATAATCGGTTTCCACACATCTGCTGGCAAACATAACCCGAAGAACAAGTCTATGTCGGCAAGTGTCATTATTGTTGATCCCAGAGCGGTACCTAGCTCGGTGTAAAAGGCGGTGGGGTTCTTTCGTAAATCCGGTAAAGATTTACGGAACGTCAAAATGTCCTGTCTGTCCCATGGTTGATGCACCCAATTGTAGACCACCCTTCCTCTAGCGTCTTGATGGTTCATATCGTCATGAGTCCCTTGTCCTCTAGGAGGTACGCAATAAAGGGCAGCTTCTTTTATTGGCATCATGCTATCTGGTTTTTCCACCGGGGGTCCTGCTATCTTAGATGTCCTGTCCTTATCTATCCGTCCTTGTTCCACGAGGTGACGGAATACCTCCAGTGTGGATGAAAAGAGTTCTGTAACATCGTTGTCGCCTTCATCTCCGGTGTCTACCTTCCTATAGAGAGCCACTAGCCGCTCGGGCCCTACATCTTGGTACTTCTCTTCATATGCAGTAAGAGTGTGGTAACAGAGACGTACAATAAAGTATCGTTTGCGGTTTTCAACATAGGAGTTGCATATGTCAGTTACATACTCTTCTGTCTCCTTCCTATCTATGAGGGATTTAACTATTTTATCAATGCCTGCTCGCTCATTTTTACTTAATCGCGGGACCCTGGGCGCTCCTTTTTCTTTTGATCCTACCTCTACTACTGTATCCTTTGATGAGGCATTTGGTGTGGGTGACTCGGTGGGAGCAGAGGCGGTGGAGACTGAGGCGATCGTGCCATCTCCGGCTATACTTTGGTGGTCCTGGCGTTGTACTACGGGTTGAGTAGGGGCGTAAGGGGTGTCATGTATATGATTGGGGGACCTAACAATAAATCATCATCTACCCTTTGTTTTGCTGGTAACTTGGGGTAAAGAGTCGAGGCGTTCTAACAGGGCATTGACCTGATATTTTTGATTCCTGTTCCTTTTTATCGATTTCCTTTTCTTTTAGTTTTTCTTCTAATCTTTTACAGGCTTGGTAAGCTGATTTTCGCGTTTCTTTATCTTGTCTAGCTTCGTCCCTTTTCTTTCTTTGAGCTGCCTCTTTTCGCCATAAACCAAAACTGTCAAACATGGCTAGTCTAGTTTTCTTTTTGTGGAGAGCTAATTCTAACGTTTCTATTTTAGCGGGATCGAAAGATCCCGTCAGTGGCCACTGATTTACCCGGTCCTTATTGTGTATTTATGCCATAGTTTGCTATAAGCTACGGTGGCTAATCCATACTTTACGTACATGTCCTTGTTAGGGGTGCCTTCCGGCGGTGCCGGCTGACTGACCTCTAACGAACGGTCTGTTCCAAAACAATTACAATCAAACAATCTAGAGAAAACAGGCATGACGTACTTATCGGTCAAAAATGAATATCTCAATCAATCAATTTAGACAAAAAGTCTGCACTACCTGTCCTTCGCTGCCTGCAAAGAGAGAATATTCCTATTCTTCGTTGTTTGCAAGCAGGGAAATGTCGTAAATAACTCAATATCAAAAAAGGAATACTAGTATTTCAATCAAACTATTCAATCAATCAATTTAAGTCGTTTTTTCACGACCTTACCCGGACCGTATGGACGGTTCTTCGTCTTCCCCTTCCAGCGCCTGGTTGTCCTCTCACTCCAACAATCAATGCGATGTTCCTCTAAGGTCACAGTCAGGACCGCAGGTCACTCGAGAGAGGTCCGTTCGGAACCGGTGAAGTTCAGTCGATCGGCAGCCAGACAAGGGTCTTCTCAGGCAGGTATACCCCAATCGTTTAGTCGTTCACTCCGTCGTTAGGACCTCTCTACCGGACCCACGCGTCGCTGATGGGCCCCTACGTTTGGGCGCCAATTTGTGAAAGGCAGCGAGTCTTCTAAGACCCTCAATGCTGCCCGGTGCAGGGTTCCACCTCTAATTCACTTTGGGTTCGCTATCAAAATAATGCGGCAAGCGCTGGAAACTGGAAGACAAGAAAAAGGTTTATTTCTCATGAGGAGATCACGTCAACTGCAGACACCGGGATGTCTGAGGGAGGTGTTCTGCTGATAACTCCTTTGGCTCTTCCTTTTATACAGGTTTGACACAATGCATTGGTTTCATCAATATGGTTACACAAGCTTGGGGTCCCCGCCCGGGCAGGTTGTCACACAAGCCCAACAGTAATTCTCTTCCCACCCAGGTCAAACAGACAATCTTATCTTGCAGCTGGACCTTGCTTCAGGGTCTAAAACATGTGAGACCGGCCAGATCTAAGAGTCTGTTCTGTTGATAAAAACAGGTCCCATTGTTGGTAACAACAAGTCTTGCTGTTTGCAGTGCAATAAATCATGTTGCAAGAGTCTTTTTGGTGTTTGGAACCTGTTTGTGTAACTAGGTGCAGTGAGGGGTAGAGTGTCCAAAGGTTTGCCTGAAAACAGAGATGAGAGGAAAAACGAGTTTGTGGCAGCAAGTGGCGCTGAGGTTTGTTGCGGCAAATAGAGTTTATAGCCCCCAGCACACGTACCAGGTCGGTCAGAGGGATGCTAGTAAGGGCAGGGTGAAACAAAGGTGACCAACAGAGTACAAAATGGCTGTGATAGATTAAAATGACTGCAACCTATGTGCACATAGAATTCCACCAGATAAGATGGCGCAGGTAATGTTCACGATTGTCGTTTTGCTTTTAACATGTGGAGAGTAAATTAGGCCTTGGCAAGAGTTACTTTCAATTCTGAAACTTTTTATTCAAGACTTCAAACAGCTGTTATACTCGTAAATACCTGCAACTAGTCCCCTGAATTATTTTGAAGCTGGTTCAGAAAGTGTCTTCATTTTCCTAAAAGTATTTGAAAAATGAACCACGCTGTTAATAAAGATTCAAAATATTAAATTTAATGTAGTTTCCAGATAACTTACCATAGGTTTACTTTTTCTTCAGTAGTTTGAAGTGTTTTTTTTTCTTTTCATTTATTACAAAAAAAGTTTACAAACAAGCATTGGCAAGGCCAGTAGCTTAGCTCCTGTATTATAAAGGTGAGAACTTTTGGCTTTGCCAATGCTTAGTATCATTTAGTGTCTTAATGTCTTGGCAAAGCCATTATTATCACTCACCTGATAGTAATTTAAGTTTCATGGGCTTCATTGGTGTTACTGGGTGTTCATGTTGCATGGATTACTATTTGAAGTTTTAGACCTCACGGCATCTAAACGGCGTTTTAGAAAGGAGAGGCCTGTGGTCAGTTTGTATTTGACACCCTTTCTGTTGTAGTTTAGTTTTAATTTAAATGTATTTGCTTGACCTCCAATGTGTGCGTAAGATGAAAGTCTGCACTGGCTGGGGTATTGTGTTCCAGCAAAAGGTACCTGGAAATAGTAGTGTTTTGACTGTAGGGTTTCTGTTTGAGTTGGAGCCTGCATACGTTACTGTACGTTGTCGTTCCTTGCACCAGCATTACCTTGAAAATACCCCATAGGTCTGAACAGAACAAACACTCGCCCAAGTAAGTCCAAGCGACAAATATTTTATAAAGGTTATTAAAATCCACTCCCAGCCTCTTTTGCTTAACAAAACGTAAAGCCCTGAATGCGTACCGTTATTGAACGCTGCAAAATCTAGGTAGCAAAAATGAAATTGCTGTGCAGTGCAGAGTTCCATCCTGCTTGGCTGTATGTACATGGTGATGCAACGTCAGTGCAGTGACTATCGCTTGGAGCTGTCCTGAACATAGGGTTGCTCGCTAGGGTGAATAACTGTTGTAGGGGTCTTCGAGTAACCTGCAGGCATCATGTGTGAATCCAATCAGGACAGAGACTGAATTTCATCCTTCTGATGCTTATTAAAATCACAATTAATACTAATTTTTATATCTGCTATCAAAGGCGGAGAGACATATCATTGTGTGGTGCCGCTTTATAAATGGTCATCATATCATTAATTCTGCTCTAAAAGGTCAATGAGTTGATCAAAAGCGGTTGTGGCATTGTTTAATTTATTGAAAACTCAGGTGAGGAACAGTTGGTCCATACTTTACCTGGTGACACTTCCAGGTGACCATTAACAGATGGTTTCAGGTGGCTCCAGTTGTGGTATGTGGGTCTGTGGGCTTCCACTAAAGGGCTAAGGGAAGAATTTCAGTTGCATCTTGAAAATGGTAGTTAGTGGTGAGTGGCATCTATTGTTTTAATTGGACGTTCTATTTAACGGGAAGAACATACCTCGTATTTTTGACGTTGGACACAGCTAGAGTGTCAAGAATGCTCGGTGTTATAACTGCATCCAGCAGAAAGCGTGTGAAACTAGCCTGCTGGATTTTCGGCCTGAGTTATTAGCAAGGTGGTGTGCAGAAGACACGCTTTACAAGTACCCTCACCATTCTGACTGACTAGCCGCATGTACACAGCGCCCACTACTCAACATATGTTCTTATCATAATAGGTTTAGCAAAAGAATGGTCTGATTGAAAAATATGTCCTAAATATTCTTTAGAAAAACGTCTTTCCGTTGGGTATAGACGTTCTATTAACTGTAGTGGGGCAGTATTGGGTAAACCATATGTAGGTTCCTTAATTTCTGTGTCCATATAGAAGGTTTTCTATTTCCTCCTGGCTCATTGTGTGTGTGGCATGCACTCGTGCCCGGTGCCCTGTTGCTTCGATAGTGTGTGTGTGTGATGCGCACATTGGCGTCCAGAGCCACGGTGGCCTCTGCCATGCCGCGGGGGTTGGGGCCGGCCTGCGGGGGGGAGGCAGGCGGCACACCGTCAGGAAGAAACCCTGGGCGGCGCAAACTTGCGGGCCCAACAACAGCGAAGCTGTGGTTTGTGTGCGCAGGGCCCTGAGCAGATGTACAGCAGTTAGGCCAGTGGGGGAGGGTCAGCATTTGCATAACTGATGATCGTGAGGGAGAGGCGCTGGATTAGAAGGGGGAGGGGAGCCGCTGGGAGCACAAAGGCTGTCAAGATGTACTTGCTGCGGGTGTTCTGCAGTGCCGCCGCCTGCGCACATGACGCTCGCAGACTTCCTCCTTGGCTCCTTCTACAAATGCTTGTCCTCTGTGTATTTTTTTGTGGCTGAGAGGACACGATGGGCATCCGTGAAGGTGGTGGCATGGTTCTCAGAGGGAGGCGGATGTGAGCCAGGCCTGGTAGTTTCACCCTCAAGCTGTAGTGCTAGGGGGTGTCGAAAACGCGTCGTTTGCCCCTTTTAAATGTTTCGTGTTTTGCATTGGCTGCAGTTGCGTAGCCAGTTAGCCATGTGCAAGGAAAGACATGCCCCACCTGGCTGCTGCTTGATAAAATACATCAATAATCGGGGTTCAGTGGACCATAGTTCCACTGCACTTGCTGCTCCAATTAAAGGTACCCCCTCTGCTTGGCTGCCAAGTGCCCCTGTTACACGCTTTCCACCCTCCGGAGGGCGAGGTCATATATAAGTAAATAAGGAATTGATGCGTGGAAGCTCACGCGTGTAGAGTTCTTTAAATAGGCGCTCACTTTGCTCACCTCTTATTGAAAAGTGACAGCAGGGTGTGTAGGTACCCGTTATGTTTTTTTCTTATGGATGAACCACCCCCACCAGTTTCTGATGAGAAGCAGCATATTAAAAGCGACCCTGACACCGCTGTTTGTGGAGCCCCGCGATGACCTTTGCGCGGCCCTTGATCTCACGCCGGTTGCGGCGCTGCCTTGTGACTGGTTTGTAAAGTCCATTTTTGAGTGGTCTCAGTTTCCCTTGACACACCGAGGCCGATGACTAGCTGTGCCCGGGTTTGCAGTTAGTTAGCTTCCTGTCGGGGTGGAGGCTCTCGCCGCGCTGCTTCTGACAGGAACTGTCGGCCAGAGTGGGAGAACCGGGTGTCTTAAGGGTGATTAACCAGGGGCGCAGCAGGAGTAGGCCCCCGGGGCACTCATGAGCCGCAGAAACGTGTCTCCTGCTCAGTGCCAGATGGGACTCGAGGAGATGGGGACTAGTGCCTAGATCTGCCCACTTTGGAATGCGGGAATCCGAGCCTCGGCGCCTGACATAACATAGTGTTATTCTGGACAAATTGCTTTATCTCACGGTTCTCAAAAAACCGTGAACTGTAATGCAATTGTGTAGTTACCACTTACTGTGTACCATCTTGGTATCCCACCACCATGCGTGATGTACAGCACTCCGCTGCGACCCAGCTCGGCTCTCTTCACACATACCATATATGTGCATTCCTTCATATCGGACGTTCCTGCAAAAATCGACAATTAAACTTTGCTAGAGGGGTTGTGCTACGGGCCAGAACGTAATTATTTACCTTTTATTTTCGTTGTGCCAGTGGTTGTTCCCACCCATGATCTGGTTTTGTTTGTGGTGTGATGTTGAAAGATGTGCTGCTGAGTGATCTAGTAAAGAGTGGTCTTGGATGTTGTACTAAATGGTGCTGTAGTGAGTATGTTGTGGTATTAGCTCCTGTAGTAGAGAGAGTTGTGATGGTGTGGCATGCAGGTATATTTTGTGCTGTGTGGCGTAACACATTGTGTTGGATGAAGGCATAATGAGATTTTTTTTGTAAAACTCCCTGGAGCTACACTGGCCTTCGTACGTGAACTGGGAGTTGAGTGCGGGTATATTCTTCTTTATAGGCTTGCCCCCCACTCACACACCTTCTGGTGCCAGCAGATGGAGCAATCCCTTCTGCATTGTTGTGCTGGTCATCCAGCCCGTCTGTGGTCCCAGCGACTGAACACCCGGGGTGAGTTCCACAAGGCTGTCACCACGACTTAGTCACAGATCTTTGTCTGTCATGTTCAAGACTCGTGGTGGTGTCGGCTGAAGGACACCTGATGCTCCCTTGTCTCACCGCGGCATTTGCTCTTCGTTGACCATAGACCATTGTAGGAGTAAAGCATGTGAATGGAGGAGTGTAAGGGATTCTGTGGGCATGTCCTCTGATAGCCCTCGACTGCTCATCCCCTGGTCCTGCAGTGTGGTTAAGCTCTCCCATTGAAGGCTTGGTACGAGTTAGTTTGTTACAGCTTTTGAATTTGTAATCCAAAATAGGGTGCCTCTTTTAGGTCTGGGCTTTGATAGCTGTCAAACTGACCTATCGCTTACAATATGCATAGAATGTGGAGAGGATGTGGAGTAACAGTCAGAGCTGCCGACTTTGGAACTGGGGAACCAAGTTCAAGTCTGTGTCTGCTCAACATCTTCTGATTATAGGCAAATCACTTAATCTCCCCGTGCCTAAAAAAGGAAAAATGAATGTGTTCTTCTGTAATGTAATGTAACTGGTGCTCATGTAAAGCGCTCTAATATCTTTGTGTCACGTTCCTTCTATATGAAACTGCAAAAAAAAAAAAAAGGGCTTTGGGTCTGCCTGTTTTAATGTTGGCTTTCTTCGACCAGCTTCTCTTAGCCATTGGCTTGAAACTTTGAGAATAACACCTTGGCTCAGCCTATTTGAGTGTTCATCTCTCAGGTAATGCTGTTGGCTGTTAGGGTGTGTCTTTCTGCCTCCACTAGAGCTCTTCAATTGAACTTCATAAAGAACTACTTTACAACTATAGCCCACTCTGTATATGTCTGCTGACTCCTTCTGTGTTTTTCCCTCTAATTTGCTATTTCTGCATGCATTGTGTCACTAAACCCAAACCTTTTGGCTTTTCCAGTGCCTATTCTCCCTGGAACTGTGGTCTTTGGAGAATGGTGGTTTGTGTTGCTTGTGAACGCACATGTCCCAGCCCAAGAGGGAACTCCAAAGAGGCACTTTAGGAGGCCTCGACCGGATTTGGATTGAAATGCTCTTTCTTGAATAATCCAATCCCACTCCATACCGTCCCTGTGTAAATGTTTTCTATTTAAGCGCAACTTAAATTAGGTTGTTCTCTCTGCAGCATGTTCTGATGTTGGTTGTAGCTTTCTAACAACTCCGCCTGTTGGATGTGTTTTTGGTCACGTTCTGTGTAAGGGGTCACGGTATGAAAGTAAGTGGCAATGTTATTTTTTTGGGGGGGGGTTATATAGCGCGAACTAGACCCGAAGGTATTAGAGCACTTTGCATGAGCACAAGTTGTGTTACAGATGGACACATTCATTTTTTTAGTTGGGCACGGGAAGATTAAGTGATTTGCCATGAATCACAGGATGTTGAGCGTCCCTGCCGAGACTCGAACCCGATTCCCCAGCTTCGAGGTCGACCGCCCTAGCCGTTAGGCAACATCCTCTCCCTTGTTTGAGATCATTCTCAGTTACTATGGTTGGCGGGGGATCTGGAAGCCAGTGTTCTCGTTCATGTTTGCCTGCCATCCTTTCTCGTTTGATGGAAGTGGCGGGCTCTGAACAGCTTGTAGCTGCGTTTTATACCAGCTGTAAGCAAGGGAATCCACGTGTGCCAGACCTTCGTTTCTGGAACATGCACTGCTGCTGCTAGAGGCATGCTGTGCCCCTTTCTTGCATGGCAGACACTCTTCTGTAGGACAAGGTTATCTTGACTATGCAGATTTGTGGGTGGTGGGAACCTAGCTTTTTGCCTTTCTGTGTTGGTCCACTCTTTGAGGTCTGGATTTTGAAGAGGATTTCAACAGAAATTACCCTGCTGAAGATTAAAAACTAGAGACATACAATGAAGCCATGCATATAATGTACTCCCATGGTCTGTTGTGAAGAGAAGAGCACTTTCCTGAATGTTTTTGCTCATCTGCCATATTTATAGCTAGATCAATGGTGTCCAACAGAGGTTCAGTATGGCCGTATTTATGCGAAATTTTCAGGAAGACCAGTAGCTTTACATAATGAACACTTATGGCAAAACGAGATGAGATAGAACAACGTAACAGCACGAAAACTAGCGCTCGCACCCTAACAGTGCATCTGTACCAGACAGAAGTAAGGAATGAGCTTAAGGACCAACAAAACTAAGTAATTCTGTTAAGCCTGTGAAAGCCCTGAGCTTCCAGGGCAAGACAGGGGCATGTTGTTTGTAATCTGAGAATATGTAACTTGCCACAGACAATTAAAAGATAACGATATGTCCAGCATTAACTCTATTCCTAAAATTTGTTCTAGCTGTTAAGTGTGAAATGTTATACATGCGTAAAATAAATATGAAATTGAATGTTTTCTGTCGACAGCTAAAGAGACTGACGACTTTCCATGCGAGATCCATATAGATTAATTTTTTTGTAAATAATATTTTCTTGGGATATTGTAAAAAATTTGGCATGGATTCTGTGGCAGGACACTGTGCAAGGAAGGATCTGTGACTTCTCAGCATCTGCTTCCTCATCTACGCATAGCTACACAGTGATGCTGTACTAACAGCTCTTCGGTCAGGGGCTGAGGTGCTCACCATCATCTCAGCCTTTGTGGCTCGCCTACACTAAAAATTGAGGACAAATCCATTTGGACATTGAGCTTACTGGGGTAGTATTGTGTTAAATAACTGCTTAGTGGACATGCGCAGTGTTCATGAGTGTGCTCTGTGCACTAAATTACAATGCTTTGTGCACGCTCCCCCCTCATCCCCCAGCAACGTCTCTCCTCATCTTCTCAGTCCTCCTCCTTGAATTCTCCCCCTCCAGCTCTTCTCCTTGGATCATCTTCCACCTCGCGTTATCCTCCTCCTTGCATTTTCCCCTTCAAATTCTCCTCCTCGAGTCCTCTTGCTCTTCCTCTAATCTTCCTCCTCCAACTCTCCCCATCTCCATGGAAAACCTACCAGAATTTCAAGTTTGAGTAGGCTTATCTCGTACTTAAAGAGCAAATAATGTCTCCTAGTCCTTTACCTGCTGGAATGAGTATACCTGGAAGACAGTTTAATGATCTAACGCCTGCAGATGCCTGTTGGGATATATGTGCGGTACTGAGTGCTGTACGTTCTAACGATCTGTGGCTGCTAGTTCGGTCACTCTTCTTGAAGTCTTGTTTCCTGAACATGCAGAAAGGGTTGGGTCTTTGGTTGGTGTTCTTGTTTTTGAGACTTGGGTGTCTCTGTGGTTTAGCTCCGAAGGCACCTACCCCCCTATCTCTGGGACATCTTGTAATCGCCTGAGCAGGTTTCTCAGTGAAGGATGAGCTGGTCCCCTGGTGAGGTGTTCACATGCACACACTGCTTTGTAGCCACGAGCCTGGGGAGCTGGTTTCCAGAGCAAGGTGCAGTCGTGTTGTGGCTGATCATGCTTGCTCTGATTCTTTCCCCTAGTGCTTCACAAACACGGTGGTGTGCTTCTTGTTTACCGTTGGTGCTTGTCCCATGACTAGCAGAATGTGAAAAGGGGGCGACTCCACCAGTTTTACATCCAGCACCTTCGCATGGGCGATAGTTTGTTTGCTGTGCCTGTCAATTCTTGGACAACTACACCTCACACCACTTAAAATGCAGACAGTTTCCTAGGTTTTTTGTTTTATTATTTAATATTTTTGTACTTAATGTAATTTGTCACACTGATCCTGAGAGTGTTGGTTTTAACCAGCACTGGCCACCTTGATTATATCTGGGCAAAGCTGTTCTCTTCTGATGAACTGTAAAGAGCGCAAAACGTGCACCAGTAGTTGTTTGCCAAATTTCACGTTTCAATTCATAGTATGCAAACTGAATAACCGGGGTCGTTTACTTCCAGTAGTCAACTTTCACATCATTTTTAGGTCTAGCTTGACAACGCAGTTGTCTGCAAGAGGTACTCTTACCAATTTTGTGTTTTTTAGTATATAGTGGCTCATCCCAGGGGAGTGTATTACTCAAGCCCCATGCTATTGGTTCTTCGGTTATCATTCCGCTGTCCAGGAAGTGCTTCCAGTGGCAAGCATTAGGACATTTTATACCAGAAATGTACACCGATATCACTGCCACATTCAGCTCTGTATCTCCTTTATACATCCTAGAAAGAAATTCCTGCTACTTTTTTCCCCGCGATTGGCAAAACCCCTGACAAGGATTTACTATAGGGAAAGCATGTATATGTGCATGTAAACAACATTTCTGAATGCCTGTATTTACATGCATTGGCATGCCAGACGAGCATTGCCGAAGTCAGAACTTTTTGCCGTTGCCAATACCTGTTCTGCTTGGCATAGTTGTACTTAATGAAACCAGTTGTTTAAAGACTTAGCTGAAATACAGACACTTTAAAATGCAAAAATAGGCTTTAGTAGTAGTAGATTGGGTTTCACTTGAAATGCCGTTGTTCTAAAATGGTAGCATTCCACCTTGCATAATGCTGGAGGTTAATCAGCTTTTAAACTTTCTGTGTCCCAACTGCTCCGCAGCCTCCTCAAAGCAGGAGACCAGGACCCAGCTCTTCAATGTAAAATCACAGCCTGAAAGTTGCCGTCTCTGAAAATCTACAAATTGTTCTGCTCAAAATACACTATTTTGCATGAAACCTTGTTGTATGACTCGGGAATATCCAAATGTATGCCCTTTGGTGCCAACATTAAGACCAGAACTTTCTCAGGGTTGTGTTACTGTTGTGACTTGTCTTGGTTACTATGCATCCCTGGTACTTACGTGAGGCTTTGTTATGAGTTCTTATCCCTAATCCTTTCTTGGGTGTGGGGGTGGGGGGGGTGTGAGTGCAGTAGAAGGTATCCAGTCCCTGGTTCTGCTGTTGGTGTGTAAGTGCAGAGGATATGTGATGCTTGTCCTGCCATTAGTTAAGTAGATGCAGTAGGGGGTATGAGGTCCCTGGTCCTGCCACTAGTTGAGTTGATGCAGTAGAGTGTATGTGGTCCCTGGTCCGGTTATGTGTTGTGCAAGTGCAGTGGAGGGTTTGGAACACTGGGGAGGATGCATAGTAACCAAGACAAGTCACAGCAGTTACCTTTGTGGAGTTTAGGATGTACTGGTCGCATCTTGGCTTCCACCTCATACTTAACAGTTGTATAGTGTCTCCTGATTTTCCAAATGCAGCTTGACATTACCAGTTGCTTCCTCTGCATTAGATGCTATCATATTTAGACCTTAGTGGAGCCTTCAGCTTCAGCGTTATGCAAGAGTACTTTGGTCCGTCCTCACAGCTCCTCTCTCTAGTTGACCAACGCCGTCCAAGGGGCGTTCAAGCGTCAAACTAGGTGGTCAGATCCAGCAGTTTGGATTAGAACGATGCTCTTCTTGTTCAATGGTCCAAGATTCACAGTACAGTTTTATTTCTTAAGCATTTACCAATATTTGCTGATTTAAACAGTTATAGTTATGTAGCATAGAGATTTAATAATGAGATGAAAATAATGTAAAGTGCATGTTAATCGTACTCGCACATCAGCAGTATACAGTAATAGTGGAAGAGCTATTGCATGTTTTGATCATAATTGTCCTGCACCTGCACGCGGGTGTTAGCATTTTAAAGAATTATTATTTTTAGCATAGATTATTCTTTGTCTGTGCTTTTCAGTTACGGTTTCTTTTCCTCTAACCATGGACCATCTGGGCCACCGTGCCGTGGAGACTTAAGTCTGGAGGCCTGCAAGGAGGTAGTTGGATTATTACATCTTAGTATTTATGGCTGTATCCAGCACTTTGACTATTTCACTTGGGTAGTAAGGCTCCTGTCATTTAAACAACCAGAGCGATCAGCTCTTGCAATCCGGTTTCAGTCAATTCTGGAAAACACTGCTTGCTGACCAAGGAGCTCAAATGCATCTCCTTCACCAGGAATTTGTAAACTTGTGACATTAACCTAGGCATGGCACGTCATTAACCTAGGCATGGCACGTACATGGAGGTCTTGATGGACCATGGAGATGTTTGACAAGATCATCTGGTTTGTGCTGGGAGCCTGATCAGTTCCATCTCTACTGTGCCATCTACAAAGGCAGAGCACAGAGCACATAATGTTTTTTATAGTACTAGTTGTGGGTGGTCTTGCACCAGTTTCCAGAAAACTAAGCGCTACGCTGACCTCTACCTAGAATTGTACACTCAAATGCTAAACCTTGATGTGAATACTAAAACTGCAGATAAGAGGCTGGTAATCTGTGTGGATCCCTGTTTCACCTTACCTCATCATTATCACGTCGATGGTCCTTTTGCACTCTCTCTTTGTGGCTTTTTCCAAAGAAGCTGGTGGCATTTTCAATAAACTGGTGAATTTCTCTGGTTAGTGCATGTATGCTCGAGTTGACGATCTGTAAAAGAATTGCTAGGTCCCCTGCTAAAAGCGGCCACAATGCTACTTTGATTAACTTTGACAGACTTCAAGACCTGTGAAAGGCCATGGAACAGAGGAGTGGGACAAGATAATACTGTGTGAGGCTGATGTAAAGCTATAGGCAAGTGCTTCCTCACCCAAGACCCTCAACTGGATCTCAAACTCCCTTCAGGGACAAGATCTTGTCAAGTACTTTCAACGCAGTATGAATTTAGACTAGATCGATGACATGATACATTTTAATACTTTATTAGTTTAATAAGAATGGACAGCATGTATTTATTCAAACGAGTTTTTGCCCCTGGCTTCTTGTTTCTTCACCATCACAGTTGGATCCCAAAAGTTTTAGTGGACCTCATTGCCTGAAATTGCAATCGAATCTTAAGATGGTACCTCGTGTAATGGAATCTTGTGCAGCCTAATATGGACTCCTGAACATGACGGGTTTGAAGTGCTGGACCACACAAAGACCTTGTCCCAGTCACTAGATGCACAGTTGCCTTCTGCTTTCCTGGGTGTTTTTCTTTTCTTTTTGTGGATCCCCTGTCTGCGGTGTGAAGGAATGTGTATCTAGACAAGCTGTGATAGTCCCTTCGCACAAGCTGTGATAGTCCCTTTGTCATTGGCAAGGGAGGCCCCATTCATCCGTACCTGCACACAATACCTAGGCTCTCCGTCCCGCTGTGTGCACATCACTGGTCCTTTCATTCGCAGACTGGGCAGCATGCTTGGCTCTTCGCATCCTCTTGGTTTGACGGTTGTGGGCCTCGGCGCATCTGCTCACACTTCAGGAGGGAGCATGGGGTGACGTTTCTCGGATGCCAGCTCTTGAAATATTCATGCTTATGTTCACAACAAGCTCTGGAGTTTATTAGCTGTGGTTTGCGAGAGTACAGCCAGAGATCAGAGACAGTGTGCATCTACACACCACCCACACTTGTTTGTCAATCTTTGTGTGTTCTCTCCCTGACAGCCCTTAATCGCTACTTAAGATGGACTGTTTCACTTTTTTTGGGCACAGACATTATTTTTCAGTGTTTAAGCACAGCACGTTTGCATTTCTGGCTTTGAAGGGCATCCCGTGGGGTGTTGGGCCTGTTGCTCTTTTGGTGGAGCTGGTATTCTGGTGCCTTGAGGCGATGCTAAATATCCCTATTTTACACCGGTGTGTCTCATTAGATATCTCTCTTAACCAGTGATATCCATACAACTATCTCAGATAGTGCACTCCACAGATGATCACTTGGCTTTGATGGTCGCCTTATTGCACTTGCTATGTACTGGTACAGTGTCTTTTGTAAAACCTTTCTGTTGGAAGTATTGTGAATGCTAAATAAAAAAATAAAAGGATTACTCTCCTGTATAAGCCACATTATGTGACCGGATTGTGCCAGGTAACTCATGCAGTTCTTAATCTCTTGTAGTGGCGTCATGCATGAAAGCAGGCAAAGTGCTCAGGTTACCATATCTCAAAAGTTTTTCCCCCCCAGAAGCTTTTTGATTAAGTCGGAAAATGTTGTTGGGCAAGTCTAAAACTAAGAGTGAGGTCAAACAAATGTTATAACAATATGTAAGAAATGGCACAAAAGAGCAATATCCCTCAGATCAGGACTCGAATGGGTGCCTATTTCAGGCTGGATTGTACGAGCTGTGGCTCTCTTTTCTACCCATCGTTTTACTCATGCGCTGCTACAGTTTTTGTGAAGTGGTGCACAGTGCTATGGAGCCAACATATTTGTCTAGCCATGGAGAGCACCTCTTGGCTGGAAGAAGCTCAGTGCATCCCATTTATCTGCATCTGCATAGGAGTGCCCTTCTTTAACCGCTGCCATAAGCAAAGCACATTCTTTTACTTTTCAACTTCACCATACAGTATTCGTAGCCGCAGAGATATCCCATGTACGTCTTGACCACTCTGGGACAATTTCCAGGGATAATGTCTAGGACTTGAAGGGGGTGCACATGCTACTTTTGGGTGGTGGTGGGTTTTGAGGAGTTTGCCGGTCTCTGCTGTTGTGCTTGCAGGACCCTTTGTTGCTTCTATTTCACTTCAAAAAGCTCCTTCCTCCCCGATGTGTGAGCTGAACACGCTGCATGGTCTTGTAGGGGATTTGCAGCTTCTCTTCTGTAGGTGCTGGTGGAGGCGCTGCCTACTTGCTTTAACTTTTTGTTGGTGGGGATTATGCGTGCATTCTTAATATGTGCTCTTCTTCTCTGTACCTCATCTTTCTGTTTCTGCCTCATGGTCCTCTATCTCTCTCCGCTGTCTCTCTCTTCCTCGCTCTCCCCTGACGTGCCTCACTCGTCTGCCTCACACTCCTCTTTCTGCCTTATTCTCCCCTCTCGCTGCCATACCCTCCACTGTCTCCATCTGTCTCAACCTCTGCTCCCTGCTTCAACCTCCTCACCCTGCTCCAGCCTTCTCTCTCTCTCTCCCCCCCCCTCCCTCAAACGTTTGTCTGTCCCCTTCACCCTCCTCCCTTGCCTCGCCACTGCTGCGTCCTGGTTAAGTCTGTCGTGCACGTTTATCTTGGTATATTGGGCCTTGCTTTCCTGCTGCCCTGTACCTATTTTTGCGTCGCATAATGTTGCTTATGCTGAAAGAAATCATAAAACCAGCGACGGCCAAACCTTTTTAGTATCATATTCATGTAGGATTAGGAGAGATTGCACTGCTTCTGGCCATGCTGTATCCGCAGTGCTAGTGAAACTTGGTAAAAGGCCCTTTGACTTGACAATTGGCATTGCCAATGCTTGGTTTCATTTTATTTCCTTTGTACATATTGTGTGCTTTTGTATTTCGAGTATTTGTTTGGTGATTTCTTGCGATTCTGTTTAACATATTTAGTATCCTTTTGCCTAATATATTTGACCTTTTCTTGATTTCCACGGTGCGTTCTCGACTTCTTTTACCTAATGGGTGTTGCTAGTTCCATCACTTTTCCCGGAAAGTGATGTTATTTCCAAGATTTGTCCCTGGGGTATTCTTGAATATTCTGGCAAAAAGGGCAATATAGCCAAGCAAAAAGAATGTACCACTGAAATAACACCTCTGCATAAAAAAGCAATATGTAACTCGAGAGTAAATAAACGTAGCAATATTCTACAGGCAAAAGAGGAGAAAAAGGTCTCAATACATAAAACTTTGCCCGTTCACTTCAAATAGGAAAATCAGTAAATTGCAACAACCCACGGCAAAAATTAAACTAAATACGAGAAAGAAACAGGCATTGGCGAAGCCAGTTGGCCACAAGCCTTTAACTTAGTCAGTGCTTGTTTTGTTATTGTTTCTGCAAAATCTTATTGCTGTGGAAGCTGCTGGGCCCTCATTAGTCTAGAAAACAAAATGTTAAGAATATCATCTATTGCCATTGTAGTACCTGGCACTTATGGAAACCACATTGTGTGTGGATGTGCTGTGCTCCTTGTGAGAGCAAAATGCTGCCACTCACAGTGAGGTTAGCCAATGGCTGATGTGGGCTGACCCATTGCCCCCATGCTCTGTCTGTAGTGTTCCGAAGAAATATGTGAGTGACGCAATAACAGAGATGGAAAGATAGTGCTGGCGAAAAGCCCCTATAAGTATATTATACATACACTGCCAAAAATAATAATAAAACAAGAGAAATTAAAAAAGGGAAGCATCCTGGAGGTAAAAGAAGCACTACAAAAGTAAAATTAAAAGCTGGAACTATTGACGTCCAATAAGTGTTACTAGCCTCTTTTTCACGCAGGGTGATTTTATTGGCATGGGTTCCCGTATGTTTTCTTTTTGCTTGGTTTAGTGCCCTTTTTGTCAGAAGATGTAATTGTGCTGCGTAGTCCTAGGCTGTGAGATAGCGCCAACGTTACATAACCTCGGCCCTGTGGTCCTGGGAGATGCTCTGGGCTGTTCATGCAGCGGATGGAGGCAGGGCCAGCCCTCCCCAGCATCCAGCCATCAAGGAGCGCTGAGCATTACTTGCAGAAAACCTTTGCACTTTTGATTGCTTCACAATCCAGCACAATGGATTCCCTGTCATCGTGCCAGCTAATTAACTATAATTTCTGAGTTGCTTCATCTCTGTATGCGGCCCACATACTTCAGCTGCGCTGCTCGCCGGGCTGTTTTTAGCATCGCCCTCCGAGTGATGGTGGGGGCTGAGCGCCCTGTCCCGCGCCGCTCTCACACTTGTTTGTACACGTCGGATCCTTCTCAAAACTGGAAGTTGTACCCGGGTGCAGGCTTCTTGTGTTGCAGAGATGCCTGCGTGCTACATGCATGTTTCTTTTTAGAGTAAACTGCTGTCCCTCGGTTAGTCTGTCCTATTGTGACTTAAAACATGGAACGAGCGAGCTGACATTTGTGGTAGCATGTAGTTGGCCACAGCCTCCGATTAAGAATCCACTTCAAAAGTGCCATTTAAATCTGCAGTGGCTCGTGCAGTCGATTGAATCTCCAGGTCTTTTCCATCACTTAAACCTGTGTAAACGTTTTTAGACATTAAGTTGTCTTCCATTTTTGGGAACTGTCTCCAACCCATAAAACAAGAAATCCGCAAATGGCAAACTCCTGGACATGCATCAAAGACAAGAGCACAGGGGCAAACTTGTATTTTCTTGGCTATGAATTGTAAATGGCACTTAATTTTTAGATCTGGCATCAGCCAAGACTTTTCGATTTTACTAAAGATATATATATATATATATATAACAAAAAGGGGTTTCTAGCCTGGCCACTTCATGCATTGGTGTGCTTACTATATCATTCACAATTTCCGTCCGCCCACTACTGCATGGTCTGCCCGCTTCATCAATTGGCTTACTTCACTGAGCGTGACAGTATCCTGCCGTTTCACAAGGAGCACCCACCACCACCGCCACTTGTTAAAAACATTTGCTTTTAGCCATTTGTTAAAAACATTTGCTTTTAGCCATTTGTTAAAAACATTTGCTTTTAGCCATTTGTTAAAAACATTTGCTTTTAGCCATTTGTTTTTTAAATTGGTGAAGGCCTGACAGCTTACATATAACAATACAATTTTACAAAACAAGGCTGAAAAGACTGAAAGCCAGACCTATTGGCTTTGCTAATGGTGATTACTTTTGCTGCACTGATGGAGCTGAACTCCAGTTCTGTCATGCTAATGTTTTTTCTGTTTCAGAGGTTAAAGGCAGTCAAAAAATGTCTGACACACTAAATATTGATTATTAAAAAAAAAAAAATCTTTCTCTGATGTGAGGTGCAGTGCTACAGCAGAGATTTAGTAACAGTTGCACACAATTCGTTAAAAAATAGGGATATGTAGGCTTTTTGGAAAATTGGACGAAACATTTTTGCGATTAAAGAAAATGGAAAGCTTGTCATTGCTGTTTGCGACAGAGGTCAACATTTTAATTGGGCGAAATGTTTTTTTTTTTTTTTTTAAAGGGGTGCAACGATTAAGTTATTTTTTAATACTACATTTGCTGGCATTGTTTTGTGGCTTTGTTCCATTGTTGCAATTCGCCAGTTCAACTTTTATTGCCATCAAACGAGTACAGGCCCCGAGTCTGCCTTAACGGCATTCAAAACTGTGACCTGCAGACTTAACACAGATTTCTGCTTGAGGTTCATGAAAACAACAAGCTGCCTTCTGGGCCTTCTTGAGAGCTACAGCTCATAAAAGAATTACTTTATTCTGTGTTTATATTCCTCTTAGGTGCGGCTGATGCTGATTAGTAACTTTAAATGCCCATCTCTCTGCATCTCTCGATCAATGCTTGTACATAAAGCCGATAATTTGTTGGTGCATCTCAAAGAAGTCCTAGCCCAATGTTTGTGAGACCCACTATAACAAAAATTGGCTTGAGCCAATATCCTGGCCGAAAGTGGCACTACACGGTGACTATAAAAGAGGTTGAGATGGTTGCAGGCCACCTTCGCACAGTGCCTCCATCTTTAGCGTTTAAAGTGGGTTCTGGCACACTCTTAGTATTTACAGTAGACTCGTTGATATTATAGATAATAGAGGTCTCTAAAGTAAAAATGCACTTTTATAGCTTTATTCTCATGTTACTCGTCTGCCCGATACCAATGTCCTAGTTGGCCTGGGTTCTGATTAAGGCTCCACATTTTCTCCCTCTTCTGATATCCGAGGTAACACAATTAAACTTTTATGTAACTTTCGATTATACCAAAATGTTATATAATATATTTATATTGGCTTTTTACCAACCTCGTTCATCCACTATTCTGTTATTTAAATTTTTTGTTCGCCCACTTCAGCATATAGCATGGACCGACTCACTTCAGTCTTCGGCAAACTTCACTGTGAGTGACGGCATTCTGTCCTTTCACAAGGAGCATAACCACACAGAAAGTAGTTCCCTTCAGTGCTTTGGTCTACAATGGCAACCTGTGCTTTTTGAGACAAAAATATTTTTGCTTTTATCCAATAGTAATCGAGTGTCCGGCAGCTTCCACAACAATAAATTGTTGCAAAAATATTTTCAAACAAAAGAAGTATTAACAGAGCCAAAAAGGCTAGCAGTCGGTGCCAGACCAAGTGGCTTTGCCAGTGCTTGTTTACTTTTGTGGATCCTACCCACATAAGAACACTGAAATAAGGCCTCACCACCTTCACAGCCCATTGCTACCCTGGTCTTAAGCTCTACCACTCAGCGCAACTGCTTAGGGCACTGTGACTGCAGTGGCATTAACACTTCGCTGGCCTTCCTACCCATAGCCAGGATGCAGTGTTTACGGCATGCCCTACAGTCATCCTTTTTCTCAGACTGTATCATTGCTAATATTCCCTAGTTTGGTTGGATGTTGGCACAGCACTTTCTCACTTTGCTCCGGCTGGTTGGCTGAATCACGACAACTCTCGTTTTGGCTCCTGGTTTACTTTTTAGGCAGCCTCTTAGGCCACAAGCGGCAATGGAGAGGAAACGCGAGATTTAATGTAAAAATGGTAAGAGCCGCCATTCAGAAATCAGTCACCAGCTTTAGCGGTAAATTGACGTTTTTCAGACTAAATTGACTGATTCTTTGTAAAAGACTATCCCCCAGTGAGACATTGACAGACCGGAATTAATAAACCAACACTGCATTCTTACATTCATCCAAAGGGAAGACTGTTGAAAGGAATCCCTGACGATAGTTTGCGATAATTCTGTTCTTGTGGTAATTTCTAAATTAGATTTACTGCTTAAAGGAAGAGAGTCACAGCAGTGGCTCATTTAGGTTCAGCACAACAATGATGGTGTGATAGCGTTCAGTGTGTTCCCTCAGACTCTTTCTAGGCTGAGATCACTTCTCCACACACCTGCAGTGGGCAGAGAGGGTGAACGCCGCAAGGTCCTCTCTGAGCCATCCTGCCCTTTTTGGAAAGGTGGAGAGGTCCAGGCACACGGGGCTTCGTAGAGGCCATTTTGACAGGGAGAGCGATTGGCATGGGCTAGGACCAGTCTTTAGTGGCACTGGCCTTGATAGGCTCTTTCAGATGTTCCTTGTGTAATGGTGTTATAATTTCAAAACCTAATCACCAATTCATCAAAAAAAGGATCATCTCACAGCCAAAACAGGTGTTTTCTGGCACTTTTTGGGTGATTTCAATGGCTCACCTCCCATATAGACGACGAGAGGCTGATGTTAAGGTCCCGGGAGACAAAAGAAAGAAAACTAATAGAAATAAGATAAAAACGTGTAACCAACAGACATAACAAAGTAAAACTACCATCATAAACTATCATAATACATGGTACCCAGGACAGGTTGCATAGCAAGATAATGCCAGGCGGCTGCAAAATTGCCCCTACGGGCAGGAAATCTGACCTTCTTGCCAATGTAAAGAGGTGTGAGTGGCAGCAACCTGCTATGCCGGCCCTGGTCTCACAAAATTTGGAACACGTTGCTCTAAAGTTGCTGCAACACTTACAAATGTGTCCTCTGCTGCCAGCCTGGTTTGTGGGTTTGGATTAGTTGATTGCATGTTGCACTAGGAGTTTGGCATTGGCAGTTTGTGGCTCTTGAATGCAGTTTTGATCCATTAAAGGCGGTCTTGTACGTTCAGTGGAATAATATTGAGATGTTGCGGTGTGAAGAAAAGGTGCATTAAACCCACCTTAGCAGGCAGGTTTACTGTGTAGTTTGTCAGATGTCGAGACATGCACTCTGGGTTTTCCGGTTCTAGAAGTGCAGTGTAGTCTCTTAGTAGTTGTGAGGGGAAGTCTAGGGCTTCTTGCTCCAGGCTTGCATTTGAATCCGTCAGTAGCCGTGCAGTGTAGTTGGGAAGTGCAGTATAAGGCTCGGTTCTAGATATCTGCTTCTTGACTAGCATAGCCCCTAAAGTTTACAAGACGCTGTGTAGTCTTTGTATTTGTGAGGTGCGGTATGGTATGGGTCTCTAAGTATGCAGTGTAGTCTGTAAGTAGCTTTGAGGTGTAGTCTAGGCTGGGGGTCTCCGGTTCCTCTCATGCAGCATAGTCTTTTAATAGTTGGGATGTGCTGTCTGTGCGCCCTGGCTCCAGGCATGCAGACTAGTCTGTCACTAGTTGGGAGCTGTGGTCCATAAGCTTTCTGGAGCCAGGCATGCAGTGTAGGCTGTCTGCAGTCAGAAGGTCTGGTCTCCATGCTCCAAGTGTACAGTGTAGTCTATTTGTAGATAAAAGATGCAGTGTCTGGTCTTCAGTTTAATGCTTACAGCACAGTCTTGTCAGTCTGGGGTCTGTGGTTCTAGCCATGCGGCACAGTCTGAGATCTCTTGCTCCAGGCATATGTCGTTTTCAGTCCTGGGTCTCAGATTCTAGTCCTAAGGCGCAGTGTGGGATTCCCCAGCTCTAGTCTTGCAGCGCAGTCTTGTCAGTCTTGGATCCCAGCTTTAGGGTTGCAGCGTGATCTTGTCCGTCAGGGGTCTCCGGTTCTAGTCATGACGCACCGTCTGCGATCCCTGGCTCCAGGCATAGTCATGTCAGTTTGGGGTCTCCGGTTCTAGCCCTGAGGTGCAGTCTGGGGTTCCCGGCTCCCAACGTGCAGCGCAGTATTGTCACTCTGGAGACCTGTGGTTGTAGCTATGAGGCACAGTCTGAGATCTCTGGCTTCATATGTAGTCATATCAGCCTGAGGTCTCAGATTCTAAACACGAGGTGCAGTGTGGGATTCTCCAGCTCTAGTGGTGCAGCGCATTCTTGTCAGTCTGTGGTCTTTGGTTCTACTGCTGAGGTGCAGTCAGTGTTCCCTGGCTCCCGACGTGCATAGCAGTATTGTCAATGTGGAGGTCTACGGTTCTAGTCATGCTGCACAATTTGAGAGCTCCGGCTCCAGGCATCTGTAGTTTTGTCAGTCTGGGGTCTCCCATTCTAGTCCTAAGGCGCAGTGTTGGATTCTCCAGCTCTAGTCTTACAGCCTATTCTTGTCAGTTGGGATCCCAGCTTAAGGGGTGCAGTGCAGTGTAGTCTTGTCAGTCTGGGATCCCTGGCTCCAATCATAGTCCTGTCAGTCTGGGGTCTCCAGTTCTAGACCTGAGGTGCAGTCTGGGGTCCCCGTCTCCAGGCATAGTCCTGTCAGTCTGGGGTCTCCAGTTCTAGACCTGAGGAGCAGTCTGCGGTCCCCGACTCCAGTGCACACAGTATTGTCAATCTGGAGGTCTCCGGTTTTAATCAAGAGGTGCAATCTGGGATCTCCAGCTTCATATGTAGTTTTGTCAGTCTGGGGTCTCTGATTCTAGTCCTAAGGCAAAGTGTGGAATTCCCCTGCTCTAATCTTAGTGTAGTCTTGTCTGTCTGGCATCCCAGCATTAGGGGTGCAGCGCAGTCTTGTGGGTCTGGGGTCTCCTGTTCCAGTCATGAGGTACAGTCTGGGATCCCGGCTTCAGGCATGCAGTGCAGTCTTATCAATAGTTGCGCAGTGTGGGATCCCAGCTTTAGGGGTGCAGTGCTGTCTGGTCAGTCTGAGGTCTCTGGTTCTAGTCACGAGGCACAGTCTGAGATCCCCGGCTCCAGGCATAGTCAAGTCAGTCAGGGGTCTCCGGTTCTAGTCCTGAGGTGCAAACTGTATTCCCCAGCTCCCGACGTACAGCACAGTATTGTCAATCTGGAGTTCTACGGTTCTAGTCATGAGGCACAGTCTGAGATCTCCGCCTCCAGGCATTTGTAGTTCTGTCAGTCTGATGTCCCAGATTCTAGCCCTAAGGCGAAGTGTGAAATTCCCCAGCTCTAGTCTTACAGCCTAGTCTTGTCTGTCTGGGATCCCAGCGTTAGTGGTGCAGCACAGTCTTGCCGGTCTGGGGTCTCCGGTTCCAGTCATGAGGTACAGTCTGGGTTCCCCAGCATGCAGCGCATTCTTCTCAATAGTTGTGCAGTGTGGGATCCCTGGCTCCAGGCATACAGCGCAGTCTTATCAATAGTTGCGCAGTATGGGATCCCAGCTTTAAGGGCGCAGCACGGTCTTTCTTGTAAGTCTGGGTTCCCCGCTCCTGGCTTAGTCATGTCGGTCTGGGGTCTGCGGTTCTAGTCCTGAGGTGCAGTCTGGTGTCCCCGGCTCCAGGCATGCAGCGCAGTCTTGTCAATAGTTGCGCAGTGTGGGATCCCAGCTTGGCGTCTGGGGTGTTGGAAGAGAGGAGGAATGTCGTTTCGACGCTATTGTTGTCAAGGTTAAAAGGGATCGGTCGGGACAAAGGGTTGGTGGAGGGCGTACCGTCAAATCCTATTGAGGTCACGTGAGCCTGACAAGGGTGCCCTTGGAATCAGTCGTTTGGATAGTGCACTACGTGTTGCTCCCGTGTCTACCAGAAATGGCGACTTTGTGCCCAGGACCTCAGCGGTAACATAAGGGCCTTGCTGATCAACATAGAGCTCGACTGGATCCCTCCCTTGCCCCTGGCTGTCCTATGTATTGTCATAATCTGTCTGTTGGTACTGATTCTGTTTGGGATGGTCAAATGTGTTCACTCTTCCTGGCCTTTCCTCGTTTGCTTCACTCGCGTACCCTCTCCCACGTCCTCTTCTTCTCTGTCCACTTGCTATTTCCCTCGCCCCTCTGCCCCTACCAGCTCCTAACAAAGCCGGGCATTGGGTTTTCCAGTGTCCATATTCGTTGCAAAATGCACATTGATCCTGTCCTAGGTCTTGGCGTCCTACATATGATGTCGATGAATTGTTTCTAGGTGGCTGTACTCTAGGGGTATTCTGCTGGGATCCTCCCCTATATTGCTCCCTTCTTGTATTCGCCCGTTGGAGTTGTGCTACCATTACCCTTTCCTTCAAGTCCTTCTTTTTCCTTTCTGTAGCCCTGTCATTTTCGTTTCTCTGATGCTCATAGTACTGGGCCATTTGGAGAATGGCCGCCGGTTTAGATGCTGCCCAACTACTTTCGCTGGCTTGTAATTTCTGGGATACATCTGGCAGTAGTCCTTTGACATAGTTCTGCACAAATAAGTGGTGTCCGGTTGCGGTGGACATGTCTTGTCCACTGTAATCTGAGAACACCGTTTCAAATCTGGAGAAATACTCTGAGACATCCTCTTGTGGTTTCTGGCGGCACGCGGTTACTATGGACCAGTCTATCTTTTTCTCTGGGATCAGCGTTTTCACTTTCTGCACTATTTTGTCAGGGAGGTCCAATATTGCTTTAACTGTTTTTTGACCAGGGTTCCGCTGTTTATCTAATGTGTTGAGTTGTTCCCAGGTATGACCAAGCAGTTCGGTATGGTCTATTTTCCTAATCTGTTTCCACACATCTGTTGGCAAACATAACCCGAAGAACAAGTCTATGTCGGCAAGTGTCATTATTGTTGATCCCAGAGCGGTACCTAGCTCGGTGTAAAAGGCGGTGGGGTTCTTTCAGTAAATCCGGTAAAGATTTACAGAACGTCAAAATGTCCTGTCTGTCCCATGGTTGATACACCCAATTGTAGACCACCCTTCCTCTAGCGTCTTGATGGTTCATATCGTCATGAGTCCCTTGTCCTCTAGGAGGTACCCAATAAGGGCAGCTTCTTTTATCGGCATCATGCTATCTGGTTTTTCCACCGGGGTCCTGCTATCTTAGATGTCCTGTCCTTATCTATCCGTCCTTGTTCCACGAGGTGACGGAATACCTCCAGTGTGGATGAAAAGAGTTCTGTAACATCGTTGTCGCCTTCATCTCCGGTGTCTACCTTCCTATAGAGAGCCACTAGCCGCTCGGGCCCTACATCTTGGTACTTCTCTTCATATGCAGTAAGAGTGTGGTAACGGAGACGTACAATAAAGTATCGTTTGTGGTTTTCAACATAGGAGTTGCATATGTCAGTTACATACTCTTCTGTCTCCTTCCTATCTATGAGGGATTTAACTATTTTATCAATGCCTGCTCGCTCATTTTTACTTAATCGCGGGACCCTGGGTGCTCCTTTTTCTTTTGATCCTACCTCTACTACTGTATCCTTTGATGAGGCATTTGGTGTGGGTGACTCGGTGGGAGCAGAGGTGGTGGAGACTGAGGCGATCGTGCCATCTCAGGCTATACTTTGGTGGTCCTGGCGTTGTGCTACGGGATGAGTAGGGGCGTAAGGGGGTGGCATGTATATGATTGGGGGACCTAACAATAAATCATCATCTACCCTTTGTTTTTCTGGTAACTTGGGGTAAAGAGTCGAGGGCGTTCTAACAGGGCATTGACCTGATATTTTTGATTCCTGTTCCTTTTTATCGATTTCCTTTTCTTTTAGTTTTTCTTCTAATCTTTTACAGGCTTGGTAAGCTGATTTTCGCGTTTCTTTATCTTGTCTAGCTTCGTCCCTTTTCTTTCTTTGAGCTGCCTCTTTTCGCCATAGACCAAAACTGTCAAACATGGCTGGTCTAGTTTTCTTTTTGTGGAGAGCTAATTCCAACGTTTCTATTTTAGCGGGATCGAAAGATCCCGTCAGTGGCCACTGATTTACCCGGTCCTTCCTAGTGTATTTATGCCATAGTTTGCTATAAGCTACGGTGGCTAATCCATACTTTACGTACATGTCCTTGTTAGGGTGCCTTCCGGCGGTGCCGCCGACTGACCTCTAACGAACGGTCGGGTCCAAAACAATTACAATCAAACAATCTAGAGAAAACAGGCATGACGTATTTATCGGTCAAAAATGAATATCTCAATCAATCAATTTAGACAAAAAGTCTGCACTACCTGTCCTTCGCTGCCTGCAAAGAGAGAGAATATTCCTATTCTTCGTTGTTTGCAAGCAGGGAAATGTCGCAAATAACTCAATATCAAAAAAAAAAAGGGAATACTAGTATTTCAATCAAACTATTCAATCAATCAATTTGTCGTTTTTTCACGACCTTACCCGGACCGTATGGACAGTTCTTCATCTTCCCCTTCCAGCGCCTGATTGTCCTCTCACTCCAACAATCAATGCGGCGTTCCTCTAAGGTCCCAGTCAGGACCGCAGGTCACTCGAGAGAGGTCCGTTCGGAACCGGTGAAGTTCAGTCGATCGGCAGCCAGACAAGGGTCTTCTCAGGCAGGTATACCCCAATCGTTTAGTCGTTCGCTCCGTCGTTAGGACCTCTCTACCGGACCCACGCGTCGCTGATGGGCCCCAACGTTTGGGCGCCAATTTGTGAAAGGCAGCAAGTCTTCTAAGACCCTCAATGCTGCCCGGTGCAGGGTTCCACCTCTAATTCACTTTGGGTTCGCTATCAAAATAATGAGGCAAGCGCTGGAAACTGGAAGACAAGAAAAAGGTTTATTTCTCATGAGGAGATCACGTCAACTGAGACACCGGGATGTCTGAGGGAGGTGTTCTGCTCATAACTCCTTTGGCTCTTCCTTTTATACAGGTTTGACACAATGCATTTGTTTCATTAACATGGTTACACAAGCTTGGGGTCCCCGCCCGGGCAGGTTGTCACACAAGCCCAACAGTAATTCTCTTCCCACCCAGGTCAAACAGACAATCTTATCTTGCAGCTGGACCTTGCTTCAGGGTCTAAAACATGTGAGACCGGCCAGATCTAAGAGTCCGTTCTGTTGATAAAAACAGGTCCCATTGTTGGTAACAAGTCTTGCTGTTTGCAGTGCAATAAATCATGTTGCAAGAGTCTTTTGGTGTTTGGTACCTGTTTGTGTAACTAGGTGCAGTGAGGGGTAGAGTGTCCAAAGGTTTGCCTGAAAACAGAGATGAGAGGAAAAACAAGTTTGTGGCAGCAAGTGGCGCTGAGGTTTGTTGTGGCAATAGAGTTTATAGCCCCCAGCACACATACCAGGTCGGTCAGAGGGTCAGAGGGATGCTAGTAAGGGCAGGGTGAAACAAAGGTGACCAACAGAGTACAAAATGGCTGTGATAGATCAAAATGACTGCAACTTATGTGCACATAGAATTCCACCAGACAAGATGGCGCAGGTAATGTTCACGACTGTCGTTTTGCTTTTAACAGCGCGGTCTTGTCAGTCCGGGGTTCCTGCCCCAGGCATAGTCATGTCAGTCTGGGGTCTCTGGTTCTAGTCCTGAGGTGCAGTCTGGGGTCCCCGGCTCCCGACGTGCAGCGCAGTACTGTCAGTCTTCAGGTCTGCGGTTCTAGCCATGAGGCACAGTCTGAGATCTCTGGCTCCATATGTAGTCACTAGAGTCTGAGGTCCCAGATTCTAGTCCTAAGGCGAAGTGTGGAATTCCCCAGTGTTAGACCTGGCACCATTGGCGTGGGTCTCCCTTCCATTTTTCGCTGTTGTCTCCTCTGTTTTACTGGTGTTAGATGCTCTGGGCGCTGTGCCACTGCCATTCAGTGTCACAGCGCGAATGCTCCCTGTATAAATATGTCTATGTGAATTGGTATATCCCTGATTGGCTTATTTGGGTTACCTGTTAGTCCCTAGTAGTGTGGCCTATGTGTGCCCAGGGCTGGTAAACCAAATGCTGCTGGTGGGCCTGCAGCACTGATGTGTGCCACCCACAGAAGCAGCTTGTAAAGTGTGTCTCAGACCTGCCACTGCAGTGTCTGTGTGCAGTCCAGAACTGCCATCTTGGCTGTGAAGTGCAACCACTTCCCAGCCCCTGAACCTTCCCTTGGCATCCTGTAAGTCGCCCCTCGGGTAGGGTGCATTGTATGTGTAAGGTAGGACATGCCTGGGTGTGTGTAGCATGTCCTGGTAGTGAATTATGCACCATTTCGTTTTTCACTACTGTAAGGCTACCTGTTCCTCATAGGCTAGAATGGGCAGTTTGACTATTACATGCTATAGTCCTAACTGACCCCAGGGACATGGTAGAAAAACGAATTTAGTATGCCTGAGCTCAGAATATTAAAATACACCTTCTAGTGAAGTTTATTTTTATATTCTGTGTTTGAAAATACCACTTTTAGAAAGTAGGTATTTTCTTGCCTAAGCCTTCCAGTGTGCTCTGCCGTTATGTGTATTGGCTGTCTGGTTTTAGAGGGGCAGGACAGGCTGAGTCAGACCTTGGTGGAATAGAGAGATCTGCATTTAGAGTGTGGGGAAGGGTGGCTCTTTGATCTGAATAGGGCTGTGCCTGGCAAGGTGAATGCTGGCTCCACCTCCCACTGTGTGTCTGCTAGCAGACCCCTCTTTCTGAAAGGAAGGATGCAGCCTGGTAAACAAAGTGCTCCAGGCCTGAGCAGAACTGGTTCTGGCTAGGTTCAGGGACTGGTAGCTTCAAGGATCAAAGGCTTTTGGGGTATAAATATCTGTGCTCAAACCCCTACTTTTGTATTGCTTTTGGATCTGGAGAGGAAACTCTGTCTGTGCCACTGGAGGAATCTGCAGGAAGTGACTGTCCTTGTGCTTGTGTGTTTTTCTTGCACTGGCCTGCAGCAGTGACCACTGGACCTTGAAGAAGAGGAAAAGGAACTATTGAGAGAACTTTTATTTTTGTACAGCAATCACCCAAGGGCTAGGAAAAGAGCTAGCCTCCTGCTGGAGTCTCAGGCACAACAGACTCCACCACCAACCTCCTGCTTCCTCCCTGCGAGGACTGCTATCTGCTGAGGAGGCTCCTGTGAGTTCCAGGGCCTCTAGTTTGCATCAGAGAGAAGAGGGTAAGAAATCGACGCTAACGCATCTTTGCGGGCCGCTGCAGTCGAGAGCGCTGGGAAAATCCTCGCGCTGCTGCCGCCGAGGGCCCGCAACCCGAAACCATCGCTGACGCCCCTTTGCGAGCCGCTGCAGCCGAGACGCGCTGGAAAGATCATCGCGCTGCTGTCGCCGCGCACTCGCAACCCTGACCGAAATCATCGCTCGAGACATCGCAGTGCGGACGCCGTGCGTTCGCCACTTTGATCGCATCACACCGAATTTCGTCGCTCCCTCGCGGAGCGTCTTGTCTTCGCATCGCCACACGATCGCACAGCGCAACAGGATCACCGCATCGACTTCTCCCACGCGGCAAGAAAGTCATCGCATCGGTGGTCCAGCGTGCAGAAGTTTGTCGCATCGTCTCCGCACGCATCCCGCAGATCGGCGCATCATCCTCCCTTGCGGCAAGGATTTCAACGCATCGCCGGCCTCGCGTGCCGAGAATCATCGCTACAGCTTCTTTGCGACACTTTGTTGGTTTTGCAACTAAACCCAGGTACTTTGTGAAAGAAAGGGTCGCAGAGACCACTGCTTTGAACTTGAACCTTATTTTTGCAACCTTTGAACTATTTTTGACAGCCCTTCAACAGCTATCCTATTTTTGACAGTATTGTGGCTTTTACAGTTATTGGTCTTGTGATAAATCTGCCTTTATATAAAGATACTTATTTTTTATAATAACTACTTGTGTGGTGTCCCTTTGTAGTGTTCCTCATTGTGTTACTGTGTATGATCATAAATGCTTCACACCCTGCCTCTGAGATAAGCCTACCTGCTCGTGCTACGTTACCACAGGGTTGAGCAGGGGTATTAAAGAGGGTAGCCCTCTCACTCTGACTTAGGAAGAAGGGTCCCTACTTGGACAGTGGCCCGCCATTGCCAACTAGAGACCCCCATTTCTAACATTGGTGGTCAGCGGTGAGGATCTGGACTTGCATTTATGATCGCATACAGTAATTATAGTGTACACTACTAGTGAGTGCAGACCATAACGTACCGCATACATTTTTTTGAGAATTGTTTTTTTGCTTCTATATTGTGATTGATATTGCCGGTGATTTTTCACCCGCGCGCATTTTCTGAGAGTTTTTGGGATCCTATATTGTGATTGATATTGCCGGTGATTTTTCACCCGCGCCCATTTATTGAAAGTTTTTGATCCCCTATTGTGATTGATATTGCTGGTGATTTTTCACCCACGCACATTTCTGAGAGTTTTTGGGATCCTGTATTGTGATTGATATTGCCGGTGATTTTTCACCCGCGCACATTTATTGAAAGTTTTTGATCCCCTATTGTGATTGATATTGCTGGTGATTTTTCACCCACGCACATTTCTGAGAATTTTTAGGATCCTATATTGTGATTGATATTGCCGGTGATTTTTCACCCGCTTACATTTTTTGAGAAGTTTTCTTCTGTCCTTTATTGATATTGCCAGTTATTTCTACAATGGGCAAGCCCAGATCCAATGCCTCAGAAGATCTCTCCTGGGAAGAAGAGAAAATAGAAACCTACAATGCCAAGCAGCTCAAATATTTTTGCAAGCAATTCACAGTCCCTATCACAGGTCTCACTAGGAGGGAGGAGTATTACAAGGCGCTGAAGGCCTGGCTAGAAGCCAGGGATGCCCCTAAGGATCTAGGAGAGCTTGTGGAGGGAGGAGAGCAGCAGGGCGATGTAGTAGACTTAGTAGGAGACCCAGCCCTTTCCAACCCGGGCTCTAGTGTGTCCGCTAAGGGTCTGTCCCCAGAAGAGCTGGAGGACAGGGAGAGAGATAGGCGGCATAATATGGAGATGGCTAAGCTTAAAATGGATGGTCACCGGGACCTAGAGAACAAGAAGTTAGAAATTGAGATTATGAGGATGAAGCTTGAGCATGAGAGAGTATTGAGGGAGTTGGAGATTAAAGCTAAGAGCATGGAAATCTCCCCTCTGGTGGCAGCGTACCTGTAGTGCACCCTGAGAGTAGGGTGTATATACCCAAGGAGGTTATTAAAGATTTCCACAAAAGTGAAGATATTGGGCAATGGTTTGCCGCTTATGAAGTAGCCATGGTGTCCCACCGGGTCCCTGAGAAGGATTGGGGAGCAGGGTTGTGGGGACGCTTTGTGAGTGAGGGAGGGATACCTTGTTGGACCTGCCCCCAGAAAGTAGGATGGTTTACGCCCACATGAAGGAAGCGTTGGTGACCCGCTATGGTTTGACCCCTGAGATGTATAGACAGAGGTTTAGGGTCTGTAAGAAGCTAGAGGGTACCACGTGGGTTGAATATGTGTCCTTTTTTGCAGAGCCATGGAACGCTGGGTAAGAGGTAGCAAAGTAGAAACTTTTGCACAGTTTTATGATTTGATTGCATGGGAGCATTTATCTAGCAATTGTTTTCCTGAGCTACGCCAGCACCTAATTGATTGCAAGCTGACTAACCCTAGAAAGCTTGCTGAGGAGGCGGACCGCTGGGTGAGCACCCGGGTCCGCAAGGGTCCAGTGGGAGACGTCGCCAAAGGTGGGCAGGGTCCCCAGCAGAGGAGTGGGGGGACAAGGGTCAACAGAGGAGTTCCCCGAGGGCCCCAAAGTAATCCCCCAGGGAACCCAGCAGTGGTGTCCCAGCCCCCCAAGAAAGGAGGACCGGGCCCCCACCAGTTAGGCCTGTTCCCAGGGGGCCCCCACGTGTTACAACTGTGGTCAAGTGGGCCACAGATATTTTGATCCCCAGTGCCCCCAAAGGGGGCCAGTGCACCCCCGTGCACCACCCCGCCAGATTGCTAGTGTAGCCCTGGGAGAGGAGGAGATGGGTGCCCAAGAGGGTGGGATCCCGTAGAATTGACCCTTGTCTCATTAGGGGACTTTGAGATGGTCCCCAAGCCTGCACTGCCTGCTAACACTAAAAAATACAGGCAGTGGGTGACCATCAATGGCCATAGGGTGGAGGCTCTAAGAGACACAGGGGCCAGTGTAACTGCTGTCAGCTCCCGGTTGGTGTCCAAAGAGCAGGTTGTCCCCCATGCATTCTACCCAGTAGTGTCCGCCGACAACTCAGAGAGCCAATGCGAGGTGGCTCAGGTTCCCTTTGAGTGGGGGGGTCTCAGGAACTCTTCAGGTAGCTGTGAGGCCCGCCATGCCTGTAGACTGTCTGCTGGGCAATGATTTAGAGGACTCCTCGTGGGCTACGGTGGAGAGGAAGGCTCACTTAGAGATGTTGGGTCTGCCTGAGTGGGCGTGTGCTACCACGCGGTCCATGGCAGCCAAGGAGGGTGTTGAAAAGGATCTGGAGCCTGAGAGTAGGGCCCAGATCCCTGCCTTAGAGAGAAGGGGCAAGGGGCGCGGGAAGCCGGCCCCCTTGGTTCCCACGGCCCAGGAAGAAGCAGACCCTGAGGGGATGCCCTGGAGCCTACCGGGGAGCAGATCACCGAACTGGGGGACCTGCCTGAGCTGACCCATTGGCAGCAGGAAGGGGGACCCACCAGGGAGGAATTTTGTGAGCAGCAGAGAGTTTGCCCCTCTCTTGAGGGTATGCGGCGACAGGCTGCAGCCCAGGCAGAAGGTGGCATGTCTGGTTCACATCTGATTTATTGGGAGAACAGTCTCCTGTATAGTGAGCCTAAGGTTGCTGAGCCAGGGTCAGCCCGTGTGCTGGTGGTACCCGAGTGCTTCAGAACCTTCCTACTGGGGTTGGCTCATGACATTCCATTGGCAGGACATCTGGGGCAGACCAAGACCTTTGAGAGGCTGGCTGCCCACTTTTATTGGCCCCAGATGCACAAGAGTTCAGACTCTCATTGCAGGACCTGTGAGACTTGCCAGGCAAGTGGGAAGAGTGGGGGAAGATCAAGGCCCCACTCCAGCCCTTTCCAGTTGTGAGTACCCCATTCGAGCGAGTGGGCATTGACATTGTGGGGCCTCTGGACCCCAAGACAGCCATGGGCAACAGGTTCATCCTGGTCTTGGTGGACCATGCCACCCGGTACCCTGAAGCCATCCCGCTCAGGACAGTGACGGCCCCGTGGTGGGACGTGCACTGATGGGGATTTTCTCCCGTGTGGGATTCCCCAGAGAGGTGGTGTCTGACAGGGGGACCAACTTCATCTCCCAGTACATGAAGTCTCTGTGGAAGGAGTGTGGGGTAACGTATAAGTTCACCACTCCTTACCACCCCCAAGGTAATGGTCTGGTTGAAAGGTTCAACCGGACCTTGAAGGGCATGATCATGGGCCTAGAAGAGCCCCTGAGGCGTAAGTGGGACGTCCTCTTGCCATGCCTGTTGTTTGCCTACCGGGAGGTGCCACAGAAGTCCTTAGGGTTCAGTCCCTTTGAACTCCTCTATGGCCACCCGGTTAGAGGACCTCTGAGTCTGGTCAAGGAAGGCTGGGAGCAATCTCCCAGGAAACCTCCCCAAGATGTATTTAGCTACATGTTGGCCTTCAGGAACCAGACTCGGCGTTTCAGAAAAATTGCTGAGGCAAATCTGGAAGCCAGCCAAGAAGAAATGAAACGTTGGCACGACCAGAATGCCACTCTGGTCGAATTTCAACCTGGTCAGAAGGTTTGGGTACTGGCCCCAGTGGAGCCTTGTGCGCTCCAAGATAAGTGGACCGGTCCCTTTGAGGTGGTGGAGCGCAAAAGTCCAGTTACCTACTTGGTGGACTTTCAGTCTCCCAGGAACCCCTTGCGGGTCCTGCATGTGAACCGCCTAAAGCCCCACTTTGAGAGGTCTGAAGTGGGCATGCTTCTTGCCACAGATGATGGGGTTGAGGAGGAGAGTGAGCCTCTCCCTGACCTCCTGTGTGCAGAAGAGAAGGATGGGTCAGTGGAGGGTGTGATCCTCTCCACCACACTGACCCCTGAGCAGCAGAGAGATTGTCACCACCTGTTGGGGCAATTTTCTGATTTGTTCTCCCTGGTACCTGGTGTCACTGATTGGTGCGTCCATGAGGTGGATACCGGGGACAGTTCTCCTGTCAAGCACAAGGCTTACAGGGTAACTGACAGGGTCAGGGCTTGCATTAAGGAGGAGGTCTCCAAAATGTTCGCCCTAGGGGTGGTTGAGTCCTCTAGCAGCCCCTGGTCCAGCCCCGTGGTCTTGGTACCAAAAGCTGCGACGCCTGGTGCCACTCCTGAACTTAGGTTCTGTGTGGACTACCGAGGTCTCAATTCGGTCACCAAGACCGACGCGCACCCCATCCCCAGAGCTGATGAGCTCATAGACCGGTTAGGGGCTGCCCGGTACCTCAGCACGTTTGATCTGACGTCTGGGTACTGGCAGATCGCCTTAACGGATGGGGCAAAGGAGAGGTCAGCATTCTCCACACCAGATGGGCACTACCAGTTCCGTGTGATGCCCTTTGGGATGAAGAATGCCCCTGCCACCTTCCAGAGATTGGTCAACCAGGTGTTGGTTGGGCTGGAGGCTTTCAGTGCCGCCTACCTGGATGACATTGCAGTGTTTAGTTCCTCCTGGGAGGACCACTTGCGCCACCTCTGGGAAGTGTTGATGGCGCTGCGCAGAGCAGGCCTCACAATCAAGGCCAGTAAGTGCCAGATTGGGCAGGGTTCTGTGGTGTACTTGGGACACCAGGTGGGGAGCGGCCAGGTGGCGCCCCTGCAGCCCAAGATTGAAACCATCCTGACTTGGGAGCCCCCAAGGACCCAGACCCAGGTGAGGGCCTTCTTAGGACTCACGGGTTATTACAGGAGGTTTGTCAAGGGGTATGGCAACATTGTTGCACCCTTGACTGAGCTGACTTCCAAGAAGCGGCCAAAGATTGTGAACTGGACTGACACCTGTCAGAAAGCCTTTGATGCCCTCAAAACTGCTATGTGTACAGCACCCGTACTCCAGGCGCCCAATTTTGCTAAGGAATTTGTTGTCCAGACAGACGCTTCAGAGCATGGGGTGGGGGCCGTTCTGTCACAGATAAATGAGGAGGGACTAGACCAACCTGTGGCCTTCATCAGTAGGAGGTTACTTCCACGGGAACAGAGGTGGAGTGCAATTGAGCGTGAGGCATTTGCTGTGGTCTGGGCACTGAAGAAGCTGAGACCATACCTGTTTGGGACTCACTTCCGGGTTCAGACAGACCACAGGCCCCTCAGATGGCTGATGCAGATGAGGGGTGAGAATCCCAAGTTGTTGAGGTGGTCCATTTCCCTACAGGGTATGGACTTCACGGTGGAACACCGCCCTGGTACAGAACACGCCAATGCTGATGGTCTGTCCAGATTTTTCCGCCTTAGCGATGAGAACTTCCAAGGGGATGGGTAGTTCTCCCACATTTCAGCTGGAGGGGACGTGTGTTAGACCTGGCACCATTGGCGTGGGTCTCCCTTCCATTTTTCGCTGTTGTCTCCTCTGTTTTACTGGTGTTAGATGCTCTGGGCGCTGTGCCACTGCCATTCAGTGTCACAGCGCGAATGCTCCCTGTATAAATATGTCTATGTGAATTGGTATATCCCTGATTGGCTTATTTGGGTTACCTGTTAGTCCCTAGTAGTGTGGCCTATGTGTGCCCAGGGCTGGTAAACCAAATGCTGCTGGTGGGCCTGCAGCACTGATGTGTGCCACCCACAGAAGCAGCTTGTAAAGTGTGTCTCAGACCTGCCACTGCAGTGTCTGTGTGCAGTCCAGAACTGCCATCTTGGCTGTGAAGTGCAACCACTTCCCAGCCCCTGAACCTTCCCTTGGCATCCTGTAAGTCGCCCCTCGGGTAGGGTGCATTGTATGTGTAAGGTAGGACATGCCTGGGTGTGTGTAGCATGTCCTGGTAGTGAATTATGCACCATTTCGTTTTTCACTACTGTAAGGCTACCTGTTCCTCATAGGCTAGAATGGGCAGTTTGACTATTACATGCTATAGTCCTAACTGACCCCAGGGACATGGTAGAAAAACGAATTTAGTATGCCTGAGCTCAGAATATTAAAATACACCTTTTAGTGAAGTTTATTTTTATATTCTGTGTTTGAAAATACCACTTTTAGAAAGTAGGTATTTTCTTGCCTAAGCCTTCCAGTGTGCTCTGCCGTTATGTGTATTGGCTGTCTGGTTTTAGAGGGGCAGGACAGGCTGAGTCAGACCTTGGTGGAATAGAGAGATCTGCATTTAGAGTGTGGGGAAGGGTGGCTCTTTGATCTGAATAGGGCTGTGCCTGGCAAGGTGAATGCTGGCTCCACCTCCCACTGTGTGTCTGCTAGCAGACCCCTCTTTCTGAAAGGAAGGATGCAGCCTGGTAAACAAAGTGCTCCAGGCCTGAGCAGAACTGGTTCTGGCTAGGTTCAGGGACTGGTAGCTTCAAGGATCAAAGGCTTTTGGGGTATAAATATCTGTGCTCAAACCCCTACTTTTGTATTGCTTTTGGATCTGGAGAGGAAACTCTGTCCGTGCCACTGGAGGAATCTGCAGGAAGTGACTGTCCTTGTGCTTGTGTGTTTTTCTTGCACTGGCCTGCAGCAGTGACCACTGGACCTTGAAGAAGAGGAAAAGGAACTATTGAGAGAACTTTTATTTTTGTACAGCAATCACCCAAGGGCTAGGAAAAGAGCTAGCCTCCTGCTGGAGTCTCAGGCACAACAGACTCCACCACCAACCTCCTGCTTCCTCCCTGCGAGGACTGCTATCTGCTGAGGAGGCTCCTGTGAGTTCCAGGGCCTCTAGTTTGCATCAGAGAGAAGAGGGTAAGAAATCGACGCTAACGCATCTTTGCGGGCCGCTGCAGTCGAGAGCGCTGGGAAAATCCTCGCGCTGCTGCCGCCGAGGGCCCGCAACCCGAAACCATCGCTGACGCCCTTTGCGAGCCGCTGCAGCCGAGACGCGCTGGAAAGATCATCGCGCTGCTGTCGCCGCGCACTCGCAACCCTGACAGAAATCATCGCTTCGAGACATCGCAGTGCGGACGCCGTGCGTTCGCCACTTTGATCGCATCACACCGAATTTCGTCGCTCCTCGCGGAGCGTCTTGTCTTCGCATCGCCACACGATCGCACAGCGCAACAGGATCACCGCATCGACTTCTCCCACGCGGCAAGAAAGTCATCGCATCGGTGGTCCAGCGTGCAGAAGTTTGTCGCATCGTCTCCGCACGCATCCCGCAGATCGGCGCATCATCCTCCCTTGCGGCAAGGATTTCAACGCATCGCCGGCCTCGCGTGCCGAGAATCATCGCTACAGCTTCTTTGCGACACTTTGTTGGTTTTGCAACTAAACCCAGGTACTTTGTGAAAGAAAGGGTCGCAGAGACCACTGCTTTGAACTTGAACCTTATTTTTGCAACCTTTGAACTATTTTTGACAGCCCTTCAACAGCTATCCTATTTTTGACAGTATTGTGGCTTTTACAGTTATTGGTCTTGTGATAAATCTGCCTTTATATAAAGATACTTATTTTTTATAATAACTACTTGTGTGGTGTCCCTTTGTAGTGTTCCTCATTGTGTTACTGTGTATGATCATAAATGCTTCACACCCTGCCTCTGAGATAAGCCTACCTGCTCGTGCTACGTTACCACAGGGTTGAGCAGGGGTATTAAAGAGGGTAGCCCTCTCACTCTGACTTAGGAAGAAGGGTCCCTACTTGGACAGTGGCCCGCCATTGCCAACTAGAGACCCCCATTTCTAACACCCAGCTCTAGTCTTACAGCGTAGTCTTGTCTGTCTGGGATCCCAGCTTTAGTGGTGCAGCATGGTCTTGCCGGTCTGGGGTCTCCGGTTCCAGTCATGAGGTACGGTCTGGGTTCCCCGGCTTCCGGCATGCAGCGCATTCTTCTCAATAGTTGTGCAGTGTGGGATCCCTGGCTCCAGGCATACAGCGCAGTCTTATCAATAGTTGCACAGTATGGGATCCCAGCTTTAAGGGCGCAGCACGGTCTTTCTTGTAAGTCTGGGTTCCCCGCTCCAGGCATAGTCATGTCTGTCTGGGGTCTGCGGTTCTAGTCCTGAGGTGCAGTCTGGTGTCCCCGGCTCCAGGCATGCAGCGCAGTCTTGTCAATAGCTGCGCAGTGTGGGATCCCAGCTTTAAGGCTGCAGCGCGGTCTTGTCAGTCCGGGGTTCCTGCCCCAGGCATAGTCATGTCAGTCTGGGGTCTCTGGTTCTAGTCCTGAGGTGCAGTCTGGGGTCCCCGGCTCCCGACGTGCAGTGCAGTACTGTCAGTCTTCAGGTCTGCGGTTCTAGCCATGAGGCACAGTCTGAGATCTCTGGCTCCATATGTAGTCACTAGAGTCTGAGGTCCCAGATTCTAGTCCTAAGGCGAAGTGTGGAATTCCCCAGGTCTAGTCTTGCTGCGTAGTCTTGACAGTCTGTGGTCTCCAGTTCCAATCACGAGGTACAGTCTGGTGTCCCCGTTCTCCAGGCATGCAGCGCAGTATTGTCAGTAGTTGCGCAGTCTGGGATCTCCGGCTCCAGCGGGGCCTGGGTGTGTTTCGCACTGAACTGTCAGTGGCATGGTTCACATTCCCCGGACAGGATGTCCCGGACAAATCCGGGAATGGCCGGTGGCAGGACTGGATTCTAGTTTATTTTGGGTTACGGCGCTGGGGCGCGGAATCTTCCCACAACGTGGGTATTTCTGATTCACCCTCCGCTTCCCGGCAACTCCGAGGAAAGGAACCGGCTCCAGGGAGCGGAAGACATTTATGTACATACACGGCCTGTGCGGAGGAAGCGCCTTCAAAGCTTCCCAGACTCCTCTGTGCACCCCAGCACCTCGAGACGCCACTGGGGAGCACAGGCTTCGCGCGAGATCAGCGTTTGTTTACGTTCACGTTGAAGCTGGAAATGAATGCGTCTGATCTCCGTGTGATAGGACGGGATCTTCTGCTTCGCGTTATTACCCAGATAAATATGAGTTATTTAATCGCGTATCCACTCTATCAAGAACTCGGAATAGGCTCTGCAACAAACGTGTGTTTGCAGCACCGTGAAATGTCATAAGTGCATCGGTCGACCAATGTTATTCTGTAATGCAGCGCGCGGGGTGCGTTCTGTGGCCCGTTTGTGTGTTCTGCAGTGTTGTTTAAGTGACTGAGCGGTTTTGAAGTCGTGTGTGAAGATTTCATCTTTGGAGTGTCTGAAGACGTCAACTTTCACCTTTGCTGTTCTCTGGGGTTTCATTGTGCGAGTCTGGACATGGGGCTTCCCTCCAGCTAGGGTACAGCCTGGTTTCGTCCTGGTGATCCACTTTACGGCTTTTAACATTGTAAAAGGCAATTTCTGCATCAGTTCTGTTCCAGAAAATGTTTGGCTCTTTACCAGACTCTGCATAAATGTGGGTCCTGGAGATAAATGACAGAGGCACTGGCTCAAAATGGCACTCGCTCTCGTCCTTTTTACCGTAAAACCTTCAGAACTGAGTGATTAACATGGTTTGAAAAATGGACGCAGAACGGGTGGTTGCGCGTTCTACCGGCTTAGAACAAATGCATTGATCTGGTACCCACTGAATAAAGTTAATGCCTTTCTCGGTATAGTGATGTCCCGTTGTGCCAGCATTGAAATGCTTTCGATCGACGAGTTATAAGCCCTTCCTGCTGACATCTGGAGTGACGTGAAGGTCACAATTTCAAACCCCGGCAATGGCAACTCAGCCTTTCATCATCTTCAGGTCAATAAACTGAGTAAAGTGAAACTGGGTAGTAAAAACCCTTGATATTAACAGCTCCACCAAACTGCTCCACGTGAAGACGAAGTGTTAATATTTCTACTTTGGTTGCTACTGCAGTATTGGCGTAATTTAGCACCGGGAGCGAGTGATGAAGATGTGAACGACTCTGTCTTGTGTAGATGATTCCACAACATCTCATGAAGGAGAAATGGGGACAGATCACACCTCCGAGTTGTGAAAGCACCAAATCATGTGACACTTTTAGGTGCTTTATTAACAGAACGAGGTTCAATTCACTATGGTGTTGCTAAGATTGAACCGAGACCGCGAGTGATGCATCTTGGTGTTGCACGTTGGTGCACAGCCCAGCTGTTTGGGGCCTACCTGGCTGCCATACTGGCGCTGCTACTAGAGGGCTTCAGTTGTAAGCCCTCTGTAGGAATATGGAAGTCAAGTTCCGGTAAATCACTGATGTGACGTCAAGGCAATCCACAACCAAACTTCTGTGACATCGCAGGCTGGGAAATGTGTACTTCAGAGACCCTGTGTCTTCCCTTGGCACCTCTGGTCACGGGTGACTGGAGGGCAGTGATGGCATGGGGAAGGACACCAGGGCTCTGCCTTGACTTGCTTCCTGGCTTCTCATGGGTCAGAGGGAGGCAGGGAAAGGGTGGTAGAAAGTGGCACATTGCTAAGAAATGTAATACTAAAATATACAGAAGGGGGCAGAGGCTTTTATGTGAGGGAGCAGGGCACCAGGCATTTATTTGAGGTCGATTTTTGAAGGGTTTTGGGCTCAAACAGGAACAGAATGTATTTTTATGCCTCGCCTAAGACAGCGCACATGCGCTATTGCTTGCGAGACATTTTATTTTCTAAAATGGGCTTTGACACCACCCATTGCTTACTATTCATTGGCTTCATTGTCATTCTCATTTGCTGCCTCCTAACTGGCCAGTCAGTCCACCCTCCCCTCGTCGGTGCTGCTTGTTCCCCCCCACCCTTCCCTCGTCGGTGCTGCTTGTTCCCGCTCACCCTCCACTCGTCGGTGCTGCTTGTTCTGCTGTACAACAAGGCTAGGCTAAAAGACATTGCCAAAGCCGATAGCTCTTGCATGTGCAAGACCTGTTGGATTTGTCACTGCTTGTTAAATGGATCCCTATGACTTAAACTACCTCCACCTCTGATTCATGGGATCAGCATACTCGTAACAAAACTGTAAATGTACCTATTAACAGCAGAGCAGTTCTTTCATCTGTTTTATTTTTGGTGACATCAGGCACAATACCCATGTTTCTGCAGTTGTCTGTGATGTTGATGTGGTACGCCCTAATGTTCGTATTCAGTCTCCAGTCCTGTATGTGTTTTCAGTGCATAGCTCTGCTCTCACCTATGGTGGAGCTGGCGATAGTGATGGACCTTCATCATTACCAGTTTAATATTGGCTGCCTGCGTGCTGTTCTGATGGAATGGAGACAGTTGTTCATTTTTGGTTGGGATAATGGAGAATCTTTTTCACAAGATGCTGGATTGATGGCGCTTTGAGTGCTCCTCCAGAATAGTTTTAAGCAGACACTGCTTAAATCAAGCACTGCAGTGAGTGATGGATGTTGTGCTAGCATTTCTCTGTACATCATGGTGGGGGGAGGGGATTTATAAATATTCTTAATCTGTTGTAGCTAATTATGCTGCAGACATTTTCTAAAGTAGGTGGGGCATTTGCATCTGGAGCGGCAACTGATTATATGAAAAAGTACATATTAAAACTTTTAAATTAGGAGTGCGTTGGCCAGAGCATGGCCAGTTTTCGGGATGTCCATCTGGGATCCTTTTATGCACACAATCTAAATAAGAGTCCCTTGCAGTCATTGGCTGAGCTGTCTTTGGGGTGGTGGTGGGGGACAGTATTTTAATCAGACAGGTGTACTTCATGCCACAACTAGTCTTGAACAAAAAGTAGACCTTCGTCCAGGTAACTGGGAGACCAGTGTAAAGTTCCTCCATTTCTTCCTTGTACGTCCTCCACAATTCAAGTTGGATCTATGTTTCTTTCTGAAAGATCTTCTGAATCTGTATGTGGCAAGTCACAGAGGCAAGAAAGAAAGGGGTTTATCAGGCACCCTTAAACATCAAGTGGAGCACTTTAAAAAAAAAAAAAAATGTTTTACCATCTTTATTGGCATTTTACGTAAATTGATTTACATTAAACAGCAGCGCAGGGCGCTTGCATATAACGTTCTCCATGCATTGCTTGTTTCAGTGGGATAAATGATGCTGGGCAAGCAAGGAGTGCTAATGGATGGCTGAGATCCCAAGTGGGGCACTAATAGACAGGGTAGCAACTGGTAACTCTTCTCTCCTCCCGTATCGTTCTCCAAACGTTGGTCCAGCAACACAGGGAGTAAGAGGTTGAGCAAAAGAAAGCGAAGTCGCAGTCGAGGGTCCAGACACCAGTGCCTTAACTAGCTTGTGGCATCTTGGTAGCCCTTCGACTACCCCACAGTGTAGTAGCTGCATGGGGACCCAGTAGAAAGCCTACACAATGATTGGATGCCCCAGCGTCACGTGTTATCCCTAGCATTTCTGAACACAGTGAAACCTATTGGCCCTACATTCTCTCCAGTGAGATGAATGATTCAACGTGCTGGTCTGCTACTTGGCTAGATGGGACTATCAGACCTTGTTTCACTGTTGCACTTGACACCTGACAAAAAATATCTACGTGTTACAAATGGGTAAACAATTAAAATACAAGACTGTTGGAAGCGAAACACAACTTCTGACTTTTGTTCACTGGTACAACTGGGCTCTTGAGCCCTATAACCACATTTGATTATTATAATCTAATTTCCCAGTCCCTTACTTTTATTTATAAAGATGTACTGCATGATAAAATCTTCTATACAGTTTGCATTGTTTGTTAAGAAGTAAGGCGTTTGGACTAGAATCCTTTTTCCCTAGAAAATGAACAAGTGTAGGTGTTCTTTCTGAGCAGAGTTTTCGTATCCTGGGGATGTACTGTTGTGTAATGTTTTTGCTTCTACCGCATCAGAAGGGATTGTCTTGACCCTCAGAGATTTTGTATTTGATTTTGCGAATGCCCTAGTTGGACGAATATATTGTAGTAATTGTGCTCCTAAGTATAAGGGTGCAGTTGGTCATAACTTCAAATGCTGGGAAACGGACTGGGACATTAGATTAAGTTGAGTCGTAGGAGAAGTTTTGGCTTCTTCTCTTTTCTGCCCTGCAATTCCTTATTTCCAGTTTAGTAATATTTTGGTTCCCCTCTATGGTGTGGTCTGCCCTAGCTGGTGATGCTGACCAGGAGAGGATCCAGAGAAGATCCTCTCGGGTGTTTTGGAATTTCTTTATGCTGTAGATGCGGGAGCTGTGTGTAGGATGCCTTTCAGAGGTGCTAGCTTAGAGCCATCGGCGTTGTGGAGCCATTCAGAACAGAGAATGGGCTGAGGATTAGTGGTTTCACTGCTGATCTGAAGACTGTTTTTGGTAGGAAGGGTCTAACTCTTAGGCGGAAGAGCTAGTTTCATTGTCTGGGGTTTCTTTACTGTGTTTGTTCCTCGATGGAAGCACCTGTGCTAAAGGAGCCTAGTTATTTCGTATTGGCTGTAAGCTTGGGGATGACTCCTTCATCCATAGGTTCATGGTTGTTTGGCGCTGTTTGAGAGCAGGTGGAGTTCAGGGTTTGTCCATTTGGTTTTCAGGCGGAGACATAACATCCAGTTCTGAATTAGCTTGAAGCATGTTTTAAGTCGCTCAGTGTCCTGCACTGAGGAGATTATTTATTCACACCCATGTTCGTGGGATCTAGGAGTTAAAAGCCAGCCTGACATAATAAAACTGTATTATGGATGATTGGATGAAGTTCGGTTAATGGGAAAGAGTATAATCTCTTGTTGGCACAAGGATGGCAAGTTTGAAAAAAAAATTGAAGGTTGTGACCAGATAACTGTACCTCATTCAAAGTACTTGCAACAATTCTTGCAAAATCGATATATGGTACATTAGTATATTTGCAAATTGTAAAATTGGTGGTTTTAGAGGGTGATAAGAGTGGAGCATGGACATTGCCTTCTGGGTTTTTGGGAAACAGGACATGGTGAAGGCAAGAACCAGGATGTGTACAAATTGAAAGAAGAAAGACTAGTTGTGAAAATGAAGCACTGGCTGCTGTACAGGAAAATCAGTCCTCACCGGGTGCAGATGCGATGAGACTTTGCAGGTAACAATTGGAAAGCCGATATAGTCGAGCTAAGGAAACCATGGGCACTATGGACCAACATGAATCCGGAAGAGCTCAAGGAAAAGCAGATGAAATTTACCAGGAAAAAGCACAGGGAAAAAGCACAGCTCGAAAAGTGGATTTTGAAATTGACTTAGGAATTTTACTTTAGGATGAGTGCTACCAGTGCAAATGGGCTACTGGCTCAGCAGGAGCAGTATCAGGAAAGCATGAAAAATTAACCTCAAAACAGTTTCCTGTAAAAAGATAAGCCAAGACTGGACACTGGTTGTTGGTATTCTAAGGTCGCTACTCTTAATGACAGCAGTGAAAGATTAATAAGTCAAAGAAATCGAAGGGTGTGACCATCAAGAAGACAAGCACTGGCAGAGCCAATAGGTCTGTCATTGGCCACCAGCCTTTTGGCTCTGTCAATGCTTTTGTTATTTTTTTAGAAACCTTTATTTTTGGGGAGGCTGCTGTGCCCTCTTCAATCAAGAAAAAAAACGGAGAAAATAAATATCTTTCTGTTCTCAAAAAGCAAACCTCGGCGTAGTAGTTCATGGCACTGAAGGGAACTACTTTGTGTGTGGATGTGCTCCGTGGGAAAGGGAAGAACACAGTCACTCACAGGAAAGTGAGCCAAGGGCTGCTGCAGTGTGCTGACGACACTGCCATGATGAATGGTGCAGCGGGTGAAAGAAAATAGTGCAGCACAAAAAAGACAAAAGGAAGAAACGGGCTATCTAAAAGCCCCATAATAAAAAAAATGAAAAAATTGCATATACATTTTTAAAATAAAAAAAAATCTTGTCTATCGCCAGACCTTAAAAAAAAAAAAACAAACAAAAAAAAAAAACACATGCGAGAAAATTTGTGAGTCAGAGAACGTGGGAGTCTTGCGGTGCTAGTTTCTGCAAGAATAATAATTCAGTAACCTGGAAGCCATCCAGTTCTTCAAAAATAAAAAAAGGGAGCACTAGAGCTGTGAAATAAGGGAGGAGAAGCGGGGAGAGGTCAGCGTCAGGGAGTTACCCACACGCGTGCACAGAGCGAAGCAAGAGGTGCTTTGTAGCAGAACTGCAACAGACCCAAGCCACCATCTCAAGAATATATCAGAGTGGTAAGGGAGAAATCCCACAGAGGAAGGAAGAGGAGGAAGGGAGCCCATGAGGATTCAAGTTTCAGACAATGTGGCATGCACCATCATTAACTCAAAAAAACATTTTATTCGAATTGTAGTGGAACTCTTACCACCGATTCTAAAGCGCTCAAAGTCCTATCTCATAGCCACTTGTGCAAAATATAAACTTAGTCGTAAAAGTATTACATAATATGAATTCAATTTAGTACATGGTCACTTTTTGGGTGAAACAAATTTGCTGATTCTTACAATGTTCATTAGTACACACACACTTCTAGCTTAAATTAGATTGTATTTATCACTTCAAATTTAATTTGTACTTGATTCCTTGAGGTTCTTTCGTGTTTTAGTTGAGCTACCCTAAGCGAATAGGAATGTCTGCTGCCTTAAGTTCAACACACATTTCAGCATTGTGGTCCTTTATAGATTCACTTGTGCTGCATAGTCCGCCATCTATTGGACGGGCTTCAGATGGCATCTGCTTTACCTGTAAAATATATTTGTGGCTATTCATCATACATGGCTCAGTAATTTGTCGACTCGAAGGCTACTGTGCACCATACTGTAGGCATCATCTTGCCAAGTGTATTTTCTTTGGCTTTTGTTACTGATATGACCAATAGGGGGAACATGTTAGACATTTGCTCGATCTAGGAGTCTAATAAATAAAAGAAAAGCAACTGTATTTTTAGGTGCTGATTCCACGTTTCATAATCTTGTTTATGAAATTATATATGTAACCTACCAGTGTGAGGTGTCCTGCGTGGAAGTCTATTAAATGTTTACAGTTCTTTACAATTTCTTTTTTGGCCATGTAGTGGCAATCTTTGTTTCAAGAAGAGGGCGCAAGAGGCAAAAAGCGCCAACTACAACCTCCTGCTGCCCTTCTGCAAGAGATTGCTTGCATTGCTGTGCATCACGGTGCTGTGAATCTATAGCTGGACCAAAGGACCTGCCCAACTACCATGGCCCAGCATCTGGACAATGATTGCCTCTTCTTTATTCATGTCCTCTCACCTGAGAACCAACCAAAGTTCCAGTTTTCTGAAGCCAGATTTGAGGACATTGCAGTATGTGTTTTGAAAGTGTTTCACCAGTGGGTTGCTCCATTTCACTCCAGTGTACCCGATTGTGGCGCATGGTGGGTGTTTGGGTAGTCTGCTCGAGGCACACCATTCAGCCACTCCACTTTTTTGATTGATGTGCACGATGATGGCATGGCATGCTCTACAGCCATGTTTATGTGCGGCAAGGCTAAACTGATAGCTCAATTTTGGTAAAAAAGTGGGCACTGGAACAGCTTTTTTGGGGAGTGTGGGGTAGGCATCTGGAGCGGAGCAACGTATCCACTCCAGGTTGTACGTAATAGACCACTGTACCAGTGTATCGCTATACTGGCCGCCTGGCAAAAAACAGACTGGGCTGGTGATGCGCCTCTTATGCTGCCTTACTAGACAATCTGCATAAACCAGATACGGGACAAGCCCACGTGCCACCCAGGATTGTCTGGACGCCATTTCTAGCATGGGTGGGACTACATACGAGCCCAAAATCGCTTCCTATTTGGTTTGGAAAATAAACTTAAGCAAAACACATTTTGTATTTACAAAACACACTTCTGTGCATTGTTCTGTGCCTTTTGTGAGTTATACTTATTTGTGTTTGAGCGAGGTTCGTGCTGGCGATGTCTGTGCTGACCCTGTGCTTTCTTTGCTGACCCTATTCCCTATGAGTCAAGCATGCACTGCTGCAGTCGGGACCGTGCTGATTATAAAGCTTGCCCTGATGCAGTCTCTTCTGTGCACAGTATTTGTGTGTATTTTTGGGGCATGCTTTGCACGGAGATGTGTGTGCTGTACCTGCTGTTTAGTATGTGTAAGTGAACCTTGCATTGCTGCTGCCCATGTATGTATGGATGTTTATATAGTCCGGACCAAATGTGAGCAACGGGGCTGCGTATAGAGGGGTGTTGAGGTTATACAATATCGTGCACTTTGTTTTGGAGATTTAAACCGTTCAGTTGCAGAAGTACATTGCATTTATATTTGATGCATATTTACAGTTTTAGGCAGAGGGATAATAAGTGATTTGCTCCAAATGATCTATTTCCACTCAAGTGCCGAGCCAGGCCCGGAACCCAGGTCTTTAAGTTCCAAAGAGGGCAGCTTAGCCACCAGACCAAACCAGGCTCTGTCTGCTCTCTAGGTAAGGGAATTCAGCACTTGAGCAGCCATCTTGTGACTGTTCTTCGCATGTTAATAGTTTGAACTGTTGCTACCCGTTCTTTACCTCTTCTGTGTATGGGGGTAGTGATTCTGTGTGTAGGGTGAGTTTGCATTGTCGCTCTCATTGATGTAGCTGTGTTGTGTGTAAGGAAATCTTGGACTGCTCAAGCTGGCCTTTACCTGCTGGAAGCTTGTCCTCCTGCTGCCCCTGTGGTATTTTGTGTGTTGAAAGTCTTCTCACGGTCCAAAAGCCAAAACCAAGGGGATGTTGACTGATTTCAAATACCCACAGAAATTAATATTTGTTATAGCCGGTGATTGTCCTAGAACTATATAACCGCTGTGTCGGCCTAACACTAGTCTCTGGCTTTTTTCTTTGTGAGGGTGAGTTCCACACACAACCTTTTAGAACCTAAGGAGTGACTGTAGCCCGCTTTCAAGCAGGATGCTGCAGGCTTCGACCTAAACCTTTTGAGGGAGGGGAGACCTAAGCACTGTTAGAAAGTGCATTTGTTTCTGGTAAACTTCCATGAAGTTCTATGGGTTTTATCTGCTGTAGCTGAGCGATGTGTTGCATAGGAAACTTTAAATGTGTCTACCCTTTTGACTTTAAGTTGTGACATGTAGGGTGGTGGTTGTGTGTGTTTGTGACAGCACGATGTGTTTGCAGAATAATTCCAGTATGTGTTTGGAATTGTCAGGTGAAGGTACCTGTGAGACTGCTGTGTCCCAACTTTCTTTGGATCATTCAATCAGTGGGATCGAGGTGACTTTCCCATATGAGGGTGTGTTTTGTGCTGGTGTAGAATCTAGATCCATTATCCATCCTGCAGCGACTGGACGGACTCCTGTAAGGTACTGAGATGCCATTGGTCTGAGAGAAGAGAGACCACTGCGCTTTCTCCGCCCCTCATGTCATACCAGTATTTGGTGCTGGAATGACTTGTACAAGATACAGTTGACCTCTTATAGTTAGATGGGACGTCTCCAAAGTGACTGATAAGGAGACACTCGGGTAGGGGCATCACACTGGCTGGTCAGGAGACATTCTGGTAGAGGTAGTATCTTTGAGGTTTTATAGGGGCCGGTGGGTCCAAGGCCTGACATGAAATAACAGAGCGCGGGCTGCCCCTCGGGCACATTATTTTTAGATCTCAAAGCTGGTGGTTCCACCCAAGCTGCTTAAAATATGGCTTCCATTGCAGTCTTAGATTTGTGTTTCTGAGGTCTAAACTATCGGATGCTACACTTTATTCTCAGAGGCTAGACACTTTCTCAAACTCCCCAGTACTGTTATTTTTTTTTTTTTATTATTTAGCAATTACTTTTTGTGGCCAGTTGGGCACATATTGAGTTTTGTGTGGTTTGGCACCTTCTCCCTCTCCTGAGCGGATTCCTGCACACAGCAGGGCGTCGAACCCCCGAGAGAGAGGGGTGAACTCTGTACAGCAGAGGTCTTCAAACTTTTTTTATTCTGAGCCCCCCCTAAGCAAAATGTTTCGAGGTCGGGCCCCCCCTCCAAAGCTTTATGGCAAGGATTGGGGGAGCGGGAGGGACATGGCTTATGAGTTGATTTCAGGAATACTTTTTCTATAGCTTATGAACCGCACTAAATATGAGACTTCTAAAACTGCAAATGCATCAAACAAAAACAGTTATTATCCCAAACAAACTGCTCCCCATAATTGGGGTGTTGTGAGCCCCTCACACTTTGACCCCAATGCAACTACACCTGCTGCACTAATGATAGCTGCAGTCCTGAGTAGCAGGCTATCTCCCCTGCATCTTTTACCTCTTCCCCACCATGACGGATCATCACCTCGGTCCTAATGCTTGAAGGGAAAATAAGCTCCGATGTCCCTTTTTTAAAGGTAGACGGTCATAACTGTGATGCAGTGGGCCCCTCAAATCCCTGGGCCCCAGTCCTGCTGCATCTGCTTCCTTAATGATAACCAGAAGTGGCCACTTACACACTCGGCAGCAGTACCAGCTTCACTAATGAATGTCCCTTTAAAAAAAAACAAAAAAAAACACTTTTATTGTCCCCTTCTTTGGGGTATCTCTGAAGACCGCAGACTCCGGCCCCTGTCAGCTTGCTAGGGCATGGCTCTTGCGTGTCCATTTTGGCATGTGGTTAAAACTGTGCTGCTTTGCGTATTCCGCTGGTGGCGGGGGCGGCAGTGTCTTTGTGCTTGGACAGGTCTGTGTGTAAACTCAGACCCCTGTACAGTACACATTCTGCACGAGGGTGAATGAAGTAACCGGCGTTTGGCAGAGACCGCCCCCTGCATAAAAACACACGGTACATTTACAGACATCGCTTCCCCAATGGAGTTCATCAGAGTTTTTCTCTGTGAATTTGAAGTGCACTTAATATCTGCAAGCAAATGCAAAGTATGAGTCGTGTTGCTTTTCTTCAAGCATAAGTAATGGACATTTGTAATCCATGTTAGGTAATCGTTAATCGTTAAGCATTTAACCAGCGTGTTGAGTTGTAACTGTTGTTCCCTGTACCACCAGTGAGGCAGACCGGGTTTTGGAAGTGCTGTCAGGCTCGTGTGCCCCACTGAACGGTGCAAGTGTTACTGCCATCTGCGCACCCTACGGAGCCTTCTGTTTCCCAGCAGAACCACTGCTCTGCCTCTGATCTGTGCCACAAGGCCACTTATTAGCCTGCCGGCAAGTGTACGTGATGCTTTTAATGTTGTAGTTAGTGTGCAGGGCACGTACGTTTTGCCACAAGGGCCACTTTCATGTTGGGTGTCCAGAGGGGCAGCTTGCTTTACTCCCTAACTTCTCCACTTAAAACAAGCCCGCCATATCAGAGGGAACGCAGACGGGAGATGAAGATGGGAAGCTTAAGGTAAAATGCATCAGGGCTCACTCAAACACTCCTCTTCATGAGTACTTGTTGGTACTAACGGTAAGTGCTGTGAGGCATTTTCGTGGTAGATATAAATTAATTGTGAGTTTCAAAATGACTCCGTGTTTTGGGGGTGACAGTGCTTCGATGTTTTTGAACGGGTGGCGTTGTAGCCGTTTTAAACTATTTGTGTTGTCGCCCTTCTCTGCACTAGTGTTGCTAATGTTCTTAAAAAAGAAAACATACCTACACTGATAAGTCGCCCTCATGCCGTGTAAAGTTTCAGGGATGTTTACATGTTGGTGTGCTGCGTGGAGAGTTAAAATGAGTGTGTGTGGGGGGCTCTTGTCTCACTGCTCCACGTTACTGTTGCCATGACAACGCACCTCCGAAGGGAGCAGGTGACCTGCGCCTGGAGGAGAGGCAGGGGCTGCGCTGGCGTTTAATTATTTGGCGTGGAAGTCGCTTCCCAGCTGGTTCCCCTCAGCCCTGGCACCGCTGCCCTTCCTGTCACCGGGCTCTGGCCTTCTCAAGCACAGCTCATTTGTTTCCGTAACCGGGTCACTTGCCCCAGCAGTCTGACTGCGAGTGAAGCCCCGACTGCCTTTACTGGTTCTTACTTACTTGTAGTTTCTTGGTTGTGCCTCTTAGGCGCGTCAGGCAGTGAGGAGAGTCGCCCCAGTTCTGCGGAGAAGTATGGCAAAGTCTACGGCAGTGGTTGCCTTTTTTACACGATATGATCTGTGTGGAAAACCCAGAAATCTGCCGAAAGTACAGTAATGTACGTTGATAACTGCCCATGAAACACTACAAAATACAAGACACACATTGACTTCTTTTCAGCTTTGCTGATAGTGTAGAAAGCAAACAAGTAGAAGTAATTGACTGCGTGATTTGGACTCTCCGCGCAGACACACTCTTCCACTTTCAGTTAAATGTTGGTGGACACTGAAGAAAGACCCCGCTGGGTGACGTGAGTGACTCCCCTGCACTGAGACTGCTCCCCTTCTGAGCCCAGTCTGCTTCAGTCCGTGCAGGCCGCGGTGGGAGATGCCATCATGTCCCGCCTACCTTAGGTCATTCCTCCTCACTTCATGTTCTTCTGGTTGCCTTATGGGACACTGTCTTCTTAATGCCACACTGGAAAGCGAGAGAGAGAGCGAGAGAGAGAGAAAAAAAAACAAAAAACTAGGAGCACTGAGCATGAAAATATATGGGCTCTTCACAAAAAGTGTTAGCTATTAGTCGTCCTTTCTGCAGAAAAGTTTGAAACACAGAGCTGCGTCCAGGTTATTGAAGGGTACGTTGAGTTCTCCCTCTAATGGTTAAGGGCTGGAGTGCAGGTTTGCAGTGCAGATTACATGGAATTGCTGTGGAACTCCAGAGACTGAGTGTGCGATGCTGGACGGACCAGTTGGAAACCCCTTTCTTCCTCTAGTTACATCTTCATCCAAGTTACTTGCATGGGGCCAATGCAGATCACCCGTTACTTTTGATTTATTTTGTCTTGCATTATTAAAGTATCCGTGCACTTTTAAAATCACTATTATTTTGGGTGTCTTTGTGTGTAATGTTCCTTTGTGAGAAGTTTAGATCAGCGGTTCTTAACCTTTGATCCGGGGACGCCTGGGGGGGGGGGGGGTCTGCGAAGCCTACTCTAGGGGTCCATGACTGCTTAAAAAATTAAATAATATTAACAGATTAATAAAGTGTATGTTAATAAAGAAGCAAAATATACAATTGAACATTTTAAAACGTTCTGTAAATGTGAAACAATTGGAGGCTAAAAATCAAGGTGGTATCCTCAGATTGATTTGTGGGAGCACTGCAAGTGCATCAGACAGAATATAATATGGACGATGAGTCCCCTCATTTGATTAAAAAAAAAAAAAAAAAACTTCTTCCTGGTAAAGTTTTGATTCTCTTTTTAATATTTGTGAATTTAAATAAAGCATTTTATCATTTGTGTATTTGTTTGATAAATGCTTGTGTCTGTATTTTTGGTGTATTGTGTTGCAGTTCAGATCATCGAAAATGCTTAGGCCTGGGTCCCCTGCTCCCAGTAATGACTCATTGGGGATCCCAATAATGATTCTGTGGGGTGTCCCCGGGTTCCAGTAATGATTAAGTGGAGGTTCTTAGCTGTCAAAAGATTAAGAACCGCTGGGTTAGACTATCAAATTTAGTCCAACTCCAGCTACTTTTTGGGTGTGTTGCGCTGTAACTCAGATGGGTTATAAAAAGCTGCCAGAATCAGACTCAAACTGTCAAACCACCCTTCTTCCCCCCACACGATTTGGAGTCTTGTCATTGAGAAAAACAGTACCTACAACAAACCATCTACTCACAGATGCCCAAACTTCACACAAAAAACGCAAACTTCACCCTTAAGTTTTCAAGATCCTGTGTAGAACCCAATTGTGTTTTTCAAGTGTCTTGAGTTTTTCTGTTGCTTTCTTCTGATTATCCTTTCTTTTGTTTATCCTCTTCTGATTCTTCCTGCCTGAAACGGAAGAAGGAGCTTTCTCTTTTAGCGAGAGCCACTGTACACATTTACTTGCATTCGTACAGTTCTGCAAGGAATCCCTAAGCAAGCCTGGGAAATCCACCCAATTTCCTGATGTGATGCTGCCTTGGCAGGGAAAATGTGGTGACACAGTAAGTAAGATGCTTTGGAAAGTCCAGTCCAGAATAAAGGCGACGAGTAACCAGTGCCTATTGACAGAATGCGTGGCAGGGCACCATGGAGCGACAGACAGCCATCATCACAAGTACTCACATAGCTGATTTTAGTCCATTGTGGTGGAGCATAAGCAATTTCTGCTGCTGTCGTGAAGCTTTTAATGTCTACTGGAGTGTTTTCCCCTCCATGGATGTTTTTATCCTCTTTGCATTGAAGGTTTGCACATGATCTGCTGCAGGGAATAAATACTGATCAGTACATTGACTGCAAGTTGCACTGAGATAAACTTACCCATGTCTTGAGTGGTTACTAGGGTTTTACCTGCAAAAGGTACCACTGTTGGTCAAGTCTGTCTTTTGTGGTCCCATTCCAGTACTGTTAAGAACAAAACACAATCATGAACATTCTGCGCCATCTTGTCTGATGAAAGTTCCTACGTGCACATAAACTACAGTCATTCTGATTTACCACAGCCATTTTGTACTCTGTTGGTCACCTTCATTTCACCCTGTCCTCTAGCAGCCTTCTGACTCTCTGACCAAACCTGATATGTGTGCTGGGGGCTATAAACTATTTCCACGACAAACATCAATATCACCTGCTGCCTCAAACTCGTCTTTCCTCTCATCCCTGCACAAACGGGTTACAAATACCAAACAGACTCTTGCAAACATGGTTTATTGCACTACACACAGCAAGACTGGTTTTTGCCAACAATGGGACCTGTTCTTATCAACAGAACGGACTCTTAGATCTGGCCGGTCTCACTCGCTTTTAGACCCTGAAGCAAGGTCCAGCTGCAATTAAATTGTCTGTTTTTGACCTGGGTGGGAGGAGAGTTAATGTTGGGCTTGTGTAACCATGTTGATAAAACAATGTCAGGCTTGTGTGACAACCTGCCCGGGCGGAGACTCCAAGCTTGTAACCATGATAAAAGAAACAAATACATTGTGTAAAACTGTATAAAAGGAAGAGTCAGAAGCATTGCCAGTAGAACACCTCCCTGAAGACATCCTGGTGTCAGCAGTTGACGTGGTCTCCTCTAAGAGTAATAAACCTTTTTCTTGCCTTCCAGCTTCCAGCGCCTGCCTCGTTATTTTAGATAGTGAATCCAAAGTGGATTAAAGGTGACTTTGCGCCGGGCAACATTGGGGATCCCAGGAGACTCGCTGCATTTCACAAATTGGCGCCCAACGGGGGGCCCCATCAGAGACACGTGGGTCCAGTAGAGAGGTCCTAACGACGGAGTGAACGACTAAATGATTGGAGTGCACCTGCCTGAAAGAGACCCTCGTCTGGCTGCCAATTGACTGAACTTCACCGGTTCCGAACGGACCTCTCTCGAGTGACCTGCGGTCCTGACTGGGGCCTTACAGGAACGCCGCATTGATTGTTGGAGTGAGAGGACAACCAGGCGCTGGAAGGGGAAGACTAAGAACTGTCCATACGGTCCGGGTAAGGTCGTGAGAAAACATGACTTAAATTGATTGATTTGATAGAAATACTAGTATTCCTTTTTGAGTTATTTGAGACATTCCCTGCTTGCAAACAACGTAGAATAGGAATATTCTCTCTTTGCAGACAGCGAAGGACAGGTAGTGCAGACTTTTGTCTAACATTAATTGAGATATTCATTTTGACCGCTAAATACGTCATGCCTGTTTTCTCTAGATTGTTTGATTGTTTTGGACCGGACCGTTTGTTAGAGGTCAGTCATCCGGCACCGCCGGAAGGCACCCCTAACAAGGACATGTACGTAAAATATGGATTAGCCACCGTAGCTTATAGCAAACTATGGCATAAGTACACTAGGAAGGACCGGGTAAATCAGTGGCCACTGACGGGATCTTTCGATCCCGCTAAAATAGAAACGTTAGAATTAGCTCTCCACAAAAAGAAAGCTAGACCAGCCATGTTTGATAGTTTTGGTTTATGGCGAAAAGAAGCAGCTCAACGAAAGAAAAGAGACGAAGCTAGACAAGATAAAGAAACGCGAAAATCAGCTTACCAAGCCTGTAAAAAGTTAGAAGAAGAACTAAAAGAAAAGGAAATCGATAAAAAGGAACAGGAATCAAAAATATCAGGTCAATGCCCTGTTAGAACGCCCTTAACTCTTTACCCCGAGTTACCAGCAAAACAGGGGGTAGATGATGATTTATTGTTAGGTCCCCCAATGATATACATGCCACCCCCTTATGCCCCTACTCATCCCGTAGTACAACGCCAGGACCCCCAAAGTATAACTGGAGATGGCACGATCGCCTCAGTCTCCACCACCTCTGCTCCCACTGAGCCTCCCACACCAAATGCCTCATCAAAGGAGGCAGTAGTAGAGGTAGGAACCAAGGAAATAGGAGCGCCCAGGGTCCCGCGATTAAGTAAAAATGAGCGAGCAGGCATTGATAAAATAGTTAAAACCCTCATAGATAGGAAAGAAACAGAAGAACACGTAACAGACATATGTGACTCCTATGTTGAAAACCGCAAATGATACTTTATTGTACGTCTCTGTTACCACACCCTTACTGCATATGAAGAGAAGTACCAAAACGTAGGGCCCGAGCGATTAGTGGCTCTCTACAGGAAGGTAGACATCGGAGATGAAGGCGACAACGATGTTGCAGAACTATTTTCATCCACACTAGAAGTATTGCGTCACCTCATAGAACAAGGACAGATAGATAGGGACAGGACAACTAAGGTAGCAGGACCCCCAGTGGAAAAAACAGATCGCATGATGCCAATAAAAGAAGCTGCCCCTTACTGGGTACCTCCTAGAGGACAAGGGACTAATGACGATATAAACCATCAAGACGCTAGAGGAAGGGTGGTCTACAATTGGGTGTATCAGCCATGGGACAGACAGGACATCCTGACCTTCCGTAAATCTTTGCCGGATTTACGAAAGAACCCCACCGCCTTTACACCGAGCTAGGTACCGCTCTGGGATCAACAATAATGACACTTGCCGACATAGACTTGTTCTTCGGGTTATGTTTGCCAGCAGATGTGTGGAAACAGGTTAAGAAAGTAAACCATACCGAACTGTTTGGTCATACCTGGGAACAACTCGACACACTAGATAAACAGCGGAACCCTGGTCAAAAACCAGTTAAAGCAATATTAGACCTCCCTGACAAAATAGTGCAGAAAGTGAAAACGCTGATCCCAGAGAAAAAGATAGACTGGTCCATAGTAACCGCATGCCGCCAGAAACCACAAGAGGACGTCTCAGAGTACTTCTCCAGATTTGAAACTGTGTTCTCTGATTACAGTGGACAAGACCTGTCCACCGCAACCGGACACCACTTATTTGTGCAGAACTACGTCAAAGGATTACTGCCAGATGTATCCCAGAAACTACAAGCCAGCGAAAGTAGTTGGGCAGCATCTAAACCGACGGCCATTCTCCAAATGGCCCAGTATTACGAGCATCAGAGAAACGAAAATGACAGGGCTACAGAAAGGAAAAAGAAGGACTTGAAGGAAAGGGTAATGATAGCACAACTCCAGGGGGCGAATACAGGAGGGGAGCAATATAGGGAGGAAACCAGCAGAATACCCCTAGAGTACAGCCACCTAGGAACAATCCATCTACATCATATGTAGGACGCCAAGACCTAGGACAGGATCAATGTGCATTTTGCAAAAATATGGACACTGGAAATCCCAATGCCCGGCTTTGTTAGGAGCTGCTAGGGGCAGAGGGGCGAGGGAAATAGCAAGTGGACAGAGAGGAAGAGGACGTGGGAGAGGGTACGCGAGTGAAGCAAGCGAGGAAAGGCCAGGAAGAGTGAACGCATTTGACCATCCCAGACAGAATCAGTACCAACAGACAGATTATGACAATACGTACGACTTTGCATAGGACAGCCAGGGGCAAGGGAGGGATCCAGTCGAGCTCTGCGTTGATCAGCAAGGCCCTTATGTTACCGCTGAGGTCCTGGGCACAAGGTCGCCATTTTTGGTAGACACAGGAGCAACACGTAGTGCACTATCCAAACGACTGATTCCAAGGGCACCCTTGTCAGGCTCACATGTGACCTCAATAGGATTTGACGGTACGCCCTCCACCAACCCTTTGTCCCGACCCATCCCTTTTAATCTTGACAGCAATGGCGTCGAAACGACATTCCTCCTCTCATCTAACACCCCAGACGCCATTATGGGCCTCGACCTTTTGAAACACTTCCATGCGACTATCAGATGCTCACCAGACGGAGTGCGTGTCATCCTGTATGACAACCTCCAACGCCATAGAGAGAACCCTTTTCAGCACATGTTTTCCATCTCTGAGACTGACACATCCCTACTGGACACTTTGCCATCACACTTATGGGCTAGGGCTGATTCAGACGTAGGACGAATGATGATTGACCCAGTACACGTAACAATACGACAGGACGCAACCCTACCGAAGGTACCGCAGTACAAAATATCTCCAGAGGGTGAGAAAGCACTAACAGAGATCATACACTCGTTGGTAGAGGCAGGGGTGGTAGAGGAAGTAGTGAGCAACATTTGTAACAGTCCCATACTACCGATTGTAAAGAGACAGGGAGAGGGAGATGGGAAAGCCTACCGCTTCATCATTGACCTGCGGGAGGTAAACAAAATCGTAGTACCACAATACCCAGTAGTTTCCGACATCACGACAATTTTGACTTTAATCCCCTCCACTGCCACCACCTTCACTGTGATCGACCTCAAGAACGCCTTCTTTTCCATACCTATACACGAGGACAGCCGCTATCTTTTTGGATTTACCCTAAATTCCCGTTCGTATAGATTTTGTAGAGCACCTCAGGGGTACACTGAGAGCCCAAGTATCTATAGCCAGGCGCTTAAAAGACAGTTGGACGCCATACAATTGCCAGATGGAGTGGCACTAATACAATATGTAGACGACATCCTTCTAGCAGCAGACACCATACCAATAGCCGTCACAGCCACCATCAAACTACTCCATTTCCTTGCTGAGAATGGTCACAAGGTCTCCCGAAAGAAACTGCAGTTCTGTAAATCACAAGTGACCTATTTGGGTCACCTTTTATCAAAAGAAGGGAGAAAACTCATGCCTGACAGGATCCAGACAATTCTAGACACCCCTGTCCCCAAAAATCAGAAGCAAGTCCGCTCTTTGATAGGCCTCACCTCGTTTTGCAGACAGTGGTTACCGAACTTTAGCCTCATTGTCAAACCCCTTCTCTCCCTCCTAGCTAAGGACATCCCCTCACCTCTCCCCTGGACCCCGAATGCCAGACAGCCTTTAAAGAACTACGCAATACCCTTTGCTCAGCACCAGTCCTAGGAACCCCAGATTACTCCAAACCATTCTTCCTCTACACACACGAAAGGGAGGGATGTGCATTGTCTGTCCTAACACAATCAATTGGTCACAAACAACGCCCTTGTGCATATTTCTCTGCAACCCTCGATCCAGTAGCCAGAGCACTGCCAGCGTGCCTGCGCGCTGTGGCAGCTGCAGCGGTATCAATACGCCAGAGCGAAGGAATAGTGCTCTCCAATCCAGTCACTGTTTTAGTACCCCATGCAGTCGACACACTACTGAACCAGACCAAAACCCAACACTTGACTAGCGCCCGACTGACAGGATATGAGTTGACCCTGCTAGCACCGCACATTACCCTAAAGCGATGCACCACCCTCAATCCAGCCACACTGTTACCCCTACCCGAGAACGATTCTAACGTGGCTCCACTACACGACTGTGTGACACTAACCGATGAACAAACAAAAAGTAGAGTAGACCTCAGAGACACCGCCTTTCTAGAGCCAGATGGAGAACTATGGGTGGATGGTTCGTGCATCAAACTCCCCGACGGCACCACCTCAGCTGCATACGCTGTCACCACAGCCCGAACCATTCTAGAAACAGCCCGTATTGCCCAACGTTCCGCCCAGGCAGCAGAACTCGTTGCCCTCACACGAGCATGTATTTTAGCAGCTGGCACGACAGTTAACATGTACACCGACAGCCAATACGCCTTCGGGGTGGTTCACCATTTCGGGATTCTATGGAAAGAAAGAGGGTTCCTGACTTCACACGGTACACCCATCCTGCATGGAGATTTAGTCTCCGCCTTGACGGAAGCAGTCCTCCTCCCCAAAAAGCTAGCAGTGATAAAATGCCAAGCACATAGGAAAGTGACAGATCTCATTGGACAGGGAAATGCGCTAGCAGACGTTACTGCCCGAGCCACAGCAGAAGACGGAACCATGACACGAATGTATGTGACCAGGTCACAAGCTGAACAATGGACTGATGCTAGGACCACTGTAAGGGACATACAGACTACAGGCACACAAGACGAATTGACCGAGTGGGAAAAGGTGGGACTAAAAGACGAGGAAAATTGCTGGAGAACTAAAGACGGAAATAAATGGCTGTTACCCAATGCCTACCTCATCCCCATATTGACCATGGCACATTTACCAGCACACATAGGCTCCACCCCCATGATTGAACTAATCACAAGAGTATGGCATAATGTCAAGATAACAGAATCTGCAAAGCGCCTAGTACAACAATGTATAGTATGCCTACAACACAACCCAGGGAAAGGGACAGTAGTACCACGGGGAGGGTTTGGAGTCCCTGATCACCCCTTTGAAGTCCTTCAAATGGATTACATCCAACTAGAGAGATGCCATGGTCTAAAATATGTCCTGGTGGTTGTGTGCGCTTTTAGCAAATGGGTGGAGGCATATCCCACCCGCGACAATACTGCCATAGCCACTGCAAAAGTATTGTTGAAAGAATTCTTCCCCGGTACGGCCTTTGCAGAATTTTATGGAGCGACAACGGCCCACACTTCGTAGCCGAAGTGATACAGAACATACTGAAAGGGTTGGGGGTAAAACAAAAATTCCATACCGTCTTCCACCCCCAATCAGCGGGCCTGGTAGAGAGACACAATGCAACATTGAAACTAAAGCTAGCCAAAATAGTTGCCACAACCGGGTTGAAATGGCCCGACGCCCTTCCATTGGCATTGCTATCAATGCGCTCCACCCCGACCAAACACAGACTGACCCCGTATGAAGTGGTCTTCGGCAGGCCTATGAACATTTGGGCGGCACCAAGACCCACCTCCATTAACGATGTCCCGAACATATTAATGTCAGACTATCTGCATAAATTGACAAACGAGCTAACAATTATCCACCAACAGGTGCAGCAAGCCTTGCCTGACATATCCAGGGGCCCAGGACATGTGATAAAGCCTGGGGACTTCATCCTAGTTCGCAACTTCCAAAGAACGAAGAATCTGGAGCCCAGGTGGACGGGCCCCTGGCAAGTCTTGATCACCACTCGAACTGCCCTCCGAGTGGAAGAAAAAAAAATTGGCTGCACGCCCACCACTGCAAGAAAGTCCCTCCAACGCTGGCAACCTGTGAAGAGGTGGAGGTGCAAGAGGAAGTACTCGCAAAAGACCGACCAGCTCTGAGTTGCTACCCACAAGAAGACACCCTCCAACTGTCTGAATTTCCCGACCCCACGGTGCCATCCAAGGAAGGGTACAACCTAAGATCGACGAAAAGGGGGAGCTCCAACAACCAGGCCACTAACTGAGTCAGAGTCTCAGATCGGTAGCACAGCCAAACGACGCTACCAGGAAAAACACCAGACAAAAGTCTGTGGTCCTAACAGTTGGTGAGCTCCTCGAAGATGATGGAAGAAACGGAACACCTGCAAAGCCACCGCAAAGACACCAAGACTTTTGAACTGCACAGTACAAAGACAATTGCACTTGTAGCTGCATTTCTCACCTGCCTCCTGCTAATGGTCACACTCTGGATCATTGAAGAGAATGCACCTGCATACAGAACATTGTCACCAACCATGCAACCAATCACAAAGAAAGAACACTACCTGGTATCACTACCGCCACATCTCCGAGAACGACGCAAAGAATTCTGGAATAATTCTTTCGTACAGATGCTGCACCAGCACAATCTTGCCACCAATGCCACTAACTGTTGGGTCTGTGGGCTGCTACCACATGCCACTGAACATTCCATCCCTTTCATCCCTTCACCCTTTTCTGTTCATGGATCTTGCCTTGCCTGGATGATGCTCCTACAAGAAAGTTACAAAGACAATGCCACTTCCGATGGGACAATCGCTCAGTTCTACAACGAGTTCTGGCTAAACCAAACAGGAAGAACAGCAGCTCCCTTTTGCCCTCACACCTCCAATACGACATTCCCAATGAATGTCCCCTCCAAAGAACGAGTGGAAATACAAGTGTTCAATAATCCTGTCAGAGCCACATTTTCCTACCTGAAGAAAAGAACTGCTGCAACACTGACTGTGGCCCTATCTGTGGTGAACGTCTCTGGCCTTGTATGCATTGAAGGCCGTGGGACTAAGAATGTGGGTCACAGCACTTGTAACATTGTAAGGACTTTGAACACTGCCAATCCTCCAGCATTTGTTGCATCACCCAATATGTACTTTGTCTGTGGAATCAAAGCCTACACCTGGCTCCCAAGAAACTGGGGGGCACGTGCTACATCGCCTTTGTTTTGCCACCGACCTACACAGCCCCTGCAGAGCATCATCGAGAAAAGCGTTCTAAAGACACTGATCAAGCAGACTCTGCCGCATCACAGTTCGTTGACGCAGCAAAAGGGCTCGTCCCGCTATGGGGTCCGATGGCAAACAGCCGAGCCATCAGACATCTGTCTCAAGCGGTAGAAACCGCCCTGAACGTCACAGCTGGCATCCTCACCAACAACACTGCCGAGCTTCAAGCGGTCCGTCTGGTGGCCCTACAAAACCGCATGGTCTTGGACGTGGTACTAGCGGATCGTGGAGGAGCATGTCGCATCATTGGTGCCAGTTGCTGCATATACATCCCTGATAATTCACCCTCTGTCTATGAAGCAATCGAACATCTCCATAGACTATCTTCAGAAATTCATCAAGGATCAGAGACTTGGACAATTGGAAGTTGGCTTTGGGGCATCTTAAAGGACTGGGGTTGGAAAATATCAATGTTTCTCTTGGTCCCAGTATTGGCAATATGTGGTTGCTGTTTGGGTGTACACTGTATACCACCTTTGTGTTCTCTTTGCATAAGTGCCTTGCGCCCTAAGACTATGGACACTCAGTTAACAAAAATGAGAGTAATGTATGAACAAGAAATACAGGACATTATGGAGATCGAAATAGACTGACAAGATGGCTAGTTATGTTCAAAGGGGCGACTGTTAAGAACAAAACACAATCATGAACATTCTGCGCCATCTTGTCTGATGAAAGTTCCTACGTGCACATAAACTACAGTCATTCTGATTTACCACAGCCATTTTGTACTCTGTTGGTCACCTTCATTTCACCCTGTCCTCTAGCAGCCTTCGGACTCTCTGACCAAACCTGATATGTGTGCTGGGGGCTATAAACTATTTCCACGACAAACATCAACATCACCTGCTGCCTCAAACTCGTCTTTCCTCTCATCCCTGCACAAACTGGTTACAAATACCAAACAGACTCTTGCAAACATGGTTTATTGCACTACACACAGCAAGACTGGTTTTTTGCCAACAATGGGACCTGTTCTTATCAACAGAACGGACTCTTAGATCTGGCCGGTCTCACTCGCTTTTAGACCCTGAAGCAAGGTCCAGCTGCAATTAAATTGTCTGTTTTTGACCTGGGTGGGAGGAGAGTTAATGTTGGGCTTGTGTAACCATGTTGATAAAACAATGTCAGGCTTGTGTGACAACCTGCCCGGGGCGGAGACTCCAAGCTTGTAACCATGATAAAAGAAACAAATACATTGTGTAAAACTGTATAAAAGGAAGAGTCAGAAGCATTGCCAGTAGAACACCTCCCTGAAGACATCCTGGTGTCAGCAGTTGACGTGGTCTCCTCTAAGAGTAATAAACCTTTTTCTTGCCTTCCAGCGCCTGCCTCGTTATTTTAGATAGTGAATCCAAAGTGGATTAAAGGTGACTTTGCGCCGGGCAGCATTGGGGATCCCAGGAGACTCGCTGCTTTTCACAGTACTGAGAAAACAGACACCCATGGCTGCAAACTGGATTCTTATGACAAACTGACTTGCCACAATTCTGTTCCTCCTGCTTGTTGGATTAAGTGGTTCGCCATTACTTTCTCCTCTTATTGTCCTTGTAGTGAGCCTGTCCGTATAGGAGTATCGGGAGAGGTTGATAGTAATAGCAGCTTCTTTGCATCTTCGGAGACCCAGGGTGAATGTTTCCAGTTCTCCATCAGGTTAGCCCATTGAAACAGCAGGCTTCTTCTCGCTTGGAGAAACCTGGTGGCATCTCATAGTGTATTGGGCGTTCTTGTTTTACCCACAAAGTAGTGCTTGATATAATTGCAAAATATTTTATAAGATGGTGGCGTGACAATGCAAGCAAAATATTTTACAAGATGGTGGCGTGACAATGCAAGCAAGGGCTCTATACCCCAGATTGAGGCATTAAAGACAACCATAGTTAGAGTGCAGTGCGCCCCACAGCCCTGGACCCCGCTGCACTACATCTGTTGCACTAGTGATAGCTGTGCACTTTTACACAACAGCAGTGCACACACAAAGGCCATGATCCTGCTTGACTTCTCGGCTGCCTTTGACAGAGTTCATCACTCAATTCTGGCTAGATTAACTTCTGAGGCAGATGTTAAAAAACGGGAATTAAAATAGTTTGATTAATTTCTGCACTGAAATACCTTTGAAAGCAGTGTCATTAGCTATAGATTGTGGGTCTATATCACCTTCTTATTTTAATGCCTACATTTGCCCTCGCCTCAATACCACTCAAATGACAGACTGGTGGATCAAACCCATGCAGGTGACACCCAGAACCTAGTGAATCTGGATGGGTAAGAAGGACAGTGTATTCAAAATCTTGGTCTTCGAGTGATTTCTTTCATTGCAATGGAATCCCAAGAGAGACTTGGTCAGGAGGATTCTCTTCTTTCGTCTTTCAAGTCAGTTAGCCATCTCAGCCTCACTCGGGGAACTAGTTGTGGGCTCCACAGCAGATTCCAAATTAGATAGCGCTAATGCCTTTAAAATTACTTTCTTAAATCGAAATGCAAAAACTGAAGTTGGCACAAAATGTTGTTAGTGTAGGAACTTTAACCATACTCCTGCAGCCAGAAAACATTGGCTACGAGTCGTGGATGCATCAGCTTCAAATGTTTATGGATTCTCCATCACTGTATGTATATATGTATGTTATAATCTTGCAACAGTGGCACTCTACGGCCCACAGCCTATTGCTCTCCCACACTGGGTAGTCCCCTACTCTTTACTCGGGAAGCTGAATGCTGGAGTCCACTCCCAGCAGATCTGCCACCAGAACAGTCTTTTTATGAGATTCAAAAACCACCTCAGAACACCATGTGCCTAATTCGCTTCCTGCATGTACTTGCCTCCAGTCTTCTCTGAGGTAAACAGCACCTAGTGATGCGATACATATGCTGTATATATGTCCTCAATTCAACTAATGCAGAACTCTAAACTGTGAGATATTGATCCTCCAAGCATGCACTCCACTTTTCAGGCTATCTTCCATTTGTGGTATTCTGTCTCATTAAACTTCTGTAGCCTTCATCCAACCTTTTGTTTTCTGTTAATCCGACTTGCTAACGGTTTAGGTCATGAGAGTTTATCTAGCACATCTTGGATATTTCTAAGGCACCGCTCTTAGTGGCCTGTAGTGCGACTTTTTGGTTCTGGGTTTTCTTGCTAGCTGAAATCAAGTTGGCCAGGTATTTTTGAGCCTGGTCAGTGTAAAGATGACTTTCTTTTCTGTAGTGTTTACTGATCATTCCTATTGGTTTCAAAGAAAGACCAACGTTAAATAGTGACTTACCACGGGTGTGTCCCTTGCTGTGTGACTTTTGGGTGAATGAGCCATAGTACTGTGCTCTTTTTTTTTTTTTTTTTTTGACTTCTCATTAACCACTATAAGTCTTGGGTGTCATAATGTGTACATGAGGGTGTAGGTTCACGATCTAATGTACATTTGGGAGGCATGGAGTTTCTGTGCATGCAAAGGTGTGCATTAGTCTGACTTGACGTGTTGTGCTATCGCTGGCTGAATGGCAGTATGATGCTGGATTTATTATGTAATTTGTTGATCGCAATGCGACCCTCTGGGTCTAGTGGTACATAGAATCAACTGGAAGCAAACTGGAATGCCTAATCTACAAACAAATGGTTTTTGAAGGATCTACAGAATTGCAGGAGATTGGCTTTGGAAGGGATGAAAAGGCAAGATTTATTTTATAAAATGACTACTTTTAATGAGAATGCATGATCTCTCATACTTGCATAGCTAAACTTGGTCATCACAAGGAAGCCCATAGATAATGTAAGAAAAGTGTGAATAAAAATAACACAAATGTCCTCCCCACATAGAGAGGGTGGGAGTGATGGATCATTGTATGCACAACAAAGAGTGCCCTAAAATATTTATTTTCACTGGAGGCCTGGACAGTTTTGCCAGATCAGACTTGCTAAAGGAAGACTTCCCGCTCCACTCTTGGCGACTAACATAGGGTATTGAGATACGGTGGGGGCTCAATTGAAGAGCATTATCATAGTCCAGTCTGGATGTGATGCCGCCTATATCGCCAATCTTCTACCCTCAAAATGCAAACAAGGTAGAACGTTCTTCAGAACTTTGAGCAAGAGAAAATGTATAGATGACGCCTTATTTACTTTGGGAGGAGGAATAGGACCAGAGGCAAAGGCGAAGCTCCTAACTGAGACTGCTGTAGTAGGGAAAGGCCCAAGTAGTAGGTGACCAGATAACAGACCAACCTTTGAGGGTGATCCTAGGACAAGAACCATTGCTTTAAGAAATCAACAAAACCCATAGAGCGCTCCTCAAGCACCAGAGAGATCCTCAAGCACATGGGTTTTCAGGAAGCTCTGGACATGAGGAAGCCTCAGAGCATTACAATTCCAAATGTTCACAGCAAAATAACTCCGAATCACCTTTGTTTTGTAAGACATGCAGCAGAAACCATAGATTCCAATAAATATGTGCTGTAGCAGCTATTATCAGAGCCATTATGTTCATGTTCAAGATCTCTGTGTAATCTCAGAGGGCCCCATATTTTCTCATTGTTTTTTCACACTGCCCCAGCCCTCATGCACGTCTATTGGCCATCTTGCACCTGTTTCTGAATACCAATTTTCTGCATCTCATAACTTTCCCACGGTGTAGCTCTCTTCCTGTGAGCAACCATCAGCACAAGATAACAAACAGTACTCCCATTTGTGGGTGGCGATCATCACTTCATATCCCCAAAATCATAAGTTTGTCTTCTCTAGAATGTACAACTCCCAGAATAGTATTCAGTTTCTGTAGCCCTCAGTACAATGTGCTAGAAATACCAAATCTGTACAAAGCCTTTCAAACTGTGGTCAGTGAGTACGTGTCCTATTTTGTATTTCTCCAGTCTAGTGCAATTAGTGTGTAATAAATTCTGTGTAGTAGTTTAAGCTGTACTGGCTGTTGCCTGCTCTAATGGAGTATCATAATGCCTCCTCCTATCCTGTGCCATCCATCTCTTCCACCCACATCTGCCTTCCACGAAGCATGCTACAGCAGGCATGCATTCATGAAAGTTGAATAGGCTGTGATTCGTGGGTTCATCCACAGTGATCATTTGCGTAACATGAGCATACACATAGAAAATAGATCCAAAGGATTGGATGATGGTAGCTAGAGGTGCCACATAGGCATTGAAAAGAGTGGTATTTATTGCCAACCCTGGAGGATGCCTGCACTTTAGGGCACAATGTGAGTTACAACAGAACATAGACGTGACACCGGGTGTTTTGTAGATGAAAAGGGATTTTAACTTGTCCAATACCACTGACCTGGTTCCACTCTGTTGGGGCCTGGTGAGGAGTGTGTAATGGATGACTGTGTTGAAGGCAGCAGGGAGGTCTAAAACAGTTGGTGCCATGACACCGCTGCCATCTGATTACCATCTTTCGCTACCGCTAGGATGATCTAAGTTTAAGGTTGACTCAGTAAATGTATGTTTGAGGCATGTGTGGCTGTAGATACACCTGCTTAGCATAATCCCGCCATCTAATGTTGGGCTCGGATGTGTGCAAGTTGTTTTTATTGAAGAAAGTCTTTTGAATCACGATGTATAGTGATTCCTCTTGCTGGGAATGAGAATGGTCATCAACTACATTGTTAGATTTTTTTCTTCCACTGCCCGGTTTGGACGTGTGCTCCTCTGCTCTGGTTCTACACCCTCGCCGTTTACTCTTTCTGAACGCTGTCATCGGTATTGTTTTCAATCACGGCTGTTCTCTGTCTCCCTAGTCATTGTATCGATGTCGACTTCGTTGGGGCGGCTCTAGTCGGCTGCAGCCCCTGTGGGCCTTTGCCCTTCAGGTGGTCTTCATTTTGGACGTTCTCTGCATGCCAGGTCCACCATGTGATGGAACGGACCCCTTTCCACTTCTGTCCTCATTGCCACGTCAGGTTCCCGCGCACCAACCTCCATCAGGTGTGTAATTTGTGCCTCTCCCCTGAACACGAGTAAGCTACCCATGAAGACTGCAGATCTTTTCGATCGAAGAAGACGCTGTGCGACCGTAGAGCACGATGCCTCAAGATGTTCCACCGCAGCGCCGAAGGGACATCAGATCTCTTCGGTTCCAAAGAGAGGACAGGCCCACCCATCAGGCGCTGATGAGGGCACCTTCTCTCTCGGGGACAGTTCCTTTTCTGAGATGGAGATGCAGGATATTGCTCCAGGAAACCTCGTGAGTACTTTGTCCCCTCCACCCCAAACACAGCAGACCTCCACAAAGAGTCGCCTGCCTCTCCTTGATCGGCCAAAGACTGTTGTTGGGCCACCACTGCCTTGAGGTGTTGGTAGGCTGCTTCAGACATGCCTGGCCACTGCGCCGAAAAAACAGCACAGGCCGCATTCCTCTAAACTGACGCCTTCTCCAACAGACTCAAGACTACCTTCGGAGCCGAAAACGGTGTCGAAACACCCCTTCACCTTGGCTCCGAAAATACCAACTTCGGAACCGAAATCCTCGGCATCGAAAATCCTGGTGTCCAAATCTTCTGCGTTGGAGCCGAAATCCTTCACTTTAGGCAAACAGGCACATTCTTCATATTCTGTAGAACCAGTGCTTGAAAAGCTTCAAGAGGAATTGGACTCACGCCAATAGCCTATCATGATACATCCAGACACTGGTCGTATCATTGCGAGACCTTCTCACTCAGGGGCACAGCCAACTAAAAGACAATTATCATTTGAAGAATCTTTGCAAGTCCCTATTCCTCCAAAGCACAGAAAAAATGCCGACAAGGTTATAAGTCCAGTGTTCATCAGGCCCCCACCAACACCTACTGTGCACCACACTCTATTACCACCTCCTTCGTCTGTTCAACCCACAACAGACTTGTCAGAGTGTTCCATTCACTCCTACACAAGGGAGTGGACGGAGACAAATTTTCCATCCCACCACAGGATGACACGTGGGATTCATATGAGGCGGAGCCACCTCCAGATACAGAGCCAGATCTGTATCCTGTTAAACCCTCTCCCCCAGACGACACCCCCACCTACCATGACTTAATAGGCAGAGCTGTCGCCTTCCATAAGGTTCCATTACATATTGAGCCTGTAGAGAATGACTTTTTATTTGAAATCCTCTTCTTTACTCAACGTTCGGCACAATATTTGCCAATGCTTAAAGGTATGCTACGCCACACGCCTGATCTATTTAAGACCCTGTTAATTCGCGAGTCATCATACCGAGGGTTGACAAGAAATATAAACAGTCACCCAGCGGCCCCACATACATAAAAGGGCAACCCCCACCTGACTCATTTGTAGTTGACACAGCACGTAAGCGGGTTAACTCTCAGAAATCTGTTGAGGTGCCCCCACCAGATAGAGAGTAAAAAGATAGATGCTACGGGAAAGAGCGTGGCTGCCCAGCTCGCCAGCCATTGGAGAATCGCTAACTCCATTGGCCTCCTATCCCGCTATGAAATGGCCCACTGGGTTGAAATGAAGGACATCGTTCAATATCTCCCTGAGGAACACAAGAAGCGGGCCTACCAAATTGCCTCAGAGGGAAAGAAATTTCTAACACCACAATTCGCTGTGCCCTTAATGCAGCCGAGACCACAGCTAGAGGCATTAATTCAAGTATCCTTCTTCACAGACATGCCTGGCTCTGAGTCTCCGGTTTTAAACCGGAGGTTCAACAAAACCTTTTGGGTCTTCCCTTCGGGAAGCCCCTTTTTGGTCCTCCAGTGGACTTCCTCCTAGTAAAAAATAAAAAAGGATAATGAGTCGGTCAAAGCAATGGGGGTGTTGCAAACAAAATCACAACGTGGCTGCTTTCGCTGCACCTCTTTATCGTGGAGGGTCCTAAACCACCTCCCATGAGACCTCCACCACGTACCAGTGAACCCATGCCCATACATCCTCCATATGCATACTACCTGGGCAATAATTCCAGGGGTAGCGGCAACAGTTGTTTCACCAAGCCGTCCGCCACCACCACTAAACCAGTGGGTGACTTGCCAGCCATCCCCCCCCGACCACACAACACCTGTCAGGGGTCGACTACAAGGTTTCTTTCCTGCCTGCCTGGTGGGACATCACCTCCAACCAGTGGGTGTTAGATATTATCCAACATGGTTAGTGTCTGGAGTGCTGTAGATTCACATCCGCCCACCCTCCTCCCCGGACATCTGTTACTTTCATGACTTATCCTACATTCCTTTCGCAGGCTCATCTCACTATACTACACTATCCTTCACACTCCATCTTCACCTGCCTGCAGGAAAATAATCTAACAATGAAGTTGATGGCCATGTGCACTACCAGCTAGAGTAAGAGTTACTATACCTCGTGACTCTAAAAACTCTCTTTGTAGAAAAACAACACTAGATGGCAGGATTATGATAAGCATGTAGATCTACAGCACTACATGCCACGGACAGATGCTTACTAGGTAAGTAACATTTTCCCTTTTTTTTTCTTCGGAGTTTTATATCACGCAAACTTGACCCAAAGGTATCGGGTATCAGAGCGCTTTACATGAGCACCAGTTGCGTTACACAAGGACACTTTCATTTTGTTTGGCACAGTGAGATTAAGTGATTTGCCCAGAATTACAGGGTGTTGAGCGTCATTGCCAAGACTCGAACCCGGTTCCCCAGATTGGAGATCGACCGCCCTAGCTGTTAGACCACATCCCCTCCTCCATATTGCTTTACATTAATTTCTTTATATTGAATGGTTTTAGTATATTGTATTACAGTATCTTAATTCACTAATTTATAAGCCAGTGGGTATGTTGGCAACCCATTCGTCCAAGGAAAAGACAGATGGTTTCCCAGTTGAGCTTCTTGGCTGCAGCAGTGCTGAAACAGGATCTGGGTAGTTGTATGTTTTTAAATTTTTAATTTTTATTTCGGTAGTCATTCATTTATTTATGTATTCATGTATTTATTTATGCTTTGTGCACCTTTCATCTTGTAGCCCAGTAAGCTACAGCTGTGCTGGAGTCTCTTTTGGAATGCATTAGAAACTCAATGGTTCCCAGGTTAGCTATGAGAAATTGAGTGCTGGTGGTGAGTCGGAAGATCCAAGAGCCTAATTGTGCTGGAATTTGAAGTCTTTGAGAGAAAACTGGGTTTTGGTTGTATCTCTGATTTGCTCTAATTGCACAATAGTGCATTTGGATAGCAATTTGTCCAATTTGGCCGTCAGTGTGTTTTTATGGTTATGTCTTTGTTTAATGCACAGTAGAGTAGTGGAGATGTATCTTCGGTCTGGAAGAGCCAAGGGGCTTTTGATTGCCAGCAATGCTACCAGAACCCCTGGGGAGCTTGGGCCAACTCCAGCCCGACAAGGGGGAAGCAGAAGTATCCTTGGTATATGATGGGGGAGCCTAGGCAGCTTGGATCTAATGCTGTAGGACTGGCTTTCTAGAAAGGCAGCTTCTTGGAAGGAGAGCAGGCACTACAAGAAAATACCCATCATGCCCTAATGCCACTAACTGCTCACAGTGCCCCTCAGCTGTCTTCCTGTAATCAGAGTGTCCTGACCCAACTTTTTTCCTCTTCAAGCTTTTCACCCATGTTCTCTGCCTCATCCACCCACTGGTGCGGAAGGTAATATATGCCCGGCAGCAGCTTTATCTTGATGGCTGAGGGACTAGCAGCAGAGGCGAATGTTGTGAATGATGATTGGGCCATAGGCTGTGAACTATGCGTCATAGGCTATGAAATGGTGCTGGTAGCTCGCCCTCCTCGCCATACCAGAGGGCCATGCCGCCTCTTCATTGCTCCGCTGCTCTCAAGCTAAGTTTGCTCACTATAGATAGCTAACAACACATACCGTCTTTCAAACAATAACTGGCCGTTTTACCTGGACAATTCGTTTGTAGGCACCTGTTTGTGGGTGGGTGTTAGGAGAGCACCTTTTGTTGTACGCTCATATGCAGGTGCAAGAACCAAAGATTTCTGTCCAGCTATGCGCAACATCTAAGGAGGCCCGATTACAATTGCATTAGCTGCTGGTTGTCAATTATAGTGCGATGAATGCTGGGATGACAATCTCATTCTACATTTTGGGTCTTACCTATGGCGAGCTATTAGGGGGTGTTTACATGTTCAGCCTATGAAATATACGTCATTTGTAGCTTGAGTATAATGTTTCCAGTCCGTGCGCCGCAGTGAGAGCAGACAGCTAGCCTTGATATACCAGGGAATAGTATTTTACCCAGTTTGCAAAACTGCACTGCAGTTATTTTAAACTCGAAATTGGTTACGTCAATAATTTGTTATATCTTGCGCGTTATAGTTCATTATCGCTAACATATATTTCTTTATTAGTGACCATGTTCGAATCACCTGATCCTTATTTTACAGTAGGGCGATCTTGCTGCATCCTTTAGTGTAGACTCTCTTCAGACACCATTTGTGGATGATCTTCCTGTGCCACTCCCAGATGTGCTCATGTCCCCAGACGCCCGACAGAAAAGCCCGAGGCTATGGTAGAAATTAATATTTGTTAAGTATCCATTGCAGATCTCTTCACTTGTCTTTTACAAGTACAAATCAGTGAGGTGGCTTGTGTGAAAGAGGCTCTTTCCTCAGATTGTGCTGAAACACTTCATTCTTGCATCACGTTTGCACTTACACTGGACTATTCCTCTCAGTTCAACATTTATGGTCAGTTACCTATATTTTTTTGTATCTGTTCTGGTGCCTGGCCGTACTAATGGGGCACCACTTACTGTGGCAAAAGCTAATTTAGACAAACGTTTTTTTGCCAGAGGAGTAATTTACCTGAAGTATGTCTGCTAAATTAAAAAGTCTATGCCTTTAATCTTGCCTGTTGGAAGAAAAAAAATGGTTGCTCTGTGAATCTTTATTTTTTAGATCAAGATGTGTATTGGATGTGCACGTTTGCATGAATAGCATATTTTGTCTCCGTAGTGATTTCTTGAGCGTTAGTTGATTAGGGTGCTAATGAACCAAATGGAAAAATGTCCTCCTTCAGACATCTGATTCTATATTTACTGTGAACAACTCTTGTACAAAGTGCTTCTGTGGCCTACATCTTGGTGTAAATTACAGTCAATGGCCAAGAAATACGTACGCTCCACCTTGTGGAATAATGTGAAAGGATATACTCTTGTAGAGCATAACGAGAGGTGTTGATAATGTATATGGAAAAGTAAGATTTAGATTCTATATTTTCTATATGATGGGTGACATAAGAGATAACTAACTGGCTTACATTTTGGATACACACAAAGCACTACACTTTTATCATAAAGGCAGTATTTTACATCTTGTACTATTTTAGTTTTTTTTATGTATGAGCTGTTAATTTCCCAAACAATTATATAAATGCTAATTAAAACCGATTTTCTTTTAAAATTAGTAGTGTTCATTCAAATAATCATTCAAATAATCGTACACTGCCCCCGTGGCTCTAGTAAACCTCAGTATGAACTCCTAAAAGATTTTTAACGTCTGTAATACCCATAGACAATAACCTGTAGGCACATCGGGTTTAGCTTTAAATCAGTGCTTTGACACATGTTCAAAAGGGCCTCCTTCAGCTCTGACAGGAAAGGCTTACACTTGGGCTGAAAATGTTTACCGATGCTTGCTCAGGCACCTTGTGGGAATTCAGTTCGAGGACATAACAATGAGAAACCTATGTTTATCTTGAAACCAACATACTCTTGGGTAATATGCTGTGTTCTACAAATCTCTTCTAAATGGACATTGACATGTCCCACTGTCTCTATTCTGTTTTCCAAAGATCTGTGTTTTAACTTGTCGGATAGATCAAATAATTTTTGTCTTGTTTTATCCAAAACCCTTTCCGTCTTTCAATGCTGTGCGTTTATTTTGCTTATTGGGCTGTCCTTTACTTAAATAAGTTCTATTATTTTTTTCTTTCAAATAGACTGTAATAAGTCAACCCAGTGACCTATAAAATGTATTCAACTGTTGTGGTTAGAAATTGATCAGTTTGTACCATGAATTGGTAATCTACAACATGCTTTACCAAATTGCACCACATTTTGAATGGGCTTCGAGCAGTAGATTTTCCTGTGAAACATCCAATCTGAAAGAGACACGTTAGTGATAGATTCCTTACCTTAGAATATCCCCAGGCGTCAGGCTGGATCCGGAAAGTTTTGCGTAGCAGTACCCTTGCGCGTCGGTAGGCGGCGTCGTGCGGCTCCGCGTCCGTCGTCGGCGTCGTGATCGCCGGGATGACGTCGCGGGCAGTACTTAGACGCCGCCCCTGCGCGCTGACGTCAGTTCTTCTTTTTCCGCGCCAGTAAGCGCAGATCCGGGAAGAGCAGTGCCCTGGTCAATTTTTGACCATACTTTTTGGTGATTTTTCACTGTTTTTTTTTCCAGCCTTCAGGTGTCGTAGGGATGCCCGGCTTCAAGCGATGCGGCGCCTGTGCGCGGATGATGTCCGTCACCGACCCGCATTGGGAGTGTCTCTTCTGCCTCGGCCGAGGCCACGACACCGAGTCTTGTCCCGAATGCCAGGCCCTCAACCCGAAGGCTTTGCGAGAGCGGTCTCGAAAGCTCCTCGAGGCCCGGCATTCGGCTCCGCGGAAGCCCCGGTCGCGTGAGAGGTCCAGGGGTCGCTCGCGGAGTGCACACCGGTCGTCGGCGTCGAAGTCTTCTTCGTCCGGTAAGTCTCGACACAAGAAGTCCAAGAAGCATCGTCGCTCTCGGACTTCGCCTCGCCGGTCTCGCGACTCGGCTGAGGCCCCTCCCGGCACCGTCCCCGCCCCCGCGGCCCCGGACTTGCCTGTGGAGTCGCCCCCGTCATACCCGCCCTTCCCGGGTTCGGGGGCGGATCCGGCCAAGGTACAGGAGTTCCTGTCGGCCATGGCCCGCCTCTTCGGGCCTTCAGGCCCCTCCGGTGCGCCTTCGGGCCCCGCGGGCCCTGATGGGGTTGATCCGGCGCCGCCGGCGGCTCCGGCCCCGGCGTCGCCCGAGCCTCCAGCCTCGATCCCGGCTCCGGCTCCGGCCCCGGCCTCGATCCCGGCTCCACAACCCCCATCGACGCCGGTCGACCTCACGACACCTCCGCCGGCGCCGATGTCTCCGGTGCCGTTCTCGACGCCGCCCTGGGCTCCGGGCGGCGTCGTCCCCCAGTTCCTTCCGGCTCCGGACTTGGACCCGGAGCGACGCCGCTCGACGCCGGCTCCGGCGCCGATGGGACCTTGGGTCCCAACTGTCCCTCCTCCTCCTTATTTTGAACCAGAGGAGGACCAGGAGGACTGGGAGGGGTCTGATGACCCTCTGACACGCAACTGTCAGTATGATGAGGACTGGACAGAGAGTCTAGGGGAGGCCAGTGGTCTGGATACTTCTCCTGACACTGGCATGCTGTCTCCTCCCGTGGCTACGGAGGAGGGGGCCAATTTTGGTACGGTGTTGCGTAGGGCTGCTGGGGCCTTACGTCTCCAGCTCCCTACTTTGACGGTCAAGCCTAACATCTTGACAGAGGTGCTTCAGCCGGCAGCCTCCTCTGCGGAGACTGTGCTGCCGTTTAACGACGCCCTCACGGACGTTCTTTGGGCGCCTGGTCCAAGCCCAACACAGGGGCTCCTGTGGATCGGAACGTGTCACGACGCCATCGCCCCGCTCCGGGCGACCCCCTGTTTCTTTCTGTCCACCCCACTCCTGAGAGCTTGGTTGTCCAAGCCTCCGCTTCCCAAACCGCCTTCCCTACCGCTCCTCCGGATAGGGAATCCAAACGCCTGGATCAGTTTGGGAAGAAAGGTTTTTCTTCCTCCAGTGCTGGCTTGCGGTCCGTTAACACCGCTTGTCTTTTGGGCCGATATACCCACTCTCTGTGGGATTCGGTGGCGGATGTTTTGCCCCAGTGCCCTGAGGAGGTCCAGGCACTGCTTTCCCGCGCCATTGCGGAAGGAAGGGATGCGGCCAAATACACTATCCGTTGTGGCCTTGACACCGCCGACTCGCTGGGCAGGTCGATTGCAACGACGGTGGCGCTCCGACGCCACGCCTGGCTGAGAACCACTGGTTTTTCAGGGGATGTCCAGAATACTCTCATGGACATGCCCTTTGATGGAGTCGGTCTTTTGGGTCCAAAGCAGACCATGCGTTGGAGCGCTTTAAGGACTCACGGGCTACTGCAAAGTCCCTGGGCCTTTCTGCTACACGCCCTCCGCTACCTTCTGCTTTTCGCCCCTATCGTGGCCACGGTAGGGGCGCCCTTCACGTCAGCAGCCCAGCCACCGGCCCGCGCAGCAGGCGTCTTCGCGTGGCCGAGGACGTGGATTCCGCCGTGGCGGATCGGGCAACCAGCGTGCGGGTCAGGCCACCACCTCCAACCCGTCCGCGGCCTCCAAGCCCTCCTAGTCCCTCCTTTCAGGTGCACGGCACGCCAGTAGGGGGCAGGGTCCGCCATCACCTTCCCCACTGGCGCACCATCACCTCGGACAGGTGGGTCTTGGACATTGTCCTAAGGGGCTACTCCCTCCCTTCGAGACCACCCCCCAGCCATGCCACCTCAATTCCACCGCATGTCAGGGGATCACTTGGTGCTTCTACAGAAGGAAGTCACGGCCCTCTTGACCAAGAGGGCCATCGAGCATGTTCCGACCCCAGAAGTAGGGCGTGGTTGCTACTCCCACTACTTTCTGGTGCCCAAAAAGGACAAGGAGGACATGCGTCCTATCTTGGACCTCCGGAACGTCAATCGCTTCCTCCGGAAGGAGAAGTTCAAGATGCTCACCCTAGCTCAGGTCTTGACTGCCCTCGACCCTGGAGACTGGTTGGTAAGCGTTGGACTTGCAGGACGCGTATTTCCACATCCCCGTCCTGCCGGCCCACCGGCGTTACCTTCGGTTCACGGTAGGCCCCGAGCATTTTCAGTTCACCGTGCTCCCCTTTGGCCTTACAAGTGCCCCTCGGGTGTTCACGAAAGTGATGGCGGTGGTCGCAGCTCATCTGCGCCGGGCAGGGGTTTCAGTCTTCCCCTACCTCGACGACTGGCTGCTGAAGGCGGGCTCGTCCCAGGCAGTCGTCTCCCACCTCCAGACTACGGCCGAACTCCTGCACTCGCTGGGGTTCTCCATCAATGTGCCAAAGTCGCATCTGATTCCTTCTCCACAGCTCCTTTTCATCGGAGCAGTTCTGGACACGACGCGGTTTCGGGCCTATCCTCCCGAACGGCGAGTCCGGGATATTCAGGCTATGATTCCGATCTTTCGGCCTTTATCCTGGGTTTCGGTAAGGATGACCCTGAGGCTGCTGGGCCTCATGGCCTCCTGCATCCTGCTGGTCAATCATGCCAGATGGCATATGCGGGCTCTGCAGTGGGACCTGAAGTTCCAGTGGGCGCAGCACCAGGGCAACCTGTCCGATCACGTCCAGATCTCGGAGGGGACTGCAAAACAGTTGCAGTGGTGGCTCTCGAACCGGCAATGGGTCATGGGCAGATCCCTCTCCCTTCCCCAGCCAGAGCATACAGTTGTGACGGACGCGTCCCTTCTGGGATGGGGCGGTCACATGGGAGAGGCGGAGATCAGAGGCCTCTGGTCTCCGGCGGAGTCCCGGCTCCATATCAACCTTCTGGAGCTCCGGGCGATCCGGCTTGCACTCAAGGCATTCCTTCCCTCTGTCAAAGGGAAGGTAGTGCAGGTGTTCACAGACAACACCACCGCCATGTGGTACTGCAACAAACAGGGCGGGGTGGGGTCTTGGACCCTTTGTCAGGAGGCTCTGCGCCTCTGGACATGGCTGGAACATCAGGGCATGTTCCTGATGGTTCAACACCTGGCAGGTTCTCTGAACGCCAGGGCGGACGAACCTCAGCCGCAGGTGCATCATGGATCACGAATGGCGTCTTCACTCGGAAGTGGCGCAAGGACTCTTTCTACGGTGGGGAGAGCCTTGGTTAGATCTATTCGCCTCCGAAGAGAACGCGCAATGTCATCAGTTCTGCGCGTTGGAATTTCCAAGGCGGCACTCGCTCGGCGACGCTTTTCGTCGCGAGTGGAGTTGCGGTCTGTTATACGCCTTTCCGCCTATACCACTTCTACCCAGAGTGTTGAAGAAGATTCGGCACGACCGGGCCCAAGTCATTCTTGTGGCTCCGGACTGGGCTCGAAGAGTTTGGTATCCCGAGCTACTCAATATGAGCATAGATCCCCCGATCCGTCTGCCTCTTCGGGAGGATCTTCTGTCGCAGCAGCAGGGGACGGTCCTCCACCCGAACCTGTCCAGTCTACACCTGCTTGCGTGGAGATTGAGCGGCGGCAGTTGATTCCTTTCGACTTGCCTCCCGAAGTTTGTGATGTGATTCTGGCAGCCAGGCGTCCCTCCACTAAGGTGGTATACGCCTGCAGGTGGAACAAATTTGTGGCATGGTGCACAGCAAAGGCTGTGAATCCCCTTTCTGCCCCTCTTTCTGAGGTCCTTCTGTTCCTTCTTTCTCTGGCCCAACAGGGTTCTGCCCTGGGTACCATCAAGGGTTATCTTTGTGCTATCTCGGCCTTCCTCAGGCTCCCTGATCAGCCCTCCCTTTTCAAGTCCCCTGTTGTTAACAGGTTCTTAAAAGGCATTACTCACCTCTTCCCTCCTGTTCCGTTTGTAATGCCTCAGTGGGACTTGAACTTGGTTCTTACCTTTTTAATGTGCGCTCCCTTTGAGCCTCTGCATAACTGTCCTCTTCGTCTTCTGACTCTAAAGGCAGCCTTTCTGGTGGCCATCACCTCCGCTCGGCGGGTGAGTGAGCTCCAGGCTCTTTCTTGCAAACCTCCCTTTCTGTCTGTTCATCCAGACAAGGTTGTTCTTCGGACGCGTCCGTCCTTCTTGCCAAAGGTGGTTACTGCTTTCCACATTGGGCAGACCATCACTTTGCCCACCTTCTTTCCGCCTCCGCATCCTTCCAGAGAGGAAGAGAGGCTCCACCGTCTGGACCCAAAACGTGCGCTCTCCTTCTATATCGACCGCACGAAACACTTCCGGGTGGATGACCAGCTCTTTGTTGGCTACGTGGGCGCCAAAAAGGTCGGGCGGTGCACAAGAGGACCATCTCCCGCTGGGTTACCTTGTGCATCAAGACCTGCTATTCTTTGGCTAAGAAGGAGCCTCCTGTTGGGCTGCGTGCCCATTCCACCAGGGCAACGGCTGCTACCACGGCCTTGGGCCGCGGTGTTCCGCTGCCGGTTATCTGTCAGGCAGCTACGTGGGCCTCGCTGCACACGTTTACTAAGCATTACTGCCTTGACAGTCAGGTCCGGAGGGACGGCTTCTTTGGCCGTTCTGTCCTCCAGGACTTCCTTGTCTGATCTTTGTTCGCAGACCCACCACCGGGGTTGGTATTGCTGGGGTATCTATTCTAAGGTAAGGAATCTATCACTAACGTGTCTCTTTCAGATGCACAAGTTACTAACTTGTGTAACGATATATCTGTAAGAGACAGTAGTTAGTGATAGATTCCTTACCGCCCCACCCATCCTCCCCGTTCTGCGAACTGATTTCTAGGGTTAAGGACATCCCTTTCAGGGCCCTAGTATTTTTCAGACACCTGTGTCAGCTTCTTGCATGGCTCTGCGTTCCTGGCGCGGAAAGTCGTGTACAGAACTGACGTCAGCGCGCAGGGGCGGCGTCTAAGTACTGCCCGCGACGTCATCCCGGCGATCACGACGCCGACGACGGACGCGGAGCCGCACGACGCCGCCTACCGACGCGCAAGGGTACTGCTACGCAAAACTTTTCCGGATCCAGCCTGACGCCTGGGGATATTCTAAGGTAAGGAATCTATCACTAACTACTGTCTCTTACAGATATATCGTTACACAAGTTAGTAACTTGTGCATTTAGGCACCAACCAAAGACTGACATCGATCCAAAACCCTCATTGTCCCACATCATTGGCACCTTCTTCAGATTTTTAAATTGCACCTTCTTCAGATTTTTAAATTTGCAGAGCACCTTCGATAATGTGCTTCAGTGTGTAATTGTGTCCTGTATTAGATTCCATTAGTGAATCGTGCACAAGCTTCGAAGTTCACCTTTGCCCACTGTGTCTTATAAAAATTAGAATGTGTGTGCATTAATATATTGTGTTTGGCCTTACCCTGATGCTGTACTTGGGCATGAATAAGGGGGTAACAGTGTGAATTGATAATAATGATAATAATTTATTGTGTAGTTAGTTAAAACCATTACAATTTTAGCATAAAATCATCAAGTGTGACAACATTCCTATTTACATTTTAAATTTGTTGAAAGTTAAAAAGGTCATTTGGAGTTCTTACATAAAACCTCAAACATAGTGCATCTAATGCCAAGCCAGCACATTTGAGTCCACGTAGCTCGTGTGCAAAAATGCGAATGTGCAAATCAATGTGGCGAGCACTTAGAAGATAGTGCGATCTTAAAGAGCTTGGCACAATGTGTGTCAAAACATGAGAGAAGTGTACCATGTACGAGTTGATGACAGATGTACATCTACACTGTGCCTTTTGTAGCAACCACATAATTGAAGATTGTGTGCAAAATAAGCAGATTTAATATAGCAGTCGTATAATGGATTATTCAATTGAATATTAAACACTATTTATTTGATATTTGTAGTAATTTGCTGACTTGGTGCAGGAATTTGGCTGCCCTGCATGAAATCTGTAGCGACTGACTGTTTAGTAATGCCATTACGGCTGGTCGGCATGATCTGACCCGAAGAGAACGAAAAGCAGGAATTAGAAAATGCTGTCTCCAGTTGTTCACAGCTGGGCAGATACACAGAAGGTGTAAGAGTGACTCTTCTGCCTGTTCAGAGTCGGCACTGAGTGGACGGCCATGTTTGTTTCCATGTTGGAACCTGATCTTTTGAGCAAAAAGCTCCCAGTTGAATCAAGAGTAGAGAATGCTGTACGGTTGGCGTATCTGGTTGGACCAGATACGGCTGTGGTGAACGGATCTCATGAAGATAAAACCATCCAGCCGTATTTTTTCTTTGCCAGGGCAGCTTTATCCAGTATCCAGGCTTTTTGTTGTGCAGCATTGTTTGCTATTTTTTTAAATGCAGGGAAGCTATAGTTTGTGTCCCAGGCTTCGTGTAAGTTGAGTGCGAGTAAAGCTTGGTCAAGGGAGGTTGGCCAGTCTTTCTTTCCTTTTGGCTGGGTCTTCAGTTCCGTCCAGCAAAGCCCCTGCAAGGATTCTTCTTGAGCTGCTCTCAGTTTCCAGCACAATTTTAGTATTGCTGCTTGCCTTTTCGGGAGTTGATTGAATAGCCCGAATTCCAGGCGAACTTGTGCTTGAGATGTAAATTGAGGAATCCGAAAAATTTGTTTGAAGAGGCCGGATTGTTGGAGATTCAAAAAATTTGCATCTTGGCCCTTAAATAATTCGGAGCCATATGTAAGGGTTGGGAGAAACTTAGCAGCAATGACTTTTAGTAAATGGGAGTTTGATGGGCACATTAGTTTCTGTCTTAAGGTGTTAAGTGCAAATTGATAAACACCTCCCATATTTGGCTTGTGGGATTTCATGTCTGTCTGCAAAAAATACTAGGAAACCTTCATCTATAACCTCTCAATCAGTATAGGATAGAAATATTTTAACTGCTCTTATTCGTTGCTAAAACAGACTCGTCATTGGTCTGATTCTGTATTCTGCAAAGGAAGTTGGTGTCCAGAGTCCTAGATTTCCCTTTCTGTAATACGATGCTCTCAGAGATATTTAACTATTTTTTGCCCAAGATGCACGGGCCTGAATGTCTCCGCTGCATAACAGTGTTATCCATTTCTTTACGGTCATATTCTCCTTGGATACTAGGGTGTTTGAATGACATTAGCGCCTCTTTTTCACGGGCACCATCGACAGAAATACTCATTAAATAATCATACTTCAAATGTCAAGAAAATATTCTGTCCTGTCCACTGACTCTGTAGTTGCTCACGCTCTGTGATGCACCTCCTCGACTCAGAGCAGAATCTTCCGCAGGCTATTATTGTGAGTGACCACACAAGGGCGGTTCAGATTTGTCTCTTCTAGGTGGTTCTTGCTGGTTCATATAAAGGTTCCATCGTACAGAGAATGCTATGCAAGTATGCATTGCAGCTAAATGGGTTCTTTTAAGTATGTGTATCTATCTAGATGCACAATCGAACATGCTCACTCTGTTAGTAAGTCTAATGCTTAGACCTTTGAGTGACTGCGGGAGGCTGGCTTGAAGAGTTGAGTGTGAAGAGCGCAGAACCCAGAGGGCAGCAGTGCTTCATCGTATGGTAAAGTGATGGGAATGTGATGTAACAGCTAGAGGTGGAGATACTTGTAACTTGACAAAGCCAGCTAAAACCTCTGCTCCAGCTTCTGCCCAGAAAACTAAAATATGCATCAAGTAACTCATGCTCTTGCTGTTGGCTTCGTGGATGGGGTTTGCTGACTGCTGTTCAAGTAGCTCAGTGGGTCTCTCTATCTACTGCCAAGTCAAGACCAAAGGCTATGTACAGTTTTGCAGGCCAAGCTGCTACTTCTGTGCAGCTCCTTCATCACTTCCATTGTCTCAAAAATGTTTTGACGCCTTTCAAAGCAAAGTGTAGAAACTTTGAATCATTGAAAATGTATTTGGTTTGGGGTCGGTTTTCGATGTAGTTTTAGGATGACGATTGCTAATTTGATTGGGCTAACTAGTGGTACTGTACAATTAGGTCGTTTGTTTCTAAGCTTCAAGTTGGATAGAGTGCTACAGAACCAAATATTTTGGGGTATGTGAGCATCCTTTTGAGGAAGCCCAAATATTTCATACTTTTACTCCGTCTGTGTAAGTTTAGAATCCAGGAAACCAATAAAATGCTTCACACCCATTGAAACAAATCTTTGCGTTTTTGATAGAGTGAATACTTTGTTGATTTATTAATGACACCTTGTTGATCTTCCTTTGCTTCTTCCTGGCTTACGTTTTTTTTTGTCCAATCCATTCGGGCTCTATTGTTTTAACCCTTGGGGGCTGTGTGCGACAAAGGCTGCTTTCTGAGTACACAAGTCAAGCCAGATCTAATCTAGAAACATCTCTGAAAATAGCACAGCTGTTATAATAAGTACTTCCATAGCTGAGTTTGGAATTGTTATTATCTAGTAAAGTTAAGCGCAGCTGATCTCCGGTGTTTACTTGCAAGGTGTAACACACACTTTAGGGAAATTGGGAGAGTATTCTTGACATATTTACTGACTTGTGCTTGTTCTACTGTGAAGAACTTTGGACATATATATGTATGTGTTTGGTGACTGTCTAAATAGTTTTTTTTTCTTTTCGAAAACCATGTATTCTGTAGATGTTCCTTTTTTGCAGCTGTCAAGGGTTATATCAGTCCTTTTTTATATTTCTGCATTTACTGGATCTGTGTATTGTCCCTTACCCAAGGGACAGGCCGCTAAGCTGCCTTTTAATACCACAACATCCTGTAGGGACAACCATTCTTTTTGCCTTCTGTTGGGCTTTTCCCTCTGTGGGGTCTGTGGAGCTGGGATGGCATTATTGGCTTACAATAAGTGCTGAGCCCCAGGTCTTGCAACTCCAAATGCACCAAGAATAGTAATCTGAGCTGGAAGAAGTCCTTCATCCAGCTCTGAACACTTCTTAATGGCCATACAATAGTCTGCGGACACTGGGAAACTTCATATCCTTCTGTCCTTTGTCGTCGGATGTTCCTGGAATTCCCTTGTTACTTCAATCAGGGTTGACCTCCTCACTGTTGTGCATGGGTTAATGGTGTCATTGTGCATAATTAACAAACTGAATTTGAGTGAGGGCCACACTAGACGGGTTAGGATATCTAATCACTGCACAACAACACCTTAACAAGTGGGCTACAAAGCCCCTTATGACAGCATTAGAGCAGATAAGCAGCAGGTATACAGCAGGACAAATGTGTCTCAGTAAGACTGTCCGATCACGCTGTGTACTCCTTCCTTCAGTGCAGTCTGCTAGGCTGATGGACTTGCAAGCCTGTCTTGTCAAATGTTATTCAGTTTTAACATCTTTTTTGTTACCACGGCTTCTGAAACCCTTGAGTGCTGTAAATAACAATTGCTTTTATTGTCCAGAAAAAACCCAGAAACTGGAATAGTAATTTCAAAGTTGTTCTTGCTTGATGCGTGAGCAAATAGAGTATCTGTGTGGATAAAAGTTGCATTATTGTTTATTGCTGTCTTGCAAGCCTGTGCTGCCTCTATTTGTATTTTAGATCTTGTTTTTGAAACCTCTTGTTAGACTATAGTTTGTCCAAAAATGTTATACATAATATCCATACAGAGAGCAACTTTGTCAGTGGTCTTCATCATTTGGCTTTTGTTAGAAATGGGATCTCTAGTTGGCAAGGGCTTGCACCTTTGTCCAAGTAGGGACCCTTCTTCCTAGTCAGGGTAAGGGTGTTACACTCGTGAAGTAACCCCTGCTCACCCTCGTGGTAGCTTGGCACGAGCAGTCGGGCTTAATTCAGAGGCAGTGTGTAAAGCATTTGCACATAACCAACAGTAATACAGTGTAAGCACTACAAACGGACACCACACCAGTTTAGAAAAATAACCAATATTTTATATACTCAAGACAAGACCAATTACGACAAAAATCCACAATACTATACTTTACGAATGAATACTTGATACGGTAACTTCTTCTTTGCAGGAATAGCACAAAAGCAAAGTTCGTGACGAGTCGGTAGCTCCGTCCGAGCCTACCGTGACGCTGAAAACCACAGAGTCTAACAGTTCCAGCCGACCGCGTCGATACGGGCCAGCAGAGTCGTAGAACAGACTCGGTTACAGTACCTTTCTCGTTGTGGCTGGTACGGAGTGTACGAGCCGGTCGGCGTTCGTCGCGGTTGCGGTGCAAGACGGAGCGATGCAAGGTGCGGTGTCCCTCGATGCGGTGCAGGCAGCGGCTCGATGAGCGTCGTGCAGACGGAGTCGGTGAGTCCAAGGCGTGCGATGCAGGGTGAGACGATGCTCGATGCGGTGCTGACAGGTTGCGATGCAGGCGACCTAGCCGGAGTGCGGGAGCTGGCGTCGGACAGCGGTGCGAGTCGGAGCGGTGCGTCGTAGACGTGCGAGCGGTGCCCCAAATGCGGTGCGGTCTCGACTCTTGAGCCAGTTGCAGCGACCGCGTCGGTCGGGTCCGGTTGGTTCAGTGAAGCGATGCGATGCGATGCGAACTGCGGTGCCCACAGGTCACGGTGCAAGCAGCGGCTCGATGTTGGCGGCGTCGCACGTCGCCCACGGTGAGACCAGGGTTGCGATGCGAAGCGGGGCGATGCGGTCTGCGGTGCAAGCAGGTCACCTGGCCAGGGATGGATTCGGTTGACGGAGTCGGTTGCAGTTCCCTTCCTCTGTGGCAACTGAAACAGCGTTCCAGAGGCGGTACCCAGAGGCTTGTGAAGTCTTTGTAGTCCCTGAGACTTCTTATCAGGAGGCCAGCTCGGTTCCAGGCCCTTGGAGATACTCAGCACAAGTTTGTAGAAAGTTTAGTCCAGTCCTTTCACTGCCCAAGGCAGAAGCAGCAGCTGCAGGCCAACCCAACAAAGCAACAACACAGCAAAGGGGCAGTACTCCTCCTGGCAGCTCTTCCAGCTCTTCGTCTTGGCAGGTTCCTTGATTCCAGCGAGATCTAAATTCATGGGGTCAGGGCCCCAATATTTATATCCCTAATTCCTTTGTTCTCTGAAGGCAGAGAGGCCTTTGCCCTAGTCCAAACCAGTTCTGGAGCACTTTGTTGACAAGTCTCCGTCCCTTCTTTCAGTGAGTAGGCCAGGGACATCAGACGCACCACAGGAGGTGGAGCTAGCATTGTGAAGGGAAGGCACTGTCCTATTCAGGGCCCAGGTGCGACCCCTCCCACCCATCTACATGTAGATCTTGCTATTCAGCCCTGTGCTGACTCACCCTGTCTCCTGGCATCCCCCAGCCCCTGTCACTCACACTCCAGACAAGGAATACACAACCTCGCAGAGGCAGGCTTGGATGGTTAGACAAGAAAATACCCACTTTCTAAAAGTGGTATTTTCAAACACAGAATGTTAAAACCAACTTCACTAAAAGCTGCATTTTATCATTCTGAGTCCAGGCATACTAAACTCGAATTTCTACCATGTTCCCGGGGTCAGTTAGGATTATAAGCTGTAATAATCAAAACTGCCCGTTCTGGCCTAGGGGGAACAGGTAGCCTTGCAATAGTGAAAAACGAACTAGGCTGTAATTCACTATCAGGACATGCCGCACACACCCGGGCATGTCCTACCTTTCGCATACACCGCACCCTGCCCACAGGGGTACCTTGGGCCTACCTTAGGGGTGACTAACATGTAGCAAAGGGAAGGTTTAGGGACTTGCAAGTGTGTGCACTTGCCAAGTCGACATGGCAGCCCCAGGCTGCGCACAGGCTCTGCGATGGCAGGCCCGAGTTACACTTTACGGGCTGTTTGCGTGGGTGGCACAATCCAGTGCTGCAGCCCACCAACAGCATTTGGTCTATAGGCCCTGGCACTCGCAGTGCACTTTACAAGGGACTGACAGATAAACCAAATAGGCCAATCATGGAAACACCAATCCATAACGCATTTTATACAGGAGCACTTGCACTTTCCCACTGGACCGCAGTGAGGAAAGTGCGTAGAATCATTACACCAGCAAAAACAGAGTCAAAACCGGGAGGTCAGAAAGCAAAAAGTCAGGGGAAACACGCCAAAAGATGCCAAGTCTAACAGCTTTTTAAACATAAATTCACATTTTGCTGTCCTTTACACCTCAGTATACAGCATTGGGTAATGGGTCTGCAAACTTTACCCATTGACTCCCTTAACTTTGAGTGACTGCACAAAGCCGTTGCACATAGTTCATGTCTACTTAAAAGTACTCATTTTCTTTTCAGTGACAAAGCTGGTTCAAAGTCTGCATTTTCATTTTATTTAATTTGTATATTCGCTTTAAATTCTAGTTGTTTTGCTGACCCTCTTTTTAAGGTTTGTGATAAAGTGTTCAGGTGACATAGATACCATAGATTACTCAATCTGTATCTCACTGATGAGACCTAAATAGGTCGAAAACGGCCTGGGGTTGCTTGTGGTCACTTCTGAAGGGGGTCTTGCCTGGCAGTTTGGGATGGACTGATCTCACGAGGAACAGGGTTGGTATGATTTGTATAAGGTGGGTCTTTGTCTAGAGTATCATGGTGGGCGAAGAACGATGGATTGGAATGTGGCCCCAAGCAATTACCAGTAGCTGAGATTAATTAAAACATTTCATGCATCACCTTGTCGTTCTTGCATGTTTTAGTATTGACTTGTTTTCTTTTTCTTTTTGATTGCATATGGTTGTAGTTTAAAAAAAAAAAAAAAGAAATAACCATGGAGCCAGCATGACCTCTGGGTTTTGCCGCAGCTTGTTGCTTTTTGTGAAATTGTGCTTTCTATATTCTGGACTAATGTGCATGGAGCCAGCAGAGTTTCTTTTAAGCATAATAGTATTGGAGCACTTATAGACTTATTTTAGCATATAGTGTTGTGGCAAATATAATATTTTTGCAAGCAGTCAAATGCAATAGTCCTTATTTTCTGCTATGCAAAGAAATTGTAAAACAGGAAGGCAATCGACGAATGGAATAACCTTAAGTATTGCCCGGCGATGTCGCCTCTATTCCCCAAAATATGAATCAATGAAGAGGCAGGCGCTGGAGACTGGAAGGCAGGAAACAAAGGTTTATTCTCTCCGGAGGAGAACACGTCAGATCAGACCAACAGGGAATCTTCACGAGGTGCTCTACTGCATCTCTGAGGCCTGGCCTCTTATACACGCATTTATGGCAGGAAGACATTCTTTATTACAGTAAAGATACTTTGAAGTATGAAAGACATCCCTGGGATCTTCTGCTTCAGACCCGTTCCCACGCACCCTTACAGTGAGAATCCCCTCCCCATTCACCATACAGAATCGTCATCAGACGGCAGGATCAGCAGGGCATTCCGCCGGTTCCCGGAATGCATGTGGTGTGACGGATCTCATGGGGTGGGGGCCTTGATCTACTGTAACTCCTTTGAAGAGGGGCGATTCCTTACAGTCGGGGCCATAAACTGTATCCGCAGGGCTAGGTGATAGCCTGGGACCGGCCTGGACAATCGGATACGGAGGAAGAGGGGTGTCAGAGGGTGTGATAGTGTATAGGAGGAAAGGGAGGTGTCGGGCAGGCCCGGGGTGAGATTCCCAGGGAAGTGCAGCGCAGTTGGAGGGGGTTAATGGCCCGTGCATGAGAGAGAGAGAGAGAGGGTGACCAGTGCGGGGGGGGCTTGCGAGGATGTGGAGCCGCGCTGGGGATTAGCGGTGTGCAGAGAGTGGGTCTGATCAAGGTAGCTAAAATGGCCGCCGCGGACGACGAAAGTGTGGCATTGGGAAAAAGGGCAAGATGGCGCAGACAATGTTTATCGATACAAATTAATTTTCCACAGTCCCCCCTTTTAACATTTCTCGCCAACTTGTTAATTCGGGTCGATCCCCATAATGCCACGTATTTCTGTCTCATACAAAGTTTTCATGTGTTCAGCCTGTAAGTCCAAAGTCTTTGGGCAAATGCAATTTGAAAATAATGAACACAGAGGAGGCAGACATTGGATACTTAAGCAACACCCGCATAGCACCACAATCGGAATCAGAATGAATGTGAACAACCTCCACCCCCAGGCTTTCAGTAAGTCCCAGAACCAGCTCCCAAGCGACCATCCTTCTTGCTCCCGGTGTACTTCAGAGGACAGTCTATGGAGGTGTTCGATGGCTTTGTAAACAGAAGGTGAATTGTCTGGCACGTAGGTGCAACAGCTGGACCCAATGATGCGGCATGCTCCTCCTCGGTCTGCCAGAACCACGTCTAGAACAAGGCGGTTCTGCAGAGCCACCAGGCGGACTGCCTGAAGCTCTGCGGTGTTATTGGTCAAGATGCCAGCTGTGATGTTCATGGTGGTTTCAACTGCCTGGGTCAAGTGTCGGATGGCGCGGCTGTTCGTCATCGGACCCCAGAATGGCACAAGTCCTTTCGCGGCATCCAAGAACTGTGCTCCTGTCGAGTCGGCCTGGTCGATGTCCCTTGCACGCTTTTGCCGGTGATGGCTTGCTGGGGCCACATACGTAGGTGGGAGGATGAAGGCAATGTAGCATGTGCCCCCCAACCTTTGGGGAGCCAGGTGTATGCTTTGGTGCCACAAACAAAGTACATATTTGGAGAAGCAACAAAGGAGGGAGGGTCGGATGAATCCAGTGTTCTGGTGATGACGCAGGCGCTGCGGCCCACCAGTTGCGTCCCCAGGCCTTCGATGCACACAAGGCCCGAGACGTTGACAACAGACAAGGCCACTGTCAGAGTGGTGGCTGTTCGTTTCCGGAGGTAGGAGAAAGTGGGTCTGGCTGGGTTATGGAAAACTTGCATTTCCACTCGTTCTTTGGCAGGGATGTCCATGTGAATAGAGGTACCAGAGGTCAGAGGGTAAAAGGAGTAGCGGTTCGCCCAGTCTTATTCAGCCATGCCTCGTGGTAGAAATGCGAAACAGTTCTTTCTGATGTGGCATTGTCTTTAAAGCTTTCTTGCAGAAGAATCAGCCAGGCAAGACAGGAGCCGTGGATGGAAAAGGGCGAAGGAATGAACGGGATGGAGTGTCCGGCTGCATGGGGCAGCAGCCCGCAGATCCAGCAATTAGTGGCATTAGCGGCAAGGTTGTGTTGGTGCAGCAGTTGCACAAAAGAGTTATTCCAGAACTCCCTGCGTCTCTCTCGGAGCGGTGGAGAAAGGGCAATCAGGAAGTGTTCCTTGGTAGTTATCGGCAGTTCAGTGGGGAGCAATGTTTTGTGAGCGGGTGTGCTTTCTTCGATGATCCAGAAGGTTGTCATGAGGAGGAGGCAAAAGAGAAGGGTAATGAAAACGGCTATAGTCTTTGAGCTGTGCAGTTTGTTAGTCTTTGGGTTTCGGTAGGTCCTCTTCGGATATCCAGTTGCTTCCATCATTGGGGAGTCGGGCGCTTCCATCATCTTCAGAGTGCTCGGTAGCGGGCAGAACCACCGACTTTCTCTGACTTCTCTTCGGGCAACCTTGAGTGTGTTAGGCTACCGTTCTGAGATTTTACCCAGTCAGTGGTCTGCTTTGCCGAAGCTCCTCCCTTTTACGTAGGTTGTACCCTTCCCTGGACGGTACGGTGGGATCGGGAAACTCTGCCAGTTCGAGCGTTTCTGTGTCGGTGTGACAGCTCAACGATGGTTTGTCTTTTGTCAGGAGCTCTTCCTGAGTCGCGATGTCTTCTTCCGTCGTCAGAGTTGGGGGGCGCGTTTACAATGGTGCGCATGCACCCAGTGACGCTTGCCTTCCACTCGAAGGGCCGTCCGTGTAGTGATCAGGACTTGCCAGGGGCCCGTCCACCGAGGTTCCAAGCTTTTGGCACGCTGGAAGTTGCGGATCAAGACGTGATCCCCTGGGTGAATGTCGTGTCCTGGGCCCCTGGAAGCGTCTGGGATGGCTTGCAGCACCTGTTGATGGATGACAGTTAAGGTTTTAGTGAGGGTGCACAGATAGTCAGACATTAGGACGTCTGGGACGTCATGGATCGAAGTTGGCCTAGGCGCGGCCCAAATATTCATTGGCCGCCCGAATACTACTTCGTAAGGGGTCAAGTGGTGCTTAGTGGGGGTGGAGCGCATTGATAGCAATGCCAATGGGAGGGCATCAGGCCACTTCAGTCCGGTGGAGGCAACAATCTTAGAGATTTTTAGCTTGAGTGTGGCGTTGTGTCGCTCGACCAGGCCTGCAGATTGGGGGTGGAAGACTGCGTGAAATTTCTGTTTTACACCCAATCCCTTTAAGATAAGTTGGATGACTTCAGCTATGAAGTGGGGGCCGTTGTCACTCCATAAAATCCGACAAAGGCCATATCGGGGGAAAAACTCTTTTAACAGGACTTTGGCAGTGGTCATGGCAGTGTTGTCGCGTGTGGGATAGGCCTCCACCCATTTGCTGAAGGCGCACACGACAACAAGGACGTACTTCAAACCCAGGCAACGGTCTAGCTGAATGTAATCCATCTGTAGGACTTCAAAGGGATGGTCGGGGACCCCGAACCCACCCCGAGGGACAACAGTTCCTTTCCCTGGGTTGTGTTGCAAGCAGATTAAGCATTGTTGAACTAGGCGTCTAGCAGAGTCGGGAATCTTGTCGTTGTGCCAGACTCGGGTGATGAGTTCAATCATGGGGGCAGATCCTATGTGTGCTGGGGAGTGTGCCATAGTCAGTATGGGGATCAAGTAGGAATTGGGTAGCAGCCATTTGTTCGTGTCTTTTGTCAACCAGCAGCCTTCATCATCTTTCAGTCCCACCCGTGCCCATTCAGTCAGTTCTTGGGGGGAGCAGGCCATTTGTATGTCTCTAATGTGCTCTCTAGCGTCCTTCCATTTTTCCGTCTGTGACCTAGTCACGTACATGCGTGTCGTCGTCCTATTCTCAGCTGTGGTTCGAGCAGTGATGTCGGCTAGTGCATTTCCTTGTCCAATGATGTCTGTCACTTTCTTGTGTGCCTGGCATTTGATGACTGCAAGTCGTTCGGGGAGGAGGACTGCTTCGGTCAAGGTAGAGACTAGATCTCCGTGAAGGATGGGTGTACCATGCGAAGTCAGGAATCCCCTTTCCTTCCATAAGAGCCCAAAATGATGAACCACCCCGAAGGCATACTGGCTGTCGGTGTAGATGTTTGCGACTTTGCCTGTTGCTAGGACGCATGCACGTGTGAGGGCAATTAGTTCTGCCGCTTGTGCGGACCGTTGGGTGATGCGGGCCGTCTCAACTACCGTCCGGGCTGTGGTGACTGCATAGGCAGCCGAGGTCGTGCCGTCGGGGAGTTTAATGCACGAGCCGTCTACCCATAGCTCTCCATCAGGGTCTGGGATGGCAGTGTCACGGAGGTCAGCTCTACTTCTAGTTTGCTCGTCCGTGAGGGTCACACAGTCATGCATAGGGGACACATTGGGGTCGTCATCGGGGAGGGGCAACAGAGTGGCAGGGTTCAGAGTGGTACATCGTTTCAACGTGATGTGGGGTGTAAGCAGAGTTAACTCGTAACCAGTCAGTCGTGCGCTAGTCAGGTGCTGAGTCTTGGTCTGGTTCAGGAGTGTGTCGACAGCATGGGGGACCAGCACAGTGAGGGAATTCGAAAGTACGATCCCCTCACTTTGTCGGATAGAGACGGCAGCGGCAGCTACCGCTCGAAGGCAGGCGGGCAGAGCTCTGGCTACAGGGTCAAGAGTGGCAGAGAAGTAGGCACAAGGGCGTTGTTTGGGACCTATGGGTTGCGTTAGGACAGACAAAGCGCACCCCTCCCTCTCGTGGGTGAAGAGGGAGAAGGGCTTGGTGTAGTCAGGGGTCCCTAGAACAGGGGCTGAGCAGAGGGCATCTCGTAGTTCTTGAAAGGAGGATTGGCATTCAGGGGTCCAAGGGAGTGGGAAGGGAACGTCTTTCGCTAACAGAGAGAGTAGAGGTCTGACTATGAGACTAAGGTTTGGCAACCACTGCCGACAGAAGGACGTGAGGCCTACTAAGGAGCGAACCTGCTTTTGAGTCTTGGGAACGGGGGTCTCTAGGATGGTCCGGATCCGATCGGGTGTGAGCTTTCTCCCGTCCTTGGACAGGAGGTGGCCTAAGTATGTCACCTGTGGTTGGCAGAACTGCAGCTTCTTCTTGGAGACCTTGTGACCATTCTCCGCGAGGAAGTGCAGGAGTTGGATGGTGGCTGTGGTGGCAAGTGGCGTAGTGTCGGCAGCCAGGAGAATGTCGTCGACATACTGGATTAACACCACTCCGTCCGGGAGCTGGACTGCGTCCAGCTGTCTCTTGAGAGCCTGGCTGTAGATGCTGGGGCTCTCAGTGTAGCCCTGGGGTGCTCTACAGAATCTATATGAACGGGCTTTTAGGGTGAAGCCGAAGAGGTATCGGCTGTCTGGATGGATGGGGATAGAAAAGAAAGCATTTTTGAGATCTATGACGGTGAAAACAGTGGCAGTGGAGGGGATCAGGGTCAAGATGGTGGTGATGTCAGAGACTACTGGGTACTGAGGTACGACTACTTTGTTTACTTCGCGGAGGTCAATGATGAAGCGATAAGCCTTCTCATCTCCCTCGCCTTGCTTCTTGACAATGGGTAGGATAGGGCTGTTACAGATATTACTGACTACTTCCTCTACCACTCCTGCATCGACTAAGGACTGAATGATTCCTACCAATGCCTTCTCGCCCTCGGGCGATATCCGATACTGTGGGAGCTTTGGGAGCATAGCGTCTGACCGTACAGTGATGTGCACAGGGTCTATCATCATGCGTCCTACGTCTGAGTCGGTCTTGGCCCAAAGGTACGGGGGTAAAGTGTCTAGTAAGGACAAGTCAGCGTCAGTGATGGAAAACATGCGTCGGGTGGGACAAGGTCTGAACAGATTCTGGTTATCGTACAGTATGACTCGTACTCCGTCTGGGGAACATCGAATGGTGGCTCGAAAGTGCTTCAGGAGGTCAAGACCCATAATGGCGTCGGGGGTGTTGGAAGATAGCAGGAAGGTCGTGTCCGTGATGTTGTTCTCTAAGTCAAAGGGAATCGGTGTAGATAAGGGATTAGTAGAGGGCGTTCCATCAAAGCCTATTGATGTCACGTGTGAGCCAGACAAGGGTGCCCTTGGAATCAGTCGTTTGGATAATGCACTACGTGTTGCCCCAGTGTCCACCAAAAATGGGGACTTCGTACCCAGGACCTTAGCAGTGACATAAGGACCTTGCTGGTCAACACAAAGCTCGACTGGATCCCTCCCTTGTCCCTGGCTGTCCTATGCGAAATCGCGGACGTTCTCGCAATCGGACTGCTGATACTGATTCTGTCGTGGGCGGTCAAATGTGTTAGGTCGGCTTGGTCTGTCATAGTTAGCATCATTGGTGTGTCCCCGTCCCTGGTCCCTGTTCTTTTGTCCGTTTGTCCCATCCCTAGCCTCTCGGTTCTTGTTTGCTTCATGAAGGACCGGGCACTGCGACTTCCAGTGACCGTATCCTTTACAAAACGCGCATTGGTTTTCATCTAAGTCCCTTCGGCTTGTATAGGGTACGGGCATTCGTTCTCTGGAGGGTGTATTTTTAGGGGCTGTCGGCTGGTAGTTCCCCTTGGAGGGTTCCCTACCTATCGTCACCCCCTGCAGTTGAGCTATCATGACCCGCTCTTTCAACTCCTTCTTTTTACGTTCGGATGCCCTATCATTCTCATTCTTCTGATGTTCATAGTATTGGGCCATCTGGAGGATAGCCGTGGGTTTAGAGGCTGCCCAACTGCTTTCGCTCGCCTGCAATTTTTGAGAAACTTCTTGCACCAGGCCTTTCACGAAATTCTGAACGAACAAGTGGTGTCCGGTTGCAGTGGCCATATCTTGGCCGCTGTAGTCGGAGAACACCGTTTCGAACCTAGAGAAGTATTCCGAAGCGTCTTCTTGTGGTTTCTGTCTACAGGCCGTCACTATTGACCAGTCTATTTTCTTCTCGGGAATCAGGGTCTTGAGTTTCTGGACGATCTTGTCCGGGAGTTCAAGGATGGCCGTTACGGGTTTCTGCCCGGCTCCTCGTTGCTTGTCGAACTCATCGAGTTGTTTCCAGGTATGTCCGAACAGCTCAAGGTGGTCGACCTTGCGGATCTGCTTCCACACATCAGCTGGCAGACATAACCCGAAGAACAAATCGAGGTCCGTTAGGGTCATGATAGTGGAACCTAAGGCTGTACCTAGTTCAGTGTAGAAGGCGGTGGGGTTTTTTCGTAAATCGGGCAGAGATTTTCGGAACGTCAGAATATCCTGTCGATCCCATGGTTGGTAGACCCAGTTGTACACTATCCTCCCTTTTGCATCCGTATGGTTAACATCATCGTGTGTTCCCTGACCTCGTGGGGGGACCCAATAGGGGGCGGCCTCTCTTATCGGCATCATGGTGCTAGGTTGCTCTATTCGTGGTTCGGCCGCTACGGATGTCGTAGGTTTAGCTTCCACCTCTGATTCAGTGAGGTGGCAGAAAACCCTAAGTGTACGCGCAAGGAGGTCCGTCACGTCACACTCGCCCTCATCCCCGATATCAATTTTTCTATACAGAGTCGTTAGGCTCTCGGGACCTCTATCTCGATATCGGTCCTCATAAGCGTTTAGGACATGATAACATAATCGTACGACAAAGTGTCGTCTGTGGCTTCCCGCATATGAGTTGAATATATCCATAACGTGTTCCTCCTTCTCCTTTCGTTCTACTAGTGTCCTGACTACCTTGTCAATCCTCTCTTGCTCGTTTTTGCCCAACCTGTTCGTCCTTGTGGGTTCTGTGTTTCGGGCCTCATGGTCATCTAATATTGCTGCTTGTTTTGTATCTGGTGCGAGGGATTCCGCCGGTGCGGAGGCCTTGGGGGCCGAGGCCCTGGCGCTACTCTCGTCTGTGCTTGGGGGTCGCGAGTGTTGCGCTGAAGGTTGGGAAGGGGCATATGGAGGGGGCATGTAGATGATCGGAGGACCTAATAAGAGATCATCGTTGGTTCGCTGTTTCGAAGGTAATTCAGGGTAGAGCGCAGAGGGTGTTCTAACAGGACACTGGCTCGGTGTTTCGATCTCTTGTTTTCGCTTAGCCTCCTCTCTCTTCTTTATTTCTTCCTCTAGTTTCTTTGCAGCTAGGTGGGCTGCTTTACGTAGCTCTTTGTCTAACCTAGCTTCCTCTTTCTTCTTTCGCTGTACAGTTTCTTTGCGCCACAGGCCAACGCTGTCTAGCATGGTCGGTGTCGTTCTACGAGTTTTTAGGGCTTCATCTAGTGCATCTAGTTTGCTTTCTTCAAAGGATCCTATCAGTGGCCACTGACTCTGGGGTTCCTTCTTCGTATACCTGTGCCATAATTTGCAATATGCTATAGCGACTAGTCCATGCTTTGTGAACATGTCTTTGTTAGGGGTGCCTTCCAGTGGGACTGGATGATCCACCTCTAACAAGCGGTCCGGGCTGAACCAGCTACCACTCAGTGGGGAGAAGATAGGCATGACAGATTACAAAGGGGGACAAAAGTCCGCGTTACCTACCCTTCACTACCTGCAAAAGACTAGGCAGAATATTGCTATTCCAGGTTGTTTGCAGACAATAAATGTTTCAAGAGAACTAGATCCAAATAAATAATCAGTGGGGAGAAGATAGGCACGACAGATTACAAAGGGGGACAAAGGTCCGCGTTACCCATCCTTCACTATCTGTAAAGGGAGAGAGAATATTCCTATCCCTCGCCGTTTGTAGACAGGGAATGCCTCAAAAAGGAGCTACTCTGATACTCAAAGAAAAAGGGAGCTACCCTTGACAATCAATCAAACAAACAATCAGTGGGGAGAAAAGATAGGTACGACAGATTACAAAGGGGGACAAAAGTCCGCGTTACCCACCCTTCACTGTTCACAAAGGAAGATAGAGTATTTGTACTCTTCCTCGTTTGTAAGCAGCAAATGTCTCAAAGAACCGTTATCGTTTCACAATTTGTCGTTTTGTACGACCTTACCCGGACCGCATGGGCTGTTTCCTGTCCTCCGAATCCAGCGCCCGATCGTCCTCTATCTTCTATCGCGGCACTCCTGATGGTTCCCAGTCAGGACCGTAGATCACTCGAGAGAGGTCTGTTCGGAACCAGTGAAGTTCGGATGATCGGCTGTCAGACGAGGGTCTATCGGACAGGAGCTCTCCCGATCGTTGCAGTCGTTCACTCTGTCGTCAGGACCTCTCCCACTGGATCCACGTGTCGCTGATGGGCCCCACGCTTGGGACGCCAATTGTAAAACAGGAAGGCAATCGACGAATGGAATAACCTTAAGTATTGCCCGGCGATGTCGCCTCTATTCCCCAAAATATGAATCAATGAAGAGGCAGGCGCTGGAGACTGGAAGGCAGGAAACAAAGGTTTATTCTCTCCGGAGGAGAACACGTCAGATCAGACCAACAGGGAATCTTCACGAGGTGCTCTACTGCATCTCTGAGGCCTGGCCTCTTATACACGCATTTATGGCAGGAAGACATTCTTTATTACAGTAAAGATACTTTGAAGTATGAAAGACATCCCTGGGATCTTCTGCTTCAGACCCGTTCCCACGCACCCTTACAGTGAGAATCCCCTCCCCATTCACCATACAGAATCGTCATCAGACGGCAGGATCAGCAGGGCATTCCGCCGGTTCCCGGAATGCATGTGGTGTGACGGATCTCATGGGGTGGGGGCCTTGATCTACTGTAACTCCTTTGAAGAGGGGCGATTCCTTACAGTCGGGGCCATAAACTGTATCCGCAGGGCTAGGTGATAGCCTGGGACCGGCCTGGACAATCGGATACGGAGGAAGAGGGGTGTCAGAGGGTGTGATAGTGTATAGGAGGAAAGGGAGGTGTCGGGCAGGCCCGGGGTGAGATTCCCAGGGAAGTGCCGCGCAGTTGGAGGGGGTTAATGGCCCGTGCATGAGAGAGCGAGAGAGCGGGTGACCAGTGCGGGGGGGGGGCTTGCGAGGATGTGGAGCCGCGCTGGGGATTAGCGGTGTGCAGAGAGTGGGTCTGATCAAGGTAGCTAAAATGGCCGCCGCGGACGACGAAAGTGTGGCATTGGGAAAAAGGGCAAGATGGCGCAGACAATGTTTATCGATACAAATTAATTTTCCACAAAATAATCCGGAACACAAAAGAAATGGTGAGTGTAGTTTCTTGTATTGTTTTCACGTTGTCATATAATATACAGATGGTTGAGCCAACACGTGTTTCGTTCGACAGTGTACTTTTTCCAGCCTAATCGAAAACTGGGGGACCTCAGTAAGGACGAGGAATGTAACACGACTGTGATGAATATATCCAAGAAACAAATGGTTTACAGAAACCGGTATGTCTCCATTAGATCAAAGAGAACAAATCAATTTGCATGTATGTCTTTGACAAAATAATTTTACATTAAATACACTATGCTATACCCAAAGTAAGACAAAAATATAATTTGAAAAAGGAAAGGTAGGCAAAAGTACTGTGTATAACTATGTATTCAGTACATTTGTTTCTCATATCATTGTTATACTTTTTACTCTTTTTAGGTCGAGCCTGAGCCAGCGCGTGCGCTGCTCTGCGAGGCTTCTTGTGTTTACTCCGTGTGGGTCTGACTCCTCCCACACATAGGATTGGCTTTTGCGTGTGTCTTTCAATAATGAAAGCACGCAAATGGCTAAAGGCGGGCGCATGTCCCACCTCTTTTTTTAATGTTCACTCCCACAGCGTTTTGCTCTCAGGAGCGAGCAGCGGCGCACAGGGTGGCAGCTGCAATCCTCGTGGGTCAGGTTACACACAACGTACTGTGCTTTCGCTTTTGCTTGTTTTATGGGTGTGTTCGGGCTCCGCGCTGCCTCCCAGGCTATGATTCCTGTTCGGAGTCAGTTCGCCAGTAAACAGGAAGTCCAGTGTGCCAATGATTGTTGGAGCTGCTTGTTTTTAATGCACTTCCACCGCTCGGGAGCGAGCAGCGACGCGCAGGGTGGCAGCTGCATTCCTCGTGGGTCAGGTTGCTTTCGCTTTCGCTTGTTAATTGTTTCCTGCGCTCTGGACTGACCGGCTGCTCACACAGTGTTCTCAGGGCCACCGTTGCCTATCTGTTTTCTGCGTTTGCCGTTCAATTTTTCAAAAGTTTACGGTGGCCTCCACCTGATAGCGCCATCTGAAGTGCTTTTTATGGCTGAGCACAATCCAGTCGGTACTTTTGTTGGCGCTTTCATGAGGACGTGCGAGGAAGCTGGAAACTTTTGTTTTCAAACTTTTAACATAAAAGTTCCCTGAACATGCACTTTGCCGCAATATGCTCAGGGTTTGTTGCATTTTCTGTTGATTTACTCCATCGGTCTGGTTTGAGGCATTTATTTTTTCGGGCCACGTCGCTGCTAGCCATCTTAAACCCCTCCTCCCCCCGTCCCTGCATTAACCATTTCTTAGTAAGCTGTGTACGGGCAGGCTTCTCACACACTGGTCTCAAGACTCCCGTAGCCAATCTGGTTTCTGCATTTGCCGTTCATTTTTTCAAACGTTTAGTGTTCTGAACCCAAGAGTGACCCCTAAACTGCTTTTGACAGCCAAGCACCATCCAAGCGGTTCTTTCGTTGACGCTTTCATGATAGCGTGAGGATGAAGATGGAAACTTTTGTTTTCGAACTTTGGACATAAAAGATCTCTTGGCATGCACTCAGTTGCTATAGGCTCAGGGTTTGCTGCATTTTCTGTTGGTTTACTCCATTCCCGTCAGACTGCACATTCAGGTCTCTACTTTCATAGGTCTGGGTTAAGGCATCTATTATTCGGACCACGTACTGAACAGACATTCTACCAGGTTGGTGCTTATGCCCTTTGCTAAATCGGGTCATTGCATTTCATCCACCTCATTCCTCCACCCCCAGCCAATGCCACCTCTTCCTTCTAGTTTCGTGCCACCACCGGGTCCTCTGGCTTTTAATAGTTGGTGCTGTCCGCCTGTGGCAGCTGTTGCAGTGCAGATTTGTTTTGCATTTGTTTGCTATACAGTCTCTTTTAATTACATACTTCCATTTACGCTTCATCCCACTTTTTCTGTCTTTATACTTTACTTGCTCTTTCCTTCCTATCATTCTCATCCTTTCGCAGAAACAACCCATCTCTCTTCTCGTTGTCACTACGTCTCCCCATTCACCATCTGCTCTTTTTCTCTTCTCTCCCTGCTTATTATTTGTTCCCACTCATCACAGGCTCTCCTTTCCTTCTCAAACCGTCTCCTCCCTCACCACACACTGCCCTGCCCTCTTCCTCAAACTTTCTACCCCTTGGATGCTCTCCCTCCCCATCTCACTCATTCGCTGTGGCTCAGTTAGTCTCCTTCCACTCATGATAGCCCTTCTGCCCTTCCTCACTCTGCCCCTTCATTCTCCACAACAGCACTCTCTCTTACTTGGTCCACACTTCATTACAGGGGCCCCATCTCTCGCGCTCACTGGCTCGCAAATATCGTTAGACCACAGAATCCTCATAAACTGTAAATCGCATCTCTTTGAATGATTTCTCTCCACCCATCGCAGGCCATTCTCCGTTCTCCCTCCTGCTACAGTAGACAGTAGCAGGATAATCTAGTCTTATTGTTGACTATATTACTTGGGTTGTGGATCCTAGGTTGAATCTTGCCTTCACCGCTTACACAAATCGTGTGACCCTGGATAAAACATCATCTATACTTTATCCCCCTTCTGTTACTATTTTGGAACACTTAAAAACTTTAAGCAGTAAGAAAATTAGCGAATAAAACGCTCACCACTGGAGCAAACACCTCCAATATCTTTATTGACTGCAGTGGTAAAAGACCCCTCAAGCTTCTCGCCACCACCTAGCGGTCCATACACGCACCCAATCCCAATATACTTCATAACTTCCTAAGAGCCTCCCCAACCAATCTATAACCAAGCATCCCTTAGCTCATAAAAGCCTCCAATGCAACCAGCCAGTGATCAAACAATACTACCTTCTCAGAAGACGCAGAACACTACCAGTTGGTTTCTTAGATTGTGCACCCTATGAAGTAAATAATCTACACGTCCCCGAGTGACTGGCTATGAATTTTTATTGGAAAACACAGAGGACCACAAACAACATTTTAGAGGAGCAAGGCATTATGAATATACATGTCATGTTAAAAAAATTGGGTTTCCATTTTGGTACCTACATTTTTATTAGCAACGTTTATTCTCCCAAAGTTCAAATAAAAATAACATTGCATGGTAAAATCGCTATATGTTCTGCGCACGCAACTTTAAGGAAAATGGCAATCGGGCTAAAGAAGCAATTGAAGTTGTTTGTGGATGGGGAACACCTTTGATGTTGTTTATGTAGTCATTGGGTTATTTAATTAAATTCATGGTTCTTTGAAGTGTCAATCCATCATTGTTTATATTTTCTTTACAGGTTGGTTACAGGAAATGTTTTGGTGCCACCATTACATTTTACTGGAAAGTTTGTGTGCTTTCACATATATGTTCCGCATTTCAGCTTCTGATTATAGGATGCTTTGGTTGTATATCACACCTCCCACTGTAACAAATAATGCAACAATACTACGGTATCATAACACCATTTACTAAAATTTTGCACGTACTGTACAACCACACTGCTGTACAAAACAGCTTAAATGGGCTAAACCAATACATCTCGCAGAGGCACTCAGGAGCTTCGGGAGCGAGCAGCGGCGCGCAGGGTGGCAGCTGCATTCCTCGTGGGTCAGGTTACTATCTACACAACTCGCCGTGCTTTCGCTTTCGTCTGGGGGCCGCCCGCTTTTGCATATGTAATTTTTTTTTTTTTAGAGCGCTTTGCTTTTCACAAGCGCTACTGCCTACTTGTTAACAGTAGTCCACTTATAAGGTCCCAAAGGCGAGACCTATTGGCTATGCCAATGCTTGTTCTTTCTTCTCAAGAGTTCCAGTGCTCACTAAAGTGAAAAAAGGGAGTGCAGTGATAAGTGATGTGAAAAGAAACCGCGCATCACAGATAAAGACGTACGAGTCCTGATGTCTTTTCATTACTTCTAATATTCGGGGAACGAAGTCTGTAGACGTCTATTGTGGACAGTGTTTCGACCTCTGAAAATATGAGGTCTTCATCAGGCCGGGGCATTAGCACCCCATAACTGAGACGTATGCAGAACGGTAACAGATCCTAGGGCGAATTGCCAGTCCTTTAGAGCAGGTATGGATCCTAGGGCTACCTGGAGAGTCCCTATAGATGGGGAGACACGGTCCTTGAATGCTTCCGTGGAGCAAAGCAGGGAAAAGATCAGAGTTAAGGAAGGCTTCTAAGGAGGCTATGGTAATAACCGTGCCTGGGGAGGAGCGGCCCCGTGTACAGTTGCCGGCTCACTTCCAAATTAATTGCCGGCAAACATACTCCATGAAGGAGGACTGCTCTCCAGTGCTGCTGGAAATCGTGTGCACGTCAGGATGAATATTCCAAGAGCCTAAGACCTGCTGGGGACGGGGTAGGATATGCGCGGGAACCTTCATGCCCATACAGCATGTACAGGACTTCTCAAAGTCCAGGTCCAAGGCCAAGTGTCTGGGCTGACAGCAGGTCTTAGGTTCTAGGAATTAGAGTGCGGTTCAATTTACAATAAGCAATGACTAATGAAGAGAAAACAATAGTTTGGAGCTCTCTACAGTGACATCAGCTGAGACCATAGTGGTTAACCGTACTGTGAAACAGGATGGTATCAGGACATTGATCATACTACTATCACATTAATAAAGGCACATAGTATAAAACCTGGGAACTTTTCACATCACCGTCTAATTGTAACTCTTAGATAAACCACTACGCGATTCCGGACATTCGCTGCATCAAATACGGGTTACTGACTATATCAGATCTGTAAACAACCTGGGCCTGCCTCAATGTATTGGACACAGTCGTGTCCCATTCCTCGTCCTTACTGCTGTCTTAGAGTTTTCGATTAGCTTTGAAAGAGTCTATTATCGGACGAAACATGTGTCGGCTGGACCATCTGTATTTTATGAAACTGTGAAAACAATAAAAGAAACTACACTCACCACTTCTTTTGTGTTTCAGATTTCTTGTTTGAAGAGGACAAAATAAGGACTATTGCATTTGACTGCTGGCAAAGATATTCTATTTGCCACAATAGTATGTGCTAAAATATGTCTGAGTGCTCCAATACTATTATGTCTAATGCGATACAGGAGGGATATGCCATGTTTGTGTGTTAGTTACCCTGTTTATTGATATTGTGGCAACAGTAGTCCAATATTGTATGAGCACCAATACTTGATAAAAAAGAACTACTTTACGTGTTAGAACATGCAACTGTAGTACCATAGCTGCCTAGCTTTTTGTACGAGAGTTTCTTTTAAGGTTCCATGTGATAAAGCAAAAATATATTTTGCCGGAAAAAGACTCAAATCTCAGCTGGCAAAATTGAGATCTTTTTATAAAGGTTTCCCTTCAAACATTTTGAGTTGTTTGTTTGCTAAATTCCGCCATACTCTCTTCCTACATAATTTAGGACCGGATTTATTTACTATTCTAATTTCATCCTTAGCATATTTTCGGGGCACGTGCTTGATTATAGGATGTTTGTTTTAAGTCAGTTTTTGCTAAATTTGCTTCTGAAATCTAGTTTCATAAGCTACAGCTTTTAGCCTTTTACTCTTCTATTTATTAATATCCCTACTGTTTTCCCTGATGCTCTTGTGACGTCTGCTATAGAGTATGATAGATTGGAAAAGTGCATCAGAAGCCTGTTTGTTAGTGTTAAGACAGCCAACCGAATTACATTATAAATACTCTTCCAGCGTTTCAGACGACTGGTAATTTTTAGAGTAAAACCTAACCTGCTTCACAAAAAGCGAAGTGCTGAATAGTGAACCATGTTGCTGTCCCAATTGCGGTGGCACAGATGCAATGCTAGCTTGCGCAAACTCCTATTTCATTACACCCCTAGTGCTAAAAGGTTGCCGTGCAAGGCAGTGAGTATGTTGCCTGGTCCCCTTTTTGCACAACTGAAATGGATGATGTTAACTTCCTCATTTCCCTATCTGAGTTATGGATGGCTTGCATGCTTGCCTCCAACCATGTTTCATCTGTTGGGTGGCAGGACAGTGCTTTTCCTATGACTACATGTGTATCTGCCGCTCCCGTGTTTGAGCCATCTCTACTGTGGATGCCTCTTAAGCAGTAGCATAACTGCTTGTTTGCAGTTCATGTTCCTTTTTAGGTTGAGCTAACCAGACGACACAAGCTGTCTGGTTGCAATAGACCTATTGTTATTGCGAGCTTAGCAAGAATTTACAGTGGCTTAAAGCCGCCCATTGCTTACCAATGGTTGGGTTTATTGTCACTCATTTCCTTGCTTCTTATTCAGTGGTTTTCCTTGTCAATCCAATGTTTTTTCTACCCCTGTAGCAAAGCCTTTTTACTATGCTGTTAACATGTTGACTAGTGTCCTTCCACTGCTCACTTTTGAGGAACTGTTTGGTTAAGCACTCCATCAGAGTGCATGTGTTTTCCAGCTCTCCCTCTTTTGCTTCACCCCCTCCATTCCCCTCTTTGCACTTAATGTTGTGCTCTCCCGTGTAGTCCCGCCCTCATCCCCCAGTTCATTGGCAAAGCGAGTTGGTCGGAGAGGCGCGATATCTTAGTTTTGCCGAAGGTTTTTGGTATTAGAATGTCCAATGTTTATGTAGGCGTTTGATGCACAGTGATCATTCAAGAGTTAAAGATTAAGGTCCTTTCCAGTTTTTCTGCTTTTCTGTGAAGGACACTCATGAAATTGGTCATCATTCCTTGAAGACCTCTGGTTCTTGCACCAACATGTCCGGCTGTGTGTGATGCGGCCCAGAGAGTTGGGCAGGTTTTTGAAGAGGAGATTTTATGTGCATGGGCATCGAAAGTCAGTAAATGATTAAAGTCCTTAGACATCTCAGGCAGTCGGATCAGTTGGCTTGTGATCACTGGGTCTGTAATTCCATTGGTAGATATTATTTTTGCTGGCGTCGTTCCTGACTGGAACAAGAACATATTTTTACTTGTGCCTTTTTCCACGTGAGATTTTAAGTGAGATTTGAAGTTTGAAGCTTGAAGTTATCATTCCAATACACGGTTGGAATGCTTCTTGGTTTCAGAAACTGAAAGTATCCTTTGTTATGGCTACAATTTATACACTAGGGGGTAAATATACAGTATTCCATTTCTGTTGATACTATGCTCTGTATAGGCTAATCGTTTTGCTTCTACTGTAGCGCCTGACTTCTACATTTGACTGTCATTTTCCACCATCTGCAATATGATGCACAATGCTTGCTTTTTGGTTTGCAGCACTAGTACGCTGTGTTGTATGTATGTATGTGTATATATATATATATATATATATATATACACACATACACACTCACACACACACACTTAATCATAAGATCCACATTTAACAAGGATTGCAAGAATTGTGTTCTCATAGTCCATCTGGCAAATACCGTTAGATTACTTCTTGTCCTTGATTACCTAAATGTATCATACCTGGTAGTTATAGTGATATAAAAGAGCTCATCAAACACCTAAAGTGATGAGAGGAATGCTTGCAAATAGCTAAACCATTGACAATTGCTTTTGGTAGATTCCAACCCATCGGTTTTTTTTGCCCACTGTGCCACCTCCGATTTAGGCTCAGCCATATGCAAATCATCCTTAGTCCTGCTCTAGAAAGACCAGTCCAGCCCAAACTGCCAAGCCAGGTCTCCTCTTAAAGGGAACACAAGCAACCTAGAACCAGTTTTGGCTTAGTTGGACCTCTTCAGTCTGGTGCAGCTTGGTTCTGGTGGCACAGTGAGCATGGGACACACATCTGGGCATACTCTTGGCCACTTGTGGTATTATATCAACCACACAAAATGTGATAGGAGGAGTGTTCGACAACTAAGAGCTGACATTATGCACTAAAATATTGTCTGGAGTTGAAAAGAGGATTGTGTCTATAGAAGTAGAGTGAAGGTGCGACACTGGTTAGTAGACTTGTTTTGCCTCATTGCCGAAAATTATTTTGCTCATGCCTAGTACTGTCAAGGTACCTTCAAACTAACGCAACCAGGTGCCGTCAGAATTTGGGACCGGGCACAGACTTTGCAGATCAGGGTTGTGCAGCATCAGTCGATGAGGTTGGATTCATCCAAGATTTTCATGTTATCCACAACTGATAAATTGATACAATGCTAATGAATATTACTTATGTGAATATGTGACATGTATTGGCTCTTGCCCTGGCTTAGAAAGTATTCGGGAAAACAAAGAAACCTGTCCATACCAGGCATCTGTTGTAGTCGAACGAGTGAACTACTGTTATGTATAGAGCGCGTGCCTCAGTGCTCAGTGAGACTTGAGTGCACTTGAGGACAACGGATAAAAAAAACACATCGATTGATGTAGACAAAATAATTTCCTCTCGGAGCATACTCGCTACCAACTTTGCTTTGAGCTTGATAAATAAAGAAAGAAGATACCTGTCATGTCTTCAGTTTTTGAGTAAGGACGAGCCTTTGGCTCTTGAGGTTTTGCTTACTTTATGGGGAAAGTTTAGTGTTGAGGTTACACATATGAAATTCCTTTCCTGAAAGGGCGAAGTGCTTCTCTGTAGAGAGGCTTTGTGACCTCCCTGTTAGTCAAGGCATGCAACAAGATAAAGACCACAATTGCTATTCGGTTTCCAGAGGCAATCTATACAATTCTCTTCATTTCTTAATATGTTTTTGGCGAGGGATCTGAAATAGGGAGGTAGAAACATTTACAATTACATTATGAGAGTGTTCTTCTAACAGTGGTTTTACTGCTACTGTCCACTCGAAACTATTTTGCAGCCACCCTTGATTATTAATGATATGCCAGAGCTGCATTTTATCTCCTACAAAAAATTATGCAGGCGCTGGAGACCTCACAAAAGTAAAAAAAATAACCAGATTGCTAACTGAAAAAGGTGGTGCAGGTTTGATTTAAGCTTTTGCTTTTTGTAGAAAATTTGAAATGTCAGCAAGATGAATGTATGTGGGCCACTGGAAAAAGGTATCTTCCTGGAACCTTTTTTTCTAATATTGATCACTGACAATTCCTCACCAGAATATGCCATATTTATGTTGAGTTGAAGACATCTGCGGGGCGATTTATCGGTCTTTCGGGGAGGCAAATGTAGTACATATTTTCCAGACAAGAATCCAATAGATTATTTTTTGCTCGCTCTGTCAGTTTGCTTATTGAATGAAATGCGAGAGAGCTCCTGAGCTACTGCACCCTCGGACTCCAGAATCTTTGTAGACTTAAAACAGCCAAGAGAACAGGAAGTGGGCATGTCAGTTTAAAATGGGTGATGGGTGGCTTCACTGCATTCAAACAACACGGAATACACTTTCTTTCTTCCCGTGGCTAGAAGTCCACCAATTTGTATTCCCCAATCTAGGGAGAGGTGCCTCTTCTTAGGTTATCACATGACAGGTTATCACATGACTCTATCACTGAAGTCTCATTGCTCCTGTCATGGGTTTTACATGTCCATACCATGTTATTCTGGTAGTTTAGTCTATTTGACGAACTTGATTGCAGTCAAGCCTCCTACTACGAGAATGTGACTACTGTTTAATAAAAATCAAGGACTGGAGCACTGTGTCCTCTACAGCATTGAGTCATCGAGTGAATGAACTCAGTCATTCTATTATCCTGCAAATAGCACGGTTGTCTCCGAAAAGTACCTTTGTCACTGTTGCCCATGACTATGCTCATTCCATGTATCCCAGAATTTTTTTATTTAACATTTCCTTTTTTGCAGTCATATTGTGAAAAGGTTTTAGATCTAATTTCTTTTAGTGGTTTTTCTAAAGCTTTCATTTGGGGAACTTTCAGTCCCCCATAAAATAAGCAGTTAAATGCACATGTATCAGACTTTCTGTTCTGAAGGTCTTTGTAAGCACTTTTATCTGCCCTGTGTAAGGCACCAATCAAATGCTACTTTCGAATTGGTTTAACAAGACAGGCGCTTTTCTGCAGCGTTTAAACAGTGGTAAGGGGAATAGTTTTTTGTTAACGTGAGATTGTCCCAATGAATGAGTGGCCACCCACGTAATGGCAAGACGGGCTTTGTCACATCCTTCTGCTAAGTGTTCGAAGCTTGTTAGGTTCAACTTTCTCCAGCATCACCCAGAGGACCTAGGAATGGGAGCTAAAATATTTTTAGTGATTTGTTTCCAATAGACCATCATAAAACATCTGATACATCGTGACTATGTAGTCACAAGATATAAAACATTTACTTGGTCCCTCTTTGACCCTCCACTAAGCTTCTGCCATCGTTGTTCACCCACAAAAGATACCTTTGATCCATTGCACACCTGCCCATTACATGTTCTACCTCCACTCTAGTAGCCCAGACACTTCCACTCCAAGCGTGTGTATGAAAGTCCTCCTTCAACCTTGCATCTCAAGGAGCTGGAAAGCAAGGAACGCAAAATACTAAGTTAATCAACTGCTACTACAAGCTTGCTAGCAGTGTAATGCAGAAATCAGTTGAAACTAATTTCTTAAATAATTTTGTGAGCTTGACATGCTCACATTAAAAGCACTCAAAAATACCATGCTATTTGAAGCAGTTTTGTTAGATTCAACACGATGCAGTTGCTGGAATTTTAAGGTTGCTTTCATTGAATTGTATTTGCAAGGCTGTTTGTGACCAATGAAAGCACCGGATAAGATGTACGTCATTGGAGTTGATTGTGAAGTTATTAACTTTTCAACTGATGAAAATATAGTCTTTCATATCAAATTAATCTTTTTTTTTATAACGTTCGCATCCCTGTCCCCAACATACTTAGTTTTTTCTGCTCACCTTGTATTTAAGCAAATGGACACCCTCAGTAACTGCTTGTCAGAAACAGAAGACTGACTGCCCTGAGTGTGTCCTCAGAGCGGCATTAAGTACTTTACACATAACCAACATAACATTACATGTGGTCGGCTGGCCATTAAAATAAGCCTGGAGTGTCTTCATTGATGCTTGGTTTAAGCTACATGTGTTAGATGGCTGGCCTTTAGATGTTGCACTATTTTCTTATTTCAAAGCTATTGTATTAAGCTTCTTATTAGGAAAGATTGCAAGCAGAATGGATGCCCCTTTCACTATCTGCTTGCTTTTTGGGTCTTTAAAGTGTTACCACCACAGATTGGGAGCGGCCGGATCAAACAGTATGCCTTGTAAATGGTGTGTACTAGGCTTTAGGTGTTTTTTTTATCTTCCAGGCTTGTTGACAGCCATGCACTGTGAGCACCATTTCATGCATCACGGTTGGGAAATTGATGTGTGATCTGCATGTGCAATTTGCTGAGCATCCGACATTGTCAGGAAAGATAACTGGTCTTTCGTCTTGAAACCTGAGTAGGAGGGACATCTGGTTACACATAAAAGGAGAAAGGAGAAACCCCAGTTTAGTACCATCTTTAGAGTGGCCATGTGGTGCAGGTGTTGTGTGAAGGGTCATGTGTCCTGTTGGCTCAGATCCAGGCATGCCTTTTACCTTAAACCCCTGGCAAACAGTCTTTGGGTGTAGCTGTTACTTCACGGTCTTCAAAACCTCTGGTGTAATCGACTGGGAAGTGCTGGTGATATCGCATAGCCTGGAAGAACATAAGGGCAAAAATCTTTATCCCGGGATGTATTGTGTCACCCTCAGGGTCCAGATGGATTTGTTAGTAAGCTGAAACTACCCTGGTTTCATTTTGCTGTGGGTTAATCCCACAAAACAGAAGACCAGGCGGTGGGGATACACAAAAGGTGTTCCGCTCGGCGATCAATACGTCTTTGAAACTGAGGAGCTGGAGGTGCATGACCACAGACACTGTGATGAGTCAGGGGTAACCAAATTCCCTGTTTGTAATGTAGAGATATATAATTATGTGAATATGACAGCACTGATTGTTGAGTTTAATAGGGTGTTATTTTGACCATTTAATTTTTTTGTCAAAACGGGACACTTTACCTTAGTGCTAAATTAGTGGCTTTTTATGGACCTGTTTGAATATTGCTCTGTTCCTGTAATAAATATGTGCAGGGCAAGCTCACCATTGATGTTAAGACCAGTTTATGGTGGCATGCATGATCAAAGCATGTTGTGATGAATTATTTGTAGACCTCTTAGTCCACTCTGTGCTACAACATTTTAATTATCAGGCTTTGTAGGTAGGTATTCTTAGTATATGCTGTTAGCATTACTACCTTTTTGTTATGTGTATTTTCTAATCATTTTTTGCTAGCTTAAAAAAGTGATAGAAGTGTTTAAGTACTTATCTAGATTGTTTTACGATCTTGAAGGCCAAAGGGCTGAAATACCCCAATCGGAGGTAATATTTTTTTTTTTTTAAAGAGTCAAACTGCTCCTCTAGCAGTTTCCCTTCCAATGTGGCCCCAGTGCTGGTAAAATGCGTTCAAATTCTCGTTTGGCAAAGCTGAGGATAGTTAGTTTGGCCCATCCCTAAATGCTTGCGGGAGAATCCATGTCAAGGAGAACACTTTTTACCAGCCAGGCTCTTCGCTGAAGGTTGGACACACCTTTTTGAATTTTTATGTCACATATATTTAGCGCTTTAAAGCAAGCAGTGAAGCACTTAACAGTAAAAAGATAACGCTTTATTGTGGTTGCAACAAAAGAAGAAGCAGTAGCGCACGAGGATAGTGTTGTGTGTAATGCCTGTTGCTGCTTTAGTCTCGCTGAGGTTTTAAAACATTCCGCTTAGTTGATAACTTATTCTATTGTTTTATTTACCCAACAGATTGGAGTATACCCGTCCCTTTATGAAACGGGGCTGTGAACAATGGCTAATTTGTTTCGGTGGATGATAGTGCTGTATGCCTGCAGTCATTTTTAGGGACCAGGGCTTGCTTTTCATTACCAGACTATGACCCAGAGCACGAGAAAGGCGAAAAAGGGAGAAATGAAGAAAGATAGCGACACAGTGACAGGATAGAAAGCAGGCATGCAGAGAATAAGATAGAAACTCGAAGTGTAGGGTGGTGCAAAGAGGAAGCCTCTGGTAGAATCGGGACTAAGCAGTGTTGGTATTCAGCCGCCATGACATTCGACAGCCTCCTACGACCTGAGAAACTTTGGACCCTTGCACTTGTATGTTTTAAAGCTCTGGCTTTACCAAACACAGGTACAACTTACCATGGCTGCTCAGTTCTCGGTGTGCAGGCCTTTAATGCAGGCACAGTCGCCTGGTTAAGGAGTTGTCGAACAGTTGTGACTTGCTTTAATTGTACTATTTTAATGCGTATGAACCCTTTGTTAAAACGTGGTAAGGCTCGTCGGGTCTTCTCCCTGCTCCCTGTGTGCATCCTAATAGTTGTTACTCTTGTTCCTGGTTGCTTCTCTCCCTGGGGGTGCGGGCGGGGGCCTGCTAATGGCCGCCTGACAGGATCTGCTCTCGACGTCACACTGGCTCTGACTCATATAAGGACGCGCTTCTGCCCGGCTGCTCGCTTTCGGGTTTTTTTCTATGTATTTTTCACTTTTCTTTCAGGCGGATTCTATAGCGGCAGCTGCGGAATCATAAACCGGGGCACTGCTCCATTTATGCTAACTGCTGAATTTGACTTGAAAATCGCGTCCCAGCGCGTCTTGTGGTCCACACGTTGCCGCGTGATTGATGGCTGTCAGGCCAGGCCGCCCTGGCAGATTGTGCTGGGTGGAGGGGAACAGATGCCCACTGGCTGCAGGGGCTTGGGTGACCGAAGGAGTGCATTCAGAACAAAAGCAGGTTCAGGGCAGGGCGAGGGGCGAACGTGGGGCCCTCTCTCAGGGGCTTGTCTCCAAGGGAGCCCTCTGCCGCTGTCTCCGGGTGCACTGCGGTAATGAGATAAATGAACAGTCGCCATCACAGGCTCGAGCGGAGCCTCGCATCCGCGTTGTCAGCCGTCCAAGAGGCAGCCCGTGTTTGAGAGGCGTTTATTTACAACCTCTCCAAGGCCTTCCGTTGTTTGTTTTTTTTGTTTTGCCCCAAGATTCGCATCCCTCACTGGGCTCTGGCCTCTGTATGCTGGAGGCTTTCATTTGTGTACACGGACTTTAGTGCCGGTGACCTCCTTCACGCGAGAATTCGCCCCTCCCATCTTCTCTTCCCTCGAGCGCACTTGGAAACAGAGGAGTCTCTTAGCCGCAGGTAGCTAGTCTAAAGAAAAAAGTTATCTTACCGTTTAAATAACGCTTCTTGAGATATATATCCCTGATGATTCGTGATCGAAATAGCGTTCCTGCGGTTTATAAGAATTAAATAAAACAAACACGTGAATCGCAATTCTGCAACAGTCGTATACTGTAAAAGCTTTTTTACAGAGCTCTCTAAATGTCGAGCCTGCATGTATCCGTTGGTTATGTTCCTCGTTAACGTTTGCACCAGTGGTAAAAACTAACCTTGGTAATAAAGTTAATTTGAATTTAATACATGTGATCCAGCGCGCCACTTTATCAGGGATCGATACTCCTCAATATTTCATACAAATGGTCCATACACATACACCCAAACAACAAATCCCTGTTGCGCTGGATGGCCAAGTTTGAATGTCGTGAAAAATTATTTCCTGCAAAGATTTATGTTTACCATTTCTAAATACATAACTAGTGGAGAGGTGTGGTGCAGCTGACTTCGGAGCACAGGGTTCACGGTTCGATCCCCGGCTCCGGCGGCAGCTCAGCCCAGCACCATGTGACTCTGGGCAATAGCTCACTTAATTTCCACTCCGGCCCCCAGCGCCTTGAGACCCGTAAGGGTGAGTAGCTGCGCTATATAAAAAAAAAACGGACTTACCTATATCAACTCTTTCCTCTCGGTCGACGGACCAATTAGTTGAGTAGTTGATGGTAATAATAGAACTTAACTATCTGACTAGACTCTCGGAAAAATGCTCATCACATACAGGTTGCAATGCAAATAATGAATCCCACAAAAGGAGAGAAAATCAATTAACAAATTGCAAACAGTGTCCTATTCCTCATCCATGAACGATATGCATATGAAGGAGTGGATAGATGAAGAGACATACCCTTCCGCAAAATAATGCAAAACAATATAATACTTATGACGGAGTGGATTGATGAAGAGACAAGTTTCAGAGACAAAATTACATTTGCAAATTATGCAAATTACGAGTCAGAAGATAATACAAACCCAAAGATAAATGAAATACCACCCCTCTGGCCAAGGGAGTAGTGGGGGTCTCCTGAAATAGTCAGGAAACAAAAGATTTCAGGGACAGGACAAGGACAGGAGCATCTAGGCGCCTCTGCAAACCAACGGACAGCGACGCATCTCCCCTCTCAATCTCCTACCGCTGCAGCTCCGCACCCCTAAAGGCCCCCCTGTAATACCCTAAAACCTACATGTCCAACCCACATTAATTGAAACATTGCACAGAATTCGACTGCTCATTGGATGCTCGGGGAGGTGGTGTATCACACCACCGTGATTTCATTCAAAATTCTTTATGCTCATTGTTCTACTTCCTTTCCCATTACATGTTTGTTGACCAGTCTATACAATTTTGTTCTTGCTACATTTCATTAATTTCTCAGCCACGTCTGCGGACCAAGTCTTGAATCACACGGCCAGTCTCATCTTTTGGCAGTTCTCTGAGCTGATCAACCTTGAACTTTTATTCATGATCCGCAGCGCTCAGCACTTCTGTCTGTCTTGTCAGGTCATTTTTGCTCATTTTTCAGCCCCTCATCTATCCGGTCAATTTAAGCAAATTCAGGCCCATTCGGCTCACTATGACAAAATAAACACATACATTCATTAATTACATGGAAATGCATCTTTCACTGTTTACCACCCACCTTTACACTATTCCCTGTTAATATTTTCTTAGCATAAGCTTTCATGCAAAGCTGCATTATAAATTATCGTTTTAAAGCAAGATGCGGCCTAAACGTGCATTAATTTTGTTTCTTTTGAAACGCAATGTAAATTGCGGCCTAGTTCTTTCATGCATTAGTTCACATTAGTGCACGCATGCGCAAAGCGGTTTCCCATGTAGCTCATGTGATTTGCATGTTTGTTTTCACTTCACACTATTAACAAGTATTCTGGGGGAGTTAATTCGAGCAGGTTTCTTTTTGCGAAATCCTGCTCCATCAATCCCCCCTCTGATGGCTTCCTGGAGCCATCATAAAATACCCACCATACAAAGTGCCATCTTTATCTAACTAAAGATCAGTATTCTTTTCTCTTTTCATCATCTTCTCATCTAACTCCTTCATCTCGTCATAGTAATCTCCTTACATATCTTCTAGTTCTATTTCATCTTTTTCTCTTTCTTGCTTTTCGTTTATTTGATTCTGTCATCTCTTTTCTTCCACATTGACACTTACAACATTTGTATATTGTTATTATTACTAATGCTACTCCAGATACTGAAATCATTGGTATTATTATTTTTCCTAATAAACTACTTCCAAAGGTAGTAAGCCATTTACCTACCGAAGAGAAACTCTTACCAAGTCTCTCCCAGACACCGTCAACCTCCCGTTGGGTCAAGTCCTCATGTAATTTCGTAATATTCTTAATATATCCCTCAATACCTTTACTTTTGTCAGGGATATAAGTACAGCAGTGTTGAATTTTCAACATGCCACAGACTCCACCCTCTTTTGCCAATAAGATATCAAGGGCAAGTCGATTTTGCAAAACCATTGATCTGATTGCAACCATTTCGGTGTCAATCATCACGAAACCACCAGTAGTATCTGTCGATAAACGATCAACCACTGTGGACAATTTTTGAATTTTATGCAAATTCAGAACGACTCCAACTGATGGTATCAGTGCACCAAAAATATCACCTACTATTTCTGAGAAACTAGCTCTCTTCTTACGTGTTAGTCCTTGTTTTATTTCATTGATTCTGTTAGTACTTTTTGTCTACATGGTAGACTTTTGCTAAAAAAAATAGCAAAATAACAGCTACCATACCAATGTGCAGGTAACCTGTAATAGGCTTTCTTACCACACACATAATGTTTCCTGGGAAAACAGGATCAGTTCCACCCTTCAATCTCCAACCTCCAGTAATTTGGTAAGTATGCTCACATTCACTAGAACCAATGAAATAATTATTATAGTTAGTTTTCAGTCTAAGTAAACAGATTTTCCCCTTTTTATACCAGTCCAGGGACATTGCAGCATATGTCTCGCCTTTCTCATCATTTCCTTCTCTAAACGCCCATGGTGGGTGGTACCTGTGACTTCTGTTCAGCAGCTTTTCTTTGGAAACCTTCTCTTCTATACTCTACCATATCTATGAACACCTTTTCTTCAACCCGCAAACTACATGTTACATTGTTTTTGTAAGCATATCCTATATCTAGTGTCGTTGTAATATGGAAGAATTCTCCCATATAACGTGCATTTTTACTACTTAAAACCTTGTTTAGTTCCTTTATAATAGGTATCTCTGAAAATACTAAATCTATATTGGAATAATGATACTCCAGCTTCCCCGTCACGTAGAATAGGCTGGTTAAAACACTGCATGGATCCAGCTTTGCTTTGAGTAATGGTACCTTATTGGTTTTACCAGGCCTTTTAAAATTAATTTACTCTTCACTTCTGCTGGGAAGCTGTTACTTGCATTCACTACGTATTCAGAGAAAATTACGTTTCTCCTGTTCCAACTGAGCATCCTCTCAGTCTCAAATTGAGATTTTTACCTATGAACTCTGTCTCATATAGTGACCGCTTGCACAGTTTATCCACTTTAGGAATCTGAAGGTCTCAACCTGCCTGTATCCTTGAGTTCCTCTCCTCGTTGGACTTGTGGACTGCTCTTATTTTCTTAAACTATCTCTGCACTATCGACAGTCAGTCTCCGGAGATGTGGCCTCTTGGACTAGACTGTACTTCAGATAACCAGGAACTGAACTAATAGTCAAAACAGAGCCACACTTTCCTGCTGGTCATTCATCGCTCATGTGTTCCTTTAAGCCTCCATTATTTTGCAACCTCGTCATTTAAAGTTGATCCTCTAAGGACCCCCACCTTCTGTTTGATGACCTTTGATCCATCACCTCCTGTCCCGTTCTGTCCCAAGATTTGTGCCCCTATGGCAGGACTTCCAGGTTATTTTAATTACGTTTTCTCACACTTACTCTGATCTGGACCATGAGATACTGTCTACAACAGTGAAAATACACCACTTGCCTCTTGAGCTATCTTGAGCTCTGACTTTACCCACAAAAGAGCACCTTTCTTACTGCATCACATTTGTCACACCCTTTCCCAGGAAAAAGAGTCCATTTACCATTATATGGTTTGTGACTATCCGTTATTCTGGTCCTAACACAATTTACAACCTCGGCTCCCTTCCAAAAGGGCATTCATTCGCTTACAAATTCTATGCAGGGAGTAGGAAAAGGATTTAGTAAAGACCAAATAGGCCAAATATACCAAAATTACCTATTTTTTTGCCCAGGCCAACTCAATAAATTTGACTGCCAGACACACTTCCATTTAGAAAACTTGCTGTCAAAGATTGGGTAATTTGACTATATCCATATTTTCCCCAACAGAGAGACCAGGGTGGCTGGCTTATAGCTGCCACTCTCACCACTCTCACCAAAAAGAACTATACTGGAAAAATGTCCTGCTGCAACAGCTATTCTTATTCCAGGTCTTCTACAGGTCTCCCTCCTTAACTCCCTCCTCAGGGTCATAATCCACTTGATTGAATGTACAGCACAAGCGTGTCATATTTGTGCCTTAGCTCTATCTTTTCTTCTGTTTTTAAAAGTATACTTCTTTCTACTTGCTGCGAAACTTTAATGTATATTCTCGCCTATACCATTTCTGCAACATCTTGAAGCATTAGTATGTCTTTTGTGTTAGCTAGCTTTAAAGTCTTAAAATGGTTGCTTTCATCCACACCTGTCAAAGGCACTACCGTCCAAAGAGGTTTTCTCGAGAAAATGGCACACCTTCAAAAAGTTGGATCTCCAAAAGTGTGTCTAGTCATAATATGCTGACTTTTGCAGTTCGCAATTTCATACTTGGCATTTTGTGGTTTTAACTTTTGTAGGGACCACTTCCAAACAGAACTCATTTAAAGTGGACTGTTTCTAGCTCCTTTGAGACGATCCTTGCAGCAGCTGAGAATACAACCGACAGGAAAAGTTAGTTTGCTATAGCCACTTTAAATGAAAGAAGATCACATTTACAATCAGTTGAATGTTGGGAAACATTTAAACTTCACCCAGTTACGTCCCTCCAGGGAGCTGAACTATATTACTACACCACAAGCAGACATTAACTCAGGAAAGTTCAAATGCTCTAGCTGTCCCCACATTTCCTCTACGTTTGCTGTTTTAATAGTATTCTCGATCTGAATAGATGTACCCTTACCCATCTTGCCAAGTGACATCTTTCTGAATGAAGCCTACACCCGATGGGCAGTATACCCACCCACAACACATGCAGTCTAGGCTGTTCTCTGAAAACAAGGATGGTAGTGCAAGCATTACCTCACTCAAACTATCAGCCGAATACTACCAGGCCTTCAAATAAGGCATGATAGTGATCTACAGGAATTCCAGTTTAATACCAAACTAATAAACACTGGCAAAGCCAAACTGTATCACGGTTTGACTTTTCCAGAAAAGGGTGCACAAAAGTGCATTTAAACAAAAGAGCAGCTCAGCAACTAACGGCCCCCCCCCTCCAAAAAAAGGGAAGTGAGGGGCAGGTGAAGCAATGGAAGAGCAGGGAAGTGGCGAAGGAGCAAAAAAATGAGCAATAGGAAAGAAACGGACAAGCTGTGGCCCATGAGGGAAGCAATGGAATAGCTGTAGGGGGAAAGGGTGGAGAATAAGAAGCGTGGTTAGGGGATTTGAAGGCAGAAATAGCAATCGAGGAAAAGCAAGAAACACATGCACTCCATGGAGTGCTACAAGAAAAAGAAAACAGTAGCACCCTGAAAGCAAGCAGTGCAAAGACAAGTCGTCCAATCAGAACACAGTAAAGTAGAAATGCCCCAGAGGCAGGACAAACAAAGAATAGGGAGGAAAGCTACTGAATAATAAGCAGGGAAATTAGAAAGACAGGAAAGTCATCTAATCATAAGCAAGGGCTGTCCTACGAGGTGGAGAGTAATAAAGAGCACACAAGCACATGTTTCTGGTCTTGCAGAGATCTAGAGATTACAACATGGATGAGAAGGAATAACACTCATGATTGCATTAGGAGGTACGGAAGCCTATAAGACCCAAGTGGGGATCAATGTCGAGGAAGAACGATCTCTGTGAGATACATATAGCAGACAAACAGGTGCATCATTTAGAAACAAGGAGTAAATAAAACTCCCTTCAAATCAGTGTCAATGTTTAAAGTCAATTGGCTTTAAATGTGTATATTAAGAAAGCTAGGGTTTTACAGAATAGCTCACAAAATTGTTTTTGTCCAATAAAAAGGGAAACAATTTAAAGGTCTCATTTGACAATCAATGGTGGAGTGGAGCTAATAATTAGTATGTGATTAAGCAGATTACTGATTTACAAGCGATTGTGAAGCATCACAAGAATGAAATGAACAACAAAAACATACAGTTAACACATTTCCCTACACCACGATAACTATGCGTCATCAGTCAGAGAAGCCCAACCCAATCCCACAAGAGCCCTCTCTACTCAAGAGTTCTTTAGTTAATAAAAAAGCATTTCTAAAAATTAACAGTCATCCATTTCCTAGAAGGAGTTCTCATATTTTCTTTAAATGACTTTTGGGCATAGCTGCTATGAGCAGCTCAGTTCTGTTTTGTCCCCAGGTGTCACCGGTATGCAGAAAAATCTATAAACCACCAAACTAAGAGTAGCCCAGTGGATTTTCTGTCACCACTCTGCTAAAGCTCTAGAATGACACAAAAAGTAATGCTGCAGTTAAGTCATCTTAGTTCAGCTGCATTCAGGCAGCAATTTGCACTTCTTTTGAGGTACTTTTCTCATGGCATTAAGATACTTCTGTCCTAGTGTCTGGAGCAGATAGAGGTCAGGAGAGATGTGTGTGATAACTTCATTCTATGTAATACAGAACTAAAGGATACTATAAAGAAACTCAATAATAATACAAGTTTTTTAAAAAACACCGTTCACTTCGTTAACCTCACCCCCAACAACAAAAATCCAAATGAAATAGACAAAATCTACAGGCGTGATTTGGTCATAGTTCGTTAATCATTGTATGCGAGTTATTGGGAAATGGAAGTTCATCAGTTGAATAAAAAGTGACCTGCTAGATGGAAGCAGACCCGACTTTACAGCCATATAACTTGAAGAAAGAAAGTATGCATGTGGAGGAGACTACATGCCATCCGAATTTAGTTGGGTGTCGGGTGAAAAGTAATTGGTGCTCCCAATCACCAACATCTCACTGGTGGGTGGAGGTGTGGGAGCCCTAGTGAAACAAGGAATGACACAACCGGCAAATTGTGAACTACACAAATGGCAGTTAACAACATCCATGTAAGCCTCTGCATCATTTTCCTATTTTTTCTAAATAAAGCATTGAATGCTTTGGAAACGATTTTACTAATTACGTGAAAAGATAATTTTTTTAAGCAATGCTATTTTGTAACTTTATTTTCACTGTGCACCCATAACATAGCCTACCTTTCTCTTTTATCTCACAGGGAGAACCTGCTTGTTTATGCTACACAGAGGTTGCTTACAGTACAACCCCAGATATCAACACATTTGGTTTATTCGGCAACATTCTAGGTTAACAGGACCGAGACAAGTATGGACGACATCAATGGATTTTATGGCAAAGACAGGAGGCTAGCATTATGCATTTAACTTTTATTCACCACCATCTGAGCAGCAACCTTTAAAAGTTCCAACAGTAGAACTCCACCTACATCACAGATAAACAGAACACTCAAGTTTATATAAGTCACCCAAGGTTCCATGTTCCTCCTCTTCTGTTTGCTGCTTGTAAGCAGATAATTATAACTCAAGAGCGAATTGTTTTTATGTATATTGGTTAGAGGTTATGATTTTGTATAGAGCTAAAAGATTTGAAGTTTGTTTCTCTGTTCTAACATAACTTATGGGTTTGGTTTATTTTTGTTTCTTTTTTTCAAATTATATTATATATTGCGATTAAGGATGCTTTTTGGTGAGGGAAGCGTCTATTTGCTGTTTGATGGTTTAAGTGACTCAAAGAACGTTTATTTTTAAGAAAAAGTACTGTTGTTGTAGGTGAAAGTACTGTTTTACTGTGATCGCTGTTCGTTGTTTTTTGGGCTGGTTCCCAACGAGCGGTTTCCGTTGGTTGATTCACGCTGCGGTGCGTGTGCTTCCAGCTTGTTGTCTTCGTTCTAGCCTTCGCGATGCGTTGTCATCTTGGGTGATGCCGGCGCATCGTGTAGGTCGAAATAGGTGCATCCTTTTCTTCACTGCAGAGGGTACTTATTTTTTACCTAAGGGGGGATCACGTATGAGTGATGCTCGTGCGTCCCCTTCAGCTACTAGTTGCTAAGAAACTAACTGTGCCGGTACTCGCGCTGAGAGAAGAGCGTGTTTTTGAGAAGACTGGTAGTGTTGGGAGGAAAAACTAAATTAAAATTACTATATTTGAGGAAGATTAATTTTAGATTTTGATTATATATATATATTGATTATGAATCAAAGCAAAGTAAAATTGAGGGAGTATCTGACATTGGTAAAAGTTCTTTCGGAGTCTCTCGGCTTCGAAGTCAATGTAAAGAAATCCATGTTTACTCCAGGTCAGGCCATGGAGTTTTTAGGTTTTGTGGTGGACACATTGAAGAGTCAATTACAACTTCCGCTGAGGAAGATAAGGGAGGAGATAAGGAAAGTGCTGAGGAAATGAGAATTAATTCTAAGATATTTGGCGCATGTAATTGGTCTTCTGTCATCGTCAATTCAGGCGATATTTCCGGGTCCCTCACATTACAGGGCTCTACAGAGGTTGAAGACAGCTGCTTTGGCAGGAAGTTTATGGTACGGGGACACAGTGATCCTGTCTATGGAAGTAAAGGAGGAGTTAAATTGGTGGATGGAGAATTTGGAAGCATGGAATGGACATGAGATTTTTTGTATATGACCAGATTTCGTTCTGAAAACAGATGCCAGTTTATCAGGTTGGGAAGCAACTTGCTCGGAACAAGGGACATGTGGCAATTGGGATCTCTTAGGAGAGGAAAGATCATATCAATTCTTTAGAGATGAAAGCAGGGTTGTTTACCCTGCACAGTTTCAAACAGTTACAAGGATCTTCAGTGTTGTTTAAGATGGACAATATGACGGCAGTGACATATCAAGGGTGCAGATCAAAGAGATTGACAGATTTAGTTTGAGTAGTGTGGGATTTTTGCCTAGAGCACAAGATTGATTTGAGAGCAGATTATTTTCCAGGGATGCACAATGTGGTGGCAGATTGGTACTCAAGAAGCAAACTATGTCAGTTGGAGACCAGATCCAGGAGCAATGGCGTGGATGCGTTTTTGCAGGACTGGTAAGGGATGACAGCGTATGCGTTCCCTCCTTTCTCGATGATTGAACGAGTGCTGCTGCAATGCAGGAGGCAGAGGTGTCGGATAATTTTAGTAACACCATTTTGGAAGTCACAGGCATGATTAATGACTGCTTTGGAGCTAGCAGTGAAGAGTCCTTATTTAATAAGCTGCAGGAAGGGATTGTTGAAAGGTATAGAAGGAAAGGATCATCCGTTAGTGTTTTCGGGTTCGCTCAACCTTTTAGTTTGGAGCATCTCCGGGATTTAGGAAGATTCACAAGGCTTTCGGAATCAGCTTCAGGATTGCTTGATGAATGCTGGGCCCCAGGCGCAAAAAAAAAAGATATAGAAGAGCATGGATACGTTGGTGCATAGGTAGGGACTTGGATCCTGTGGAGGCAGACGAGATAGAAGCAGCTAATATTTTAGCAACTCTCTTTGATAAAGATTTGGCTTACAGGATGGTAAATTATTATCGCTCCGCTCTTGCAGCAGGTCGTTCTTTGATTAATGGAGTTTTTTTTGTAGTCACAAGCCCCTTAATTTGTAGGGTGATAAAAGGGATACGGTTGAAAAAAGGTCCCAAAACTAGATATCAGTCACTTTAGAACTTAGATTTAGTGTTAAAGTTATTTCAGGATTGGCCCACTAATAAATACCTAGGTACAAGAGAGTTGTAATGGAAGGTAGCAACCTTGTTGTGTTTAATATCTTTTCGTAGGGTGTCAGTTGTAGGAGCATTGGAAGTAATGAGCAGTGGTAGTTTTGCTTAGGATTTTGAAAAGGTCACAAAATCATGTCTACTTCTATTTTTTTTATCCGAGTTTAGATGACTTGCCAAAGTTATGTGTGATTAGATGTGTTATGAGTATGAGTCTCGTATGTTGGCGAAAAGGAATGCTGGACTGAATCAGTTTTTTTTTTTTATAGTTTTATATAGCGCGAACTAGACCCGAGAAATCGGGTATCAGAGCGCTTTACATGAGCACCAGTTTAGTTACAGATGGACACATTCATTTTTGTTAGGCACGGGGCGATTAAGTGATTTGCCCAGAATCACAGGATGTTGAGCGTCGTTGCCGAGACTCGAACCCGGTTCCCCAGCTTCGAGGTCGACCGCTCTAGCCGTAAGGCTACATCCTCTCCCCAGTTGCTGATTTTGCATGTTAAACCATATCAGGCGGTTACGAATGCAACCACTGCAAGATGGGTGAGGTCTGTTATGAAAGAAGCGGGTATTGATATGTTTAAATTCACAGACGACTGGGTGAAGGGTGCCATGGCATGTAAGACTTTCATGTTAGGGGGGAAAGTTCGCTGACATTATGAAGGCAGAGGATTGGTCTAATGCAGATACTTTTCGGAAGTTCTATTTTAGACCAATTGATCATGTTTTACACTGTGCTTTGAGAAACTTTGAACATGCATAATGCTAGCCTTCTGTCTTGCCATAAAATGACAAATCTTATAGACTTACTGAATAAAAAATTATGATTTTATTAAAGACAAGGAGGCTAGCATTATCTCACCACACCCACCCAGGTAAGGAAAGATGGGATCAACTTTAATAGAGAAGTATATTAAATAGAAAAGTTGAAGTACTTTATTGTTTTAATTTGTAATTTATATGTTGGAAAAAAGGAGATACTTGATTTGGTCTATTTTTCAGATCAGATGAAGTCACGAGAAATAAGAAGAGGAGTATAAGTTGAAGAAGACAAACAAAAGAGGAGGAACATGAAACCTTGGGAGACTTATATAGACTTGAGTGTTCTGTTTATTTGTGATGTAGGTGGAGTTCTACTGTAGGAACTTTTAAAGGTTGCTGCTCAGATGGTGGGGAATAAAAGTTAAATGCATAATGCTAGCCTCCTTGTCTTTAATAAAATCACGATTCTTTATTCAGTAAGTCTACAAGAATCGACATTCTCCCCCTTCACTGCAAGCGCTCACGAACAAAAAAAACAAAACTTTGAGACGACCAGACTTTCCCTTTTTTATCTGCTCTTTTCTAATTCTGTGTCTTGGCTGCTGCTCCAACACTCATCTTTATCACTGCAACATTTTTCCTACATATCGCAAGTTGTTTTTTTTTTTTTTTTTTTCTTTTCGCAAGTTGATCTTGTTCCAAATAGAAAGCTTTGGTTTCCACTGTGGAGGTGTTTATTCATTGTGCATCCGAGGACAGTTTGATGTCGAGTAAAATAGGGAAATTTTCTTTGTAGTGTTGGTGCAAAGTTGAGATGTGAAGAGAAATGGCCAAGAGGGTGAGCAGCAATCCTGCCTAAAAATATATATCTGATGCAGTGGAGGAGCCAGCTAATTCATTACTGTGCAGGGGCACTCAGACGCAAGTTCACACATCATACCCCTAGGTCCTGTGCAGTAAGGTACCCCAATATGCAGGTGCTGGCATCTGCGAAGTCCATGGATTTAGAAGCTTAATTAATTCTTGTTAGACTTCCCATAGGTTGTGCTCTCTTAACAAGAGAAACCAGCAAGTCAAACAAGAACAGAAAAGATATATGAAAAAGATACATTGAGTGTACTTCTGCTTACAAAAATTGAGATTCATTCCATGGTGGGACCACTGGCACCCAGCATGGAATGAATCCTAGTTTATGTCGTTATCCCAGAATAGATCGATTTCATAGCAGAACAGCCTTCTATTTCATAAAAATAGATTGTATAAACGTTTGTTTGCAGAAGGGTACAATGAAAAACTGATGATCCACTTTGTGGTGCAACGGCTACTTCAATTCTAATAATAAAATTACAAAATGCCTCATCTGCAGGTCAGTGATCAGTGATTCAGTCACTCCAATTTATCCGTTGTTTTCTTGCATGTTACAATCAGACAACATAGATAGGCCCACCAAGTGCCTACTGGTAAACATTTCTGTGTAAGGTCCAAGCTGGTTTTAACATAAAACAGCAGAAGGTCTGCGTAAGTGAGTAGCAAGCAAGTTACTAGGGTTGCCACCTCAGCCCGTTTTTGCCGGCATGGACAGTCTTTCTATGGAGGCCAAACAAATGAGGCAACCCAAGTGAGAGCAGAATGACCTACTTCAAATAATTCATCACACCTTTTGATGACTGAGGAAAGAAACGAGTTTCATTTGTAGATCAAACTAAATGTGATCATGGATTTACACTACTACTAAGATCTATCACTAAGGAGTTCTCTGAACCTTGAACTAAAATTGAAGACTCAAGTACAACTTTTGACAAAACCTCTGATTCCCGGAAAATCCCTATTTCCCAAAATAAGAGTAGTTTAGAAACAGAAAAAGCATGTGATGGAGCAGGGTTTCGCAAAAAGAAACCTGCTCGAATTAACTCCCCCATAATAATTATTAATAGTGTGCAGTAAAAACTAACATGCAAATTACATGAGCTACATGGGAAACCGCTTTGCGCATGCGTGCACTAATGTGAACTAATGCATGAAAGAACTAGGCCGCAATTTACATTGCGTTTCAAAAGAAACAAAATTAATGCACGTTTAGGCCGATTTCGCATCTTGCATCTTGCTTTAAAACAATAATTAATAATGCCGCTTTGCATGAAAGCTTATGCTAAGAAAATATTAACAGGGAATAGTGTAAAGGTGGGTGGTAAACAGTGAAAGATGCATTTCCATGTAATTAATGAATGTATGTGTTAATTTTGTCATAGTGAGCCGAATGGGCCTGTATTTGCTTAAATTGACCGGATAGATGAGGAGCTGAGAAATGAGCAAAAATGACCTGACAAGACAGACAGAAGTGCTGAGCCCTGCGGATGATGAATAAAAGTTCAAGGTTGATCAGCTCAGAGAACATAGTTTGACTGCCAAAAGATGAGACTGGCAGTGGGATTCAAGACTTCGTCCTCAGACGTGGCTGAGAAATTAATGAAATGTAGCAAGAACAACATTGTATAGATTGGGAAGTAGAACAATGAGCATGAAGAATTTTGAATGAAATCACGGTGGTGTGATACACCACCTCCCTGAGCATCCAATGAGCAGTCGAATTCTGTGCAATGTTTCAATTAATGTGGGTTGGACATGTAGGTTTTAGGGTATAACTGGGTGCCTTTAGGCGTGCGGAGCTGCAGCGGTAGGAGATTGAGAGGGGAGATGCGTCGCTGTCCGTCGGTTTGCAGAGAGGCCTAGCTGTTCCTGTCCTTGTCCTGTCCCGTTCCTGAAATCTTTGTTTCCTGACTATTTCAGGAGACCCCCACTACTCCCTTGGCCAGGGGGGTGGTATTTCATTGATCTTTGGGTTTGGATTATCTTCTGACTCGTAATTTGCATAATTATTTGCAAATGTAATTTTGTCTCTGAAACTTATGTCTCTTCATCTATCCACTCCATCATAAGTATTATATTGTTTCGCATTATTTTGCTGAAGCTTATGTCTCTTTATCTATCCACTCCTTCATATGCATATCGTTCATGGATGATGAGTATGACACTGTTTGCAATTTGTTAATTGATTTTCTCTCCTTTTGTGGGATTCATTGTTTGCATTGCAACCTATATGTGATGAGCATTTTTCAATTACATTTATCTGAGATAAACTTTATTAATTTTACCGAGAGTCTGTGATTATTTAGCTAGTCAGATTAGTTAAGTTCTATTATTACCATCAACTAATTGGTCCGTCGACCGAGAGGAAAGAGTTGATATAGGTCTAGTTATGTATTTAGAAATGGTAAACATAAATCTGTGAAGGAAATCATTTTTCACGACATTCAAACTTGACCATCCAGCGCAACAGGGATTTGTTGTTTGGGTGTATGTGTATGAGCCATTTGTATGAAATATTGATGAGTATCGATCCCTGATAAAGTGGCGCGCCCTGGATCAGGTTTTCTGGTAGCAGAGGACGGTTTAATTATGGATTAGTTTGGTAATAATTATTGATTATATGTTCTTAACAAGAAAAAGTTAGTGTCTTGTTCTATGTTGTCCAGAAGTACAGGTATGGCGGTACCTGAGAAATCCCAGGATGGAATTTTTAGCCTGAAGTAGGCAAAAGAAGAATGTGGATAAGATATCACACTGCAGAAGTACTTTGCCTGTTATAATACTGTACGGCAGAAGGCTGTAGGTGTTATATTTAGGGAAAATTTTGTATATGAGAAGAGTGCCTGAAAATAGCGAAGGGTCCGCTTCCGAAACTCTGGCCTTATCCCCAGAGGAGTACCAAGACCTCTTTTACACCAAAAAGTCCTCTTGCGAAACTTTGGCCTTATCCCTAGAGGAGTACCAAGTCCACCTGTAGCTTGTTTGGGTGTAGAATAACGCTGGTCGTTGTTTTACTAGAAGCGAAAGAATTTCTCGTCATGAAGTGAAGAACTATCTCTTTATTTAGAGGAACAGACAAGGTAGCATTGTTTTGTGTTGTTACTAACAAGAATTTTGATTATGAAAACTTAGAAATACATTGCTGTATTATTTTGTAAAGGGAGGGTCAGTAGAAGGAGTAATACTGACTTCACAAAAAGGCCGCGCTGGCATTGGTCAGGCGGCGAACGTGAAGTAAGCTCGGATTGGCCGGTTGGTGTGAGCCGCGCTGGTATTGGTTGAGATAGCAGATACGTAGAGAGTTGTGATTGGACGGTTGGTGTGAGTCGCGCTGGTATTGGACAGGAACTGACAAATAGAATAAGTAGAATTACGGAAAGGTTTCCTTGTTGTTTTACTGAGGGACTTTAACGTAAAGGGTCAGAAAAATGTAGCCTCTTATGAAAATAAAGAATTTCTTTAAAAAGGACAAACCAGTAGTGACTAGAGAGGGAATTCCTATTCCACCGCCGAGAACGCCTGCTTCCTAAATGATGTTAGAGCGAGGATACCATATGTGTACTTGGTTAGAGAATTGGGTGGAATACACAAGAGATGATGGTGTTATAGCTTTCCCACAACATGGTTCGTTTAATGTAAGGATTCTGCAGAATTTGAGAAATCGAATGAATTCATTAGAGCCAAATCCCAGACCTACCCAGTATGAAGCACTAGAGGAATGGGAAGTAGAAGCATTTGAAAGGGAGAAATATCGAGGTGGTAGGAGATATAGAAATTTAATGACTAGATATCCTTTTGAGAGAAGAGAAGATGCATTGAAAAGATGGAGGAGAGCTATGGTAACTGAGGGTTTGTACCCAGTTTTAGTTGCTTAAGATCAAGCAGGAGGCAAGTGTAAAGAGAAAAAGAAAAATATAGAAACTTCAAGTTTAAGACAGTACCTGAACGAATCTGATGACGAGTTGTTAGAAGACATTATGACCAAAGGACCTCCGCCATATCAAGAAAATTCAGTTGAGGTGACTCCGAGTGCACCATTAATGGGAACTCCATTAACTCCACCGATTGCGGACATGGCTAGAATAGTGCGAGAAAAAGAATTGGACATATTAAATAAGGCAAGAGTAGAGCAGATCCAGAAAATAAATCAGTTGAGTCTAAATACAGAAGCCTTGACGGTACCGGTAACAATTGGTCCCGTAGTTCCCTAGTATGGAGAAAAACAGAATATATCCAAAGTGCATACATTGGCAGTTCCAAGGAGTAGCAACAGGAGTGGAATGGTGACGGTAGTCGATGAGGATGGACAGGCCGACACGAATACTACATTGTTAGATCTTCCGGTTTGTGAGATAACAGAAGCCCCTAGAAGAGGTATACAAATAGATCCAAGGAGAATAGGGACAAACGTCATTCCAACGACAGGGAGTTCAGTTGGTCCTTCACCAGAGGAATTGAATGATTGGATAAAGGGAATGGAAAAGCTAAAACCTCAACCACAGAGTATAAATGTGAGCCAATTGAAAGTAGATTTGGAAGAGATGATTATTGGTACAATAAATCCAGATACACTAGGGACTTACCGAGATGAAGAGCTGTTGATTATGTGTAAAAGTATCACTTGGAGAGCGAGGAATCTTCATGAGAAAATAGCAGAGGCTGCTAGTGAACATGGAATAGAGATAGGAAGTCAAAAGTTCTGCAGAAATCGTACAGATTGGCCTTTACCGAAAAAGATTTGGAAAGTTTGAATGCGTCTGGAAAAAGATTACAGAAAAAAGAGTTGATGAATATTCTGAAAAAATGGGGAGATGTAGAACGGTGGAAAGGTAGACGGACGAAATAGAAAGAAGAGACAGCTGGCAAAGGAACGTCAATGTTTCCGTTAAGAGAGACAGAACAAGTTGAAAGGGCGTGTCCGATGAGAGAAGTCCCAGGTGGTGGATATGTGCACGTTCCCTGGACAAGACAGGATATATTGTCCTTTACGAATGACTTTCCCAGGTTGAGGGAAAAACCTGTCGAGTGGTATAAACAGGTAGAGAGGTTTGTGAAAGTTTCAAAGGTTTTGTTAAAAGATTTAGATGGTTTGTTTGAGATTGTCGTACCAGCTGATTTGTGGACAGAATGTAAAATTCTGTAAATGTAAAAACATCTGAAATGAGTCATTTATGGTTAATATCTGTTCACATTCATTTTTAAGTATCTTGAATGGCTGTAACAACACGATTCTCCAAAGCTTTCGTTTACAGTTTAGTTTTATCTTTTAACTTGCCAACTCAGGGCTTGGATCTCTTTTTTTGTCCATTTTAAAAAGACAGAGAGGCTGGTTCCAGCTGATGCTTAAAATTTCCTAAATCGCAACTACACACCAAACCAGAACAAGCCCAGTCAACTGACAATCCAACCAGTCACTGATGATCCGGGACAATTTACTTGAAAACCCCTGTCATTTGTCAGGAGCTTGGTGAAAAGGGTCGCCTATGACACAGGCAACCACAGACACAGAAGAAGGCCACACAGGCCCACCTCCCATGATTGGTCTCCATCTGCTCGTCCCTTTAAAGGCAGAGGCTTCCCTGACCTCACCCAGTCTTTAGGCAATGGATATAACCAATGCCTTAATCAGAAATGTTCACTGTAGCCCTCCAATATCCTCACTAACCATTCATTCATGTGGATGAAAGAGCTTTGCATTTAATTGCTCTGAATTTACCGGAGGGCGACACACGTGCTGTATAAAACCCCTTTCAATCTCTCTGCATTCATTCTTCATGGTAAAATGTGTAGTAATAGCAAGTTGAGTAACACTGTGCCGAAGTTAATCATTAACAAGTCTCATTATGATCTTGGGAAGTGTGAAATAAAAGCTGCAGCCTCAGCGAGGGTAGAAGGGATTCCCCCTGCAATCCAAGATCATTTAGATGCATGTTGGTAAAATTGAGCAAGGAACCACAGCTGTTTACGAATACGTGGGGGGCTTGAGGGGCTTGGATGCCACTTATAGACTTGCAAGCAGGTGATCTCCTACTGTATGATATGGAGTGTGTGGGAAGCTCTGATGTTCCGTTGTTCCTGTAGACAGGGGTCTTGTGTATTTTATATTTATTTAGAGTCTTGTCTGTATGAAATGTGACTGTAATGCGAAAGTCTTGTTAGATTAGTGTGGTACAGTACTGTTGGCACATGGGTCATTTCATGGTGAACATCAGCACAGGTAGTTTGTCTTTCAATGTTGCTAGCGAGCGAGTCCGTTATAAAAATGATAAAAGCATGTCCATGGCTAGGTCTTTCCCAGTTTATGAATATTCCTCTCACTTCCTGCTTGCTATTTGGCTGACTAGGAAGCATTCTGAATTCCATCTCTGCATTAAAGGAACAATACCCATATTGCCTCAAGTAAGATTTTCTGTTGTTCAGTTTACTCTAGTTCTGAATCGATGCTGAGAGATTACCATGGATGGAATGGGGACAGGGCGAGTATCGCACTGGCGGTTGCTCCTGCTGCTACACGCCTATCTTTGGTGCTCACGCTGTGGGACACCGCTATAATTCTGTCCAACAGACTAGAATTCTTCACTATCCAACCTTAATCAAGTCAATTATCTATATTTCACAATTTACACTGTGTTCATTTTGGAAACAAACAGGCAATAACTTTGTCTTTTGGTGTTCAGCACATCGTTAAATTAATCTTTTGATTTTCACTTCATACCAGCGGATACTAGTACTCGGAAGAACTTTTCTCAACCTGCAACAGCTTGAATATATCTATGTAGGGGTGGGGAAGGTTCATAAGCCTGGGGCGCTTCTGGTAGGTCACTTTGAAGCACTAAGGACGTCTTCTCCTCTTGTAACGATTTGAAAGGTAAGACCTGAAGTTCATTTGAAGTAGGGCATGCATGCTTATTCTAAGGGTCCATGTCCAGATCTCCTCAGACTTGCTGTCTCTCCTAAAGTAACCTCCTCAACCATCTAGAGACTCCTCGCCCAGAAATAAATGAGAACTCCACTTTCACTTTATTTCAGAGCTTGAAGGCCAGGTTCTGTCCATACGTGCTTAGACAACTGATTTTCGCTTTGATACGTTTTAGCTATGATGATGGCAATGAACGTCATCAGCTCTCTAGAGCTCACTAAGCCTGGGTTTTGTGGGTGTTTCGCATTGCTTACCTAAGTTAAAGGGGCCATGTGGTGAATCGTGTTGCAGTAGATCTCAACACTCCTGCTGACTCTTACTGTTGGTGATTGTTAGAGATGCAGGACTTTTTCACTACACTGATGGCCCCTTTAATTTTTGTTTTGTAGCCTGAACAGGGCTCATTGTAGACCTTCAGCAGCTATCTAACAGCTGTTGAGGGTTACAGGAATGTTAAGTCATTGTGCTTTTCACTCTTAGGTATAGAGATGTCTAGATTTTTTACGTTGTCCCATTTAAGGAAACTTCATTTTAATGGAATCTGAACATGTTCTATCTGTGCTGCTAAAACCACCATTCCAACCTATAGTTCCCTATAAACAGAGTGGCTGATCTGGGAGACATTTTTGCCTTATGAACTTAATGGCAACCTGCAAACGTGAGGTACAATTTTTTCATGGGTGAATTGTTGGCAAGGCCTTGAGATTTCCACATTCACAGGTAGGCCTTTGAGTAATATCGGTGCAGGAACTCCTCTTAAAAGGCAGTCGGCAGATGATAGTTTTTCTCGCTGACCCCCCTTGTAATAAACTAGGCTACCTTTGGGATTGTCGGCGTAAAAAAGATGCTGTTAAGATTGCTCCTGGTTCAAGCATGCTTGCAACCTTCACCCTACTTTTAAATATCTGCGCATGCTCTCTCCCTGCACTGTTACTGGTCTGTACATGCTCGCACAATACTCTTGCCTTTCGGTGCATGCTCAGCCCCTACGCTGTTGCCTCTTTGTCCACGCTTGCACCCTATACTGTTACCTCTCCGTGCATGTTCTCACCCTACACTGTTTCCTGTTTGTGCATGCTTGCCTTCTACACTGTTTCTTGACTATGCATGCTCGAACTATACATATTTTCCTGTCCATACATGCTTGCATCCTACACTGTTTCTTGTCCATGCATGCTCGCCCCCTACACTGTTTCCAGCCTGTGAATGCTCAAATCATATGCAGTGTCCTGCCGGGTCTGGTGGCTTAGTGGACTAATGCGTCCAGTCTAGGGGCCTGTGTTCGACCTCATGGTCACAGGTTCAAATACCAGCGGCTTCACTCAGCCTCTCATCCATCTGAGGTCGATAAAATGAGTACCATTGAGTTGTGTAACAATAAACATCTGTTATTCAGCGCCTTGAGATCCTAGCTTGGGTGATACGTGCGCTTTACAAATACACATGTTTTATGTTTCATGCAGCCAGTGTACTATTTTCTGCCCATGCATACTTGTGCTGTTTTCTGTCCATGCCAGCTGTAACTCAGTACCACATATTGCTTTTGCTCACTCAAGTGGTATACTGTTCTGTCCCTTGCATTATTCAGCTCAAAAGATGGCTGGGAGTCGCCAGGTTTTTCCTTTCCATTGCCAAAATGGGCATGATTGTGTTCTAAGTATTCATGTAAAATGTGAATAGGATTTCCGCCTGACAATCACTAGCAGGGATTTTAAGGCTACATTGATTAATCCTATTCCTTCCTACCGGAGGTAGTACCAGTACTTCTCATTTGGGGAGGCTGAGCATGTTCTTCAAACCCCAAAGCACAGACATAGTTTGTCCCTAGTGTGGATTTTAAGCCTACATTGTTTGATCTTATTCCTTCCTACCTCAGCTGGTATCAATACTTCTCAATTGGGGAGGCTGAGCATGTTCTTCAAACCCCCAGACCATACAAAACACCACAGCCAGACTCATCCTGGGCCTCCCCAAACGGACCAGCGTCACCGCCCACCTCAGACACCTACACTGGCTCCCCATTCAGAAGAGATGCCAGTTAAAGATCCTCACACACGCATACAAAGCTCTACACAATGAAGGACCGCCCTACATCAACTATTGACTGAAATGCCATCTGCTCGCAAGACACCTGTGCTCCGCCTCACTCGCGCGCACACACACCCTGCATCTATCCCAGCCTCATCGAGGGCTGCTCCTTCTCCTACATCACCGCCTAGACCTGGAACGACTTGCCCCTCCACCTCCGAACAGCCCCATTTCTGGTGAACTTCAGACAGAAACTCAAGACCTGGCTCTTCGACTGAGACATGGCAGCCTCAGTGCCCAGATACCCCTAGGGGTGACAGTGCTGTGCTTTACAAATGTCTGATTAATTGTCTCTAGTGTGTCTTTTAAGGCTACATCGGTTGATCTTTTCCTTCCTACCTGAGGCGGTATCAGTACTTCTCAATTGGGGAGGCCGAGCATGTTCTTCTAACCCCCAAACACAGACACAGTTTGATTGTCTCTAGTGTGGATTTTAAGCCTCTATTTGTTCTTATTCCTTCCTTCCTCCGGTAGTATCAGTACTTCTAAACTGGGAAGGCTGAGCATGTCCTTGAAGCCGTGCAGACATATGCTGCTGCTGAGGGTTGATTGGTAGCATTGTAGGCTGCAGTTACTTACCTGGACAGGTGACAGTTTTAAATACTGTGTTCTTAAAGGGATTTGGAGTTCTAAGCTGTGCATGATTTAAACCTTAGTTTTCGAAGTATTCGGGCAGTGGGAGACCACAGTGTCAAGTGCTGTCGCATAAAGAAGCGGTTGAGGTTCCTGGCAGCTCGTGAGAACAGAGCTGTAGATCGGTTGAACATTTTGGATTTCTGCCAGTGTTCACAGTAGGTACCCTATGAGCTGTGGCACTGAAATGGTATGATACAGCGATTGCTTAATTAAACGCAAAGGTAAGTATGCAGACCTGCCTCGTCATGAGGTGATGTTTGCATGGGTGCAAAGTCCTTCTGTGTTAGTTGGCCGAGGTTTTTCCAGGGCGTTTCCCGTAGCAACAGTTCTTAACAAACCCTTGGCCACTTTGACAGAGGTATTCTGGTTTGTAAATATGATTTCCCTGTGAACTGATAAGTACATCGACTGAGCGCGCATGCTTGACCATGTGGTGTTGAAGCTAGACTATGGGGAGGGCGTTTTGTTGTTACTTGGCTGCTTGCACATCACTGGTCCGGTTAGTCGTAGGAGTTTGAAGATGTCCTAAGGGCTGGATGCTGTGACTTGTGGTTTGTGGTCGTGGCGCCTATTGAGCTCCTCTGTTACCTGGGCTATGTGAATCCCTCTCTATAAACGGTTTTCTAACACTGTGTGACCACATGGATATCTGTTCAGGCCAGCAGGCATCCTTTCAGGCGTGGGCAGATGGCTTTCACCTGCCCTGGACACATTTACGACTTCCAACAGCAAGTGTTCCTGAGGAACAAAAGCTGCCAGCTGCTAGAAATAAAACGAATGTAAGCAAAACAAACAGTCGAGTGCAGTCCCGTGGAAACATCGACTAAGTGAAGGAAAACACTGTAATGTGTTAAATGTGGTGCAGTTACTATAATTCTTAAATGATCAGTGAAACTGACAAACATTCAGTTATGTTATTTATCAGTGAGTTGGACAATCTCAACGTTGTTACTGTATTCTGTATTTGACATTTCCCTCCGAGGGTCCGGCTCAGTTTATGAAGGCTTTCTGTACACAAAAAACAGTGATAGGTTTGTCTCTTGCTTCACAGCGGTCTTTGTGTACATAAGCACGTCTTAGTGGCATACGTCTGCAGATGATTTGATGTCAGCCAGACAACTTGAAAACGAACCACCAGTAAGTGATGGGCACAGAGACGTGCACATACACTCCCATCCTGTCTACACACAGCTGTACACTCATACACGCCACGCCAGGGCGATGAGTAGGATGATAAGCGTGGTGGAGGGGGAAATGAAAGGGGCAGGGCCCACATAATTATGGGTGGGGCTTTAACATATACACTAAAGTTCGCGGAGTGCCACCTGCCACCATACCCACACATTTGCAATTTGCATAGAATCGCAACTGGCATACGTGATCATTGCTCTGTGTGCTTTGCAGAGAGGCCAAGGATTGGATGACCACGCATTCTGAACACCTTTTTTGTCACTGACAGTCACTAGAGAGAGAAAATCGCACTGCCTTCAGCCACAACTCAATTGTGCCCTGTTGTAAACACCTGGGTGATGCACAATTCAAGTTATGCACAAGCCAAGAGTAATATACTGCCTGGAAAAAAAAATGACAATTTCCTGGAAAAAGCAAACACTCCTAGGGAATGCAAGATTAAGTAAATCACGTGAAATATAGGCAGGAACTACATAGATTCCCTTTGTTTTTACGTCGAGCCTGGGCAGCGCACGTGCTGCTCTGCGAGGCATGCTGTATTGAGGTATTGCATAGAAGCTGCGCCCATTTCCAGCCCATCTTTTCAATTGGCTCCTGTTACTGTTGTTGCGAAATCGTTGCTTTTCATTTGTGAATAGGCTTACTAGTCCCTCCTTGCTACCTACCGCCTTGTCTGCATTTGTAACCTCCCATAACGACTGGACTTTTTACTTGTGTTACACAGTCAGCTTTATAAGTCGGTGACCACTATTTTCTTTAATGATCTTCCCCTATTCCACCCACGTCATCGCAGCATGCCGCCTGCTTTTATATTAAGTGTATTTAAATTATAGCGCGGTCCGCTTTAACTATAGCTGCCACGCTTATTTAATTTTTTAATTTACAGCGCGAGCCGCTTTCACCTTAGCCCCCACGCTTATTTATTTATTTAATTAACAGCGTGGGCCGCTTTCAGTTTAGCGGCCGCGCTATAGAACCTTTTAATTTTTTTTCTTTTGCTTTGGATAAAAGCGCACCATATGCGCTTTCACTTTATTGTTGTTTGCGACCCTGTCTGTAGACGCTGCTCGCTGTAACCTGAATACGGCAGCGTCTAAAGAAAGGGGCGCGGCCACCATTAGAGTGGTCTCCCATTTACGAGAGTTTGAGCTATTGCCATTAAAAATGACGATGCCTTTTATATATGTGTTGCTTTAAAAAACACATAAATAAAAGGCATCGTTATTTACAATGAGAATAGCTTAAACGCTCGCAAATGCGACACCTATTGCATTGGAAATTACTGTTTAAATTCATTGTTCTGAAATCGATCAGTGTTTTTGCAAGAAAGATTAAGGACATACATGCAGAGCCTGAAAGGGACCCTTTTCTATGCCGATTTTAAATTACAATTGGGGCTGAAACCCATGCATAACTACATGTACACACACCTTACTTAGCATCAAAAGCCTTACAATGACCTGTCCTCATTATGTAGTCGGTCCTCACACAGATGGTGTTTCTTCCTCAGACTTTGCTATTACTATGAGGCTCCATCCCCACAACACCATGCATACTCCCAGACACCTGCTTTGCATCGAAGCAGTTGAAGAGACCGCTCAATGCAAGATGTGATGGCTCTTAAGACCTCGCTGATGTTAGGTTGTTCATGTTTTGTCTTAAAGCTCTGGCCATTGATTGATATCTGGTAAACTCCATCCTCACCATTTGCTGTCAGAACTTGGCACGCACTGTACTTGAAGTGCATACAAAGTATGATTTTTGTCGATCTCACACTCACTCCAGGGAAGCTGCCAATTAAAGACTGGTCCTTAAGCGGTGGCCTCGCTTTCCACACACAAGTGGTGCTTCTTTGCATGGAGTGTAGTGGCTGTCACAGTTCTTGGGAGGAACCGTATAGACTCATGATTGATGAAAGTCTTAACAGTGTGTCCAAGAGGTTTGAACGTTGTCAGTACGAGGTGGATAGGGGCATTTGTAAAGGTAAATAGATGCGATGTGCTAGAAGGGAATCTCCCTTCAGGTATAAACCAGCCGTAGTGGTGCAAACTTTTGCAGTAATGATTCCCATTAATTCGCAGTAGCTCAGTTCTCTAACAGCTTGCTTCCAGGGTACAGTACAATGCTGCACTAATGCTTACAAAGATCTAGTTAAATGTCCTCGACCGCATGAAAGTGTGTAGCTTGTTTTCATACACTCTTCCTCTCGGCCTCCTAATTTCAGGTTGTAGCTGCCTTTTGAAAATTGACCCTTATCGGATTCCTTTGCTAAAGGCGAGCAGGTTGGTGCTTTTGTGCATTGTCTCAGAAGCTCCATATTAGCCATGTTTATTTGGTTTCTGATTGAAACTGAAGACTTCGCTTAGCTGCGCCCTTTCCTGTAGCTACTCTACATCACCCTGGCCACCTGAGTTAGCATGCCCACAGAATGTGGACTGTATAAATGAAATGTATGTGACAGCCAGCCCTGCTAATACTCTTGTAGGATGCGTGGGGGTAAAAAGCAGTGCAGAGAGAAACCCAAGTCATCGGGGTAGTGACCAGGTGTGAAGGATGGAATAGGAGTAGAAAGGGGAACAGGATAGGCTGGGAGTGTTGAGCATGAATGGTAATGACATTAAATGGGGCAAGCAATGTTGTGGTTTTCCTATTATATTTGTAAAGCTAGAGCCCATGACTTGCCATGTCTCGTCTGCCTGTACATTTCTTCTTTTTTTTTTAATTTCAAAGTGTTTTATTGATTTTTATATACAAAGACATTAGCATTTCTGTTACAGGGTTGGCTATTCGTGGTTTGTATGGCAGTTTTGCAATCACTTCTAGACCAAAGTTTGCCTAACCCCACCTGCCGTGGCTTAGTGAGAGAAAGAAAGAAGAAAGAAGGTGATAGAATGAAAGGAGAGGAGAAGGGCACAAGGGAGGCTCTATGTCCGTGGGTCTTGTTTTAGCCTGATCAGGCAGCCCGTCCCTGGGCCGCTTGTGGCGATAAGGGCCGGCAAGTCAATCCAATCTATCCGTAGGCCACCGCAATTACACTCAATTCAGTTCCTTTTACCGCCCTTACCAGGGGTCAGGGGGATCATGGGGTTTGTAGCCTGGGAGACTTATTTCGAGGACGTTCTCATGGGGGTTCGTAAAAATCTAGGAAGGAGCAAGTGAATGGTTTGGCCAGTTTTGGTTAAGAGATTGAGGTAGAAGAAACACTAGGGCCTGAAGAAAAATAAAACGTGCAGTTGGCAGAAGATTGCTGTAGTGTTTGAACAAAATGGATGATTCAAGGCTGGGGGTTGGTTGTGATACTTAGCCACGATTAAACAAAATAGGAGGGATATTGAGTTCTGTTGAAGTTCAGAGCTGGTATAGACTCCATTTGTCAAGACATGGGATAGTCTCTTAGGCACATCCTCCCAAATTAGTACTCTGAAGTGTGATGTGAACACACAGTTGATTTAGTGGCGTGCCAATGCAAAAAACAAAGAATGTCCATGTTTGATTTCTAGAAGAAAATATATCTGGGATTAAATTATACATTTTTTAGATGTATTATGTGCGCAATTTTTCTGAAATTTGATAAAACTTTATTTTTGCTGTATGTTTTTGTCTTGGATAGTCTTTTTAACATATTTTGGACATGTGTGGAGATATATTTTTTGCCTTAGTTGAAATGATACACTGCAAGTTTCCCATGTGCACGCAGGCCCTCATCACCAGCAGGCTGGACTGTGGAAATGCACACTACATAGTAATCACTGCACCCCATTTAAGAGACTCCAGACAATACAAAACTCAGCAGCAAGACTCCTACTCGACCTCCCCAGAAGGATCCACATCACACCCCATCTCAAGAAACAACACTTACTCCAGATTCAAAGGAAATGCCAGTTCAAGATGCTGACCCACGCCTACAAGGCCTTGCACAACAAAGGACCAGCATAGATCAATAAACGCTTGATCTTTCACCAACCGACCAGGCACCTTCGACCCTCTTCCCCCTCCTTTGCAGACACCCCACGGATCCCCCGAACCAACAGCGGAGGGCGCTCTTTCTTGCACCTGGCAGCCAAGGCATGGAACAGCCTCCCTCTGCACCTCAGAACCGCACCGTCGCTCCAGCAATTCAGGAAAGAACTAAAGACCTGGTTGTTCGAATTATTAAACCACCACACATCAGCCAAACTCTCCAGTGCCTCGAGACCCTCATGGGTGATTTGCCATGCTTTATAAATGTTTGATTGATTGATTGTGCACCCTCTGAAAGGGATTTTGTTAGATACTGAGGCAGCTTCTGCCGAATGTGCTTGGTTTGGTATGGTTACCATCACTGCTGGTTTCTCTTGTGCCATGAAGTAGTCAATGCAGTCAAGCAGTACTTGGATAAATAAGTCATCGATTACTAGTTGTGGCAACTGCATTTGTCTTATAAAAATGTACAGAAGTTTACACACGGTGTATTGTTATTAGTTGGCCGTTCCGTCCCTTGACGGGTGGTATTGATTACTGGGGAGGAGCCGAATGTTTGCTGCTGTTTGAAGGACTTACAGGAAAAATGCACAGTGATTCACATCTGTTTTGGATCATTTTTACGCATGGTTAACTTTGCATGCTTAGTAACTGGCTTAATTATTCAGCCTACTTGTTTCATGAGCACTGTTTTAAATGTGAAAACATGTATTCCTTGTGTTATTCTAATGGCACCACACCACACAGCTGTTAATCATTGTGGATTTTGTGTTACGCATATGGAGAAGGCTGGTTTTGTTGATAAGTATAGTTTTTTAAAAATTTTTTAAAATCCTACTGATCCTTTGAAACTACTAGAAGCGCAGCCCCACTCATCACAGAGTATAGTGCCACCAGTTGGGATTCTAGTGCGAGGGGACATCATGTGACGCGTAAAACTCACATTGCAGCTTTCCCATTCTGCAGGGTTGTGAGTAGTTGAATCTGAATCATGGCTTGTTGTAGTCTCTTTTGTGGACTTTAATCTTTGTGTCACTGCCATGTTTAGTTGTAGTATATTGAAATGCAGAATGTAGCTCCCTTTTTAACAGATGACTAAAATTTCAACAGGCACAGACAGATACCATGGCTGTGCAAGTTCCTGCGGTGGAAAGTCTTTGTGAATCTACAGTCCACAGTGTTATGCTGTTATTTTTGTTTTGAATGGATTCTTTAGATTGTGGGCTGTGTGGAGTAGTCTGATTCTGAGGACATTGAAGACCAACTCCATAGTGAATATATGTATGCTTTTGGTGGGTGGGTATTTCTTGGCTTGAACACTGAATTGCACACTAGATTAATGAAGTTGCAGTGACTGAAAAAATTGAGAGGTTTTACTAACTTTAAATGGAAGTTGTTTCTTATAACCAGTGCATCTTTGCATGCCAAAGGCTGCTTTGTAACCATTGTTAAATGTTGGTAGTGTCCCACTACCACCACTGGGGGAAATCACTTGGCATTGGTACCTCACAGTAGTGAGTATCAGGTTGCATCACATTTCTTGGCCCGAAGACTACTGTAAATTGCCCTTTATGATATTCAGTCAACACAGAACATGATGTGTGACTAAAAACTTCATCAGATGCAGCACACAGCGGCTATGTTGTTGGAGTAGCTGGAGCTTTTTGAGAGTCCCATGTCCACTGCACTGAAGTGAATTGAAACTTGTTAAGAAATTTCTTGGAAAATCTTGTTATTTGAGTTTGAGTCCATCATTATTACTTCGATGGACATGTTGTGTCCTGTGACTCCATCAGCTTGGCCAGAGATCATGGGACTCTCGTTCTTACACCCAATCACGAAGATTGCCCCTTATTCTGTTTGTGCTAAGATAGTGTGTTCAGCATTAGCACCAAACAAAAGTACTTTACGGAAAAAATTCAGGAGGCCAAAAACTCGCCCAAAGTGCTGTTTAAAACAGTTAATACCCTAGCCCACCCCAGTTCCCCTCCCATCCCAGCGAGTCATGACTTATGCAATAAGATAGCCAAATTCTTCTTTGACAAAGTTAATGCCATTTTCCTTACCTTCTCAAACACAAAGCCTCCTGATACACCTATCTGCTGGAAAGAATTAAATGATAACATCGAACTTAACAGGTTCAGCCCCCTCTCAGAAGGGGATACCCATAATCTACTTGCCAAGGTGAAGTCAGGCTCCCCGTATGACCCCTGCCCGACAGAGATAGCTAAACTAGCGTCAAAAATGGTGGCTGGTAAATTGACATCTATTTTCAACCTAATGTACACAGAAGGATACTTCCCGAAAGATTGGAAACAGGCTTCAATATTACCCCTATTGAAGAAACCCAATTTGGATGCTAAAGATCCGAATAATTTTAGACCTATCTCAAGACTACCGCTCCCAGCAAAGATGGTAGAAAGCAATATGAACGCCCAACTCAATCAGTTTCTAAAATCATCCCAGGCTCTGAACCCGACACAATATGGATTCAGAGAGGGCCATAGCACGGAAACGGCGCTCATAAAGTCCACGGAGGAAATAAGGACCATTCTCGATCAGGGAGGTAAGACCGCCCTGATCATGCTGGACCTCTCGGCGGCATTTGACACGGTCCATCACACTTTACTGGTGTGCCGATTAGAAGAAATAGGAGTGAAGGGCACGGCCCAAAAACTCCTCAAATCCTTTCTCTCAGAAAGAACCCAAAGGGTCAAACTGGACAAATTTGAGGCTGAGGCATTCTCTTTTCCCTGTGGAGTTCCTCAGGGTTCTTCATTGAGTCCGACACTTTTTAACATTTGTGTCCTCCCTGGCCCCCCTTATTGAATCCTTCGGTTTTAGCTTGAGATCCTATGCAGACGACACCCAAATTGTGGTGGCGATACGACCCGAGCTGCTACAGGACATCACATCCAGACTACAAGACTGCAAGAACGCAGTAGGAACCTGGATGGCACAAAATTGTTTAAAGCTAAACTCAAGCAAAACGGAGGTTGTGCTTTTCGGCAATAATCCAACCTTCTGGACCCCAGACTGCTGGCCAAACTCCTTAGGACCATTGCCCTCCCCAACTAGAAAGGTTAAGAACCTAGGAGTATGGATTGATGATACACTTAGTTTCAAGGACCAGGTGAACTTCGTGGCATCTACCACTTCATACATTATCAGATCATGCAAGAAAATAATGCCGCTACTGCCTAAAGACGCACAACAGACGGTAGTTACAGCATTGGTAATGTCGAGGTTAGACTATTGCAATAGTCTGTACCTCAAGTTACAAGAAGGAGCAATGAATAAACTACAAATGCTGCAAAATGCAGCGGCCAGACTCCTTACGGGCACTCCAAAATATGCATCGGTTAAAACAGAGATCAAAAAACTTCACTGGCTACCGATCAGGAAGCGCACCCAATTCAAGGCGCTATGTCTGGTCTTCAAGGCTCTCCAGAGAACAGGCCCAGACTTTTTAAAACAACACTTCCGTTGGTACTCACCTAAAAGAGCACTCCGGTCCTCAGATGCTAAATTGGTGAGGTTACCCCGGATGAAAAAAGCTAGCTGGGGCGGTAGAAGCTTCATTGCCAATGCTGCTAAAGCATGGAATACCCTCCCAATACATCTGAGACGCATGACCAATCTGATGGCATTCAGGAAGCTTTAAAAACGTGGCTTTTCACAGACTAGCCCACGCAACATACTAATCTTATGATCCCTCTCGAGTTCTTCACCCCAGCGCCAGGACACCTCCGGGTACCAGTTGCGCTCTACAAATGTAATTAACATTAACAGAGGAGAAGGACGTTTTGGGGATTTCATGAAAACGTTACATCTCTCTTCCTTAGAAGTTTCTCCTAGTCCATACAGTATACTTAGATTATTTCATTTAATTTCTAGGTCCTCGTGGTTTTAAGTGGCACAAACTTCCAAAGTTCTGGGTTTCTTTGTCGTCCTCATGTTGCTGGGTCTGACTGGCAATAAAGACCAAGAAGTCATTACTATTGATTAAAATTCTGTTATAATACCCCTTTAGGTGGAAGTGAAAGGGGTTACTAATGTAATTAATAGCAAGAAAATGGTTGACAAATATTGATGAGCATTGGAGTGGTGAAACTACAGACATTGCTCTGGAGGACCACTATTGGGAACTGTGGGGTGGCTAACAGGAGGGAGGGCCGAAGAGCAGATTCATTAAGTTATAAAGTATGTGTGGTGTGAATGGGACCTTTTTAAGTTCTACAAGGGGGAATCCTGTCATGGGAAGAGCTGATGAAGCTTTGTCAGTTAACTGGTGGGAAGTCTGCGGGCTGTGCAAATGCCCTCGTCATAATGTCTGGATGTTGATTTGTTCATCAGTGGGCGTGCTTTAATGACATGAGGACAGATGTTGGTTCGTTACTGGGTTACTGACTTTGCTTGTCTGTCTTTGATTAGCATCCCAGGTATTTGGAATCTGGAAGAATCCTGCAACCTGTATGAGTTATATCCAGGGTGGGCAGTAGACTGACTGGACTATGTCCAAGATCTGCTTCTGAGAGCCACCGAAGGTCCCGCACTCACAAGCTAGTCTTCTCCAGTAGCACCCTCCAGTCCTGGCCCTTCCTGCTCCTAAAGTCGGCAGATCCTTCTGTGTGCCCCACCTCTTCCAGTGTTACAGTAAAGTGGACCATTATGTGCTCCGGCCAACTTCACGCCTGCCAGTAGCTCACTCTTTGGTCCTGCACTGATGCTGCTTCTAGCGTGGTGTTTCCATAGTTGAATACCATTTTTTACTTGTTGTGCGCCATACTGAAAGCGAAAAAATATTTTCACTACAAAAAATACAAAATTATTGTGCCAGTGCTTATTAACCTACCTACCCTTGGCTTGTGCTGAAGGCCCTTTGTGTGTCCGGGAAACTACTTGCAGAGTGGAAGCTTAAAGACTGTTGCCTGATGTCGACAGCGTTTGGACTTTTGTTCTTTAAAAAAAGTAGCAATTCCATACCCGAACCATATTTTAACTAGAAGTGTGCGATATTCACGTAATATGCTTTTGCGTAAACTACGCAAAATGTATGCAAAATGCAAATCTGTCATTTTAGCACAAAATGCCTCTGGTCACGTTTTGGCGCAAGGGCTCATTTAAACAAAAGCACCAAGAAAAACAGAACATGAGTGGCTGTGGCATGTTTACTGTAATTTTTTACCCCCAGATGGCTGCGAATGACACAAAGTGCCTCCATAGTGGTGTCATTTCGGATGATCTGCATAACAAGCGCAACACGAAGTTCCTGAAATTATGTGAATTATGACAGCATAATGTAAATTTCTCCCAGGCCTAAATTTAGCAAGAGAAAGGATCTCTGTGGTCAACGCAGGGTCCGAAGCCTCCTTTGTAATAGTGAAATTGCTCCTTATTTGTTACCTGATGTTACCAGATATAGTTAGTCCCAATGAAAGGGAAGCGTGTTTTTAGCGAAATTCTGCCTTGCAGCATACCCGGAGGGTTTGTATTTCAGGCACTTATGCTTCTTTTGGCGAATTGATCTTTGAAATTGCTGGCTGCCCCGACACCCATTTGAAGCTCCCTTGCAGAATTCCCAGGTATGTTTAGACTTGCAACACTGCATTGCAAAGGATGCGGGGAGACAGCCAGTATAGGTCTGGGCCCTCCACCTCCTGACTCTGGTCGCTGTGAAATTGCACAGTGGTGCCAAGTTATATCCCTGGGTTATATTTAAGGAAAGAATACTCAGCAAAGACTAGTGTGTTTGTTTGTAAACGTTATCACCCTAACAGTGTGGGGCAGATGTCTGCACAATGCTGCTACATCCGTATTTACAACGGTGGTGCATGGCAGCAAGGTTTCTCTGCACCAATGGGGACTTTTCTTAAGGTTAAAATCTTTTGTTTTGACACGAGAGCTGGGATGGCATGGCTGCTGCCTTAGTACATTATCATTTCTAAGTGGAGAGAGCCATGTGCTTTTCATGGGTATGGCTCTTTTTAATGTGTTACTTTAGTCTTCCAAAAATTAAACAAAAGAACAGTTGCGAATGAGGCTTATGAAAACCGCTCTGATTGTTAAACCTTGAGTGGTGCTCCCCAAGACTACCACACGCTCATGTGCTTGCTGTATTCAGATCTGTGGTATGTTTCAAAGGATTGTGTTTATTTCTAGCTCAAATATGAAGACATGGCTTCGTGGCTTCACCTTGTGCATAGTACTGAATGTTGTAAAGCTGAATCATCGTGTTGTTGTTGTATATGTTGTTCTTACACCAGTCAACCAGTTTCTTACATCAACAGCTCATTCATACATCGAATCTCAGGGTTCAGGGGTTGGGTTTGCTGAGATAATTGGTGATTCTCCTTTGTCTTAATTGCGTTCACTGCTGAGGTCATTCTCATAGGAGAGAACAACAAAGGACTGAGTGGACTGCTACTGTTGATGTCTGCCACTTGTAACTACGCTGGTTTGCTTCTCAGTAATATGTTTGTGCTTCTGGTGCCACTTCAGGCACAGACCAACTTTATGGTTGTGCTCCAATTAGAGCAGATCACCCTGAACTCTGGATGGGACCAACCGTAACCTCAGACCGCTCTCCGCATCAGTGATGACCGGTGCAAGCCTAGGGACCTCCTAGAATCGATGAGAATTATAAAGAAAATCCCTAGAATTCAGATGCCTTTCTCATGACTGAAACACCCCCTTCACGGACCTATATATACATACATTGCCTACAATGTTTGTTTGGCTTTTCCGGGGGTACATGATTGCCCATCATAGTTGACTTCATTTCTTGCTCATTGTCATGCAATACACAGCACTGGACCAGGAGTTTTTGGTGTAGGGTAAGTTAATTTGGTGTGGGATAAATCATTTATTAAGAAAGTTTCAACTAAAGAGAAATGTACCGAATGACGGTGCTTGATTTTCGGTGTCAGTGTCCTGCTTACTGGGCTGCTTGAGCTAGGTTTTGCCGGCCTACTGCTCTAGAGGAAGCACTGTTTGTTCTTTGATCAGCAGTTGTACATTTATCGGAAAGCCATACCTTCAGAGAGGACCTTCTAGGTAGTGAGCTGGGCTTAAGTAGCATATCCATCCTCAAGGTCCGCTTTAAGCAGCTTCTTGTTGCAGCTCGTTCGCCTGTCTCACTTTGGGTCCAGATATCGCCTTGTTATAGTTGAAAGCTTTTGGCTGTCACTGCCTGCTGTATTGTGCAGCTGATGCCCAGCATCGTGCTGCACTGCTTGTTATGTAACACTGCCCCACTTTTACCTTTTTTTTAATTTGTGTGTAGATGGCTTGGGGGTTGACTAATCATGCCTCAAAGGCACATGCAGGACATCCTAAGTGTAGGACTGTCCTACAGTGCTGAGTGAGCACATGAGTCATGCCAAGATTTCAGGATTACCACAGACTACGTGAGTGAGACTTATTTAAACTTAATGTATGTAAAGCTAGCACGTGGATATTCTGAAAATCTGTCATCGATCCGGTGACCAGAACAGATTGTGGGCACTCGTGGTCTGTGGGACATCATTACCGTCAGTATGTCAGTCACAGTAATTTGTCATTAGGTGCAGCGTTTACCTGCTGTTAATGAATCTATATAGAATGTGGAATGGCTATTGATTATTGGGCAACCTCCAGTTTCAGGCAATCTAGTGGTGCTTTCCTTTGTACCACCTCTCCATGGTGTGAGTAATCGGTGGCCATGCATGGATGGGTGTGCTTGGCTGGTTAACCATTTGTTTTCTCCGCTCTTCAGTGTGTAGTATTGTCATTGGGTTTGAGGTATTCTTATGATTTGGTAGTAAATACTTTTCCCTGTCTCCTACATTCCTTTCCACCTATGTAGCGTTCTCGCCGTCCACAGAGCCCAAGTTGCGGCACGGTGAAAGGCCTTAATTTTGTTTTCAAATCGCAGTTGTTGAGCCCCAAGTAAGGCTGATATGCAGACAGGCAGTCCGTTATCCTAAAGGATGCAGTGCCCTTAACAGAGGGGACGTGTGGTTATGTGCTGCCAGCCTGGCTAATAGTTAATATCATCCAAGCGTTGGGACTGCATAAAATAGTCATCAGAGGCCATCGGCCTGCTGTTCCTGAGCGCTCTGCTGTGTGACTGGAAGACAGCCTTAATGAGATAAAAAGCTTAGCTGGAGTCCAATTAAATTCACTGTCCTACCTGTTTATGCAGCCCTTTAAGTCTTGACCTGCACTGTAATGCCTTCTGCTGTGCTCTTGAAGCCTCGGGGTGTGGGCAGGCCCGCCGACATCCACCTATCCATCCTTGAAGCCTTACAGCAGCCTGTCCTTACTAGGTGACCGCACAGACCCTCGGCTCAATTCATTTAAATGCAATGAGATGTAAATGGTCATTGAACTTTTCAGTTCCACTAATTTATATTGCATGATCTGTCCCAATAAAATCTCTAGTCCTGAAGCAGTATGTAGAAGTCAGTTGTATCAAGGACAACACTGGCTGTTGTACTCTTGCTTCCACGCAAGGCGAGTTTGTATTAACTGTGAAGCCACAGCAGACAAATTCCAAAGACTATATATACTGTATGCTGGCATTGCTTGTTCCCAAGTCTAGTTACTGACCTATCCGCAGATCCTTGGCACTAGAACTGAGAATGGCATTTACAGTTCTTCACCCTGGTGCTGTATTGGGCGAAAAGTGCCTACACAAAAGAATACAAAGGATTCTCCGGAAAAAAAAAGAAATCTTTGCCTAAAATATATGGAAGAGGACATAATCCATTTGATAAATAAAAAGCCTTGCACTGTCTGCATTTCGATTTTGTGATGTGGGCTGAAGCAAGATGTCCGAGGTTACAAAGGAAAAGTTTGGTAATTTGCTTTATTTACCTACATTTGGGGCACCACACAGATAGAACAGTGGAGGAAAGTGACTTTACTATATCCATTTCTCGAGCAAGATCTGGTATATTGAAGGATGGCGTCGGGCTGACTATGTGGAGCGGGTGAAGGTTGTCAACATATGGATGTGCTAGACGAATTGATGTGCAAGTTTCAGAATCGTACAAGTCGATGTGAAAACGTTTAGGGCTTAACGTAAACGCGTGTTTGGCTGGAGGAAGAATGTGTATACCGCTTGAGGTGGCTTCAAATGTTTTAATATTGAATGTTTACTATTTAAGTGATCATTAAAAATAATTTCCAGTTTGTTTTAGTTAATTTTATTTTGAAGTAAATCTCACTCTTCTTTTTCATGAGATGGTTTTGTATAAAATAAACTAAGGGGTAAAATTAAGGGGCGAGTGACCATTTCAAAAGTTCGTTATAAAAATTGCACCAAGTTTCAAGTACCTGTCGCACCCTCTTTTTCTCTGAATAATGTGAATGGTGTGATGACTGGCATGTAAAGTGGCATTCGGGCTCGTCCAATTGACGTTCCTTCCAGGAAGCGAAGGAACTGTTACCTGTTATTTTTTTTTAAATTTTATTTGCAAAGTTTTATATAGCGCTGGCTAGACCCGGAGGTATCAGAGCGCTTTACATGAGGATCAGCGAGTTACAGGTTACAAAATTACATAGCCAAGTATAGACATAGGAGAAAAACATGAGATTACACAATAATGAGTTATTAGCGCGTACACACGTCTTAAGGGGAGTGAAAGGTAGAGGGGGAACGGTAAACAGGGGTAAGGAATGCAGGTGGAAGACACAACGGGGAGACGAGGAAAACAATGTCCGGCTGGGTAGGTGACGGCCGAGGGAAAAACCAGAGCCAAACTCCTCTATAGCTGCATAGGACAGCTCCACTGGGCATCGGCCATGGTTGCTTGGGCACCGCGGTAAGTACAGACAGTTATGGATTCCGCCCAGGGAGCATCGTCAAAGTTCCATCGAGAGCACCGTTCACGGTGTTACTGGGAAGCGACTTCCGCCTCATCCTGTATATAAACGTGCATCTACCTTTTTTTGTATACTAAGTAGGTGTACAAAAAATGTGGTTACACTGCATTAGTTGAGGAGGCTTTCCTC